>JAWNNT010000062.1:0-1358535 GCA_035044645.1 Scaptomyza parva
TCACACAAGGGTGTGAGCTTGTTTCCAAGTCTCCTATTCGACTTTACCAAGATCTTCTCTCCCACTTCAAAAACTTTGTTTTGCCGAGAAGAATTTTCTCTGGCTCTGAGTGCGATCTGGGCGTTTTTTTTCTACCTTGGATCCCTTCTTGCGGTTGCTGGGTGCGCCTGAACGACATCAACTGGTCTTTTATTGATGACCGAGTGAATTGACCTGATGTACTCAGCCGTATCTAGTAAAATGACCACTACAGTGTCGCTTAAGCATTTTCTATTTTTAGATACCTGGCTAGTTCCAGCAATGTGCCATGGAAACGTTCAACTTGGTCAGCATGGAGGAGATCGTGTGTGAGTTCAATGAGGGTTCATTATCACAATAGATCACCTTTGCTTTTGCGAAAAAACTCATCAGTTGAAGCAAAGCTGGCTTCAGATCTTCTATGGTTCTTGAATGAGTAGGCTGTACTACAGCAAACTTGGAGTATTTGTCAATGCAGGTGAGGAAAAATTTCTTATCCGTAGAGAAGATATATACGTGTAGCATTTTCCCTGTGTTCGAAAGGAATGGTGTCAAACCAAGCTCCTGCTTTTTCGGTTGTCTATCATTCTCGGCTATAGCGCATGTCCTACAATTCTGAACAATCTCGATAGACAATTTTTACATTTTAGGAAAGTAGTATTCCGAAAGAACCTGTTTTACATTTTCCTGGGCTGATCTATAAGCTATATTATGCTCAGTTGTAAGGATTTCCTTCCTTTCATCCATTCTGAATATATCCACTACTAGATTCTTGCAATGCCAGAATTTTATGGATGGGAACCTTCTAATTACTTCATCTTGTATCACTGCTAGAGTGTGCAAATCGTAATGGAAGGCGTTAACGCCCTTTGGTTCGTTTAGTAACGATTCTTTAGAGATTAAGCTAAATGAGTAGCGCTTTTTGTTTCCAAATAAAATGAAAGTATGTTTCAATGGGGAAAGCGCCCCCTCAATGATTTTTTGGTTTTGGAAACAGTTTAATGGCTTATCTGTTGTCTCTATGGTGTAGGTGAGCGAAAGCTCACTGTGAACCGTTGCCTCACACGACTCAGCGTCTTGTTCTTCTAAAATTTTAAGCTGCTGTCTGGTCAGGGCATCTGCAACCAGATTTTCTTTGCCTGGCTTTTCACCTTTTAATCTTAGCGTTAGGACAGGATTCCGACACGGAAAAGGCAAAGGTTGGTGATCAGTAAAGATATTTATATCTTTGACCCCATACAGGTAGTGTCGCAGTTTGCCGAGGACCCATATAATGACCAATAATTCGCGCTCGTTATTGTAATCATTGTAATCGGACGACCCTCTTGGGCCAGTACTGCACCTATACTGTAGGCTGAAGCATCTATCGTTAGATCAAATGGCTTCTTATAATCTGGGTATCTGAGCATGACGTCTTCAGAAGCCAGTATGTTACACAATTTCTGAAAAGCAGTCTTTTGTGCTTGTGAAAATTGAATCGGAATTTTCGAAGACCTGAGAAAGTTCACACTGTTTTTAAAAAATTGTGACTTTTCCGTAGATACCCTCATGTTTGCCTCGTACAGGCTTTTACATGTCTGACGTGGGACTCTTCATCTTGCGAAAAGATAATTACATCATCGACGTAGACGTAACAAAATTTGCCTATTTTTTCTCGAAGTATTTTGTCGATGGTCCTCTGAAAAATGATGGTAGCCAGATTTGAGGTCTAGCGTTGAAAAATACTAGCTTTGTCCAAATTCCCCAGTATAAAGGAGATATTTGGCATGGCGTATTTGTCGGGTATCGTTCGTTCATTAAGCTTGCGAAAGTCAAGAACTAAACGCATATTTCGATTACCCGCTTTGTCAGTGTCTTTCTTATCTACCACCCATATGGGGTTATTGTAAGGGGAGACCGACTTTTGGATTATACCATTCTTAAGCAGATCTTGAATTTCTTTGTTAACGAAATCAGCTGCCTCCATAGGATATGGATAGAGTCTGGTATAAATGGGCTCTTCACTTGTTGTCCTTATGGTTGCTACCATCGAGGTTTTGTAAGGTAAGGCTTCATTGGGGTCTGCAAATTTCTTTCTACTGCCCTTTAGTACTTTAAAGAACGCACTCCTTACTGAGGGGGGTGCATCTTAACAATCCACACTAGTTAAATTGACATTAGTACAGGTGTGAAAGGAAATTTGTTTAACTTCTGTGCCCCATTTAAGTTGACCAGAAGCCAAGCATAATGACCCCCCTGCGTGTCTTAATAAGTCGACCTATTATTCCATCAAACGTCGACAGGTCCTTGAAATAGGACACTAAACATTTATGGGTAATCGTAGTTTCTCCGTGAATTGAATGAATTGAAAACGGAGAGTCTACTTGGCGGACGCCTTTCAATCCTTTAAATGGTGGGATGAAGTTTTTCGATGCGCCCGTATCGATGAGGAACTTCATGTAGCAGGGATCTACACGGGTAGCAGGGATCTTCCTAAAAAATTTATTGCCGCTGAATCATAGTTATTTGAGGCGTCATCGTCAACTTCTGCCGCTGCGCTAGAGGCGGCATCGGCATATGACACTCTTCCCTGTCCCGCGAACTGCGTGATATGGTTCAGCCTTTGCTGCTTTCTATCATCGCGTGATCTGTCAGACGTGGCTGTTCTTTTGTTCGCGCGATCTAAAACCGGGTTTGGTTGATGAAACCTTGTTGCCTATTACTGCGCTGGCTGGACTGGCCTTGCGACTTATGTTGTTTGCTGAAATAAGGGTTTTTTGTGCCAATTGGTCGTTCGTCCGAATACTGAGAAGTTATCTGTAATGGACGACCATTTGACCTATTCCGCCTAGCCTCTTGGCTTTTTGCATAGTTATCTGCGAACGTGTACCTCTCTTGGTTGGATTCTATTTCTTGTGCGAGCGCCAAAGCCGAAGGCAAGTCCCTGGGTTTTGCCGCAAAAAGGACATCTGTGAGGATACGCTTAAGTCCTAAAATGAATACTCGTAAAGCGTCTTCACGGAATTTTTCACACAAGCCCTTCGCCAATGACATATTGACCTTGTTAGTCAATTGCGTTGCTTCTTTTCGACCTCATCATAGTATTGCAATAACTGCTGGCCACCTTGCCTTATTGTGCTTAGCTCTTGCTCAATGACATGTATCGGTCGTATGTCGCTGTAGGTAAAGTCAAGCCGACTTATTATCGCGTCAAAGTGTAGCACTATGCCAAATGAAGCTAGCACTGAATCAGCAGCGCCTCTAATTTTGCTTCTTATGATAATGAGAGCCTGGTAGTGGCGTAAGCTGCCATTATATGGCTTGCCTGCCTCCAAGAGAAGTATGATTCTTGTGCCCCAGAGAATTCGGACAGGCATTTGACCCCGTCTAGCAGTTCATCACAACGGACGTTATCTAATATTTCTATAGCCGTGTATATTTTTACCTCCGAGGCGACAATGCGTGCTGCCGCCATCTGATCGGAGAGTTCATTGACTTTATTGATCAATGCTTAATTTTCCTTTCGGGTTTGAACAACTGGCTCGGCTAAGGCGCTACTAACAGCCGCCTGCACAAAGGTTTTAACCTGCTCAATATTCATGCTGCTAGATATGAGGAAAGCTCTAGGTATTTTCTTTAAAAATGGAATCTGAAAGTCACCATCAGACTCTGAATCACTAGAGCTTGTTTTGGGCGTTCTATATTGGAGAATCGGTGAACTCATGGGTCTTTAATGGCTAATGAGACAGGGCTAGAAGCCTCTATGCAATAAGATTGCAAACAAGTATATTCACTAACCAGGAGCTCAACCAAATCAATCAACAAACAAACTCCCTCAAGATAATCTCTCGTATTCAATGGAGAGACTTGTTATATAAATATATAATTATAAAATTTTTTACTTGAAATAGTTTAGTTTGAAAAATACACTTACATGTTTTTTATTATTTCTTTTAAGATTTTTTAATGGTAAAACTTAAAAATTAAAAGAACCCGCCATCTTCCTTCTGAGATGGTTGTCCCGCGAAGTGCGCTGTTGTCCTGCGTAGAGCACTGTTGTTTTTTATTATAGTGTTTGGGTTCTTAAGATTTTGCTTATCATTATATAAGCTTTAGCTTTTTTCAGCCGTGACTTTCAGCACTTGCTCAGATAAAAATGTTCCGAATCCGTTAATCGCGACTTATTTTTATATTTCACTTGCGATTCACTTGTTTCAATGATCGAGATTATCAACATGTGTGCAGAGGTATCGAAGAACGAATTAGGTTTTCTTATGAACACTTTATTTTGTGTTTAAGAAAAATTATTATTATTTTAATTTATTTATTTATTTCCTATTATATTTAATAAATTCCAAATTGGTAGCAACATATATAAACCACCAAAATGAATATTTGACCACAAGGAATTAGGATTTCCCCACAGGTTAGGTAAAAAAGTATCCTAATTTATGGGCTTATTTTGAATAGATATATTATGGACGCCTGCGTGATATAAAGCCCCGATTTTTTACCTGAGTTCGAATATTTTTGGTATACGTAGACTAATCCTTTGTAGTCAGCTTAGTTATATCCTTGTTCTTAAGTGCGAAAAGCCATCAAGGTCTATGGACAAACGGACTACTATTGAGGGCTCTACTGGAAAAATGCATCCGGAAGCACTGGAAGATTTTAAAAATGCTGTGCTGTATAAATTGAGAAAAACCAGTTCAAAAGCTAAAGGGTATATACATACTATGTATTAACATTTTTAATTAAGCTTTTAAATGCCAATAAGTATACTTATTTAAGATTGTTCAAAATAATCATTGCCATGTATTTTGGATATGTTTTATTTTTTTGTTATTATTTATTTATTAATTAATAATTAAATAAAAATTATATAATAGCATAAAATAAATTGGCATTTGGTTCCTTGCTTAAACTCTATAGCACATTATATTTTTACTTGACACCGTTTAAATTAAGATCTGAATAACTGTTGTAAATTCCAGGAAAAAAACGACATAGCCATTTTCGCTTGTCCGTCTGTATTAAAATCATCGATCTCAGAAACTATAAGAGCAAGAGACTCCAGATTATAGATATATGTTTTCCTAATTATATATTTAAAAACAATAACAAGATATTGAAATTCCGTGCAACTTTTGAAAAACACCGGATATATGAAATTTTGTTATTTAATCATTGGTACAGTTGTGTAGATATGACCGTATGTGTAAGATCAAGGGTTAATGGTATATTATTTTAATTTATATTTATATTTATATTATAAATATATACTGAACAAGAGGGATCTAGTAGAGCTTACTCGACTGGAAGATATCCTTTACCCTTGACCAACAGACGGACAGACAGGGTAACGGACATACATATGCATACACACATACCTCACTTCAGGACTAATGCTGAATGATTTCATATCATTTTATTGTTATCGAAAAAGTTATCCAAAACTTGAAACAAACTTGTACTGGCTAGAGATTAGGAGATTTCTGGAGTCTTAGCTCTTCTATTTTCAAAGATCGATGCTCTCATACATACAGATGGACATGGCTATATCGACACGGCTTTTGATGCTGACAAAGAATATACATATATACTTTATGGGGTCGGAGAAGCTTCCTTCTGCCTGTTACATACTTTTGCACAAAACCATTATACCCTTTTTTACACATATTATGGGTTAAGGTATAAAAAGAACAATTAAACTATTGAATAAAACAAAAATATGAAATCTAAATAACAACAATCTACAACACAACTAACGCGAGTCAATGACGATTTTTTCATTTGTGCAGGTGAAACCAAAAGTGGAGGTGGCCAATTAGCAGTTGAATGCTAATACTGCTATGGTTGCAAACGAGTTTGCCAGTCTAGAGCAACAGTAATAAATAATAGAGTTTCAGATAATTGTTAATTGAATTGGGCTTAGGAAGCGTTTGTTCGTTCGTTCAAGTTTTGTTGCCCACATTGCCGCATCTCTACTGCCTAGCCTGACTCATACCCTGAACTGACAACGACAGCGTCTACAATTGTTAAACCAGTTGGGCCGGAAAATCATGTCGCCGGGAAATCGTGTATGCCGGTCTGTGCCGTCTTCGTTTGCGACTGCCTATAAATACTTTGACAATGTGGCGCAAATGTTTTAATTACGTTTTGTCCTTGACAATAAACCAGTGAACGACAAGCAGCTTGCAGCAAGGAACATCGATAGATTTGCATGCATTTTAGAATACGAACAAAAATTTTGTGTAATTGTTAAAATAATATATTCATAAAAAATTCGCTGAGGCTTTGCGTTTTTGTGTAAGTGCAAGACAGTTGGCTTATTTGCCGATGTATAAGCAGTAATGATATTTTGCGTGAATAGTAGCGAAAGTGTTTAGTAACTTTCACCAGTAAAGTGAAAGTGGTAATAATATTAAAAACTAAATGCATACAAATTTATGTAACTATAGAAGTGTTTCATGTAAATAAATAAGCAAGTGAAAAGTTGGACGAAACCGATTGCGAAAGACTTTGATAAGAGTATAAAATGGATGTAAAAACTTCTGGTTACATAATGGAGTACGGAGGGAATGAGGATCTCTAAACTATCTTCCCACCAAATTTGGAGACTCTAGCTCAAAAACCGTTCAAAATATTTGGAAGGCGGGTGGTGGGGTAGTCGTTGTATCCAAAATGTATATGCCGATCTTTGTATATTATTTTGTTTGAACGTAGATGTACTAAACGAGATAGTACATTTAAGTTACAAGCATGGGCTTGTTAGCGCGCGGACTCAACCACGTAACCCACCTCCCAAGTAACCGACCAAGGAACACAAAACAAGCAAATAGCATACGATCCGAAGAAAAAAAAATTTTTTTGAAAAAATAGTTGACGATCAGAAAAATCAAAGATCATTAATAACAGTCTACTCCAGCAAAAATTTAGGAAAATCGTTTTTGCACCACATCTATTCTGTACTGATAAATTCAGTATTTGAACTAAAAATAATGGATTTAATGAACTGTCATGTTGCAAAATATGGGGCAATTATTGTTTTATCGATTTGTAAACACGCTCAATTACAAATTTGTTTTAAAATTGTTTAAGTAAGGAATTTTTAATGATGTCTTAGTTTGTCCTAATATATTACATAAACTATTTTCTTATTTTTCTGATTTGAAAATATAATAGCATTATAACAGAAAAGCCGGTGCCCTTAGGAGAAACCCCTCGTTCATCGCAAGAGCAGTGTGAAAAATTAATTCACTGGATATTTTTGAGGTATGTTATTTTTATAGCCATCGTCTTTGTAAGAGATTTGTAACGCGTCAGTAAAGTTGAGCGTTTTATTATTGCATTGTTTTTCTATAAATAAATCTCTGTTTTTGAGCTTATGGCCCATAATTAAAGCCCTTAACCCTTGACCTAACACAAACGGTCTAACGGTGCAATACTGCACCAATCCTTGATGATTAAATTTAAATCATTCAAATCTCCGTTGTTTCTCAACTGATTTTAATAAAAATATCATTGATTTTCATTAAGTTATCCAAATTCAATCCCTATTTTTTAATATTCGAAATTCAAGAGTTAATTGTTATTGATTGCATGCGTATATCGGCAAAGGTCTCGAATATTTAAAATAAACTTAAGTTATGTATGGCTTAGGAAAGCATATAGCTCTATTTTTCATAGTTTCTGATATTAACGCGTTCATACAAACAAGCGGACATATCTGTGTTATCTCGGATGTTGATGGTAATCTAGAATAATTATATACTTTATGGGGTTGAAGATGCTTCTTCTGCTGTATACACAAAACCATTTTACCCTATTTATCCATTTAATAAAACTATAGAAGTGTGGCTCAGACACTTTATCTGATCCGGCTATAGATAAAGATATTTTAAACTTTTAAGTCTCTCTCCTTAAGAATGTCCAAAAAAGTTGCGTTCATACAGTCGGACAAGCACCATGCTGGACATGGCACAAAACCAATTTACAAATCCTCTATTTGCATGCTTAATATGCCATAGTTTCACAAAATTATTAGATTACTTTGTCTTACCGTTTGGTCTGTGCGTTAACAGAAGTCGGTCTGGATGTATAGTGGAATATACGAATACATATGTATAAAAATAAGTTCTGTACCCTACTTCTTTGGTGTTGCTCTCTTCAACCTCCGCTTCACTCGTTTCGCTCGATCCGCACTTCAAAAACACCAATTGCAATGTTTGAAAAATATTAATGCGGGTATGACCAAAAAACGACGACGATAAAAAAAGACACAAGACATTTTTCCCTTTACCACTCATTCATATATGGTTATATGGCCAATTTTGAATCTCCTTCATATAACTGTAAGTATTTATCTACCACGCATGAAATAACAAGTAAGAAGGTTCCAGTCGAGTAGGCTCAACTAGAAGATACCCTTAACCCTTGACCATACAGGCGGACAGACGGTCGGGCTGACAGACATATACATATGGATGTGTACTTTTGTGCCATACTTAATGGTTTCATATCTGCGGTGTTTCTTAGCCGATTTGAATACAATTTTTACAGATGTTCATTATTTTGTTAATTGTTTCAAGCCCCATTATAAAACTTTTAAAATTCAATATTTGTTATCGATAAAATGTTATCGATTAAATGTGTATATCGTAAACCGGAAAAGTTATCGAAAATTTGAAACAAACTTGCTATGCCTAGGAATTTGGAGAATTTATATCTAAAATCTGGAGTCTCTAGCTTTTGTAGTTCCTGAGATCGAAGCGAAGGACGGACGGACAGACGTAGCTAAATCGACTCGGCTGTTGATGCTGATCAAGAATATATATACTTTATAAGGTCGGAGAAGCTTCCTTCCGTTACATACTTTTGCACAAAACCATTATACCCTTTTATATTTTTTTTATTTTTATTTTATTTTTTTTTTATATTTCATGGGTTAAGGGTATAAAAAGATTATAATAGTTTAGTCATAATGACCGTACGTGTAACGTTAAGGGTTTCGAGTATCGCCTAGTCGAGCTTACACGACAAGACCCTTCTTGCTTGTTTAATAATATAGTCGAGAAAGTGCAAACTATACGATATCCTGTACTCCAGAATTTACATGTATGACTTCTGTTTTCATCAGAACTAACTGCGTTCAAAATATGTTGGCAGCAGCGGAGTAGATACGCTGCCCGCTGAATAAACGAGAGATATCGCAGGTGTGTTCAAATCCCGTCGCAGGCCATAATAATTTGTATTTGAAAAGTTCGCTCTAATTAACATCCATTCTGCTTCTAGCAGTTTTAAATACGTAAATTGTAGCTCTTAAGTTTTTACAGTAGATTATGCATTTGGATGAAAAAGCACGAGTGTCATATTTGGGTGTCTAAGATGTCAAAACAAAAAGGTTTCATATTAAAATTTAATTTGAATAATTTTGAATTAAGTATTTTTGTCCATCAACACTAATACGTCAACAATTTAAATTATATGTCAAAAACGTTGATTTTACTATTTCATAGTAATTCTTAAGAACATTGCACATGTCCATTTATTAAATAACGAAAATAGTATGATGTTGATGAACGACAAATCCTTATTTATTCTGGGGTGTGGACTTGAAAAGCCCATAATTTTGTAATAATGTGTAGCTCTTGATCAGCATCGTAAGCTTATTTAATATAAACATGTTCTTCTGTAAGTTTTTGAGCGATTGACTTAAAATTATGTTCAAAGCCTTCTTTTTTTTTGCAATTTTAAACAGTCAAAATTAGCAAAATGGTAATTTAGCTTCACAATGAAAAAAAAAATTAGCTTTGTTTCAAGTGTATATGATAATTCAGCATGCCGGAAATAGCTTCCAAACTTGGTTTAAATACTGTTTGGTGCTTATTGTGACTGAGTGGGTCATATTTTTAGAAAATGTATTACTCCAATAGTGTTGTTGGGTAAGAACGGCATGGATTTTTATTAACGAAGTGTTAGCGTTTGTAGTTGGTGGGGCCTAACCGAATTATAGAATTTTTAATTTGGTCAAGTTAATAAAATGCTGGCAGGGGGTCATAGTTTATTTTCGCATTTTCGCGAAAGTTGAATTTTACATTAGACCGTTTTTTGTTTTTCTATGTCTTATTTTGCATATACATACATATGTATATCTAAAATACCTAAATAGCTTCTAGAGCAAGTCCTTGAGGTGACCGATTGTTTTAAGAATGGCTATTGTTTGCGTTGTGAGTTTAGATAGAGGTAGTTGTTTTTTTTTTTAAAGGGTATAATGGAATTTTTGCAAAAGTATAACACACAGAACCCGTCTGAACGTATGAACGCTTTGATCGCAGAAACTATAAAAGCTATAGACTCCAGAGTTTAGATATGAGCTCTCCTCATCCCCAGGCAGTACAAGCTTGTTTCAAATTTTCGATAGCTAACAATCAAATGTTGAATTTCAAAACTGTAATAATAGAGTTTGAAAACAATATCAAAATAATACAAATCTGTAATCGTTTTATTAAAATTGGTTGAGAAACACGGGTTGAGAAACAGTAAACAGTAGCAAGCTTTGGTAAAGTAGTGCATGAATGACCACATGTGTAAGATCAAGGGCTAAGGATATGTTCTAGTCGAGCTTACTCGACTAGTGCCTTCTTACTTGTTTTCGTATTTATTTAGTATCTTAAAAATACATTTACATTATTGTTTTACAATTGTAACACTCTTCGACCACATAATTATGCTATAGCTTTGAAATGTACGAGGCTGTTCTAGGGATTCTTCTTTCAACTGAGTGCAAGATACTAGCCTCTGCAGCACACGTTGATCGATATATATATATTTCTTTAAAGAAGTAAGAAGATTCCTTAAGTCCTTGACCCTACACATACGGTCATAGCTGCACTACTGTACCAATGCTTAATGATTTAACTTCAATCTTTCATATCTCCACAAAACCATTATCCCCTTTTTCACCTATTTCATTGGCTAAGGGTAATCTTGTATGCCACAATTTTCATTAAATGTTTGTAAGTAATATCTAATCTTCTTAGCAATAGCGCTTTGTCCTTAGAGAACTTGTCTGACGTTCCTTAATTTTTGATTTTTCGAATTATTGGCAAATTATTGTTTCTATTTAACAAGTGTTCCAAAGCTGTATGATAGCAATGAGCAGATGAGCAGATTGTGTGGCTGAAGGTATCCTTCTCGTTTGGATTCAATTATATGGGAGTGTATACGCATAAACACAGAATGCTGTCACCGCTTTCTGAGCTACATGTACCGCAGTACGAATAACCACCAAATATGTAATAATAATACTTCTGCAAACAAGTTCTACTCTGCGGTTTTATCCACAAAAGTTAGCAAGCGATTGGAAAATTGATTGACCCGTGATTGCGTAATAATTTTTTCGGTCAATTTGTTTATCTTAACGCTCTAGATAAGGAAAAAGACATATCCAGCCATGTTCTTTAGCTGTCTTATATTGCTTTGTACGGCATTCCTCGCGCTCAGCATTTCTATGCGCTCCGTCACTGGTAGGCGAGTTACTGCCGCACCTATCGCCGTCGCGGATGACGACCAAATGATGGAATATGCACCCCAATTTGTAAGTATTTGGCGCTCTCTCTTTACAAACAAACAAAGTACATGAACAGTTAAATATTTTTTTTTTGGGCTGCCGAAATACTTTAAACGGCTGGAAATAATAATTAATTTTTAAAATATATCATTATAATTAATAATTTTTAAAATATTCTAACTAATAAATAAATTAAATACCAACTTATCAGAACCCAAACTTCTGACACTCCATCTAAATATGCTGTAAATATAAGATTTTTGATTGTTGGATGTTTTCATTAATATATTCGACCATTTATTGATCTAAGAGCGTACTTAATTCTAGTATTTTTTTTGTAATCCAGAATTACTTGATATTTGTACGTACTACATAAAATTAAACATTTTTGACATAAGTCGAAAATGTTTTTCTGAAATTAACCCCAAGAGTACAGACATCAATTCCGTATTTAGCCTAAGTCACGCACAATTTTTTTAAAAATCAATCTCGATTATTGGTTGAAACTATATTGATTTGACTTGACTATCTGATTCTCTCTTGTGATCTTATTTTAAGAGCGAATGTGATCGATTAAATAATGATATAAAGATATAACCAAAGATATAAGTATTTAAATTTTTCAATATTGAAATATATTGCATAATATATTTTATATCTGCAATGAATAACAGTTTAATTTGAACGGTGTCTTGAAATAAGTTTAAAGTGCTTGAAAGTTCGAGCTAGCTAAACATAAGCAAAATATTTAAACGCCAATTTGTTTTATGTTACATCAAGTTTAAGAAAATTTACTTTTTGTTATTTAATTAATTAATTAAATTAAATTAGCCAACAACTGAAAACATATCCAACACTTAGGTCAATGCTTATTTTGAGCAGTCTACAGTAAAATACTTGGCGTGTTAAAGCGTAAATAAGAAAGTTAATACTCAGTATGGTATATTATGGCCTTAACAACTTTCGCTTATTACTTCCGGGTAGCTCCTGGATTGATTTGCTCCACTCATCCAGCAGTGCATCCTGTTTGATGGATACGCCTTTCTTGCAGATGTTATTTTTTAGCAGAGCCATTTCATCATAGAGACTGGGCTGGTGAAATTAGCATGTGGGGCGGTTCCTTTGTGCTTTTATGCACATTTTTTGTTAGTTTTCCTTAAGTAAGTTGAAGTACATATATTTGTCCATTGTACTCTCAAAAAACACCAAGTGGCAACGGCTGACGACTAACATGCCCATTCCATGACACTTGCACATTTTTAATGCGCTTCTTCTTCCATAGTACTCGGGCGATAGTCATGTTTGCGCAGACCCCGGCGCACAGTTTCCCCACCGCACTTTTTCCCATCATCCTGCACCTATTGAGCCAGGTTTGGGACCAATAGTTTTAGTTTTTATCTTATAAAATAAAATTTTAATATTTCGATAAAAATAATATTGTAACTGTTGATAACAAGCATTGACCCCAAGGATTTTTTTACATAACCCGATATAATTAGTTTATAGTAATCAAAATTGTTTCTAAACACGGTTTAAAATTACCTGTGAGACAGTGTATGTATTGGTTTTGGTACAAGATGTATTTATTCATTTAGTGCTTACAATAATCTTGTTTATTAATAAAAAGCAAACTAGTTTAACTATTTGTGACAACTAAACAATTGTACCTCACACACTAGCTTTGAGAGTTCCACGTCCAACAAACAAGTGAAGACTTTGAAATCGGATACAGGCGTCTACGGAATACCAGTTTAAAAACGCCTATGGCAATTTCCAGTTTTAATATGCAGACAACATGTGTGAGCATGGAATAAAATTTTCTTAGGCAGATCTTTTGGAAGATGGTACTAGCTACATACATGCATATATGAAAGATGACTTTAGCTTAAAAACTGTGGAAACTGTCATCTTCTCGATTTATCAAGGCTAGTGGTAAGGATGGGCATGCCATCAAATTTTGTATGCAGTTTTTTTGGGAGATATGTTGAAAATGTGAGATAAATGATTTATTAATTTTCAGATATCGTTTTTATCAATTTTTTTGATTTGATCTGTACGCTTTATCTGACCCGGCCCTTAACTTTTGCGAAGTTTCAAAACTCTCAAAAACTCTCATGCGTTTATACAGACGTATGCGTTCATAACAATAAATCGGCGGTTGATGGCGATTATGAATATAAATAATTTATGGGTTAGGAGTCCATCTGCCTGTTACATAATTTTGCACAAAACCATTATACCCTTTTTTACGCATTAAATAAGGGTATAAAGAATATTATTAAATCAATTTTAGGCTCTCAAAACGCCTTTTGATTCTAATCATTATATACTTTGAAATTTTTTTCGATGCATAAGGTTTTAAGATTCGGGGTTGATTTTGTTGACTACATGTATTCAATAAGTTTCAGAACAAAAAACGGTATGAAAACAGATTTGTTCTAATACTCATGATTTCTAATTTTAAAACATTTCTAGTGGCCTATAAGATTAATAAAAAATCACGAATGTCATACTTGTTTTTAAACCATCCTAGATGTTAACCATTAAACATAACATTTTTTCTTTTGGTACTAAATCATTAAAGAGAAAAGTTGAATTAACCATGAATATGCTATATTATTCTCTTAGTATAGTAACACCGCCAAACTAAAATAAAATTAAATGAAAACGTTACAGTCGGACGCAAGTGAGATGGAGGCTGAATGGGTAGGCGTATCTCAAAACTGTCAAAACTATGGATAATTCTGATTTTACAAAGTGTCTGGTAGCTGAAAAAATGGTCGAGGCCTGCAAAAAATTAATGCAGTTTTTCGGGGTTATTAGCTTAAAGACAATGGAAGATATATGCGTTTCCGACTTCAAAGAGCGGGGGGTATCAGAGTATAATAATATTTGTAATCTAGAGATCTGACTAAGTCAACGTAAATTTTTGAGCTAGCTAAATTCAAATCCGATAAGATTAAATTTATTAGATTAACATAATTTTGGTTATTAACAACAAAATTCGAGATAACATAAATAATAAATAATAAATAAAGCTGTCATTCATTTATTTAATTCAATAATTTAATTTCTTACCTAGAGGTCAATCTATTTTATCCAAATAATTTTTGTTTGACGCTAAATTTATATCTACCAGTATCAGGATTTTGGCTTAACCTGAAAAAGCTTATTTTGACACTTTGTGTCACATTGCATATTTCAAAATCATCAAATCATACATAGATTGAAATTGTTTAACTTGCACACTATTTTTAGCGTAATGTTTTATATATATCTCTGAGTTGAGCTACATATGTATGTATATAAATAGAGCCTTCTTAATTTATGTACACATACATTTATCTTAATTTTTAAAACTTTAATTACTAAAAATTACTTTAATTACTTTACTTTCCAATATTGATAGCCTTAGGTTACATATTGTCAAATGCATTTGTTATCTTTAATGTTGGTTTGTTTGTGCACAAGCCCTATTTTCTGTTATAACTAGCAATATAAGTGAATGTTGCTTTTATTCCATAGTCCACTTAACCCATGAAAAGGGTTAAATGGGCTTAATGGTTTTGTGGAAATGTATGTAACAGGTAAAAAGAAAAGCATCTCCGAACACACAAATATATTCATCAACCGTCAGACGATATTACAATATAATTATATTACACAGTATGTAATTTTTTCCAATTTACGATATTCTCATGTAATATATAATAATAAAATCTTTAAATAAAAACTGTTTAAATGATAATTTGAGACTATAGACAAAATAATGAAAATCTGTGACATTTTTATTAAAATCGGTTGAAAAATAATGGAGATATCAAATTAGTGCGTTATATCCATACGTGTAAGGTCAAGCGTGTTAAGGGTATCTTCTCGTCGAGTTTACTCGGCTATAGCGTTCTTTCTTATTTTTGTTTTTGGAGATTTCAACGTTTCTCACCCACATACATAAATCAACATATGCGCCATGTTCTGGTCTGGTTTGGCTCTGGACATGCCAACTCATACAGGTTTTAATGTATCTTGAAGGGAGGAAGGTTGCAGGTAGCCAAAAATGCGCTTGCACACGATCAACAATCACATGTTCAGTAATAAACCAAGACCATTGGCGCCATAAAAGGCAAACTAACACAGATTGTTGCGCCTACTCGATCGCGAGAATGTAGATTTTTTTATTTTTTGCATTGTAACTATTAAGCTATGACGGGGCATTTAAAATTTGAAATGTGTTTTATGTGCTGCTGCAATACTTTATCGCAACGACTGGCTCCTACCTTTCTACCTGTTTTAACAGTCCGCATGTGCAACGCCTTAGTTTGTTGCGTGAGTTAAGTCACAGGTTGGTTGACTGTCAGTTTGTACACCAGTTTGACTTTAGCTCTCTCTCCCACGATCTGTCCGCTATGCTGTTTTCATTTACGCGTATCTCTAACGCTGCGTATTATTAAGATATGTGTTTGAGTTTTGTCCATACACCCAGTTGACGCTGCAGCTATGATACATTTTTTCTGCGCACATAAGTTATGAGACAAAGTGCATACGCACCTACATACCACTTAATTAATTCAATAAGCCAAACTTTATATCAGTTCGACCACCACTGCTCAAAAATGACTGAAATTCACTTTTACGTGGTCAAAAAGCAAACACTGTCGTTAATAGATTCGCGTTCCATAACGCGAGATATTGAGGGTTCAGTCATTATTATGCCCTCAACCCAAGAAATGGGTAAAAAAAGGTATAACGGGTGTGTGCAAAAGTATGTAACAGGCAGAAGGAAGCTTCTCCGACCCCATAAAGTATATATATTCTTGATCAGCATCAACAGCCGAATCGATATAGCCATGTCCGTCTGTCTGTATGTATGAACGCGTCGATCTCTGGAACTACAAAATCTAGAGACTCCAGATTTTGGAAATGAGTTCTCCTAACCGCTAGGCATAGAAAGTTTGTTTCAAATTTACGATAACTTTTCCGGTTTACGATACGCACATAGAATCGATAACAAGAAAATCTTGAATTTCGAGAACTCGAAAATAGGGATTGAAACAATTAACAAATTAATTTAAATCGGTGAAGTAACACCGGATATATGAAGCCATCAATTGCTACAGTAGTACACTTACATATGTGTATGCCTGTCAGTCAGACTGTCTGCCCGTCTCTATGGTCAAGGGCTAAGGGTATTTTCTAGTCGAGCTTACACGACACACAATTATCCTTTGAACATTGTGTGATGCGAACTTTAAACGACAGAAAATGTGTGCAACCCTTTAATACAGTACGGTTAGCCTAATCAGGACAGTATACACTATAAAACAAGTAAGAAGACTCTAGTCGAGTAAGCTCGACTAGAAGATACCCTTAACCCTTGACCATACAGACGGACAGATGGTCGGGCTAACAGACATACACATATGGCTGTGTAGTTCTGTATCAATACTTGATGGTTTCATATCTCCGGTGTTTCTTAACCGATTTTAATGAAATTTTTACAGAAGTTCATTATTTTGCTTATAGTTTCAATTCTCGTAAACCTGAAAAGTTATCGAAAATTTGAAACAAACTTGTCATGCCTAGGGATTAGGAGAGCTCATATCCAATATTTGGAGTCTCTAGCTTTTGTAGTTTCTGAGATCGACGCGTTCATACATACAGACGGACGGACAGACGGACGGACGGACAGACGGACGGACGGACGGACAGACAGACGGACATGGCTAAATCGACTCGGCTGTTGATGCTTATCAAGAATATATATACTTTATGGGGTCGGAGAAACTTCCTTCTCCCTGTTACATACTTTTGCACAAAACCATTATACCCTTTTTTACCCATTTCATGGGTTAAGGGTATAAAAACAGGTTGGATGAAAAAAATCGGTGAGTCCTTGAGATGTTTGTCCGTTGAGAGTCTGTAGAAAATCCTAGTAAGTGTCAGGTGATGCGAGCTAAAACAATTGTATTTAAAAGTGATATAAAGCGCATTAAAAAATACTTTAAAATATTTTTGTTTCTCAATTTAGTAAATTTGTTTCTGCTATTTTTTTAAATTTATACACCAAGATAAAAAATTCATTTCATCAATGTAAAATCATAAACGTTCGCTGCAGATTTAATGCCAGCATACCATTTTTCTTTATTTAAGAACGATTTCTATAACAGGCAGGAGGAAGCATTTTCGACCCCATAAAGTGATATATGTATATATTTTTTATCAGTATCAACAGACGTGTCGATATAGCCATGTACGTCCATTTGTATGTATGAACGGATCGATTTCAGAAACTGTAAAAGCTTCAGATTCAGATAACAAAAAAAATCTTGAATTTCGAACATTTTATAAAGGGGATTAATTGAAAACATTAACAAAGTAATGAAAATCTGGAAAGAATTTTAAGTTGGTTGAGAAACACCGGAGATATAAAATATTGAAGTTAAGTCATCAAGCAACAGCCGAGTCTATATAGCCATGTCTGTCGTCCGTCCGTCTGTCCGTATGTATCAACGCGTCGATCTACGGAACTATAAAAGCTAGAGACTCCACATTTGGAAATGACCTCTCCTTACCGCTAGGCATAGCAAGTTTTTTTCAAATTTTCGATAAATTTTTCGGTTTTCGATATACACATGTAATCGATAACAACAAAATCTTGAATTTCAATAACTTAAGTGGAGATTGAAACCAATAACAAAATAATGAACGGGGATATGAAACCATAAAATATAAGTACAGCAGTACACGTACATATGTGTATGTCTGTCAGCCAGACAGTCTATTCGTCTGTATGGTCAAGGGTTAAGGGCATCTTCTAGTCGAGCTTACTTCTTGTTTTTAGCTATACATTAAGTGCAGATCATCTGTTTTACATTTAAATGCATGCAGTCCGCTTGCCCACTAATTTGATGCTTGTATATAGTTTCTATATAGGTAGCGTCATATATATTTGGAAATTATCAACCTGAGCCCTTAATCTCTCTAGGGTATTTCTTACAATGGTATATGTAGAGTAATGCTTGCGTACATCGCTTCTGAGATCCGCACGAACCACAAATAATTTTCTTTCAGTTAGGCGAAACGAACGCACGAGTCAATTGTTTTTTGCGGAAGACTCATTGTTAAATCATACCTTGCATGGCGGTATGACGGACTGAACGTTTTAGTTTTCAAATGATGTATATCATATATAAGACCGGTTTACTGTGTATCATCGACGAGTAGGTATATTAGTATCACATAGTAATTTGAAACATTCAAATAAATTGTAAAACAAAATGCTGCTTATTGAAATTTCGCAGCTATTCATATACAAATCTTCAAATTTTAAATGACCACTTTAAATTTGAAGAGTTCACAACTGATGTCTTTGATATCAGAGTATAAAAACACAATTTAGTTTCTTTATATAAGCTTTCAAACGACCTTATGGAGTGCAATTTGGCTTAATCTGATTAGACTCGTGGGAATGTTTCCACCCTTCGTGATGAAGGATGTGACCTGTAAAGTGTAGAACGTTTTCTACGGTGATGGTGGCTAGAAAATTGTAATTTTTTACATAATAGTAACTTACCTTTTTCTTTATTACTTTAATTTATTCCTTCAAAAAGTTATTATATTTGAAATCTTTTACTCTTAGGAACATCCAGAATATGCATTTAGCTATGGAGTAAAAGATCTAAACACGGGGGATGTGAAATCTCAATGGGAGTCACGGGATGGCGACGGTGTCAAGGGTCATTACAGCATACTCGAGCCAGATGGCTCTATACGCACAGTACACTATACAGCGGATGCAAAAAACGGATTTAATGCTATTGTTAAAACCGTAGGTGCCAATTCGCATCCGAATATCGAAACAAAAGAGGGCAATAGTAGTGCCAATGATGAGTCATCGCAGTCAAAAATCAATCACTATAGTAAAGATCAGGAACATATTGTGCTTAGCTCCGACATAAAACCGCTAAAGAAACCCATTGAAGATCTAAGTCACTCGCATCCCAAAATACCCAGCCTGATTGAATTTAAGCCGCTTGCACGAATAAAGCAAGTTCCCATGGAGTTGGAGCCAGACATCAGACATCGACTGCAGCAGGCAAGAGATAACTACTATAAAGAGATTGCAGCGGTTCATAAACTAGAGGAAGAAAACTACTCGCCAAAATTAGAGCCCACGTATGGCGTGCAGGAGAGCAACTGGAAGGCTTTGATTGTCAACGAGCCGAAGGAGTATCGGCCCTACTACAGCACAAGTCAGTTACATCAGTCCTCGTTCTACGAGCACAGCCATCCGAAGGAGCTACCACTTAACTACCTTCACAGGCCAACATTGGGTTCACAGGGACTTCATACAATCTACGGGCCATCCAACACACGTCCAGTCAAGAATCAAGAGCCTATCTCTAATCACATACACATCAATAAGAATGTGTACACCACGCCTGGATTAAGAAACAACAAATACAATAGTGTACATAAAAGTATTACTCGTCCAGATTACGCCAGTTATTTTCAGCGTAAGCCAAAAGAATTGCATTTAAAGCAACTGCCGTCTTCTCGTCGATATCCGGAAGGCGCAGGTCCTGTACTTTTCCCTGATCTGACGGAAGAAGATAACTTCGATGTAGCCTTGGTCGATAAACAGAGTGTCGCCACGGCCAGCCTGGTGCAGTCTATGATTCGACGAGACAAGCACCACATTGCGCCTATGTACGCCAGGGCCCATCAGTTTGCAACGGGCAGCTATAATAATCTGCAAGGACTGTAGTGGGTGATGAAACCTAATATTATTAAGACGAGCTTTGTGAACAGTTTCCTTTTAATGTTTCTTAATATTTATTTTCATAATTTATTGCTTTTGTTTAGTTATTCATTTTTGAAATAAATGCATTTCAACAAAAACTTATTTAAACTAATTAAAAATGATTGCTTAGCACTATATTAAAAAATAGCCAATTAAGAAGGTTCTAGTCGAGTTAGCTCTTCTTTTCAACCAGTCGTCATGCCTTACCCCTATCAGCTTAATGGCTCAAATTGCATTTTTATACCGAAATCACAGAGACTGCACTACTTTGTGAACTTTAGGATATTAAGCCTATATTCTCGCCAGGACCTGATGGAGTACCGAGCTGTGTGCCTAAGTACTGTGCTCAGAGTCTTCTAAAACCTTTGCATAAACTGTTTAATTTGTCCGTGAAGTTATGCTCTCTCCCAAAAATTTGGAAAGAGTCATATATTATTCCATTGCCTAAAAAAGGAAACAAATTTAATGCTGAAAACTATAGAGGTATCTCCAAGTTGTCTGCTATCCCTAAGATTTTTGAGAAACTGATAACCTCTCATCTTCAACATCTTTGTAAATCTAAGATTTAACCGTGCCAGCACGGATTCATGAAACATACAACTACTAACTTGCTAGAATTCACATTTGTTATCAAAGGCTTTAAAGAAAAGATGCAATTTACACTGACTGTAAGTCATAACCTTTTAATTTATAAACTATTGGGCTTTCCCAATAATCTTATTCTTTGGATTAAAGATTATTTAACCTTTAGATTTCAGTGGGTATTTTTTAATGGCTCACTTTCTCAAGCGGTTCAGGTCACTTCTGGTGTTTCTCAAGGAAGTCACCTTGGACCGTTATTATTTACACTTTTTCTAAACGGTGTTGATGTATGCTGATGATGTAAAGTTATGCATGTCGGCTGCATCTCTTCTGTTTGGTCATAAACTGCAAAGTGACTTAGACAATTTTCAAACTTAGTGCAGAACAAATTTGTTGCGTCTCAATTGCAGTAAATGTAAAGTTATGTCTTTTTATAGACGAATGCCCCATTTCAATACATATCTTCTGAATAACCAACCATTTGATCGGATTGAATTAGTTGAGGATTTGGGTATTCTAATGGACCCAAAGTTTAAGTTCGAGAAGCATATATCTTCAATTTCAAATCGTGCATCAGGTGCCTTGGGGTTCATTAAGCGCTGGTCGAAAGAATTCTACGACCACCTATTTAATACAAACATGGATCTTGTATATGGTATCCCAAATACAGGATTCATCAGGATAGAATAGAACCGTTGCAAAAACGATTTTTGCTCTTTGCTCTTCGGGATAATTCTATTAACTTACCTTCTTATCATAGTAGACTTATACTAATAAATCCTTCCTCTCTTTCTAACCGTAGAACAATGCTAGCAATAACTTTTTTCTATAAATTAATAAATGGTGAAATTGATTCTTCATTACTAATCAACCAAATTAACTTTGCAGTTCCTATTAGAAACTCTTCAACCTTGTTACACTAACTATGCTATCCATAATCCCTTCGGATCTTATGTGTTATATATAACGATCTTTCCATTTAATACATAATTCAACTTCTATTTGCTCTCTAAAAAAAACTATTCTTGTCTCATTTGTCTACTTGTTCGCGATCTTCGTAACCGCACACAACGCGGTGCCCCCTCGCTCGGACGGACGGGAGGTGGGTTGCTTTGTGCTAGGTTCCGCGCGTTAACAAGCCGGTGCTTGGTATCGTTGGACCACTTGAATGTACTGTCCGTTAGTACATCTACGTCAATCCTTTCAATCCAAATTTTTGAAATTCAAGACTTTATTGTTATCGATTACATGTGTGTATCATAACCCGGAAAAGTTATCAAAAATTAAATGCAAACTTGTACAGCTTAGGGAAAAAGAGAAGAAACTTGTGCAAAAGTATGTAACAGGCAGAATGAAGCTTCTCGGACCCCATAAAGTTCTTCAGCGTTAATAAATAAGAAGACGATACTTTGCAGTTTATGTTGGAATTTTAATGGAACAACGACGCGACTAATTTGGCGTTCTAAAACGGAGTGTAGATTACATCACCGATCTACTATACCCAGATGTGCCAAAGTGAAAATTTCCCTAATCTGCCGCGTGGCGATCTTTTGGCTCCGTACGGGGAACGACGCCACCCGAACGCAAAGCGTCACGCGTTTTTGCAGGCCTATCGTGTCACTAAAAATGTGCAAGTCATTCTGTCGCAGTCTTAGCATCGACTTGACTGCTAAGACTACAGGCAAACCAACCCTTTTTCATGAATGCGCTCGTGTGATTGTCTCTGTTGCTGCGCTCCCTCACCCACAAGAGGCGGACCACTGAAAGCAAACCGCACACATACATGCGTCTACGAGTTACCAGATCACTGGCACACGAGCGCATACATAAAAATGGGTTGGCAGCGTGTACTTTTAGAGATCAAGCTGCGTTCGGGTGGCGTCATTGACCATACGAGGCCAAAAGATCGCCAAGTGGTGGATTAGGGAAAATTCCACTTTGGTACATCTAGGTATAGTAGTTCGGTGATTACATGCTATGATGAAATTTATTTGGCCATACGATGAGAGTTGCCAAATCGTTATATTATATTCACAAAGTGGCCAGATTGTTACATTGTATTATTATTTACATTTGCAACAAAGAAACAATCGTGATGATGAGAGGTGCAACCGTGATGCTTGGCACTGCTTAGACCCTTCGTTAGAACATCTGCTGGCATTTGCTCCGTCTGCATATAGTTAACTTTGATGTCGCCACTCTGGTGCTTCTGCTGGATGAAATGGTGGCGCACATCGATGTGTTTTGTGCGTGGATGAAAACCAAAACCTTTAACCTTTAATAAAAGGCCGAGTTGTTTAGTATCGCTTAGATACTGAAGAATACGCTTCGCCGCTTTCCAGTGTTCGACATTGTAACATGAGTTAAACTGAATTATGAAATTTACGGCGTACGCAATATCTGGACGTGTTGTGACTGAAAGAAACATAAGAGAGCCAATTATGTACTGATAGGGGTACCTTCTCATTTCGGTTTAATCGACGTCTTCTGGTCGCTTCAAAGTACATTTCGCTTCGATGGGCGTTAATGGTGTCTTGCATTCAGTCATCCCGAATCTCTTCAACAAGGTTTCAATGTACTTTTCCTGTGCAAGGAATTTCAGATCCTGCTTGAACTCTATGCCCAGACAGGTTTTCACTTTGCCGAGATTTTTCAGCTTAAATGCTTCTCCGAGGACTTCTTTGGTCTGCTACAACCAATCCGGATGATTTGACGCCAACAGCAAATTATCTATGTATATGGGATACTAGGAAAATTTCCTTCTCCTGTCGTTTGACGAACAGACATGGGTCCTACTTAGTGGGCTTTAATCCAATCTTTTGTAGCTTCGTCGTAAGTCTACAATACCAGCGCAAACCGGACTTGCGTAATCCATATAGTGCCTTCTTCAATAAACAAATAGGGCTTTTTATTGATGAAAGCATCGGACGAAATTCCGCTATTGTCTGCGAGTACACTGCTCGAGGTGAATCCTGCTTCGTTCCAATTTATTTGCCCGATTCTAACTTCTCCATGAAATCATTGAAGCTCTCTGGTACCTCCATATATACGTTTTCTTCGAGCTCGCCATTTAGGTAGGCTGTGAGCACGTCCATTTGATGTATCTCCATATCAAGATCGTCTGTCATGGCTACCAAAAGTCAAACTGATGTGAATCTAGCTACAGGTGAATACGTTTCATGAAAATCTTCTTCAGGCCTGTTCGCGTATCCTTTAGCGACTAATCACACTTAATTTTTTCCTGAAACGGTTCCATTGTCTTTTGTCCGAAACACCATTTTAATACCTATGATCTCCCGATCCTTAGGGCGTTCTACCATTTCCCATGTTCCGTTGTGTATATGCGCAAGAAATTCATCTTCGATTGCCCTTGTCCAACTGACGCTGTCCTCGTGGATTTTCGCCTCTTTCAGTGTAGTTGGATAATCTATCGCAGCCATGAATGCCATTTCGCATTCCTCAAATGTCTCGCTTGAGCTGCTCTGCTCGTCGCTGCTGTTGACTTGTGCCGGCTGTTGATATATTTTCCGTTGCCTACCATGCTGGCCGGTCCTCTCGATTTTGGGATACCCTCTGCCACGATGCTGCTCAACAGGCTTCTGCTTGGGTCGCTCAAGTGAACTTTTATCGTCGCTGGTAGATCCATCACAAGGTTTACTCGTGATATTGATGCCAATACCTCTGTTTGAGCTTCGTTTGTAAAACTTAGCGTACTCGCTTTTGAAACCTGGAACATTCAAAAATTTAACCTCTTTGCTTACTATTACCTTACGCTTTACAGATAATATATTCGATATGCCTTCGCAGTAGTTGAGTAGCCGACCATTATGCATTCTACTGATCTTCATTCAAATTTACCTGTATTCGAACACTTTATTAATGCATGTGCCTTCGTACTAAATATACATACTTACTTTTCTTCGTCCAGAAAGTATGAGGAATATCACCAGATAGACTCCGCGTTACACATCTGTTTCTGATATAACTTGCTGTATTTAGTGCTTCTGCCCAAAAGGATGGAGGCGCACCAGATTGCTTTATCATACAGCATGCCATGTCGACCAGGAAATGGTTCTTTCTTGCTGCTAAGCCATTCTGCTGTGGCGTGCGCTGTGTTGTGAAGCGTCTCTGGATTCCGTTGACCTCCAAGTACTTGTCGAACTCTCTGTTGCAGTATTCAGTTCCGTTATCTGACTGAAGTACTTTAATCTTCTTACCCGTAAAGTTCTCAGCTGCAGCTTTATATACGTTAAAAGCTTCCAATAAATCTGACTACTGTTTAAGAAGCGCGAATTCACAATAGCGCGAATAGTCATGTATAAAAGTTGCGAAGTATTTACATCCTCTCAAGGATTGCGTTCTCATTGGGCCGCATACATCGCTATGAACTATTTCTAATAGGTCTGTAGTACGATTTTCTTTTGCACTTTTATAAATGCAGTTTGCTTTTGGCTTAAGCAAATTTAGCAATTTGGCAATTTTCCATTTTCGCATACTTTCACGCCGTAGGCTGTACCACTTTTAGCCATACATATCAAATCGCTTTCATTCAGATGTCCCATTCTATAATAATACAGATCAAGGTCGTTTTGACCACAATGAATTATACTATTCACTTGATGCTTATCGCCATTCAAGTAGTACAAGTAACAATTTTCTGTGATTTTGGAAACCGACATCCAACTTTCAGTGTTAAGCCCGTTGCTGCTGCTTCTTAACTGTGACTCTAACACTACCAATGCCAATAATCCGTGTGGTCTTATTATTTGCCAAATGAAAAGTCTTTTCGACTTTTGCAATATCGGTGAACATGTTCTTATTTAAACTCATGTGTGCCGAGCAACCACTATCTAGGCACCACAAACCCTTTTTTTCATCGGCAGAAAAGGCCATCTTTAACGCGTTTAGCAAAAGCTCATCATTTTCTGCTGTACCGGCACTGTTCGGTTCATTTGTTTTGCCCTACATATTCAGTTTATTTTTTTTTCACTCTTCTTTGGGGTGGGGCAAGTCATCTCGTGCTTCCATCGCTCATCTGAAAATTTCATAAGAGTCATGTTAATGTGTTTCTGAAGGGAAGTGTTCAGTAGAATCCTACGATACGATGCGATGCGAGAATGGTGCCTCCTGTGAGGAGGCTCCTATCGCACACGGAGTAGATAGCACTTGTTTCGATGGTACTAAAAGACTGACTTTATTCACGAAAGAGGTACAATATTTATATGTAAAATTAGCTACGGCTTGTATGTTTTTATTCCCATGGTGCATGCCAGGTGCAGTGGGTTCTCGAGTTCCAGCCACTGCTCGCTTATGCCGAATAACAAGTTACGCAACCACTGGGTTGCCGTCTGCGCATGCAGTCAGCGGAATCTGTGTAGTCAGCAGCTAAGAGTTATTTGATCCATTATGTAGATTTCAAGGTTTATGTAGCAATGCAATGAACTCAAGGTTAATATAGCTAACAATTATGTGTTGTTTCTCATATAATTGGTTTATGAGTGTCTGTTGGCTTATATGAACATTAACATTCTCCCGGCCGTTGAATCGGTGATCAACCATCATCTATATCCAGTGTGACTCAGTTCGGGGGGCTGGTGGCACGGCTATTGTGGCAGCCTCGTTCCTTATAGCTGGTGGTTGAGACGAGGTGATTGTCGGCGACATTAGCCGTCTTCGTTGAACGGGTGGCGTGCTAATTTCATCCTCTTCATTTATGTCGTCCGCTTGATGGACTGTGTTCCCGTGCTGTGATCGTCTGTTTTACGAACGCACGCTTGGATCCTGATATGTCGCCTAGTTGACAACTGCAATGCAGGATCATAGACTAACACGAATATAGTGAATTGTGTTAGCCAGGGTTTGAATGTCGCCGCTTGATGGGCTATGTGAACGTCGCCGCTTGATGGACTGTGTTCCCGTGCTGTAATCGTCTGTTTTACGCACGCTTGGATCCTGATATGTCGCCTAGTTGACAACTGCAATGCAGGATCATAGACTAACAGAAATATAGTGAATTGTGTTAGCCAGGGTTTAAACGTCGCCGCTTGATGGACTATGTGAACGTCGCCGCTTGATGGACTGTGTTCCCGTGCTGTAATCGTCTGTTTTACTCACGCTTGGATCCTGATATGTCGCCTAGTTGACAACTGCAATGCAGGATCATAGACTAACACGAATATAGTGAATTGTGTTAGCCAGGGTTTGAATGTCGCCGCTTGATGGGCTATGTGAACGTCGCCGCTTGATGGACTATGTTCCCGTGCTGTGATCGTCTGTTTAACGAACGCACGCTTGGATCCTGATATGTCGCCTAGTTGACAACTGCAATGCAGGATTATGGACTTACACGAATATAGTGAATTGCGTTAGCCAGGGTTTGAACGTCGCCGCTTGATGGACTATGTGAACGTCGCCGCTTGATGGGCTGTGTTCCTGTGCTGTGATCGTCTGTTTTACGAACGCACGCTTGGATCCTGATATGTCGCCTAGTTGACAACTGCAATGCAGGATCATAAACTTACACGAATATAGTGAATTGTGTTAGCCAGGGTTTGAATGTCGCCGCTTGATGGACTGTGTTCCCGTGCTGTGATCGTCTGTTTTACGAACGCACGCTTGGATCCTGATATGTCGCCTAGTTGACAACTGCAATGCAGGATCATAAACTTACACGAATATAGTGAATTGTGTTAGCCAGGGTTTGAATGTCGCCGCTTGATGGGCTATGTGAACGTCGCCGCTTGATGGACTGTGTTCCCGTGCTGTGATCGTCTGTTTTACGAACGCACGCTTGGATCCTGATATGTCGCCAAGTTGACAACTGCAATGCAGGATCATAGACTAACACGAATATAGAGAATTGTGTAAGCCAGGGTTTGAATGTCGCCGCTTGATGGACTGTGTTCCCGTGCTGTGATCGTCTGTTTTACGAACGCACGCTTGGATCCTGATATGTCGCCTAGTTGACAACTGCAATGCAGGATCATAGACTAACACGAATATAGTGAATTGTGTTAGCCAGGGTTTGAACGTCGCCGCTTGATGGATTATGTGAACGTCGCCGCTTGATGGACTGTGTTCCCGTGCTGTGATCGTCTGTTTTACGAACGCACGCTTGGATCCTGATATGTCGCCAAGTTGACAACTGCAATGCAGGATCATAGACTAACACGAATATAGAGAATTGTGTAAGCCAGGGTTTGAATGTCGCCGCTTGATGGACTGTGTTCCCGTGCTGTGATCGTCTGTTTTACGAACGCACGCTTGGATCCTGATATGTCGCCTAGTTGACAACTGCAATGCAGGATCATAAGCTTACACGAATATAGTGAATTGTGTTAGCCAGGGTTTGAATGTCGCCGCTTGATGGGCTATGTGAACGTCGCCGCTTGATGGACTGTGTTCCCGTGCTGTAATCGTCTGTTTTACTCACGCTTGGATCCTGATATGTCGCCAAGTTGACAACTGCAATGCAGGATTATGGACTTACACGAATATAGTGAATTGTGTTAGCCAGGGTTTGAACGTCGCCGCTTGATGGACTATGTGAACGTCGCCGCTTGATGGACTGTGTTCCCGTGCTGTGATCGTCTGTTTTACGAACGCACGCTTGGATCCTGATATGTCGCCTAGTTGACAACTGCAATGCAGGATCATAGACTAACACGAATATAGTGAATTGTGTTAGCCAGGGTTTGAACGTCGCCGCTTGATGGACTATGTGAACGTCGCCGCTTGATGGACTGTGTTCCCGTGCTGTGATCGTCTGTTTTACGAACGCACGCTTGGATCCTGATATGTCGCCAAGTTGACAACTGCAATGCAGGATCATAGACTCACACGAATATAGAGAATTGTGTAAGCCAGGGTTTGAATGTCGCCGCTTGATGGGCTATGTGAACGTCGCCGCTTGATGGACTGTGTTCCCGTGCTGTGATCGTCTGTTTAACGAACGCACGCTTGGATCCTGATATGTCGCCGAGTTGACAACTGCAATGCAGGATCATAGACTAACACGAATATAGTGAATTGTGTTAGCCAGGGTTTGAACGTCGTCGCTTGATGGACTGTGTTCCCGTGCTGTGATCGTCT
Source organism: Scaptomyza parva (assembly GCA_035044645.1). NCBI lineage: Eukaryota > Metazoa > Arthropoda > Insecta > Diptera > Drosophilidae > Scaptomyza > Scaptomyza parva. Next base: position 29,046 of record JAWNNT010000062.1, read on the forward strand.
GTTTTACGAACGCACGCTTGGATCCTGATATGTCGCCTAGTTGACAACTGCAATGCAGGATCATAGACTAACACGAATATAGTGAATTGTGTAAGCCAGGGTTTGAATGTCGCCGCTTGATGGGCTATGTGAACGTCGCCGCTTGATGGACTGTGTTCCCGTGCTGTGATCGTCTGTTTAACGAACGCACGCTTGGATCCTGATATGTCGCCTAGTTGACAACTGCAATGCAGGATCATAGACTAACACGAATATAGTGAATTGTGTTAGCCAGGGTTTGAACGTCGCTGCTTGATGGACTGTGTTCCCGTGCTGTGATCGTTTGTTTTACGAACGCACGCTTGGATCCTGATATGTCGCCTAGTTGACAACTGCAATGCAGGATCATAGACTAACACGAATATAGTGAATTGTGTTAGCCAGGGTTTGAACGTCGCCGCTTGATGGACTGTGTTCCCGTGCTGTGATCGTCTGTTTTACGAACGCACGCTTGGATCCTGATATGTCGCCTAGGTGACAACTGCAATGCAGGATCATAGACTAACACGAATATAGTGAATTGTGTTAGCCAGGTTTGAATGTCGCCGCTTGATGGGCTGTGTGAACGTCGCCGCTTGATGGACTGTGTTCCCGTGCTGTGATCGTATGTTTAACAAACGCACGCTTGGATCCTGATATGTCGCCAAGTTGACAACTGCAATGCAGGATCATAGACTAACACGAATATAGTGAATTGTGTTAGCCAGGGTTTGAACGTCGCCGCTTGATGGACTGTGTTCCCGTGCTGTGATCGTCTGTTTTACGAACGCACGCTTGGATCCTGATATGTCGCCTAGGTGACAACTGCAATGCAGGATCATAGACTAACACGAATATAGTGAATTGTGTTAGCCAGGTTTGAATGTCGCCGCTTGATGGGCTATGTGAACGTCGCCGCTTGATGGACTGTGTTCCCGTGCTGTGATCGTATGTTTAACAAACGCACGCTTGGATCCTGATATGTCGCCAAGTTGACAACTGCAATGCAGGATCATAGACTAACACGAATATAGTGAATTGTGTTAGCCAGGGTTTGAACGTCGCCGCTTGATGGACTGTGTTCCCGTGCTGTGATCGTCTGTTTTACGAACGCACGCTTGGATCCTGATATGTCACCTAGTTGACAACTGCAATGCAGGATCATAGACTAACACGAATATAGTGAATTGTGTTAGCCAGGGTTTGAATGTCGCCGCTTGATGGGCTATGTGAACGTCGCCGCTTGATGGACTGTGTTCCCGTGCTGTAATCGTCTGTTTTACTCACGCTTGGATCCTTTGGCGCCTAGTAGACAACTTCAGAAAATCACGTCGGGGTCACCAAATGTTAATGTGTTTCTGAAGGGAAGTGTTCAGTAGAATCCTACGATACGATGCGATGCGAGAATGGTGCCTCCTGTGAGGCCGTGTGCGATAGGAGAGTAGATAGCACTTGTTTCGATGGTACTAAAAGACTGACTTTATTCACGAAAGAGGTACAATATTTATAGGTAAAATTAGCTACGGTTTGTATGTTTTTATTCCCATGGTGCATGCCAGGTGCAGTGGGTTCTCGAGTTCCAGCCACTGCTCGCTTATGCCGAATAACAAGTTACGCAACCACTGGGTTGCCGTCTGCGCATGCAGTCAGCGGAATCTGTGTAGTCAGCAGCTAAGAGTTATTTGATCCATTATGTAGATTTCAAGGTTTATGTAGCAATGCAATGAACTCAAGGTTAATATAGCTAACAATTATGTGTTGTTTCTCATATAATTGGTTTATGAGTGTCTGTTGGCTTATATGAACATTAACAAGTCAGGTATACCAATAAAATTACTAACAAATTATTTCCAATCGCGACACCAATTTCTTTCCATTTTTTCACTGCGTCGAAAAAATCATTCAAATGGCGTGCACAAGCGCCTGAATTCATTCGCAACAATGCCGCTCGCTTTAGCAGTCTTGCTTTTCGCACTGGCCCTTTTTATTGAAACGTCTCCTGCAATTTCAACCAGTATTCCTTCGCCAAATTACAATTTTCGATTATAGCCAACTCCGATGGGTTAATCGTCAACAATATGTCCGCGCGTGCCTTCTCATCATATGTTTTCCATACAGCTCGATCTGCCGCATATTCTGGGAAAATCTTCGTTCCATCGACATACTGCCATAGTTCGTTTTTCACTAATATGGCACGCATCTGCAGTTTCCACGTGTCGTAGTTCTCCGCACACAATAAATCAATCTTAATAAATGCGCCTGTCATTTTTCACAGCTTTGCAATTTATTATCCACGTGCTTTTATTTACTTATCACTGGGCCCATAACCTGTTGTAATTTCCTTACTGTTCAGTTCTTCAGCGTTAATATATAAGAAGAAAATACTCTGCAGTTTATGTTGGATTTTTAGTTGAACAGCGACGCGACTAATTTGGCGGTCTAAAACGAAGTGTAGATTACATGCTATGAAGAAATTTATTTTGACATACGATCAGAGTTGCCAGATCGTTATAATACATTCACAGAGTTGCCAGATTGTTACATTATATTATGGTCAGATTTGCAACAATATTCTTGATCAGCATCAACAGCCCTGTCTTTCTGCCTGTTACTTGTTTTGCACAAAAACATTATATCCTTTTTAACGTTTTACGTGAAAGAGCCGATGTTGTTGCACTCTACTAGCATTGGAGTTGGAGCGGAATAAAGGAAGTTCCACAGATTGAGTCCTCAGAGACAATAGGGATATGAGTGTGTCTGTCAGCCCGAGCGTCTGTCCGTCTGTATGGTCAAGGGTTAAGGGTATCTTCTAGTCGAGCTTACTCGACTAGAGCCTTCTTACTTGTTTATTCTGTTTGTCTCTGTTTGTCTCATATTCGCGATAGCAATCATTATTTCGGAAAAGCCAAAAAGCATGCAATGCAAGAAAAGCTAACATTCATGTAGGACTGAACTTTTAAAGCAACATTAATCAAAACAACTTCTCCGATTTAATATATAAAATAATAATTATAACGTTTATTTAGCGAATATACTTCATTGTATGCGTACACAATTTTAGCTACTTCAATTGTACCGCCTTACGCTTTGCCGGTTCAGTTACTACTTTTTTCTTACATCTTTTAGTGGTGTGCTTATACTACGATATCTTATCGATTATTACAACTTAATATTAGATCTTATAGATAGTAATCGCCATCAGCTGCTAGAGCTGCCAATCCTACATTCGGCCATCCTAACAATTATTCGTCCCGAATAATGGGTTCAAAATTTTCATATTTTCACCAATTGTGTTAGTATTTGTCGGTCCTTCAAAGTTACCTAGCTTTTCTACAATGTACCGTCCACGTCTCAACTTATGTTTCACAACATAGGGACCGAGAAACTTCCCCTTCAGTTTTAGTCCGGCTCCGAACTGGGTTCGCTTAATGGCAACCATATCGTTGACGCTGTACTCGTTATCTGGATTTATTGATTTATTAAATGACTTACGGTTTTCTTCTTGAATCGACAAAATATTTTCCTTGACCATTTGCCTTAATTCATCTTTCTCTTTTTGTAACTCAACTACAAATTCCTCATCTATTAACTTTTGGAATTCATTGTTATATTTCGTTCTTAATTGTAATCCGTTGAGAATTTTAAACGGAGACACCATTGTGCTCCTCGGTGGAGTAGAATTTATAAATTGTTCTACTTTTCCAACATGCTTGTACCATGCTTTTGGGTCTGATACGCACAATTTCGTCAACACCGCAATTATAATCCTATTGATTCTTTCAACTTTCCCGTTTCCACGAGGCACTCCTGTAGTTATAAGTAAATGCTCTATACCTTGTTCCTTGCAATATTCTTCGAAAATATTAGCAGTGAATGCAGTACCTCGATCACTAATAACTCTCTTTGGATTGCCAAATACGTCGGTCTGCTTCTGCAACTTATCAACAACTTCGTTTGCTCCTGTGCTTTTTGTTGGGTACAACCAAACAAATTTTGAAAAACCGTCAACTACAACTAAAATGTGGTTATACTGTTTTTTAGTTAGTTCCATTGATCAATATGATATGTTTTTAAAGGAATATCTGACTTATCGATAGTATTCAATAATCCTTCCTTTTTGCCACACTAGGAATCACCTAAAATGCATTCTACGCACGATTTAATGATTAACTCACCTTTTCTTGCTAAGTCTGGAATAAAATAATCACGATGGGCAGTAATAAAAATTTCATCTTCCATTTTTGACGGTAAGACTATTATTTCATTGATTGGATTCTTATGTAAAATGTCATACTTCAAATAATAATCGTCATAGGTAAATGTCTCTAAAACTTTGCAAATTTCATTTATCCTATCATCCTGTCTCTGGGCCTGTAATATACATTGTTTAAGCGAGTCTTGTAACAATAAACAATGCACTCTGCTTAGAGCATCTACATGCTTCATACTTGTCCCTGACCGATGTTCAATTTTATAATCGAAATCTTGTAAAAAGATTGCCCAACGAGAAACTTTAAGGTCTTGTTTTTTCATGGTCATGGCAAACGCGTTACAATCTGTTACAATTTTGATCTTCATACCCAGCAAGTAAATACGCCACTTCTTTAAAGCCTCAACTATTGCAAGAACTTCTAATTCATAAGTTGGGTATTTTTCTTCGGTTGTTGTCGTCTTCCTGCTCATGTACTCTTCAGGGTGGAAATACTGGTCTTCAGAGTTCTTTTGCAAAAGGACTGCACCGTATCCGTACATAGGTGCATCGCAATGCACTTCAGTTTCGGCTTTTTGATTATACAACCTTATACTTAAACTTAATAAGCAATATTTTAATTGCTTGAATGAAGCTAACTCTTCTTCTCCCATTTTAAATGTAACGTCCTTCTTCAGTAAGTTACTCAACGGTCTGGCACAGGATGCAAAATCTTTTACAAACCTTCGGAAATAAGAAGTTAAGCCCCAATAACGTTGAACTGCTTTCTTATCTCGAGGAACTGGAAAATTCTCTACCGCTGACACCTTTTTTACTGAAGGTTTTATTGTTGAATTTCCTATTATGTACCCAAGAAATTTTACTTTGCGACATAATATTTGGCATTTTTTCCATTTAATTTTTTATCCTGCCACCTGTGCAACGCTTAAAACTTTCTGTAATTTTTGAAGACCTTCCTCTTCATCTTCTGAGGGAATTATGATATCGTTCATATAAAGAAATATCGTACCTTCGTCGATCAACTGCCTTAGAACTGCAAAAATATACCGCATAGATAACGCCGAGGAGTTAGAAATTCCAAATGGAACAAAGCAGAACTCGTACTGGCCTTTAGGTGTTACGAATGACGTATACTTGCGGGAATCCTCCCCTACTGGAACATGGAAAAAGCCGTTACGTAAGTCTGGAGTCGTGAACACCTTTTTTTTTGCAACTTGTGTAAAACGTCATCGATCAAAATCATCGGAAAATTATCACGAATAATTTTCTCATAAAGCCTTCGATAATCGCAACAAAGCCTTTTGGTACCATCTTTCTTTGACACTAACACAGTGGGAGATGCATATTCTGAAACGCTGTTACGAATTATCCCTTTTTCACCAATCTCTGATTTGCTTGTCAACTTCTTCACTATCTACGTATGATAAACGTCTGGGCCTCTGATAGACTGGAACTTCGTCGGAGAGGATTAACTTCATTTCGACTGGACTTGATTTCGGCTGCTCTGGCTTATAATCCTCAATAAACTTCTTGACCTTTGCCTTTAAATTAATGTTTAAGTGTGCAATGTCTACTTCTGGAATTATCTTGTTACTGATATCGACTGCTAACAGTTGTTGAAAAGCGCTTTTAATTCAAGAATGTTCGACTTTTGTTCTATATGAGCTGACTCATGATATTGTTTTTGATCAAGCTTCTCTGAAAAACTACCCCTTTTGAACTAATCCGAAACCGATTACTCCGTTGTACAGACTGTCTTCATCACGAACGACATGGAAACACATTTTAATTGGAACACTATCAAGATTTGTTGAAGCTATGAAAGAACCCAACGTGTAAATCTTTTTCCCATCAATACCAGACAATTCTTTTACATTCGACTTAAGGGCAACTGGATAAACTTCCTTGTACATTTTTTCTCGAATAGTACACAGGTCGCTGCCAGAATAAAACAAGCCATCAATAAAGAATGTTTTAAAAGCACGATTAAAAAAAGACTGACACTGCTGCATATTTGCTGATTCCTTCTTCATTTGTTTATTAAATATTTTTGCCTCACACTGATTTGCTATGTGTCCTACTTTATTGCACTTAAAACATGTGAATCCTTCATCCTTACATTCTTTTGCGAAGTGATCGTTTCCACCACATTTGAAACAACACTTCGCTGAATTACTTTTGCCTTGATTATTGTCAGTCTTTGGCCTTTGTTTAGGCTCATGACTGGAACAAAATCTTTCATATATCTTCTTTTTTTGTTTAAATTCATTCAGGCTTTCCGCATGATACAAACAACTTTTATTCTGCTTAGAATCTGGTATTCCCTCTATAATGTAATCCATTGTACTTTCTTCGTCTAGCTTACACTGATTTGCAATGCTCTTCATTGCATAAAAATATTCACTTAAAGATTCATCCTGTTTCTTTTTCCTGTCTGTTAGTAATTTATGAATTTCTTTTGCCGAACGCTTCTCACTGAACTCAGATTTTAATGCTTGCTTAAGTGTTTCCCAATTATAGACTTCGGTTTCACTATTCACAAATAATTTGGCTGCACTTTTAACTAACTGTCTACCATAAATAAATTTTTGTATATCATTCCACTTAACTGTCACCGCATTCAACTCAAAATCAAATAGCCATTCGTCAACGTCTGGAGAACCATTGCCGGTAAAAACCAAAAGAGAGTCCTCGATATCCCTTAGTGTGAATGCCGAAGCTCTTGTATGATTATTTGTCGGTTCCATCTCGTAATCTTCTGTTTCTCCTTAAGACGAGTTTTCACTGTTTAAGTCGTTGTCCTGTAAATTGAAATAATTTATTAGTCTTTGTTGTTAAACTATTTTAACACCTGCACTTGGTAATGATAAAGATTTCAATTTTTCTTTAAGTTCTAGTACTGAAAGGCAAGTAATGTCTTCCACCAACATAACTTTTAACAGACCTATGTGAACACAATGTTAACTTTGATATATACCAACGCCAGTTTTAATTCTCTCTTCTTATGAACGTGTGTAGGTGCACATGAATCCGTCTTTTTCTGCTTCACGTCTTATGTGACACCGACAAGCTTCTTAGATGTCTGTTTCTTTTATTCGTTATTCGTTTTTCCTACCAACCGTTTCACTAAATTGTTGTTGATCGCCTTCTCGTCGTTGTACTTCTTTTCGCCGTTATTCCTCTTTTCGTTGATTTCGTATCACCGTTGTCTTCACGTCTGCTGTTTTACTAGGTTGTCCACCTCGCGTTGATGCGCAAAGTGAACACACTCAGTATTTATTGTTGTTGATCGCTTTTCCGTCGTTATACTTATTTTCGCCGTTATTCCTCTCGCCGTTGTACCTCTTTTTGCCGTTGTTTCTCCCGCCGTTTTACTTCTCAGCGTCTCTGCTTGTAGCGTTCTTGTCGCTCCAAAGTACAGAGTATTCTCCAGCTTCTGAATACTTTCGCAGAATGTCGCCTATTCTGCCACCTTTACATCTACGCAGTTAGACGATACCGACTGCGTAGAACTTAATCACTTTGCATTTAATTTGCATTAACTGCAACCTCCTCCATCAACGCAATGAAATAATGTTTATAATATACTTCATTGTATGCGTACACAATCTTAGCTACTTCAATTGAACCGCCTTGTATACAACGTTTTTGACGCGCTAAATGGCTGAGATCAGAGCCCACAGCAATTCGACTGTCGAGCCGAACGTGCGCTTTCGCATTCTCGTTCAACTTTAATTTGCTTGCGCTCAGATGCAGATTGTTGAGCTATTGAGCTTTTTCAATAGCTATCGAATTTTTCACACTAGAATAAATAAATAGAAATGCACCGAAATTTGCTTTACTATAAATGTAGTTTATTTGCCTTCGTGGCCAAACTTAAAAATAGTTACAATTGTTAATTGTAAGCTTCGAGTTGAGCTTTGCACTTTTAACTGCACAAATTATTTTTTGGCAAGCGGTGTCGAATACCGTGCCGCGACTTGAATTCCTGATTGATCGAATAGAACTAATTAGCTGCTGAATTGCAGCTGCTGCTTGCGCTCTGCTAAGGCCAAGGGCAAGCAAGGTAAAAAATTCAATACAAAGAAAGGCCGATGGGCATATGCAAAACAACAGTTATGATAATTACGTTCATTTGCTCTTTATGCTGCGCAGAGCATAAGTTATCGACGAGTAAAATATTAAGAGCGAAGCTGCTTTAGTTGTTGTTTGGCGCGGATACCTGCGTAACCAAACACAGATAGACAACCGATTCATACGATTGATTTATGCCGCTCTGCTGTTTATATGAGTATTTGATATGTTAGGAGTGTGTTTTTGTTCACACAATTGAACTAGAAGATGAAGATCTGTCTGTCCGTCCGTCTGTATGTATGAACGCGTCGATCTCAGAAACTACAAAAGCTAGAGACTCCAAATATTAGATATGAGCTCTCCTAATCCCATGGCATGACAAGTTTTTTTCAAATTTTCGATAACTTTTCCGGTTTACGATATACCCATGTAATCGATAACAAAAAAATCTAAAATTTCAATAAGCACAATAATGAACAACTGTAAAAATTTTATTAAAATCGGTTCAGAAACACCGGAGATATGGAACAATCAAGCATTGGTACAGCGGTACACGTACATATGAGTGTGTCTGTCAGCCCGAGCGTCTGTCCCTCTGTATGGTCAAGGGCTAAGGGTATCTTCTAGTCGAGCTTACTCGACTAGTGCCTTCTTACTTGTTTCATTTTAAAACTTATTAAAAAAAGGTCAAAACAATATCATTTATTTTATTTATTAACAAAAATTTTAAATTATATTATTTCGGATATATATATGTTTACACATTATTTTTTGTTGCTTGTTTTGTTTTGCTCTTATCAAAAGTGGTAGAACTTGTGGAAATAGATTGAACTTACCCCATGGGGACTTGTTGGGGAATTGATCGCCCTTATAAGCGTTGTGCCTTTAATTAGGCTAAATAACGTACTTTTTTATGTTTAAGCGTACTCGACTTTAATTTTTTAAGTTTCGCTATTGTTTTTTTGTTATTTAGTAACACTAAACACTAATTTTTCCAGCCTAACTTTAAACCCTCAAACTTTTTAGATATATCTAAATAAGATGGCAGTTAGGTACAAAAACAAACAGTGGCTAATAAATATTTACAATTATTGGATTGATACAGACTGTCTACAATATAGGGCATTTCGCCGAAAATCGGGCATTTAATTATAACTCGAGAAAAACCAAACATATTTCGATTTGGTTTTTTGCTAAATATTTTTAAAAATCAGAGAAAGGTTTTTAAGAACAAAAAGCGTGTCACCGCCCCTTTATTCATTTATTTTATTATATGCAAATTTCTTAATTTTGACCGTACTTAAATAAAACTTGGCAATTAAGAGTCTTATAATGATACTAATACCTTGGCAAAAAACAAGTAAAATCGGTCAACTATATCCTATAGCTCCAATAGAATCAATCGGTCGAAATACGGTTTCTCACATAAAAACTTTGTTATTTTTTCAGATATCTTCACGAAACTCAACAAAAATATGTTTTATTAAGCTTTTTGTATTTGTGCAAGATATGAGCAACATCCGATCACTATATCATATGGCTTTCAGAGGAACGATCGAAAAATAGTTTAATAAATCTGCGAAAAACTCGTTTCTAATTATAAAATTTCGGTTTAAAATTACTTTTAATAAAATTTTGTATGATATTTTTATGTTATTATAACAAAACAGCATCATTAGACTTAGTTAGGTATTTCAGTGTATGCCACATTTTTTACAGTTTTGGTATTTTTACACTGAGGTTATGCTCTTTAAACCTAAATTTCTCATAAAAATGCAAAAAGTACACATTAAGATTATATGCCCTAGATTAGGAATTAATGGATCTACAAAATGGTGGTAAGCTTTTAGATAACAAGTGCTAACAGTTTTGTCTATGCAAAGTTGAATTTTATTTCTAAAAATTTCCAGTGAAAAGCACTTTTTAAATACACAAGAAAAAACAAACCAACCAACAAAAGTGAAACAAATGATGCAAAACGCATTGTAGAAACCCATATTATTCACTTCCATTACCAATTTGTTGTTTGCTGTTTGTTATCTATTATATTTATTGAATTTTGCACAATGTTCATTTTTTCACTTTAACAGAGCGTTTTTTTTTCGGTGACAACAGCTGACTTTGAGTGTTAATAACATAACAGAGGGTCTGTTAACTTAACCGAACTGTTATGGATCAATAAACTTTGATCAATTTACAACATAATTTCATTAAAAGTTTTTTGATTTTAGCACATGTGAAAACTGATTAAATGCCCGATTTTCGGCAAAATGCCCCATAGTGAAGTGTCTCGCAGATTATTATGAATGGCGACAGCAACAAATTTAATTGGCTGCCATATATCTTATCACAATTTTTTTTAAATTGTCAAAACCTTTTTAGGTCAGTTGTATTGTCGACGCCCGCGGTGGTACGCAGTACCCAGATTTTGTACTGAAATTTAAAAATTTGAGTAATTTGAAAATAGACTAGCATTACACAACGAAAGCTTATTCGAAAAAAACTCAAGCTATTGAGCCAAAACTTACTCAAAAGGTGCATGATGATTGGGTAAGTTCTTTTTTGAAACTGCCTTCACATGATTATTCAGAACAGTCTCCATATTGAATTGCATTCATTTGAAACCACATCATATCAAATAAACAGGATCTCAATTAGCAAAATCATATCAGAATCGGAAGCCGTTATCTTCCATTAATAATAAGTTAAGAGAAGTTGTTTAGGCCAAAAATGATCATACTAAGTATTGACATTCTTACTTCAGTTTTCAGTCGAAAAATATTTTACATTTTTAAGACTGTCTAAAGAAGGCTAGTTCCTAAATTTAAGATATGCTATTATTTATTGGTTTATTAATAAATTAACAGAATATGCTATAAAATAAGACAGATTGGCGTTTCAACATTTTTCTTCTTTTTTTTTTTCTCGACATTATTCAAAATGAGCTGTAAAACAGTGAATATGTATACAGTTAGGAAATAATAATAAATAGTAGCTAGCATTGCATATTTTATATTTTATATCTTTTCCTTAAGCTATTGGACGAAACTTTAGGACATTTCTTTGCTTTGTTGCAGTGCTGAAAGGATAACCACTTTATGGTGAAAACACTTTATGACAAAAAATAAGGTCATATCATATAATTGATCAGTTATATTAACCTTATCTTTTTCAAATTACATTTTTTTTACCACTATAATCGAAAACTTAACCAATCCATCAAATTTGTATACCCTTAACCCATGAAATGGGTAAAAAAAGGGTATAATGGTTTTGTGCAAAAGTATGTAACAGGCAGAAGGAAGCTTCTCCGACCCCATAAAGTATATATATTCTTGATCAGCATCAACAGCCGAGTCGATTTAGCCATGTCCGTCTGTCTGTCTGTCCGTCTGTCTGTCCGTCTGTCTGTCCGTCTGTATGTATGAACGCGTCGATCTCAGGAACTACAAAAGCTAGAGACTCCAGATTTTGGTCAACCGAACGTCGACGATTATTTATTGCCGTAAGAAATCAGAGTCGCTGAGCTCTGCATGTTTACTTCTAGCGGCTGGACAACATGTGTTTGCCAGCTGCCTAACACTCGGCCAACCATACAATGTAATGACGTGTCTTATTTTATTTTATGCATAATATAAAATAGACATTAGCTAACTACCCCCCATCAAGCTTAAGGCCGCCCCTGGCCGATTCGGACTGAAGTACTTTCACGGATTAAAAGCACATAAGATCCCCTATGGGGGTATTGGTGGGCTCTTCAAGCCAAACTGATTTCAAGTATGAATGATCTAAAATGTTTGGGTTAACAATGCCAATCTTTGCAAGCGATACGGCGAGCATTAAATTTTGCAACTCCATTGCATTCTGTTTCTTGCTAGCAGTGTCTCATACAGGTGACCGGAGTCGATTGGTGCGCTTTTGCCTGTTTTAAGAATCTGATTAACAGTGTTGGTCAATTGATTGATTTGGTCCTGAATCCTAGTGTTAATTTCTATCTGCCTATTGCTTGTACTAACTAGTTGCATTTTCGTAAATCTAATCTGCTCTAAGTCATGGGCATCCGCCGTGCCTGCTACGACTTTCAACATGAAACCCAGGAATTCTAAGCTCCTAGATACCCTGTGATGTCCGCCCAACGCATCTAGTAAATCTCGGAGATGAGAAGTGTCCACGTTTAACAGTTTTCTCATGTGTGATTGCGGAAACATGTCATATAAACTAGTTGTTTCCTCTATCATACGCTTGTATTCAGAGAGATTCGCTGAATGTCTTACATAGGCAAACTCTTCCGACACGAGGATTTGGTCATTAATGATGGGGATGTAGCTGGCATGTGAGTAATCGGTGATGTGCGCCGAGGCCAAGGACAGGAAGTAGAGAAAAGGGATTCCGAACCTAAGAAAAAGAATTTGATTTATTTTTTGTTTGCAAGGATGAATCCCACCACCACAAAGGGAATACTTAAAGTGAAGAATTAATAATAAGCTTATTATATGTTGTCCTTGTGGACCACCCTTCCTTTAATGAAGACCGTGGTCCCCAGGTCTGCTCTCTTCACACAAGGGTGTGAGCTTGTTTCCAAGTCTCCTATTAGACTTTACCAAGATCTTCTCTCCCACTTCAAAAACTTTGTTTTGCCGAGAAGAATTTTCTCTGGCACTTAGTGCGATCTGGGCGTTTTTATTCTACCTTGGATCCCTTCTTGCCGTTGCTGGGTGCGCCTGAACGACGTCAACTGGTCTTTTATTGATGACCGAGTGAATTGACCTGATGTACTCAGCCGTATCTAGTAAAATGACCTCTACAGTGTCGCTCATTTTCTATTTTTAGACACCTGGCTAGTTCCAGCAATGTGCCATGGAAACGTTCAACTTGGTCAGCATGGAGGAAATCGTGTGTGAGTTCAATGATGGTTCATTATCACAATAGATCACCTATGTTTTTGGGAAAAAACTCTTCAGTTGTAGCAAAGCTGGCTTCAGATCTTCTATGGTTCTTGAATGAGTAGGCTGTACTACAGCAAACTTGGAGTATTTGTCAATGCAGGTGAGGAAAAATTTCTTATCCGTAGAGAAGATATATACGTGTAGCATTTTCCCTGTGTTCGAAAGGAATGGTGTCAAACCAAGCTCCTGCTTTTTCGGTTGTCTATCATTCTCGGCTATAGCGCATGTCCTACAATTCTGAACAATCTCGATAGCCAATTTTTATATTTTAGGAAAGTAGTATTCCGAAAGAACCTGTTTTACATTTTCCTGGGCTGATCTATAAGCTCTATTATGCTCAGCTGTAAGGATTTCCTTCCTTTCATCCATTCTGAATATATCCACTACTAGATTCTTGCAATGCCAGAATTTTGTGGATGGGAACCTTCTAATTACTTCATCTTGCATCACTGCTAGAGTGTGCAAATCGTAATGGAAGGCGTTAACGCCCTTTGGTTCGTTTAGTAACGATTCTTTAGAGATTAAGCTAAATGAGTAGCGCTTTTTGTTTCCAAATAAAATGAAAGTATGTTTCAATGGGGAAAGCGCCCCCTCAATGATTTTTTGGTTCTGGAAACAGTTTAATGGTTTAGTTATTGTCTCTATGGTGTAGGTGAGCGAAACTCACTGTGAACCGTTGCCGCACACGACTCAGCGTCTTGTTCTTCTAAAACATTAAGCTGTTGTCTGGATAGGGCATCTGCAACCAGATTTTCTTTCCCTGGTTTAGAGAAGATCCGCGCGCTTGATTCATCTATGCGCGCTTTCCACCTTTTTATGTTAGCGTTAGGATTGGATTCCGACACGGCAAAGGTTAAAGGTTGGTGGTCGGTAAAGACCATCTTTAACCCCATGCAGATAGTGCCGCAATTTGCTGAGGGCCCATATAATAGCCAATAATTCGCGCTCGTTAGTGGCGTAATTAACCTCGCAGTCCTTCAATGCCTTTGAGATCATTGTAATCGGACGACCCTCTTGGGCCAGTACTGCACCTATACCGTAGGCTGAAGCATCTATCGTTAGATCAAATGGCTTCTTATAATCTGGGTATCTGAGCATGACGTCTTCAGAAGCCAATATGTTACACAATTTCTGAAAAGCAGTCTTTTGTGCTTGTGAAAATTGAATCGGAATTTTCCGTGACATGTACCTACTGAAGATTCCATTTTCTCCTTTTAATGTTTCCGAGATGGGTTTTGCTATTGCAACGAAATCTCTGATGAAAAATCTGTAATAATTCGCGAAGCCCAAAAATGACCTCACCTCGAATATTGCTTTGGGATCTGGGAAATCTTTTATGGCCTTTACCTCTTCTGGGTTGGTGGTTGCACCGCCACTGGTGACTATAAACCCGTGGAAGTTCACACTTTTTTTTTAAAAATTGTGATTTTTCCGCAGATACCCTCATGTTTGCCTCGTACAGGCTTTTAAGGACCCAGTCTACATGTCTGACGTGGGACTCTTCATCTTGCGAAAAGTTAATTACATCATCGACGTAGACGTTACAAAATTTGCTTATTTCTTCCCGCAGTATGTCGTCGATGGCGATCTGAAAAATGCTAGTCGCATTTTTTAGACCGAATGGAAGTCTACGAAATTCTTACTTTCCGCCGTTTACTGAAAGCGAAGTTTTCTCGCGGTCACGCTCTGCGAGAAAAATCTGGTGGTAGCCAGATTTGAGGTCTGGCGTTGAAAAATACTTAGCCTTGCCCAAATTCCCCAGTATTAGGGAGATATTTGGCATGGTATCGTTCGTTAATTGAGCTTGCGAAAGTCAATAACTAAACGCATATTTCGATTACCCGCTTTGTCAGCGCCTTTCTTATCTACCGTCCATATGGGGTTATTGTAAGGGGAGACCGACTTTTGGATTATACCATCCTTAAGCAGATCTTGAATTTCTTTGTTAACGAAATCAGTTGTCCCATAGGATATGGATAAAGTCTGGTATAAATGGGCACTTCACTTGTTGTCCTTATGGTTGCTACCATCGAGGTCTTGTAAGGTAAGGCTTCATTGGGGTCTGCAAATGTCTTTCTTCTGCCCTTTAGTACTTTAAGGAACGCACTCTTTACTGAGGGGGGTGCATCCGAACAATCCACACTAGTGAAATTGACATTTGCACAGGTGTGAAAGGAACCTTGAATAAGGACACTAAACATTTATGGGTAATCGTAGTTTCTCCGTGAATCGAATGACTTGAAAACGGAGAGTCTACTGGGCGAACGTCTTTCAATCCTTGAAATGGTCAGATGAAATTTTTCGATGCGCCCGTATCGATGAGGAACTTCATGTCAAGCACCGCTACTCTCCGCCTGATGACGGGTAACAAGGATCTTTCCCTAAAAAATGTATGGCCTCTAAATCATTGCTATTTGAGGCGTCGTCGTCAACTTCTGCATATCGTCAACATCGGCATATGACTCGTTCTTTCCCTGCGTGACATGGTTCACCCTTTGCTCGAGCGTTCTGTCCAAAGCCGGGTTTGGTTGATGGAACCTTGACACGGAAGGATCCACCTCCATAGGCTCTTGTGCACCGTTGTGCCCCTGTTGCCTATTACTGCGCTGCCTTAACTGGCCTTGCGACTTACGTTGCTTGCTAAAGTAAGAATTCTTTGTGCCAAATGAAGCTAGCACTGAATCAACAGCGCCTCTAATTTTGTTTCTTATGATAATGACAGCCTGGTGGTGGTGGAGCTGCCATTATATGGCTTTAAAATGTGGTAAGCGGCCAAGAACGCCTGCCTCCAAGAGATATACGACTCTTGTGCCCCAGAGAATTCGGACAGGCATTTGACCGCGTCTAGCGGTTCATCACAACGGACGCTAGCTCTTATCTCTATAGCTAAATATGTTTGTACCTCCAGGGCGACAATATGTGCTGCCACCATCTGTTCGGAGAGTTCTTTGATCAATGCTTGGTTTTCCTGTCGGGTTTGAGCAGCTTGTTCGGCTAGGGCGCTACTAATAGCCGCCTGCACTAAGGATTTAATTTTCTCAATATCCATGCTACTAGATATGAGGGAAGCTCTGGGCATTTTCTTTAAAGTTGGAATCTGAAAGTCACCATCTAACTCAGAATCACTATAGCTTGGCATGGACGTTCTATACTGAAGAAACGGTGATCTCATTTGCCTTTAATCGCTAATAAGACATGGGTAGAAGCCTCTACGCAATAAGATTGCAATAAGTATAATCACTAACTAGGAATTCAATCAAATGAATCAACAAACAAACAGTTCAAGCCAGTCTTTCGAATGCAATGGAGAGACTGATTGTCAAATATCAAATTTGAAACCAAATGTGAAACTTTGGATTTTTTATATATATAAAATTTTTTTTTCTGTTTTGACTTGAAAACAGTTTAATTTGAAAAATCCACTTACATATCTTCCCGCTTCGTTTCTTCCGCGCAGTAGACTTAGCCCATTGTACCGAAGGGTGAGGACGATTCACTGCTACTTTTGCTACCTGTGTAAACGGAGGCGAACAACTGCAGATTTTTTAATCACAAATGCTTCACTATAATCGAAGCCACTGGCACTTTGTGATGTATAATTTTTTAGTTAATGATCACTTTTTTTTAATAATTTCTGTTATTATTGTCGCAACCGTAAGCTGACACGTTGTTTATAAATGAAACGCCTTCAATGTTACTGTTTGAATTGATGTTTTATTTGATTTCACCGAACACTTAAATTAACTTAGAGATCGCAATGCGCTGTGGTTGCATTGGTAGCAAAAATATGACTTGCACTTTTTACAAGAGTTTTTGATTAGTGATGTAACTATATTCGATAATATTGATTGTCGCGTAACAATAGTATCGATACGGGTGTCTGGGTCCCAAACATACCGGCCCCCCTGAACGGTTGTTCAGCAAAGAGGTAGTGCAGCAACTTTAGTGATTGGGCGTTTGTAAATTCCGTTGGCGGTTTTAACTGTAACAACCCGGACCTTGTCATCTTGACCCGCGTGCACCTCCGTGATACGTCCTAGAGTCCATTTGGATGGTGGTAGATTATGTTCCTTAAGTACGACCAGAGTATCGACCTTTAAGTTGGTTGTCTCTAACTGCCACTTTGAACGTTCCTGAAGAGATGTCAGATACTCCAAATGCCAACGCTTCCAAAAACCTTGAACCCTCGCTTGCAATTGGTTCCAGCGCTCTAATCTGTTGATAGGGATCTCAAGACGTGATGGTTCCGGTAGCGCAGTATATGGAGATCCAGTCAAGAAATGAGCAGGCGTAAGCGGATCTAAAGTATTGTCCCCCGATGGGCAAAGAGGGCGTGAGTTGAGGATGGCTTCAATCTTCGTCAAAACGGTAGAAAGTTCCTCGAACGTTAGAGCGGTGACTCCTAAAACGCGTCGCATGTGTAGTTTTACAGATCGAACTCCAGCTTCCCATAAACCACCAAAATGGGGCGCAGAAGGGGGTATGAAGTGCCAAGCAATTCCTTCATTGGCGAAAAAATTGGCTAAATCTTCATCCCTGGCTTGCTTCATGGCCAGAAGCCGCATTTCATCTAAAATACGATTACTGCCATGGAAAGTGGTTCCATTATCTGAGTAAAGATCAGTTGGCCTTGATCGGCGGGCGATGAACCGTTGAAACGCTGCGATAAAGGCCTTGGTAGTTAGGTCGCTTACAACTTCAATATGAAGTGCCTTAGTTGTTAGACATATGAAGATTGAAAACCAAGCCTTTCCGATCCGTGGTGTCCGTCCCTTCGATTCCTTGATTGAGAACGGACCCGCATAATCCAAGCCTGTATGTTGAAAGCAGCGGCTCGCTTGAACTCGAGGAGTAGGCAACTCTCCCATTATCTGGTTACGAGTGCACCTGCGTTGGAGAAAGCAGCGTTTGCATCGAAAAATAGCCTTTCGGACGAGGTTTCGGGCACCCATGATCCAATATTGCTGACGAATATTGATGAATGTTGCATCAACTCCTGTGTGAAAATGTCTGACATGAAAATGTTGCACGAGTAACTCAGCCATGGGAGAACTTTTTGGAATCAAAATTGGATGCTTGGCGTTGTAACCCAGAGTTGACTTCTCGATTCGTCCTCCTACTCGCATTATTCCATACTCGTCTAGGAAAGGGGAAAATCGCAGTAATTGTGCTTTTGCATGCAACTGCCATCGATTTTCTAGGTTTTGGTACTCCTGGTGAAAGGCCTTTCGTTGGACATGCCGAATGAGTTGGTATCTTGCTTCCAGCAGCTCGGTGGATGTGAGAAACGTAGACGTAACCCCATGGGATGAACGGAGTCTTCTAACAAAGCGATAACAGTAGCTCGTTACCCTGATCAAACGCGTCCATGATGAAATCTTGTTGATCAGCAACTCGGCGATACTTTCGTCAGGAAAGCTATGTAGAGTTGTTGGCTGGTTTGAACGTTTCTCAATGTCGACCTCAGGATTGGACAAAACTCGAAATTTGCTGGTCGACGGTGGCCAATCGGGTTGTGGCATGGCCAGCCAGGGCGGACCCTTCCACCACAGGTCATGTTCCAGAAGTTTTGACGGGTGAAGTCCTCTGGAGGCGCAATCGACAGGGTTGTCCTCCGAACGTACATGGCCCCAGCAGCTACGTGGAAAATCGTTTAGGATTTCTGCGGTTCTGTTGCAGACGTATGTGTTCCAGTGTCGTGGTGGTGCTGATAACCAGTGTAACACTATCTCTGAATCTGTCCAGCAATTGATGCTAAAAATAGGAATTGTTAATGAAGTTTTGATAACGGTCAGTAAACGTGAAAGGAGCAGAGCAGCATTCAATTCCAAACGTGGAATGGATACTGGCTTAAGTGGGGCTACTCTTGTTTTAGCAGCTACAAGAGTGATGTGGAAACTGTCTCCAATTGCAACCCGACTGTAGACTACAGCTCCATAGGCATGCATTGATGCGTCAGCAAATCCATGCAGTTGAATGTGTTGAAATGGCGATGCGATATATCGAGGTACTTGGCATTGTGTGAGCGATGGTAAATCTTCAACCAGTGCTCTCCAACGTGAGCTCGTAGCTTCGGGAATCGGATCATCCCACTGCAGGACTGAGGTCCAACTTTCTTGAAATACGAGTTTAAATAATACTGTGGTTGGAGCAGCCAAACCAAGCGGGTCGTAGACTTTCGAAAGTTGCGATAGTAGTTCACGTTTTGTTAGGGTAGTGCTTGTATCAAAATCTGTTGCTTTGATGAACATCACATCTCGATTTGGATTCCACTGGAGGCCGAGGATCTTGACAGGGGGTTCCACCAGTGACCTGTTGTTAAGGTGGGTAGCGTCGTAACATCGATCCTCATAGGGCACCGACAGCAGAAGGCGCCCACAGTTGGAGCTCCATTTACGCAGTTTGAACTTCGCCTGATCTAGAAGTCCAACAAGCTCCTCTTTCAGCAACAAAAGCTCATCAACCGAGTCGCATCCCGTTAAGATGTCATCTACGTAAGCGTCAAAGGTTAAAGCCCGTGCTGCATTAGGGTACTCTAGTCGATGATCTTCGGGTAACTGCTTTAAAACTCGAACAGCCAAATAAGGAGACGGTGCAAGTCCATACGTAACCGTCAGCAGACGAAAATGAAGCAGTGGTTCATTCTCATTCGTACGCCAAACAATTCTTTGAAAATTGGTGTGGGGTTTGGAAACCTGAATTCCACGGAACATCTTTTCAATATCGGCGCAAAAGACATATCGTTGCTGTCGGAAGCGCAGGCACACGCCTAAAAGATCACGTTGAATCGGTGGACCAATATGAAGTCTTTCGTTGAGCGAAATCCCAGAGCTGTCCTTTCCAGATCCATCAAAAACTACCCGACATTTGGTAGTTAGACTATCCAGCTTTAATACGGCGTGATGAGGCAAATATACGCAAGTCTCAGAGCGTTCCTCAGCTTGAAGTTCTGAAAGCTGCTCCATATGACCACGATGCAAGTAGTCATCCAAAAAACTCACGTACTGCTGCTTAAGTTCTGGGTAGCGACGAAATTTTCGTTCTAGTGAGACCATGCGATTGCATGTGGTAGTGTTGAAGCAAAAGGTGGCGCTTCATCCTTAAATGGGTACTCGACAATATACGCTCCGTCTTGGGAACGCTTGTGAGTGGACACAAAATGACGCTCTGTTGGATCACTGGCATCTAAAAGAGCTTGACTGGGCTGAATGCTATCCATCTCCAAAAGAGACCGAACCATAGTGTCAAGGTCTGCGTGGTGTATGACGGCATGAGCTATGGGTTCATCGATTACAGTGTATGAACCTGCAATAATCCAACCAAAAATTGTATTGAGAGCTATAGGCAAGTCGTTACCAAAAGATTTTCTTTCGCCAGTATATAGGGACCATAATTGATCTGATCCAACGATAACGTCAATAGATCCTGGTGTGCAAAAAGTTGGATCAGCTAATGGAAGCGCGCAAATTTGCTTCCACGCTGAAGAAGAGGTGTCTATAGCTTGTCCTGGTATCGACGACGTCAGCGTAGTCAAGATAAACGAAGCCAATTCGATGACTTGGTTCGAATTGTGGGAGCGCAACTTAAAGACTGCGCGTCCTCGAGTAACGCCAGCACTGTTGGCTGCAAGACCAAGAACTGAAATGCGTGCGTGCGTTCGACGCACGCCTATCCGCTGGACAAATGATTCCGATGCCATTGTTATAGTAGATCCTGTGTCCAAAAGCATCCTGCAAGTTGTAGTGTTTCCCCAGGCGTCGATGACGTCTGCAAGAATGGTTGGCAAAAGTGTTTGCGAACCAGCATTCGGAATATTCTCCAGGGTATGATGAGAAAAGTTGCTGTTATTGGGAGGATTGGTCTCCCCTGCTAGTGGTTGAGGCTGTCTAATTTCCTTTGAAGATTCAGATCGTGAACTTGAAAGACGATCGCTGTTGGCAATGGTTGCTTGCGCAATGTTGATACCATGGTCACTGTGCTGCTGCGAACTGTGAACCAAAGAATGATGTTTGCGCTGGCAGATCCGACACGTGTTTTTCGATGTACAATTGCCAACCATATGTGAGGGGCTGAGGCAATTAAAACAGAGTTTCTTTGTCTTCAAAAGATCTCGGCGAGCTGCGATGTCCAATGCTAAGAATTGGTTACATCTGAAAAGTTGATGATTCTGCTGGCATGCAGAACACTGTGGCTCATCCCGTCGCTGGTGAGCATCCGCGTGATGTGTTGTAGCTAATACGAACGAGTTGACTTGCTTCTAATACGTCGCAACGTGAGGTTAGAAATTTTAGAAATTGGTTGATGGTCACATCAACTTGCTCAGATTCTGTGCGCTGTGCCCATGCTTGGCGAGTTTCGATATCCAACTTTGATAACAATATGAAAATAAGCCAGGGATCTCGCTGGTCACAATTAAGTGCGCGCAATCCACGAATAACTTCGTCAGCGCCGTCTGCCAATTTGCGTATGGTGTTGATGTTTGTGGTTGCGGCACTTGCAAGCGTCATGAAATTGTTCAAGAATGAACGGATGATTAGCGATTGTTTGTTGTATCGCTTGTCCAGCCTGTCCCATGCTTCCCTGTAGTTTTCGTTAGTAACAGCAATATGTTTGATTAACGCTAACGCTTCGCCAGACAGGTAAGATTTTAAATAATGAAATCTTTGGCAATCAGTGAGGCTTGCATTAGACGCAATCGATCCAGTAAACATGTCCGAAAAGTGTTTCCAATCCTCATAGTTTCCCGAAAAGGTGGGAAGCTTGATCCGCTCAAACTGAAAGTTCACGTGCCCTCCTTGAGAAGTATTCGGCGTCTGATCTAGAACTGGCGGGCGATTATCAGCGACCGTAGCCTTTAATTCCTCTAGTGAGTTACTTAACATGGCATATGTAGCATAATGCTTCTTCTCATAAGTATCCAATTCGTTTTCTGGGTCTTCCCAACCCTCTTCAGATTGGAATGCGTACATCTCTTCTGATAGCCGTACGAAGCGCATGTAATTCTCTTGCAGTTGGCTTAAACGAACGACTAGTGTCGGTACAGACTGAATGTCGTCCACGAATTTAATGGCATTATAATACGCACGAGTGATTTGGCTTTTGCAGAAGCCCCTTTGTTGAATCACACTCCGCATGACGATCGAGGTTAAGAGACGGTTCTATACGATGTAGCAATCTATAGATCACCGTTGGCAAATACAAATAAGTTAATGTAAATGTCCCGAAACCAAACGTGTAACTGGCGATCCGGCTCGAAGGACCAAAATTATGTTTATAAATGAAACGCCTTCAATGTTACTGTTTGAATTGATGTTTTATTTGATTTCACCGAACACTTAAATTAACTTAGAGATCGCAATGCGCTGTGGTTGCATTGGTAGCAAAAATATGACTTGCACTTTTTACAAGAGTTTTTGATTAGTGATGTAACTATATTCGATAATATTGATTGTCGCGTAACAATAGTATCGATACGGGTGTCTGGGTCCCAAACACACGTATTTAATCTTTTTATGATTTTTAGGCTTTTTGTTTTGTTAAAAAGAAAAAAAAAAATTTTTTTTTTTTATATAATTATCAATGCTTATTTAACTAAACGCACACAAGAATTTTATTTGGGAGACGACGAGCGTCTTGATTTATTCATTGAAAGTTTTAGATTGAAAACTAGAATACAAATATGATTATTAGGAAGCTTTAGACAGAAAAAACGCTAAGCCTCGCATGAAGTGCTGAGCCTGGCATTTCCCATCTTAGCGGGCACACGCATGTGCTCAAGTGCTCATGGTGACAGGTTGATCACTTGAACCAAACGTCGATGTTCGTTGAGTAAAGCTCAAAGGCTCATGGTGTCCTGTTCACTACTTCAACCGAACGTCGATGATTATTTATTGCCGTAAGAAATCAGAGCTGCTGAGCTCTGCATGTTTACTCCTAGCGGCTGGACAACATGTGTTTGCCAGCTGCCCAACACTCGGCCAAGCATACAATGTAATGACGTGGTGTCATATTTTACTTATTTTTTGATTGAAAATTATATAAAGAACTTAGGCGTTCTGAGCATGTTAGGACATCAACAATTAAATAAAAGATGCAGCATAGTTAAGCAACTAAAACAATACGATTACATCGAGTCGTTTGAGTCGGCGACAAAACCCTGATTATAAGGCTGATGAACATTATACATTACAACACGTTACCCAACAATCTAAATCTTCAAATAAACAAAACAGAGCATAAATCGGATATTTGTATTTGCAGACAACTACAGACACTTTAACGTATTAAGATTCTATAGTTGAAAAAGAGAGAAATTATTAGACATTTCGTTTTGATCAAGGCAAAGGCAAGACCTTGCATATAGGACTAAAGAACTGCGACAATACACCGAACAGCAAGCGAATCGGCGAGCTGACAGACAAAGAAAAGTTTTAGAGGGAGCACTTGCTTGGAGTCAGAGAGCTCAAGTTAAGTAAAATCCCGTCTACAGAATAATTGAAGAGTCGTGTAGTATCATAGGTGCAAGGTAAACAGCTCGAAGGTAAGCACGAAAGGCTTTTATTGGTGATAATATATAGATAGATCCGTAATGCGTCCCGAAATAGAGAGCTACTAATAACCTTCTAGAGGATAGGGCTCGTCAGGCGATAGGCACTAATTAAAATGCTTTAATTATTGGATTCATTAGAAATCTAAAGCAAGGCCTAGATCAGGATTGTATTTGTTGCAAAGGTAGCTTCCACACCGAGTGGACAAATTTTCTCAAGAAATTGAAGAAAGTAAATGTAGCGAATCACTTTATAGGCCGTGGAGGCTTATGAAAATTTAGAGTTAGTTAATATAGATTGCAAGTTGTTTCGTAGCGAAAATCAGAATTGGGTTGAGAAAATTCGTAGGAATTATAATTGCTTAGGTAATGACAACCGGCTCGGGCCCGTTTTTGCTGCTTGACTAGAGGAGAAGATGGCTATGTCTCTATCTCGATAGTTACTTTTTATATACTTCTGCTTGAAATATGTTGGTGTGTTTTTTAGGTGGCCCATTGTAGGCTAAGCGAGGGTCTTCCACTCCAAAGAGTTAGGGATCTATAATTGTAAAATTCTAATGAGTGTGGTATCCTTGAGAATAGTAACTCCCTTTTATTAGAGAGGTAAACTTGAACATTTTGCATGTAATCAGCCTTTTTTACATTTCCTTGGCTATGTTAGAGTTAGTTGATCGATAGCTTTTCTGCCTTCTTTCAACTAATAAGGTGACCGTTAAAACGTCAACGGCCATTTTTAAGACGGTGGTTTTCTGTTATAGCCCAATCATGTGATGGATTTAACACAGGTCATTCTTTGCAACGGTTCTAGATTCGTTTGTACAGTGATTTGCTTTGCCTTTTTCGCAATGCAGACATTCAGCACGTGGCACGGTATGTATACAGTGCTCTGTAGCACTATGCTATCGTGCTTCGAACCAAAGTTTAATTTGAATTCAAATGTGACCTAAAGGTATTTACTATTGGACTTCCTGAGAGGCTAATCTTCTTCACCCTCTGTAACTTGTATCTTCTGGTGAACGGGAAGATGTTGGTTTTGGTGGAGCTATATTGACTAATTGACATTGGATATTATTGCTGAAAAGTCTGCTTAACGGTTTAACTACTTATATGCTCCTCAGTAGTGGCAAAATCTATTGGATAATCATATGGGCTAAGCGTTCTTGCCCGTATAGCCGAGTATTGGGCCGATGGAGGTTTTTTTAAGCTAGCTAGGTGACGATAATGTTTGATGTCACCATCTGTCTGCTGCTGCAGTTTCTCCAGGCGTAGTGTTGCTTCTTCCTCCGCCCTCCTGAGCACATCGAGTTCCTGCAAAGAAATTAAGCTCACCTCATCCATCCCCTCCAGCTCATTTGGATCACGCGTCATCTTAGCCAGGTCCTCTTCCATGGCCAGACCCGCCGACATGTCACCCTTGACATTTTTTGCTATCAGGCGCGAGGGAGGCGAGCTGCTGTTGAAGTGCTGGAACGTTTTTCTGGCCATGCCCTTATATGGGTGTCATTCAAGGGCGATAGCGTTTTGATGTTCGTCCTGTTCGTCATAATATCAACCCAACAGTAACCGAGAAAGTAAAGTCCGCCCGGTATGTGATTCGCTGTAAGGCAAAAAATAAGAGAGGCTGTCGCCATCTGGCTGATTGTGCCGTTGGAGACCGGGCTCTTTTTTTATGGACCCAGCTCATCCTCCTCCAAACTATCCCACAATCTAATCACACTATAAGGATTGCCATTTTAACATTTTTAACAGAGCTTAAATGGAACAGTTTCAAGTAAAAAACTTAAAGTTCTATAAAGTTTAAATAAGGAAAAAAACGCAACATGTTTAAATGCAAATTTATTTACAAATTTTGTTTTTATATTTAAATTAAAATTTTTTTAATAATTAATTTAAGTTGTTTTATAATAATTAATTATATATTTTTTCTTAATAATTTAAGTTAAATTTTTTTTTAAATACATTTAATAAGCACAAAATTTAAAACTTTTTTCCGATGGCTGAAAAATTACGCACCGGATAGGACCCGATTATTTAGAGCAGAAGAAAAAATGGTTCTGTCTTTGTTGATTTATAATTCTGTAAATTACCCAAAAACGTTTCACGTTTCACAATGATCACCAAAAACTACTACAGAAATACCTCCAAATAGAAAAAAGTTCGTGAAAATTTGCTTAGCTTAAAATTTTTAAGCTCACCATAGATAGTTCATAATGTCAATCAACGTTGAATGCAAGGTATATACTAAATAATGTCTTGTGGCCCTTAAATCTCAACCAGATTGGTTAACTGTTAGCGAAAACATAGAAAACCAGTAAGTGCGTATTAAAGTCTGTTAGCAGATGTTAGATCTGTTTTTGTTTCTATTGTACTGAACGCACAAGCACAGATAAATTGCTAATGTAAGCTGGCTTACATCTTACTTGTTTTAAATAAAATTGAATATTTACAGTATACCAATCCTTCGTAGTAATTTTATGTTTTTGACCTCTGGGGTGCAACATGCCATACAGGACTATGAGTAAACGAACTTCCGTTGAACAGCTAAAACTTAACCTGGAACACTTCATAAACAGATTGTCACAACGCCAAATAGCTAAAATGGTCAATGAGAGCACTACAACTGTGTATCACAACATTTGGAGCTTCATCCGTGAAATTCGGTTGGAGGACAAGGATAGAATGGCACCAAACAAGATCATCAAGAAAAAAAGGGAAAACCCGAAGCTACTGGGTCCGTCAACAGGCGTCAACAGGTTCAGGATAAAATGCGGAAAAGTGTAGTGCTTGCCGGGTTTTGCGGAACCATGACTTTCATGCCCGAGAACCACTGACGAAACTTTTTAAAAGTGCCAAAAATAAAGTCACTGTAATGACGTTCCCCAAAATCTATTTGGACAAGGATTTGGATTCCTGGCACACAGTCAACTTTGAAGGCGAGTCCAAACTCAACACTTATGGCTCAAGCGGACCATTTTATGTGTGGCGTCGGTCTAGTACTGAGCAGAACCCGAAATACTTAAAAACAACAGTCAAGCATGGTGAAGAAAGTGTCATGGTATGGGCATGTAAGTCGTCAGCCGGTGGCCAGAATTTGGTGATTTTTGAGAGTACCTCAATATCCTGACAGATAATTTATTCCAAAGCTCCGATCTGAGAATTCGACGTACTTACCGGTTCTACCAGAACAACGCGCCAAGCATAAGTCGGGAATAGTGGAGTCCCGGCTTATCTGGAACTTTTTCCACATGCTTAGACCACCGTCCCAGTCTCCAGATTTAAATGTTATTGAAAATTTGTGGGCTTTGCTGTTCCAAATAAGCTTTGATCTGTATTTTGGATATGTTTTCAGTTTTTGTCTAATATTAATTAATTAATTATAAGAACTAAAGTATATTTTTAAATCGTGATATATTATAAACAAATTTGCATTTAAACATGTTGCGTTTTTTTCTTATTTAAACTTTATAGAACTTTAAATTTTGTACTTGAAACTGTTCCATTTAAGCTCTGTTAAAAATGTTTAAATGGCAATCCTTATAGTGTGATTAGATTGTGGGATAGTTTGGAGGAGGATGAGCTGGGTCCATAAAAAAAGAGCCCGGTCTCTAACGGCACAATCAGCCAGATGGCGACAGCCTCTCTTATTTTTTGCCTTACAGCGAATCACATACCGGGCGGACTTTACTTTCTCGGTTACTGTTGGGTTGATTTTATGACGAACACTAACAATCATCTAAAAGTGCAGAAGAATAATATATCACAAGATACTATGAGGACCGCTTATTCAAAGGAGTATATCCCTACATAGACCACATCCACTTAGCGCTTGAAAACAAAAAAATATACCCAGTGTTAAGCTTGGAAAATTGTCAGTGATGGTTTGGGTGCGCATCTCGAGCAATGGAGTTGAAGAATTGTACTTCTATGTAAAAGCCGATATAATTGAATTTAAATTATTTTTAAATAGTTGAATTAAATTTTTTAATAATAATTAAATTAAATTTTAAGTCACCAAATAGTTTACAATTATTATTTTAAGACGAACACAACTGAAATATATCCTCGAATGTATTTATATAAGAAGTTTTAATATAATTATCAACGGTAAAACATATTGGTTAGTTAAAAAAAAGATGTTTTTGTAATATGTATCTATTTTCAAATTTTTTCCGATGGCTGAAAAATTCCGGACCGGATAGGACCCGATTATTTAGAGCAGAAGAAAAAATGGTTCTGTCTTTGTTGTATAAATTCTGTAAATTACCTAAAAACATTTCACTCAACCGAACATTTGCAATGATCACCGAAAACTACTACAGAAATACCTCCAAATAGAAAAGATTTCCTGAAAATTTGTTTAGCTTAATATTTTTAAGCTCAACATAGATATTTCATAATGTCAATCAACGTTGAATGCAAGGTATATACTAAATTATGTCTTATGGCCCTTAAATCTCAACCAGATTGGTTAACTGTTAGCGAAAACATAGAAAACAAGTAAGAAGGCACTAGTCGAGTAAACTCGACTAGAAGATACCCTTAACCCTTGACCATACATATGGACAGACGGTCCATAAGACTAGATAAATTATCTTTTATATTTTTACTCTTGTTCCTAAAATTAGGGCCATTGTCTGAATACATCTCAATATGAAAACGTTTGCTATTACCAAGTTGACCAAAGACATTTATAAAGGCATTACGTGATAGAACTTCTGCAATTTATTTTATGTTTGTGATGGCTGTCTTGTTTGAATTTAAGCGGGCCAAAACATCTTTGGAATTCGAGACCCACTTACACATGTCAAAGCCTGTTTGTATGTGTATTTACTTTACTTCTTCCATAAATTTGACTGCACTGGCTTCGTTAAGTGATCCTACCATTACAAGCTTTAGAAAATTGTTCCCTTAAATCATAGGCATCAAGCTTACTACCTCTTTTGATCATTATAGTCTTCTTCTCGTATTTTTAAGCCCTTACCCCATGAAATGGTTAAAGAAGGGTATAATGGTTTTGTGCAAAGGCATGTTAGAGGCAGAAGGAAGCATTTACGACCCCATAAAGATATATATTCTTGATCAGCATCAACAGTCGAGTCGAGCCATGTCCGTCCGTCTGTCCGCCCGTCTGTCTGAATGTGTGATCGCGTCGATCTCAGGAACTACAAAAGCTAGAGCTGGATATGAGCACTCCTAATCCCTAGGCATAGCAAGTTTATTTCAAATTTTCGATGTTACGATACACACATGCAATCTTGAATTCCGAAAATAAGAAAATGGGGATGATAATTATTAACAAAATAATGAACATCTGTGGAGTTTTAATTAAAATCCGTTGAGATGCACCGGAGATATGAACACATAAAGCATTGGTACAGAAGTACACATATGTGTATGTTTGTCCACCCGACTGTCTGTCCATCTGTATGGTCATGTATATGTATATATCTGTATATGCCTTCAACTGACTTTGTGTAAGCTTTCCAAACATTTTCAACAACCCATTAAGCTAATGGGTCTGAATGACTTTGGTTTGGTTGGTGAGGTCTGTCTTACTGGAATACAGACCACACTAGCTCCAGGTACACGGTATATAAACAAGCAGGGTAGGTAGAAGAATATCCTGTTTCTGCTTGAGAAATACTGGTGATATATAATCCAGACCAGGAGATTTATTGAGCTGAAAAATTATATTTACCCATTTTATATTCTCTATACCCAGTCCCTTGCTCGTAAAATAATTGTCCCTACGCTTCAAAGCTAAGTTACACTCGGTCGCCCGTTAGAGTAGGGTTTAATGGAACCGTACACCCTAAGTTGTACTTACCCAAAAATCTCTATCGCTCTTAGTACAAAATATCAGTCTCTTTTCGTTGTGTTATAGAGTTGACGGGTGGTGAGACAAAGTCGTTTAAGACTCACATTCGACGATATTAAATGCTTTAAACTGCATTTTAAAATATTTTGAAAATATTACAACACTCTTTTCTTCCGATTTATGAGTTCAGAGAACACCAGACAGTTAACTTATATTGTATAATATTGTAATTTGGTAGTGACCTATAAAACTCTTTTAACTCCTTAGTGACAACTAAAGCCAACAAATATGTATGCTTATACATGCAACCAATAAAATATATGTCAGATTTATTAAACCTCTTTTTAAAAAGTATATCTTTATAATCTTTTATGTCTTAAATACTGCTGAATCAAATTTAAGTTATTTAGTGATAAGTGATAAGAGTCCCATCACTTGTACCTTTGGCTCTGCACAGTTCCTCATATGGAGCATCTGGCAGAATATCTTTTGATAGCTGAAGTAGCTGCTCAACGGGACACTGTTTTGTGCAGCCAGGCACCTGCAACACCTGAGGCGGCTGGCTGGGATCATTCTGGAAGTAAATCTCCACAAAGAAATCACCGTTGTCTTTGCGTCTGCGCAGCTCTATGGCAATCAGCGCTGAGAAACGTGGCATTTGCATCTCCGGCCAAACTTTCAATGCGCCCAGGATATTTGATATGGACCAATCATGTGCACAAGAAATGAACATCTTACAAGCGGGATCCATGTTCTTATTAATTCTAGACTGCATTTGCTGGAACATATGATCGAGAAAGAAGCCGCCTTTGAGTTTACGCAGTTCCGCAGTATATGCATCATACAAATATGATTTGGCTGCCAGTGGCCTCATATTGTCCGGATAGTAATTCTTGGTCCACCTTGGCATTTTAAGTCCATATGCTTTCTGCGTCTGAAGCGAGATAAAAATGTTTGTCACATCGTGAGCGTAGCTTATATTCATCCCCGTCAAATCGGTAAGGGATTGCAGCAGCTTTGAGTTTTGCTTATGCAACTCGATAACATCCGGGGAATGCATCACCTCCCAAACTGCCTCATCATATCGGGGGCAGGGAACCTTCTGTCGCAGACGCTGTGAAGAAAAAATAAATAAATTGTTGCTGTTTTTAATACCCCTTAGTCTAATAATGTCACTTAACGGCTGGGAAATCAATATTAAATTGATACACATCTAGGTGCAAATCAATAAATACACGTATTTTCCTCATTTTTACAGTTGTGGTTACGAATGAGAAAGATAGAGCCTTCTTTCGTGTTTCCTTATGAAATGTGTAATAGTACAATTTGTTGCGATAGCCAGGCTCAATAGACAATATAAAAATCTTTGTTTAGATAGCTGCTAAAAGTACACATTGCTCATTATCACGAAATATTAAGGGCAACGAATATTTCTCTATCAAATAGTGGAGTCAATCAGAGGCTTAAATTATAAAAGGCATATTTAACAAAAACAAATGCAAATATTAAGGTCTGCATCAAGCGAAGAACTTATTGCAAGTATGCAAAAATGGGTCATTAATTATTTTAGTGCACAGGTTGAAATTACAAAGTAAGAAGACTGTATTTGAATAAGCTCGATTTAAATAAAAACTTCACAGATTTGTATCATTTTGTCCTGTAAGAACAATTTTAGTTAAAGCTAGCTCAAAAAAGTAAATCAACCTTATCAGTTGTTTCGGACTCAGTGTATATTGGTATAGGCTGCCAATCCAGCATCATGTTCCATTCCATCGGAGTATTCTTTGGTTGAAACAGAGCCGCCAATACCATCTGCAGCGACATAAGAGTGCGCGAGGATTCTGTGGCTTGTGCGTGGAGAAACTAGAAATAGATAATTAATTTATAAAACCTTTTTGAGCACACTTAAACTTACATCCGATTGATAGTATGGCGGAAGAATGGCTTTGTAACGATTGCGCAGCTGATTGCCTATCCCATACAGTTCAACTTTTGCTGCCTATTTAGTTATAAATTTATAATACATTTGGAATGATATTGTTTAGATTATTAAGCTTACGTTAGTTAGTTGGCCCCAACCATAAGGTTCGTATGTTTCATTTAAGTATATATCTTTGGGGTAGGTGTTAACAGGCGTGCGTGGTCCATGTCGAAAAACCTACAAAACGGCTTATCATAATTATTAAAATAGTAGTTTAAAAGTCCGCTATATAAATGTTTTAACTAGTAATTATCGGCGAAAGCTTAAAACATATATATATATATATAATTGAATAGGTCTGTAATGCATAAGATAAATGGGTAAATGAACACGCATTACACATGTATCTACTTTTTTTTTATACCCTTAACCCATGAAATGGGTAAAAAAAGGGTATAATGGTTTTGTGCAAAAGTATGTAACAGGGAGAAGGAAGCTTCTCCGACCCCATAAAGTATATATATTCTTGATCAGCATCAACAGCCGAGTCGATTTAGCCATGCCCGTCTGTCTGTCCGTCCGTCTGTCCGTCCGTCCGTTTGTCCGTCCGTCCGTCCGTCCGTCCGTCCGTCTGTATGTATGAACGCGTCGATCTCAGAAACTACAAAAGCTAGAGACTCCAAATATTGGATATGAGCTCTCCTAATCCCTAGGCATGACAAGTTTGATTCAAATTTTCGATAACTTTTCAGGTTTACGATATACACATGTAATCGATAACAAAAAAATCTTGAATTTAAAAAAACTGAAAATGAGAATTGAAACTATGAGCAAAATAATGAACTTCTGTAAAAATTTCATTCAAATCGGTTGAGAAACACCGAAGATATGAAACCATCAAGTATTGATACAGAACTACACAGCCATATGTGTATGTCTGTTAGCCCGACCATCTGTCCGTCTGTATGGTCAAGGGTTAAGGGTATCTTCTAGTCGAGCTTACTCGACTAGAGTCTTCTTACTTGTTTATAATATATTATGATAAAAAATATGGTACCAAACCCACACCTCTTGCTCCCAGAGCCTCGTCTTTTTCAAACGCGGATGCTCGTATCTTTCACAGTATTCTAACTAAAGTCATCAAGTTTTGTTGAAAAATAGCTGGTGACATGCCCCCTAGCTGTGATAGCCCTCATACGACGCCTTTGAATATAACAACCTTATATATACTGGTATCGACTGCAGCGTTTTCACCGAGTTAATTTAGCCATGTTTGTCTATCCGTATGTATGAACACGTCAACCTCTTAGCATATAGTACTAATATTTGACAATTTGCCATCGGGACCTTTTATCTAAATTAAATTAATTTAATTTTCAAAAGTACATAATACAATTACACAAGCACAGCGTATCAAACAAACAGGATCTCAAAATTGCTCTGCTGGATGAATGCAAAAAAAAAGCCTAGAAACTACGCGGAAGCTGAAATAATAAGTTAAGGGAAATTGTTAATGCTAAACGATTTCACACTAAGTATTAAGATCCTTATTTCAGATTTTCTTTATTTATTATTTAACCTTTAGAACTCAGAGAGTCTATTTTAATGGCTCAGTTTCTAAAGCGGTCCAGGTCACTTCTGGTGTTCCACAAGGAAGTCACCTTGGACCGTTGCTATTTACTCTTTTTATAAACGACCTTCCGTCTGTTATAAATCATTCTCGGGTACTAATGTATGCTGATGATGTAAAATTATGCATGTCAGCTTCAAGTCTTCTGTCTGGTCATAGACTGCAAAGTGACTTAGACAATTTTCAAACTTGGTGCAAAGTAAATTTACTGCATCTCAATTGCAGTAAATGTAAAGTTATGTCTTTTTATAGGCGAATGCCTTTTTTTAATATCTATCTTCTGGATAACCTACCATTGGATCGGATTGATTTGGCTGAGGATTTGGGTATCTTAATGGACCCAAAGCTTAAGTTTGACAAGCATATTGCTTTAATCTCAAATCGAGCATCAAGTGTCTTGGGGTTCATTAAGCGTTGGTCGAAGGAATTCGACGACCCCTACCTAACTAAAACTCTTTATGTGTCTCTTGTCCGACCGATTCTTGAATATGGATCTTGTATATGGTATCCCAAATACAGTGTTCATCAAGATAGAATAGAATCGGTACAAAAACAATTTTTGCTCTTTGCTCTTCGGGGTCTTAACTGGGATAATAGTACAAATTTACCTGCTTACCACAGTAGACTTTTACTAATAAATCTTTCCTCTCTTACTAATCGTAGAACTATGCTAGCATTAACCTTTTTTCACAAATTAATAAATGGTGAAATAGATTCCCCCTTACTAATTAACCAAATTAACTTTGCTGTACCTATTAGAAGTAGTAGACATGCATGCTTGCTTATCTAACTATGCTATCCATAACCCTTTTCGAATCTTATGTTCTTTATATAACGATATTTCCCACCTTATAACAAGTACCACTTCTGCATGCTCACTAAAAAAAATTGTGTTATGTCATTTGTCTACATGTTCGCGATCTTCGTAACCGCACGTTACGCGGTGCGCCCCTCGGTCGGATGGGCGGGAGGTGGGTCGCTTTATGCTTGGGTCCGCGCGTTAACAAGCCGGTGCTTGGTATCGTTGGGCCACTTGATTGTACTGTCCGTTAGTACATCTACGTCCAATAAAAAATATTTTGATTATGTTTTCTAGTTTAAACTTTATATTAATTTAATTACTTTACTTTAATTTTTTTTCGAGACATCTTTCAAATTAAGCTTTGATTCACTGTATATCGGACGTATGCATCCATCTTGTGATTTTTGCTGTCGTTTATCTAGGCCCACCAAAAACAAGCATTAGCAGACGCACATATGTACATATATCTAAGTGTGTATGGGATGTATACACTTTAAATTTTGCTGCTGCCGCGCTTTATCTTCCTTAAAAGACGGGCCTCCCTCATAAGCTTTCGTTGAGAAACACTGCTTAAGATCTATGAAACACTGTTTAAGATATATGCATCCGTATACACCAGTTGACTATCAGCGATTATGCTGGGAAAATCTGCGAATCCAAATTATGAAAAATACTCGTTTTTTCATGTTTCCGCTAATAAAATGCACAATTTTAAAATGTTAATTTCTCGTTGAACTCTTCTTACTCGTCTTAACGAATTCATGACTTAACATTAATGCTGAATATCTTTTGTCTTGTTCAGTCGAATTGAATAATACAATTAATTAATAAGTCATAATATTAAACATGTGCATAATTATTTATAAGTGTACTTAGCAAACCTGTTAAATCACATTAATATTGATTTAGTCTTTAGACTTTTTTTTCGAATTAATTTTTAAAGTGCATAGGAACTTTTGAATTAGATTTGCTTTGTCGATAAGTGGAGATTTTCTGATGCAATAAGTTTTCTGGACCAGCACGGGTATATAGCCTCTTTAAGTAGAATATGACGACGAAAAACAGATTGACTTTATATACTTTATGTATGTATGTATATACATATGTATAATATATAATTGTATGTATGTATAAATATAACTCTTGAAATTTATTTACCAAATGAACCTGCTCCAATGTTGAAATAGTGTTGGTATCCGTGTGGTTATTCTCATCAAAATACTTTACGGCCACAATTTCTCCTTTAACTAAGAGGCAACTTACGCAGAAAAAGAGCCCAGCAAGAAGATTGCGACACATCTTATTGATATGTATGTAGAGCGTTTAGTCGGGGAGCCTCCAGTTCCGTTGAAACTCAAGCATACATTAACTGCAGCAATATAATTCGAGCGACTTTTAAGTGGCGACAATGTAGAACAAAATCGAGAGAATCACACAAACAAACTTTGCAAATAAATAAAGAAGTAAGAAGGGTCTTTTTGGGATATCCCGACTAGTAGTTACCCCTTACTTAACGCGTACTGCTAATTTTGTACAGGGATAAACAGTTGTAGCAAATGGCTGCTATGAATAAAATAGTAGTAGTGTGGCCTTCTCTTGGTTCAATAACAGCTATAAGTATAAAAGCGGTCAAGAAACACCAGATATAAGAAACGATCAAGTCTTGGTGCAGTAGTACACATATGTGCATGTTTCTCAGCCCGACCGTCTGTCCGTCTGTATGATCGAGGGTAAACGGTATCTTTTTGTCCAGCTTACTCGACTAGAGCTTTTTTACTTATTTTCCTTCAGAATCACAGATTTGTAGTAATCTTTAATACAATATTTCAATATATTACTCTTTTTATGGGCATCGGGTACCATAAATAATATTCCAAAATACACTTAATTAACTTAAGTTCCCACTTAAAAGAA
Source organism: Scaptomyza parva (assembly GCA_035044645.1). Lineage (NCBI taxonomy): Eukaryota > Metazoa > Arthropoda > Insecta > Diptera > Drosophilidae > Scaptomyza > Scaptomyza parva. The sequence continues at coordinate 64,925 of JAWNNT010000062.1, forward strand.
AAAAACCCTTAAACTCTATAAAAATACAAGACACTTTCGAATTTATTTTAGGGTAACTTTATTAAAACTGATTTTATGAAGCTAATAAAACTTTTCACAATGACTTATTTCTTAAAGTTACTACTGATCGATTTTTCGAGGCGGCGGTTCAACAAAATCGGGATTACGAGCTCGACAACGTTGCTTAAGGGCTTCATTCGGCAGCACTGATTCACTCAGCTGAATCAGTCGATTTAATGGACATTGCAGCGCACACTCAGCAAGCTTAAGCTGCTCCAGGCACCCAAACTCATTGTTGCGTAGAAAGATCTACCGAAAGTAAAATGTGTACAATAAAAAAACATATAATATATAATATAATAATAAAAGTTGCAAATACCTCCACATAGTATTCTCCTGTTTGACGATTTTTATGCGTCTCAAAAATGGCCATGACAGCAAAGCGCGGCATTTGACGCTTCCAAAGACCCAGTGCGGATAATATATTACCCACGGTCCAATCGTGGCCGGTATAAATGAACATGTTACGATCATTTGGCTTCAAGCTGCCTGCCTGCTTTGCCAACATTTCGTTGTACATTTTACGCAAAAATGGACCGCCTTTGATCTTTTGCATTTCGGGCGTATACGCATTGTAGATATAGCTTTGTTCGGCAAGAAATTGCATGCGCTTTGGAAAGTAGTGTTTAGCCCAGCTAGGCAGCTTGTAGCCAAACTCTTGTTCCGCCAAAAGTGTAATGTACAAAGAGTTTACATCCTCGGCATCGCGCATAGGCATTCCCGTTAGATTGCTTAGCTCTCTTAACATATCCGCATAAGGAGCCTGTTGGGCAATTACCTCAGGTAATTTAAAAACTTCATCGCGCGCCTCGAAGTAACGAGGACACGATGTGCGTACCAAGAGCAACTGTAGTAGAAAGCTTTATAGGCAAAAGTCAAATAGTACTTTTATTTCCATACCGAATCTTGGTCCAGTGGCTCAGATATAATTGGTATAGGTTGCCAGTTGAGCTGTTTGTTCCATTCCATAGCGGTACCGCGAGGCTCAAACATGCTGGCAAGTGTAGTTTGCAGCGACATCAGTGCTCGAGGCGACGCGGTAGATTGAGCATGAAGTCGCTAATGAATTATTTAATAAAGGCTTCCAATTTTAATATGTAAGTAAAACTTACATCGGGCTTGTAAATCGGTCCCATAAAATCACTATACCGACGATGCAACCACCGGCCCATCTCAAAGAGCTGCTTCTTGCCACGCTGCAAAGCAAATAAGGCACTTAATAATATTTACTTGACGTTATTTTATTATTACTATCATTACTTGATTGTAAAATTGTTTAAGATCCAATCAAAATGACACAACAAAATCAATATTGTTTGGTAACTGTGAACTATAATATTTAGTTTTTGAGATCAACGCTTTCATATTGACAAACATGAATTAAACATGGATTACTTTAAAAACATACTAATAATCATACGAACTTATTGGTTCATGGAAATTGGCTAAGAGTAGGCCGGAGTAATCAACCATTTAAGTTTGGTAATATTTTGTACACGCTTGCACACAAACATACATACGTACATGTAAAGTCAGATTATATCTACTTTATAAGTTATCGTCACTAAATTTGGCAATACTCACATTTGTGACATGCCCCCAACCGGTGGGCTTAAAGCTGTCCTTAATATAAGGATCATTTGGATATGTATCGACAGGTGTTCGTATGCCATGTCTGAATACAATGTGCACCAGTTCTAGTGTTGAGCTTGTTGTATTTGGCAACGTTGTGTAGCATTTGTTCACGTTGTTGCCTAATGCCCAAATCGGCTGCTTGGACTCCACTTGACTAAACACACTGATGGCAATAATTGCCAAAACAATACCTGCGGCCAAAGCGCTCATTGTGAGTATTTGTTTCTGACTGCAGGGCCTGAATATCATTTTGATGTTTTTTTTTTATATATATCCAGATATTCCAGAAAAAAATCGAATATCAGCGGAAGTCAATTTTTTAAACGATGTGGCGACACAAGTCGTAAATCCGTAATTTTTGATTTGGTTTTAAAGTTCGGTTTGGAGCACTGTATATCATGCAAATAAATTTGTTGTATAAACACTGATATTTCTCGTTATGGAGTTGAACGAATTTTGGCGAGCGTTCGCATGTGCCGCGTGTTTTTTGTAGCGTAGCTGACACTTAAATAACACCTAGACAAGTGGATGTGATAACTTAAAACAATATAAATCAGCAGTCGTTCGCATGGAGTTGCACCTATTTCTGTTTAGTTGGTGACTTGTGAGACGCTCTTGAAACTGCGCTGACTAACGTGATTTACTACTGTAACAATTGGCATCTATAACTACAGCTTTTGCTTAGTATTGATATTCCACATATTTCACTCAATCAAGCAATTGTCGAAGATTAATATTATTATTTTATGTTTGTACAAATGTGCTTCATAATACATTGATTTTATAATATGATACGACTTGATTCGTGTTCGTAAACAGGAACAAACTTTCATTTTATTTAAGATAATTTTTTGTTATTGAGTGAGTCAATTGTTATAAAGTTAACAATCAGATATATTTAATTTGCTTCTGTAAACTCATTAATTCGAATTTTTTTGAGAAATAAGTAAGAAGGCTCTAGTCTAGTAATCTCGACTATCAGATACCCTTAATCCTTCACATTTAACATCCTCATACTTGCTCTACTGTACCTATGGTTTGACTTGAAGCTTTCGTATCTTCGGAGTTTCTTAATTCCCATTTTCTAAATTCCAGATTCCATGCAGACACGAGCAAAGTTATTGAAAATTTTAAATGTACAAACTTGTACTGCTTAAGTAGAACTTTTATCCGAAACCTGGAGTCTCAGATGAGACGAGATGTATGTTTGATACATGCGGACAGACAAACGGACAAACAAACAGGCTGCCTGTTACATACATTTGCACAAAACCATTATACCCAATTTATGGGTTAACGGTATAAAAATTGGAACACTGTAATTGTTTGCAATGTTTACAATCAACCAACCAAACCAAACTAGTAAATGCTAGTTTTCACCTAGTAACCAATTTTAATAAAATGTGAATATTTGTTTGCATGTGCGTTAGGCTGTCGTAAATTTTTCTTCTTCTATTTCCGTCTCTTTAGTTTATATCAGGGTTTCCTTAGTTGCTCCCAAGACAGGTAAATAATTTTGTAAAAGTGTGAGATAAGTCTTTAGGTAAAGACAAAAGCAGAACATCACAGACAAACAAAACATAAACCAAAATGTTGTTATTAACAGTTATAGACGCTCCATTTGAAAAAAAGAAAAAATAATAAACCCCATAAAGGATATATATTCTTGATCAGCATCAACATGTCTGTCTGTATGTATGAAAGCAGCGATCTCAGGAACTACAAAAGCCAGCGGCTCCAGATTATGGATATGAGCTCTCCTAATCCCTAGGCATAGCAATTTTTTTTCACATTTTCGATATCTTTTCCGGTTTACGATATATACATGCAATCGAAAACAAAAAATCTTGAAAATCGAAAGCTGAACTGGGTATTGAAACTATTAAAGCGACCAGCAACTGAAACAAAATCAGCAGCACTTGCATACGCCGCTAGCGCACCCTCTCTGTCATCCAGAAGCTCGGCTGAGTACTCACTCATTCATACATGCATGCTAACATACTCACGCATACATATAAAAAGGCTCGATAGTACTAGAACTGTTCTGTTAGATTTCCGTAGCAATGCGAGCAATGGAATGACTTGCATTTTCTGCTCTGAAAACGGTTTCTCTCTCTCTCTTTTATCTAAGGGGATCTAGTCGTGTTAGGTTTCAGTTGATGAGAAATCGAGCTTGTTTGAGACTTTTATTCAGTAATTTTCTTAGTGATTCTGATCTCAGCAATATAGCGAGTCAAAAACTTTGTATGAAAATTTGTCTCCATAATATACCTAATCGTTCAATATATAGCAAAGAACAAGCAGAGCACTGGTTCAGCATGGTTCTATTTATGTTCGGAATGCATTTCTGGTTTGAATACAGCGGCGACCTCTGCCGCCAACGTACTGTTCCTTTGCAGAAAAACGTCTGAATATTCGTTTTTTACTGGTGTCAGAGTAATCCGTAGTCAGTTCCATCCGACAACTTTTTCACGATTATTTTTATACCCTTAACCCATGAAATGGGTAAAAAAAGGGTATAATGTTTTTGTGCAAATGTATGTAACAGGCAGAAGGAAGCTTCTCCGACCCCATAAAGTATATATATTCTTGATCAGCATCAACAGCCGAGTCGATTTAGCCATGTCCGTTTGTCTGTCCGTCCGTCTGTCTGAATGTGTGATCGCGTCGATCTCAGGAACTACAAAAGCTAGAGCTGGATATGAGCACTCCTAATCCCTAGGCATAGCAAGTTTGTTTCAAATTTTCGATAACTTTTCCGGTTTACGATATACACATGTAATCGATAACAAAAATGTGTTGAATTTCACAAAACTGAGGTTTGAAACTATAAGCAAAATATAGAACTTCTGTGAAATTAAATTAATATTGGTTAAGAAACACCGGACATATGAAACTATTAAGCATTGGTACAGAAGTACACAGCCATATGTATGTGTCTGTTAGCCCGACCGTCTGTATTATCAAGGGTTAAGGGTATATTCTAGTCGAGCTTACTCGACTAGAGCCTACTTACATGTTTTTATTGACAATAAGCTTGTGCCTTAGTTGGCTGTAGCATTGTTTGAATAAGTTGTTTGACTTTTATATGGACGCAATAATATTTTAACAAAAAGACATACAAATAAATAATTTATGTACATATATGGTGCGATATTTGTGTGTTATTTAGTTTTATATGCATTTAGTATCGTTTTGTATACCTTTAACACATGAAATGGTTAGAAAGGGTATAATGGCTTTGTGCAAATTTTAGTGAATAGTTTTATGTTAATGTTTGTCTGATTCAAAATATTGTTGTAGATAAATATAAAACATATAAACATTATTGTAGCAGATCACTAACATATTAGGAGCTCAACGCATAATTAAAATCGACATTTAAAAAGCATTAGAATTAAAGCGATTACAGTGGATTGATATAAGCTCAATTTTTTAACTTGACTGTAATCCAAAGTTCCTTCTAATCAGCTGCAGCGCTCTATCTCTAATGACTTGTTTTGTATGGAAATCATAATTATGTATATATACTTCATGGGGTCAAAAACGTTGATCTGCCTGTAACATACTTTTGCACAAAATTATTATATCCTTCTTTATCCATTTCATGGCTTACGGGTATAAAATATACCATTTATCAAATAAGTAAGTATGCTCTAGTTGGAATTAAAGATTTTGTTGTTATCGATTTCATGTGTATTTCATAAACTGAAAAAGCTATCGGAAGTTTGAAACAAAATTGTACTGTCCAGAAATTAAAAGAGCTCATATCCAAAAACCAGAGTCCATTTTGTTAGTTCCCAATATCGATGCGTTTATACATACAGATACGGCCGAACACGGCTATATCGCCCCTTGATGCTGAACAAGAATATATATACTTTATGGGGTCGAAGATGCTTCCTTCTGCCCTGTAACATACTTTTGCACAAAACCATTATACCCAATTAATTATTTTTCATTTTGAGCCTAATATAAGTTAATATTTCAAAATATATATATTGTCTGCCAAAAAGAATTCTCGTATTTGCAAAATATAGAGAAGTGGATTTATTTTACATTTATCTTATGAAAAAATATAAACTTATCTGTTATAGCAATAATTATTTTTCAAAGTGAGAATATTAATTAAAGCTATGAATTAAATATATACAAGTAATTCGTACCTTGCTGTAATGCTTGTTTTATGTTTTATCACATTTTGTATATTAACACTAGAAAGATTGTCATACCCTAAAGTATCCAGAGCTAATCGTCGCGAAATTACATGAGCGGTTGCTCGAAAAATTTGTTTGGCTTAATATACTCAGATACAGAAGGTATTATATGATTTTGTTTTTGTGCAATGTCCGTTATGGGGACTGTCCGTCTTTATGAACGCAATTTTTTTTAAAACTGTAAAGCTAGAGACTTTTATCTATGGCTGGGTCAGATAATGTTTCAATATTGGAGGCCTCTAGAAGCTCACGCTCACTTTTCCTGCCTCTGACACGTCGCACTTTTAAATCGGAACCGCCTATCTTATTATTAATTATGTATCAAGAGTATATAATCTGAGTATATATTTCATCGCCTTGAGCAATTTTAGCTATTAATAATTATACACGTAGTGTCCGAGCAAAACAGAGAGAAAAGAAAGAGAAATCAATACTGAAGTTAATTAATTTATATACCCATTTGTGGGCGAAAATTAAAAATAAAATTAGCAGCTAATTAGACTTACGGATACTGCCAATCGCTGCCCGAGAAGTTTTTTTTTTATTTTCTACACTACTAGTGAGATCCCGATTACTAAAAAACAACAACCATAAGAAAAGTTGCCAGTGCTGCAAGATATTTCTCGTGCCGCAAGGGTGAAACTTACCGTAGGACCATCCCGGCGACAACCTGCATAGCGCTAGCAGCAGAAAATGGTGCTGCCACCACGTTGAGAGCCAGGGGGTTGAGCAACCCAAGCTCTTTGACAACCCGGCTCCAAATAAGAATATCCTCACATAATCACCGCGATCGCAATTATCCATTTTTGAATAGGCTACCTGACCATTTAATACAGCTACGAAAAATCAACCAATTGGCTTAGATCCGAAACATTAATACTTCAGTCCGCTAGCCTGTGAGGTGGGTGATGACCGTCATCACAATACTACAACCAACTGTCCACGAATGTATGATCGATCTGCCGAATCTCTGAGGATGTTGAAAAAGACATTTGAGAGATACTCCCGCCCCAGCACCAGCATCGAGAGCTAGTATGGTACTCCGCCCGTCCACCATCACTGTACCGGGAGATCACGTGGTTCTTCCGCAGACTTGTCAGGGGATGACATGGCAGATCTCGCCGAGGATTTGGCTGAGAATATGGTTGAACATCCCTTTAAAAAACTTATATATTCATGTGAGCGTAATAGAGCTTTATAGAATTTTAGGGCTTAAAGAAAAAGATACCGCATTATGGTTTGAGACCCTCGAAAGATTACGTTCTATCACACGTCACATGAGCGAAGAGAGACCGGGCATGGGACAAATACTGTATAAGTTTCCCTTCCTAGAGCACGGAATCAGATATGAACTGTACCGCAACTTACGTATGGTAGTAAATAAAATATATTTTTAGAAATTAAAGAGGTATTTGACAACACGTCACATGATGAAGTCAGGGGTCAGTAGGAATATTTAATGTTAGGAATATGCTAATAATATTGTGACAAAAGCACGGGCTAAGTACAAAAAACGCTCTGTGTTATTTTACAATTGAGACATTGGATTTCGCATGAAATATGAAGGTTGAACACTAAATTCACAGGAAGATAAAGGTTACAGGTTAAAAAAATAACCCTTTTAAAAATACCCTTGGAAGAGAGGACACATTCTTGATCAAAAAGAGACAAATATGGTTAGACGTTAAGTTTCCCAAGTGACACAGCCACACACACTAGTCATTCTGGGATCAAAGAAAAAGTCTTAGATGACTTGCAACAGAGACTAACAAAAACTCAGACGGAAAATGTTCTTCGATTATAGAAGAAGAGTATTGTATGTCATATTACCCGCTGAATCAAAATCAATGGTCAGAATATACAATAATTATTATACTCTTAACTCATGAAATGGGTAAAAATAGGGAATAATGGATTTGTGCAAAAGTATGTAACAGGCAGAAGGAAGCTTCTCGGACCCCATGAAGTATATATTTTCTTGATATGTCTGTCCGTCCGTCTGTCTGTATGTATGTATGAAAGCGTCGATCTCAGGAACTACAAAGGCTAGAGACTCCAGATTGTGGATATAAGCAATCCGAATCCCTACTTCTCCGGCTTACAATATACACATGGAATCGATAACAAAAAAATGAAAATGGGGATTGAAATGAAGCCATCAAGCATTGGTACAGTAATACACGTACATATGAGTATGTCTGTCTGTCCGTCTGTATGGTCAAGGGTTGAGGGTATCTTCTATTCGAGCTTACTTGAATAGAGCGTTCATACTTGTTTAATTTACTTTAAATTTACTTTCTTTCTATTGAAAGTAATCCTATTCAAAGAAACCGAGAACCAATATTGCTAATCTTATTATCGAGTTGTTTTTAAGGCTTTAAAAAATCTATAAAATTGCTGCGATTTTTCCGCAAAACACATATATATGTGTCTCGACACGAAAATAAGATAAGCAACAGTATGTATATATATATTTATATACAGGGCATAAGTAACTCAATTTTAAAAATTTTAATTGATTTCCGGGTAAATTCCCTACCGGCTGTGCATTTACTGTTGTCAGAGTATTATGCAATCTGTTGCGTCTGGCTTCACTGATTTCATTTGTTACTTTTTGTGCTTACCTGGATTCGATGGATTAAAATGCAATTCCTAAAGATTTGTTCAAATAAAAATATTATAAAATAGTTATATAGGAGCTAAACGCTTTGGATATTGTTGAAATTGTACCCCTATGTGAGTATATAGATTGATGCTCACATAATGCGAAAGAGCGTATTTAAAGTTAAGCTAAGAATATGAATGTATAACAAGACAAAGAATACGCTTATGTGTTATTGAGCGTTTGTCGTACTTTTTGAGTTCATGATTAATTCGTATTCAACCTTCACATGAAGCACACCATTTTATATTTCTAAGAAAGAATATTTAATTACTCTCCAAACTGAATTCGCTTGAATCCTCTGATAATTCTTATCAGGTTATAGGTTGAGAAATCGTTGTTCTGCGCAAATATAATTTATCGGCTTATAGTCTACAGGATAATGCGAGTTACGCAGTAAAATATTAGCTATGAGTGCCAAATTGATAAGTTGGACATAGGGAATTATGATTCCTTGAGAATACAAATGCGTAGTGTGTTCATGCAAGCAGAGTTGTGAAAAGTGATTGCTGGGATGGGACCTGAAGATGACGGTGGCGCAGCGTGAGACGGACTTGAACAAAAAGCAGTGGCAACGATTAAGCTGCGCATTAAAGCGACACAGTTTTGTTATCTTTACGGTTGTACAACAAGGATGGCAGCTTGGGAGAAACTTAGAGATGTACATCGTCCAACTGGCCCGGTAAGGATAGTGTTTCTATGTATGTCGAAAGCTACTGAGATTACGTATGGCAGAGGATGGCGATATGAGTGCGCATTTTAATTAATTTTGCTTAATCGTGGATCAGCTTGCAGTGGTCGATATAAAGTTAGCTAACGAGTTAAAAGTTATTATATTTTTGTCAAGACTGAATAAGCAATTTGAAAACTTCGTCATAGACATGGAAATGCCCGCGACCCTCTAGATGCAATATAATCAGCGTTTGAAAGAAGATCGACATAAATAATGTCTAATGTTACAATTGGGTGTAAAGCGCGAGACTGGGTGTAAGATAAAATCTGTACGTAGCGACAATGGGCGCGAAACCCTAAATGATAGGTATTTCCTAACAATTTGATAACTATTTCAAGCAACATGCCATTGTACGTCAGCTCACAGTACCGTATAGCCCACTGCAAACTGGTGTAGCATAACAGGGCAATCAAACTTTTGGACAGTAGCAGTTTATCTAGATAAGAGACGTCATGGCAAATTTACGCCCAAAAGGGCAGGAATATCGCTTCGTTCGTGGTCGAGATGTGGTCAAGTTGTAGCTGAGACGACGAAGAGAAGGAACTACCAGATAGGTCCAACAAGAGACTGGGCAGTGATCAGGAGCAATCGCGGGATGTGGAGTTACCACAAACAAAAGCACTCAGAATTGCTCCAGCTGGACCAATTTTGGTTCGCACAGGCAAGCTGGGGTGCCCAAAAAAAAGCTATGAAACAATAGGAATAACTTTAGCTCCAGCTCTTGAACTTAATTTGTATCTGCACCAAATATAAGTCTGCACGGCGTATCTTAATAGCGAGTTAAGCGATGTGGCTTATATGAATCAGCCAGAAGGATATATAGGATATATAGACATGGCAAAAAACATAATGTATTGCGGCTCAATAAGGCAATTTGTGACCTAAACAAGGAAGAGAATGGAACCAGAAGTTAGATGCTGTACTACAAGGAATCGGTTTTATCTCATGCAAGAACGAGCCGTGTCTAGGCAGTTGCGTTGATAAAATTGTTTACTAGTGTCATATAATCAAAAGTGAAGAGAGTATGTGTGACCAGAAACAGCGAAACTGAAATTTGGCTGTTCGAATTTTTTCAAAGCTCTCGCTAAAATTGATATGCGACAAATTGTTAAATATTGCGTGAGCTATGTGAGTAACATTAACTTCGATGACCGATATATACTATTCCGTTGTAAATTTGGCACAACGGAGCAAGGATCCTTCGGTTTACCATGCGAGGTCAAAACGCATCAACATTAGATATCATTTCGAACGGGAAGTCATCCAGAGAGGCGATGTGGAGTTGAAGTATGTTGCAGCTAATGATATGATTGCCGATGTGCTTACAAAAAATCTGCCAAAGCAAAATCATTGTTATTTTGAGAATTTAATGAATTTAAAATGATTGTGACATTGAGAAAGGGTGTTGAAATTGAATCCATTATGAATAATACGCAGAAGAGCGCATTTACATCTAAGTTAAGAATATGAATATATAAGAAGACAAAGAATACGCTCATATGTTATTGAGCGAATGTCGCATTTCATATTTCAGTTCATGTTTAATTCGTAATCAACCTTCACATGAAACACATAATTTTCTATTTTAAATAAATAATATTATTGCTCTTTGAAACTGAATTAACTGGAATCCTCTAACATTTCTCATCAGATATCACTAGATTCGATATCTTAAGAAAGAAATGTATTTTGATACGTATTTACTGATAACATAAATACAGAGTATTCAACAATATAAAAAGATCAATTTTGAGAGATCACATAACAAACATTTTCCCAATTTATGCTGTGATCACGATTGCTAAGTAATATGTAGTGTTTAAAGTATTAAATAGTTCAATTCGCAATTTAATCAAGAATGGAAGTTATGTTCGCATTCCGAATATTATATAAATATAACAAGTAAGAAAGCTTTGGCAAGGTAGATTGGTTTAATTGTGCTTTTTGGTTTTTCTTCTATACAGTGGCTGTCAATTTATTTGGGATGTTATCGATCAAAAAATAGCAAGTGCTATTAAGCGCCAATTTGTCTATTATTTTTTTTAATATTGAGTTAATTTATTATTTAGCCACAAACTGAAAACATGTCTAAAATTAGGTTAAAGCTTATTTTTATTTTTATTAAAAAAGTAACTTATTTGACAAATGACAGATTAAATTTGGGATACCATATACAAGATCCATATTCGAGAATCGGTCGCACAAGAGACACATACAAGGTTTTTATTAAATAGGGGTCGTTGTATTCCTTCGACCAGCGCTTAATGAACCCCAAGGCACCTGATGCACGATTTGCAATTGCAGATATATGCTTGTCGAACTTAAGCTTTGGGTCCATTAGGATACCCAAATCCTCAACCCATTCACTCCGATCAAGTGGTTGGTTATCCAGAAGATATATATTAAAAAAGGGCATTCGTCTATAAAGACAAAACTTTATATTTAGTGCAATTGAGATGCAACAAATTTGTTCTGCACAAAGTTTGAAAATTGTCTAAGTCACTTTACAGTTCATAACCAGACAGGAAGCTGGTAACTTCCACGAATAATAAGTTAAGGGAATATGTTAAGGCTAAAGGATATCACTCTATTCAAAATAATCTGTGACCTAATTTTTAGATATGTTTGCCTTTAAATTTTTTGGTTGACACTATTCAAAATAAGCTGTGGAATAGTGTATATCAAATTTAATACCCAAATCTTTCACCCATTCAATGCGTCATGAATATAATTATTGAAAAAAACCTTTGTCTATAAAAAGATATTACTTGAATTAACTGCAATTAATACAGCAGATTTGTTTTACATATTGATTAACATCACAGATCAGTTAACAGTTTGTTAGTGAACGCTGTGTTTATGAACATGGGAAAAAAATTGCTTTCTGCTTTGTCAGCTTATTCTTTTAATGTGCCATTTTTGTTGGCTCTTATTTTGTTTGCAATGTGTGCGCGATGCGTAAGCAATAAAATTGCTTGAATTTGGGAATTTTAGACTCTTGATTGAATCTCATTGCTGCTGCCTAACATGAGAGGGTAGTATAGACTTGAAAATAGCTTTTAGACTTTAACTTCAGACATTTGTATATGTATATGATTTCCGTTATACGTACTTGATTACTCACAAGACGAGCCAGACCTAAAACATAAATTAAATTATGTTAAATTAATTGGGTTATTTATATGCAAATTAAAAACAAAAGAAATATTACTACGCGGTGGATTTAAATGCGAGTTCCCTGCGGGCAACCCTCTTACAAATGTGCTACGGCTGATTGCGGATACTTCAAAGCATAAAATGCGCTTCCTATTGAATTCCTTATTCTTTGCTTTACAATGTTCTTATTCTTAATCTTCATTTTTATATTACTAATTTACATTTTAATTGTAAGTAACTTTTTTTTCTTTTATTTTGTAGATATTCAATATTTTGTATATTTTCTGCAAATATTTGGACCTGCCGACCAGATTACCATAATTTTCTTGGCGCACAATATACATATACATATTTATATACACATGTAACTGCTATCTCAACACCAACATATTTAATTGGCAAAGCCATTGTCATTGTCAATTTCCAATTCCAAATTATATAAACTACCCCGAATTAAATTTAATACTCAGTTGCTAAAAGGTCTCACACAGATCATATGAGAAGAGCTGTTAACGAATTTAGGCCAAGCATTTATCATTTATATAAGCTAAAAAATTTAGACATAAGTAAATAAAACACAATATATACATACGTGCATATGTACATATTTTCACAAAAGGAAAGAAACCATTTCCGTGTCGTAATAAGAGTCAACATGTAAATTTAAATTTTTCCAATGGGTCCATAAATTAAAACAAACAATCAAACAATCGATGTGGCTATAATTAAATACAGACATATTCAACAATAATAAATAAATGAAACACTTTTCGGTGACTTAGTACAACGGGCTGGTGAGAAATCGTATGGGTCATAAATTACAAACATGCCAAAAGATTTCAATGATGATGTTTTTTTTGTTTGTTTAAAGTAAATTTACACCACGCTCGGGATTTAAAACGCGTCAAATCTTGATGCGACTTCTCAATGTTCGTTCAGTTACGGGTTATTTAAGAAAAAACAATACACAAAACAATATATATACATAAATTTAATAATTGTAATAATAATTGATAAAATAAGCTCATGTTACATATAGCAGCGAAATTTAGAATAGCACCACCAAGATTATTTTACTTACATACATAACCACAAATATCACGTTTTGCAACTTTATCAAGTGAGTATTCGACGACTAGTCGATATAGCCATGTTTGTCTATCTGTCCGTCCGTTTATATGTATGAGCGCGTCAATCTTAGGAACCACAAAAGCTATAGACTCCTGATTGTGGATATGAGCTCTCCTAATCCCTAGGCATAGCAAGTTTGTTTCAAATTATCAATAACTTTTCAAGTTTGCGCTATACACATGGAATCAAAAACAAAAAAAATCTTGAATTTCACAAGTTTGAAATTTTATTAAAATCGAGTATGTGAAGCCTGTCATACCGACCGTCTGTATGGTCAAGGGTATATTCTAGTCGAGCATACTCGACTAGAGCCTTCTTACTTGTTATTTAATTATTTTGTTGACAGTTTTTAAAACAATTTAAAGATTTTATTGTTATCCCTTTCATTATTTAGATTAATGGTTTATCCTACACATATTTAACGAACACGTTCGCGGCAGTAAAAAAGGTCCCTTCTTGTGAGTAAGTTAACTTTTATGAATAAAAAAACACTTGTTCACCCCCTGACTCAAATTGATCACATAGTGTGCGTAGGTTGCCTTTACTGTGAGTTTTCCAGCAAAATACAATTTGCTAAATCAGTTTGGGCCGTTCAAGTCTAATATGCATTTTCCTACTAAACAAAATTAAATTTTGGCCGATTAAACGATTAAAATAAAAATGATTATCATTTTACAACCAACGTTTTACGATAAATGCATAAAAGTAGTGCTATTATTTTCTTAGAATGTTTTTAAAATTTTTTCCAAACCACAAAAATGGAAAATGTTAGAATTTTAGTATTTATTATAGCATAATAGCATCCTAAAAAAATATTCTTCTATTTGAACTTTCGCAGCTGTAAACACATCAAATAATTGTTCTGATGTGTAAAACATGGTATGTTGGCGCTGTGTTCAATAGCTGAGCTATCTCTTTCATTGCTTATCAGCCACGCGAAAACTTAATTATTATACGGTTCTTTAAATAACAAATTCTTATAACTTGTGTTTGCCTAAGCCCATTTGTATTAAGCAGCGCCCTCCAAACCCGTTTGAGAGCGACTTTGCAAGTTAACAATAACATGTTTTTATTTGTTTAATTCAAGTTTTCACATAATATAACCGAAAATAAAACAAAACCGAAAAAACCGAAAATAAAAAAATTAAGATATCTGTGTATCTTCTAAATTCTGCGTTTGTGCCCTTACCGCTTACCGAATATACATAATAAAAATAAAATAAATAAAAACATCAACTTCGAGCGCAAGATCTGCTATATAAAGCTCGTCTACAAAAATGCCGTGTTCGCATTTCAATAGAAATAATTGTCTGGCAATGATGGGAGGTTTAATTACATTAACTTTGCTCATATTGAGCTTGACACACTCGAAAGTCATGTCAGGCAAGATTACCGATCCCGGAACCGACGAGTCTACGCTCGAACTATTGCATGTGGTAAGTCCCAGAGCCTATAGCAATCAAACTATAAAACATATTTAACAAGAAGCTACTGGTATAGGAGAGTCTACGTTGTTGAGTGAAAATTTAAGCAAAATAAAGTCTGCATAAGACAATGCGTTACTAAAAATAAAAAAAAAAAATTCGGCCCAAAAATTAAACACAGAATAAGGGCTTCATAAAATTGATTAAAATCGTTTGTAGACTTTGGATTATTTAAAAAAAAATTTGTTTTCAATTCGATTTAGTTCGGCAATATATATTATTTATATTTTTTTTTTATACCCTTAACCCCTTAACCTTAAATGAAATAGGTAAAAAAAAGGGTATAATGGTTTTGTGCAAATGTATGTAACAGGGAGAAGGATGCTTCTTCGACCCCATAAAGGATATATATTCTTGATCAGCATCAACAGCCGAATCGATATAGCACTGTCCGTCTGTCTGTCTGTATGTCCGTCCGTCTGTGTGTATGAACGCGTCGATCTCAGCAACTACAATATCTAGAGACTCCAGATTTTGGATATGAGCTCTCCCAATTCCTAGGCATAGCAAGTGTGTTTCAAATTTTCGATAACTTTTCCGGTTTACGATATACACATGTAATCGATAACAAAAATGTTTTGAATTTCACAAAACTGAGGTTTGAAACTATAAGCAAAATAAAGAACTTCTGTGAAATTAAATTAATATTGGTTAAGAAACACCGGACATATGAAACTATTAAGCATTGGTACAGAAGTACACAGCCATATGTGTATGTCAGTCAGCCTGACCATCTGTCCTTCTGTACGGCCAAGGTTTAAGGGTATCTTCTAGTCGAGCTTACTCTTCATACTTGTTTTTTATTAAAATTTAATAACATTATCATTTTGATACTTTTAGTTCGGTTTACCTAAAAGACCATTGAACAACCAATTGATCAATACCAATATCATCTTGATATTAATCGACTTGTTATTTATTTCTCACCCCAGTGAACTGCCATTATTTAAAATTCATTAAGAATTCATTAATAATTTAAGGGTTCCAGCACTGTACAAAAATTTGGTTACAAATGTGTGGTATATTTGCTTTAACACCTGGATTATTGTGTGACCATAATCCAGTTATTTGTAGTAAAATATGGGACTTTGCCTAAAAAGATACAAGAGTAAGCTTATAAATTGTAAACAAGTCAACATATTAAATAAACCTGCTACTCCATTATTACGTATAAGCCATATGTATACCCTCAACCCAAAAAATGGGTTAAAACAATATATAATGGTTTTGTGCAAAAGTACGTAACAGGCAGAAGGAAGCTTCTCCGACCTCATAAAGTATATACATATATTCTTGCTGCTGATGAATAGCCGAGTCGATATAGAAATGACCGTCTGTTCGTATATATGATCGCGTCGATCTCAAAAACTATTAAAACAGAGACTCCAGCTCTTGAATATGAGCTCTCCTAATTCCTATGCAGGACAAGTTTGCTTAAAATGTTCGATAACTCTCCCGGTTTACATTATACACATGTAATCAAAAACAAAAAAACTTGCATTTCAAAAAAATTTTAAATGAGGATTGAAACTTTAAACAAAATAATGAACATCTGTGAAATTATTATCAAAATCGGTTGAAAAGCACTGGAGACACAGTCCGCCCGTCTGTATGGTCAAAGGCTAAGGGTATCTTCTAGTCGAGCTTACTCGACTAGAGCCTTCTTGTTTTTGATTTAAAATGCTTATTGCTTAGATACATAAATTTTCTGTAAGAACTTTTGTGACAAAATGACGGTGCAAACACGATACCAAGCACCTGCTTGTTAACGCGCGGACCCTAGCATTACGCAACCCATCTCCCACCCAACAGACTGGGGGCACAATGCTTAGCGTGTGGCTACGAAGATCGCGAACATATAGACAAATAACACTAATCTAATCTAATCTTGTACCAAATACAAGTTTCATATTCTAAAATCGGATGAGTTTTTATTATGTGGGAATTGTCGAATTCCTTTGACCAGCGCCTTATAAATACCAGGACACCAAATGCTCGAGAAGCAATGAAGGTGGTGTGCTTATCAAGTTTAAGTTTTGAATACAAGAGGATTCCTAAGTCTAAAACCCATTCAATCCGATTTAAGGGTTTATTATCGAGGATATAAGTGTCGAAGAAGGGAATGCGCCTATAAAAAGACATTACTTTACATATACTACAATTGAGATATAGCAAATTTATTTTACACCAAGTTTGAAAATTATTTAGATCTGATTGTAATTGTTGAGCTGACTGAGAAGATTTAGCCGAGGTACAAAGCCTTACATCATCGGCGAACATGAACACCCATGAGTAATTTATAGGTGAAGGGAGATCGTTTATGAATAGTGTAATTAGTAAAGGTTCAAGGTGACTTCGTTGAGGCACAACATTGGAAACCTGAACCGCCTTGAAGTAAGCCCTTCGTTCATTAAAGTTCAGTTATCTTTGATCTAAAGAAGAAGCACACAGCTGGCTACCCCGTCAGACCCGGGGAGACATAGGCTTAAGGACTTTTAGGTCACTTAGTAGAGAACTTGCTGTAATTTCTAGTCCGAAAATGCTATTGGATATATTTATATGATACGGGTATGTTAAACCAATTTGATGGTGACATGAAGTATATGTCGCTTAAAAAAAAAAAAAAACGATGAGCAATCGCCTTGTTTTTGGTTTAATAATCAATAACTACGTTTTAAGATTTCTTTCATTTAAATATAGATTAGAGTAATTAAAGCATGATTTTTAAACAATATTTATCCGTTAAACACATTTTTTTAATTTTTAGGTCTTTCGACATGGTCCACGCACACCAGCTGATACATATCCCATGGATCCCCATGTGAATGAAACGTACTACCCATTTGGATGGGGACAAATAACAAATGTGAGTCAAGCAAAAGTTGCAGCAAAACTTTTGCCAAAAATAATTAAAATTATTTAGAGAACCGAAATAAAACAAGTAAGAAGGCTCTAGTCGGGTAAGCTCGAAGAAAAGATACCCTTGACCTGGATATCCTGACTATACATACAGACAGACGCCCGACCGTCTGTCTAACAGATATAGGGATACTACGTGTACTACTGTACCTTGTTTGATGACTTTATATCTCCGGTGTTTCTCCACCGATTTGAATAAAAAATTTCACAGATGTTCATTATTTTTTTTTTGATAGTTTCTATCCACAGTTTCAAGTTTTTGAAGTGAACAATTTTTTTTTTAATGATTCTATGTATATATCGTAAAGCGGAAAGGTTAATGTAAATAGTTAAAATATGAACGACCAATTAAAAAAAAATTAATATTTACCATTTACTTACAATATTAACACTCACTTTCTCCCTTTCTCCCTCTATTTGCTTATGTATCCTGTGTGTACTTGCGCGTTCCCCGGTTGTTGCTTCACTTATTGTCTGGCCGAAACACGTAATTAATCAGAATGGCAAACGCGAGCTTTTCAACATAGGAAGTTGGCTGCGTAAACGGTATGGAAAGTTCCTGGCACCCTACTACAGCCCCGATGTGAGTAACCTAGCTCTGTTGGTACCAACAAGACTAGCGTACATTTGCCAAATCAGGACGGGTGGATAGCCTTACAAATAGCAATGTTTGGCTTCTCTGTTAATTTTCATTTCGTTGTCTTGTGCTCTCTGTCCCTTAGAATGCAATATTCTTTTCGTTGTCTTTCTTTATTTATCCTATTTTTGTTTCGATTTTGTCCATGCAATACATCTACAGTTGGTGCATGCACAGGCAACAGGAGTTCCACGCACACACATAAGTATGCAAACGGTGCTGGCCAGCTTTTTCCCCCCGAAAGGTACGCCTATGGAATGGAACAGCAAATACAATTGGCAGCCCATTCCAGTCTTCTCGCAGGACCTTAATGAGGATACGGTATGTCTACCTATTAATATATACTTACAATACAGTTAAATTTTAAGTACCACAATTTAGCTTGCCGTTAACCTAATATACCAAGGTTTTATTTATGTACTTGTATTTGCAAATTGCAACTGTAATAACATAACAGAATTATTATGTGTGTTTATTGGAAACAACGATTATTAAATAACTTGCATCTGAATAAGTTTCCTTGAATGGTCTCACTGCCCCCGATTTTTGTATCTTTGTTGTTGGAATTGCTTCTAAGTTAGGCAAAAAATGTATGTCCTGGGTCAGTTTGATCTTGTACGGGTGTAGGCCCAAGTCCCGACGCAAAATTCGCCAAGTTGAAGTCTTCGAAAGACCGAGTTCATGTGCACGGCGATGAATCGACTGCCTCGGGTTCTGCTTCACACTTTCACGGACCACGCTGATGTTCTCCTCCGATCTTCCTTTCCTTAAACGTACGGGTGTTGGCCGATTGTTCACTGAACCGGTGGCCACCAAACGTTGAAGAGTCGACTGTGTGTTTGTGCTAACGAACACCCATTTTGATAATAAAGTTTTATCATTTGTACATTGTACAGCACCAATCGTGTAACTTTCCATAATGATTTGGCATGAGCAACTTAATAATAAAAAAAATATTAAACAGCTGTAGCTAAATCAAAATGGGCGCCACGTGCCGTCAAAATCTACCCGCGCCATTTGAAACACCCTGTACAATATACATATGTATATTATAATTTTTTATTCTAATACACATTTTTAAGTGATATGAAGTAACAATCAGTCAACGACAAAGGGACGTCATACACCCAAGTCAGTTCTATCTATGTATATATGCATGTGCAGAAAAAACTATACAACTTATTTAATTGGTGTATTTATAGTGTAATGCCTAGCATTCAATATGAGATTGCCTAACTAATGTTTACGTCACAAATCTTCCAAGGTGGTCGTGGTGCAGTTGTGATAATGCTTGGTGGTTGCCAGCGTTGCTGCGTTGTTTTTTATTATGTTTCTAAAGTAATGTATTACATTTTCAACTACAAAAAACTATCATAAAGTTTTGCCGACGGCATCCCATCTTTGTGTGAGTGCTTTTGTTTAAGAATATAAGAAACACAACATGTTGTTATTGCCTAAAAATTATTAAAATACATTTTTCATAAAAAGTTCATTACTACATAAAAAAAAATATTAAAAAAAAAAATTGTATACGAAATACAATAATAAATATATATATATTTACAATAATAATATATGGGCATTTTAAAACACTTAAAACAACTAAGATTGAATAATGCAGAAAATCACTAAGAATTTTCGCATTTTGTTAGTCAATGCATAGAAACAAACTAACAGGTTTAGTCGAGCTTACACGACTAGAGCGTACTTGTTGAGTACGTACTTCGTACTTGTTGAGGCTCTGTTTTTTCGAAGTGCTATACTTCCGGATGTTATTTTTCATCAGAGCTCGCAAATTATAAATACCATTTAAATCTGAAGACTGGGCTGGTGGAATAATCCAGTGGAGGCAATTCCAGATAAGCCAGGTTAAGCTGTACTATTACAGGCTTATTCGGATCGCTGTCTTGATAGAATCAGACAGTACGTCGAATGAGTAAATTTATTGAGCTACACATTCTGACTATTGTTATGTCAATAAACACCAAGATTCCGACGCACGCTGTCGAGATACATGCCTGTACCATAACACTTGACTGTTACCCTTAAGTGCTTGGGATCCAGTTTATCTAAGCCAAAAATGTTGAATTATACTGTGTTTCAATTCTCCAAATTCATGTCCAAGTAAGTTTTTAGCAAACATCATCCTAGGATCTATAATTTTTTCGCTTATAAAGAATTTCTTCGGAGGTACTCAAGCATTGAAGTATTGTTTGTGCAAAGCCCGGCACACAGTTTCCACACTGCACTCTTTCCCCGTTTAATTTATTGATTCAGTTTTTGGGCCGATAGCTTAGGATTTTTCAATATTTTCCTGAGTATCTTTCACTCTTTGTGCTCGGCGTAAATCTTGCTTGAAGCCATTGTGCCCTTGTCCGCTATATAATTTTCGTGGACGAAGCGTCGAATAATGTTGTTATGTTGAGCTCGAATTTATCATTGCCGCAATTCATCATTATTATTTTAATTTTAGATCAATTGACGCTGTGAAGTGTTCCGGTCGATTTTTGTTCAATTTGTTCAATGGTAGTCCGTTTGCCATGAGTCTTGTTACACAAAAGTTGCAGAAATTAACCTAATTGGCAACGCATTGGTCTAATTATATCAAATATATAAACCTATTAAGAAAATCGTTCTTATGGAACGCAGGTGTTCATTATATATTTGCCCTAAATAAGCTATGACCTAAAAATACCTAAATAAGGGTACTTACATTACCCGAAAAGTGGAGAAACCCCTATTTATGGCGGTCACATATTCATTTTGGTCGTAAATATGTGTATGAAGTCAATGGAGTTTGTGGAAAATAATGTATTATAAAGCATTGCCCCAAATAGCTGTGACACACTATATAAACAGGCAGACTGACACAGCTATATTCATGATAAAAAGTAGAGCTAATTTTTGGGAGACCGCTCAACTCGTGGTACCAGAAAACACAGCTGTTTTTCGAGCACAATAGCATTAAAGCAACATTAAGCTCTTTCGCATTCACAAAATAAAGTTACAAGAGTAAAAAGTTTTGTCTTCTCGTTCGCACTAATAGTTTTGATCAAATTAAAAATGTTCTTATTTATTTCTAGCTCCTACTCGTTCGTACGCCTTGCCCTCGGTACTTCGAAGCTCTGCACGAAGTGTATGAGTTGCCAGAGGTAAGGGCAGAAATTGAGCCATATCTTGATATGTATAAGGAGTTGGCAGATCACACTGGACTTAATTTTAATGAACCGGAAGATATACAGTCGCTGTATTTAACGTTGCTTGCCGAACAAGAATGGGGTCTTGAGCTACCCACGTGGACTAAGAAATATTTTCCTGAAAAAATGCAATTTCTAACTGAACAAAGCTATGTATATAATGTGTATACTTCCGAGATGAAAAAGATTAAGGCTGGCCCTTTCTTAAAAAAGATGTTTTACGAAATGCAACAGAAACGTAATGGAACGATTAAGCCTGACAAGCGAAAGCTTTTCATCTATACGGGTCACGACTCGACTGTGGTTAATGTGCTGTCTGGCTTAAAGATCTGGGAACGTCAACTGCCGCGTTATTCAGTTATGGCGATGTTTGAGCTGCACAAGAGCAAAGAGACTGGTAATTACTGGGTGGAGATATACTTCCGAAATAATCCCAAGGAGCCAGCGCAGAAGTTGATTGTGCCCGGATGTGACTTCCAGTGTCCGTTGGACAAACTGCTTGAATTGGCTAAGGATGTCTTGCCCACCAAGGATGATGACAAGCTGTGCGATGCCCAAAATGAGCAATTTACAGAGCCGCCGTTGCGAGGTCCATAAAAGCTTTTGAACACCTTCACCAGATATTTTTGACTTAGAGAGCTTAAAATTACTTAGTTTTATATATACATAATTATTAAAGTTCGAGTCGAAATGTATGTAGCAGAGGCAACGGCTTATATGATAGTTAATTTCCGTTTGTGTCACCGTCATTCCCCAAAACGCTGCTTTCATTTGATTTATTTGATTTGCATTATGTATATTTTTACCAAAAACCAAAAAGGTATTTTGTTTTGGTTTTTATACCCTTAGTGACTGTACATACATAAGGTCGATTAGAAAGCTACATGTAGATATTAAGCTGGGATTGTGTTCTCTTGGCTTACTCTTTGATTTGAACTGTACTTATTACTTCGGAAATACAATAATACATAGCTTAGTAGAAAAAAAAAATATATATATAAAAAAACGGCCGATAGATATTGTTACAAACGCCTGTCGTCCACTAATTTTTCGTCTTTCCCAAGACAAAAGCAAAATGTAGCTGCTCCAGCGCTTCTAGGGCCTGATCATGCCAATAAACGGCAAAGAGAACGGTAGCTTCACTCTCTCTTTTGGTGCTATAAGTAAGTCCGGCGGCTGCACTGGACTAAGTGCTTGACAGGATTCGGTCCAAAACAAAAGGTATACCTACGAGGTCTAAGATAACAAGAGCTTTACGATTAGGCGTGCGCCTTGGGTTCAAGTACAATTATCTAAGTTTGGAGAGTTGTATTCTATGCCGAGGTGAATTGTACCGAGTGTGTTTCGCACATTTGATTTTATTGATATTTCGTTTATTATTTATTAGTTTACTACGTTGCAGCGTATTGGAGATCTACAACGTAAAATTTTATATTTTTTGTTTTACTCCAACTTGTGCGTCGCGGACAAGTGGACAATATGTTAATTTTAATTTTTTTCGATCTGCCATTGTGCTTTAAAATTTTATGAACGTGCCCAAAAAAGAAGGTCCATCACCTATGGACCTTTTTTTTTGAAAGTTTTTTCCAATTGGAGAGCATGAAGTTTGAAAGTAGCCTGATCACTGGAGCTCTGGAAGTTGAAAGAGAACATTGCACCCTAAAAACAGTTATCTTTGCCTTTTATCGCAGGCGACAAATTTGTCAAGACCAAAATGCGATAAAAATTTTAATAATACAAAATAATAACTTATAAAAGTTACAGATGGTTTAAAAATGCTAGGCAGGCGGTAATCGTTTAAAATTAACCAGTTGGTAAATGGCAAAAATGTTCGCAATCAACAGAAAAACTGTTCGGAGTAGAAAAGGCATGAAAAGAAACGACTTTTTATCTAGGGCGACCAGAAAAAACACCGTTGATGTCGGCTGAGCATGTTAAAAGACGATTAATTCATATCGGAATAACGAGGTTTTTTGTGATGAAACTAAAATGATTAACATTTGATACGATCCACGTGAAAAACCCAGATGCATATTGGGTCGACGTGGTTTTTTAGTGATGAATGATTCCTTATTACAATGATGGTCTAGCACAGTGTGGTGCAAGCCGTTGAAAGAAATTGAGCAGAAGGCCAAAGCCCAAATCTCAACCCAATTAAAAAGCTGTGGGCCTACATAAAAAAACTTCCTGCCAATCGTCAACCAAAAAATAAGATCGACCTTAAGGAGATGATCTTTAAGAAATGGCAAAATATTCCCTTAGACTATGTCCTAAAATCGTTTTATTAGTGTGTTCCATCTAGCAATAAAAAAAGTTATATAAAGTAAATATAACAATAATAAAATATACAGTGAATCAGAGCTTAATTTGAACGGTGTCTCCAAAAAGTTTAAAATGAAATAATGCTTAAAATAAAAAAAAAAGAAACACAAAGTGTTGCCAAAAAGTAAATGCATATCAAAAATATAGGTCACATGAAAACGTAACACATAATAATGATATCCTGTAGCCTCAACAACTTCCCTAACCTATTATTCATGAAAGATACAAGTTGCAGAGTAGTTTCTGGACTGTGTCTTGGATATGCTGTTCCGTATGTTTTTTTTTTATCAGTGCTCACAAATTCTCTATAATATTTAAATCTGGAGCCTGGACTGGATGAATTATCATATGGGAGCAGTTACAGATAAGCACGGACGGCACTATTCCGAAAATATGCTGGGGTCTTTATCTTGGTAGAAGTACTTAAAAATTCCCAGCTCGGAACTTTGAAATAAATTTTCTGTTTGGATATTGAGGTACAGTCTGCCAACTATTAGATTATACAATGTGAACAATTTTGATATTTTCACTTTAGAGATATAGGGTTCACACTGGTTGTTGTTTATAATTTTTATTTTATATTTTATAAGTCATTCAGTTAATTATCTTTTAAACCTATTAAACAAAACTTCAAAACCATAAACATTAACAAAGAAACATTAAAAATACTATCAAAAGCACTAACTTAAACTGACAATAAAGTCTGTCTTTTTGGTTTTAAGCTATAATTAATATTTTGTATCCACCGCTGGCTTTCATAACCACAGTCGCCTTTTCATTGATGTTATTAGATTTTGGACGTATTCCAATGGAATATTTGCCATTCCTTCAAGATTATCGCCTTGAGATTATTCTTATTTTTCGGACTTGGCAGTACGTTTTTTCAGATAGGCCTAGAGGTTTTCAACTGGGTTGTGGTCTGGGCATTGGGCAGGTGTATCAACCACCTTTTTACAGTTATAAAGCAGCCAGCACCTGACCATGTTTGCTTTGTGCCTGGGATCATGATCCTGGTAAAACTTGTATGTTGGCTTGCCATCATTAATAAACCCAAATTTGTTGGCACTGGCTACCAAATGTGTGTTCAAAATACTTAAATATTATTGGGCATCCATTGTATTTTCAATGGAGCACAATTCTCCAACTCCTTTGCTCGGGATGCACCCCCAAACCATCACTGACAATTTTCCAAACTTAACTGTGGGTATAATATTTTTGTTTTCAAGTACTGTCAACGGCTTGCTCCACACTCTGCTATGTCCATCATTATAGAAAAGCATAATTATGGATTCATCACAAAATACCACGTCGTCCCTGGATCGTCCACGATCCTGGCAAAAGTTAAACGTCTTCTAACATGCTCCGCCGACAACAACGGTTTTTTTTTAGAGCAGCTCGAGATGAATATTCTGACAGTTTCGCGACATATGGTGATTTCACATTCCGTCTTTATCTCATTGCCAAGAGTTCTGGTCGAAGTAGTTGGATTTTGGTTGATTTTTCTGACCAAAAATGGCTCTGTCCTTAGAGTTATTGCCCGCGGTCGACCAGTTGAAGGCTTCGCCTCCATCCTTCCCTCGTGCTTAACGCGGTTTTAAACGTTCCGTGCATGTATGCATGAGCTTGTCCTAGGCCGAGCTTCTGGATGAGAGAGGGGGTGCGCTTGCGGGGTATGCACATGCTGCCGATTTTGTTTCAGTTGTTGGTTGCTTTCGGCGGCCCGACTATTGTAGAACAGGGGGCGCGCGGTATGCAACTAACGGTACAAATTTATTAATTTTGTATGCGTGTACGCTTGTTTCTTTTTTTGGAGCTGGGCTAGATCGTCGGGAGTTTTGATATTTTTTCTTTTCTGTGACCTGCATTTGCATGTGTGTGTACGTTTATATGCATATATGAGGCAAACATTTAAGTGTATGAGGAACAATTACGTCAGCATTTATTGACCTGCCTCAACTACTTTGTTTCTGATATTTTTTAGAAAAGTCAATAAAAATGATAAAAAAATATAAAATGCCAGCAATGTTTTTTTTTTATTATTTACTTTATATTTATTATTTTACTATCTATATTTATTCTATTTAAAGCATTTTTTAAACAAAGATCTACCACTACTAACTTATTAGAATTCACATCATTTGTTATTAAGGGCTTTGAAGAAAAATTGCAAACTGATGTTATTTACACTGATTTCAGTAAGGCTTTTGACTCTGTAAATCACCTCCTTTTAATATATAAACTTAAACTTTTGGGTTTTCCCAATAATCTTATTCTTTGGATTCAAGATTATTTAACCTTTAGAACTCAGAGATTCTATTTTAATGGCTCAGTTTCTAAAGCGGTCAAGGTCACTTCTGGTGTTCCACAAGGAAGTCACCTTGGACCGTTGCTATTTACTCTTTTTATAAACGACCTTCCGTCTGTTATAAATCATTCTCGGGTACTAATGTATGCTGATGATGTAAAATTATGCATGTCAGCTTCAAGTCTTCTGTCTGGTCATAGACTGCAAAGTGACTTAGACAATTTTCAAACTTGGTGCAAAGTAAATTTACTGCATTTCAATTGCAGTAAATGTAAAGTTATGTCTTTTTATAGGCGAATGCCTTTTTTATACCCTTAACCCATGAAATGGGTAACAGGGAGAAGGAAGCTTCTCCGACCCCATAAAGTATATATATTCTTGATCAGCAACAACAGCCGAGTCGATTTAGCCATGTCCGTCTGTCTGTCCGTCCGTCTGTCCGATCTTGAATTTCAAAAAACTGAAAATGAGGACTATAAGCAAAATAATGAACTTCTGTAAAAATTTCATTTAAATCGGTTCAGAAACACCGGAGATATGAAACCATCAAGTATTGGTACAGAACTACACAGCCATATGTGTATGTCTGTTAGCCCGACCATCTGTCCGTCTGTATGGTCAAGGGTTAAGGGTATCTTCTAGTCAAGCTTACTCGACTAGAGTCTTCTTACTTGTTAATATCTATCTTCTGGTTAACCTACCATTGGATCGGATTGATTTGGTTGAGGATTTGGGTATCTTAATGGAGCTTAAGTTTGACAAGCATATTGCTTTAATCTCAAATCGAGCATCAAGTGTCTTGGGGTTCATTAAGCGCTGGTCGAAGGAATTCGACGACCCCTACTTAACTAAAACTTTTTATGTGTCTCTTGTCCGACCGATTTTTGAATATGGATCTTGTATATGGTATCCCAAATACAGGATTCATCAAGATAGAATAGAATCGGTACAAAAACAATTTTTGCTCTTTGCTCTTCGAGGTCTTAACTGGGATAATAGTACAAATTTACCTGCTTACAAGAGTAGACTTTTACTAATAAATCTTCCCTCTCATACTAATCGTAGAACTATGCTAGCAATAACCTTTTTCCACAAATTAATAAATGGTGAAATAGATTCCCCCTTACTAATTAACCAAATTAACTTTGCTGTACCCATTAGAAGTAGTAGAAATTTTTTACCTATAGCCCTGCATGCTTGCTTATCTAACTATGCTATCCATAACCCTTTTCGGATCTTATGTTCTTTATATAACGATCTTTCCCACCTTATAACTAGTACTACTTCTGCATGCTCTCTAAAAAAATTGTATTATGTCATTTGTCTACATGTTCGCGATCTTCGTAACCGCACGTTACGCGGTGCGCCCCTCGGTCGGATGGGCGGGAGGTGGGTCGCTTTATGCTTGGGGCCGCGCGATAACAAGCTGGTGCTTGGTATCGTTGGGCCACTTGATTGTACTGTCCGTTAGTCCATCTACGTCCAAATAAGTAAATAACTATTTAAAAAACTTAGATTTAAGAAAACATGCATAAATAATGTATTTTTGAACATTGAAAGTTACATATATCAAATATATATAGGACCAATATCTATCATAACAATTGGTCGCATTTAAATATCTGCATACAAGAGCCAAGAAAAAAATACAAATTTCCAAGCCGGACAAATTTTAATTTTGCTATTTCTGGTCATAAATACTCTCTTCACTTTTGATTATATGACACTAGCAAACAATTTTGTCAACGCAACTGCCATACAAATGTGTAAAAATGCACATAAACTCTAAAAGAGTATTCAAAGTGCAATTGTGTCGCGATCGTATTGTTTGTGTGCGTTCATGTAGGTTTTCTAGTCACACATTCAACTACTACGGTCACTACGAATACTCTTTTTGAGTTACGTTGACAAAATTGTTTGCTAGTGTCATATATACGTAATCACACATGCAAATGCAGGGCACAGAAAAGCAAAAATATCAAAAATCTCGATCGAGCTAGCCCAGCTCAAAAAGAAACAAGCGCACTCGCATACAAATACTAATAAATTTGTACCGTTAGTTGCTTACCACGCGCGCGCCCCCTGTTCTACAATAGCCGGGCCGCTGAAAGCAACCAAGAACTGAAGCAAAATCGGCAGCATGTGCATACCCCGCAAGCGCAGCCCCTCTATCGATTGTATGCTTAGTGGTTGAAGCCAACTGACCATCCAATTCGTTCTCGCTTCGCTATGTTGGCCTGCGATCGACTTACAGAAGATGCCGATTTTGAACAAAATATCATCTTTTCAGCTCATTTTGATCTTGGTGGGTATGTAGACAAGCAAATTTGTCGCATTTGGGGCACAGAAAACCCGCACGCATACATTGAAAAACCGACGCACCCAAAACGAGTCACTGTTTGGTACGGATTTTGGCCCAAAAGCATAATTGGGCCATTTTTCTTCGAAAATAAGCAAGTAGTGGCCGTTACAGTCAATGGCGATCGTTATCGGGCCATGTTGAACGAATTTTTGTTCACAAAAATTGAAGAGGAGGATATTGGAAATATTTGGTTTCAACAGCACGGCGGTACGTGCCACACAGCCGAAGCTACACTCAATGTTTTGCGCCCTGTTTTTGAAGATCGCATTAACAGCCGCAGAGCTGATGTCGTTTCGCCACCTCGTAGCTGCAATTTGAAACCGTTGGACTATTATTTGTGGGGTGCCGTCAAAGAAAGGTGTTACGCCGACAAGCCAGAGATAATTGACGTTATTCGTCAATATTCGTGAAGCCATTGCTGCACACAATCGATAATGTGCTTAAAAATTGGACCGATCGTGTAGGCTACTGCATGGCCAGCCGACGCAAGCATTTGACTGAAATTTTTTTTCATTATTGACCAGAAGGCTTGTACTTTCAAATAAAAAAATAAATTTGAGAAAATATTCAGTAGTTTTTTTTTATTTTATTTAAAAAAAAAAAGTTATTTGGCGGACCCTGTATAATAGCCAATATAATTAAATTAAAATTATTTTTAATAATTCAATTAAATTTTTTTAAATACTTTAATTAATTTTTTTTGGTAATTAAATTTTAATTTTTTTAATAATTAATTAAAATTATTTTTTAATAATTAAATTAAATTTTTTTAATAATTTAATTTAAATTATTTTATTAACAATTTATTTTAAATTATTTTTTTTTAATAAATTTAATAAGGGATATTTTAGAATTTTTAAAAATTAATAAAATAAATAAAATAAAGTACCTGCAGAAAAAAATAAAAATGTCTTAAACATTGAGGCAAGTTCAAGTTCAGTTTTAAAAACCCTTCTCGAAAATATCAGAGCCCACGTACGTAAAATGCATACTCATATAAAAGCAGAGCGGCACTAACCAACCTTATCCGTCGGTTGTCACTCTGCATTTAATCGCAAGCATATTAATATTGCATAAGAGTGCGAGAGCGCACGTTCGGCTCTTACTGCTTAAGAAAACAAAATGTTTTGAATTTATTTATAGGACGTATCACAACTTCTAGTGTAAATAGCCTGTAAATGTAGCAAAAGTATTATGTGTTGTAAACGAACAACTTTAAGCATATCATTTAGATTTTAAAAATTAATCACATTAAGTACAAACGTCGAAATATATATAAAATTTTTTTTAAAAATCCTATATTTCTTAGTAATGAGCCGGCACGTTAACATTGCAGTAGCGAATTTAAGCCATAACCTATTACCCAAAATTTTGAATAGCTCACTAAATCGGCTTTTTGAAATTGTATTAATCAAGCGTGAGTGCTATATTAATGACCTCTGGCAACTTGTGGGGCATAAAACAGTATCCACGAATGCTGAATCACGAAAAGAACTGCAGCGTGCAATTGATTGGTTTCTCAAACGTCTTGTTACTTTGGATGTAGTGGCTTTTAGCGAAAACATGGGTATGCAAATCTTACCAGATTCTTTCAAAATCATACGTATGCCAAAAGTTATTATTGGATTACTCAAGAACAGTTGCAAGAAGCCAACTGTGTTAGTTTATGGCAATCTTGATGTGGAGGAAGCTTTTTTTGAGGACGGTTGGCTTTCAGATCCTTTTGTTATGGCTGAGCGGGGAAACTATTTATGTGGGAGAGGTGTGGCTCTTGATAAGGGTCCGTTAATGTGCTGGCTCAACGCTATACAATCATATCGAGATGCTGGTTTAAGTCTTCCCACAAATATAGTATTTCTTATTGAAAGCATGGCACACAGTGGAAGTTTAGGATTGCAGGATGTACTGCAGCAGCGAATCAGTTTCTTTCGTGAGGTGTCCTGTGTTGTTATAGCTACAAGGCGATGGCAAAGCAATACCACACCATGCGTTGTATATGGCTCAAGAGGATTAGTATACTATTGTCTGGAAATTGAGTGTGCAAATCGCTCCTTAAGTAGCTGTGAAAATTGCGGAACTCTGTATGAGGCCCTTCCAGATCTATTTCATTTACTTAGTTCGCTAGTTAATTGTCAAATGCATATTCTCTTTAAAGATGCTTTAGAATCATTTCATACAGATACAAATTTGTCTCAACATACAGAGTTTAATTATACCGAGTTTGGTCATAAGCTTGATGTTCGAGACCTCCCTTATCAAGCCCAGAAGCGGGCAGCACTGTCTAGTAATTGGGTCAAGTCGCATATTTCAATACATGGAATCGAAGGAGCAAATTCTGAAAACGAAGCACGTTTTATTATTCCACATAGTGTTATAGGCAAGTTTTCGTTTTCTATGGCACCCAATCAAAATGCGGATCAGATTACCAACGCCTTACAACAGCATCTTGGTCATATGTGGGTACGAAGAGGGTCCCCTAATAGGATGCAGTTAATTGAGAAACTTGTAATTCCAGCTTGGAATGGTCAGTGTAATACGCCAGAGTATGAAGCCGCTAAAATTGCCATGGCCCAGACATACCAAATAAATCCAAATTTAATACGTGATGGAGGAGCTTTATTGACTCCTTCACTGTTTCAACATTTTTTGCAAAAGAATGTATTGGTTTTGCCGATTGCAAATAACGATTGTGGCGGGTCCCCAGTCAATGAGCGACTCAGTGTTCAGAACTATATAATGGGAAGCCAACTAATGACTGCTTTTTTGTGGGAATATGCAGCGCATTTCAAAAGCATAATCAATAAGGCCCAATAATACGCAACTAAAACAAGAAGGCTCTAGTCGAGTAAGCTCGACTAGAAGATACTCTTAACCCTTGACCACATCACGGACAGACGCCCGACCATCTGTCTGACAGATATACACATACATACGTGTACTACTGTACCAATACTTAAATATTTCACATCTCCGGTGTTTCTTATCCGATTTTAATAAAAATTTCACAGATGTTCATTATTTTGCTAATATTTTTATCCCCCATTTTCAAGTTCTCGATTTTCAAGATTTTTTTGTTAACGATTACATGTGTATATCATAAACCGGAAAAGTAATCGAAAATTAAAACAAGCCTGCTATGCCTAGGGATTAGAAGAGCTTATATCCAATTTGGAGTTTCTAGCTTTTGTAGTTGTTGAGATCGACGCGTTCATACATACAGACAGACAGATAGACAGGCGGACATGGCTATATCGACTCGGCTGTTGATGCTGATCAATAGATCAATAGAATAGAGAAGCTTCCCACTGTCTGTTACATACTTATGCACAAAACCATTATACCCTTTTTTACCCATTTCATGGGTTAAGGGTATAAAAATTGTTGAAGGTATAGTGATTTCCGACATTAAAAGGTAGAAAATGGGTGGGCATGGTAATAAATCTTTTAATGCAGTTTTCTTCTAA
Organism: Scaptomyza parva; assembly: GCA_035044645.1. Taxonomy (NCBI): domain Eukaryota; kingdom Metazoa; phylum Arthropoda; class Insecta; order Diptera; family Drosophilidae; genus Scaptomyza; species Scaptomyza parva. The sequence continues at coordinate 97,209 of JAWNNT010000062.1, forward strand.
TTTAATAATTTTATCTTATAAAATGTTAAAGATACATGAACGTGTATGTAGGTAATTAAAAGGCGTGTCAGATTTTTACGGAAGAAGTTAGAGTGGTTAGACACATTTTTTTTAGAAGTCCGCATAATCTTTCTTCAAACAATGGAAGATTTGAGCAAGTCTCTGGCTTCACTAGTGTCAAAAAAGTTACCTTAATGCAGACGAACAAACAGACACCACAATGTCCTCTTCACATTCGTGCACTACGCCAATAGGGCTGTAGTCTAATTATTTTGATTTTCGGTGAGAGGCTGGTCACCGTCTTTTCTTATAGATTTGTATTCATAAAGTTTGGATTCCTCGACCACAGCTGTTTTCTTAATTAATCAGTCATCTGCCTTTTTAAAATGGGAGTGCCTGTACTTGTTACAGTTGTTGAGCTACCATTCACCTAAGATCTGCATAAATATTTTTGACAATACGCCCACCCGCTTCTTATCGGTAATTCCCATATCTTCCACATTTTTGTGATATGAAGGCCTTCAAACACCTGCTTTTATATTGGTATAAGAGTTTTGATTTGATTTGATTTGTTTGCGTTCGACTTCAATGTTTTCACTTGTTATTGTTTTTCTGGGTATACAACATATATTATGACTGGTAAAAAGTTAAATACAAAAGAAAAAAAGCATACCGAAAAAATTGCAGACCGCAAAATTTGAACATATTTTTTTTTTTTGTACACTTAATGTTTATGAATGTTTAATGCGTGTGTCAATAACAAACTACTGGGAATGACTAAAATCATAAGATATTATATTTTTAATAAATATTAATTAAATATATTAATAAAGCGGGGAGTAGGGCAGCAATGGTGGTTGTGACATCCACAATATGTATGCATATCTTAGGGGAATCTCATCAGACGATTAATGATTACTTAACTCAAAGAAAACATCAGGTCTACTTTAAGGGATTGGTGTCCTGGCAGTTCAAGTTACTTCTGGTGCCGCTCAAGGAAGTCAACTTGGACTATTATTATTTATATTATTTATAAACGACCTTCCGTCAGGCTTAAATCATTTATGGGTGCTAATGTATGCTGATGATGTAAAGCTTTGTATCTCGGCTGAACTTTTCCAGTCTTTTTAACAATTACAATCTAAGTTAGATAAATGTTAAACTTGGTATAGAATAAATATGTTTAAACTCAATTATAGAAAATTTATTTTAAATATTCATTTATATTTTTGATTTAAATCCATTATCGCATTGAATAGGTCGAAGATTTGGGTAATCTAAAATCACTAAATTTGGGACTCGATCTCGAAAGCTGTGTAAGAGATGGGAGTTGCCGATTTAAGGTTGGTAAAGTATGAAATGGTGCCTTTTAGTTCAGACGCCACTATTTTGTGTGTGAATGCGAACAGTTCTTCAAGTCCAAACTCAAGTTTAAAGCATTGGTCGGTCAGTTGATAAGCCACAGACTTATCACAGTTGTCGAGACCTTCTCCTTTGGCTTCTGATTGGTGCTCGCTCTCCTCAAAGTAGCCACTCAGCTGGCTTTTGAAAAGAGAAGCGAGATAAAAGGCGCGTATAACATTTGTGTCGATTGAATAAGTCTATGAGTTCTTATATTTAATTAATTTTAATAATTTCCGCATAAAAAACTATTCGCCCAAAAACATGTATCAATAGTTTGAATGACAGGCCCACACATGGCATTAGGGATGACATTAAATGGCGGGTGTCTTTGTAAACTATTGAGTCATATTTTCAAGGGAAGTCACTGACCATCTTTACACCAAGCTTTTTCTTTCCACTTAAGGTGCCCAAACTTGTTTTCGGCAGGTAAAGACGGGGCATCAAGTGTTTTGAAGCAGATTTTTAAGGGAGGCCACTGACAATTTGGTGACTCTTGCGTAGTAGTATCCTCTTTGCAGGATACGGGAATCCCCTTTTTACTGACCATCTTCCCAGCAAATGTAACGGCAATCCCCGCTTTAAAATGGTATGGTCGTTTGTGCGGCAGGTTTCGCATACTTACTTAATTTTCTGAATCTAGCTCTAAACTCTAAAAGATACATGAATAATCATTTTAAAATTGTGGGAGGTTTTTTGTGGCTGTGGGCGTGGATTCTTAACTGTTGATGCCGATTTTTGGGCGAAAATGTTGTAGATACGGGTTTATAAGAGTACTTTAGATATATATGTATATATATCGTTCATATATACGGACGGACGGACACGGCTATATCGAATCGGCTGTTGATGCTGATCAATATCAAATATTATGGGGTCAGAGATATCTCTTTCGTAATGTTATATACTTTCGCTTAAAATCAAAAAATCGAAAACCTTAAAGGGAACTCTAAATTATGTATATGAACGCTTCGACCTTAGAAACTCTGAAAGCCCAAAACTCCAATTTTGGATGTGACCTCTCTTTAATTGGTTAAGAAAAAGAGAATATATGAAATGCCGAAGTTTAAACATCAGGCATTGGTCTAGTAGCACAGCTATGTGTTTTTTTTTGTTAGAGGTCAAGGGTTAAGGATATCTTCTCTTGTTCAATTCACAAATAACAGGAGACACGAAATTTGTAGGGTTATAGTGTTGTAGCGACAGATGGTGCCGTTTTATTCACAACGTCTCGGTTGTCTAACTGTTGCGGCATTATGGTTTTCTCCCATTAATTAGTTTCTCTTCCCGCTGGGTACACAAAGCTTCCTTGATGAACTTTAAATGGAGTTACAGCACTTTAGCGCCATGTGTGTAATCTCTATGAAGTGATATCCCTTCAGATATGGATGCAACATCCAGATTCCCAGACTATAGCCAAACATTCTTTCTCCAATTGGAATCGTTGAATGTCCTACTGGCGTACTCGTTCAAATTCTTTCGAAGGTTGATTTAACCAATGCATGGTTAGTTGCATCTGTTTTCAAGTTAAATATTTTAACTGTCGTTGCAAAGTCTGGTACAAAACGCCTGTAACATGATGGAGAGACTCCCTAACGTTGCCTGACTGTTGCAACTCTGAATTTTGACCACCTTTTTGGGTCTGTGCAAATCCCTGCCTCGGTCAAATCTATGACCCAAATATTTTATTTCGTTTTTGATAAAATCGCATATTTCGAAGGTTAATTACTTCAAGTCATTTGTACCTTTTACTTGTCAAAAAAAATTCCGCTGTCTCCGGGTCAGGTTGAAGGGTTTTATTTATAGTTTCTGTGCTTGCCAACAGAATGGCTGTGAACCGTGGCCCGCTCTACTGAAGTCTGGACGGCTGTTACAAACAGTCTCTCCTCCAGATATTCAACCTTACATCTCCGTGCCAGTCAGAAACTTCCACCGCAAACGCAAGTTCTCAATCACTATCTCAATATTGAGGAAGCTATATTCAAGCTCCGGTGACGGAGTTTGATTGTGACTAGCATCTGCTCGTCGATACTGGTGCATTCCATTTGCTAATCGAACTTGTTTGTTTGTGACGCTTTTTCGGCCTGCATTACTCAGTCTAAAAGATAACTCCTCCTGTGGTAATAGTTGCCTTGTATGGCGCGTCGATCCTCACGGTGGCGGCTCTCACTCATCCCTCACTGGTTAACGTAGCTGGCCGTTTCCCGGCCGACAATGCTGTTAAGTGCATGAGCTCGCCCAGGATTAAGAACTGTTATGGCGTGCCTAACTGCGTAAGTTGTAAGACTGTTGCTATATACTTTCTGCAGCTCCTTCTGTGGTGACAAGCATAGTGGTTACATAAACGTTGGCATATCGAACAATTGTACCATGCTAGTGCTTGTGTGGCCATACCTAAAGTCATGATTGTGCTCTAATATCTGCTGTAGAGTCGGTGCGTTTCCTGGGTATATCGTGTTCGGCCCATTGCACTGGTTGCCGCATGGGCGTGCTATATTGGCGGCTATGGCCATTGTTTTACCTCTTCTTCTTCTTCGGCTGGCAATGCCTTTTTATACCCTTAACCCATGAAATGTGTAAAAAAAATGGTATAAGCTAGATTTTGGATATGAGCTCTCCTAATCCCTAGGCATAGCAAGTTTATTTCAAATTTTCGATAACTTTTTAGGTTTTCGATATACACTTGTATTCGATAACAATAATTCTTGAATTTCGAAAACTTAAAAACAAGGATTGAAACTATTAACAAAATAATAAACATCTGTGAAATTTTTAATAATTTTTATTAAAATGTGTTAAGAAACACCAGAGATAGGAAACATTTAATCATTGGTACAATAGTACACGTATGCGTATGTCAATGGTTAATGGTATCTTCTAGTCGAGCTAATTCGACTAAGGCCTTTTAACTTGTTGTTTATCGCTCATACCAAGGCATTGCGACTTACCTATTATCCACATTTCAGACAGTTTCAAAACAAATTTGCTCAGTATTTCAGAACCTCGTTCATTTCGAGATTATGCACGCACGAACTAACCATTTTGCTTTATTTATATACATCTGTATACCAATATGTAGAATTCACAGTTGGGCACCAGTTGTAAAGAACATTCACTTGTTCCGAGCTTAAGCTAGGCTTTGTTTCGTGGTGCTGCATATGTATGTTCTAATAAGTTTCACACTGCGCATTTATTTTAGGATAAATCTCGCTATATTAAAATTGCAAGGATATGTTAATCAACCTCTAAGTGGTTTTCACACGTAATAATTAAGTTCCCACTGCACTTAGGCTTAATTTTGTGAATACGCCTACTAAACAGACTTTGGAATTAGGCGTTCTTGACACCAAATCTAGTGCTCCTATTCAAGATAAATATATCGACTTTTAATTAATTATTTTTTTGGGGTATGTTGTTCTTGAACTTCTGTTTGTTTAAGTACGCGCGTAATTACTTTTATTGCACAAATTGTGATGATATACATTATAAATAATTATAAAACATGTAAACTAAAAACAGTTAAGAAACATCGAAGACATGAAGGTCTGTAGTAAATCATCAAGTAATGGTACTAGTATGACCGTATGTGTTCTGTCAAGGGTTTAGGGTATCTTCTAGTCGAGTTCACTCGAATAGTACCTTCTTACTTTCTTCGTACCAAATATTGTGACTCTTGCAAAGTTTCAAATCTCTAGCCTAAAAAATGTCAAAAAGGTTGTGTTCATAAAGACGGACGGACAGCATGATGGACTTTGCACAAAGTAGTCCACTAATTTTTAACTACGGAGCTGAAACTTTTGTCAATCGGCCAGATTGTCTATTTCAATTAGGTTGCTTCCAACTTTATCCTCAATGCTCGTGCAGTTTCTATCAAAAACTAGTAAATATAAGTTCCTCAATAACTATTTACCAAAAAATAAATTGTCAATCCTACAGAGTTACCTAAAGCACAAAATATTATTGGGGCTATACATAGTACATTTAACTTAAGCAGAATCGGTTTCTTCGTACTTAGAATCTTCATCTTCAGCGTCATTATTAATTTCTATGTAAATGGTTTCATCCTTGAAAAGTAAGTGCTCCAGTAATTCCATTTGGGTCTGCAGGATAGCAGCAACAGTAAACAGCCTTTCTATATGATGTTTATAATTTGAGTGCTTAATTTTTTCATCGTAATTTTGAGATGTTTTAGGACCATCATAAAGGGACTTTGATAACGCATCGTACTTGCTCTTCAACAACAATCGGTCATTATTGTCTAAGACTCGTTTTATGTTCTCAGAAACTGTGCGGTGACGTTGCTGGTAGGCCTTTTTAAAACATGACAGATTTTGAAAGAATTTAAATACCCCAGTATATTCGACACGCAGGAATTGGATAAAGTTAATGCGACGCAAATTTTTCGAATCTTGCTGGTGCTTTGCATGAGTAAAATAATCGTTAATAGTTGAAACAAAAAGATTCATCATCATCAAGACAACGACAAAAGTTAGAATGAGATAGAGAACCAAACCTAGAAGGTGGCCACCATAAAATAAATCATTTGGCGAGATATGGGAGCTAAAGCCAAAGGAAAAACACAATGACGTTGCAATACTCTTAAAGAGTTGGCTAAAGCTGAGCGCATTATTACCGTTGATAATAAGATTTGCCATTCCAAACCCGATTAAAAAAATTAAAATTATCATGGCAGTACTAGCCAGGGCCTGCCACGCCGAGTACAACGTGGCCGAGAATAACTGAAAAATCTTGGCAAATTTCAGCACACGCCACAAACGCAGAGTGGTCAAGCAGACGAGAAAGCCCCATATAATGCTGGTCACTTCATGCAAACGTGCCGGCAAGCGAAAGTCGAGAAATTCTAGTTTGCTGGAACTCTCCACCCTAGCAAGCAGATACGATACTATAATTTCTTGTGTGCTAACTAGACTAATAACAGTAATGTTAAGCACCAGAATTATCAAGTCCAACTTGGTCCACATGCTGCGTAGCTTAGAAGGCTCAAACCACAGGGTAAGTATTACTGTCTTGGCGAATTGTATGATCACAATGATATAAACCCCGAGAATGATCAAGCCAATTGTTCCTAGCTGGGGAAGTAATTGCAGCTTAGCACTAACTATGCTCCCTGTAGATACAACTGTTCCAAAGGGAGTCTGTTCCACTACCAACGTACATATGGTGAATATATTTGCATCTACATTGAAGAGTGTGAAGTCCATAAAAACGGCAGAGGTGTTATATGTAAGCCAATGATTCTTCTCGAGGTAGTTTACCACCTTCATACTATTGTTATAGCTGCGTGAGAGCAGCGTAACATAGCCCTGCAGTTCCGGATAATGCTGAAAGTAGCCATCATATGCGAAGTTAAAAAAAATCTTATCCGTTGCACTAAAAGTTGGACTAATAGGCAGCCATGGCTCGTAGATTCTCCAATATTTGTCTGTGTATTGCATTCGTTCATAGGGCAACTGCCATTTGGACATATAGTCGAGATTCGAAAATTCGACGGGATCCCAGCCAGTATGAAAATTTTCCTTTTTGCGCAGCTGGCGCAATCGCACAACTCCCAATATGCTAGTGTGATCTCCATACAACCAGTTATGGTTTCCTGTTTGGGTAGTGTTTGGCTCAAATGTGCTTACAAGCGAGGACTCAATAAACGAATAAACATTATTAAGGTTACAAACTGACTTTAATCCCATAGAGTGCGTTAGATTGTTCATGAAGATCTGTTTTTGAGCATCGGTGTTGTAGTAAAGCAGCTTATCTCGCGTCACCAGCACCAGGCACATAAGTAGAAAATAATATTTTCCATAATGCATTAAATCCTTTGCAATATTTTGATACATCAGATTTAATTTCTCATTGCGATGCTCTTCTGTCACAAGCAGCTGATAGCGCAATGTATTTAGTTGCATCTTTAGGTAATCGGTGCGTGTGTGGAAAGATGCATCACTATCAGTACTGTAGGACACCAATTTGCGTGGCCAGAAGGCCCTATCAACTCCCAAGAGCAAAAACTTTATTGTATCGCCAACAAGAAACAGTATCACAATCACGAGGAACACACTCACCAGAATCGATCTAATCTTCGTTGACTCATGATTAAATCCAGATAGCGGTATGATAAGACATACACATACAAAAAATATAATTGCAATGGTCACGGTAAAAAAATATTTTTGTGTAAAGACACTCATCTTAAAATTATTACGTTTTTGAACAAATAATATATTTTTTATTGACAGTACTCAATAATAAACCCTGACAACTAGATTAAGGTATTTACAACAGTGTCCGCGAACTTCGGATCTACTTTATTTGAGAGTATTACGGAGTGGAAAAATGAGCTTACAAACAGTTTATACATAGTGTGACTGAGTAAAATTTTAATTAGGCAGACATATATCTGAACCATATATATACTTAGTTAAGTATAGTTGTTTAGTTACGCAGGTATCCGTGCCAAACAACAACTAAAGCAGCTTCGCTCTTAATATTTAACTTTTCGATAAGTTATGCTCTGCGCAGCATAAGAGCAAATTAACGTAACAGTCTTAACTGTTGTTTTGTAATGCTCATCGGACTTTCTTTGTATTGCATTTTTCTATTGCTTGCCCTTGGCCTTAGCTGAGCGCAAGCAGCAGCTGCAATTTGGCAGCTAATCAGTTCTGTTCAATCAATCGGGAATTTAAGTCGCGGCACGGTATTCGACACCGCTTGCCAAAAATAATTTGTATAGTTAAAAGTGCACAGCTCAACTCGGAGCTCACAATTAACAATTATAACTATTTAAGCCACGAAGGCAAATAAAGTACATTTATATTAAAGCAAATTTCGGTGCATTTCTATTTATTTATTCTAGTGTGAAAAATTCGATAGCTATTGATAAAGCTCAATAGCTCAACATTTGGTGACCCCGACGTGAATCATTAGCTCTGTTTGTTTAAATAAAGACAAATTATTTAAAGTAAAGAGTTAATAAACCTCGCTTTCGGATTAGGTGTTTGACCTGCATTGGCGCCTGCGCAGTTGATTCCCTTATCGCGTTTGCTTAAACAGTTGCAGCAGGGGTTTCTACATTGTTATTGCTTTTCCCATTTCGTTTTGCTTGCGCTTATGAACAAAGTGTTTGCCTTCAAATTGACATTGCGTCGTTTGAACGTGTGTGTTAAAGCGTTAGTGGAAAAATTCAGTGGCTCCTAAAGGAATATTTAAAAATGCATAATTCTGCTGCCGTTCAGTCTCCTAGTGCCCTAGTCCTAGTTTTACAAAGCAAAGGCCAAAGCTATTGATGAGCAGGCAAAACGGATGGCCAAAGCAATCGCTCCGGAGCAAATTGTGCATCTCAGCGAAGAAGAGTTGGCTGTTCGGCTTGACGTGGTGACAATCACACACTGTCTCAAAGCCGAATCCGGTTGCCTGAGATCAAGCTGCCCGAGTTTAGTGGAGGATATACAAAGTTTGCAGAGTTCATAGCGATGTTCTCTTCAATCATTGATGTGGACTCAGGACTTTCGGATGTGGCGAAGTTTCAGCACTTGCGATCGTGTCTGAAAGGTACAGCCTTAGATAGTGTTTCTTCGTTGGAAATCAGCAGCGCTAACTATCCAGTTGCATTGGAGCTCCTTAAAAAACGGTTTAACAACAAGCGTCTCATTTTCCAATCGCATGTCATGTCGTCAGCGGTAAAACTTCGAACCTTTTCGGATACGGTTAACTCGCGCTCTACAAAGCCTGGGCAACGTTGAGCAGATTGTGGTTTTCATTATCTTTCACAGTTTGCTGCTGAAAGTGGACAAGGCAACGCAGACCAGTTGGGAGGAGACAGCACCGATGGATACTAATTTGACCTGTGAGCAGTTCATGGCATTTCTGGATCGACGATTTCAAAGGTTTTAAAATGTATACGCCTAGATCTAAGGTTGGAAAAAGTAGTAAAATCGTTAACACCAGTAGATTTAGATCAGATTGACGGCTCTCAAGTTAACTTTGCTCCGCATCCGCCTGCTGCAAACCCTTCTGCAACACTTGTAGCCCAAAATCTTAGTCAAGACGTGGTGCTCTTGGCAACTGCTGTTATCAACGTTCGAAGTCGTACTGGAGTTTTAGTCCCTTGCCGAGCGCTACTTGATTCTGGGTCGCAGGTGCAGATTATCACGTCTCGTTTAGCTCAACACCTCCAGCTGCGCAAGCTTCGCTCACCTACTTTGATTTCAGGATTGGGGGAGTCTACTGTTGCCTCAGAAGGCTATTCAGCCGATATAAGCTTTCAATTGCGAGCATCTGCGTACTCTGCCAACATCTCAGTTCTCGTAGCTTAGTCTATAACTGGAAAGCAGCCTAGCTACGATATTAGCACTGAGCTCTGGAATATACCCTCAAATATTCGTTTGGCTGATCCAGAGTTCTTTAAGGAGCACAAAATTGATTTGTTAATTGGAGATGGCCTATTTTTTGAATTGTTGTCTGTCGGTCAAATCAAAATCGCTCCAGGTTTGCCTATTCTTCAAAAAACTCAACTGGGCTGGATAGTGACAGGAAGAACTTCTTCAGCGAGTCCTGCCTCATTAATGGTCACTAGCTCGGTTCTGATGCCAAATCCCAGCCCAGATCACAAGCTTGATGAAATCGTCGGTTTTGGGAGGTAGAATCGTGTTCTCGTTTAGTCAACGAATCTACCAAGGAGGAACTTGATTGTGATGCGCATTTTAAACAAACTTTTGCTCGTTTGGACACTGGCGAATATTCGGTTCGCCTTCCAGTCAAGCATACTGTGGATCCAATTGGAGATTAGTATCAGCAGCCATATCGTTGCATATCGTTTTTGCAACCTGGAGCGCAAATTAGAGCGTTATCCTGGTTTGAAGTCAGAATATTCAGCATTTATTAACGAGTATGTGGATTTGAATTACATGTCTTTTGTGGAGTCGCACATGCTAACTCGCTGCAAATATTATCTTCCTCATCATTGTGTTCTTAAGGAAGACAGCTCAATAGCTTAGAGTTGTTTTTGATGGTTTGGCCGTGTCTTCGTCTGGTTATTCCAAACGCAAGCTGTTTGCTACACTGTTGCAGTTTAGGACATTCCCAATAGCCCTGACTGGTGACATTTGCAAAATGTATAAGTGTGTTAGGATGACTGAACCCGATTCCTATTTGCAATGTATCTTGTGGCGTGATTCGCCTCATCAGGAAATTCAAGTTTTCAAGCTGGATACTGTCACCTATGGCACAAAGCCAGCTTCTTTTCTTGAGGTTCGTTCCATGCAGCAATTAGCTATTGATGAAAGAAGATAATTTCCTGCTGGATCTAAAGTGATCTTGAGCGATTTTTATGTAGATGATCTTATTACTGGAGGTGACTCCTCCGAGGAAGTAGTTTATATTATGGAGCAACCAGTCAGTCTGCTTCGAAAGGCAAACTTTTAACTTAGGTAATAGAGTGGTGCTAGAACGATCCTCGCGTGCTTCAACAGGTTCCTGATGAAGAAAAGGAGACTTTTTTAAAATTTGATGGCACGGATGTCACGAAGACTCTCGGACTTGCGTGGGATCCAGCCTCTGACTGCCTTCTGTTCAACTTTTCGCCTATAAAAGCGCCTGGAAAGCCTAGCAAATGGTCTGTGCAGTCTACCATTGCTCGTTTCTATGACTCACTTGGACTTATCGGACTTGTGGTAGCCGAGGCCAAGATCTTTTTGCAGCACATTTGGAGAGAGCAATTGGATTGGGATGAGAGTCTTCCTGCTTCTTTGCAATGTTCTTGGAATAGCTTGTGTGCCGATATTTGCAACACAGAGCAAATAAAACTCCCTCGACTGTTCATTGTTCCAAAGGGTATAATCGAAGTTCATGGTTTTAGTGATGCGAGCATTGAGGCTTACGGTGGATGTATTTACGTTGTATACATAACAGAGGGACGGCGCATAGCTCATTTGTTGTGCTCTAAGTCTCGTGTGGCACCTTTACGAACTCTCACAGTACCAATGCTGGAATTATCTGCTGCTGCACTTTTATCTCAACTTATTCGCGAAGTAACTCAAATGAATTTATTTAACTGTAGATACTATTGTTGGTCGGATTCGGCAGTTGATTTATCCTGGATACGTAATGAGCCTTCGCGCTTCCAAACGTTCACGGCTATATAATATAAATTTCGGAATCGCATCAGGCATGCTAGTCTAACAGTAGATTGGATACACAAGGGCACTCAACTACTCTTGCGGAGCATCCAGATGGCGAATCTGAGTGATGAGTATAGGGCTCTTCAAGACGGACGGACGATCAAATCATACAGCTCTATTGCCTCGCTTACCCAATTCATCGATGAGTTTTGACTTCTTCGTGTTGGTGGCCGTCTAAAGCACTCGAGCCTGGATTTCGTTGCTCGGCATCCGATCATACTTCCGGGTCATCATCCTGTCACACGCGTCATCATCATGCATTTTCACAGGCGTCAGCTGCATGCCGGAACTCGTTCTCTGCTTGCTCATATTCGGCTCCAGTATTGGCCTATTGGGGGGCGTAAGACTGTCTCCAGCGTAACAACAAAATGCATTATGTGTTTTCGAACAAAACCGGTCCTGGCTGAGACAATCATGGCTGATCTTCACCATGATCGTGTTAGTGGCTCGCATCCTTTCGCTGTCACTGGAGTGAACTATTGTGGACCGTTTTATTACAAGAGCGAGATTCGTAACAAAGGACCAGTAAAATGCTACATCTCGGTCTTCATTTGCTCCAAAACAAAGGCAGTGCATCTCGAACTGGTGCCTGATTTGTCAACAGCAGCCTTTCTTAATGCGCTTAAGCGGCTTATTCTTACCAGATGTAAACCTGTTCGCTTATGGTCGGACAATGCGATGAGTTTCGTCGGAGCCAAGAATGACCTAGCTGAACTCAAGCGACTCTTCCTCAGCGAGAAGCACATCGACTCTGTCTGAGAGTTTTGTGTCTCTGACGACATCGAATGGGAATTCATCACACCTCGCTCCCCACACTTTGGTGGACTTTGGGAGGCGGCGGTGAAGACAGCAAAATAACATTTTTTAATGGTCGGTCGAACCCTCGGTTTTGCCCCTGGATGATCTGCGCACACTTGTCTGCCACATTGGGGCAATAATAAACTCTCGACCCCTTTTTCCACTTTCAGAGCACCCTGCAGATCTGGATGTGTTAACTCCTGCGCACTTCCTTGACACTGCGCCACTCGCACTTTATCCGGAGCCGGATGTCACCAAGCTAAACGTTAGCCGCCTAGATCGCTGGCAGCGTATAGCTTATAATCAGCATATTTTCTGGAGTCGTTGGCGTGATTAATATTTAACGCTTCTTCAGCAAAGGTCCAAATGGAGAACATCCTACCCGGGCGTTCACATTAACGATGTTGTCCTTGTAAAGGATGAAAACTTGCCACCCCTTAAATGGCCACTGGCTCGTGTGGTCTTGCTTGTTGTTGGTGCTGACGGCGTTTCCCGAGTAGCTGTTTCCAAGACGTCAACTGGAACAATAAAGAGAGTTGTGCGCAACTTGTGTGCGCTTCCGAAAGAGGATGCTGTTGAAAGCCCGTGTCTTGCAACGGGGGGAGAATGTTTGGTTACGCAGGTATCCTTGCCAAACAACAACTAAAGCAGCTTCGCTCTTAATATTTAACTTTTCGATAAGTTATGCTCTGCGCAGCATAAGAGCAAATTAACATAAGAGCAATAAGCTGTCATAACTGTTGTTTTGCATATGCTCATCGGACTTTCTTGGTATTGCATTTTTCTATTGCTTGCCCTTGGCCTTAGCTGAGCGCAAGCAGCAGCTGCAATTCGGCAGATAATCAGTTCTTTTCGATCAATCGGGAATTCAAGTCGCGGCACGGTATTCGACACCGCTTGCCAAAAATAATTTGTATAGTTAAAAGTGCACAGCTCAACTCGGAGCTCACAATTAACAATTATAACTATTTTAAGGTTGGCCACGAAGGCAAATAAAGTACATTTATAGTAAAGCAAATTTTGGTGCATTTATATTTATTTATTTTATTGTGAAAAATTCGATAGCTATTGAAAAAGCTCAATAGCTCAACCATAGTGATGGTAGCATATTTATTAGGCATACTTTAAACGGCTAAGTTATAGAAAGGTGTAACATGTTATGGACCGGCTTTTAATTCCCCAACACTGTATCGATAGCCAGCTAGCAAATCGGTCACTCAGGGATGCATGCGACCTGGATACAGTGCTGGCCGGTGTTACAATTTAAATTTTTTATTATTGGACGTAGATGTACTAACGGACAGTACAATCAAGTGGCCCAACGATACCAAGCACCGGCTTGTTAACGCGCGGACCCAAGCATAAAGCGACCCACCTCCCGCCCATTCCGACCGAGGAGCGCACCGTGTAACGTGCTGTTACGAAGATCGCGAACATGTAGACAAATGACATAATACAATTTTTTTTAGAGAGCATGCAGAAGTAGTACTAGTTGTAAGATGGGAAATATCGTTATATAAAGAACATAAGATCCGAAAAGGGTTATGGATAACATAGTTAGATAAGCAAGCATGCAGGGCTATAGGTAAAAAATGTCTACTACTTCTAATGGGTACAGCAAAGTTAATTTGGTTAATTAATAAGGGGGAATCTATTTCACCATTTATTCATTTGTGGAAAAAGGTGATTGCTAGCATAGTTCTACGATTAGTATGAGAGGGAAGATTTATTAGTAAAAGTCTACTCTGGTAAGCAGGTAAATTTGCACTATTATTCCAGTTAAGACCTCGAAGAGCAAAGAGAAATAATTGTTTTTGTACCGATTCTATTCTATCTTGATGAATCCTGTATTTGGGATACCATATACAAGATCCATATTCAAGAATCGGTCGGACAAGAGACACATAAAGAGTTTTAGTTAGGTAGGGGTCGTCGAATTCCTTCGACCAGCGCTTAATGAACCCCAAGACACTTGATGCTCGATTTGAGATTAAAGCAATATGCTTGTCAAACTTAAGCTCCATTAAGATACCCAAATCCTCAACCAAATCAATCCGATCCAATGGTAGGTTATCCAGAAGATAGATATTAAAAAGACATAACTTTATATTTACTGCATTTGAGATGCAGTAAATTTACTTTGCACCAAGTTTGAAAATTGTCTAAGTCACTTTGCAGTCTATGACCAGACATAAGACTTGAAGCTGACATGCATAATTTTACATCATCAGCATACATTAGTACCCGAGAATGATTTATAACAGACGGAAGGTCGTTTATAAAAAGAGTATATAACAACGGTCCAAGGTGACTTCCTTGTGGAACACCAGAAGTGACCTGGACCGCTTTAGAAATTGAGTCATTAAAATAGACTCTCTGAGTTCTAAGGGTTAAATAATCTTGAATCCAAAGAATAAGATTATTGGGAAAACCCAAAAGATTAAGTTTATATATTAAAAGGAGGTGATTTACAGAGTCAAAAGCCTTACTGAAATCAGTGTAAATAACATCAGTTTCCGATTTTTCTTCAAAGCCCTTAATAACAAATGATGTGAATTCTAATAAGTTAGTGGTGGTAGATCTTTGTTTCATGAATCCGTGCTGGCACGGTGAAATCATAGATTTACAAAGATGTTGAAGATGAGAGGTTATGAGTTTCTCAAAAATCTTTGGGATAGCAGACAACTTGGAGATAACATAGCTCCACGGACAAACTAAGCAATAATAACTTAATAACCTGAAGATCACAAAGTAGCGAACTCTCTGTGATTTCCGGTATGCAAATGCAATTTGAGGCATTAAGCTGATAGGGGTAAGGCATGACGACTGGTTGGAAACAAGGGCTATAGGTCGTTTCAAAAAATTCAGCAAATAGATCGGCAATGGCCTGATCTGAGTTGGCTTTCATTTCATCAAAGAATATGTTTGATGGAAGAGTCGATGTCTTGCGTTTCGCATTAACGAAATCAAAAAACCGTTTAGGATCCTGCTGAGACTGTAATCCACACCTAGTCAGGTAATTCCTGTAACATTGGTTATTGAGGACTGAAAAATTGGAACGAGCAATCAAGTATGCAGAAAAAGCTAATGGAGAGCTTGATTTTCTGAAACTCTTGTAGAGTTTCGATTTACGATATTTTAGAATTGTGAACTCTCTGGTAAACCACACAGGTTTGTTTGACCTGTTTGGCGTTACATAAGGGACACACAAATCAAATAAAGAATTTAAAGTGTTATAAAAAATATTGATTGCCAGGCCCAAATTGTCAGACCCGTAGAGGGTAGACCAGTCAGTAAGGGCCAACAGCCGAGTAAGTTTTGCAAAGTCGGTTTTCCAAATTTGACGTACTCGGCTTAAACGATTTCTACTGGGGCATAGCCCCCGGTAGGGTAAAGTGATCGACACCTCCAACGTTGGGTGGTATAAATCCTCTGGATAAGATATGGGTTGTGATCGGGTAATGGATGAGGAGGATGGATCCAAAACCAAAACCAGATCAAGCATTTTATTAAGAGAATTTAGGATATAATTTATCTGATTCAATGATATCCCAAGTAAATTATTTAAAAATTCATTATGAGCCGAGGGGGTCAGGGCACCATGTTCGGGACACGAAATCTAAGTAACTTCAGCAATATTAAAATCACCAAGAACTACAAGGAAATCGCGATCCGAAAACATGCAAGAAACGGACATTATAGCAGACAAATGAGCATCGTAAACAGAGATATCGGAAAAAGGCGGTATATAGGAGCAAGTAACAAAAATACCAACACCATTGAAATACAACTTTACAGCAACAAATTCTATATCCATAGAACCACCTACTATTACTGTCTCCGAA
Organism: Scaptomyza parva; assembly: GCA_035044645.1. Taxonomy (NCBI): domain Eukaryota; kingdom Metazoa; phylum Arthropoda; class Insecta; order Diptera; family Drosophilidae; genus Scaptomyza; species Scaptomyza parva. The sequence continues at coordinate 113,443 of JAWNNT010000062.1, forward strand.
GAATAATCAACATCAACATCAACATCAAAACATGACATGAAAAGCAAAAGAGTGACTGTTAAGGTATAAACTACCAAGTTTGCTACAAATACCTCTTACATTCTGATAGCCAAGTACTAAGGAAGTCGTTAGTTTTTTGAACTATCAGAATCGAGAGGAGTTTGAGGCAAAGCTACTGGGGTGGGAGATACAATCGGACGCCGATTTTCAGGAAGAGTTAAGGGCAAAGCTACTGGGGTGGGGGATACAATCGGAGGCCGATTTTTTTTCCTGGCGGTATATTCATTTACAATAATGTGCTGCAGCCAAAATTCTTTGCAACATATAGAGCTAAAGTCTTGGCTCGAGACAATGATTTTAAACGACGAGATATTCCTAGTATAATTAAATTTGAACTTTTCCACCGTGAAATTGGCTTTAGATTTGGCCTTTATATAGACCGTGACATCTTCTGATGTCAAATCAGGGGGAAGCCTAGAAACAAATACTTGTTTTTTTGGTGGAACGGCAACAAATTTTTTAATTATATCTTCCACCGAAGATACATTTTTGGGTAATAGAATATTTGGCTCTTTGGATATATTTGGTTTGTTTAGTTGAGCTACGTCAACACAACTCACCTCCAAAGAGACCGAAGGACCAGGATTAGATGAAACGACATCCATGGGGACTATAGCGTTTCAATCCGGTATCTCATTAATTTTGGGAATTGGGACAGAAGAATTGTTTTTTCTCCGTATTGTTTGGCTGAAATTCAGACATGACCGATCCCGATGACGGCCCAACATTGGCTCTTTTGCGCTTTGGAGAATCACTAAGGAGACTTTTCTCCTTAAAGTTTCTCTGCACAGTTGAGAAATTTTCGCACCATTTTTTCAACTGGCCGAAAACTCCCTCAAAGCCAAGATGAGTCTCCAAGAAATTTGCCATATCTTTCTTCCGCTCCAAACAAGACCAACACGGCCACTCTAAGTTAGTGGTGCCCATCAAATCGAAGACACGGCCGTTAAGACCAACACATTTTTCATGTGCGACATTTGGGCACATCCAGCAGCCAATAAAAGCCATCTTTTTATTGGTGCGAACTTGGCAGCCCTTGTAACAGCAGACAGACATTATTTTATAAATTTTCTTTTTTTTTTCAAATAAACAAACAAAAAAAAATATAAATAAATAAAAATACAATAAATAAGAGAGCGACAAAATAAAAATAAAAAAATAAGAAAATAATAATTTTTAATAAATGGTTGAAAAAAAATAAACTGCTTAGGACCATCCTAGGGTTAATTGTATTTATACGCTTGTAACTAGTCACAAAAACGAAAACACAAAACAAAACGTAACTGCGCGAGCGCAGCAACCGATAGCAACAGCAACGAAATGATTTTAAGCCGGGACCAGCACCAACACAAAAGAGCGCGTGAGAGCCAAAGAACGGTTATTATGCACAGAGAGCGAGCATAGAAGAAACTAAAGAGTGCAAGCACGAAAACACAAAAACAAAATACTAGCAGGGCAAAGCAAACTAAGCAATGAGCTTTGACTGCAGTTCGTTGTTGTATTCTGGCACTTTCAAAATAAATGCAAATTACTTATTAAAATTAGTGTTCAAAACTTGGGTTTACAAAACCGATTAAACCCAAAGTCACAAAACTATTTATTTGCACAGAGTCGCGAATTAAAGACAAGATTAAACACACAAAAATAAAAAAAGAAAACGAAGAGCACAAAAAAAAAACACGTCCGTTGCTGAGCATTGAGTATACGCTTTTTGTACGAATAACTAAACAAAAACAAGCGGGTAAATGGTAAATCTTTACAGAATGTGACAACTATAGGACATACAAAGGTAGAACGGTGGAAACATTTACCCCCCAATGCGCCCTCCCTACCTATGGGTCGGTTTTTTTTTCATATCATTGCCGACCCCCTATACACTACAACACTATCAAGAACAACTTACCCCGACATCAAATAAACAAAAATTAACATGAACTAACGAAACGTAAAAAAATGATCAACTAAATGAATTAAATGATATTAAATTAATAAGGGCGGGGATAAATCGCTACATAAATAAATTAACTAAGGCTAATTCTGGCCTTCGATAATCGGCCGCGGGCCACTGTGCCTGTGACGGCGGCTGGGTGGCTGTTGCGCAAGCACAGATGAATAATTCTTTTTCTACGGGCACAAACTTGAGACCCCCTTGACGGGTTTGTTGATCCTTGTCCGGTGGTCTCCTGCACCTGCTTTGGCCTCTAGAACTGCTGCCTGGGCCACTGCTGGTGTTTGTGGAACTACTGCCTGAACGGGCTGATTCGGTCCAGTGTTCCGTGCACATCCTCTCGCTGCAGTTGCACTAATTTGTTCCAGTGTTTATCTTGTTTTCTTATTTTAATTTCTTATCAAATCCGCGTACAATTTATGGATTAAGGAAAGCAGAAAACTTTTATGCACTCACGACCACATGGTCACCAAATTAGCTATATCATGCCTCTCCTTTTCTTTCACCTTTTTTTCATTCTCTCAAAACGCCGACACCAATCGCATAACTTCGCCTACACGGCTCTCCAACCCTCGTTCGACATTCACAACCATCGATAGCCCATCGCCGACCATAACACCACACTTCGGTTCGCTCGTGTGCGCTGCGAACAGGAGTGCTAAAAGAAGGCGCCTGCTGACCAAGCTGCCCAACGCAGGCCACCGCCCACGCCCTGAGATTAAGAGTCTCATGCTCTACCAACTGAGCTAGTCGGGCACAGATCCAACGCTCGGGGGTTACTGCTTGAGATCCTTAGCGTGGAACACCCCGATCGGATTTCCCTGAAGTGTCTCCAGCTCATATAGACAACGTCCTACTCGCCTCACTACCCGGCACTTGGTATACCGGCGGCAGACTATGCGTTGAGGTTCTTCGCGAAGTCACTCAATACGAAATTACGCTTATACACTTCATGCCCTGCCGTGTATTGAACGTCTCGCGCCTTCAGGTCGTACTGCCTCGCCGATTTCTCATACGCCCGATGTAGTGTCTCTTGGATGCGAGCACGTTATATTTGCTGCTTCGCTGACCTCTCTAAGGACTTGATGGTCGAGTCGCTAACATCGCCAAGCCTCTTGGCTAGGCTATACTCGTTGCCGTGACTCATCATATGCTGTCCGAACAATGCGAAATACGGAGAGGTTCCGGTCGCGGAGTGCACTGCACTTCGCAGCGCCATCGCGATCTCGGGCAACGCCTCGTCCCACACCGTCTGGTCGGCGCCAATATGCACTCGTATTGCTGCCAACACCGACTTGTTAATACGTTCGGACGCGTTCGCTTGTGGGGCATAGTTCCCGGTGCGACAGTGCTTTATCCCGTAGTGTTCTAGCATCGCTCCAAACTCCTATGACACGAACTGCTTCCCGTTGTCGGTGTAGACGATTTCGGGGACTCCATACGCCGAGAACACATCTTCTCTTAGGAACCGGATGACCGCTGCCGCTATCGCCTTCGGTATCGCGTTTAGCCAGGCAAATTTGCTAAAATGGTCTAGCACCACCTCGCCAGTCTACCACTCAGGTCTTTGCAACCTGCAGTTCCCAAAAATCTCCTTAGTTGTTTAGTGGTTCTGGGGACGGGAATCTGGACTATTGCCTCCACCTTGCTCGGATCCGTTCGTAGAGCTCCGTCACCAACAATGTACCCTAAATACCTCAGAAAATTGAAGCAAAACTTCGATTTCTGCAAGCCGCTGGTCAGATTGACCTCCTTCAAACACTGTGCTACCTCCTTCAACAGCTGCACATGCTCCTCAAAGGTGCGGGCGATGATCAGCAGGTCATCCAAATAGACGAACACGCGATTCCGCAGACGTTGTGGATATATACCGCTGAGCGGCATTACACACACCGAAAGGCATCATCCGTAATTGATAAAGCGGACGGCCCGGAATGGTGAATGCGGTGTGTGCTCTGCTCTTGGGCTCCAACTCAATCTGCCAGAATGCGTGTTTCAAATCGATGCTGCTGATGAAGATAGTGTCATCCACGCGACTTAGGATAGACTCAATATTCAGTAACGGGTAAGCATCTTTTACGGTTACACTGTTCAGCTTACGAGCGTCTAAGCACAATCTATTTTTCCCAGGCTTTCGCACCAGCGTCGTCCTGTTACTCCAGGGACTATCGCTTGGCTCTATGACGCCAAGTCGAAGCATTTCGTCTACCTCCGCGAAAAGAAGCTTCTGCACCCCTGGTGACACTGGATAAAAACGCTCCTTCACTGGTACGGTGCCTTCTATCAGCTCGATCGTATGACGCTCCATGTGAGTTTTTCCTAATCCTTGTTGCTCGAACGCCCGGAATTCAGCCTTGATCGCCTCCAGCTGCTCCTGCTGCTCGGCATTCAGCACGTGTGGCTCGATCGGCTCTCCCCTAGTCGTGAACTCTGAGCCCTCCTGCTCAAGCGACTCCACTCCTACGACCTCGGGTGCTAGGCGAAACTTTTTCCAGAAGTCGATGCCCAGGTACAAACTCTGAACCAGGGCGGGGCAGACATATAACGTCATCTTATGCGTCTCGTTTTTGTATTGGATCGGCACAAGAATCTTACCCAATACCGATTCGCACCTTTGAAGTCCGAGGGTGCCAGGCTATTCCCAGCTTCTCGATCAGATCCACTGCTCCTGCGCCTAACAAACTAACGGTCGCCCCAGTGTCCAGAAGTCCCTTTACTGTGTGACCTTGAAGCTGTACTTCGGCAAAGGGTCGGTCGTCGTCCTTGAGCGCTTCACCAAGTGCTTCGCACACGCGATTGCGTTCCTTATGGCGTAATGTGTGCCTCCTTCGCCTCCGTGGAACTGGTGAGTTCTGATGCCGATTTGAGTCATCCTCTTCGGCAAAGATCCGGGCTCTTGCCTCTTCGTACACGACTTGGCGCGCTTCAACAGACAGTCGTGTCGCCCACCTCGGCCTTGGTAAGGGCTCGCTGTTGGCTTTCTTAAAAATATCCTCAACTATCATGCGATCCTTACTGCTGCTGCTTAATCCTAACATGTCCGGTGGAGAGGATTTTAATGGTTTCTCAACCGTGGTATTGAGCGCGACTTCTCTGCCTGTGTCATGCTCTGCATCTCGTTTCCCGAACGACATTTTGGGCATTTGGGCAATACCACTCCAGGGAGTCAACTTTTATAACAAAATACAATCCTCACCGTGGCTTCGCACTCCCAAAAGGTATGCCCTCGCTGGGCACAGTTCCAGCACGTAATCGCGTTGCGGTAGCCGCTACCGCCTCTAGGCCTGTGCAGTGCGTCATCTGCTTCATCCGGTGCAACCTCTGCCGTGGCTTCTTCCTCATCTTAGAACGCCTCGTTCACCTGGAACGGTCTCTAGTCCTACCGACTGGTTCAGCATTCTCTCGGCGTCATGGCATTCTTCACGCAGTCTCTCCCAGTCAGTGATCCACATAGGATAGATTATCCGCGAGATACCGTCCCGTATATTTCCCTTCTCGATCTTGATTAGATCGCTGGTCCAATCTTGACTTGAGAGCAAACATAGCCCGGATATAATCATCGATACTCTCTCCTGGCTTTTGTCGCCTCTAGCGAAGCTTCTGCTCGCGTTCAAAATTCGACCTTCGCGTCTGAAATCGCTGTTTTAGCGCGTACCGCAGATTCGGTCAGTCTGTTGCCCCACTCGTCCTGAGGAACATCCAGTACCAATCTTTTGCGCGTCCTTCAACCAGCGTGTGAAAATCCCGCAGGACATCCGGCCACGGCACCTGGTAGGTCTGACTTAAATGATCCAGCCTGAAGATGAATTTGCCGACTGGCATTCCAGAGGGGCTGGCATCAAAAACGAGACCCCATCGACGCATCGGGATCATATCGGGTCTGGACTCGGTGTTATCGAATGGCCTACGCATGGGTTGTTCGTTCCTCGCCTGTGCTTCGCTACTCGATCCAGAACTGAAATGCTCTGCTTGCTCGCGCTGCTCGGACTCCAGAGCGCGGTTGCCGACCCAGAATCCCTGTGCAGCTGGAGGCTTTCGCTGAGGCGCCGCGCGATCAGGCGGTGGTGCTGCGTTCTGTCCGGGCGGTGGACGAACAGTTGACTGTGTCTCTCTCGGCCCTGACAAATGTGTATACAGGCTGCTTTCTCGGATTGCCAGTATATACTCCAGCATCTCATGCCTATTTTGTTCTTGGAGCGCGGCCATTCCCGTCTCTATAACGGCTTGGAAAGTTTCCCGCGCCTCTGTCAGAGCTGAATTTATCGCGGCTGCGTTTTGGCACTGCTCCTAGGCTGTTGGGATTTGTATCTCCGCCTACTGCTCCTGCCTCCGAGATATCCATTTCCTCTCATGGCGACGTGTCTTCGGATGATGTGTCGCCTTGTAAATTTCGAGCTTGGGATGCCGAACGAGTGATAGGAGTCATTAATTCGGCCCCTCTACTCCGATTGAAACTCGCACTACGCTTATCCCTTCTTTTTTCCTCTATAATTTCTTCTCCCCACTAATTTTTTTTCTAGTTCCTATTAAGCTAATTTTTCTCTTTCTTTTACCGATACTGGGACGACATATAATTACGGAGTGAGACGAACATGAAACATGATACGGGTATGGTAAGTGTTGTGTGTACCTACATTGGTCCTAATCCTAAAATTGTCCTACACCTATATCACAGTTGGGCTACTGAAACTAAAATATGGACATTTACCTACATGGCCTGGCAGGAAACGCAATGCCAGTCCTGAAGGACATGACACGGACCTTAGCCTCGACACATATAGACCTATAAGTTAAGTTGAACTGAAATATTGATATTTACATACATGGCCTGGCAGGAAACGCAATGCCGGTCCTGAAGGACATGACACGGACCTTAGCCTCGACACATATACACGTAATATTACTGATACTATAAACTGAACATATACTGTGACTCCACTAGCGTCTTTCATTATGTTTTCTTGATTGGGCGCCATTTGTTATGGACCGGCTTTTAATTCCCCAACACTATATCGATAGCCAGCTAGCAAATCGGTCACTCAGGGATGGATGCGACCTGGATACAGTGCTGGTCGGTGTAACAATTTAAATTTTTTGTACGAATAACTAAACAAAAACAAGCGGGTAAATGGCAAATCTTTACTGAATGTGACAATTATAGGACATGCAAAGGTAAAAAGGTGGAAACATTTACCCCGAAATGCGCCCTCCCTACCTATGGGTCGGTTTTTTTTTCATATCATTGCCGACCCCGTATACATTACAACACTATCAAGAACAACTTAGCCCGACATCAACACACAATCGTCCCACCCACACATAAATATCCACTCAAACATATTATATAAACAGTACCTAATTATATATGTTCATTTAAAACTATATATGGTTTTCTTAAATTAAATTGACTTTATATAAATAAAAAAAAAGAATGAATAAAGTATTTAAACAAATAAATAAACCAAAATTAACATGAACTAATAAACGTAAACTATATAAACGACACACGAAACGTAAAAACAGTGATCAACTAAATGAATTAAATGATATTAAATTAATAGGGGCGGGGATGAATCGCTACATAAATAAATTAACTAAGGCTAATTCTGGCCTTTGACAATCGGCCGCGGCCCACTCTGCCTGTGACGGCGGCTGGGTGGCTGTTGCGCAAGAGCTGATGAATAATACTTTTTCTACGGGCACAAACTTGAGACCCCCTTGACGGGTTTGTTGATCCTTGTCCGGTGGTCTCCTGCACCTGCTTTGGCCTCTAGAACTGCTGCCTGGGCCACTGCTGGTGTCTGTGGAACTGCTGCCTGAACGGGCTGATTCGGTCCAGTGTTCCGTGCACATCCTCTCGCTGCAGTTGCACTAATTTGTTCCAGTGTTTATCTTGTTTTCTTATTTTAATTACTTATCAAATCCGCGTACAATTTATGGATTAAGGCGTACAGAAAACTTTAATGCACTCACCACATGGTCACCAAATTAGCTATATCATGGCTCTCCTCTTCTTTCTCCTTTTTTTCATTCTCTTTTTTCATTCTCTCAAACGCCGACACCAATCGCATATCTTCGCCTACACGGCTCTCCAACCCTCGTTCGACATTTACAACCATAGATAGCCCATCGCCTACCATAACAAACATCTAGTGCAAACCAAATTTTAAAAAATGGGTAATGTCTTACGCTTGCATATCAAGCTAAAAAGCATTTAACGGCAGAGGTGTTATATGTTAGACAATAATCTTTCTCGAGGTATTTCACCACCATTATACTATTGTTATAGCTGAGTGAGAGCAGTGTTACATAATAGTTTCAGATAATTCTGAAAGTAGCCATCATACTCGAAGTTAAGACAAGTAAGAAGGCTCTAGTCGAGTACGCTCGACTAGAAGATACCCTTAACCCTTGATCATACAGACGGACAGACGGTCGGGCTGACAGAGATACACAGAAGTTCATTATTTTTCTTATAGTTTCAATCCTCATTTTCAGTTTTTTGAAATTCAAGAATTTTTTGTTATCGATTACATGTGTATATCGTAAACCTGGAAAGTTATCGAAAATTTGAAACAAACTTGTCATGCATAGGGATTAGGAGAGTTCATATCCAAAATCTGGAGTCTCCAGCTTTTTTAGTTTCTGAGATCGACGCGCTCATACATACGGACGGACGGACAGACGGACATGGCTAAATCGACTCGGCTGTTGATGCTGATCAAGAATATATATACTTTATGGGGTCGGAGAAGCTTCCTTCTGCCTGTTACATACATTTGCACAAAAACATTATACCCTTTGGCACACCAATGGCTCTCCGCCCTAAATGTCATGGTACTCATCTTAAGGCGCGTCTCAAGACGCCAACATGTACGCTTACATCCTGTGCCAGAGCGAAGCAGTGCGGGAATTCGTCGCTGCTCAAGGCCGGCTGCGTTATTGTTGCTGCTGCTTAAATTGTTAGGCGCTTATATATGCAAAGCTTCACACTTTTTCGGGCCTTGTGTGTCACTAAAAACAACCAATTCATTCTTTCGACTTTCTTAATTCTTAAAAGCGACTTGATCTCTAAGAGTACAGGCAACCAACCCTTTCTATACCCTTAACCCATAAAATGGGTAAAAGGGGGTATATAGGTTTTGTGCAGGCAGACAGAAGCAATTCCGACCCCATAAAGTATATATATTCTTGATCAGCATCAACAGGCGAGTCTATATAGCCATGTCCATCTGTCGGTCCGTTCGTTTCTTCGTCTGTATGTATGAACGCGTCAATTTCGGCAACTACAAAAGCTAGAGATTTTAGATTTTGAATATGAGCTCTTCTAATCCCTAGACAGGACATGTCTTATTTCAAATTCTCGATTTGAATTTGAATTTCGAAAACGTGAAAATCGGAATATACGACATTTTCTAAATAATGAAAAGCTGTTAAATATTTATTAAAATCAGCTAAGAAACACCGGAGATATGAAGAAATCAAGCATTGGTGCAGTAGAACATATACATATGTATAAGTATGTCTTACGGACAGACGGTCGAGCTTACTCAGACTAGACGTTTCTTAATTGTTTATGCATGCGCTCGTAAGCCAGTGATTTGCAAGCTCGTTGACACATGCATGTGTGCGTCTCTGTGGGGTTCAAGTTCAGTGGTTCTGCTTTTGCTTTATCCTTAACCCATGAAATGGGTATAATGGTTATGTGAAAGCAGAAGGAAGCTTCTCCGAGTAGATATATTCTTGATCAGCATCAACAGCCGAGTCGATTTACCCATGTCCGTCTGTCCGCATGTATGAACGCGTCGATCTCAGGAACTAAAAAAGCAAGAGTCTCCAGTTTGTTTCAAATTTTCGATAACTTTTCAGGTTTACGATATTCAGATGTAATAGATAACAAAAAATTCTTTCATTTCAAAAAACTAAAAATGAGGATTGAAACTATAAGTACAAAAATGAACTTCTGTAAAAGTTTAATTAAAATCGGTTAAGAAACACCGGAGACATGAAGCCATCAAGCATTGGTCCAGTAGTACATGTACATATCTGTATGTCTGTCAGCCCGACCGTCTGTCCGTCTGTATGATCAAGGGTTAAGGGTATCTTCTAGTCGAGCGTACTTGACTAGTGCCTTCTTACTTGTTTTATATATGGAATAGAATTAAGTTGAATAATGTCAATTTTGTTTTATATATGAAATGTAATTCGACACCTTAGTTGCGAAATTCTTTACTTGAACGAGGTCAGGTAGTCAGCAAATAGCAAAGCTCAATGACCTCAGTAAACTCTAGCGGTCAGCTGAGGTGGCGAAAGTGACACCACATGCAGCACAAGCATTTATTAATGCAATATCAAACTTACAAGCTTCGTAGAAGTAAACATAAACAAATAAGTATAATAAGCCTATTAATTGGCGCCCAACTAGTGGTAATCCGACAATTTCGAAGTCAGTACCCACACACTCCGTTAAACACAGGCGGCAAGAGAAGCAGCGAGTCCAGCCTTATCTTCGCAACAACGTTAAGAGGGGATCATCGTCAGGAAAGGAACCACCGCACTTAGCTCAAAACTAAAAAAATACATGTAAGTAGACTTTTCTGGCAAACACTTTTTTAAGTCACAAAATTTATTTGAGCGAGTATTTCGTTTTGCAACGGTTCATAGTATTTACAACAAGAATCTCCGTCACATGTGAGGGACTCCTCTAAAATCAGATTCGACCTTAAAATACCTTTTTTTTATCGACTTGATTGATTTTTTTTGTGATTACTTAAAATCTCTCGTATTAAAATTTTTTTTAGTGACAAAGGCTCATGAGTGCACCGTTTCTTCAATATAGAACTCCGCGACCACATTGTAGAGATTCAGAGTCAGACTGTGACGAACATTTTAAAACTCCAGACCGGGGCTCTAAAGCTCCCCATGATACGGGTGGCTATCAGCCAAGCCTTAGCTGCAAGCAGCTAAGAACGAACAAGCAAGAGCTGAGCAAGCTGCTGAGTTCGAGCAATCGAGAGCTGAGCTCACCCAGAAAGTAAACGAACTTTCTAAACATGTGCGCATATTGTCGCTCCAAGCGAGCAGTTATTTGCACCTATAGAGACGAATGGCGGCGTCAGTTGCGATGCCGCTGAGCGTCATGAAATCTCTGTCAGATTTTTCAGGAATGCGAGAGTCATACACCTCATTGAGGCAAGCGGCCTTGACCGCTTATCAGGTTTTCGAACCATACAATGAAAAACAAAGCACGCGCCACTTCCAGGCGGTTGCCATCATGGGGAACAAGATAAAGGGTCCAGCCGATACCATGCTAACCTTTTAAAAAACGCCATTGAATCGAGCGGGAGTTAGATGCTTTAAAACAAGGTAGCCGACATGTGTCACAATACTATGACGAGGTATGGAAAATGCTAACTCTGTTGACAGAAAGAGTCAATATGGCCTATGAGCCAGTAGTGGCGGCGGCACTTTGCGAGAAATACCGCGAAGACGCGTGGGGGGCAGGCAGGAGCCCATGGGAACCAATCCCTTTTCATTCCGGTTTTATCAGTCCAACCAATCCCTGTCTTTCTCAAACATAAAAATGGCCATGTCTGGCCATGTCTGGCTATGTCTGGCCGCACGGGTTTTAAAGGAAAGCAGAAAGGGGTGAACTATGTCACGCAAGTCGCGGGACAGGGTACAGAGCCACACTCTAGTGCCAACTATGAGACAGTGGTAGAAGTAACAACGACGATCTCTCTGATACGGTGAATATTTTTAGGAGTAGGGGCTGCCCGTCATCAGGCGAAGAGAAGCAGGGCTTGACATGAAATTCCTCCTAGACACGGGTGCGTCAAGAATTTCATCCGGCCGCGCAAGGAGTTGAGAGGAGTTCGCTCGGTAGACTTTCCATTTCTAGTCCGTTCAACTCATGTAGAAACGAAGATCTCTAAGAAATGCTTTTTAGCTTTTTTTAATATAAAAGCAACCTTTTTCATCCTTCCGAACCTATCGACATTTGATGGCCTTTTAAAAAAAGCAGGAGCATCTGTGTGTATAGCCTCTGGTCAACTCATGGGGCAAGAAAGTCGAACAAATTTCCTTTCACACCTGTGCTAACGTTAATTTGACTAGCGTGGGTTGTTCGGATGAGCCTCCTGCAATAAGAAAGGCATTCCAAAAAATGCTGAGAGACAATGTAAAAGCATTCGCAGACCCTAACGAGGCTCTACCTTACAATACTTCGATATCAGCTACCATGAGGACAACAAGTGAGGAACCTATCTGTTTGCGTGTATAGTAAGGGAAGTCTTCAGCCCATAAACTGACTACTAAAAGGCGTCGCAACTAGCACTTGTAACTAGTTGGACTTACGGAGAGGGAAGCCCTTCGATGCGCACAGTAAATGCGATGATGGAGATGAGTGAATAGACTTGTATATCTTTGCTAAGACTCTAGAACACTGACTTTATTGAATACAAATGCATGACTTATATACAGAATTCTTAGATGATACTGTTTGCTTAGGACTAGTTCGGCTATCTAAAATTTGACCTGAACATACAGAAGTTATCTATGCGTGACTTAATGTTATGTTATTTATGACGCTGCCTGTGACACCATCTGCTAACTGCAGGCCTCTCGACAGATTGTGTGAAAAAAACATGTTCTAATCTCAACCCATGGATTGGGTGCATCTTGTTTGCTGTGTGTCTGCGCTTTCTGCAGCGTACGATAAATGGCTTATGATTGAGTGTTTGACTTCTATGAAACTAAACACTATCTATACCAAACTCTACCTGTACCCCATGGGCACAGCTGATTTCGTTAACAAAGAAATTCAGAGTCTGCTCAAGAATGGTATAATTCAAAAATCTGCATTCTCTTACAATAGCCCCATATGGGTTGTAAACAAGTACCGATGCAGAGGGTAATCCAAACATGCGTTTAGTTATAGACTTTCGTAAGCTCAATGAACGAACGATTTCGGACAAATACCCTACACCAAATATTTCTTTTATACTGGGAAACCTAGGTAAAGACAAATATTTTTCGACACCAGACCTAATATCTGGATACCACCAGATCGTACTAGGAAAAAGCGACCGAGAAAAGACATATTTTTCCGTTAATTGGGGAAAGTATTAATTTGAGAGACTCCCATTCGGATTGAAAAATGCGGCTAGCATCTTTCAGAAGACTATTGATGGCATACTGCGAAAACAAATTTGAAAATTTAGCTATGTTTACGTCGACGATGTAATTATTTTTTCAGAAAATGAAGAGTCACACGTCAAGCATGTACACTGGGTCCTTAAAAGCCTGAGAGAAGCAAACATGAAGGTAGCGGTAGAAAAGTCACAGTTTTTCAATAAAACCGTAAACTTCTTTGGATTTATAGTTACCAATAAATCCACAACAGCAGACCCAGAAATTCAGGGCCATAAAAGACTTTCCGGAACTCAACACAGTGTTCGAAATAAGATCATTTTTGGGTCTATCAAGTTATTACAGGTGTTTTGTCAAAGATTTCGCAGCAATAGCAAGACCTATTTCGGAAATATTAAAACGGGACCGTCAGTAAGCATAGATCGCGGAAAATTCCGGTGCAATTCTCTTAGGCACAGCAGGAGGCTTTTCAAAAGCTTCGTAATATTCTGGCATCCGAAGATGGTATGCTTAGGTACTCCGATTATAAGAAGCCATTTGATGTAACGACAGATGTTTCAGCCTACGGTATAGGCGAGTACTGGCCCAAGAAGGTAATCCGATTACAATGTTCTCAAGGACATTGAAGGACTGCAATTAACTACGCAACCAACGAGCGCGAGTTGTTGGTCATTCTATGGGCCCTCGGCAAACTACGGTACTACCTATATGGGGTCAAAGATATAAATATCATTACTGATCACCAACCTTTAACCTTTGCAGTATCAGAATCAAATCCTAATGCGAAGATTAAAAGGTGGAAGGCGCGCATCGACGAATCTAATGCACGCGTCTTTTATAAACCAGGCAAAAAAATATGGTTGCAGATGCCCTGTTTAGGCAACTGCTTAATGCTTTAGAAGAACAAGATGTAGATTCGTGTGCAGCGACACAGTTCACGGTTCACAGTGAGCTTTCACTCACCTTTACCATTGACACAACTGATAAGGCATTGAACTGTTTTCGAAACCAAATTATCATTGAAGAAGCGCAATTCCCGTCTTAAAACAGCTTCGTTCTGTTCGGGAACAAAAGACACCATTCAGTCAGGTTTACCCAAAAAGAATTATTACTGAACGAACTTGCGGGGGTAATCATTCCATTGCGACCTGCACACGCTGGCAATGGTACAAGACGAGGTAGTTAGGAGATTTTCATCCACGAAGTTCTGGCAAGAAGTCATTGCAAGAGTCGGGTGGTGGACATATTCAGAATTGAGGAAGGACGGGAAATCCTTACAGCTGAGCACAATAGAGCTCATAGAGCGGCCCAAGAGAATGTGAAGCAAGTTCTCTCAGAATAATACTAATTGTAAAACTTGTGCCAGGGCAAAGTACGATAGACTCCCAAGGAAGCAAGAAATTGGCTTAACTCGAATTCCATTATGCACAGGTGAGATGTTACACGTAAACATCTTCTCTACGGACAAGAAATTTTTTCTCACCTGCACGACAAATTCACCAAGTTTACTGTCGTGCAACACATTTTCTCTAGAACCATTGTAGACCTGAAGCCAGCAGGTCTTCAACTCATTAAATTTTTCCCGAAAGCTAAAACGATCTATTGTCGGTATAAGTCGGTATGTAGGGACAATGTAGAATAAGCCTTGTCATAAGTATTAAGCGTCCGCCTTAGTAGTGGATTCCTTCCTACAAGCATAAAGTCAGTAAATATTTCTCTTATTGCAAATCGAGATAAATCAACACATAAATAACACGGTAAATCGGATTCTCAAGCCAAAAAATCGCAGATAGACTCAGGTCACCTGTACGAGACACTGCTAACCAAAAATAAGGTGTAAATTATGGAATTGCAGAACTTAATGCTCGCCATCAAACTCGCACGAATAAACGTTGTTAGTCCAAACATCTTGGAAGAGCCCACCAGTAATAGGGGACCTCATATCCATGTTTTCCGTCAAAGTGCTCAAATCTAAGAATATGCTACATTTTATTATTAAATTTCCTAAAATAAAATCCGCCTGCAAGTAAATTATTATGTTCCCCGTAGTCCATAATGGGTTTATCCTACACCTCAAGGACGACGTTGTAGCAGAATGCGTAGAGGGTACCCATACCGTGGAAGACTGTATCTCCTCACCAGCGGCCACCTTCTATCGATTATCGGCAGAGAATTCTTGTTCTCTGAACTCCACTCGGGCATAGTGGCGCACTGTGAAATCAGGCCAAGCAACTTAGATCCAATCACCTATATGAATGATGGGTCACATTTGTTGACCGAGCGACGATTAATGGGACGCTACTTAAGGTGGTACCAGGGGTACTTAGATCCCCTCTGTTAAACATCATCGCCCGCCAGAACATCCTCAGTCTCCTGTATCTTTACCAGTTGAATGTACGCAACTTGGAGGCAATCCGGGATGTTGAAGAGCATCTCGGCACAGACCGCGTGCACCGCATAGTACTGATAATTCTTGTAGTACTTAGTGCACTCATCGGCTCCAGCATCGCCACATGGGGGTTCATCACCCGAAGAAGAACCGCAGAACAAATATGAGTGGCAATTGATGAGTTGAGGTCGGCCGAGGACGGCCTATGGCTTAAAGAGGGGGATAATGAAATATAATTATGTTAAATAATGTCAATTTTGTTTTATATATGAAATGTAATTTGACACCTTTGTTGCAAAATTGTTTACTTGAACGAGGTCAGGTAGTCAGCAAAAAGCAAAGCTCAATGACCTAAAGTCAGTAAACTCTAGCGGTCAGGTGAGGTGGCGAAAGTGACACCATATGCAGCGGAAGAATGCCGTAACATAGCCGGCAAACTCACCATATTTGCTATGAATAAGAATGCACGCGCTCAGCGATTCCAACGAGCGTCAGCATTTTTATCATTAGTAAAGCTTGTTTAATTGTAGTCTTTAAGTCAGTCTAAAATATCCTTTGAATAAACTAGATGTACCATCCACCCATCAATTCGCATTGTCATTCATTTAGTTCTCACAACAACCATAAGTGCTAAATACACTAACTATCAACCCAACAGCATTTATTAATTATTATTTATTTATTATTATTAAACATAAACAAATAAGTATAATAAACCTATTAATTTGTACATGTATGAATCTATACACGTGCAGCACATTAAAAAGTGGGTCTAGCACTTGTCTGCATTGTTAATTAGTTAATTAATTAATTAATTAATTAATTGACCTGCATCAAATATTATGACTGCCAAATATTAGCAATTAAATAAAAGGATTTTATTATTTTAAAGTCATTTTCAATACACATTTAAATTATTTAAAGGGCATATTTTATTATAATTATTTTTCGAATAATATTTGTCTAATTGTATAATTTTTGTATTTTCGAACATTGGAAGTTGCCTATCTTATTCTATATTACCCAAGAGTATTCGTAGTTATTCGTAGTATAGTTGAGCCTGTGACAAGAAATCATTAATGAACGCACAAAAGCATTCATTACCTCGACATAATTGAACGTTAAGTACTCTTTCGGAGTTCATGTTCATCTTTACACATCTGTATGGTATCACAAATTGTCGAGTGAACTGACTAGAAGTTACCTTTAAACATTGACCTTAAACATACAGTCATTCGTATCTCCGGTGTTTCTTAATCAATCTTAATAAAAGGCTCACATATTTTCATTATGGTAAGGCGAACAATTTATCGAAACTATGAAACAAACTTTTACTGCAAAGGGCTTAAGTGCGATTATATCCATATGTCAATATGCTCCAGATGGTTGGCAACAAATACTCAAAATGGTTAGACTTTTGCGCGCCATATGAAATGAATCGAGTGATACTACACTGTTTTTGGCTCTTGGTATTAAATATATTTTTGTTTTAACGATTTGACACGTCTATAGGAATATGAACATAGTATAACTGAGTAGAGAGGACTTTTTTCACGAGTTTCAAACAACAATCTGTTTGTGCGTCTATCCAGCGACAGCTTGCATATATTTTGATTGTCTGAGCTTCACTCTCTATCCAACTGTTAAATACATTTGTTTGCGGACATCTTTAAATACTCTAAAGAAAAATGAGCAAAAGATTGTCCCGTTTACTGTACACGTACAAACCCGTAAAAAAACGGGTACAACTGAGCCATCCCGGCCGATAATACGTCCCCCAAATGGGTCCTACCGACAACTGCCGAAACTTTAAAAGCCCCAAGTTTAAATCAACTGAACGCCAAAAATCTAAAGAGCTCGAAGACGAAGTGGTAACTGAGCAACCTGCAGTATGTACCCAAAAATTAGGCACCTAAAATGACAACGGCACCAAGGGAAACTGTGAACCAGGTAAGGAGACCACCTCTAAACGACACGTTGACGCCTTCTACTGACACACTTACAAAAAAAATATGCCCATAAGAGAGTCCCAGCAAGGTGGTGATCGTGAAAAGTCACGGTTGCCATGTTATCTGGGGGATACCCGAATTTATTACTCAGCCACGGAATTTGTCCCCATTACAGGAGAATGTAGATGAACTAACGGTCAGTACATTTAAGTGGTCCAACGATACCAAGCACCGGCTTGTTGACGCGCGAACCCAAGCATAACGCAACCCACAGCCCGCCCGTCCGACCGAGGTGCGCACCGCGCAAGTAGACAGGTAGACAAATGACACAAGACTAGTTTTTTAAGAGAGCAAATAGGAATTTTGTATTTTGTATTACATAGGAAAGATCGTTATATGTTGCATATAAGATCCGAAAGGGGTTATGGACAGTAACAAGCTTGAAGAGCTATAGGTAAACAATTATTTCTAATAGGGACTGCAAAGTTAATTTGGTTGATTAGTAATGAAGAATCAATTTCACCATATATTAGTTTATGGAAAAAGGTTATTGCCAGCATTGTTTTACTGTTAGAAAAAGAGGGAAGATTTATTAGTAAAAGTCTACTATGGTAGGTAGGTAAGTTAATAGTATTATCCCAATTAAGACCCCGAAGTGCAAAGAGCAAAAATTGTTTTTGCACCGGTTCTATTCTGTAGTAATGAATCCTGTATTTGGGATGTATATGATATACAAGATCCATATTCGAGAATCGGTCGTATAAGAAACACATACCGAGTTTTTGTTAAGTAGGGGTCGTCGAACTCCTTCGACCAGCGCTTAATTAACCCCAAGGCACCTGATGCACGATTTGTAATTAAATATATATGCTTGTCAAACTTAAGCTTTGGGTCCATTACGATACCCAAATCCCCAACCCATTCAATCCGATCAAGTGGTTGGTTATCCAGAAGATATATATTGAAAAAGGGCAATTGCCTATAAAAAGACATAACTTTACATTTACTGAAATTGAGATGCAATAAATTTACTCTGCACCAAGTTTGAAAATTGTGTGAGTTACTTTGCAGTTTATGACCAGACAGAAGAGTTGCAAATAATAAAAAATGATGTAAATTCTAGCAGGTTAGTAGTGGTAGATCTTTGTTTTATGAATCAGAGATTAACAAAGATGTTGAAGATGAGAGGCTATTAGTTTCTCAAAAGTCTTAGGAACCGAGGGGGCCAGGGCGCCAGAGTCAATACCAACACCATTTATATTTAATTTTACAGAAACAAATTCTATATCTTTGGAGCCACCTACTATTATTGTTTCCGAAGAATAATCTACTTCAACAGCAATAAGCACCCCATCACCACGTCGAAGGGTACGGGTTTTTCTATAGATACAGTACCTGTAAGATAGAACTTCACAGCTAAGAATGTCTTGCCAAGTTTCGGTACATGCAATGAAATTAAAAGTAAAGAATGGTTATTAACAAATAATCTACTCAGTTTATTACATAGACCTCTTACGTTCTGATAGACAAGTAATAAGAATGTTGTTAGTTTGTAACGTTTGTTATTTTCATAATTAAAATATTTATCGCAAGTCGTTCTTGACAATTTTGTCGCCTGCGATAAAATGCAGAAATAACAGTTTGAATGCTGCAATGCTCATTATCTCTCATCAGTGCGATTGCTTCCAGAGCTTAAAAGTTTAATTACAACTGACTTCATGCTCTCCAAAAAAAGCTCTGGAAAGAACTACTATAAAAAGTGCATGCGTATTAGATATCGCTCTCTTCTTTTTTTGGTCAGTCTTTGAGTTGTTACGCCGGACCGTCGAGTCGCGAGCTGCAGAAAACTGTTAAAACGTGATCGCGAGCACATGTTGAAATAAAATGTTCGATTGCCAATACACTACAATACCAGAGTGTTTAAAACAAAATAAAACCAAATTCAAGAACTAAAGTATATACGAAGTAGCGACCAGAACATGCACACGACATCAGCTCATGGCCACGATCTACAAGTGGACTTAACCTCAAGACGCACCCAAGTCACCATGCGTTTGTGCTCAGACACCGCCACCACCAGTTTTATAAAAGAAGTCACGTAAGTAAGCATATCGGTCCATGAGTCACAGCTCGTCTAGCTGTCTCCTGTTGTTGTTAAATTATTTTTTTTGACAATATTTTGCGTACTTGTTTCTTGTAGTGTCCGAAGGGATCCTAAATTAAAACTTTTGTACGCTAGAGTCAAGGAAATAGCAAAAACCCACCCCATCCCGCAAGAGCTACGGTATTATGGGATCCCGCTCGCTATACCACCTTCGACTCATCGATGGCCTGCTATTGACCCCCTCGCTCACACCATACATGCAATCGAGAAAGATGGTTACAAAGTTTTTGGCGCCCAACGTGGGGCATCTGTCTGTGGTAAAAACTAAAAAAATTTCTTGCGACCACCTATATGGCCAGTAGAAAGCAGAGATTTTGATCGACTTCTCATTATGTAGACTGGATCTCAATGATGTAGACTGGATCCCTGATTTGACACAGGCCGGAGCATCCGATTTTGAGAAACCTGAAAAATTTTTTTTTATGCGTTTTGGATTCTTATAATTAGAGTTAATTAGATTATCCGCCAAATGCTTAAATTCATGTGATCATGTGATCATGTGAATAAAGAGAAAAATCAAAGCTAATTTTGCCATCTGATAGATGCTCATACAACATTAGCTCATGTAGTATGCAAATTAATAAGTTTATTGTACTTATTTGTTTAGAACTACTATGAAGCTTGTATGGTTTGATATTGCATTAATAAATGCAGTTGGTTTGATTAAGTGTATTTAGCACAGTTTGTTACTTGTGAGAACTAAAAGGAAGACACTTCAAATTGATGGGTTGATGGTACACCTGGTTTATTCAAAGGCTATTTTAGACTAACTTAAAGACTACAATTTGACAAATACTGAAAACTCTTATACTTATAAAAATGCTGACGTTCGTGGGAATCGCTGAGCGCTTACATTCTCATTCATAGCGGCCACGCAAATATGCCGTGTTCGCCGGCTATGGTACGACATTCTTCCGCTGCAAGTGGTGTCACCTTCGCCACCTCAGCTGAATGCTAAAGTTCCGACTTGGGTCGTTGATCTTTGCTTTCCACTGACTACCCGACATCCGTTTAAGTAAACAATTTCGCCACTAAGGTGTCGAATTCTATTTCATATAATAGACATTATTTAACTTAATTCTATTCCATATATGAAATAAGACTAACACAACTTAACTAACCTAATAATTTCCTTGCAGGTGAACTTTATCTTAGGAAACTTAATAATAAAATGCAGCATATTTTTAGTTTGGAGCACTTTCACGGACGACACGGACATAAGGCCCCCTATAGGGGTACTGGTGGGCTATTCTATCCAAACAGATTTCAAGTCCGTGCGAGTGTGATGACGAGCATTAAGATTTGCAACTATGTTTCTATGTTTCTAGTCAGCGGTGTCTCATGTGAGTGTGGAGGGGTGAGAATTATTTCCTAGCCTCCGGCTAGATTTTACTTAGACATTTTCGCCCACTTCAAAAACCCTGTTCTGCTTGTTGCTATGCTGGTTATCAAAATAAGGGTTTCCTGCACCCTGGCTTTCTCGTGCGATCGCCTTTTTTGCATGGTTCGACTCTAAGTCCTGTGCAAGAGCCAGTGCCGTGGGTAAGTTCCAGGGTCTTGCTGCAAAAACTACATCCGTTATGCTATCCCTAAGCCCTGATACGAAAGCCTCCAACGCGTCTTTGCGGTATTTTTCGCAAAGTGCCTCCGCTACCTCCGGCTCATAGGCCATATTGACCTTTTCTGTCAACAGGCTGAGTATCTTCCCCACCTCGTCATAGTATTCCGACACCTGTCGGCTACCCTGCCTAACGGCATCTAACTCCCTCTCGATTGCCCTCATAGACCGTTTGTCGCTGAACTTAGAGTCGAGGCGGCTAATTATTGCATGGACGTTCAATGGGGTTTTGTATGAGGTTAACATGGCATCGGCAGGACCCTTTACCTTGTTCCTCATGATGGCAACTGCCTGAAAGTGGCGCGTGCTGCCATTGTGCGGTTCGAAAACCTGATAAGCGGTTAAGGCCGCTTGCCTCCATGAGACGTATGACTCACGTGTCCCTGAAAACTCTGCCAGGGACTTCATTACGCTCAGCGGCTCGTCACAACTGACGCCGCCATTCGTCTCTACAGGTGCGAACGACTGTTCGCTTGGGGCGACAATACCCGCTGCCGCCAATTGTTTAGAAAGCTCATCTACTTTCTGGGTGAGCTCAGCTCTTTCCTGTGCATTCTTAGCTGCCAGCTCAGCTATTTCCTGTGCATTCTTAGCTGCCTGCTCAGCTAAGGCTTGGTTGATAGAAACCTGTATCATGGCCCTGACCTCTCTAGCGTCCATATTCCTAACTGTGGGGGGAGCTCTAGGGGCACGGTCTGGAGTTTCAAAGTGTTCGTCACAGTCCGACTCTGAATCACTAATATGCGGAGTTCTATACTGGAGGAACGGTTTACTCATGGGCCTTTGTCACCAAAAAGGGTTTCAATGCGAGATATTACAACAAAAATAAATAACCAAGTCAACCAAAAAAAAGGTATTTTTAAGCCGAATCTGATTCTCAAGGGGTCCCTTACACGAGACGGAGATTTTTTGTTGTGAATACTATGAACCGTTGCAAAACAGAATGCTCGCTCACTTTTTTAGTAAATTTGTGACTTGAAAAATTGTTTGTCAGAAAAGTCCACTTACATGCTTCTTTGTATTGTATTGAGCTAAGTGTGGTGGCCCCTTTCTTTTCCTGACGATGCGAAGATAAGGCTGGACTCGCTGCTCCTTCTACGTCCTGTGTTAACGGAGGTAACTGCAGATCCTTGAATCCTTGAATCCTTTTAATGAGAGCTTTCTGGTGAAGCTGCGTGGGTACTGACTTTGAATTCGTCGGATTACCACTAGTTGGGCGCCAATTAATAAGTTTATTGTACTTATTTGTTTAGAACTTCTATGAAGCTTGTATGGTTTGATATTGCATTAATAAATGCAGTTGGTTTGATTAAGTGTATTTAGCACAGTTTGTTACTTGTGAGAACTAAAAGGAAGACACATCAAATTGATGGTACACCTGGTTTATTCAAAGGCTACTTTAGACTAACTTAAGGACTAAAATTTGACAAATAATGAAAACTCTTATACTGATAAAAATGCTGTCGCTCGTGGGAATCGCTGAGCGCTTACATTCTCAATCATAGCGGCCACGCAAATATGCCGTGTTCGCCGGCTATGGTACGACATTCTTCCGCTGCAAGTGGTGTCAGCATCGCCACCTCAGCTGAATGCTAAAGTTCCGACTTGGGTCGTTGATCTTTGCTTTCCACTGACTACCCGACATCCGTTTAAGTAAACAATTTCGCCACTAAGGTGTCGAATTCTATTTCATATAATAGACATTATTTAACTTAATTCTATTCCATATATGAAATAAGACTAACACACTACTTAATTTGCATACTAAACTTAGGCTGTGCTTGAAGTAGTCGAATCTTGAAAATACTCTTAAAACCTTTTTGGATTCTTGCATGTTTGGCTCAGCTCAGACATCCTGCCAATCGCTAAGATAAGGAGCCTTTTTCTTGAGAAGAACTGGCTAATACAGTCAAGTCCAAATGTATATTTTAATTGTTAGTAGGAGCAAATCGGTTATAAGTTCAAAGGTTAGAGGCAATGTGGAATTTAGGCTTAATCTGCATATCATGCGAAAGCGTATTTGTACCGCCTAATGAAACATTCTTGAAAACTAAGAAAGCTTTAGCCATGTTTGATCTGAATAATTAGTTAAAATAGCCCAGTTGATAAATTGCTACTTCTTATTTAAAACTGGCCGATTAAATTACTGCCGTATATGTTACCAATAAAATGTCACAACAGGAAAAAATTGAAAATTAATAAATTATTTAATAAAGAAATGTTACCAAGACATTCACCTGTACAAGCTCGACAGCCAAGTACTGATGCAGTACAAAAATGTTTAGTTTGTTTTCAAGTATTAACAGATACAGAACCATGCTATGTTACACCTTGCAATCATGTGTACCATAGGCAATGTCTAGAGAGTCGGCTGATGACTCACAAAGATTGTCCAAGCTGTTTTCAAATAATTGAAACAGCCCAGTTAAAACTAGTGGTAGGAAATTGTTCACCGACACGACAAACGGAAGCTGCAGTCAAGCCGCAGTCCCAAAGTCGACATACTGTCACGCGCAGCTTGTCACGAGCTCTGAATGAAGTACAAGCACAGAGTTATCACCTGCCTGGACAGGTACAGAACAAAAGTAAAAGTTCTAACCCTGTAGTTGCACAATCTAATTCTAAAAGGCGAGGGGGATCAAACGGATCTCGGCCCAATTATGTACTGAGAGAGCAAAGTATTGACTACGCCTTGATACAGAATATGATCGAGCAGACAGTTTGTCGTTTAGTATCAACACTCAATTTAAACCCACCCATAAGAAATAGTCGTTTACATCATAGTGAGCCAATATCATCACCTGGTTCGTCGTCAGTACCTAGCAATCAAATTGTTAATATTATGCAAAAGTGGAATTTAACTTTTGAGGGAACTGAGCAAGGCTTAACCGTAGAAAAATTTATATATCGAGTTAAGTCACTAACGGATGGAACGTTAGAAAGTGATTATCAAGGCTTGTGCAAGCACTTGCATATATTGTTTGCAGGCAAAGCCCGAGATTGGTTTTGGAGATATCACAAAGAAGTATTTCGTATTGTCTGGTCTGATTTTTGTATGTCCTTAAGACAGCAATATAAAGACTATACGTCGGATTTCCTAAGCAAAGAACGTATTCGTAAGCAAAAGTCAGAGGAGACGTTTGCAATGTTTTTTGATGCTGTGGCAGCATTAATGGATAACGCCTCTGTCCGGATAGACGAAGACGAAATTTTAGAAATTCTGAAAAACAATCTATTCACCGAACCGCGTCAACAGTTATTATATCAGCCAATCAGAACCATTAGTGAGTTGCGAAAACTAGTTCAGATGAAAGAAAATCTGGCTCGTGAAATAGGTTCAGGTTTAGAGAATACGAAAGTAGCCCCATATCGTCGCGCGGTACACGCAATGGAAATAACTGATTCTCAAAATAGTAATCAGAAAGACTTTGAAAGTGACCTAGACCTAGAAATCGCAGCAGTTCGCGTTTCACACGCCAAGCTAGTATGTTGGAATTGTAACGTGTATAGGACATGTCTGGCAAGACTGTTTAGCAGAGCGCCGCATATTTTGTTTTGGCTGTGGGGAACCAAATGTTTATAAGCCCCAATGCCAAAAATGCATCCGTCGCATAGCGGAAAACCGAATACAGGGTGCATCCAAAACCAACAGGATGCCCCCGAAGAAATAAAAATTCACAAACAGGTAAATACAAACAAGATTGCTCAGCCAACGCAAGACTTATCAAGTAGGCAAGATACGTTTCAGCAAAATTAGAATTAGAGGTTACAAAATTATAAACAAGTAAGAAGGCTCTAGTCGAGTAAGCTCGACTAGAAGATACCCTTAACCCTTGATCATACAGACGAACAGACGGTCGGGCTCACAGACATACACATATGTACATGTACTACTGGACCAATTGATTGTTCATACTTGATTGATTGTACTTGATTGCTTCATATCTCCGGTGTTTCTTAACCGATTTTAATGAAATTTTTTTAGAAGTTAATTATTTTGCTTATAGTTTCAATCCTCATTTTTTAGAAATTCAAGAATTTTTTGTTATCGATTGCATGTGTATATCGTAAGCCTGAGAAGTTATCGAAAATTTGAAACAAACTTGTCATGCCTAGGGATTAGGAGAGCTCATATCCAAAATCTGCAGTCTCTAGCTTTTGTAGTTGCTGAGATCGACGCGCTCATACATACAGACGGACAGACGGACATGGTTATATCGACTTGACTGTTGATGCTGATCAAGAATATATATACTTTATGGGGTCGGAGAAGCTTCCTTCTGCCTGTTACATACATTTGCACGAAAACATTATACCCTTTTTTATCCATTCCATGGGTTAAGGGTATAAAAAATTAGGCATAAGATTTTTTCGGAAGTAAGCCCCAATAAAATTGTAGGAATATGTAGAAACATAGTAAGAATTAGAAGTTATTTCGATAAAATAAGAAAGAACTATAAATTATTGATCTTGGCTATAGTGAACAATAAGAATGATCTAAGAAGTTATGCAGAAGTCTCCTTTCTTGAGTTTAAAGAACTTGGATTATTGGACACAGGAGCAAATGTCAGTTGCATAGGGGCTAGTTTAGCAACAAAAAATTTTAGTGAATGCCTAGAATTTACATCATGTGGGTCATATGTGAAAACTGCCGAAGGTCGATCCCATATAGTTTGTGGAGTGTTACAGGTTGTTATGACTTACAACGGCGTTCAGAAGCCCATACAATTGTTCGTAATCCCGTCAATTAAACAGAAACTGATTTTGGGCATAGATTTTTGGAGAACTTTTGAGCTTGCGCCCAAAATAATTCATTCTATAGAGTTGTCCCAGACTATTGATAAGTCAGAGGATGTCTATCCTTTAACTTTCTTGCAAAGACAACAGCTTGATGTAGTAAAAAAACTTTTTCCCAACTGTGATACTGGCTTAGGCTATGTCAATATGATGCTGAATGCCATTTGGACTGTGTAACGCACCATCAACAATGTGTCGTTTGATGGACGAAATTATACCCTCCGACTTGCGATACTGCGTTTTCGGGTACATAGACGATCTTTGTATCGTATCCGAAGATTTTGAATCACATCTGGCGGTTCTGATCAGACTGGCAGATCAGTTTAGAAAAGCGAATATAACTCTAAATATTGAGAAAAGTAACTTTTGTGTAAAGAGTATTAATTATTTAGGTTATACTATTGGCTGTGGAGGAATTTCAACTGATTCCAGCTAAATTTCTTGTATTGTAAACTGGCCAGCGCCCAAGAATCTTAAACAGATTCGTGGTTTTCTTGGAGTTTGTAATTGGTACCGGCGTTTTATACAAAACTTTGCAGAGCTTGCTTGTCCAATTACAGAATTGTTGAAAAACAAGAACAAGTTCATTTGGACTCCTGAAGCCCAAATGGCAATGGATCAATTGAAGGCCATTTTAACAACTGTCTCTGTTTTGACAAATCTAGATTTTGCAAAGAAATTCTTTTTGCATTGCGACGCAAGTGATGTTGGTATCGGAGCTGTGTTAGTTCAATTATCTGATAATGAGCACGAGCAACCTATCGCGTTTATGTCAAAAAAATTAAGCCGTTCGCAGAAAAACTACAGCGTTGCAGAACGTGAATGCTTGCAGTAGGAAAGTATAGATGCTATCTTGAGCTTCAAGAATTTGAAGTAGTCACTGACCATTCGAGTCTTGTTTGGCTTATGCGCCAACAAAATGTCTCAGGAAGATTGGCTCGTTGGATTTTTAAACTGCAACAATTTAAGTTTAAGATTTCCCATCGCAAAGGAAACGAACATGTTGTTCCTGATGCGTTATCTCGTCTGGATGAGCCAGAAATTGCAGTCCTTGAGTAAGAGCCAGTTATAGACCTTGAATCTGATTCCATTAATGATGAGGAGTATGAAAAACTTAAGGCAAAGTTTAAAGCTAATCAAGACAAATTTCCCGACGTCAAAATAGTTGATCCATATTTGTATATCAAGAAAGAACACATGTCTGGCGATTTGGAGCAAGACCAAGTATCATGGAAATTATGGGTCCCAGAACGTCTCCGATCAGCGGTGATAAAACAAGCACATGATAGTTTAGTCTCTTCGCATGGCGGTATGCAAAAAACTATAGAAAGAATTCATCGAAATCTTTTTTGGCCAGGTTTGGCAAGTGACGTGAAAGCACCTAATTATACCTTACGCCCGCCCATGGGTACTCTTAGTCCGACATGCAGGCCCTTCCAGCGATTATATATCGACATACTAGGACCCTATCCGCGTAGTAAAAAAAGACATATTGGTATTCTTATTGTGCTTGATCACTTATGCAAATAACATTGGCTGAAACCTTTAAAAAATTTAACGTCTGCAGAAATTCAAGAATATCTACTACACAATATTTTCCATGCAGTTGGTGTTCCTGAAGTTTGTGTTAGCGACAATGGATCGCAGTTCAAAGCGAATGATTTTAACGCATTCCTTACAAAGTTTGGAATACGA
The DNA here is from genome assembly GCA_035044645.1 of Scaptomyza parva. NCBI lineage: Eukaryota > Metazoa > Arthropoda > Insecta > Diptera > Drosophilidae > Scaptomyza > Scaptomyza parva. Next base: position 141,214 of record JAWNNT010000062.1, read on the forward strand.
CATGTGTACACTGCCTTATACCACTAAGCATACAATTGATATAGAGGTCTCAAGCACGTTCGATATCTCATCATCCCATACCTAACATAATGGATCCCCCTAGCAAAAAAGAGCGAGAGAGCGATTTTCAGAGCTCATTACGCTTTCCGAGTATGCCGCGCAGAAAATGCAAGTCATTTCGTTTGCTTGCAATGCTAAAGAAAGGCTGACAGAACAGAACCGACTCGAGTCTCTGTATCTAGCCTTCTTCTATGTATGCGTGCTTATGCGAGCGTGCATATATGCATGAGTGTGTACTCGACCGAGCTTATGGTTGAGAGAGGGGCTGCGCTTGCGGGGTATGCACATGCTGCCGATTTTCTTTCAGTTATTCGTTGCTTTCAGCGGCCCGACTATTGTAGAACAAGGGGCGCGCGCGCGGTAAGCAACTAACGGTACAAATTTATTAGCATTTGTATGCGTGTGCACTTGTTTCTTTTTGAGCTGGGCTAGCTCGGTGGAGATTTTTGATATTTTTGCTTTTCTGTGCCCTTTTGCATGTGTGTGTACGTTTATGTGCATATATGAGGCAAACGTTTAAATGTATGAGGGACAATTACATCAGCATTTATTGACCTGCATAAACTACTTTGCTTCTGATATTTTTTTTATAAAAGTCACTAAAAATTATAAAAAAAATATAAAATGCCAGCAATGTTTTTCTTATTATTTCCTATATATATTTATTATTTACTATATATATTTATTATTTTACTATCTATATTTATTCTATAAAAAACATGCATAAATTATATATTTTTGAACATTGAAAGTGGAAAGGAAGCCGACGACCAATATCTATCATAACAATTGGTGGCATATAAATATCTGCATACAAGAGCCAAGAAAAAATACAAGCTTCTAAGCCAAACAAATTTTAGTTTTGCTATTTCTGGTCATAAATACTCTCTTCACTTTTGATTATATGACACTAGCAAACACTATTTTGTCAACGCAACTGCCATACAAACGTGTGAAAATGCACATGAATTTTAAAAGATTATTCAAAGTGCAATTGTGTCGCGATCGTATTGTTTGTGTTCATGTAGGTTTTCTAGTCACATATACGAATACTCTTTTTGCGTTGCGTTGAAAATTGTTTGCTAGTGTCATAAAAACGTACTCTCACATGCAAATGCAGGGCACAGAAAAGCAAAAATATCAAAAAATCCCGACCGAGCTAGCCCAGCCCAAAAAGAAACAAGCGCACACGCATACAAATACTAATAAATTTGTACCGTTAGTTGCTTACCGCGCGCGCGCCCCCTGTTCTACAATAGTCGGGCTGCTAAAAGCAACCAACAACTGAAACAAAATCGGCAGCATGTACATACCCCGCAAGCGCACCCCCTCTCTCATCCAGAAGCTCGGCCTAGGACAAACTCATGCATACATGCACGGAATGACTTGCATTTTCTGCGCGGCATACTCGGAGAGCGTAATGAACTCTGAAAACCGCTCTCTCGCTCTTTTTCGCTAGGGGGATCCATTGTGTTAGGTATGGTATGATGTGAGTTCGATGTTCTATGTGAGACCTCTATATCGATTGTATGCTTAGTGCTTATACTCACCTCAGAGTAATGCTGCGGAGCGGGTAAACCGAACTTTATTAGCGGCAGTGCGATCGTATTTGCAAAATGATCAAAAGCATTGGGATCAGAATCTTACAGGAATTTCATGCGCGTTAAGATCCTGTACATCAGTCATTGGGATGTTCTCCATATAAAGCTCTGTTCGGAATAGACATGATAACCCACGGTGCAGACTATCGGCTTTTAAAAAAGTTGTCCCTGTAAGAAGAACAAATAGTACCTATATCTCGAGCTGATACCCTTGCAATCTTGCGCAGGGATATCAAGGTAAATATCCGTCAAGCTTTTGAACGAAATGAAAAACAATACAATCTTCGCTCAAAGCCAGTTACGTTTAGAGATGGACAAGAAATTTGTAGACACAATTTTGCCCTTAGCAAATTTACGCAGAATTTTAATGCAAAATTATCACCACAGTTTTTGAAATCTCGCATTAAAAAAAAATTAGGTAATTGCTTTTACTTGTTGGAAGATCAGCAGGGAAAAGAAATAGGGACTTTTCATGCAAAAGACATTAGAGCCTGATTCCCGCTAATCATTCCATCTAGCGAAGTCAGATTATCGGGTGGTGTATCTTTTGTTATTTTCATAATTAAAATTTTTATCGCAAGTCGTTCTTGACAGTTTTGTCGCCTGCGATAAAATGCAGAAATAACAGTTTGAATGCTGCAATGCTTTTTATCTCTCAGCAGTGCGATTGCTTCCAGAGCTTAGAAGTTTAATTACAACTGACTTCATGCTCTCCAAAAAAAGCTCTGGAAAGAACTACTATAAAAAGTGCATGCGTATTAGATATCGCTCTCTTCTTTTTTTGGTCAGTCTTTGAGTTGTTACGCCGGACCGTCGAGTCGCGAGCTGCAGAAAACTGTTAAAACGTGATCGCGAGCACATGTTGAAATAAAATGTTCGATTGCCAATACACTACAATATCATAGTGTTTAAAACAAAATAAAACCAAATTCAAGAACTAAAGTATATACGAAGTAGCGACCAGAACATGCACACGACATCAGCTCATGGCCACGATTTACAAGTGGACTTAACCTCAATACGCACCCAAATCACCATGCGTTTGTCAACCACCAGCTCAGACACCGCCACCACCAGTTTTATAAAAGAAGTCACCCGTTTTTTTAAGCATATCGGTCCATGAGTCACAGCTCGTCTAGCTGTCTCCTGTTGTTGTTAAATTATTTTTTTTTTTGACAATATTTTGCGTACTTGTTTCTTGTAGTGTCCGAAGGGATCCTAAATTTAAACTTTTGTACGCTAGAGTCAAGGAAATAGCAAAAGCCCACCCCATCCCGCAAGAGCTACGGTATTATGGGATCCCGCTCGCTATACCTCCTTCGACTCATTGAATGCGTACTATAGACCTCCTCGTTCACACCAAGTCAATACATGCAATCGAGAAAGATGGTTACAAGTTTTTTGTACTATCAAAAATGGAAAAAGTTATAAATACAACTACTGGGGGAAGGGGGAGATACAATTGGAGGCCTATTTTTTTTTCTGGCAATGTATTCTTTCACTATTATGTGCTCCGGCAATAACTCGAAAAACTGATTTTAAAGGACGAGATGTTTCGATCATACAGGAACGTGAATTTCTTCACCGCGAAATTTGCTTTTGATTTGGCCTTGATATAGAGTCTATATTATAGACCTTGACATCGTCTGATATTAAGTTAGGGGAAGCCTTGAAACAAAGATTTGTCTTTTCGGTGGGACTGAGACAAATTTTTTTATAATATCCTGTACTGATTCCGAAATTGGAACAGGCGCGGATATGGGAATATTAGGTCCCGTAGGTATGCTAGGTTCGTGTTGTTGAATTAACTCAACACTACTAACCTCCGCAGAAACCAAATGATCGGGACTAGAACATACAACTTCCTTGGGAGAAGTTTTATTTTCACTTTGCATCTTGACATCGTCTGATATTAAGTTAGGGGAAGCCTTGAAACAAAGATTTGTCTTTTCGGTGGGACTGAGACAAATTTTTTTAAAATATCCTGTAGTCATTCCAAAATTGGAACAGGCGCTGATATGGGCATATTAGGTTCCGTAGGAATATTAGGTTCGTGTTGTTGAATTAACTCAACACTACTAAGCTCCGCAGAAACCAAATGATCGGGTCTAGAACATACAACTTCCATGGGAGAAGTTTTTTTTTCACTTTGCATTTTGACATCGTCTGATATTAAGTTAGGGGAAGCCTTGAAACAAAGATTTGTCTTTTCGGTGGGACTGAGACAAATTTTTTTATAATATCCTGTAGTCATTCCAAAATTAGAACAGGCGCTGATATGGGCATATTAGGTTCCGTTGGTATGTTAGGTTCGTGTTGTTGATTCGTTCTGTAGCGCTCGCTGTTAACGGTGACCGCCTCAACAAAGTCGTTTTCGAAAAAGTACGCCGGCCCAAAATTCACACCAAACGGTAACTTTTTGAGGATGCATTGTCACCTGTTCATTGTTGCGTGCGTTGAAGTCGTTCCATATACGGCAATTCTGCTGGTTAACGTAACCATTCATCCAAAAATGCGCCTCGTTACTAAAAATGATTTTTTGGCCAAAATTGGGCTCCTCTTTCAACCGATTCAAAATCCAATCAGCGAACAAACTGCGTTGTCTATGGTCATCAACTTTGAGCTCCTGGGTCAGTTGGATCTTGTCCGGATGTAGGCCCAAGTCCCGACGCAAAATTCGCCAAGTTGAAGTCTTCGAAAGACCGAGTTCATGTGCACGGCGATGAATCGACTGCCTCGGGTTCTGCTTCACACTTTCACGGACCACGCTGATGTTCTTAAACGTACGGGTTGGCTGATTGTTCACTGAACCGGTGGTCACCAAACGTTGAAGAGTCGGCTGTGAAGGGCCACCACGTCTACCGTAAAATGGGCGCAATGCGCGCATCGTTTGTGTTAACGAACACCAATTTTGATAATAAAGTTTTATAATTTGTACGTGCTGTTCAATCGTGTAACTTTCCATGATGATTTTGCATGAGCAACTTAATCATAAAAAAAATCTAAGCCTATTTTACCTAATTTAGTACCAAAGCTACTAATTAACCATGGTATAGGTGTACTCCTTTAAACTACTTGTTCGAAGAAAATATGAGACCAACAAGACCCAACATCCAGAGTATGCATCATGGTTAGGAAATGTACATTTTTTTTACTATTCTTTTAGAATTCTTGACTAACGACTGTGTGCCAATTGGCAAAAAAGGCAAAAGCATTTTTTTTTTCAGAAAAATTCCTACCTCATTCTATTATTCTAATAAGGTTCATGGTTTGTTCGAATAGCAGCCTAGCTCAAAACTCCAAAAATTAATTGGGAAAAGTTAAGGTTGACCCTAGAGCTTAACCTAGGCACCAAAAACGAGAATACCCAGATGCACAGGTGAGCTGGAAAGAATTGTACGATAATCAAATAGTAGCATTGACAATGCATTTAAAGAAAGATGCCCACTGGAGAAAACGCTCAGAAAAATGATGCCCTATGGTGGAATGACGATATTAAAAAACTGTGTGTCATTACTCGTCCCCTCTTCAACAAGAAGGAAACATTCTTGATCACTTAATGTACATATAAAGGACATAATTATACATATATCTATCTAAGCGATCCGTATTCACAAGTTCAAAGAATTTATTTGTGCCCAAGCAAGAAAGCATTACCAAACGCAAAACAAAGTAAGCGTCATATTCCCTTATGCTAAGCAAACAAAAAACAAATGTAAGCTTAGAAAAGAAGGTAAAGCATCTGCTTGCAAAGGCAGAGTACGGGAGCGGCGGGAGTGGAGGTTCCATTTGTGCACATCTTAGGGGGATGTCGCTAATAATCTTATCTACAAATTAACCAAAAGTTTAAAAAGATATGGTAATTTCTTATGGCACAATTTGATGCAAAAGTTTGTGAAAAGGCCCACCAAATTTTGTGTGTTTAGATCAGAAACTGTGGAAGATAAGGCCATTCTCATCTTAAAAAGCTGGGGGCTATCGCGACAGGTGTGGCTTTGTCATCCAAATTTTTGATGTAGCTTTTCGGAAGAAGTACCCAATTATCTTCATACTAAATTTGGTGATAAACAGTGTTTCATAGGCTATTTGGGGCAATAACAAGCAACAGTTTTAATTGCCTATCATAAATGTATAACACACTATTTTCAAAAATTGCAACGACCGATCGTAGGTACATATATTAGCTACCAAAAAGGGACTTGCAAGATCGGGCTATGTAAAAAAGAACCTTAATTTCGGGTCCCAGCTTATTCTTTACCTAAGAATGAATATATAATATATTTTAGCATATTTTTTAATCATAAGGCCGGCACAGCATATCCAACAGAATCTCAAAAATGCTCGGCCAGATAAGTGAAGCAAAATCAGTCCAGAAACTATCTAGAAGCTGGTATCTTCCACGAATATTTGGCTAAGGTAAGTTTCCGGATAACGATGGTGGTGGTGAGGTGAAGAGAGGACGGTGTATTCGGTAATCATAGGGTAATCACCACATATCCATGGCATGATTTGGCTGAAAGATGTACTTAACGATAAATCAAACATTCCTCGAGTGTAGTCATTTATTAATCAGTTTATCACAACTGACAAATAAATTCGGATGGCTAAATTTTTAGAGTATTAAACACACAATCATAGGCACTTATTTACATTCAAATTCGTAGATACCCATACCCTCTCAAGTTCCAAACAGAAATTCTTTTCCCTTTAGCAGACGATGGTGAAAATATTGAAGCGCATCGCATGAATTTTAAAATATTTCCCGTTTGATCGTGAGTGCTTAAAGAAATTCAATGACTTCAATAACTTCTTCCTTAGTTATAATTGCTGTATAAAAACGATTAGGTCGTGTAAAAAGAAGTCAAAAATATTTGTAAATCAAACGCTTGCGTCTATCAGGCTGAACGCCTACAATAATCATCTTTATTTTCAATCCCTACGCTTACTGTACTTACGTCTCTAATTATATTTACAAGTCTCAAAGGGGTATTTCAAAATTTATGCCTAATGTAGTGTGAGGTTAGTGTGGTCAATGCCAATAAATTCCGGTCGGGATGGATATATCCGCCAAAGTAGGATTTACTTCTGGATATAGCACTAACGCTGAAATATATATTAATACTTTATTGCCAGAGCCACGGGTTAGAATCTTCAAGTCTAGGGTCCAGAGACAAAATTGACCCGTTGACTCAACTGTTGTTTTGTAGATCAGTGTAATATTTGAACATTTATGTCTAGCTTCCTTTGGCTGAATTTTATTTGTATAGCAAAAAGCAAAGGGATTTTCTTAGAAAGAAGCTAAGTCATTTAAGTTAAGTCTAAGTTATTTCCGCGAGCTGGTTATGCTATATGTCCCGTCAAGGGATGAAATTCCGATCTAGCTAATAAGGATTGCGAATTGTTTTGTAGGATGTATAATACAGAGTCCGCCATCTAACGTTTTTTTTATACCCTTAACCCATGAAATGGGTAATAAAGGGTATAATGGTTTTGTGCAAAAGTATGTAACTGTATGCAAACTTTTCCGACACGGGGATTTGGTCATTAATGATGGGGATGTAGCTGGCATGTGAGTAATCGGTGATGTGCGCCGAGGCCAAGGACAGGAAGTAGAGAAAAGGGATTCCGAACCTAAGAAAAAGAATTTGACTTATATTTTGTTTGCAAGGATGAATCCCACCACCACAAAGGGAATACTTAAAGTGAAGAATTAATGGACCACTCTTCCTTTAATGAGGACCGTGGTCCCCAGGTCTGCTTCTACAACCCTCTCTTCACCCAAGGGAGTGAGCTTGTTTCCAAGTCTCCTTTTCGACTTTACCAAGACCTTATCTCCCACTTCAAAAACCCTGTTTTGCCGAGAAGAATTTTCTCTGGCTCTGAGCGCGATCTGGGCGTTTTTATTTTACCTTGGATCGACGTCAACTGGTCTTTTATTGATGACCGAGTGAATTGACCTTGTACGATTTCATCAAGAGCAGCAAATCGTACGCTGCAGATAGAGCAGATACACAGCCATTAAGATGCACCCAAACCACAGGCTATGATAAGAAATAGGTTCACACCATCTGTAAGCAGATGCACCCGAGCCATGGTTGGTGATTAGAAATAGGTTTTCACACCATCTGTTGAGCTGCCTGCAGTAAGCAGATAGTATCACAGGCAGGGTCATAAATAAGATAATTATAAGACATGTGCACGCATTGATAATCATTGATTGTTTAGGTTAACTTGTAGATAGCCTAACTAGTCCTAAACAAACCTTATACCATAAGAATTCTGTATATAAACCATGCATTTTTACTCAATAAATCAGTACGAAAAGAACTTCTTACGTATTCACTTCGTTGAGCCCAATTTGTCCAAAGTACCGATTGCGGCGACATTTGCTACTGGTACATGAACCGGAAGCATATCAAAACATATTTCAGCATTAAGAAAGTGAATTAACTTTTCCTACAGACATGTTGTACTTAGCCGTAGCTAGTAAAATTACCTCTACAGTGTCGCTTATGCCTCTGTCTATTTTTAGACACCTGGCTAGCTCCAGCAATGTGCTAAGGAAACGTTCAACTTGCCCATTAGAGCTACTGTGTAGGGGTGGCGCGTTTGAAATGCTGACTCTGAAATGGTTGGTCAGCATTGAGGAGATCGTGTGTGAGATCAATGATGGTTCATTATCACAATAGATAGCTTTGTTTTTGGGAAGAAACTCATTAGTTGAAGCAAAGCTGGCTGCAGATCTTCTATGGTTCTGAATTGAATAGGCTGTACTACAGCAAACTTGGAGTATTTGTCAATGCAGGTGAGAAAAAAGTTCTTAACCGTAGAGAAGATATCTACGTGTAGAATTTCCCCTGTGTTCGAAGGAATTGGTGTCAAACCAAGCTCCTACTTTTTCGGATGTCTATCATACTTAGCTCTAGCGCATGTCCTACAATTCTAAACGATCTCGTTAGCTAATTTTGACATTTTAGGAAAGTAGTATTCCGAAAGGCCCTGTTTCACATTCTCCTGGGCTGATCTATGAGCTCTATTATGCTTAGCCGTAAGGATTTCCCTCCTTTCATCCATTTTGAATATGTCCACTACTAGATTCTTGCAATGCCAGAATTTTGTGGATGGGAACCTTCTACTACTTCATCTTGTAAAAAGGTAAAAGGTAAAAAATCTAATGCTAAAAACTATAGAGGTATCTCCAAGTTATCTGCTGTCTGTCCCTAAGATTTTTGAGAAATTGATAACCTCTCATCTTCAACATCTTTGTAAATCTATGATTTCACCGTGCCAGCACGGATTCATGAAACACAGGTCTACTACTACTAACTTGCTAGAATTCACATCATTTGTTATCAAAGGCTTTGAAGAAAAGATGCAAACTGATGTTATTTACACTGATTTCAGTAAGGCTTTCGACACTGTAAGTCATAATCTTTTAATTTATAAACTTCAACTATTGGGCTTTCCCAATAGTCTCACTCTTTGGGTTAAAGATTATTTAACCTCTAGATTTCAGAGGTTATTATTTAATGGATTACTTTCTCAAGTGGTTCAGGTCACTTCTGGTGTTCCTCAAGGAAGTCACCTTGGACCGTTATTATTTACGCTTTTTATTAACGACCTTCCTTCCGTTATCAATCACTCTCGGGTGCTGATGTATGCTGATGATGTAAAATTATGCATGTCGGATACATCTCTTCTGTCTGGTCATAAACTGCAAAGTGACTTAGACAATTTTCAAACTTGGTGCAGAACAAATTTATTGCATCTCAATTGCAGTAAATGTAGAGTTATGTCTTTTTACAGACGAACGCCCCACTTCAATACATATCTTCTGGACAAGCATATTTCTTCAATTGCAAATCGAGCATCAAGTGCCTTGGGGTTCATTAAGCGCTGGTCGAAGGAATTCGACGACCCCTACCTAACAAAAACCTTGTATTTGTCTCTTGTGCGACCGATTCTGGAATACGGATCTTGTATTTGGTATTCCAAATACAGGATTCATCAGGATAGATTAGAATCGGTGCAAAAACAATTCTTGCTTTTTGCTCTTCGGGGCCTTAACTGGGATAACTCTCTAAACTTACCTTCCTATCACAGTAGACTTTTACTAATAAATCTTCCTTCTCTTTCTAACCGTAGAACTATGCTAGCAGTAACCTTTCTCCATAACTTAATAAATGGTGAAATAGATTCTTTAATATTAATCAACCAAATTAACTTTGCAGTTCCTATTAGATATACTAGAAATTTTGTACCTTTAGCTCTTCCACCCTGTTACTCTAACTATGCTATCCATAACCCCTTTCGGATCTTATGTGATACATATAATGATCTTTCCCACTTAATACATAGTGCTATTTCTATTTGCTCCCTAAAAAAACATGTCTTGTCTCATTTGTCTATTTGTTCGCGATCTTCGTAACCGCACGCTACGCGGAGCGCCCCTCGGTCGGACGGGCGGGAGGTGGGTTGCTACGTGCTAGGGTCCGCGCGTTAACAAGCCGGTGCTTGGTATCGTTGGGCCACTTGAATGTACTGTCCGTTAGTACATCTACGTCCAATAATAATAATCACTGCTAGAGTGTGCGAATCGCAATGGAAAGTGTTTACGCCCTTTGACCTCTTCAAGTTCGTTTAGTAACGATTCTTTAGAGATGAAGTTAAGTGAGTAGCGCTTTTTGTTCCCAAATAAAATGTAGGTATTTTTCGATGGGGAACGCGCCTCCTCAATGATTTTTTGGTTCTGGAAACAGTTTAATGGTTTATCTGTTGTCTCTATGGTGTAGGTGAGCGAAACTCACTGTGAACCGTTGCCGCACACGACTCAGCGTCTTGTTCTTCTAAAACATTAAGCTGTTGTCTGGATAGGGCATCTGCAACCAGATTTTCTTTCCCTGGTTTAGAGAAGATCCGCGCGCTTGATTCATCTATGCGCGCTTTCCACCTTTTTATGTTAGCGTTAGGATTGGATTCCGACACGGCAAAGGTTAAAGGTTGGTGGTCGGTAAAGATATTTATATCTTTAACCCAATACAGATAGTGCCGCAATTTGCTGAGGGCCCATATAATGGCCAATAATTCGCGCTCGTTAGTGGCATAATTAACCTCGCAGTCCTTCAATGCCTTTGAGATCATTGTAATCGGACGACCCTCTTGGGCCAGTACTGCACCTATACCGTAGGCTGAAGCATCTATCGTTAGATCAAATGGCTTCTTATAATCTGGGTATCTGAGCATGACGTCTTCAGAAGCCAATATGTTACACAATTTCTGAAAAGCTGTCTTTTGTGCTTGTGAAAATTGAATCGGAATTTTCCGTGACATGTACCTACTGAAGATTCCATTTTCTCCTTTTAATGTTTTCGAGATGGGTTTTGCTATTGCAACGAAATCTCTGATGAAAAATCTGTAATAATTCGCGAAGCCCAAAAATGACCTCACCTCGAATATTGCTTTTTGGATCTGGGAAATCTTTTATGGCCTTTACCTCTTCTGGGTCGGTGGTTGCACCGCCACTGGTGACTATAAACCCAAGGAAGTTCACACTTTTTTGAAAAATTGTGATTTTTCCGCAGATACCCTCATGTTTTCCTCGTACAGGCTTTTAAGGACCCAGTCTACATGTCTGACGTGGGACTCTTCATCTTGCGAAAAGTGAATTACATCATCGACGTAGACGTGACAAAATTTGCCTATTTTTTCCCGCAGCATGTCGTCGATGGCGCTCTGAAAAATGCTAGTCGCATTTCTTAGACCGAATGGGAGTCTACGAAATTCATACTTTCCGCCGTTTACTGAAAACGAAGTTTACTCGCGCCTAGAGTCTGGTAAAAATGGGCAGTTCACTTGTTGTCCTGATGGTTGCTACCATCGAGGTTTTGAAAGGTAAGGCTTCATTGGGGTCTGCAAATGTCTTTCTACTGCCCTTTAGTACTTTAAGGAACGCACTCCTTACTGAGGGGGGTGCATCCGACCAATATACACTAGTGAAATTGACATTAGCACAGGTGTGAAAGGAAATTTGTTTAACTTCTGTGCCCCATTTAAGTTGACCAGAAGCTAAGGATAATGACGCCCCTGCCTGTCTTAATAAGTCGAGACATATTATTCTATTAAACGTCGATAGGTTCGAAAGGAGGAAAAGGTTGTTTTAACCTTGAATAAGGACACTAAACATTTATGGGTAATTGTAGTTTGTCCGTGAATTGAATGAATCGAAAACGGAGGGTCTACTGGGCGGACGCCTTTCAATCCTTTAAATGGTGGGATGAAATTTTTTGAGCGCCAATGCCGAAGGCAAGTCACTGGGCTTTGCCGCAAAGAGGACATCTGTGAGGCTACGCTTAAGTCCTGATATGTCCTGATATCGCCAATGATGGCTCATAGGACATATTGACCTTGTTAGTCAATAGCGTTGGCTTCTTTTCTACCTCATCATAGTATTGCAATAACTGCTGGCCACATTGTCTAAGTGTTCCTAGCTCTTGCTCAATGCCATGTATCGGTCGTTTGTCGCTGTAGGTGAAGTCGAGGCGACTTATTATCGCGTCAAAGTTTAGCACTGTGCCAAATGAATCTAGCTCTGAATCAGCAGCGCCACTAGTTTTGCTTCTAATGATGATGACAGCCTGGTAGTGTCGTGAGCTGCCATTATATTGCTTAAAAATGTGGTAGGCCAAGGCCGCCTGCCTCCAAGAGACATATGATTCTTGTGCCCCCGAGAATTCTGACAGGCATTTGACCGCGTCTAGCGGTTCATCACAACGGACGTTATCTAATATTTCTATAGCCGTGTATATTTTTACCTCCGAGGCGGCAATGCGTGCTGCCGCCATCTGATCGGAGAGTTCATTGGCTTTTAGGGGCGCGGTCTGGAGTTTCAAAATGTTCGTCACAGTCCGACTTTGAATCACTATAATGTGGTCGCGGAGTTCTATACTAAAGGAACGATGCACTCATGGGCCTTTGTCACCAAAAAAGTTTTAATACGAGCGACTTAAAAAAATCACAAAAGAAAAATCAATCAAGTCGATTGAAAAAAAGGTATTTTTAAGCCGAATCTTATTTTCAAGGAGTCCCCCTCATGTGACGGACATTTTTATTGTAAATATTATGAACCGTTGCAAACCGAAATACTCGCTCACTCTTTTGTAAATTTTATGACTTAAAAAACTGTTTGCCACAAAAGTCCACTTACATGCTTTATTTTTGGTTTCGAGACAAGTGCGGTTGTTCCTTTCCTGACGATGATCCCCTCTTATCGTTGTTTCGAAGATAAGGCTGGATCCACTTCTCCTTTTGCCGCCTGTGTTAACGGAGGCAACTGCAGATTTTTGAATCCTTTTATAGGTGCTCCTGGGTGAAGCTTCGTGGGTACTGACCATGAATTTGTCAGATTACCACTAGTTGGGCGCCAATTAATAAGTTTATTATACTTATTTGTTTATGTTTAACTTCTACGAAGCTTGTAAGTTTGATATTGCATTAATAAATGCAGTCGGGTTGATAGTTAGTGTATTTAGCAGTTGTTGTTATTGTGAGAACTAAAAGGAGTTTATTCAAAGGCTATTTCAGACTAAAAACTAAAATACAAATATGATTGTTAGGAAGCCTTAGAGAGAAGAAACGCTAAGCCTCACATAAAGTGCTGAGCCTGGTATTTCCCATCATAGCAGCCACACGCATATGTCGTGATTGCCGGCTATGTGACCCTTTCAAGTGCTCATGGTGACATGCTGATCACTTGAACTAAACGTCGATGTTCGTTGGGTAAAGCTCAAAGGTTCATGGTGTCCTGTTCACTACTTCAACCGAACGTCGATGATTATTTATGGCCTTAAGAAATAAGAGCTGCTAAGCTCTGCATGTTTACTCTTATCGCATACAATGCTATGATGTCTTTTATGATTGACCTGAAATAGACGATCATGCATTGTTGTAACTAATCTCTAATCTTATTTTACATATAAGAAATCAAATAGATATTAGTTAACTTATACATACACACGAACACGTAGCGGTCGACCGCTGCATTTCTACTACTACTACTGCGAAACTAATTGACAGGATCGCTTGTGAGTTGGTAGACCAAACGATTAACACGAACATATATGTATACATATGTATAATAAAGTAATGTCAACTTTAGCTTATGCATAAAATGGAATACGGCACCTTAGTTGCTGTAGTAGTTGTTGGGGTAGTTAGGTAATGTCAATTTTATTTTATGCATGAAATAGAACTCGACACCTTAGTTGCGACATTATTTACTTGAACGAAAGTCGGGTAGTCAGCGGACAGAAAAGCTTAACAACCCAAGTCAATAAACTTTGGAGTTCAGCTGAGGTGGCGAAGGTGGCACCACAAGCACCGGAAAGAACGTCGTACCATAGCCGGCGAACACAGAATTTTTGCGTGACCGCTATGAATGAAAATGCAAGGCTCAGAACTCAGCGTTTTCCACGAGCGTCAGCGTTTTCATCATTATAAGAGCTTTCATTCTTTGTTAAATTGTTGGCTATAAGTCAGTCTAAAAAAGCCTTCAAATAAACTGGACGTACCGTCAACCCATCAGTTGATGACCACAGTCCTCATTACAGGGAGGGTGGTCCATAAGGACAATATAAACAGGTAAGAAGGCATTAGTTGAGTAAGCTCGACTAGAAGATACCCTTAACCGTTGTAAACCGGAAAAGTTATCGAAAATTTGAAACAAACTTGCTATGCTTAGGGATTAGGAGAGCTCATTACGAAAATCTGGAGTCTCTAGCTTTTGAAGTTTCTGATTTTGGCGCGTTCATACATACAGACAGACAGACGGACGGACGGACAGTCAGACAGACAGACGGACAGTCAGACAGACAGACGGTCATGGCTAAATCGACTCGGCTGTTGATGCTGATAAAGAATATATATACTTTATGGGGTCGGAGAAATTTCTTTCTGCTTGTTACATACTTTTGCACAAGGGTATAAATAGGCCGCTATATAGGGACTGTTGGAAATAACTGTATTTACCTATGTACACCGCAGCTTGTCTTGTCCGTTTTGTAGTTGTAATTTGTTGTTGCCTTCGACCAACGGTAATTGTAAGTTCCTTATGATCAAGACCTTCTTCGATGGTCTATGTTTAAGCTACTCTCATGAAGTAAGTATCAGTCGATTGTGGTCGCTTGAATCGCAGAGCATAAGTCGCATGAAGCGGACATAAATTCTGAATATATATAAACCGCAAGTTATAATAGGGACAATATAAAATCAGCCTTATCATTAGTTCTTCGTGTTAAGCATCCCCTCTTGGCGGTAGAGCTCCTCATGAAATTAGTAACAAATAGCGATGAACACAAAGGTCCAGGATGAAATCAATCAATTAACTGACACCATCAATCTGTTTCTCAAGGCAGCCAAAAACTCACGAATAGACTCAGGTCACTTACATGAGATGCTGCTGCCTAGAAACATAGCGCTAATGATGGAGTTACAAGGCTTAATGCTCGCCATCACACTTTCGAATATAAACGTTGTTAGTCCAAGCGTCTTGGACCATAAGGACTTGAAATCGGCTTGGCTAGAGGAGCCCAACAATATCCCTATAGGGGACCTTATGTCCGTTTCGTCCGTCAAAGTACTCCAGTCCACAAACATGTTACATTTTAATATTAAATTTCCTAAGATTAAGTCCGCCTGCAAAAGAATTACTATTTTCCCCGTAGTCCAAAAATGGTTCATCCTACACCTCAAGGACGACGTTGTTGCAGAATGTGAAGATGGGACTCATACCGTGGAGGATTGTATCACCTTAGCAGCGGCCACCTTTTGTCGGTTTTCAATAGAGAATTCATGTGCCAGAGAACTTCACTCGGGCATGGTGGCAAAATCCGGCCGAGCAGCTTGAATCCAATCACCTACGTGGATGAAGGAATTGTTATAATCAACGACCATTCGGCTAGGGTATGTGTGGATAACGGTACGTTAAGTAATGTCGGCCTTAGCTAACGCATAATATGGAATACGGCACCTTAGATGCTGGGATTGGGTAATGTCAAATTTATTTTATGCATGAAATAGAATTCGACACCTTAGTTGTGACATTGTTTACTTGAATTTTGAACAATAAACTTTGGCGTTCAGCTGAGGTGACGAAGGTGGCACCACAAGCACCGGAAAGAACGTCGTACCATAGCCGGCGAACACAGAATTTTTGCGTGACCGCTATGAATGAAAATGCAAGGCTCAGAACTCAGCGTTTTCCACGAGCGTCAGCGTTTTCATCATTATAAGAGCTTTCATTCTTTGTTAAATTGTTGGCTATAAGTCAGTCTAAAAAAGCCTTCAAATAAACTGGACGTACCGTCAACCCATCAGTACGAAGTGTCTCTCTTTTAGTTACTCACAACAATACCGTACCGTCGGTATAACAATAATAAGTGCAATACAATTATTAATAACTTAACTCAATTTATTAATGCAATACTAAACCAACAAGGCTTCGTAGAAGCAATAATAAGGATAATAAACTTATTAATTTATATAAATATAACATTTAATCAAAAGCAGCATAAATTTTTTTGTAAATTAATTACATAAAATATTCTTTTTTCTTTTGATTATAATTAATAGTTCTTAATAAATCTGTATTTGGTCATGAATATCTCATAATGAAGGAATATTGCATGTTAACAGAACAACAACATCATGTTTATATAATTATTGCATTGGCCATTCTGGATAACTAATACACACCTCTTATAAAAGTTTAGAGTAGTATTTGTATTACGTGCACTTAAACTTTATTATTGTGTCGTATGTCTTCGGAGTACAATGGATAGAAAACCCTTCCCATCCAGCGAGCCACAAAACGTAGCATAGTGCACACACCCAATTCCCTTTTCCAGACGACGTTGTATCAAGAAGACTGAGAGTACTGCTTACTGATCTCCTGCAGGAGTGTTACAAAATATATTTAGAACGCAGTAGGGCAACATCGCACTTGCTTGTTATTGGAGACTTTAGAAGTCCCAGAGCTCCCAAAACGAGAAAATTCAAATTAGGTGCAGAACAAAATCTTCAAACACATATCGATCATTTAATTAATAATTCCACCTTAAATATTTTTTTACATAATTCAGAAAGCAGTTGCCATTTTATGTTTCGTTGAAGCTTCATCATACACACTGTCCTTCACATACACAATCCCAAAAGAAAAGGCACCAGCGAGCCTATGAATCTATACTTTCTGAATATGCCCCAGCTGCATGCATGTACTGTAGTAAGCCAGTATTTAAGGAGAGCGAGAGACCCAAAGTTCGTTAATAGCAGCAGACAGGCAACAAAACCAGGTTGCCAGAGCACAAGGGCCAAATCACATTATTTGCAAGAAAAGCACTGAGCACGACTCTCCATACACACAGAAAAGGCATGGGTATGAAAGACTGCAAGAACGACTGAGGCAGCAACAGCAACACTAAGCTCTGGTGGAAACAAAACCTTGATAGGAGGAGACTGGAACGCGCACCATTGGCTATGGCAAAGCAGCACATGAAGCCTTTAAGTTTCCGGAAACCTGGTATATCGCCCAGTAAAAGTCCTTGCTACTGGATCACCAACAAGGTACTCTTACGGAGTAAGAGGCACACCTTCCCGTATAAACTTCGCCATCTTCCAGGGAGTAGGGCCCTCTCACTGACCACCTTGCTCTCAAAACCTCGCTTCAAAGCAGTACAAGAATAGTATGCAGAACTTCTAGGCTCCTTAGCACCCGCACTGATGTTGCTGGTTTTCAGAGACTGCTCGACTAAAGCATTCACCTCAACATTAAACCCAAATCTAGTTTAGATGTGGATGTGGAGGATGCCATAGAACTGCTTACCTCCAAGATTCGGTTACAACTGAAACCATCCATTTCCCAGTATGCAAGGGGGCGACATACAGCTGAACTGCCAACGCATATAATGAAATGGCTCAGATTCAAGAGGAGAAGTAGGCGACCAGATACCCAATGAGAGCAGGTGTCCCCCAAGGTAGCATACTATGCCCTTTCCTATGACATCGAGGAACTTGCAGCACTTGGCAAATTTCTCCTTGACACAAAGGCATACGATGTGGCAGTATATTATTCTGCACATTACAAGTACGAGGCAGCTGACGAAGCCAAGGAGTACATCCAACTGCTTGAGAACTGGAATCGCAGGTGGAACATCAAGCTCAACGCCTCAAAGTTCAAGGCCGTCAGCTTTACACTAAAGCATAGAGACGCCCACTCTGGCTTAATGGGGGTCCCCTTCATCCTAGAAAGTCTTCTCCAGTAGAGAATGTGCGTAGTTGTTGCAGTGAAGCGGCAATAATGGGTCGACATTCACTCGCTCGTATTTGCAAGAATATAGATTGTGCGTACACTAAAGCCGTATACTAATTGTATTATTAATTATGTGTTTTCGAACATTGAAAGTAACCTATCTTAAGATGCCGACGACCAATAGTTAGCATAACAATATGTCGCATATCAGCATCTGCCTGCAAGAGCATAGAAAAAGATCAACTTCCAATCCAGCCAAATTTCAGTTTTGCTACTCTGTTCACTTTTGTTTCTATAACACTCGCAAACAATTTTGTCTACGCAAAAGTTTCTCAATCGATTTTAATACAAATTTCAAAGATTTTCATTATTTTGTTTATAATTTCAATCCCCATGCGTAAATCTAAAAAGATAGCGAACATTTGAAACAAAATTGTCATGCCTAGGGATTAGGAAGCCTCATATCTAGAATCTGGAGTCTCTAGCTTTTGTAGTTCCTGAGATCGACGCGTTCATACATACAGATGGACGGACAGACGGACGGACGGACGGACGGACAGACGGACAGACAGACGGACATGGCTAAATCGACTCGGCTGTTGGTGCTGATCAAGAATATATATACTTTATGGGGTCGGAGCAGCTTCTCCCTGTTATATACTTTTGCACAAAACCATTATACCCTTTTTTTTTACCCATTTCATGGGTAAAAGTCAAGGGAGCGCATAACTGAATAAAATAATCTAGGGCAGTTGCAGCAGCAGACGAAGCAGCAGCGAAAAAGTACATAAAAAAGGTTCATTTAAATCGACAGCGAGAAACGGCAAAACATTTACTCAGATAGGAAACTTCTTCCGAACACTTCCTTTTTGCTCACCATCATCTCTTAAAATGGCGTTGGCTGAGAGGCAGTGCATTATGAGTGAGTGCAGGAAGACGTAAATTAAAATCAACCAACCAACCAAAAAGCTTTGTACTTTGACTAATATTAGTGACCGGAAATGCAGTTTTCAAACGATGAGGCACAGAATCCGCGATGCCCCATTGACTAAGTAGGTGGTCCTATACAGAAGGTACATGGATGAGATTACGTGCGGATATCTTAAGCCGTTTAATTTACTACATGCAAAGAAGCATCTCATCTCTTATATAATATATGTATGTATATATTTAATGCAAACATTTCGGAATAAAGATTTGAAGATAAACAAAGTTCCATTTATTAATTTTACGTTAGAGCATATTTTGGCTGGTAATATTTCCCATATGTATATCTACGGTTGCGGTCGTATAACACTATATCTTTTGTTCGTCTCGACAACATTCTTCTTTCGAATATTGTTTAGTAGGATTAAGATGAAATATTGAAATTGAGCTATTGTAAAATAAATTTAAAAGGCACGCTTAAAAAATAGAGATTTTTTTCTTTGTTCTGCGTACATGAACACCGCATGTCTCACCTAAGAACTTTCAATCGGGAGGCACTGATCCCAATCCTTGAAAGATAGATCTAAAGGTGATCAGTAGTGAGGCATAGATGAATTTTTCTCTAGCAAGGGCTTTAGTATCATACGCAAAGAGTGCGACTAATTGGGTAGTACAGTCAAATGTTGGCATGCCATCAGATTATCGAGGTAAATATTGCTGACGCTATATATTCTTGAATGTAATTAAATTTTTTACCCTTAACCCATCTATATATCATGTCAGCTATTTCAATATTTCATATAGTTTTTTCCATTTTATTGATAATATTAATGAGTTAATTGATATCATTTATATTTTATTTTATTATTTTTTTATTTTTTATTATTCTTCATTCAACTACATTCGTCCTTGTGTATAGGGAGTTTGTCGGAGGCAGTAGCAGCCAACAGAGCTAGCCACAGACGCCAGATCGCAATTTGACCAAGTCTGCTGCGTGGTGACATCCAAGCTTTCTTGTGAACTCAGCAATCTGCGTAAGGCCTCCATTTTACAGAGAAATTCAGCGTAACCGATGGGGGAGCACGTCTCTCTAGGTAACCATTCGAACTTCCACGTATCGGCGGTGTATTCATTAACTGGCCCAATTTCTTCGCTATATACAACACAGTTGTCGGACGAAATGGGAAATTACTAAAGTAAAGAAGTTTCAGCATCTTCGACCATGCCTAACAGACCCAGACTTGGAAGCGATGTATGTTTTCGAACAAACGGAAGGTAATTATGACAAAGCCATGTAATTCTTAATAATTTTGACAATATATTGTTGTTTTTTGAGGCACACGTTTTAACGTGTACGACAGCGCTGTCTAGGCAATTCTCTGTCTACTATACGGTTCCAGCCATGCTCAGGACAATTGGAGTGGGGTCTTTGGAAAAGCCCTTTTTAGACAAAACTCACAATACTCGACTAGAGCCTTCTTACTTGTTGCTATATTTATATACATATACATATTTAAACGTTCTCACAATTCCATCAATGTCAGCAGGCCCGATGACTACGTGGTGTGTATCTGTATGTGTAGGTGTATATGAATGTGTGTGTTTTTTATTTCGTTTATTTATCTACTTAAATTAACCTTACAATAAATGGGAATAGGGGTAAGTGGAATCGAGCGTTTGCGGTTCGGCCGTTAGGTATTGCGTCGCGAACGCATAGATTCCCCTACTCCGTCATTTGCCTTCTTAATCATTCGGCCTTGCGCAGGTCCAACTTGACAGACACTGCAAATCTGCTCACCGCCTAAAATCGCGTGCATTTGTCAACAATGCGTCCACTAAGTTGTTGACGGTAATGCTGACACCGACTATATCATCCAGGGTGCTGCGACTCGCATTGAAGCAGGAACAGTAAAAAAACACGTGTTCCGCATCCTCGATCTGGGAATCCCCGCAGCACGTGCATGTTAGGGCCGCTCATGCCCTAAGAGGTGGAGGTAGCTCCGGAAGCATCCATGCCCGCTGAACAATTGGGTCAGGTGGAAATTCAGCTGCCCGTGTGTCCTTGTCGTCCACTTCCGGACGTGCGGTATGAGACGGTGTGTCCACCGCCCCTTGGAGGACGCATCCCAGTGCCTCTGCCAGTTGACCATTGTTTTGCTCTTCGCCGCGAGTCTCTTGCTGGCAGCCGAAAGATTGCCTCCGCGTGTACCCTCGTAGACCTCCACTGCCTCCCTGGCCAGCTCGGTTATCGGGGCGATTCCAGCTAGGACCAGGCACGCTTCGTCCGAGATGGTTCGGAAACCGCTGCATACCCTGATGGCTCCTAGACGGTGTGTCGCTGTCATGCCGCGGGTGTAGCTTGCGTAACGAAGACCAGTATTCCATATGGGTGCTGCATACAGCATTACTGATCTCGTTACGCTTGTCAGGAGCGCTCTCCTCAGCTGCTTTGGACCTCTCGTGTTAGGCATTATCCGACTAAGCGCGCGGTTTGTAATCGCTGCTTTGGCACTAATGTAGCCGAAATGCTCCTTGAAGGTCAGGCGGGTGCCGAGCATGAATGTGTATGTGTACTGATGTGTGTGTGCCAAAGGCCACCGCGCATAGCTTTAAATATAAATTACAAAAATTATAAGTATTAATATTCACAATTTAATGAAAATAAAACTCGGAGCTTATTCCATTCAATACTGGGTATTGCATCTTCACTTGTGACAACAAGATCACCATCCAAAACCATCGCACAGTCAAAGCTAAACAAGGTCGGTACTGCATGTGGAGGGGGTTAGCCGCCTCTGGTCTCTGGTCTCATACAGACGGACGGTCAGGCTGACAGAAATTCACATATGGCTGTATACTTCTGTACCAATGCTTGGTAGTTTCATATCTCCGGTGTTTCTTAACCGATTTTAATGAAAACACAGAAGTTCATTATTTTGCTTATAGTGTCAAACCTCAAATTTAGTTTTTTGAAATTTAAGATTGTTTTGTTATCGATTACATGTGTATATCGTAAACCGGAAAAGTTATCGAAAATTTGAAACAAACTTGCTATTCCGAGAGATTAGGAGAGTTCATATCCAAAATCTGGAATCTCTAGCTTTTGTAGTTCCTGTAATCGACGCGTTTATACAAACAGACGGATATGGAAAATATATACATATATACTCTATGGACTCGGAAAAGCTTCCTTCTCCCTGTTACATACTTTTGCACAAAACCATTATAGCCTTTTTTTACCCATTTCATGGGTTAAGGGTATAAAAAGGGTTGGTTGCCTGCATTCGTAGATATCAAGTCGCTTCCAAGAATGCGACAGAATGACATGCATTTTTTGTGACACATAAAGCCTGCAAAAAAGAGTGACGCTTTGCGTTTGGTCACTCACCACACAATGCAAAAAGTTCGCCGCGCGATGAACCAAGGAAATTTCCACTTTGACATATCTATACAATTTACCAAGGCAGTGACCTTATATATGTAATGGTAAACAAAATTAAGACATAAATCATTGAGGCATTCTCATAAAAGACAGTATTATTAGATATCAAGAAAAATGTTTAATAAAATAAATTTTGTTTGATTGTAATTACTTTAATGCAGATTCTTATCTGCAAGCATTGAGCGCTACATAGCAAAGATTGCAGTTCAAGTTGAGCTTTTTTGCACCGACTGCCCAAGCCAAGTTTGCTGCTGCCAATATTTCGGTGATCAACGGGGTATATAACTTTTTTTGCACATTTAACCTTTGTTTTAGAATGAAGGTGTTTAAACCCTATCAATAATATTAACAATAAAGCCCGGCTTAGTAATGTCAATTTTAATTTATATATGAAATTCGACACCTTAGTTTCGAAATTGTTTACTTGAACGAATGTCAGGTAGTCAGCGAAAAGCAAAGCTTAACGACCTAAGTCAGTAAACTTTAGCGTTCAGCGAGAGTGACACCACATGCAGCGGAAGAATGCTGTACCATAGCTAGCGAACTCAGCATATTTGAATAAGAATGCATTACAACGAGCGTCAGTATTTTTATCATTATAAAAGCTTGTTAAATTGTAGTCTTTAAGTCAGTCTAAAATAGCCTTTGAATAAACTAGACGTACCATCAACCTATCAATTTGAAGTGTCTTCCATTTAGTTCTCACAATAACAATAAGTGCTAAATACACTAACTATCAACCCAACTGCATTTATTAATGCAATATCAAACTTACAAACTTCGTAGAAGTTAAACATAAACAAATAAGTATAATTAACTTATTAATTTGTACGTCGAAGGTGGATTATGAACCAAGCAAGGCTAGTAGCAGATTAGCGCGATGGGTAATTAAATTTCAAGGGTTTTCCTTCGATATTGAGTATCGAAAAGGTAGTGACAATTTTACGATGTTTTTTGTATAACAGTAATTTTGATGATTGTTGGAAACTATATGTTCCAGAATTACTACATGATCAAGTGATCCGTTCAACTCACGATCAGCCTTAGTCTAGTTATTGTGGCATAGCCAAATGCTTGCAGCGAATTCGGCAAAGATTCTTTTGGCCGAAAATTGTGATTGATATACGTAGTTAAATAGGCAATTATGACATATGCAAGACAACCAAGTATCCTACATGTGCTTTAAACAGCCCATGGGTAGTCAAGTGTCTAGCGATAGACCCTTTCAAAGATGTATATAGATTTTATCGGACCTTTTCCGCGTACGAAAAAAAAAAGTGTTGGCATTTTCATCATCGTACTTGATCATTTTTCAAAATTCACAATCCTCAAAGCAGTGAAGAAAATTCATTCACATCTAATAATTGCCTATTTGAGAAATGATATTTTTATATGTTTTAGAGTGCCCGAGATAATTGTCTCTCAGTTTAAAAGCCATGATTTTTTAAATTTCATTTTACAATTTAGTATTTACCACCTACGAACCGAAACAAGTGCCCCTCAGTCAAATGCAACTAAAAATGTAAATTGGTCCATAAACGCAGCTTTAAGAGCCTACATTTGTACTAATCAGAGAAAGAGCTTAGTTTTAAACATAACGATTGTACTGCGCACTTCATCTTTCTTCCACGATCTCACCCTCACCTTGATACGGATTACGAGATACTTGGAAACCTTCAACATCTTTTAATAAAAATCCATCGTTTCTGAGAACTTTCGCTATCATAAAGGGTAATTTGTTCTTCGGTATTAATTTTCTGGATGCCTCTACTGTGCTGTCAAAATTTTTTACCGTATCGTAGTCGCCTTTTTTATATTCATTCGGTTCTTTTTTTCTAGAGTCATATTTGGTTTTGTTGTAGGCTTGGGCTTGTTTTTGCTTTTTCGTTGCATCAGCTCTGATTTCATCTAAACTTTTCTCTGTTGCTATGACATTTATATCCCTTAATTTTTATTTCAAATCATTTCTTAAGCTTCCCCTTGTCCTACGCCCAGCAACATTGTACTTGGCTATTGATTAACACTTCTGTGTTACGTGTTGTTAAGTGCTTACTTTACATCTTCTAAAATCATGTCGCAAAGTAAGCTTTTTTCTGGTTCTATTAGCTTTTCTATCATAGGCCCAAGACTTCTGTTGATACTCTCAACTTGACCGTTAGCCTGCGGTGACCATGTTGCTATCTTTATATGTTTAATAGCGCTTTTGTTTAAAAGTTCATCAAACCCTTTTGAGGTGAAACAAGACCCACGGTCTGAAATAATGTTTTTCGGTCGGCTATATGTCCTGAATAAGTCTCTTAGTGCATAAATTACTTCTTTTGTGTTTGTTGTCATTGTTAGTCGTTTAAATTTTGTAAAACCGTTTACGATGTGCATCAGCTCAAACGGTTTGTTGCCTTTTGAATACAATGCAATAAACCTTCCCCTATTCCTGCCTTCGGCGAGAAAGCTATGCATTTTGAACAATTTTCAATATGAGAACGGCATTTTTCTTTAATCTTGGAAAACCAGTAACTTTTGTTTATTAGATTTGTTATTTTGCCTCTGACTATGTGTTCTATTTAATTATGGTATTTGTAAAAGGCATGGTCCTCCATATTTTCTGGTACATAAAATAATATTCTATCATCGTGTGTTTTTCGATAAATTATTCCGTTTCATATTTCGAATAATTTGTGGTCAGATGTTTCTAACAATTTTTCAAGTTTTTGTATACTTTCATCTTTTGCTTGGCAAATAACTAAATATCTTCAAAGCTGTTTGTCTCCACTATGAGAATATTATTGCACCTACTTAAAGCGTGTACATGTTACATTTTTGTTCCTTCTCCCTCGTGGAAGTAATCTTGAAGCTCTTAAGCCCATCAAGCAATTCGTGGAAAAAAGAATTACAGTCTGTGATTATTTTAAAACGATTTCCTTGAAGGTAAACACGAAATCTGCGTAGAGCGCATAGTTTTGCTAAAGTTTCCAATTTGAAACTGTTGTGAGTTTCGAAAAGAAGAATATTGGATGAAGTTCTCCTTCTCTTCAATTTTCAGAAAACAATTTAAGTCCTTTTCGGTAAGCTCGAAATGTTTATCTTTTTTCAATAAGTCATATAACGGTTTGGTTATTGTCGAATAATCTTTTATAAATCTACGAAAATATGAAGGCTTGTGTTGTCTCAGGTACTGGGAAATTTTCACCGCTTTTATGCCTTTGTCATCAGCGCGAATGCCTTCTTTTGTTATTAAAAATCCCAGGTAGTCAAGCATTAAGTTTGATTGTAAAAATTCACATTTGTTCATAAGTTTTTATCATTTCTTTTGTTTTTAACTAGTCTTGTAAAAACTTATTTGATAGTTGTTTAGAGGAGAAAAATTTTTGTGTTCAACTATGTTCGAATTTTCACAGAAAGTTGTGGATTATTTTACTAAATGTAAAATACGATAACTTTACATTAGTTTCTTTCGTTTATTTAATTTTGCTACGTTTTACAATGGTTTTATGCTATGCTGCGGGTTGCACATTAATTTTCGACTAAACTAATGCGATTGTCAATTTCCAGTTAACGCGCAACCATATTGCAACGCAATAAGATCAAGCTATGCCAAGTAGTCAGACGCAATGTTATCTATGAAATTAGATAAAATCGCATTGACGTTATGTATTATGTTAAATTTTGCTTAGATTATTTGTTAGCTGCTGCTGTCTTCGACATGCTTCCCCCGTTGGTGCGAGGGTTTTAACCGACTTGGTCTCAAGGGGCAAAACAGCGATCTTGCCAACGGCTCTTTTGACGGTGCCAGCTGCGGTTTTGATTATTGCAACCCGCGAGACGCCGTCTGGTCCAGTGATAGTGCTTTCGACTCGGTCGAGACGCCAATGAAGAGGTGGCACGTTGTCATCCTTCGGGACAACGATTGAGTTGGTCATCAAGTTAGGTGTCGATGAACGAATGTTCATGTTCATTTTGAATGTTCTTGAATAAGTGATAGGTAGGTGGTGCTCCATCTGCGCCAGAATGCTTGCTGCATTTGATAAACGCGTTGCCAGCGACTTAGGCGATTGATGTCGATATGCGGTATGTCGGGTTCTTCGATTGTTTCATATCCAATCTCCAATCAAAAAATAACCAGGAGTGAGAACTTCTAAGTCGCCTGGATTCTCTGAAATGGGACAAAGAGGTCGTGAGTTTAGCATTGCTGAAATTTCGCATATATGTTAAATGTGCAGCCTCCCACAAACCACCAAAATGAGGAGACCGGGGTGGAATAAAGTTCCAGTTGATTCCGACTGACAAGCAAAAATTCGAAAACTCCTTCATATGAGGGTCGTTTAGAAACAGTAGCCTCAACTCGCACAGTTCATTCCGCGCTCCAACAAAGTTTGTTGCGTTGTCCAACCAGATTGAACTGGGTTTGCCACTAATTCCGATAAATCGCTTTAATGCGGCGATAAACGATGCAGTTGACAAATCCTCCACTAATTCCAGATGTAGTGCTTTGGTGGAAAAGCTGTTCCTTGACTGTGACTTGATTAAGAATGGTCCACAAAAATCAATTCAAATTGTGTAGAATGGGCGGCTTGGTTGCACTCGATCAGCCGGTGACGGAGCCATGTGCTCGAGAAGTCTGGGCTTCATGCGAAAGCAACGAATGCATTTGCCGATGACTGTTGACACGGTTTTTCGTCCGCCAATGGGCGAAAATCGTTGTCGGAATGCGGCCAGCAAACTTTGTGGTCGACTATGCAGGAATTAACGGTGAAAGTGATCGATGATGGCGATGCTGACGGGGTGCTGAGCTGGCAGAATTATTGGGTGCCTTGCTTCGTAATCCAGAAACGAATTCTGAAGACGTCCACCAACGGGAATTAATCCCAAGGATTTAAGGATATGAGCTTCGATTTAGATGACACGCCATTCCCTTTGAGCAGATCCCTGTGCTCTTCAGCGAAGTGAATCTTTTGTATTCCTCTAAATAAAAGATGGGCACCCGCCTTTATGTCGTCGACTGTAAGCGGCCCTTTAGATCGACTTTGATCCTTTGTGTTGCGCTGAACCTGTATATGTAACCAAAGACACCTCGCATTTTGCCAAAGAAGTTTTCGTACTTGCATCTTTACGATATGTCAAGCTTGCCCGTTAGGATTAAAGCATGACGGCGACGTTCAGGCAGATTTAAGCTGGTAGGAATGTTTGGCGGCCAATCAGAAGGAGATGAGCGTAGAAAGGCTATCCTTAATGACAAAGGTCCGATTCCAAAAGCTCCAGCGCTCCGCAGCCACGTGATAATATGTCGGCTGGGTTTAAATGAGTAGGAACGTGTCTCCAAGTCATCCACTTGATGCGCTCCTGAATCTGAGATATTCTCTTGGGTACAAATATATTAAATTCAGATGGAGCTTGTCGAATTCCAGAGAGTGCAATCGTCGAGTCAGATCAACAATAGAACTGGCAAGGGTGCGGTGCGAATTAAGCTATGCTAAAGACGAGCTGATAGCAGATGTGCGGCGGCTAGTTCCAGTTTGGGAATTGTAAGCGTTTTTAGAGGTGAGACTCTTGATTTTGAGCATAGAAGATGTGACGAGTAGCTACCCTGCGCTTCTGATCGCACGTAAACACAGGTGCCGTATGCGGCTCCTCCAGTTATTAAATCGTCATCGTAAAAATCCCTTCGAATGATCTTTATCGTAAGGGGCATCGAGTTTCTTCGTCATGAGAAAGCTGTTGCATAGCTCGAACAGCTAAAAATGCCGCAGGCTTTGTTCCGTATGTAACAGTGTTTAAAGTGTAAACCTGGACTTCATCGCTCGTATTGTCACGCCATAGGATGCATTGAAGATATTGGTCTGGGTCAGTCACGCGAACACAACGGTACATCTTGCAGATATCCCCGCATAAGGCCACCTTCTAAAATCGAAATCCAACTAATGTTGTGAATATTTTTGGTTGTATTGACGGTCCTGCGAGCAAGAAATCGTTAAAAAAGAGCCCAGATGTGGTTTTTGCAGAGCCATCAAAAACTACTCGCAACTTGGTCGTGGTACTATCGAGCTTCTGCACGCAATGATGAGGCAAAAAGTATTGAGGTACAACAGACTGCTTGGAGGCTAAAGTCATGTGCTTCAAATCGATGTATTCCTTCATGAATGCAACATACTGCGACTTTAAAGACGCATTTTTCGCCAGCTTCAATTTCAGTGCATTTAATCGACGTAAAGCACGACTGTACGAATCCCCAAGTGCATCTAAGCGCGCCTTGGCTGGAAGCCGAACAGAGTACTCGCCTTATTCAAGCCCCGAATAATTGCGGAGAAATAACTGCTCACAAAGCGCATCCTCCTCCGACGGCGTATCTATAGCGCCGCAACAATTGTCGATTTCCCAGAACTGCTTTACTAAATCGAACAACGGTTCCGAATGCACACTGAAGGCTCGATGGCTGCAGCTAAGGATGTGTATTTATGAACAGCACAGCCTCCAGACACTATCCAGCCTAATTTGGTCTTCTTGAGCGTGGGCAAATGATTTGCAAGTCGAACTTGCCCAACGCAAAGGAGGTCGAAAAAAATGCCAGCGCCTATTAGCATATCGATCCTTTGACCTTTGTAGAAGAGCGGGTCAGCGAGGTGAAATTGTTAGGCATTTTCCAGCCGATTGTATTTATATCAAAGTGGGGCTAATAATCAGTTATCTTCTGCGTTACGACTGCAGAAAATGATCTTTGGTATGAACCACTAGCTGATTGCAAAAAAATGTCAGCCGATTTGTTGAGTGAGAGAGAAGATTCGCCTATGCCGGATACTGCTATTTTTGAGTGGCGTAGCTATTACTTCAGCTGGTTAGCGAAACGGGTGGTAACAAAGTTTAGCTGCGACTCTGAATCTAGCAGAGCTCTACAGGGTACGAAAATAGCAGATCGATTTTTGAAAAGTATAATAGCGTTGGTAGTTGGACCGAATTCAAAATTTTCCATCAACCGGCAACTCTTTTCCAAAATTGCAGACATATCGCTCTATTTCGGCAGATCCTTCAAGGGCAATGCTTCCTCCCACTTCTCCAATCCATTCCAATTTTTATGTGATGAGATGAATCAGCAAACCATCCCTAATTTCCTGAGCAGATGCATAATTCGGTGCAAAGACCACGCGCTCGCTGACAATTTTGCTCTTGCACAAACAAGCTCCATAAGATTAAGCCTTTCAAGGGTCGATTGCGCAGCATCAAAACTAGACCACATTTCGCTGATCGCTTCATCGAAATGGATAAGCTGCTCAGCAGTTAAGAACGCGTTTAATGCTCTAAGTTTCCGATTTATTGATTCTGCCTTTGCCTTGTAAAAGTCCAAGTCAGAAGGAGAAGCCGCGTTTGAATTATGTTCGTTCACTGACATTTCAATTGCTAGTCACGATTGACTCGCGCGATCAGCACTGTCAAATATGCACGTATGTATGTTGTTAGCGAAACAACGGACAACCGAAAATGCAGACTAGATTAACGGCAAGTATAAGTCACTGAACGCGTTACCGAAAGTTCTACCGCAATTAGCGTTGGTACAGCTAAATCGAACGGATGAGTTTCATCAAATCCGCTCAAACATTGAAAAGAACCTAACGAAAGCTTATGAGAAAATTCAGTGTACTTATGATTTAAGTTGTCGACCTCGATCATTTAAAGTCGGCCAAGAAGCCATTAAGCGTCTTTTCGCTATGACTAACGCGGCCGCTACTTATAGTGCACAACTGGTTCCAATCTAAAGCGCGTATTAAAGCCAAACTTGGTCAATCGATTTATTTAATCGAAGATTTAAATGGAAAATGGATTCCATGCAAAAGACCTATGATAATCGATTCCATATTATTATTATTATTATTCCCATCCAGTAGTTAAAGATCAAACCTGTCGTGTGAGTGTTAGATTAGACTCGATATAACATAGGGTCCGCCAAATAACTTTTTTTTTTAAATGAAATCAAAAAAAAAAAACCACTGAATATTTTCTCAAGTACCCTTAACCCATGAAATGGGTAAAAAAAAGGGTATAATGTTTTTGTGCAAATGTATGTAACAGGCAGAAGAAAGCTTCTCCGACCCCACACAGTATATATATTCTTGATCAGCACCAACAGCCGAGTCGATTTAGCCATGTCCGTCTGTCTGTCCGTCTGTCCGTCTATCCGTCCGTCCGTCTGTCCGTCCGTCTGTATGTATGAACGCGTCGATCTCAGAAACTACAAAAGCTAGAGACTCCAAATATTGGATATGAGCTCTCCTAATCCCTAGGCATGACAAGTTTGTTCAAAATTTTCGATACATTTTCAGGTTTACGATATGCACATGTAATCGATAACAAAAAAATCTCGAATTTCAAAAAACTGAAAATGAGGATTGAAACTATAAGCAATAATATATATATATATATATATATATATTATTATATATATATATATATATATTATTATATATATATATATATATATAATAATAAACTTCTGTAAAAACTTCATTAAAATCGGTTAAGAAACACCGGAGATATGAAACCATCAAGTATTGGTACAGAACTACACAGCCATATGTGTATGTCTGTTAGCCCGACTATCTGTTTGTCTGTATGGTCAAGGGTTAAGGGTACCTTCTAGTCGAGCTTACTCGACTAGAGTCTTCTTACTTGCTTGAAATAAGAATAGGGGGCCAGTAGGAGAAAAATATGCAGGCAGGTTAGATTCTGTTTTGGGTCATGGCTTGTTGGTGGATAGTTAGTGTGTGAGTTTATCTAAGTATAGTTTGGATTTTCTGTAGTATTGACGGTGATAAAAGTATACAAAAGCTACAACAGCTGGAGACCCCAAAATGGATATGAGCTCTTCTAATCCCTAGGCATAGCAAGTTTATTTAAAATTTTCCAGAACGATATACACATGGAATCGATAACAAAAAAATCTTGATTTTCGAAAACTTGAAAATGTGGATTGAAACTATTAAGAAAATAATTAAAATCTGTGAAATTTTTATTAAAATCGGTTGGGAAACACCGGATATATGAACCCATCAAACATTGGTACAGAAGAACACTGTCACTGTATGATCAAGGGTGAAGGGTATCTTTTAGTCGAGCTTACTCGACTAGAGCCTGCTTACTTGTTTATTTATCGATTATTATAACCAAAAACTGACTAAAATTTTAGTTTTCGAATATAAACGTCTTTTGCCATTAAGTTAAAATTGTATTCATTTATAATTTTGTTTTTAAAATAAACATTTTTCTACTTAGCTGATTTTTATACATGTTAAGTTTTTTTAATTTTGACACACATAAACTTTTCTTCCTGTTTAAAAATGTTTATGTTAAAAGTTAAATTCACTTATTAATACAGAATTATAACTTTTATAATAATTTAACTTATTGTAAGTCAAAACTCTAATATTTTCTATGTTTTCAATTTAAATCAAATTGAAATATAATGGGAAGTGTCAAAAATTAATAAGTCGCAATTTAGGGTATTTTGGTACTGTCAAAAGAAATGAAGACAGTAAAGAGTCTTATCGTTTACATGCGTGTTCCATTTGAATGAGAGAGAGGCTTTTGTGTGGATGGAACATTGAGGACTTAGGTGTAAGCTTAGAGTAGCCTCACAATTTACAAATTATTTTTGCCGTTGTAAATTTTGCTTTGGGCAGATGGTTGTATTCCAAAATTTGTTTATTTGTTTAGAAGAAGGGCAGGGACGAACGTAAGTCACCCAGCAGTGAATAGAAATGACCAATATTACACCAATTAAGCTACGCTACTGATCTAACTGGCCTTCTAAACAGGAATATATGTTCAAGAGGTGAAAAACATGTTAACTTTAGACGTGAGGAATCTAGTCTAGACCGTTTCTTTTAGACTCGGACGCGAGCGTTCAGTTTCGGATGTGTTTTAGTACATAAAGATGATAAAGGTGTGCATTTATTTCAGAAAAACTATCAAAAGCTCAAATAAACTATTTCACCACGGAACTGGTGTGTTTAATAAATAATAAATGGAATTAAAATGCTTGAATGATGTAGAAGTATGTAGAAGTTAAATAATTCGCGGTTGAGACGGCATGCCTCAATACTGTGGATAAAAAACAAAAAGACCAAGCGGGTAGACTGTCATGTTGGGTGATCAAATTACAAGGATTTGATTTCAAATTGTCGTGGTTGATGCACGCCAAAATGATACGAGTGTTACAGTACTTGATAAAAATGGTTTATAGTTGATCTGCCATCCTCCGAAGTTAAATCTAGCTATTAGACTGACTTTTTAAAACATATTTAATCTAATGAATCATAATTTACCGATTTAGAGATGCGAGATGATTTAGCCAATAAACGGTTATGTATTGAATCCGCAGAACGACCATTTCAAAAGCTTTTGGGGTCAGTATGTAAAACACGATTTATTTTGTACCTTTAGGGTAAACTGAAACTATGCTAACGGTTCAGACTAACGGTTCCCAATTCGTGTGTGGTTAATTTAAAGCGTTTCTATCGATGTTTGGATAATGTTGGCGACTGCTTAAATAGATTTTTATTGTCCGCGTGCATTAGAAAGGATCATATAAAGTGGAACTTAAAGCTACTAGAAGTTTAAACTTGAAGAATCTAACTTATAGTAAACTATTAGCACCAGTATTTCAATCGGCTTTGGTAATCAATCGACTGGGCTCAATTTTTTTGTTAATTTTTTATAAGGTATTTAGTTAATTATCTCTTAAACCCATTAAACAAAACTTAAGAATCATAAACATTAACAAAGAATCATTAAAAATACTAACAAAGGCACAAAATTCAACTGTCAAATGTTTACACAACCTTCCAATCAGTTTTTGGTTTTATGCTATAATTAATATTTTGTACGTCCACCGTTGGCTTTCATAGCTAGTTGACGTCTGGGCTTTGGGCAGGTGTACCGAACACCTTTTTACAGTTATAAAGCAGCCAGCACCTTACCATATTAGCATTTTGCTTGGGATCATTGTCCTGGTTTAACTTGTATATTGGCTTGCCATCATTAATAAATCCAAATTTGTGGGCACGGTGTACCAAATGTGTGTTCAAAATACTTAAATATTGTTGGGCATCCATTGTATTTTCAATAAAGCACAATTCTCTAACTCCTTTGCTCGAGATGCACCCCCAAACCATCACTGACAATTTTCCAAACTTAACTGTGGGTATAATATTTTTGTTTTCAAGTGCTGTTAACGGCTTGCGCCACACTCTGCTGTGTCCATCATTATAGTAAAATATAATCTTGAATTCATCCCAAATTACCACGACGTCGCAATATGAATCCAGCTGATCTGGTTGAATTAGTTGGATTTTGGTTGATCTTTCTGACCATTCGCTTTGCCCTTGGAGTTATTGCCCGCGGCCGACCAGTTTTAGGCTTCGCCTCCACCCACTCCTCGGTTTTAACGCGGATTTAATCGTTGTATACAGTTTTCCTGCTAATTGCAAAAATTTCTGCAAAATCAGAGACAGTTTTCCCCATGGTGCAGTTGTAATACACCAACTGGTTCATTTCGAACGATAACCGCTTGCCTGGCATTTTAAAAACGTCTAAAACTGTCCCGATTATATATCAATTCTCTATTCCAAATATAAAATTTCTTAAAAAATTGCATCACCAAGAGCTGCGCGTTTTTATGTTTTTAAAAAATAACTGTAAATATGCAATTCACAACGAAAACAAACCAAAAAATAAAGTGTGTAAACATTTAATTGACAGTGGAATTTTGTGCCTTTTTTATTCCTTTAATGTTTCTTTGTTAATGTTTTTGTTTTTTAAGTTTTGCTTAATGTGCTTAAGAAGTAATTAACTAAATAACTTATCAAAAATAAAAAAAAACAATTAAAAACAAAAACAAGCATCGCGGGTTTTCCGAAACGATGTTGATTTTCCTTCCCCGGCAAACACACACCTGGACTAAGCTAAACGATTTATCAATCAGTTAAGGAACAGAATATGTATTAGATGATTTATAATGACCAATCCGATCAGTTCTGCGTAAAAGAAAGTCGACAAGCCCGGTTGGCAAAAAGAGTATGTTGTGAGCAGCCTTC
This sequence comes from Scaptomyza parva, assembly GCA_035044645.1. NCBI lineage: Eukaryota > Metazoa > Arthropoda > Insecta > Diptera > Drosophilidae > Scaptomyza > Scaptomyza parva. The sequence goes on from JAWNNT010000062.1 coordinate 175,621, forward strand.
AGTGCTAGTTAGGGCGCCTCAACAATTTTTTAAAAAGCTTTTGCATATAAAGATATTATAATATTGGGTGATATTAATTTGTACTTAAGTAAATCTGATGATGTGAGTTTATAACGAACCTATCAGAAAAGGATTTATGTGCTTTTCAGTGAAAATCAACTTTGTATATATTTTTATAGATTTGAGATAATGCATGTTTACACGTAAAAAATTAAATATTAATTTCTAAATACAATTTATCACAAAAATATTATAACATTAAAGAAAATAAATGAATTCATAATAGTAAACCCTCGAATATCTATATTTTTACTAATATTCAATGAAGCTTTAACGAAACATAGAACGAACGACTGTAGCATTTATTTATCTGCTCAAATATCTTCATAGTTGCAATAAAGGCTTTGCGTATTATGGAAAAATATATAAGGCGGAACTGTTAATTAAAGTATATGCAATAGCTGCAACTGATTTTTAACCTTGTCGTCAAAAAATTTCTGTGCGATGTGCACACTTTGAGCGTTCCTTAGTGTATTATGTGTTCCTAAACTTTCTTTAAAAATATCATTCATAAAGTACTGGGATTTCCGGATTATTTTCATTCCACTATCTACATTGACCGTAATCAGAAATGGCACTGGTTTTTAAAAAATGTGAAACTCCTATATCTCAGAAGCATTAAAGCTAAGAACGGCTTCGAAAATTCTAACCCTATTTGCGGAATTCAAATAACTAGTTTTAATATAATCATTAATGGTAGAAAAAATGTATCAGTTGAAATAGAATATAATTTTGTAATATTAAATGAATTTGTTGCCGCATTTATACTAAAAAGATAAATTGGATCATCTGGCACGTCCGATGGGTGACAAATGTGGGAACGAATTTTATTAAAATCTTTGGTTTTTATAAATCCCGATGCCTCTGAGTTCAAACATCCAACGATCTAATCCAACAGAAATACGAGCAAATAGAGCAGAACCTCTGAAAATTTGTTTAAGATGTGAATTCATTTCGATAAAACTTTCATATATATTCAATCTATAATAATAAGTTTAAGGTTAATCAATCTTGAATGCAAAGCATAAACAAAATCATGGCTTAAGGCCCTCAAATCCGATCCACATTGTTTAACTGATAATAAGCAAGTAAGAAGGCTCTAGTCGAGTACGCTCGACTAGAAGATACCCTTAACCCTTGATCATACAGACGGACAGACGGTCGGGCTCACAGACATACACATATGTACATGTACTACTGGACCAATGCTTGATTGCTTCATATCTTGGCCACATTCGCGAGATATGGTGATTGCACAATCATACTTCATCTTATTGGCAAGCGATCTGGCCAAAAATATTTGGACTTTTATTGATCCTTCTGACTATAATTCGCTGTGCCCTTGGAGCTTATGCCCTTTTCATACGAATTTCACAGCGAAAATACACCAAAAATGGAAGATGCCAACACTTGTTTGACAGTTGAATTTTGTGCCTTTGTTAGTATTTTTAATGTTTCTTTGTTAATGTTTATGTTATTTAAGTTCTGTTTAATGTGTTTAAGAGATAATTAACTGTATAATTGATAAAAAATAATAAAAAATTTTTTTTAGCAAAAGCCAGTGTGACCGTATATCTCTAAAGTGAAAATATCAAAATTTTTCAATGAATGCCAACCATTTCTTGACAAACTGTATATGTCTGTCAGCCCGACTGTCTGTCCGTCTGTATGGTCAAGGGTTAAGGATATCTTTTAGTCGAGCTTACTCGACTAGAGCCTTCTGATTTGTTAGAAGCTGTCTAAATCGAAAATCCAAATAGCTAGCACAAGTTACTGGATCAGCTCTTATGAGACGAGTTTTTTCACTTCAGCTGTCGAGCCGAACGTGCGCTCTCGCACTCTCATTCAATTTTAATTACATGCAGAGTGGCAACCGACGGAGAAGATTGGTTAGCGCCGCTCTGCTGCTTATATAAGTATGAATTTTCCGTACGTGGGTTCTGATATTTTTGGGGTGGGTTTTCAGAACTTAACTTGAACTTGCCTCAATGTTTATATGATTATTTTTTTTACGGGTGCTCAGTATTAATTTTATTTATTTTATTCCTTTTCAAAATTTGTAATAATATAAAATAATAAATTGTTAAAAAATAAATTTAAAAAAATTATTAAAATAAATTTTAATTTAATTATTAAAAAATTACTTAAGATTATCATTAAAAAAATTAAAATTAAATTATAATATTAATAATTTACCGATTTAGAGATGCGAGATGATTTAGCCAATAAACGGTTATGTATTGAATCCGCAGAACGACCATTTCAAAAGCTTTTGGGGTCAGTATGTAAAACACGATTTATTTTGTACCTTTAGGGTAAACTGAAACTATGCTAACGGTTCAGACTAACGGTTCCCAATTCGTGTGTGGTTAATTTAAAGCGTTTCTATCGATGTTTGGATAATGTTGGCGACTGCTTAAATAGATTTTTATTGTCCGCGTGCATTAGAAAGGATCATATAAAGTGGAACTTAAAGCTACTAGAAGTTTAAACTTGAAGAATCTAACTTATAGTAAACTATTAGCACCAGTATTTCAATCGGCTTTGGTAATCAATCGACTGGGCTCAATTTTTTTTTAATTTTTTATAAGGTATTTAGTTAATTATCTCTTAAACCCATTAAACAAAACTTAAGAATCATAAACATTAACAAAGAATCATTAAAAATACTAACAAAGGCACAAAATTCAACTGTCAAATGTTTACACAACCTTCCAATCAGTTTTTGGTTTTATGCTATAATTAATATTTTGTACGTCCACCGTTGGCTTTCATAGCTAGTTGACGTCTGGGCTTTGGGCAGGTGTACCGAACACCTTTTTACAGTTATAAAGCAGCCAGCACCTTACCATATTAGCATTTTGCTTGGGATCATTGTCCTGGTTTAACTTGTATATTGGCTTGCCATCATTAATAAATCCAAATTTGTGGGCACGGTGTACCAAATGTGTGTTCAAAATACTTAAATATTGTTGGGCATCCATTGTATTTTCAATAAAGCACAATTCTCTAACTCCTTTGCTCGAGATGCACCCCCAAACCATCACTGACAATTTTCCAAACTTAACTGTGGGTATAATATTTTTGTTTTCAAGTGCTGTTAACGGCTTGCGCCACACTCTGCTGTGTCCATCATTATAGTAAAATATAATCTTGAATTCATCCCAAATTACCACGACGTCGCAATATGAATCCAGCTGATCTGGTTGAATTAGTTGCCCTTCGCTTTGCCCTTGGAGTTATTGCCCGCGGCCGACCAGTTTTAGGCTTCGCCTCCACCCACTCCTCGGTTTTAACGCGGATTTAATCGTTGTATACAGTTTTCCTGCTAATTGCAAAAATTTCTGCAAAATCAGAGACAGTTTTCCCCATGGTGCAGTTGTAATACACCAACTGGTTCATTTCGAACGATAACCGCTTGCCTGGCATTTTAAAAACGTCTAAAACTGTCCCGATTATATATCAATTCTCTATTCCAAATATAAAATTTCTTAAAAAATTGCATCACCAAGAGCTGCGCGTTTTTATGTTTTTAAAAAATAACTGTAAATATGCAATTCACAACGAAAACAAACCAAAAAATAAAGTGTGTAAACATTTAATTGACAGTGGAATTTTGTGCTTTTTTTAATCCTTTAATGTTTCTTTGTTAATGTTTTTGTTTTTTAAGTTTTGCTTAATGTGCTTAAGAAGTAATTAACTAAATAACTTATCAAAAATAAAAAAAAAACAATTAAAAACAAAAACAAGCATCGCGGGTTTTCCGAAACGATGTTGATTTTCCTTCCCCGGCAAACACACACCTGGACTAAGCTAAACGATTTATCAATCAGTTAAGGAACAGAATATGTATTAGATGATTTATAATGACCAATCCGATCAGTTCTGCGTAAAAGAAAGTCGACAAGCCCGGTTGGCAAAAAGAGTATGTTGTGAGCAGCCTTCAGTGCTAGTTAGGGCGCCTCAACAATTTTTTAAAAAGCTTTTGCATATAAAGATATTATAATATTGGGTGATATTAATTTGTACTTAAGTAAATCCGATGATGTGAGTTTATAACGAACCTATCAGAAAAGGATTTATGTGCTTTTCAGTGAAAATCAACTTTGTATATATTTTTATAGATTTGAGATAATGCATGTTTACACGTAAAAAATTAAATATTAATTTCTAAATACAATTTATCACAAAAATATTATAACATTAAAGAAAATAAATGAATTCATAATAGTAAACCCTCGAATATCTATATTTTTACTAATATTCAATGAAGCTTTAACGAAACATAGAACGAACGACTGTAGCATTTATTTATCTGCTCAAATATCTTCATAGTTGCAATAAAGGCTTTGCGTATTATGGAAAAATATATAAGGCGGAACTGTTAATTAAAGTATATGCAATAGCTGCAACTGATTTTTAACCTTGTCGTCAAAAAATTTCTGTGCGATGTGCACACTTTGAGCGTTCCTTAGTGTATTATGTGTTCCTAAACTTTCTTTAAAAATATCATTCATAAAGTACTGGGATTTCCGGATTATTTTCATTCCACTATCTACATTGACCGTAATCAGAAATGGCACTGGTTTTTAAAAAATGTGAAACTCCTATATCTCAGAAGCATTAAAGCTAAGAACGGCTTCGAAAATTCTAACCCTATTTGCGGAATTAAAATAACTAGTTTTAATATAATCATTAATGGTAGAAAAAATGTATCAGTTGAAATAGAATATAATTTTGTAATATTAAATGAATTTGTTGCCGCATTTATACTAAAAAGATAAATTGGATCATCTTGCACGTCCGATGGGTGACAAATGTGGGAACGAATTTTATTAAAATCTTTGGTTTTTATAAATCCCGATGCCTCTGAGTTCAAACATCCAACGATCTAATCCAACAGAAATACGAGCAAATAGAGCAGAACCTCTGAAAATTTGTTTAAGATGTGAATTCATTTCGATAAAACTTTCATATATATTCAATCTATAATAATAAGTTTAAGGTTAATCAATCTTGAATGCAAAGCATAAACAAAATCATGGCTTAAGGCCCTCAAATCCGATCCACATTGTTTAACTGATAATAAGCAAGTAAGAAGGCTCTAGTCGAGTACGCTCGACTAGAAGATACCCTTAACCCTTGATCATACAGACGGACAGACGGTCGGGCTCACAGACATACACATATGTACATGTACTACTGGACCAATGCTTGATGGCTTCATATCTTGGCCACATTCGCGAGATATGGTGATTGCACAATCATACTTCATCTTATTGGCAAGCGATCTGGCCAAAAATATTTGGACTTTTATTGATCCTTCTGACTATAATTCGCTGTGCCCTTGGAGCTTATGCCCTTTTCATACGAATTTCACAGCGAAAATACACCAAAAATGGAAGATGCCAACACTTGTTTGACAGTTGAATTTTGTGCCTTTGTTAGTATTTTTAATGTTTCTTTGTTAATGTTTATGTTATTTAAGTTCTGTTTAATGTGTTTAAGAGATAATTAACTGTATAATTGATAAAAAATAATAAAAAATTTTTTTAGCAAAAGCCAGTGTGACCGTATATCTCTAAAGTGAAAATATCAAAATTTTTCAATGAATGCCAACCATTTCTTGACAAACTGTATATGTCTGTCAGCCCGACTGTCTGTCCGTCTGTATGGTCAAGGGTTAAGGATATCTTTTAGTCGAGCTTACTCGACTAGAGCCTTCTGATTTGTTAGAAGCTGTCTAAATCGAAAATCCAAATAGCTAGCACAAGTTACTGGATCAGCTCTTATGAGACGAGTTTTTTGAGAGCACCAAAAATGTCGAAAGACAAAATTGCGTAATCATAGCCTGATTTCTACTGAACCGGCGATGTACGCATCACTTTCAAAAAGGATATAGCCATCGATCATTTATCGAATCAACAAATTAAATTATCTATATTGTCTTCATTGGGTTGCGTTGTGCCAACGACTAGATATTTTGAGATACATTTTCAAACAACGTTTTTGAGGCGAAAAAATGCTGAGATCAGAACCCACAGCACTTCAGCTGTCGAGCCGAACGTGCGCTCTCGCACTCTCATTCAATTTTAATTACATGCAGAGTGGCAACCGACGGAGAAGATTGGTTAGCGCCGCTCTGCTGCTTATATAAGTATGAATTTTCCGTACGTGGGTTCTGATATTTTTGGGGTGGGTTTTCAGAACTTAACTTGAACTTGCCTCAATGTTTATATGATTATTTTTTTTACGGGTGCTCAGTATTAATTTTATTTATTTTATTCCTTTTCAAAATTTGTAATAATATAAAATAATAAATTGTTAAAAAATAAATTTAAAAAAATTATTAAAATAAATTTTAATTTAATTATTAAAAAATTACTTAAGATTATTATTAAAAAAATTAAAATTAAATTATTTTTTAAAAATTACTTAAAATTATTATTAAAAAAATGTTCATTTAATTATTTAAAAGAAATTTAATTTAATAATTTAAAAATAATTTAAAATAAATTATATCAGCTATTATATAATGGGTGTATTAGTTAGCATATTTTATTTTATTTATTTATCCAAACAATTTATCGCTTATCAGTATCTGCATACAAGAGCCTAGAAAGAATACGAACTTCCAAGTCAACCAAATTTCAGTTTTGCTATTTCTGGTCATACATACTCTCTTCATGTGTAAAGATGCACATAAATTCCGAAAGAGTCTTCAAAGTGCAATTGCGTAGCGATCATAATTGCTTGTGTGCGTTCATGTACGTTTTTTTGTAACATGATATATTACTACGGCCACCTAAAAATACTCTTTTAAGGCAATAGCAAACATTTTGTCAATGCAGAAGCCATACAGATGCACGTAAACTCCGAACAAGTATTCAAAGTGCAATTATGTCGAGATTTTTATTTATTTATTCTGTATATAGAAAAGGCTTTTGTTGGCTAGCGTTTGTTATTTTTTTTAACTTTATTTGGACGTAGATGTACTAACGGACAGTACAATCAAGTGGCCCAACGATACCAAGCACCGGCTTGTTAACGCGCGGACCCAAGCATAAAGCGACCCACCTCCCGCCCATCCGACCGAGGGGCGTAACGTGCGGTTACGAAGATCGCGAACATGTAGACAAATGACATAACACAATTTTTTTTAGAGAGCATGCAGAAGTGGTACTAGTTATAAGGTGGGAAAGATTGTTATATAAAGAACATAAGATCCGAAAAGGGTTATGGATAGCATAGTTAGATAAGCAAGCATGCAGGGCTATAGGTAAAAAATTTCTATTTATTTATTTATATTTAAAATTTTGCACCAAACGGCCATCAACGTCTCCTTTTATACATCTCCTATGCTTAATATCCCCATATCTTATATAATAGCCGATATAATTTAATAAAAATTTTTTTTTTTAATAATTATATTACAATTTTTTTAATAATATAAAATATATAAAATAAGTTATTTTATAAAAATTTAATTTAACATTTTTTAATACAAATTATTATTATTATTATTATATTTATTATTATAATTTTTGAAAGGTAATAAAATAAATAAAATGAACATTAAGCACCTGTAAAATAATGTAAAAAATAATTATATCAAACATTGAGGCAAGTTCAAGTTAAGTTCTGAAAATATTCCTAATATTAAACATTAACATTTTAAAGCAAAGAAATAATTTATCTTTTCTACAACCTTCCCTATCAACATTATCGAATAAATAGTTGAACAAATAAAACACTCGTAATTATTAGAGATGCACATATTCATAAGTGAGTTAGCAAGATTTTACCTTTGGCATTGAACCAATCGAATTTACGTGATCGCAAAACAGATTTATTGTGAATAATAGATAATTGTGAATTTTGAGCAACATCATGAAGGAATAGTCATGTAGTGTTTGTTGTTTAAAATAAAATTCAAAGGTTAACGTCAATATACATTGAGTAAATTTAAAATGATTTATATTCAGTAGCAAGTTGGTCAACTGAAGTTATAATGTTATGAACAGAACCTTAATTTCAAAGATAAACTAATTACCTATATTAATAAGAGAGGATTGACTACCTTCTGTGTATTAAATTTTGTGCATTATGAATACTTAATATAACTTCAATGTTTCCTGAAAAGTAATATGATTGCGTAAAGTCGATTTGGGAGTTTTCAGATTATCTGTGGCACAAGAAAGCTCAAGGTAGGGTGGGTACAGAGCCATACTGCAAAAACAACAAGCAGTCCAAACAGCGAAGTTTAATATAGGGTGTCCGATATTCAAATCAACTTAAGGTTTTTTTGTGTTTACGTTTATATGTCAATAAAGGCTCATGGATTTATAAATTTAACATTAATATTATCAACGACTGTACTTGTGTGTGTGTGTACTAATAAGATTCAACAAAAACAACGACTGTTTTTGCTAGCTGTGATACCTGAATTTAACGCAAAGCTTATTAGGAACAAGTCCCACACATGATTCATAAGTTATCTAATGTCTTCAATGTTAGATCAACGGTTGTACGTTACAGAACAAATATTATAATATTAATATTTGGCGCACAACGTGGGGCCGGAAAAAAATCAGAAAAAATTGTATAATTTTAATATTTGGCGCTCAACAACGTGGGGCCAGGAAAAAATCAAAGGAATGGGATACACTGACAAGAAACATTTTAACTGGTATTTTCTTAGAAGCCAAAATTTGTGTCTATTTATAATTATTATAATATATACACGGAATTACCGTGCATTGAGGCTTAGCCCACAGCATAGTCCGCGCAAGCTTGTTCAAAATTATTAAATATTGTTTTGTCAATTATCACGGACTTTAATTATTAGATCGACTGAGGGGAATTAGACCGAGATAATAACTGCAGTCTAGATTTATTAATTGGAAATGGCAGAATGATAATAAGATTTTTTTTTTTTTTTAATTATATTGGACGTAGATGTACTAACGGACAGTACATTCAAGTGGCCCAACGATACCAAGCACCGGCTTGTTAACGCGAGGACCCTAGCACGTAGCAACCCACCTCCCGCCCGTCCGACCGAGGGGCGCACCGCGTAGCGTGCGGTTACGAAGATCGCGAACAAATAGACAAATGAGACAAGACAAGTTTTTTTAGGGAGCAAATAGAAATAGCACTATGTATTAAGTGGGAAAGATCATTATATGTATCACATAAGATTCGAAAGGGGTTATGGATAGCATAGTTAGAGTAACAGGGTGGAAGAGCTAAAGGTACAAAATTTCTAGTGTATCTAATAGGAACTGCAAAGTTAATTTGGTTGATTAATATTAAAGAATCTATTTCACCATTTATTAAGTTATGGAGAAAAGTTACTGCTAGCATAGTTCTACGGTTAGAAAGAGAAGGAAGATTTATTAGTAAAAGTCTACTGTGATAGGAAGGTAAGTTTAGAGAGTTATCCCAGTTAAGGCCCCGAAGAGCAAAAAGCAAGAATTGTTTTTGCACCGATTCTAATCTATCCTGATGAATCCTGTATTTGGGATACCAAATACAAAATCCATATTCCAGAATCGGTCGCACAAGAGACACATACAAGGTTTTTGTTAGGTAGGGGTCGTCGAATTCCTTCGACCAGCGCTTAATGAACCCCAAGGCACTTGATGCTCGATTAGCAATTGAAGAAATATGCTTGTCGAATTTAAGCTTTGGGTCCATTAGAATACCCAAATCCTCAACCCATTCAATCCGATCAAGTGGTTGGTTATCCAGAAGATATGTATTGAAATGGGGAGTTCGTCTGTAAAAAGACATAACTCTACATTTACTGCAATTGAGATGCAATAAATTTGTTCTGCACCAAGTTTGAAAATTGTCTAAGTCACTTTGCAGTTTATGACCAGACAGAAGAGATGTATCCGACATGCATAATTTTACATCATCAGCATACATTAGCACCCGAGAGTGATTAATAACGGAAGGAAGATCGTTAATAAAAAGCGTAAATAATAACGGTCCAAGGTGACTTCCTTGAGGAACACCAGAAGTGACCTGAACCACTTGAGAAAGTGAGCCATTAAATAATACCCTCTGAAATCTAGAGGTTAAATAATCTTTAACCCAAAGAGTGAGACTATTGGGAAAGCCCAATAGTTGAAGTTTATAAATTAAAAGATTATGACTTACAGTGTCGAAAGCCTTACTGAAATCAGTGTAAATAACATCAGTTTGCATCTTTTCTTCAAAGCCTTTGATAACAAATGATGTGAATTCTAGCAAGTTAGTAGTAGTAGACCTGTGTTTCATGAATCCGTGCTGGCACGGTGAAATCATAGATTTACAAAGATGTTGAAGATGAGAGGTTATCAATTTCTCAAAAATCTTAGGGACAGCAGACAACTTGGAGATACCTCTATAGTTTTTAGCATTAGATTTGTTACCTTTTTTATGCAATGGAATAATATAAGACTCTTTCCAAATTTTTGGGAAAGAGCATAACTTCACGGACAAATTGAACAGTTTATGCAAAGGTTTTAGAAGACTCTGAGCACAGTACTTAAGCACACAGTTAGGTACTCCATCAGGTCCTGGCGAAAATATGGGCTTAATATCCTGAAGTTCACAAAGTAGTGCAGTCTCTGTGATTTCCGGTATAAAAATGCAATTTGGGCCATTTAGCCGATAGGGGTAAGGCATGACGACTGGTTGCTCTGAAGGGCTGTAAGTCGTTTGGAAAAATTTAGCAAATAGATCGGCAATGGCCTGATCTGAGTTGGCTTTCACTTCCTCGAAGAATATATTGGATGGAAGTGTTGATGACTTTCGTTTCGTATTAACGAAATCAAAAAACCGTTTAGGATCCTGCTGAAACTGAAATCTACACCTCGACAGGTAATTCCTATAACATTGGTTATTCAGGACTGAAAAATTGGAGCGAGCAATCAAGTATGCCGAACAAGCTAACGGAGAGCTTGATTTTCTGAAACTCTTGTAGAGTTTCGATTTACGATTTTTTAGGATTGTCAACTCTCTGGTAAACCACACAGGTTTGTTTGACCTGTTTGGCGTTCCATAAGGGACACACAAATCAAATAAAGCATTTAAAGTTTTATAAAAAATACTGATTGCCACGCCCAAACTGTCAGACCCGTAGAGGGCAGACCAGTCAGTCAGGGCCAACAGCCGAGCAAGTTTTGCAAAATCGGTTTTCCGAAATTGAAGTACTCGGCTTAAACGATTTCTACTGGGGGATAGCCCCCGGTAGGGTAAAGTGATCGACACCTCCAAGGTTGGGTGGTATAAATCCTCTGGATAAGATATGGGTTGTGATCGGGTAATGGATGAGGAGGATGGATCCAAAACAAAAACCAGATCAAGCATTTTATTAAGAGAATTTGGGATATCATTTATTTGATTCAATGATATCCCAAGTAAATTATTTAAAAATTCATTCTGAGCCGAGGGGGTCAGTGCGCCAGAGTCGGGACACGAAATCCATGTAACTTCGGCAAAATTGAAATCACCAAGTACTACAAGGATATCACGATCAGAAAGCATGCAAGAAACTGACATTATAGCTGACAAATGAGCATTGTAGATAGAGTCATCAGAGGATGGGGGTATGTAAGAGCAAGTAATGAAGATCCCAATACCGTTAATATTTAATTTTACAGCAACAAATTCTATATCTATAGAGCCACCTACTATTACTGTCTCAGAAGAATAATCTACTTCAACAGCAATAAGCACCCCTCCACCACGTCGAAGAGTACGGTCTTTTCTATAGATACAGTACCTGTTAGATAGAATTTCACTACTAAGAATGTCATGCCTTAACCAAGTTTCGGTACATGCAATGACATTAAAAGGAAAAGAATGGCTATTGAGGAATAAACTATTGAGTTTACTACGTAGTCCTCTTACATTCTGATAGCCAAGTAATAGAGAAGTTGTTAGTTTTTTGCACTATCAGAAACGGGAACAGTTTGCGATACAACTACTGGAGGGGGAGGTACAATCGGAGACCGATTTTTCTTTCTGACAGTGTATTCTTTCACTATTATGTGCTCCGGCCAAAACTCTTTGCAACATATGGTACTAAAATCTTGGCTGGAAACACTGATCTTAAAGGATGCGATATTGCGATCATATGGGAATTTGAATTTCTCCACCGTGCAATTGGCTTTTGATTTGGCCTTGATGTAGACCTTGACATCATCTGATGTTAAATTAGGGGGAAGCCTTGAGACAAAGATTTGTCTTTTTGGTGGGACTGCTATAAATTTTTTTATAATATCCTGTACTGATTCCGAAATTTGATCAGGTGCGGATATGGGGATGTTAGGTTCCGTTGGTATGTCAGGTTTGTGTTGTTGATTTAATTCAACACTACAAACCTCCGCCGAAACCAAATGATCGGTGTTAGAACATAAAACTTCCATGGGAGAAGTTTTATTTTGATTTTGCATCTCAACAAAATTTGGAGTAGGGGCTGAAGGTGATTTTACATTAGTTGTATTTTCAGAAGCAACAATGCTTGGAACGTTTTCAGACTTATTTGGATCCAACGACAGCACAACATTGGGTCTTTTGCGCTTGGGAGATTCCTGCGTGAGATTTTTCCCATTGAGATTCTTCTCAACCGCTGTGAAATTTTCACACAGTTTTTGAAGCTGTCCGAAAATCCCGTCGAAACCCAGCTGAGACTTCGTAAAACCCGCAATATCCTTTTTACGTTCCAAGCATGACCAACAAGGCCACTCAAGGTTAGTATTGGCTAATAGGTCAGTTATTCTGCCAGTTAATCCAGCACATTTTTCATGTGCCACGTTTGGACACATCCAACAACTAATAAAGCCCATTTTAGTATTATCTCGGACCTGGCAGTTTCTAGAACAACAGATAGACATAATGCAAAGGCAAAACAAAAAGGAACTTTAAAAAAAAAAAAAGAAATATATATATATCTTGTTTATTAAATATTTGTGATGAGATAACCACAGCAGAAAGTTTTAGAAATTGAAAAAATAGTTTTTTATGAAAATAGAGAAGAGTTGGGCCCACTGTAAACTAGCTGTTTACAAATTGACTACACAACAATTGCTACTTACAAGACAAAACAAAACATATCGACGCGAGCACGATGACCGAAAACGTAACAACAACGGAATAAGATAACCGCAAACCAACACCAAAATAAGAGAGCGCGTAAGAGAGCACAAAAGACAAAAAACGGTTGTTTGCACTTGGAGCACAAAGCAGCACCGCAGAAAATATAATTGAGCGTGAGCGTAAAAACAACAAATGCAACACAAATGAAGACGACGAAGCAAATTGAATATTGTATGCAGAATGCTTGTACTGCCGATTGTTGTTGTGTTTTTTCACTTTCGCTCTAAAAGTGCAAATAACTTATTAATTTTAATGTTCTCTTTATGTTTACAAACCGTCGAAAACACAAAGTCACAAACACTTTATTTGCACAGAATTAGGTGAATTAAATAATAGTAAAACGCACAAAATACGAAAATTAGCGAAGCGCAAAAAAAAAAACACGTCCGTTGCGTCACAAGCGTTGGCGATTGAAACTAAGAGTTGATAAAATAGAACTCGTAATCAAGATTATTTGAATTTAAAGCTTTATATAATTTTGATAAACTCAATCATTTACTCGAAGGGAGACAGTTACAGTCTAAGCAATAACATATAGTTTTTTTTTTTTTTTTTTTTGCAAAATGGGATTAAATAGAAGTGAAGGAGATTTACAATTACCTAAAACAGATATTGCAGCATCTGTGAAAAACCGTTAATGGGACTTCAGGAACAAGTATTTCAAAATGGGTGCAATCATAATTTTCATGTTGTAATGTAATTAAATATAACCAATGTTCGCAATGTAGACAAGTTACGAAGATTAATGAGTATTGGTTATACAAGGAGAAACTGGCAGTAGGGGAGAAAAAAACCGTAAAGCATGTGACAGTGGCTGGAGCTGTATTGAACGTATTAAATGCAGAGAGCATTAAAGGTAATAGTGCAAAAAATGGAGGAAGACTACGAAAAATGTAATGGTAATGTTCAATCTCTGACTATACAATCTGACTCAAATGCAGGTTCTCGTATTCGTTCAAATGCACGCTCTCTTGATTTAGATTCATATCCATACATTCATATACCAACTACACGAACGATTTCGATATAGTAGAAGACATTCGAGCGAGGAAGCAACAGGCTAATGCATTTTTTTAATCTTTCTATGATGCCATCATGGTGGTTGCATCTTGTATGTCAAAACCAATAGAAGAAGCACAACTGTTGGAAATATTGTCCAGAAATCTTAAATTTAGATAAGGCAGAAATAATTGTATGATCGAATACATTTAGTTGTTCATCTCAGAAAAACTATTCAAATGAGAGAAAATTTATTACAGAATAACTAAGGAAAGCGGGTAGGAAAATGGTTCACAGCTACCTCTATTCAAAAGCGAATAATTGCAGCTGTTGAGAATGATCAATTGGATGATCCAAATGCAGTAGTAGAAGCAGTTCAAGCTCTTAGAAAGGTGTATAGATGCTGGAACTGTGAAGGCCATGGCTGGGATAGATGTTTGCAGGAAAGAAAAATCTTTTGCTATGGATGTGGCGCAAAAAGAGTATGCAAACCAACTTGTCCTGTATGTCTTGCAAATCGAACGGGAAACTCGCAGGTGGGTCCATTTGGTAACCAGAGTCGAGTGGCCCCGAAACAGTAACCAAATTCAAAACACAACAAGCAGTAGCTAGGTCAACAGAACGAGTTACACTAAGACCAGACGTGTCGTATTTAATGCCGAAAGCTGATATTAAGATAGAGGAGGAGGGCATTAGATTTTCCAATTTGTGTCAAATTCGTCCATATCATAAGCGGGTACGCGCATACATGCAAGTGAGGGATAGAATATTTAAAGATAAAGAACTTGGGAGGTCTTTGGTAGTTTCGAAACTTTCAACTCAACGTATCAGTGATTTTTATCGCAATATACACAAAATCAGGAATTTGTTGGTATCATTAGTTGTTAATTCATCGGCTGACGAAAGATTATATGCTGAAGTTAAGTTTTTTAATTTTTGTAAACAGGGGTTACTGGACACAGGAGCGAATATTTTTATATTATATGGTTGCGCGTATCCTGTGATAGGTTCCTTTGTGCAAAAGTGCACTATAAGGACGTAGTTACACCCATTAAATTCTTTGTGATTCCATCAATTAACAAAAGAGTTATAATGGGTGTCAACTGCTGGAAAAAGCTTGGCACCAGGAATTATACAATCGATTATGAAAACAATGAGTCAGGTACACGAAGTGAAATGTCATATCCTTCATCGGACTTACAACGATATTTCCTAGTTTTCAAAAACAAGGATTAGGTCGTACTACGCTAATCGAACACGAAATTGAGCTGGGTAATGCGAAACCAATTAAACAAAGATTCTCCCCATTCACCGGGCGTAGAAAAATAGAAAGTTAAACAGAACTATTGATCTAGGTGTGATAGAAAAGTCTAACAGTCCATGGAATTCACCCTATGTTACGCTCCACAGACGATGTCTCGACTGATGAATGAAGATATACCTGCAGATTTAAAATATTGTTGTTTTGGATATCAAGATGAATTTTGTGTAGTATCTTCCGATTTCGAATCTCATCTAACAGTGTTGATTAGACTGGCGAAACAATTTCGAAAAGCGAATATGACGCTTAATTTGAACAAAAGCCAATTTTGTGTTGCTAAAGTCAAATATATGGGATATGTCATTGAACGGGGAGGCATATCAACGGATCCATGAGTCAATTATATCTTGGCCGGTTCTAAAAATTATTGGGAACTTTGCCACAATAACCACACCCATAACTGGCCTTATTACAAATAATCAAAAATTTGCTTGGACAGTAGCAGGCCAAGAATCTTTTGACCGACTAAAACGCGTAATATCTGGTCTGGTCCAGTACTAAGAATTTCAGATCTTAGAAAACAAATTTTATTTATATTGTGGTGTAAGTATTTTTGGGGTAGGCGCTGTGTTGGTATAATTAAGATGATGGTTTATAACAACAGATGTCAAGAAAACCTAATTCTTTTCATTTCTATTCTATTATAGCGATACAGAGCGAGAATGCTTAGCAGTGCTATTGGTCATAGAGAAATTCCGTTGTTGCCTAGAATTGCAAGAATTCGAAGTCATCATAGACCACACTAGTTTAGCATGGCTGATGAGACAAGCATACTTGAAGGGAAGGTTAGCACGATGGGCGATGAAATTACAAAGCTGTAAGTGCAAAGTAAGTCATTGGAAGGGACGAGATTGTGATTTCCAATTGGCGCGGGTAGATTATGGCGTCACGTGGCGGACATTTTGTTTTGGTGACATCTGTCAAATCTTTTGTTTATTATTCAATTGCTTATACCAAATCATTATGGAAAGTTTCACGATGGAACAGCACATTCAAATGATAAAACTTTATTATCAAAATGCACACACTTTACGGTAGTCGTGGTGACCCTTCACAGTCGAGTCTTCAACGTTTGTTGTCCAAATTTGAGACCACAGGTTCAGTTAACAATCAGCCAACAACCGTACGTTTAAGGAACGCAAACTGGCCGCTGACTGGATTTTGAATCGGTTGAAAGAGGAGCCCAATTTTGGCAAAAAATCATCTTTAGAACCGAGGCACATTTTTGGATGAATGGCTGTGTTAACAAAAATTGCTGTATACGGGACTACTAAAATGCGTCGCAACTAGCACTTGTAACTAGTTGGACTACGGAGAGGGAATCCTTCGATGCGCACACGGTGCGATAGGAGAGTTAATAGCACTGAGTGCGGTGGTACTAAAAGACTGACTTTATTAACGAAAAAATACAATATTTATTGGTAAAAATAGCTTAGTTTTACATGTTTGTGTTGTCAGGTGCATTGGGTTCTTGAGTTCTCGCTTATGCAGAATAACATATTGCGCAACTATCGGGTCGGCTGACCGTTGCGCATATTGTGCAATCAGCGATAATCTAGTCTAATCAGATATTTGTCGCTAAGAGTTTTTTGACCTATTATGTTGAATACAAGGTTAATGATGCTAACAATTGTGTGTTGTTTCTTATATAATTGGTTTATGAATGTATGTTGGCTTATATGCACATAAACATTCTCCCGGCCGTTGAATCGGTAATCATTATCTATATCCATTGTGAATCGTCTCGAGGATGCGGATGGCACGGCTGTTGTGGCAGCCTCGTTCCTTGTAGCTGTTGGTTGCAAAGTCCAGATTTGTTTCTTCCATAGTGCATAGGTAACTAACATTAAAACGGAAACCACCAAAGCAGCATAAGCTGCGATGTGATGATGTTGTCGGGCAGTTCTTGTTTGATTAATGCGTTCAGTTTGAGTTGCAAGTCGTCCAGATCCTTATCAACTTGTACCATGTTCTCTGATATGATGAGGTTTGTTAAAGGTGCTTGAGAGGTGTCTGGCTTGATTGTGTTGCCAAAATGAGCATAGCCCTTTTTCACTTGACTTATGATGATGTTGAAAGTACTGATACTGATTTCTGAGTTGCGTGCAGTACAACCTGATGACAGCGACAGTAGTCCGGTGTCCTTTAGTTGTATAGTGGACGGGGTTCCGTTGCATACGGCTTGTAGTTTCATTGTAGCAGGTGTTGCAAATATCCAATTATTTGGATGGTGTGTTTTTGTCCATACCATCTTAGTTGTTCTGTGAGCTACTTGACACATGGTTGATGTTTTGTTGTTAAAGAGTTGAAGCTCACACCGATTGTTGACATTAAACATAGCTTGATGGTCAAAGCATATATATTCGTCTTATTCTAAATATTACATGAGTGTTGGTGACTGTTCCTTTTGCTCGCATTATTCTATTCAAGTGAATAATGTTGGATGATGTCACTGGTACCATTTGATCTGGCGGCAAATGATCCCGTATTTGGTCCAATTGTTCCTTCAGTTGATCGGGAGAAATTAATATTGGGCTTATGGTACGGTGGTGAACTCCAGTTAGCACATCCATTATTTCTGATTGCATGCGTTGAAGGGTAACTGCTAACAGTGTTAATTGGGTTGTTAACGCCAGGTAATTCTCCGTGAGACGTGCACCTGTGTATTGTCCTCTGGTTTGACTAATGATAGCAAGTTGCTGTTTAAGTAATTATAGCCGCCTGTCCGATGCAGATCTTGTCTTCTTGACAATATTAATGGTTGAGTGAAGTAATGAAGATTGATTTTTCAGTAATGTCAGTAAAAATTCTTCGTTTGTTTTTACCTTCTCTGTCACCTTGGTCATTTTTTTTTAGCATGGTCTGAGTCTAGTACTCCAAATAGACTACTCGCAATGTTACCCACAGCATCGAATGGCGATCGGCGTTTGCGTGCATGTTGCATAAGTAACAGAGACGAGGTGATGGTTGGCGACATTAGCCGTTTTCGTTGGACGGGTGGTGTGTCTTCGGTTTCTTTGATAGGGCGTTTTTTGGCCATGTCTTCTGAAAATAAGCGCGCAAGCCTGGTTATGGGGCGCTTGTAGATGCCTGAGCCAGTTTTAATGTCAACTACACGAATGTGATTGTCCTCGCCTGGGTTTGTTTTTACAATGCGTCCCATTGGCCAACTCATTATAGGTATGTTGTCTTCCTTGATTAGAACAAGCATGCCTTTCTTAATATTGGTGTTGACGGTCTTCCACTTATGTCTGGCTTGCAGTTCTTGTAAATATTCCTGCGACTATTACTTCCAAAATCCTTGCTTAAGTCTGAACACTAATTCCCACCGTTTAAGTAAGAAACTTTCGTTGCGATCAGTGTTGACATCGGGGGGAGCCGTCAGCGTTTCACCAATCAGAAAATGTGCTGGGGTAAGGGCAGTATTGTCCGTAGGATCATTTGACATAGGTGTAATTGGGCGAGAGTTTAAATTCTTCAAATGTCAGAGATGCGGTATTTGTGATGGTAACCAGTAGTCGTTTTGCAGATTTGACTGCAGCTTCCCCTAGGCCTCCAAATGATGGCGCTCGTGGTGGTATATTGATCCTTCTAGTTCCTTTAGTTGGTTGTTTGCTCCAACAAAATTGGTGGCATTGTCACAATGAATCGTTTGACATTTGCCGCGGCGACTTAGGAAGCGCCGCAGGGCTCCTAAAAAGGCATTTGTAGTCAGGTCACTAACCAACTCGAGGTGAACCGCCTTTGTAGAAAAGCAGCAGAATACGGCTATGTAAGCTTTATCTGGTCTTTTTCCACGAATTTTATGGTGAATCCAGATTGGTCCGCAATAGTCTACGCCTGTAGTGAGAAACGGGCGTGTTGGTGTTACTCGATCGGTTGGCAAATTGCCCATAATTTGGTTCATCAACTTGGGTTTTGCCTTGTTGCATGTTACACAGTTGTGAACGATGTTTCTTGATATAGTTTTGTCGTTCAGGATCCAATATTGTTGTCTGGCAGTTGCTCGTAAGGCTTGGGCACCGCAGTGCATGTTGTCTTCATGCAGCTCTCGTAATATAATTTTCACCATTGGATCGTTGTAAGGCAGCAAAATCTGGTGCCTTGCATTGAAGGGATTGGGGCTTGCTCCAATCTACCTCCAACTCGCATGAGTCCGTCTGACCCTTGTATTGGTAAAAGTGATGAGATAGGACTTCTTTTGTCTACGGTATTGTGACGCTTCAAACCTTTAAGGTCATTTGGAAACTCAGCTTGCTGTATCGACTTCAAAATTAAATTACGAGCGCGGTCCAGTTCCTCCTTACACGGCGTGATAGTCGCTGACTTGTACCGTTTGTAGCAGAATCACAACATGTAAGCTACAATGCGATTGAGCTTGTGGAATAAGTTGTTGTGTCGGCAGGTATACAGCTCTTCGCCTAATGTTGATTTAGCTGCAGCTAGGTTGATATGCTTTGTTTTCCTTTCCAGGTTGCTCGGAGAGATGATGAGAGAGGCAATCCATTTCTCTGGAGTGCCATGCAAAGAGAGTGGACCATTGAGCCGTAGACTGTGCTCGTGTAATTTTCGTGCAGATATTCCTCTTGAGAGCACATCTGCTGCGTTGTTGGCAGATGAAATATGCCGCCAATTATTTTGACTTGTCACTGCCTGAATTTTTGCTATTCGATTGGCCACAAACGTATGATATGTGGAAGACGGTGCATTGATCCACGAAAGAACAACCGTAGAATCCGACCAGAAGTTTCCTGGTAATGTGGTGAGTCAAGGTTGAGATCTCGACGAATCCTGTCCGCGAGCTCAGCACCCAATAATGCAGCACATAGTTCTAGACGAGGTAGAGATTGTTTTGCAGTCGGCGCCACTCGAGACTTTGAGCATAGTAAGCGCACAGATGTTGATTGTTTTTGTACGTTGCGCGTACATATATTGCTGCACCATATGCCTGCTCCGACGCATCTACAAATAAATGCAATTCCTTTGTGATTGGAGTTTTTCCATCGTATATGTGCCTGGGAATTTGCATGAAGTTAAGACTCTGCAAATCCTCTCGATAGTCCTTCCACTCGTTCTGGAGGTTCGTAGGTAATTCGTGGTCCCAGTCTAGTTTTGATTCCCAGAGAGGTTGCATAAATATCTTTGCCTTTACAACAACTGGAGCGAACAGGCCTAGAGGATCGAAGACCTGTGCCAACTCCGAGCAAACTACACGTTTTGTTATCCTTTTTGCTGCACTGCGTTGCGTGCGGCCGCACAATTGATCCTTTTTTGGCAGTATTTTATTCAATTCCTGTCGAATTTGGATTGCTTCTTGGATCGAGTCTGCTCCTGTGAGACAATCATCTACGTAGAAATCATCCCTTAAGGCAGAATATCCTAAAAGTAATTTGTTTATATGAAGTGAGGCTAAGTGATTAAGACACTTCGTTGCCAGAAATGGAGCCGATGCTGTACCATATTCCTCGTTCGGATTATTTCTCCAAACTATCATCTGATGAAATTGGATTTCTGGATTGATCCATATTGGGCGGTACATTTTTTCTATGTCCGCAGTAAATACATACTTATGCGTTCTGAACCTCAGTAGGATTGACATCAGATCGCTTTGCACAGTGGGTCCTACTTGCAGTATGTCATTTAAAGATTTTCCTGTCGACGTCTTGCATGAATCATCGAAGACTACTCTTAGCTTCGTGGAGCTGCTCTTAGGTTTCAGCACACAGTGGTGAGGGATGAAATAATGTTTTGGTGGGAGGAGTTTCCGAGGAACAGTTTCTTGTGACCCAATTCTTCGTATTCGTTCATGAAATCCACATATCTTTTCCATATTCCTGCTTCTGTCCTTCTTTCCAGTGCGAGGAAACTTTTTTCTGCAATCTCCAGCGAGGGCCCCAGGGCTGAAGAATGTTCAAAAAACGGCAATTTTACGATGAATCTACCGTCTGCAGCGATCTGCAAGTTGTCAATAAAATGTTTTTCACATTCCTTTTCAGTCGGTGTACGATGTTTTTCTGCTGCTTCCAAGTTATCTAGTGTCCAGAATCGCTCCAATATTGTATTCGTAGCTACTGCACAAGTGTCTGCTGACTTCCTTGATTCTTTTATTTTTCCAGCCACAACCCATCCCAACTTGGTCTTTTGCATGATTGGATTAGAGGGTATTTTGTGTTGTTGTGGGAGCAATAGCTCATAATAATGTTCCGCACCGATGAGCATGTCAATTTTGCCCGGTTTGTTGAAATGGGGATCTGCCAAGGGTAGGATTGCTGGCATGTTCCAATCTTTATCATTTATGCTTTGGGCTGGTTGGTCCGTAATAATGTGCGGTAGAATGAATGCTTCGATTCGCATTGTAAAAATGTTGTGTAATGACTTCACCAACAGATTTACTCGAGCTCTATTTGTTTTTGGTTGTCCACCTATTCCTTCAATTCGTAGTGAGGACTCGTGTCTTTTTACAGACAGCAATGAAGCGAGTCGTTCTGATATTACGTTGATTTGTGATCCAGAATCCAGTTAAGCCTTGAAAGTAGCTTGTTGTCCATTATTTCCTTGGACTCTTACCTTGGCTGTTGCAAGTAGAATTATATTTTTGCTACTTGCTGAGGCAACAATTGGATTTTGCTGTTCCATTGAAGCGTTTTCCAAATGCAGCAGCGTGTGGTGCCTTTGTTGGCACTTAAAACATTTATACGTACTTGGGCAAGCCTTTGCCATGTGATGTCCTTTGAGGCAGTTGACGCACAGTTTTTGTCGTTGAATCCAGTTCAGTCGCTCATTGGCTGTCTTTGCACAGAAATCGTTGCACCAAAATATCATATGAACTTGCAATAGGAACAATCCTTTCTTGTAGTTGAAGAAGATGCACAGGTTGCTCCCGTCGAGTCTCTTTTGGCTTTGTTGTGTGTTTTGCGTCCGCAAGCTAAAACACGAACTCTTTGTTCAAGAAACTGGAGCTTGGTGTCCAGATTTTGTATTTGCTTCGAATTGCTTAATGATTGTTCGTACAGCGTCCTATTTGTGCTGTCTAGCTTGTTTCGTATGACCGCTATTAATATTGGGTCCCACGTTGAGATGTCCAATCCGAGTCCCTTGAGAGATGCGAGGGACTCTAGAGTGACTATGTATAGTTCCTTGAGCGACCTTACATTGTCGTTGATGGTTTGTTGCATCAAAAATCGGTTCAATACCGTTGATGCTATATCTCTTGGATTGTCGTCTGCAACAACCAAGATGTTCCATGCTTGATGGTAGTTGTCCTCTTTTAAATCCATTTGGCGGATTAATCTTTCTGCCTCACCGAGCACTCTGGTTTTATGATACCACATTTTCCGAATTGTAGGCATGTTGGTATTGTAAACCATGGACATATACAAGTTAAGTAGTGTCAACCTTACTTCATATATGAAATAGAATTAAGCTGAATAATGTCAATTTTGTTTTATATAGGAAGTATAATTCGACACCTTAGTTTCAAAATTGTTTACTTGAACTAAGTCAGGTGGTCAGCAAAAGTAAAGATCAGCGACCTAAAGTCAGTAAACTCTTGCGACCAGCTGAGGTGGCGAAACGTGACAGCACATTCACCAAAAGAGTGGCGTAACATAGCCGGCAAACACAGCACATTTGCGTGGCCTCTATGAATGAGAATGCAAGTGCCAGCATTCTTATCGTATAAAAGGTTGTCATATTATAGTCTTTAAGTCAGTCTAAAATAGCCTTTGAATAAACCAGGTGTACCATCAACCCATCAATTCGTAGTGTCTTCCTTTTAGTTCTCACAAGTAACAAACAGTGCTAAATACATTTAATTAAACCAACTGCATTTATTAATACAATATCAAACCATACAAGCTTTATAGAAGTTCTAAACAAATAAGTACAATAAACTTATTAATTTACATATCAAAGAATTGCGTCCATGTTAACATATCACCATCAAATTTGGGAATTATTATGCGAGGCAAGTTTATGGCATTGGTGCACTGCATATTGTTTCTTGATGCTAGTGCCTCTTGTACATATCTTTCTGCCTTAAGATACTCTTTTGAATTATATCCATTTTCTCCTGGGCTTCCAACTTCCTCATAAAGCCGAACGTCGACCTCTTGAATTTCGGTCCATAGATTTTTTATGAGCTCCAATGCTGAGTGCTCAATCGGAGTATCTTGGTGCAATGCGCGATATAGTGATGCGATCATTGCACTTTGTTGTCGGCACAACGCAATAACTATGGGATCCAGGGTTGGTTGCAGTCGCTGTCCATCGCCAATCTCAGATTTCCTGCTTGTGGATTGATTTATGGTCTCAGAGTCCCTTTTGATTACTTCTACGAACTTCAGAACTGTCGTTTTTATGTCCTCATAGAAGGCGAAGTAATCATGATCCTGTGATAGTCCGCCAGATTTTCTTATGGCGTCATCAGCGGAATCCTTTTTGTAGTTAGATTGCTGATATCTTGCTGGGCATCAAGTAACTCATCGATGGTTTCTGATGCCATTTTGACTGATTTTTGTCGCTTGTTGGACTTGTACAGATATGTATTAGTCTTTCTGTATGTTAATCAGTTTGTATATAGTCGCTTGATGGACTTTGTGATCGTACTGTGGTCGTCTGTTTTACGAAAGCACGCTTGGATCCTGCTATGTCGCCTGGTTGACAACTTCAGTAAGTCACGCTAACACCAATATAGGGATTGTCTTAGGTGGTTGTAGTTACAATAACACAAATATAGTGAGCTGTGTTATATGGTTTAAAGGTTCCCTTTGACTGTCTGTTTTACGAGAGCACGCTTGGATCTGGTGATCGCCTTGTTGACATTTTCAGTGAAGGATTGTAGAATTGGTTATCTTAGTTATCCAGGCTAGTGTCCTTTGGCGCCTAGTTGACAACTTCAAATAATCACGTCGGGGTCACCAAAATGTTTGTATGTTTTTAAGGGAAGTATTCAGTACATAAACTGACTACTAAAATGCATCGCAACTAGCACTTGTAACTAGTTGGACTACGGAGAGGGAATCTTTCGATGCGCACACGGTGCGATAGGAGAGTTAATAGCACTGAGTGCGGTGGTACTAAAAGACTGACTTTATTAACGAAAAAATACAATATTTATTGGTAAAAATAGCTTAGTTTTACATGTTTGTGTTGTCAGGTGCATTGGGTTCTTGAGTTCTCGCTTATGCAGAATAACATATTGCGCAACTATCGGGTCGGCTGACCGTTGCGCATATTGTGTAATCAGCGATAATCTAGTCTAATCAGATATTTGTCGCTAAGAGTTTTTTGACCTATTATGTTGAATACAAGGTCAATGTTGCTAACAATTGTGTGTTTTTTCTTATATAATTGGTTTATGAATGTATGTTGGCTTATATGCATATAAACAGCATCCTCAAAAAGTTACCGTTTGGTGTAGATTTTGCGCCGGCGGCGTCATTGGTCTGTACTTTTTTGAAAATTACGTTGGTGAGGCGGTCACCGTCATCGGCGAGCGCTTTAAAACGATGATAACCAATTTCTTATGGCTCAAATTGAACCATATGGACCTAGACGAAATGTGGTTCCAGCAAAACGGCGCTACGTGCCACACAGCGGACGCCACGATTGACATTTTGCATGATCGATTTGGGCATAAGATAAAGAGGGTAAATTGGACCACTCGGATTCGTTCTACCGTAAGAAGCCGTCGGGGGGAATTGCATGATATCATATTCCACACTTAATGGCATACATGAACCTTTCAAAAAAAAAAATAAAAATTTTGTTAATACCTTACACACAGCTTGTTTTATTCCATGTCAACATCTACCCGCCCTTATTGATAAAACCTTTGTTCCAGATGAATTCATCCGGTCGACAATTTTATTTAGAGCATTTTCTAATTGGCTATTAGAGCATATATTGATCAGAGTGAATCGGATCTACACAATTATGCTATCAGTTTTGCATTAAGAAATGGGTATCATTGGAGTATAGCTGTTTCACTTTATCACACATTATATGGTTTGGACATGATCACTATTCGCAATATCAATTGCTTAGAAATCTGCAATTGTTAGATGAGCCTAACGTTCAGTTAACACCTGATGACAAACTGAAATTATTGAGACAAGATTTGCAAAAGAATCTGCAGAAAGCATGTGATAGGCAGGCAAATTAATATAACTTACGTACCAGAAATATTGAATATATATCGGTCTGGAAGTGTTTCAAAGAAATTTTGTACAGCAATATTAGCAAGGGTTTGAACTCAAAACCATGTCCACAATTTTTAAAAGCTAGAGTCAGAGAAAAACAAGGAAACCCTTTTTATATATTAGAAGATATTCAGAGAAAGGACACGAGACAATAAATAATTTCTGTTTTTGGTAGCTGTGATACTTGAATCCAACGCGATATATACAAAAATTTCACTCAGTTGTGCTAAAAACTATACAAACATTTAAGCAAACCGTGTTGTTTTTGATTATTACAAATATACGAACTGGTATAACTTTTTTGTTTCTTTACCGATTTTGATAAAAATGTTCACAGATGATAATATATTTTGAGAATTCAGGTTTTACATGACAAGAATTGACTCGGCTGTTGATTCTGGATATATATACATATATATATTTATTTGTATATATAAATTAATATTATTCTGCATTTATAAATGCAATTTTATTAATTAATTCGAGGTTGTCGGTTTTATATGCGGATTCGTTCCGGATTATTTTATTAAGTCCTCATGTCATGAACAGCAGATACAAAAGAGACCGGAAAACAAAATTCTAGAGATAAGGTTAAGCTATCCATTCAGCTTTTTATATCGATGTTTTATCCAACCATCGATATAATTCCTATTTCAAAATTCACTATCGGCCATCTGCCGATCTAATGCAATTTTAATGTTAAATATGAATATTAAGTCAACAAATAATATAATAATATTACAATAATATTAGTTAACTACTCCCCCTTCAATATGTAATGGGTCAGCGCCGATTTCCTCCTTGAATCTCTGAATCGCCTCCAGATTACCTTCATTCTTCATTCTGAGACTGTGAATATCCTGGCTGGTGATATTGTTTAATAGAGGGGATTTTACTGCAATAATTAAACTTAATTTTGGGAACCTTGATTATAAAATGTAGAAAGTTAGTGGATTGGAGTACCTTTACGGACAAGACTGACAAAAGGCTTTCTATGCGGTGTTGGTGGACTCCTCAAGCAAAACCAATTTCAAGTCTGCGTGATTAACAATAATTGATTACCAATATAAAGTTTTGTAAGTGCTATGGCGAATGAATTTTACAACTTTATCGACAGTTATTACATTTAATTCTTGGGTAGTGGCGTCTCATATAAATGACCGGAGTCGATTTGTGAGCCCTTGACTGTTTTGAGATTTTTATTGACGGTGGTAGTTAGTCGGTTATATATCATTTGCTTATTGTTTGTGTTAATAAGTTGCATTTCTTTAAATCTAATGTCTTTAAATAAACGAGTTTTATTGCCTATAAATCAGCACGCATCTTAGTTATAACTATAATACTGATAAGGATTGAACATTAATAAGAAAGACCAACAATAAGATTATCTTATGTTGTCTTTATGGACCACCCTTCCTTTAATGAGGACCGTGGTCCCCAGGTCCGCTTCCACAGTTCTTTCTTCGCACAAAGGCGTGAGCTTGTTTCCAAGCCTCCGGTTGGATTTTACCAAAACATTCTCACCCACCTCAAAGATCCTGTTTTGCCGAGAAACGTTCTCTCTGGCTCTGAGCGCAATCTGGGCGTTTTTGATCCTATTCTTAATCTCTTCCTGCGGCTCGTCTGGGTGCTCTTGAACTACATCCACTGGTCTTTTGTTGATGACCGAGTGTATTGATTTGTTGTATTCAGTTGTGGCAAATAAAATAACCTCTACGGTGTCACTTATGCCTTTATCAATCTTTAAACACCTGGCTAGTTCCATCAACGTACTATGAAAACGCTTCACTTGCCCATTGGAGATACTGTGCAGGGGTGGCGCATTTGAAATACTAACGCCAAAATGGTTAGTTAGCATGGCCGAAATCGTGTGTGATTTCAATGATGGCTGATTGTCACAATAGATCATTCTGACTTTTGGGAAAAAATGCATAAGTTGAAGTAAGGCTGGTTTCAGATCCTCAATAGATCTCGAAGCGATTGGTTGCACGACAGAAAACTTTGAGAGCTTGTCCATGCAGGTAATGAAAAACTTCCTATCCGTGGAGAAGATATCCACATGTAACATCTCCCCTATGTGCGAAGGGATTGGCGTTAGGCCAATCTCTCGACTGTTTGGGTGTCTATTATATTTAGCCTTAGCGCATGTTTTACAATTTTGAGCAATTTCGTTTGCCAGCTTTGTCATTTTAGGGAAGTAGTAACTAGAGAGAACCTGCTTTACATTCTCTTGGGCCAATCTATGGGCTCTATTGTGCTCAGCTGTGAGGATTTCCATCCTTTCTTCTACCCTGAATAAGTCCACCACCCGACTCTTGCAATGCCAGAACTTTGTGGATGGAAACCTCCTAACTACACCATCCTGTATCATTGCTAGGGTGTGCAGGTCGCAGTAGAAGGCGTTTACGCCCCTTGGTATGATTACCTTTGTAAGTTCATCTAGCAACGCTTCTTTGCAGGTGAAATTGATTTCGAAGCGCCGTTTGTTTCCAAATAAAACGAAAGTGCGTTTCGATGGAGAGCGCGCCTCTTCCAGGACTATCTGGTTTTGATAACAATTTAACGGCTTATCCGTTGTTTTAATGGTATAAGTGAGAGAGAGCTCACTATGGACCGTTGCTGCACAAGACTCGACGTCTTGATTCTCTAAGGCATTAATCTGTTGCCTGGACAAGGCAATAGAAAATTCGAGCATTAAATTCGTCTATGCGCGCCTTCCACCTTTTTATTTTAGCGTTAGGATTGGTATCTGACACGGCTAAGGTCAATGGCTAGTAGTCGGTAAAGATATTTATATCTTTAACCCCATACAGGTAGTGTCGCAGTTGGCCAAGGGCCCAAATGATTGCCAATAATTCGCGTTCATTGGTCGCGTAATTAACTTCGCTGTCCTTCCATGTCCTTGAGATCATTGTGATTGGGCGACCCTCTTGGGCCAGCACTGCGCCTATACCATAAGCTGAAGCATCTGTTGCTAGATCAAATGGTTTTGTAAAATCGGGGTATCTGAGCATGACGTCTTCAGATGCCAGGATATTACACAACATTTGAAAAGCCGTCCGTTGTGTTTGGGAGAATTGTATCTGAATTTTTCGCGAGTTGTGTCTACTTACAGTTCCATTTTCTCCTTTCAATATCTCCGAAATGGGTTTTGCTATTGCTGCGAAGTCTTTCATGAAGCATCTGTTGTAGTTTGCTAGACCCAAAAACGATCTAACTTCAAATACTGTTTTGGGCTCTGGAAAATCCTTTATGGCCCTGACTTTCTCTGGGTCAGTCGTTGCACCGCTACTGGTAACTATAAACCCCAGGAAATTCTCACTGTTCTTAAAAAACTGTGATTTTTCTACCGCTATTTTCATGTTAGCCTCGTAAAGACTTTTAATGACCCATTCCACATGCTTGACGTGGGCCTCCTCGTCTTCTGAAAAAACAATGACATCATCGACATAGATATAGCAAAATTTTCCTATCTTTTCGCGCAATATGTCGTCGATGGTCCTCTGAAAGATGCTAGCTGCATTTTTCAGACCGAACGGGAGTCCTTTAAATTCATATTTCTCCCCATTTACCGAAAAAGAGGTTTTTTCACGGTCGCGCTCCGCGAGTAAATTCGCGAGTATAAACGAAATATTAGGCATGTGGTATTTATCGAGCATTGTTTGCTCATTAAGCTTACGAAAGTCCATTACTAAACGCATGTTACGATTACCCGCATCGTCAGTACCTTTCTTATCTACTACCCATATGGGGTTGTTGTAAGGGGACTCTGACTTTTGTATTATACCATTCTTGAGCAGATTCTGAAATTCTTTGTTGACGAAATCAGCTGCCCCTATAGGATATGGATAGAGTTTGGCATAAATAGATTCCTCACTTTTCGTCCTGATGGTAGTCACCATTGAGGTATTGTAAGGCAAGGCTTCATTAGGGTCTGAAAATGCCTTTTTATTGTCCCTTAGTACTTTTAGGAATGCGCCCCGTCAGTGAAATTGACGTCAGTGCAGGTGTGAAACGAAATCTGCTCAGCTTCCGTGCCCCAGTTAAGCTGACCGGAAGCTAAGCATAATGATGCTCCCACCCGTGTTAACAGGTCGAGACCGATTATCCCATCGTACATCGATAGATTCGATAGGAGGAAAAAGGTTGATTTTACGTTAAATAAAGAAATAAAACATTTCTGAGTAATTGCAGTTTTGCCATGAATGGAGTGAATCGAGAAAGGAGTGCTCACTGAGCGGAAGCCTCTTAATCCCCTATGTGATCGGATAAAATTCTTTGACGCACCCGTGTCAATGAGGAATTTCATATCGAGCCCCGCTACTCTTCGTCTGATGAAGGGCAGCAGGGATCTACCCCTAAAATTCAAGACATCTGAGTCAAAGTCGTCAACCTCCGCCGCTGCGTTAGAGGCAGCATTGGAATATGTTTCCGTTCCCTGTCCCACGTTCTGCGTGACATGGTTCAGCCTCTGTTGCTTCCTATGGACGCGTGTGCGTTCAGACGTAGCTGGTCTTTTGTGTGAGTAATCCAGAGCCTGGTTGGGCTGATGGAGCCTTGACAGGGAAGGATCGACATTAGTGCAAGTCTTTGGGCTTTGCCGCAAAGAGCACGTCTGTAAGGCTGCGCTTAAGCCCTGACACAAATACCCTTAAAGCATCACCGCGAAATTTTTCGCACAGGCCCTTCGCCAACGATGGCTCGTAAGACATATTGACTTTGTTGGTCAGTAACGTTACTTTTTTTTCCCCTCATCGTAGTATTGTAACAAGTCTTGGCTACCTTGTCTAAGCGTGCCTAATTCTTGCTCGATAACGTGTATTGGCCGTTTGTCACTATAAGTGAAATCGCGCCAAAATTTAATACTGTGCCAAATGAGGACAGCACAGCATCAGCGGAGCCTTTAATTTTGCTCCTTATAATGAGTACCGCTTGGTAGTGGCGTGAACTAGCATTATATGGTTTGAATATGTGGTAGGCAGCTAGGGCCGCCTGCCTCCAAGAAACATATAATTCTTGAATCCCCAAAAATTCGGACAGACATTTAACAGCATCCAGTGGCTCATCGCAACGGACATCGTTTCGTATTTCTACTGCAGCATACGCTTGTACCTCCGGAGTAATATGCAGAGTAATATGCATTGACACCACCTGATCGGAAAGTTCGTTGCATCTGCTGACCAATGCATGTTCTCTCTGTTGGTACAGAGCAGCTTGCTCAGCTAAGGCGCAGATGACGACAATAAATCTCTTTTTTTTTTGTAATTAATTTTTTATGAAATGCACTTTGTTATTAGTTATTCTTTATTGTAAGTTGTCTACCACAATTCTCAAAGAAGTCACTCAGAATTATTTAACTTGTTGCAAAAATCAATGTAAAGCCAGCAAAAGTAATATATGTATTTTTTATATTTTATTTATATTTTTTGTACTTTATATATTTTTTCTAAGTCGACTTGAAAAAAGTTTTGCTTGAAAGGCCCACTTACATGCTTTTCCTTAATTTTTTTTTAATGATTCTGGTTCCCTCTAGGTGTTGATCCCTCCAGCGTGGTTTTTCCCGCGCAGTAGATTTCCTCGTCCAGATAGTTTCACATTTGGTGAATAATTTCCATAATTTTCCATACTTTTTGCTTTTGCTGCCTGTGTAGACGGAGGCCAACAACTGCAGATTTTCGAGTTTATAGTTTTTTTTATTTTCAAAGCACCTTGCGCACTCATTCAAAGTTGATGCCGATTCACTGCTTCTATTGTTGCCATTATGGACGGGGCCAACAACTGCAGATTTTTTAATCAAATGTGCTTGACTATAGTCGAAGCCACTGGCACTTTGTAATGTTTTTAGCTTTTATATGCTTTTTGGTAAATTCGCGTGAGTACAGACTTTTAACATGTCATATACCACTAGTTGGGCGCCAATTAATATAAATGCAATTTTATTAATTAATTCGAGGTTGTCGGTTTTATATGCGGATTCGTTCCGGATTATTTTATTAAGTCCTCATGTCATGAACGGCAGATACAAAAGAGACCGGAAACTTAAAATCTAGGGATGAGCTTAAGCTATCCATTCAGCTTTTTATATATTTATAATTCCTATTTGAAAACTCACAATCGGCCATCTGCCGATCTAATGCAATTTTAATGTTAAATATGAATATTAAGTCAACCAATATTAATATTTGTTAACTTATATATACCAACACAAAACCATTGTACCCTTTTTACCCGTTTTATGGGTTAAGGGTATTAAAAGACCTCTACAAATTAGAATTAGAATTAATATATCACCGGCCATCTTCCCACAAAGTTTATTGACTCATGTTCAAAAATTGTGGAAGCTAAGGCGAATATTACCACCTATATTCCCACCCAATTTTGTGAATTTACTCCAGAAACTGTGAAAGCTACGGGCATCCGCGTTTTAAAAAAGCGGGGAAGCAGTAGATGTGCTGCAGATTTTTGGGCGAACTCACTAGCTAGCTAGTCCTACCAATTTTGCAGATTCCAAACCTGTAGGAGAAACAGGCATCTGCGTTTTAAATTGACGGCGGGCTAGGGGCGGAAAAAATATGTATGTCCTACAAACTTTTGATGCAGCTTTTTTATCTTTTTTGCCTTAATAAAACGATCAGGTGCAAGTTTTTGAGGAACACCACACCACATTTGGTAGATGTGGGATTAATATGGACCTATCGATTTTATCGATTTCGCAGACCTCAGTGGGTATAACTTCCAATCTTGACACTTTATTTGATCCGGATAAAGACATTTGGAAAAAAAACGTTGCGTCTATACAGACGGGTAAACTTTATAACGAACATTGCACAAAACATAAATATCTTCGGTATCTAAATATAAACAGGAAACCAGATAACTTCGAGGTGTCAAAACCAAACTGCGCATGTTCAATTATTGACTGGAATTCTATATTATGGGAGATTGGCGTTTTGAAGCTGCATTTTTGTTAACCTTGCCATCGATTCTGGCAAACAAAACAAATGAAAAGAGAATGTATGCAGAAGAGCAACCGCAGTAGTAAGTCTTGTGCTAAGAGAGCCTGTTAACTAAAAGCATGATACCAGTAGTAAGCGCACAGCTTTTCATCTTGTGCTGAATGGAATTGACTAAGAGCAAAAATAAAGAGAAGGGAAAAGCGCAAAAGCTTTTTTTTTTGGGCATCCAGGACCTGTGAGCGAACCTTTTCGTTGCGCTAAACTTCACTAGTTGGAACAAGGACGCGTACAGAAGCTAACGCGCAAAAAATATGCTCGCGTACTGAGCATAATAAAAATGTTTTAAATAAATTTAATTAAAACAGTATTCAGTAATTGGTGTTCACTGGCATGTTTTGTGTACCGTCGTATGTGCTTATATCTATGTGAAATTCAAATTTATATGCCAAAAGCAGCTGGTCAAAAAGCGAATAAGATATTTGCTGGTGTTATACTTGTGTGTGCGTCACATATACAAACGTTGGCTGTGACCGCTAGAGCACATTGTGCTCATTTTGTGTGCGTGTGTGCGCGTGGCTTTATTGATTGCACGTTTGCTAAGTTGCTTTCAAGGATACGAAATTTGAAATCAAAATGTTACATACCAAATTCGCCCAAATTCTTTAGCGACGGCATAAAATTATTGCCATAAATTGAAATAGTTGGTATAATCTACCAGCTAACCCTTTATAGATCTATGCTCTCAACAAAGTTTACGGTGTTATAGAGAAAATGTCAAAAACAAAACCGTAGAAACCAGAAGTAACAACCACAATCAACTTTTGGCTAATATTGAATTAGTACAACAACAGCTAACATCATTATCAGCAACGAATTTACACTTGCTAAGTTGAAATAAAAGTAAGCAAACAAAATTATTATAATATAATATAATTACTTGAATTATGAGGTGAACGACACATAAATAGAACCCGAAAACATATTCATATCTCTTTCTTGAAAAGTATAATAGTATGTATGTATATGAGACAGACTTAAGCCTCCTCCAACCCTTAAATAAACGCAACAGAAATAACCGTCTTGACATTTTTCTGGCTGGTTTGCCCCTGTTTAGTTATACAAAGAACCTAGAAACATCTTTATATTTTTATACCCTTAACCCATGAAATGGGTAAAAAAAAGGGTATAATGTTTTTGTGCAAATGTATGTAACAGGCAGAAGGAAGCTTCTCCGACCCCATAAAGTATATATATTCTTGATCAGCATCAACAGCCGAGTTGATTTAGCCGTCCGTCCGTCCGTCCGTCTGTATGTATGAACGCGTCGATCTCAGAAACTACAAAAGCTAGAGACTCCAAATATTGGATATGAGCTCTCCTAATCCCTAGGCATGACAAATTTGTTTCAAATTTTCGATAACTTTTCAGGTTTACGATATACACATGTAATCGTTAACAAAAAAATCTTGAATTTCAAAAAACAAAAAACAAATGAGGATTGAAACTATTAGCAAAATAATGAACTTCTGTAAAAACTTCATTAAAATCGGTTAAGAAACACCGGAGATATGAAACCATCAAGTATTGGTACAGGACTACACAGCCATATGTGTATGTCTGTTAGCCCGACCATCTGTCCGTCTGTATGGCCAAGGGTTAAGGGTATCTTCTAGTCGAGCTTACTCGACTAGAGTCTTTTTACTTGTTCTTTATTGAACCTTTTTTATACCCTCAAAAATTTGAAAATAACTCAAAATTGGTATTATAATTTATGCAAATATTACAGGCAGAAGGAAATATCTTCAACCCTATAAAGTATAAAGATTATTTTAACAACAACAGGTATGGCAGGAAAACAATATAGTTTAACAAATTAAAAACTTATTTCATTAAATTATACAGTATTGCAGACTAATACATGCATTTTGTGCAAACAAGTGTAAATACACAGACTACAAAATTTACAGCAATCAGTTGAGTTATCTAAACAGAAGCTTTGTCACCCATGAAATGGATAAAAATGGGTAAAATGTTTTTGTGGAAAAGTGTGTAACAATCAGAAGAAAGCATGACAGGCAAACGGAATGGTATTTTAACGAAATCAACATTTTGAAAAAAAAAACAAGTAAGAAGATAACCTTAATCCTTGACCGTAGACATACTGCTTTTTTCCTAACCGATTTTATTAAAAGTTTTACATATTTTTATAATCTTAAGCCGGAAAACTAGTCAATAACATGAACGAACTTTTACTGCCTAGGGCTTAAATTATATTAGACGTAGATGTACTAACGGACAGTACATTCAAGTGGCCCAACGATACCAAGCACCGGCTTGTTAAGGCGCGGACCCTAGCTCAAAGCAACCCACCTCCCGCCCGTCCGACCGAGGGGCGCACCGCGTAACGTGCGGTTACGAAGATCGCGAACAAATAGACAAACGAGACAAGACAAGTTTTTTTATGGAACAAATAGAAATAGCACTATGTATTAAATGGGAAAGATCATTATATGTATCACATAAGATCCGAAAGGGGTTATGGATAGCATAGTTAGAGTAACAGGGTGGAAGAGCTAAAGGTACAAAATTTCTAGTATATCTAATAGGAACTGCAAAGTTAATTTGGTTG
Organism: Scaptomyza parva; assembly: GCA_035044645.1. Taxonomy (NCBI): domain Eukaryota; kingdom Metazoa; phylum Arthropoda; class Insecta; order Diptera; family Drosophilidae; genus Scaptomyza; species Scaptomyza parva. Next base: position 210,940 of record JAWNNT010000062.1, read on the forward strand.
ATTAATATTGAAGAATCTATTTCACCATTTATTAAGTTATGGAGAAAGGTTATTGCTAGCATTGTTCTACGGTTAGAAAGTGAAGGAAGATTTATTAGTAAAAGTCTACTGTGATAGGAAGGTAAGTTTATAGAGTTATCCCAGTTAAGGCCCAGAAGAGCAAAAAGCAAGAATTGTTTTTGCACCGATTTTAATCTATTCTGATGAATCCTGTATTTGGGATACCAAATACAAGATCCATATTCCAGAATCGGTCGCAAAAGAGACACATACAAGGTTTTTGTTCGGTAGGGGTCGTCGAATTCCTTTGACCAGCGCTTAATAAACCCTAAGGCACTTGATGCACGATTTGCATTTGAAGAAATATGCTTGTCGAACTTAAGCTTTGGGTCCATTAGAATACCCAAATCCTCAACCCATTCAATCCGATCAAGTGGTTGGTTATCCAGAAGAAATGTTTTGAAGTGGGGCGTTCGTCTGTAAAAAGACATAACTAACATAACAATAAATTTGTTCTGCACCAAGTTTGAAAATTGTCTAAGTCACTTTGCAGTTTATGACCAGACAGAAGAGATGTATCCGACATGCATAATTTTACATCATCAGCATACATCAGCACCCGAGAGTGATTGATAACGGAAAGAAGGTCGTTAATAAAAAGCGTATATAATAACGGTCCAAGGTGACTTCCTTGAGGAACACCAGAAGTGACCTGAACCACTTGAGAAAGTGAGCCATTATATAATACCCTCTGAAATCTAAAGGTTAAATAATCTTTAACCCAAGGAGTGAGACTATTGGGAAAGGCCAATAATTGAAGTTTATAAATTAAAAGATTATGACTTACAGTGTCGAAAGCCTTATTTAAATCAGTGTAAATAACATCAGTTTGCATCTTTTCTTCAAAGCCTTTGATAACAAATGATGTGAATTCTAGCAAGTTAGTAGTGGTAGACCTATGTTTCATGAATCCGTTCTGGCACGGTGAAATCATAGATTTACAAAGATGTTGAGGATGAGAGGTTATCAATTTCTCAAAAATCTTAGGGACAGACAGCAGATAACTTGGAGATACCTCTATACTTTTTAGCATTAGATTTGTTTCCTTTTTGATGCAATGGAATAATATATGACTCTTTTCATATTTTTGGGAAAGAGCATAACTTTACGGACAAATTGAACAGTTTATGCAAAGGTTTTAGAAGACTCTGAGCACAGTACTTAAGCACACAGCTCGGTACTCCATCAGGTCCTGGCGAAAATATGGGCTTAATATCCTGAAGTTCACAAAGTAGTGCAGTCTCTGTGATTTCCGGTATAAAAATGCAATTTGAGTTATTAAGCTGATAGGGGTAAGGCATGACGACTGGTTGCACAGAAGGGCTGTAAATCGTTTGGAAAAATTTAGCAAATAGATCGGCAATGGCCTGATCTGAGTTGGATTTCACTTCCTCGAAGAATATATTGGATGGAAGTGTTGATGACTTTCGTTTCGTATTAACGAAATCAAAAAACCGTTTAGGATCCTGCTGAAACTGTAATCTACACCTCGATAGGTAATTCCTATAACATTGGTTATTCAGGACTGAAAAATTGGAGCGAGCAATCAAATATGCCGAACATGCTAACTGTGAGCTTGATTTTCTTAAACTCTTGTAGAGCTTAAATTTTCGATTTTTAAGGATTGTCAATTCTCTGATAAACCATACAGGTTTGTTTGATCTGTTTGGCTTTCCATAAGGGACACATACATCAAATAATGAATTTAAAATGTTATAAAAAATACCGATTGCCTCATCTTAAGTGAGCTTATATTTAAAATCGGGAATCCTTAGCTCCTATAAATGATATTAACACGGCTGTTGATGTTGATCAAGATAATATATACTTTATGGGGTCGGAGTTACTTTCTTCTGCATATAACACACTCTTTCACAAACCTATTGGTCATGGGTTATAGGTATTAAAATCATTTTGTAAGTCAAGCTTAAATATTCGAAAAGTCAAGCTGGCTTTTAAACTTAAATACATATAAAAATAAATATGATTTCAATCTTACAAACGGCCGGTTAGACCTGCACTACTGTACCAATGCTTGATGTTTAAGCTTTATTTTTTTAAACCGCCATATTTCTGACAGACGGCCAGCCGGACATTACTATATATGGTCTCGAAGATGCTTCCTTTTGTCTGTTACATATATTTGCACGAGCTATTATAAACTTCTTACCCATTTCATGTTGATGTTTAAACTTCACTTTTTCACCTGTGTTTCTCAATCGGTTGTAATAATTGTTTTCTGAGATTATTTTTAAATTGAAAAATTGGGGTTGAAAACATTTAGAAAATAATAAAAATATGTAAAGGCTGCGTTTAATGTGAGAGACAAAAAAGCGCCAGTATAATGCTACGCATAGACACAGCAATTATGTCTATACATTTAAATAAGTTTGAAGACTTGATAAACCAGCTGTGCGAGATTGGTTTTAATCTGCCAGAGGTGTGTTTGTTGTTGACAAATTTGACAGAGGCTTTCAATAAGTTTATCGTTGCAGTAGAATAACGTGATTCTTGCCTGCGTTAAAAATTATTTAACTTGAAGAGAGCGTAAGGTGTAAATCAGACATATAGGGTCCGCCAAATAACTTATTTTTTTTTTTAAATGAAATCAAAAAGAAAACCACTGAAAATTTTCTCAAATTCCGTTTTTGTTTATTAAAGTATAATCCTTCCGGTTATTAATAAAAAATAATTTCATTCAAATGACTGCCTCGGCTGGCCATGGCCTCGTACCAAGGTCTTTATGCAAAATTCGTCTCAATGATATCTCCGAAATGTTCAATTGTTGAGAACGACGGTGAATTAATGTTGGTGGCACTTCACGCACACTCTCTACCACAGCAGCAATATTCTCGGGTGCACTGTTTTGGACTTTTCACGCATTGGTTTATCGATGAGGATGCCAGTTTCTTTCACTTTTTCACAAGATAACGAACATACGGAGCAGCTTGCTCACACATTCTGCAATATTACGATGATTTTCAAAGTAATGTCGCAATATTTCCCAGCGTTGTTCAAGCGTATACACAATCATATTCGTTCAGCGGAAGAATAAAACTAATTATTTGTCAAATAAAACAAAAGCTAAGTGGTACCATTCACGAAATAAGCACTAGTTGAAAAAAAAAACGTTAGATGGCGGACCCTATAGATAAAAAAAGAGTTGAAAATGTTCTCGTCGACATTCTGGAAAGTGCGAGTGCTGGTCGTGTAGACGTCGTTGACACAATGCTGCTAACTGTAAAGTAAGAGCCAGTGAGAGAAATGCGAGCGACAAATATCAAAGCGACAAACAGTCATACAATGTGCAAGCAAGTTCGAATCCAAACGGAGGTTTTGCGAAAAATTTTTGGTGCCTGGACTGTGATGCAACAACGCATTTCTGTTGGGATAAATCATTCTTTATCAAAATTAAATGGACATAAAGAGATTTGTTTTCGCGGTAAATAGGTATATTGTAGCAAAGTACGGCGTTTGGCGTTTGAGCTTTACGATTGATTTTGAAGGTGTACCTACGTGGAAGACCATAAAGGTATCTTCAAATTCACTTTAACAAATTGAAATTTCTGTAACAAAAGCAGTAGAACAGGAATTCAGTGTTTTATTTGCGCATCTGTGAAGACAATGTTTTCTTAGTTGCTAAGGTGCAGCAAGATTGATTTTTGTTCCAAACCAACGACAAAAGAATTATCTGTTTTTCGAACCTTGAAAGTTACGCAATCATTATTGCTTTCGTGCGTTCATTTTTTGTCACACGATCACTACTTTTGTGGTGACTGGCGTCATTCACCGAACGAAGCAAAAGGATCGCCACGCGGGGAACTAGGGAAATTTCCACTTTGGCATAAATATGTATAATAGGTCGGTGGTTTGCGCAACCATGACTTCAATGTCCGTGTACCCAGTAAAAAAGCCTTTATAAGCGCAAGAGATAAAGGCACTGGGATGACATTCGCCAAAACCCATTTGGAAAAGGGAGAACAGCCTTTTTTGCAGATGAGTAAAAATGAAACATTTTTGGCTCGGACGGACAGATTTATGTGTGGCGCCATTCCGATACTGAGCTGGATACATGACATTTAAGAGGAAACAGTTAAGCACGTCGGAGAAGGTGTCATTGTATGGGCATAGTTTTGGCAGCCGGTGTCTGAATGTGGATATTAGTATACATATATAAAATTTACAAAACGCACTGAGAATATAGAAATCCTACGAAAGTTCCGGTCCCACCAGAAAACTGACCATGTGTTTATCTATTATAATTCCATTGACATAGTCTTAATATTTAAATGTTAGAGAAAAGTTGTGGTTTGCGCTGGAGAATAACTTCCGCAAACAGAACATATCAGTCGAGTAAGCTCTACTAGAAGATACCCTAAACCCTTGATCATACAGACGGACAGACGGTCGGGCTGACAGACATACACATATGTACATGTACTACTGGACCAATGCTTGATGGCTTTATATCTCCGGTGTTTCTTAACCGATTTTAATTTAAATTTTTACAGAAGTTCATTATTTAGCTAATAGGTTCAATCCTAATTTTCAGTTTTTTGAAATAAAAGAATTTTTTTTTATCGATTACATGTGTATATCGTAAACCGGAAAAGTTATCGAAAATTTGAAACAAACTTGTCAAGCCTAGGGATTAGGAGAGCTTATATTCAATATTTGGAGTCTCTAGCTTTTGTAGTTTCTGAGATCGACGCGTTCATACATACAGACGGACGGACAGACGGACGGACATAATGCCCCGCTTGAAAATTTAAATATATATACATTAATTTTGGTAAGAACAAGCACTTTTAAAACAATAAGAAGTAACCAAGCAGCCCAAACTAAAAAAAATGCATGGCCTTATCTTCCTTTTTAATATCATTGAAAATTGTTTAAATATTTTAGAAATCCTTTGACAACTTTCAATTTATAAAACTTCGGTAGATGTCATTTCGTATTCATGCTTCGAGCTTTGGAGCCCTTTCTAAATTCTTAATTTTTTCGTAAAATTATAGCGCTTTTAATTTATGCACATACCCAGCAGCAAGGGAAAACAAGGATACAATATACTGAACCAAATTTAAGCATAAAGCTTGCATTATTTATTTAAAAATGTATGTATTTCGCTTTGCAGCTCTTGCGACATCATTAGTAGGTAAAAACGATAGGTGCAGTCGTCCTTGCATGACCGTACGTAAGGTGTAGATTTCAGGGTATCTTATAGTTGAGCTCGCCTAGCTTCACTTGTTGTTTTCTCTTCGCATGTAGTGCATTCAAGTAATCAAAAATGCAAATTGAACACATGAATTTCGAATTAGTTTTGTAGCATGTCTCACAGCAGCAATAACAAAACAAGTAAGAAGACTCTAGTCGAGTAAGCTCGACTAGAAGATACCCTTAACCATACAGACGGACAGATGGTCGGGCTAACAGACATACACATATGGCTGTGTAGTTCTGTACCAATACTTGATGGTTTCATATCTCCGGTGATTCTTAACCGATTTTAATGCAATCGTTCATTATATTGCTTATAGTTTCAATCCTCACTTTCAGTTTTTTAAAATTCAAGATTTTTTTGATTACATGTGTATATCGGAAACGAAAAGAGCTATCGATAATTTGAAACAAACTTGTTCTGCCTAGGGCTTAGGCGAACTTATGTCCCAAATTTGAAGTCTTTGAGATCGACGCGTTCATACATACAGACAGACGGACGGATGGACAGACGGGCGGACGGACGGACAGACAGACGGACATGGCTAAATCGACTCAGCTGTTGAATATATATACTTTATGGGGTCGGAGAAGCTTCCTTCCGCCTGCGGACTTAAAATAGTAAAATCTTATAATTAATCTTAAAATTAACATAATATCCTTTAGCTTTTCATGGTAGATACAAACCTCCGGGAAGTTTCTGGGGTTATTTTGCTCCACTCCTGTGCTTCCTGATGATTATCTTCAGCGTTGCATACTAATATGCAATAATATTCAAATCTGGAGACTATTTCGGTGGAATTAGCATGTAAGGGTAGTTTTTGATAAGCCAGGCATACATGGTATACATTTTCCTTATGTATATGGAGGTATATATTATTGTCTATTGTCGTATCATGTAATTTTTCAAAAGTTCAACTATTTAAATGGTAGGTGCATATGTACACTCAGCCTTAAAGCACTAAGCATACAATTGATATAGAGGTCTCACATAGAACATCGAACTCACATCATCCCATACCTAACACAATGGAACCCCTTAGCAAAAAAGAGCGAGAGAGCGGTTTTCAGAGCTCATTACGCTCTTCGAGTATGCCGCGCAGAAAATGCAATTCATTCTTTTTGCTTGCAATGCTAAAGGAAGGCTGACAGAACAGAACCGACTCGAGCCTCTGTATCTAGCCTTCTTGTATGTATGCCTGCGTATGCGAGCGTGCATGTTTGCATGAGTGTACTCGGCTGAGCTTCTGGATGAGAGAGGGGCTGTGCTTGCGGGGTATGCACATGCTGCCGATTTTGCTTCAGTTGTTGGTTGCTTTCAGCGGCCCGACTATTGTAGGACAGGGGGCGCGCGCACAGTAAGCAACTAACGGTACAAATTTATTAGTATTTGTATGCGTGTGCGCTTGTTTCTTTTTGAGCTGGGCTAGCTCGGTCGAGATTTTTGATATTTTTGCTTTTCTGTGCCCTGCATTTTCTTGTGTGTGTATGTTTATATGACACGAGCAAACAATTTTGTCAACGCAACGCCATACAAACGTGTAAAATGCACATAAACTCTAAAAGAGTATTCAAAGTGCAGTTGTGTCGCGATCGTATTGTTTGTGTACGTTCATGTAGGTTTTCTAGTCACACATTCAACTACTACGGTCAACTACGAATACTCTTTTTGCGTTGCGTTGGCAAAATGGTTTGCTAGTGTCATATAAACATACACACACAAGAAAATGCAGGGCACAGAAAAGCAAAAATATCAAAAATCTCGACCGAGCTAGCCCAGCTCAAAAAGAAACAAGCGCACACGCATACAAATACTAATAAATTTGTACCGTTAGTTGCTTACTGTGCGCGCGCCCCCTGTCCTACAATAGTCGGGCCGCTGAAAGCAACCAACAACTGAAGCAAAATCGGCAGCATGTGCATACCCCGCAAGCACAGCCCCTCTCTCATCCAGAAGCTCAGCCGAGTACACTCATGCAAACATGCACGCTCGCATACGCAGGCATACATACAAGAAGGCTAGATACAGAGGCTCGAGTCGGTTCTGTTCTGTCAGCCTTCCTTTAGCATTGCAAGCAAAAAGAATGAATTGCATTTTCTGCGCGGCATACTCGAAGAGCGTAATGAGCTCTGAAAACCGCTCTCTCGCTCTTTTTTGCTAAGGGGTTCCATTGTGTTAGGTATGGGATGATGAGATATCGAACGCGTTTGAGACCTCTATATCGATTGTATGCTTAGTGCTTAAAGTGAGTAAGCTCGAGCGAAAAGTTTAAATGCGTGCCATATTCATATTTCCCAATATTTTCAATAGTTCCAAAAACCCATGGCAGACACATATATTAACCACCAGAAACAATATTTGGCCGCAGTGAACTGGGGTTTGCCCACCGGTTAGGTCGGGTTATACCAAAAGTACCATAATTTCAGGTCCTAGTTTATTCGGAGTAGGTACATTATGGACACCTGCGTGCCATAAAACATCGATTTTTTACCTAAGTTCGAATATTATGAGTAGATTATGGGTACAAATAGACTAATGCTTCATAGTCAGTTCAGTTATATCCTGCATCTCCGATGGAATTAGCCAAAACGGACCATGGGCAAACGGACTACCATTGAACAGCGAATGCTCGTCCGGAAGCACTACAAAAACGGAAATACCGAACGCCGAATTGTCAATCTGAGGCCCGCAACTGTGCACAACATTATTAGGCGCTTCGTCCGCAAAAATCTGATAGTGGACAAGGGCAGAATTACACCAAACAAGATATACACCAAAAAGGATCGCGAGGGATCATCAGGAAAACGAGGGAAAACCTAAAGCTATCGGCTTCAAAACAGGCTCAACATGTTCAGGATGAAATAAGGAGGGAGTATAGTGTGCAAACTGTTCGCCGGGCTCTGCGGAACCATGACTTTCATGCCCGAGTGCCACGGAAGAAACTATTTATAAGTGCTAAAAATATCGGCAGTGGGATGACGTTCCCTAAAATCCATTTGGACAAGGATTTGGATTTCTGGCACATAGTCAACTTTGAAGGCGAGTCCAAATTCAACATTTGTTGCTCAAACGGATCTTTCTATGTGTTGCGTCAGTTCAGTACTGAGCAGAATCCCAAGCACTAAAATTCAATAGTCAAGCACAATGGAGCAAGTGTCATGGTATGGCCATATAAGTGGTCAACCGGTGCCCGGATCTAGGTAATTTTTTGAGAGTACAATGGGCAATAATATGTACCTCCATATCCTAAAAAAAAAAATTTACTCCAATGTGCCGAGAAGCTGGGAATCTGGAGTGCTTTCTGGTTCTACCAACCGGAATAGTGCAGACCTGGTTCATTAAGAATTTGTGGGCTCTGCTGGATAATAACAACCGGAATCACCACATATCGAGCAAAACGGATCTTAAAAATGTTCTACTGGATGAGTATAGGAAAATCGGTTCAGAAACTACACAGAAGCTGGTATCTTTCATGAATAATGGGTGAAGAGCAGTTATTAAGGCTGAAACATGTCATTCTAAGTATTAACACACATAGTTATGGTCTTATACGCCAAATATATATTACTTTTTTAAATTTACTTACAATACGCAGAGCCCTGTATTTTGGATATGTTTTCAGTTTTTGGACATTCTAACATTGAGTTTGATCCCAAACACTTATTTGCAACAGTCAAGCACGGCGAGGAACGGGTATGGGCCTGTATCTCGGCAGCCGGTGGCTTTGTGTGTTTATTGAGACTAAAATAGACAATAATAGGTACCTCAATATATACTAAGTTCAAATTACACTAAACTGACGAGAGGGTCGGTATCCGACGTGGTTTCCGGTTCTACGAACACCGAAAGCACAACAATGGAATTATACAGTCCAGGCTTATCTGGAACTATCTCCACGAGCTAATTCCACCAGCTCAGTGTCCAGCTCTAAAAGTTATTGTGGATTCTGATAAAAAATTATATCCGGTAGTATAGCATATCCAACGAACTCTATTCAAAAATGCTCTGCTGGATGAGTGGAGCAAAATCAGCCCAGAAATACGCTATAGAATATTCGTAAGGCATAAATATATCATACTATGTATTTACAACCTTATTTATGGATATAATTTTAAGATATATTTTAAGATGTGAGTTAATATTTAAATCAACGTAAAAATTTTGCAACAAACAAGATTCTTTCGTAAATGTGAAGAAAAATTGGCATTAACATTTTACTTTTTTTTTAGGTCTTTACATAACTTTACAGTTTTTCAGGACAGTGCATGAAAAATAATGTGAGGCACTGTACATGCCTGTACCATGACACATCCCCCGTCATCATCATTTAAGCTAATTGAAACAGAAAATATGCGATTTTGAAGTGTTCCACGACGAGTTTTTATTGTGCAATACCAATTCTTTTTACCATGGACAGCACCGTCCACCGTCCAAGACATAACGAGTGGGGTAAACCCAGTTTATTACGATCATATCGGTCATTGGAATTTTGGAAAAATAATAATTAATAATTATTTAGTTCATGGCAGGCAATTAAAATTGTTGCTCAATGCTGCCTTAAATAAACTGTGAGTCACTGTAAATATTTGAAAATACACCATGGTATTGAGGTTAGCCAGAGATTATTTACAAAGACAATACATCAACTCTAGAGTGGACAAATCGCTATTGAGTGCTTTTTTTCAGAAACATATGCGGTCCCAGAGACTTTTTAAGAACTTTAGATTGGACAAGTCGCTCTTGAATGTTTTTTTTTCCGAAACATGTGCAGCATTGCTTTTGATTATTGTCTTTGATGTGTCTCGGGCTTTACTCATCGATCGTTGCGTTTATTTGTTTTCAGGTTGCTATTCCTTTTTTATACCCTTAACCCATGAAATGGGTAAAAAAAGGGTATAATGGTTTTGTGCAAAAGTATGTAACAATGAGAAGGAGGCTTCTCCGACCCCATATTCTTGATCAGCATCAACAGCCGAGCCGATTTAGCCATGTCCGTCCGTCTGTTCGTCCGTCTGTATGTATGAACGCGTCGATCTCAGAAACTACAAAAGCTAGAGACTCCAAATATTGAATATGAGCTCTCCTAATCCCTAGGCTTGACAAGTTAGTTTCAAATTTTCGATAACTTTTCCGGTTTACGATATACACATGTAATCGATAACAAAAAATTCTTTAATTTCAAAAAACTGAAAATGAGGGTTGAAACTATTAGCTAAATAATGAACTTCTGTAAAAATTTAAATTGAAAATTAAAATCGGTTAAGAAACACCGGAGATATGAAGCCATCAAGCATTGGTCAGTAGTACATGTACATATGTGTATGTCTGTCAGCCCGACCGTCTGTCCGTCTGTATGGTGAAGGGTTAAGGGTATCTTCTAGTCGAGCTTACTTGACTAGGTAGTTTGTTCTTATGCAAACATTGCACAATTAACTAACAAAATGAAAAAAAATTCAATTTTTGAATTATTTTGATTTTCTTTATTAAAACTAATTATTATTTTATTATGCGTATATGCATATGTGTAGTTAGTTATTTATGACTCAATTTAAAATCTTTAACTAACACTACATGAATTGTATTTGTAATCAAAATTCTTAACATAAATCAACTTCTTATTAATTTTATACACTGGCTATAACTTTATATTGCGATATGGGGTATTTAAAGTGTGAAGTTGTTTTATGTTTGTCTCGTTTCGATTCTTTCAGCACTTGCTTAGCGATCCAAATGTATTTTAAAGACAAAATGAAGAATCACCGACCCCATACAGTATATTTATTTTTAATCAACATCAAGTCGATTTGGTTCTGAAAAAAAAAAATTCAAGAGCGACTTGTCCAGTCTAGAGTTGTTAAATAGTCTCTGGCTTGGACTGCAGTTTTTTTTTTTTTGTACTTGGGCACTTGCAAAATAAATGCATATAAAGTATTTAAAATAATGGTTACTTTGGGGTTAACACCACCGATGAAACCTACAGTCACATAACTAATTAATTGCACTAAGTCGCTTAATTAATAAGGACATTAAACGCACAAAAATAAAAAGAGCGAAGAGCACAAACAAAAACACTTCTGTTGCAATGTAAAATGAAGGGCTATTGATTAGTCGCATATTTCTAGTAATATAAGTGAATATTAGTTGAATTTTAATATATATTTTGTAAATAAATACATATGTAAAATCTTTCTAAGTGTAATAATATATTGCCTTTGACGGGAGTCAAGCCTGAAAATTCTCGTAAAAAGGCATATTCCAAACATTTATTGTATGGAGTTACATCTCATGTTAAACAAGCAATAATTGCCTTAGTTTTTATTGATAATGAAGCATAATTGTATTTATTTTAAAAACATATTGTTTTTTTTTTTCACTTGTACTTCTTGCAGATGTTGGTGCTTGGTCAAATGACTATATTAAGTCAGTATTGGTTTTTATTGTCGCTGTTGGCTACACTAAGTTTGTGTTTTGCCTGCCGCGTATCGGAGTTTTTGTGCAAAAGCAACGAAAATAATGGCAATATGTGTGTACCCCTGGACAAATACTGCGATGGAAGAAGCGACTGTGCCGATGGCAGTGATGAACCTACGCACTGCTCCGGTAAGTAAAAATCTGTACCAGGCAACAAAACTGGAGCAACCACTTTTATGGTCTTACGTAAATATATATAAATATATATACATAAGACATATATATACATATATATATATATATATATCTTTATCTTTCTCCAAAACGCTGACAGTATGCAATCGGACATATTACGGGGATATTGGGCGCACTTATGCCCTAAAGGTTCCAACACCACAGTGGAATAAATTACCATTTCTTTGTCACTTGACGTTCACCGCGTCCGGCCATGATCAAGGCGATATAGTACAAGTAAGTCACAAGACCTTCAGGCGCGAGCTAAAAAGTTTTACCCAAAACTTATTGCGTACATTTATAGTTTGTAGAATAAGCAGCAAAATTATTCCATTGCAAGTTTCAAGTGTCAAGAGACATTTGATCGATCTAATTCTGTAAATAATATACGTTAGCAAGAGTGTAGTTTACAATAAATTCAAATTGTTTTGTTATTCTTATACCAACATATTAGAACAACGCTTCAACAGAATCGATGAGTCAGGTTAACAAAACCGTTTTTTTATAGCGTTATCGCATACTTGCGGTGATTAAAGGATTAACGCTGAGGTTCAGCACTCAAACCCAGTCAAGGCCATTCTAGCCTTAAAGATTTGATAAATGTTTGGAATTTGAAAGCTGAAGTTCATTCAAAAATGTTTGAACACTCCAGCTCAAATACTTGTTTATAAGTATTTATAAGTGTGTGCCAATTAGGCATTAAGATGACGGAAAAACCACTTTTTTACTTAGTCCCTGAAGCTAGGTTTTTTTGTGTGACGTAATCGACTGGCATTGCAGGTATTCCAAACCAGTGTTGAGACGATCCACATTTCATTTGCACATTAGCTATCCGATAAAAAACAATGGCGGATACATTTTCATCTATCTTATCATTATAGTTTTCGACTGGGTTAAGAACCGGTTTTCGGTTAGATCTTGAGCATTTCAATTTAAAATATTTATTACTGAATTCCTAAAAAATCAATGCCGCTTAAAATGAAACTTTTCATGCACTATGAATCACTTATTTAAGAATATGTAGATTTTGGTCACATTCTGCACTTTCTCAAAACGATATTTTTGAGAATTCGCCGTTCGGGTTAGTCGCGCTCTCTTGACTGAAGCCTTTTTCTTGTGTAAGTTGTGTAGCAGTTTTTATGAATAATATTGTAAGTAAAATTAGTAAAAAGTGAACAGATAATAAATAAAATCATTATCCGCTGCAGATCATCTTTGATGGCTTTACGGTGGGACGCTTTGATGAAGGCATGATCGATTCGGATGTGGATGGCTATGATACAAATCTCAGTCCAACCGGTGAGCTACCCGGATGTCCCGAAGGTTTCATGCAGGTAAGGCCAAATTAAATGTATTTGAATTCAAATTGATTATTATTTCCTATAAATCTGCATTAAGAATCCAAGCAATCCATCACATACGAAAATGTTATTATTTATCGTTTGCTCTTGTTACAACCGAACTTGCAATCAACTTAATTTTTTTTCTAGCTTATAATCACCCAAGCAAACGGAATAATAAACAAGTAAGAAGGCTCTAGTCGAGCTTACTCGACTCGATACCCTTAACCCTTGACCATACAGAGAGAGATCAGCAATCTTCCTTAGGAATACCTTATAATCTATTTTTTTTATCAATTTCAATTAAAAACTGTGAAAGATTCATACATTCACGCGACGTCAGGCTATTGCGGCATTTAAAACTTGCAGAGTTGTCTTTCTACCAATTGCATCCTGGGGTATATCCACTGGTACTAACATATGGTTTGGCGACCACATGAACCCAAGATACTTGCAAAGTTCAAAGTCTTTAGAGTTAAGAGTGTCGTAATACAGACGAAAGGACGGACTGGTATGATGGTCATTGCACAAAGCCAAAGCTTTATACATATATTCTGAACCTTGGACTTGACGCGTACAATAATTGTGTGTTTATGTGCACAACACTTTTCACTTATGTAACTTGAACAGTGAAAAAAAATTAATAATGCATTTTCATATACATTGCAATAAGTGTTTTGTTTGATCACCGACGTATTATACATGCATACATGTAATATAAAAAGTCGGTCGTTTGATGCAGACCTAAAAACTATTCAGTTCTCATTTAAATACATAATTGAGTGCGCTATTTAAAATTAAAGTATTCATTGCATTAATTCAAAATTGTGTGCAATGACGCTGTATACATATTCATACGAACTTTGACTTTTATGATTGACGTTATTGAAACAAAATGGAAGACCTGGATCAATGGGTCTAGGTAACGACAGACATGCTCAAATTTGTGACTCGTGTATTTGGAACATAGCAGAAATACCAAACCTTTGTAATTGACTTCTGCAATATGTTCAAATATACAGTATGGAGCTAAATTGTGTAAGTGTAAACAATTTTTTTATTATATATATATTCATATTTTTATTATATATATATATATATATATATATATATATAAATATAATTATATTTATATTAAAAGAAGAAAGAAGACTCTAGTCGATTAGGCTCGATAATCTCGGCGTTTGCTACGCTTTATCTCACGGCCGTACTGCGAATGCCTTATTCGCCTTCCCTATACTTAGTCACCAAATTTTGTATATGTTAGTTTGTTTAAGATAGTCTGTATATAATATAATTTTAAAACCATTTCTTCTTTTTAGTTATTTTTATTCAAAAGTATATAAGTATATGGTATAGGTATGTAAGCAGTTGGTTATATATTTTAAAACAAGTAAGAAGGCTCTAGTCGCGTAAGCTTGACTAGAAGATAGCCTTGACCCTTAATCATACATACGGACAGACGGTCGGGCTGACAGACATACACATATGGCTGTGTAATTGTGCACCAATGCTTGATGCTTTCATATCTCCGGTGTTTCTTAACCGATTTTAATAAAAATTTCACAGATGTTCATTATATTGTTAATAGTTTCAATCCCCATTTTCAAATTTAAGATTATTTTGTTATCGATTTAAGGCTCTAGTCGAGTAAGCTTTACTAGAAGATACCCTTAACCCTTGGCCTTACACAAACGGTAATACCTGCATAACGGAACCAATGCCAGCTGACCTACTTTAATATTTTATATCTTCGGTGTTTCTCAACCGATAATAAAATATTTACAAATATTTACAGATATTTTATTATTGTTTGAATCCCTATTTTAAAATTCGAAATATCACATTTTGTTGTTTTTTGTAATTTATTACAGCATATATCATAAAAGGGAAAAGTTATCGATAATTTAAAACAAACTTGGACTGCCTAATGCAGTGTTTCCCAAAGTGGGCGATAACGCCCCCTTGTGGGCGCTGCAGGTTTCAAGGGGGCGGTAAGAGACCCAGAAAGAAATTGGGGGCGTTGTGTAGAGGCCTGGGGGTGATTTGTAATTTTATTTAGCTAGAAGGCCTCGTAGACAACAACTGCATGAGCTCTCGACTCTCAACAACAACTTGTGAAAAAAAGGGTATCAAAACACATTGAGCAGCGTATGTGTTTCATAAACGACTACAATCAAGTGTTGTTGTTGTTATTATTTTTGCGCTTTGCCTATTTCCGTTAGACCCTATATACGACGTATAGACAAAAATACGACTCAGGCCACATACAGTAGGCCAGCGGCAGAAGAATGCTCTAGTCGAGAAATCGCGACTAGACCATACCCTTAACCCTTTTTTCCCTTTTTTTGTGGGTTCAGGGTAACAGGATACCAAGCAATTGTATTTTCATTTGTGGTTTCGCGCGCAATAGATGAGCACTACTTAACCCTCCTCTACACTACTCGCGAAGTTGAACGTACATATTTCTCAAAGCAAAACAATGTCGGAAGTAAAAAAGAAGAGACGGCAATACTGTGCGGAATATATTAAATTCGGATTCATTGAAAATCCCACAAACGCATCGTCGCCTTTGTGTCTTCTATGCCTAAAAACATTTTCGAATGAAGCAATGAAGCCTTTAACACTGCAAGATCATTTGAATAAAATTCATCCAGATAAGAAAGACAAGAATGCGGCATATTTTCAAGACCTAAAGAAGAAGCATAATACTCAGCCAACTGTAGAAAAACTATTTGTGGTGCTAAGCAAAATGACGACGGACTTCGAACTTCGTACAATATTTCTTTGTTAATTGCTCAAAAAGGCAAACCACATAAAATCGGAGAAGAGTTAATATCGCCAGCAATAAATGAAGTAATAACTAATATGCTTCATAAACCGGCCGCAGATATTATCTTTTGAGTAATAATTCTGTGCAAAGACGAATTGATGAAATGACTGAAAACATTGCAGAATGATTGTGCGATCTCCTGAGGACAAGTCAATTCTCAATTTAGCTCGATGAGTCCACTTTACCAACTAATGAAGCATTGTTGTTGTCTTATGTGAAGTTTATTAAAGATGAGAAAATATGTGAAGAACTATTATTTGCTAGAAATTTAGAGACCGAAACAAAAGGCGAAACCATATTCAATATATTGGAAAAGTTCTTTTGAAAAATATTATTTCAGTTGCTACGGATGGCGCTCCGGCTATGACAGGGTGCCATAAAGGCGTACTTAAAAAATAAAATTCCAGATGTCCTTATTATTATGAATGATAGATTATTTTATCAGCTTTCTGTTACTAATGACGAGGATTTCAACCGTTTGTTGTTACATACTGAAGTTCGTTGGCTGTCAAGAGGCAATTGTCTGACTCGATTTTACAACCTGTTTGACTCTGTTATAGAGTTCTTTGAAACTAAAGATACATAATTGCACGACAAGCTCATAACATGAAAGAATGATATAGCTTACATGACAGACCTGAATACATTGTTAAACGACAAACTAAACTAAATTTAATTAAAACACAAAACGTCGTTTCTGCTTTCGCAGCCAAACTGCTTCTACACAAAAAGAATCTGGGCAGACGTGAGTTTCGCAATTTTCCGAATTTATCAGTATCATGCAGTAACGACGAATTTTTTACCTAACTGCCAACATTTGGAAAACTTCCACATTGGAAATACCAGACTGGGTGTTGGATCCGTTTTAAAATGTCAACACAGCAATGTCGCCTCAGCTGGAAGAAGAACTTATAGAATTGACAACAAACAAGGAAATAAAAATCAAGTTCTAAA
Organism: Scaptomyza parva; assembly: GCA_035044645.1. Lineage (NCBI taxonomy): Eukaryota > Metazoa > Arthropoda > Insecta > Diptera > Drosophilidae > Scaptomyza > Scaptomyza parva. The sequence continues at coordinate 227,990 of JAWNNT010000062.1, forward strand.
ATGGTTACTAAGAATTTTGGCTACAAAAACCGATCCCACAATTGTACCCTGGATTGTGGTCAATCGTTCAACGATTCTTGATAGCATTCCCATCGTCATATTTGTGTGAACGTGGATTTAGTTCTGTAACAACACTGTTTACTAAAAAGATAAATCATTTGCTTGTTACCGAACGTGGCGACTTGCGACTGTTCTTGAGTAAATTGGAACCTGATATAAACAAACTTATTAAACAGCTCAGATTCATCCTTCACATTAGTTTTTATATAAGGATCGATTATTTTAGTTTTATTTTTAATAAAAAAGATACTCTGTTTTAATACTATAAAGTTGCGTTTCAATAATCATTCTTATTGGCAGGTGGAGACCGTAAGAGTTAACTTGAGACCTAAGCGCCGTTGTATGTTACCTACTGCGCTCAGGTTTCAAGTTGCGGGTTATAGTAAAAGTTTCGTTTAGAATTCTCCGTTAAATATTAAAAATAATTAATTAATAATTAATTTAATTTGAAGTTTTAGTGGTTTTTAAATAGCTGAAAAAATGGGGGGCGCTAAAAAAATATTTATTCTCAAAGTGGGCGGTAGACAAAATAAGTTTGGGAAACACTGGCCTAATGGTTAGGAGAGCTTATATCTAAAGTCTGGAGTCTCTAAGTCTTATAGTTTCTTATATATACGCGTTCGTACATACAAACAGACAAAAATGGCTATATCGAATCGGCTTCAGGCTTTACAAAGCAATTTTACTTACTGATGCGTAAATAGGCAAAGTAGGTGCAGTCAATACCTGCCAAGAAGCCAAGGAGCATGAGTTTCCGAACTGCCAAAATCCAAAATACAGGACTCGAAAATGCTTTAATTTTCACGAAACGACTATTATTATTTAATAGGCTCAGTTGTTTTTCTATTAGAAGCTTTTTGTGTATAAAATTGGCTTAATTGATGTAATTTTTAAGTTTTAAAAATTTGTATTGTCTTTAACAAAATGGTGGCTACCTGTCCGTATCAATGCGCGTTAGTTTAATATCCATAAAGCTAGAGACTCCAAAATATACTAACATTTGAAGACGAAGAGTCAATTTCCTGAATATTTCGTAGGAAATAGCTGTCGACTATATTAAAAAATTTGGGGCACACAAATACGGTAGGGCCACATCGGCCACTGTTCCAAACAATTAACAAAACAATGAAAATATGTGCAAATCATATCATTATGAAAGTTTAAAAATTAAATATTTGTACAGTAGGGCAAATATGTTTGTCAATCCGTCTGTAAAATGTTATTTTTGAAACATTCAAACTTGAATTCAAGCTAAATTTTCTAAATCTAGAAATCAAGAATATTTAATCTTGTGTTCAAACTTTATTTTTATACCCTTAACCCATAACATGGATTTTCGGATGGATCGGCATCAACAGAATCAATATAGTCATGTCCGTCTGTTTGTATTAAAGCGTCGATGTTATCACTTAAAGGAGCTTAGGACTCATAATTTTAGGATATAAGCTCACTAAAGCCCTGGCAGTCAAAGATTGTTTCACAGTTTTGAAATCAAGCATTGGTACAGTAGTGCTGGTATGACCGTTTATGTTACTTCAAGGGTTAAGGGTTTATCCCAGTCGAGCCTTCTCGACTAGAGCTTTCGTATTTGTTGTGTTATGCAGGTTTTTGGGAGACCAAATTCGTTAATTTGGTGACATTAGCTATACAGGTAAGGGAAATATATTGTATAATCGGTTTTTAGGTATTGATCCTAATTGAATTGTCAGCCAAAATGACGACAAATGTTCAAACCGAATACTCTTAACTTTTTGTATAAATTTGCTATTGGCGTATTGCTTTAAAAAAATATTGTGGAATGCAAAATTTATATTAAATTCTTCAAGTCTTACTTTTTTACTTCACAGCTCAGCGAACTGGGAAGACCATTTACGGGTGGTTCCTGGTGCGGCAAGGCCACTGGACCGCAATTATACTTCAGCGAAACATCCACAGTGACTGCATCGGTGAAGGTAAGTAAAGGGAATTGGGAATTTACGTGCCTTTTTTAAACGTATTATACAGAAATACATGGGATAAGCGTATTGTTTAGAGGAAACACTTTTTTGTCACTTATGTTCGAACTTTAACAGAAAGTTGTGGATTACTTTACTAAATGTAAAATCCGATAACTGTGCAAGGCAAATACAAGAAATAGTGATGCGCAAGCATTGACGTTATGAATTATGTTAAATTTTGCTTAGATTATTTATTAGCTGCTGCTGCCTCCGACATGCTCCCCCCGTTGGTGCGAGGGTTTCAACCGATTTGGTCTTAAGGGGCAGCACAGCGATCAGCCAACTGCTCATTTGACGGTGCTAGCTGCAGTTTAAATTTTTGCAACCCGCGAGACGCCGTCTGGTCCAGTGATAGTGCTTTCGATTCGGTCGAGACGCCAATGAAGAGGAGGCACGTTGTCATCCTTCACGACAACGATTGAGTTGGTCATCAAGTTAGGTGTCGATGAACGCCACTTTGAATGTTCTTGAATAAGTGATAAGTAGCTGGTGCTCCATTTGCACCAGAGTGCTGCATTTGATAAACGCGTTGCCAGCGTCTTAGGCGATTGATGTTGATATGCGGTATGTCGGGTTCTTCGATTGTTTCATATGGGGCTCCAATCAAAAAATAACCAGGAGTGAGAACTTCTAAGTCGCCTGGATTTTCTGAAATGGGACAAAGAGGTCGTGAGCTTAACATTTCTGAAATTTCGCATATAAGGTTACGAAGTTCATTAAATGTGAGAACGGATTTTCCAACGACGCGATAGAAATGGTGTTTGGCAGATTTTACTGCAGCCTCCCACAAACCACCAAAATGAGGAGACCGGGGTGGAATAAAGTTCCAGTTGATTCCGATTGACAAGCAAAAATTCGAAAACTTCTTCATATGAGGGTCGTTTAGAAACAGTAGCCTCAACTCGCACAGTTCATTCTGCGCTCCAACAAAGTTTGTTGCGTTGTCCAACCAGATTGAACTGGGTTTGCCTCTAATTCCGATAAATCGCTTTAATGCGGCGATAAACGATGCAGTTGACAAATCCTCCACTAATTCCAGATGTAGTGCTTTGGTGGAAAAGCAAACAAATAATGAAATGTAGCTCTATGTGGGCGGCCTGTTCCTGACTTCTGACTTGATTAAGAATGGTCCACAAAAATCAATTCCAGTTGTGTAGAATGGGCGGCTTGGTTGCACTCGATCAGCCGGTGACGGAGCCATGATGTGCTGGAAAAGTCTGCGCTTCATGCGAATGCAATGAATGCATTTGCCGATGACTGTTGACACGGTTTTTCGTCCGCCAATGGGCGAAAATCGTTGTCGGAGTGCGGCCAGCAAACTTTGTGGTTGTGCAGGAATTGACGGTGAAAGTGATCGATGATGGCGATAGTGACGGGGTGCTGAGCTGGCAGAATTATTGGGTGCCTTGCTTCGTAAACCAGAAACGAATTCTGAAGACGTCCACCAACGCGAATTCATCTGAAGGATTTAAGGATATGAGCTTCGATTTAGATGACACGCCATTCCCTTTGTCAGATCGCTGTGCTCTTCATGGAAGTGGATCTTTTGAATTCCTCTAAGTAAAAGATCCGCAGCCACGTGATATTATGTCGGCTGGGTTTAAATGAGTAGGAACGTGTCTTCAAGTCATCCCCTTGATGCGCTCCTGAATCTGAGACATTCTCTTGGGTACAAATATATTAAATTCAGATGGAGCTTGTCGAATTCCAGAGAGTGCAATCACATCGTCAGATCGAGTCAGATCAACAATACAACTGGCAAGGGTGCGGTGCGAATTAAGCGATGCTAAAGACGAGCTCTGATAGCATGTGATTCGGCTAGTTCCAGTTTGGGAATTATAAGCGTTTTCAGAGGTGAGACTCTTGATTTTGAGCATAGAAGATGTGACGAGTAGCTACCCTGCGCTTCTGATCGCACGTAAACACAGGTGCCGTATGCGGCTCCTCCAGTTATTAAATCGTCAGCGTAAAAATCCCTTCGAATGATCTTTATCGCAAGGGGCAGCGAGTTTCTTCGTCGTGAGAAAGCTGTTGCATAGCTCGAATAGCTAAAAATGCCGCAGGCTTTGTTCCGTATGTAACGGTGTTTAAAGTGTAAACCTGGACTTCATCGCTCGTATTGTCACGCCATAGGATGCATTGAAGATATTGGTCTGGGTGAGTCACGCGAACACAACGGTACATCTTGCAGATATCCCCGCATAAGTCCACCTTCTAAAATCGAAATCCAACTAATGTTGTGAATATTTTTGGTTGTATTGACGGTCCTGCGAGCAAGAAATCGTTAAAAAAGAGCCCAGATGTGGTTTTTGCAGAGCCATCAAAAACTACTCGCAACTTGGTCGTGGTACTATCGAGCTTCTGCACGCAATGATGAGGCAAAAAGTATTGAGGTACAACCGACTGTTTGGAGGCTAGAGTCATGTGCTTCAAATCGATGTATTCCTTCATGAATGCAACATACTGCAACTTTAAAGACGCATTTTTCGCCAGCTTCGATTTCAGTGCATTGAATCGACGTAAAGCACGACTCTACGAATCCCCAAGTGCATCTAAGCGAGCCTTGGCTGGAAGCCGAACAGAGTACTCGCCTTTTTCAAGCCGCGAATAATTGCGGAGAAATAGCTGCTCACAAAGCGCATCCTCCTCCGACGGCGTATCTATAGCGCCGCAACAATTGTCGATTTCCCAAAACTGCTTTACTAAATCGAACAACGGTTCCGAATGCACACTGAGGGCTCGATGGCTGCAGCTAAAGATGTGTACTTATGAACATTCAGCCTCCAGACACTATCCAGCCTAATTTGGTCTTCTTGAGCGTGGGCAAATGATTTGCAAGTCGAACTTGCCCAACGCAAAGGAGGTCGAAAAAAATGCCAGCGCCTATTAGCATATCGATCCTTTGACCTTTGTAGAAGAGCGGGTCAGCGAGGTGAAATTGTTAGGTATTTTCCAGCCGATGGTATTTATATCAAAGTGGGGCTAATAATCAGTTATCTTCTGCCTTACGACTGCAAAAAATTTCCTTGATATGAGCCACTAGCTGATTGCAAAAAAATGTCGGCCGATTTGTTGAGTGAGAGAGAAGATTCGCCTATGCCGGATACTGCTATGTTTGAGTGGCGTAGCTATTACTGCAGCTGGTTAACGAAACGGGTGGTAACAAAGTTGAGCTGCGACTCTGAATCTAGCAGAGCTCTACAGAGAACGAAAATGGCAGATCGATTTTTGACAAGTATAATAGCGTTGGTAGCAGCACGTAATCGGTCTAACTTTGTTTCAATGCTATAGGTGGCGATGTGGATATGGAAACAAGATGCAGAGGAACTTGTATTCATATGCAATACGTGCAGTGACCAGATTTGCATTGCTGCAGACTGTGCCCTTTGCGAAGGGAGTTGAGAGGTGCACCCTTTTAGCTTCTCTATAAATTTATGAACCGTGGGCATTGTGACAGATAATGCTCAGCAGATTTGCATACGACACAAGAGTTTTGCTAATTATTAGCGTATTGCGGGCTTGTATATTAGGCTTGCCCACCTGCTTGCCAGGTGTGTGCGTTACCATGGCGAATTCATTTTCCATCAACCGTCATCTCTTTTCCAAAAATGCAGACATATCGCTCTATATCTGCAGATCCTTCAAGGGCAATGCTTCCTCCCACTACTCCTGTGTGGCTTGATCCAATTTTTATGTGATGAGATGAATCAGCAAACCATCCCTAATTTCCTGAGCAGATGCATAATTCGGTGCAAAGACCACGCGCTCGCTGACAATTTTGCTCTTGCACGCAAACACACACATTCGAACAGTTTCGCTCTCGTTTTATATACAAGCGCTCACACTTTTCGTCTCCGTCTGCCCACCCGTATTCTTGCATTCGCGCAAGCTAGTTAATAGTGCAGCTGGCTTAATTCCTCGTTTTGGTCGACGACAGTGTTGTAAATGGCAATTGAACTCAGCGAAACAATAACACAACATCACGAAAGAAAGTAAAATAGATCTCGTCGGGGTCACCAAATGTTTAGAGGAGACACTTTTTTGTGTTAACCTATGCTCGAATTTTCACTGAAAGTTGTGGATTACTTTACTAAATGTAAAATACGATAACTTTACATTAGCTTCTTTCGTTTATTTAATTTTGCTACGTTTTACAATGGTTTTATGCTATGCTGCGGATTGCACATTAATTTTCGACTATATGCGAGTGACAATTTTTAGCTAACGCTCAACCGTAACCGATAAGAGTAAATATATGAGTGGACAAGAGAGAATAAGATCAAGCTGATGCGCAAGCAATGACGTTATGAATTATGTTAAATTTTGCTTAGATTATTTGTTAGCTGCTGCTGCCTCCGACGGGTATAAAAATAAAAAATTTCGAAAACTTGAAAATGAGGATTGAAACTATTAACAAAATAATGAACATTTGTTAAATTTATATTATAATCGGTTCAGAAACATCGGAGATATAAAGCCATCAAGCATTGGCACAGTAGTACACGTACATATGTGTGTCTGTCAGCCGACCGTCTGTATGGTTAAGGGTTAAGGGTACCTTCGAGCTAACTCGACTAGAGCCTTCTTACTTGTTATATTCGTAACCCATGAAATGGGTAAAAAAAAGGGTATAATGGTTTTGAGCGAGAAGGAGAAGGAGGCTTCTCCGACCCCATAAAAAATATATATTCGTGATCAGGATCAACAGCCGAGTCGATATAGCCATATCTGTCTGTCCGCTTGTTTGTCTATCTGTATGTATGAACGCGTCGATCTCAGGAACTACAAAGATTTCCTAATCCCTGGGCATAGCAAGTTTGTTTCAAATTTTCGATAACTTTTCCGTTTTACGATATACACATGTAATCGATAACAAAAAAAAAATCTAAAAATCGAAAACTACCTATTTTACTTAGACATTTTCGCCCACTTCAAAAACTCTGTTCGTCTTATTGCTATGCTGGTTATCAAAATAAGGGCTTCCTGCACAGACTACATCTGTTATGCTATCCCTAAGCCCTGATACGAAAGCCTCCAACGCGTCTTTGAGGTATTTTTCGCAAAGCGCCTCCGCCACTACTGGCTCATAGGCCATATTGACCCTTTCCGTCAACAGAGTGAGTATTTTCCCCACCTCGTCGTAGTACTCTGATACCTGTCTGCTACCCTGCTTTACGGAATCTAACTCCCTCTCGATTGCCCTCATAGACCGTTTGTCGCTGAACTTAGAGTCGAGGCGGCTAATTATTGCATGGACGTTCAATGGGGTTTTGTATGAGGTTAACATGGCATCGGCAGGACCCTTTACCTTGTTCCTCATGATGGCAACTGCTTGGAAGTAGCGCGTGCTGCCATTGTGCGGTTCGAAAACCTGATAAGCGGTTAAGGCCGCTTGCCTCCATGAGGCGTAAGACTCACGTATCCCTGAAAAATCTGACAGGGATTTCATTACGCTCAGCGGCTCGTCACAACTGACGCCGCCATTCGTCTCTACAGGTGCGAACGACTGCTCGCTTGGGGCGACAATACTCGCTGCCGCCACTTGTTTAGAAAGCTCATTAACGTTCTGGGTGAATTCAGCTTTTTCCGGTGCATTCTTAGCTGCCTGCTCAGCTAAGGCTTGGCTGATAACTACCTGTATCATAGCCCTGACCTCTCTAGCGTCCATTTTCCTAACCGTAAGGGGAGCTTTAGGGGCGCGGTCTGGAGTTTCAAGGTGTTCGTCACAGTCCGACTCTGAATTACTAATATGCGGAGTTCTATACTGGAGGAACGGTTTACTCATGGGCCTGTGTCACCAAAAAACGGTTTTAATGCGAGATATTACAACAAAAATAAATAACCAAGTCAACCGCGTCCTGTGTTAACTGAGGCAGCTGCATATTTTTGAATCCTTTTTAATGAGTGCTTCTTCGTGAAGCCGCGTGGGTACTGACTTTAAATTTGTCAGATTACCACTAGTTGATCCCCTCTAGCGTCGTTGCGAAGATGAAGCTGGATTCGCTGCTCCTTTTGCGTCCTGTGTTAACGGAGGCAGCTGCAGATTTTTGAATCCTTTTTTAATAAGAGCTTCTTGGTGAAGCTGCGTGGGTACTGACTTTGAATTTGTCAGATTACCACTACTTCTATAAAGCCTTTTAGTTATGTTACTGGTGAGAACTAAAAGGAAGACACTTCGAATTGATGGGTTGATGGTACATCTGGTTTATTCAAAGGCTATTTTAAACTGACTTAAAAACTATAATATGATAAACTTTTATACGATAAGAGTGCTGACACTTTCATTCTCATTCATAGCGGCCACGCAAATGTGCTGTGTTTGCCGGCTATGTTACGCCACTCTTTTGCTGAATGTGGTGCCACTTTTCATCACCTCAGCTGGTCGCAAGAGTTTACTGACTTTAGGTCGCTAATCTTTGCTTTTTGCTGACCACCTGACCTAGTTCAAGTAAACAATTTTGAAACTAGGGTGTCGAATTATACTTCCTATATATAACAAAATTGACATTATTCAGCTTGATTCTATTTCATATATGAAGTAAGGTTGACACTACTTAACTTATATATATATATAACATGCATATATGTATGTATATTTCACATTACCGGAACTTTTGCTGCTGTGGAGTTAATTCACAACTATAATTTAAGTGCAACCACCAAGCAAATAATCGAAATAGAGGTCTCAAATAGAACATCGAACTCACATCATCCCGCACCTAAAAGAAAAGATTCCCCTTAGACAAAAGAGCGCGATTGCGTTTTTCAATGGTCATTACGCTTTCCGCGTATGCCGCGCAGAAAATGCATTCATTCCGTTCCTAGCATTACTGAAGGAAGGATTACAGAACAAAACTCACTCGAGTTGTTGTATCTAACCTTCTTGTATATATGCATGAGTTTGTCCTCGGCCGAGCTTCTGGTTGAGAGAGGGGGTGCACTTGCGGGGTATGCATATGCTGCCGATTTTGTTTCAGTGTTTGGTTGCTTTCAGCGGCCCGACAATTGTAGAACAGGGGGCGCGCGCGCGGTAAGCAACTAACGGTACACATTTATTAGTATTTGCATGCGAGTGCGCTTGTTTCTTTTTGAGCTGGGCTAGCTCGGTCGAGATGTTTGATATTTTTCTTTTCTGTGCCCTGCATTTGCATGTGTGTGTACGTTTATGTGCATATATGAGGTAAACATTTAAATGTTTGAGGGACAATTACATCAGCATTAAATGACCTGCCTCAACTACTTTGTTTCTGATGTTTATTAGAAAAATAAAAAAAATTGTTAACAAAATATAAAATGAAAGCAATGTTTTTTTTTTAAATAACTCTTTAAAAAAACGTAAATTTAAGAAAACATGCATAAATTATATACATATTTTTGAACATTCAAAATTACCTTTCTAAAATATATAAAAGATGTCGACGACCAAAATTAATTTAGCATTGGTCCAGTTGTAAATGTACATATGTGTATGTCTGTCAGCCCGACCGTCTGTCCGTCTGAAGGCTCTAGTCGAGTAAGCTTGGCTAGAATATTCCCTTAACCTTTGACCATACAGACGGACAGACAGAAACAAACTTGCTATGCCTAGGGGTTAGGAGAGCTTATATCCAAAATCTGGAGTCTCTGGCCTTTGTAGTTCCTGAGATCGACGCATTCATACAGACAGACAGACAGACGGACGGACAGACAGACAGACAGACAGACAGACAGACAGACAGACGGACATAGCTATATCGACTCGGCTGTTGATGCTGATCACGAATATATATATTTTATGGGGTCGGGGAAGCCTCCTTCTACCTGTTGCATACTTTTGCACAAAACCATTATACCCTTTTTATACCCTTAACCCATGAAATGGGTAAATTTTCGATAACTTTTCAGGTTTATGATCGATAACAAAAAAATCTTGAATTTCATAACTATATTTAACTATAAGCAAAATAATGAACTTCTGTAAAAATTTCATTAAAATCGGTTGAGAAACACCGGAGATATGAAACCATCAAGTATTGGTACAGAACTACACAGCCATATGTGTATGTCTGTTAGCCCGACCATCTGTCCGTCTGTATGGTCAAGGGTTAAGGGTATCTTCTAGTCGAACTTACTTTACTTATAAAAATACAAACTTCCAAGCCAGTCATGTTTCAGTTTTGATATGTATGTATGTACATATTTCTGGTCATACATTCATACATGCACGCTCGCATACACACGCATACAAACAAGAAGGCTAGATACAGAAACTCGCGTCGGTTCTGTTCTGTAAGCCTTACTTCAGTAATTCTAGCAACGGAATGACTTGCATTTTCTGCGCGGCATACTCGGAAAGCGTATTGAGCTCTGAAACCCGCTCTCGCTCTCCTTTGTCTAAGGGGTATTTATTCTTTTAGGTATTGGATGATGATAAATCGAACTTGTTTGATCATTTGCTTAGTTATGCAACGTCATAGAAACAAAACAAACCAATTCAAAGCAAGCTTCAAAATAAAAGCAATGAATCAATTTCAAAATATAAGCAGCTGATTCGAGTTAGGACTAATCGCCGCTTTGGTTATCTGACCGAGCTAGACTCCGGTCGCAATAATGTAAATAAGTAATGATACATTGTTCTCTTTTTTCGGCACTTTGTATTAGAACTCGTTGATGTACGATATACAAATTAATAATTTTATATCCTTATTGTTTTATGTTTTAAGTTCTATGAAGCCTTGTTAGTGTGATATTGCAGTTGGGTTGATAATTAATGTATTAGCACTTATTGTTGTTGTGAGAACTAGAAGAAGGAAGACACTTCGAATTGCTAGGTTGATGGTACGTCTAGTTTATTCAAAGGCTATTTTAGACTAACTTAAAGACTACAATTTAACAAGCTGTTATAATGATAAAAAGGCTGACGCTCGTTGGAATCGCTGAGCGCGTGCATTCTTATTCATAGCGGCCACGCAAATATGCTGTGTTCGCTGGCTATGGTACGGCATTCTTCCGCTGCATGTGGTGTCAGTTTCGTTTACTGACTTAGGTCGTTAAGCTTTGCTTTTCGCTGACTACCTGACATTCGTTCAAGTAAACAATTTCGCAACTAAGGTGTCGAATTTTATATATAAATAATTACTTAACTTAATTATATTTAATATATAAAATAAGATTGACAGTCCTTAACTTACACATGTAATAAAAATTTAAAAATGGGGATTGAAAACATTAAAAAATATTAAAAATCTGTGATTTTCATATTAAAATCGGTTGGGAAACACCGGATATATGAAAGATTGAAGTAGAATGTTTGGTCATTGATACAGTAGTGTGTATGTATGCAAATCTGTCGGTCAGTCTGTTAGGTTTGATTTATTGAATATTTAAGCTCGAGTTCAAGCATTAGTATTATAAATATTCAAGCTTAAAATCCATTTAATTGTTTTAATATCCAAGCTTGAGTTCAAACTTGAATAATTTAAAGGGTTATGTTTAATTTCACTAAATATTTTAAGCTTTTGCCTTTTCCATGATTTGAACCTGATCTTGGTTGAAGAACAAAAAACTAAGAACGATACCGGTAAAAATCTTTATTTTATTACATGCTATTTTCCGATTAGTATTAGGATCAATTATTTTATCGTGCAAATCTTTAGTGGACGTCGACAGCTATTTCCCATGAAATTATGTATTTTAAATAGCTGTGAAAGATATAGGGGAGGCTGGTCATGGCCTTCAAATTTGGGTGCAGAGTATTGAAATATAAACAGTAATCTTCCTTGATAGTTTTTTTTTAACCGTATTGTCATGTTATCGATTTCCCAGGAAATTGACACTTCGTCTTTAAGGCTATCAAACTAACCTGCATTAAGATGGCCACCATTCGGTTAAAAAGAATAAACATTTTTAAAGCTCACTATTTGACACCATCATATGTAAATCTAAAAAGTTATCGAAAATTTGAATAAACTTGTTCTACGTAGGGATTAGGAAAGCTCACATCAAAAATCTGGAATCTCTAGCTCAAATAGTTTGTGGGATCGACGCGTCAATACACACATACATATCGACTCGACGGTTAATACTGATCAAGAATATATATTCTTGATATATTTAAGCAACATATATTCTTAAAACATACATATATACTCTTAATGAGGTCGGAGATCCTTTGGCTGTTAGTTTGTTTATTAAACGAACCACTTTATGTAGTGTGCAAATTGTAACTAAATATACATACAACTGCACGCGGGCAGCTTGCTCTCAGTTTGATTTAATGTGAACTGAGTTGCATCTTAAGATCATACTTGTCTTTATCTATTACATACAAACTGAATGTATAACTAGATATCATGGGGGCGGCAGGTGTTGGAGTGGCACCCAATTTTTTTATACAAAGTTTTGGGAGAAGTGACTGGCAATCTTTGCACCAAGTTTTGCAAATTTCAATTGGTCCCAACTGTTACTTTTCGTGGCCCAGTTTTTAGCAAATTAATATTTTAAAGTGGTCAAGTCGTGCATTATATCCTTTTGCACACAATTGAGCAGCATATGCAACATTTAATTTTTAGCTTATCGCGGTATATTTTAAAAATTATTTCTCGGTTTTGATACTTTGCCAATTTTGCAGGTGTTCTATTCCCCACGAAATTTACGAGACGATAAACCCTTTGAGTTCAGCATACGATACAAGTTTATAAGCCAGACCGACGCAGTTGTAAGGTAAGTTGAAAAATTGTCAGAATGAATATGTTCTCACCTTTTTCGGCTGTATAAAAATTCCGATTTCTATGTAATTTACCTCTAACAATAATATTCTGCAAAATTCAGCTTTATTTTTTTTAATGGGGTTGGACGCGAAGTTTTTAAATCCGAAGTCCGATTTGCTCGAGTTCTCGACGTACAATGTTTGTTTCTGGTAAAGCCACTTAATTTGACAAGCGTTAGAAACATGCTCTACTAACATCTTGTAACAATTTTATGACAATCGAAATCGTTGAAAGTAGTTTTTCACCGGAGAAAAATTTCATTTTAATATTTTTTGTCGGCTTTGAGTCATCTGGTATGAAACGCCAGGTAGAGCGGATAAGATTTTTAACGTTTGTTTTTTCTTTCCTTCTGGCTACAAATCAGGCTTTAAAAACTAGCTATATGTTTTTCCTGTCTTCAAATTAAATTTTAATTTTACGTTGAACAATTTTATAGTAATCTACAAAATAGCGACAAATTAAACCCAAGAAAGATTGATGTTTAGAAAAGTCATTTGTTTGTGTTCACCTATGTTTGAACTGGTTCAGAAGGTTTTGGATTATTTTATTAAATGTAGAATACGATCACATTAAACTATTTACCCTCAGGTGTAAATTAATGTATTTCTGCATTTAAAAATGCAATTGTATTAACAAATAAAAGGATGATCGATTTTTTCACGGATTTAATATTTAATATTAATATTTATTTTAACCACGCTTATCTTTTATAGCAGCTTAAGGTGAAGAGCCCGCTTGAATTCTAAAACGGAATTGTCAGCAAGCAGCTGATATAACTCGATATTCTTGACCCAATTTATGTGAGTTGATTTCCGCAGAATGGCTGTGCCTGCCAGCTACAAAAATATCATTCGGCCAATTGCAGAATTAAATAATGTTAAATTTAGTCAGGTCACGGTCAGTACCGATTTCCTCCTGAAATTTCTGAATCGCCTCCAAATTACATTCATTCAAGCAGTGAAACTGAGGATATCCTGGCTGGTGGTGATGTTGAATAGAGGGGAGAGCAATTACAAAAGATCCCCTATGGATTATTGGTAGACTCTTCAAGCCAAACTGATTTCAAGCCTGCGTGATTTACAATATTTGGGTCAACAATATTAAGTTTTACAAGCGTTATGGCGAACATTAAATTTTACAACTCAATCATTAACATCAGTACACATATATACCATAACAATAATACTGAAAATGAATAAGTAAAACCAATGATTAGGTTGTTTTATGAAATGGTTAGTTAACATTTTAACATTTAACAATTTTGTTAGCCAGATTTGTCATTTTCGGTAAGTAGTATTCAGAGAGCTTGCTTCACATTCTCTTGAGCCGAACTATAGGCTCTATTTTCCTCAGCTGTGAATATTTCCCTTCTTTCTTCTACCCTGAATATGTCCACCACACGATTCTTGCAATGCCAGAATTGGATTGGATTCCGACACCGCTAAGGTTAAAGGCTGATGGTCGGTAAAGATATTTATATCCTTAACCTCATACAAATAATGTCACAGCTTGGCGAGGACCAATATAATAGCTAGTAATCCACGATAGTTAGTCGGTGAATTACTTCGCTGTCCTTTAATGTCCCTCTTAAGCCAAAACTGCATAGGTTGAAGCATCTGTTATTAAATCAAATGACTTCTTAAAATCGAGATACTACGCAAATTTTAAAAGGCCTGCAGTTGTTTTTGAGATAACTGTACCGGAATTTTCCGTGAATCGTACCTACCGACAGCTCCGTTTTCTCATTACTATATTTCTGAACTTTGTCTCGCAATCGCTGCAAAGTTCTTGATGAAATATCTATAGTAACTTGCGAGAAGAATATATTACGTCGAATGCTGTTTTCGACTCTGCAAAATTCTTTGTGGCTTTGACTTCCTCTGGGTCTGTTGTTGCACCGTAACTGGAACTATAAACCCAATAAAGTTCACGCTCTTGTTATAAAAATGTGATTTCTCTATCTTCATTTATGTCTTATATAAACTTTAAGGAGAAATACTTAGCTTTGGCTAAAATCCCAAATATAAAAGAAATATTCAGCTTGCGGTATTTGTCGGGTATCGTTCATTCATTAAGCTTATGTAAGTCTATTACTAAACGCATGTTTCGATTATGACTTTCTTATCAGCAACCCATATGGGGTAATTGTAAAGGGAGACTGACTTTTATATTATCCCATTCTTGAGCAGATTCTAAATTTCTTTGTTGACCCTAAGGGGTACGGGTAGAGTTTGGCATAAATGGGAATCTCACTTATTGTCCAGATGGTCTCCACTTCTTTCTGTCTCTCAGTATCCATAATAACATGTTACTTACTGAAGAGGGTGCTTTCGAACAATCCACGTTAGGGAAATTAAGTTGAGCACAGGTGTGGAAGGCAATTTGTCCGACTTCTGTGCTCCATTTAAGTTGATCGTATGCTAAACACAAGGATATCCTTCAAACATTTCTGAATGAGTGTAATTGTGCTGTGACTGGAGTAAATTAAAAAATAGGAAATTATAACGGGCGGACGCCTCTCAGTCCCTTGTGTGGTCGGATAACATTTTTAGATGCACCCGTATTAATGAGGAATTTCATATCGAACCCTGCTACTCTTCGTATGATGACGTGAAGCAGGGATCTAGACCTAAAAAACTTAAGACATTTGAGTCATAATTATCTACAGCTTGTCGTCAATTTCTGCAGCTGTGTTAGAGGCAGTACTGGGATACGACTCTGCTCATTTTCCCGCGTTCTGCATGATATGGTTCACCCTTTGTTGTTTTTGTGGAAGCCTGTGCGATCAGACGTAAGCTAGGGGTTGGTTGGGCTGATTGAGCCGTGACAGGGAAGGATCAATCTCCATGGGCTCTTGCATATTACTGTACCCCTGCTGCCTATTACTGCGCTGGCTGAAGTGGCCCTGGGGCTTACGCTGTTTGCTAAAATGTGGGTTTTTTCACCAATTGGGTCCTTGGGCTTTGCTGCAAAGAGCACGTCTGTAAGACTACGCTTAAACCCTGATACAAATACCCCTAACGCATCACCGCGGAATTTCGCACAGGCCCATTGCCAATGATGACTCCAAGGACCTATTCACTTAGTTAGTTAGCTATTTCGTAGTATTTTAATACAACCAGCAAAAACAATAATATTTGTTTTACTTGTATACCCTTAACCCATGAAAAGGTTTAAATAAAGGGTATAATGGTTTTGTGCAAAAGTATGTAACAGGCAGAAGGAAGCTTCTCCGACCCCATAAAGTATATATATTCTTGATCAGCATTAACAGCCGAGTCGATATAGCCAACGCGTCGATCTCAGGAACTAAAAAAGCTAGAGTCTCCAGATTTTGGATATGAGCTCTCCTAATCCTTAGGCATAGCAAGTTTGTTTCAAATTTTCGATAACTTTTCAGGCTTACGATATACACATGTAACCGATAACAAAAAAATCTTGAATTTCAAAAAACTGAAAATGAGGATTGAAACTATAAGCAAAAAAAAAAAACATCTGTGAAATTTTCATTAAAATCTGTTAAGAGACACAGGAGATATGCAACCATCAAGCATTGGTATAGAAGTACACAGCCATATGTGTGTGTCTGTTAGCCCGACCGTCTGTCCGTCTGTATGGTCCAGGGTTAAGGGTATCTTCTTGTCGAGCTTACTCCACTAGAGCTTTCTTACTTGTTATATATATTTTTTTTACTTTGATTTTTTTTAAAGCCGACTTGAAAAAAGTCTAATATGAAATACCCACTTCCATGTTCCTCTTTGATTTTTGGACTAAAATGCCCTCCAAATGTTGATCTCCGCCAGCTTCGTTTCTCCCGCGCAGTAGACTTCCTCGCCCAGATGGTTTTATATTTGGTAAATCATAATATATATATATATATAAATATTAATAAGTTGATTGTACTTATTTAATAATATATAACTTCTATGAAGCCTTTAGGTAAACAATCGTTCAAGTAAACAATCTCGCAACTAAGGTGTCGAATTACATTTCCTATATAAAACAAAATTGACATTATTTAACTTAATTATATTCCATATAACTTATTTATATATATATTATATATATATATTTTTAAAGCGCTTTTGCGGTGAGGTCGATTCACTGCTACTTTTGCTGCCTGTATGAACGGAGGCCAGCAGCTGCAGACTTTTTAATCAAAACCCGTTAACGCGAGTTAATCCTGATCCGTCCATTATCGGATTTAACTATGAGCTTTAATTAAGAAGATACGCCCTTCTTTGTAAGCAAGTCAAACCTTTGTCTTCCTCTAAGTAGAAGATGTGTGCCGGCTTTTATGTCGTCGACTGTAAGTGGGCGTTTGGATCGACCTTGGTCATTCGTCTTGAGTTGAGAAAATCTGTATATGTATTCAAAGACATGTTGCATTCTGCATCTGAACGATATATCAAGCTTGTCCGTTAAGGTTAAAGCATGACGACGACGGAATGAATCCAAGAAAGTGCAATAGTCGAGTCAGACCAACTATAGAACCGGCAAGAGTGCGTTACGCAATTAGCGATGTTAGATAAGAGCTCTGAAAGTAGATGTGCAGCAGCTAGCTCCAGCTTAGGAATTGTAATTGTTTTTAGTGCTGAAACTCTTTATTTTTAGCATTGAAGATGAGAGGAGTAGGCATCCTGCGCTTCTGATCGCACGTAAACACAGGTGCCGTATGCGGTTAGGCTTGTATCACAGAACGCATGAGGAGTGTGGCTGTAAAACAAAACGAGGGAATTTAATCGTACCACACAGTACGGCCACGAGCAGATGTGCTCAACCCAGGCGGATTGTAGCGACTGAGGAAGGGCTTTTTTCCAATTGAGTTTGTCCTTTCACAACGTCTGTAAAAATATCTTTAGCTTCGTGATTATAGGAGATATTAGCCTGAGGGGGTCGTCAAATTTTCCAATTGTGGTAGTATTGTACGTTTGGTTAGTATCCCAAGCCAAACCCAGGGTCTTCTTGATATCGGTTCCATCGTCGAACTTCCACATTTTTTCGCAGTCCGGTTCCAACTCCACACCATTTGTTCTGTATGTAACGGTGTTTAAGGTGTAAACCTGTACTCCATCGCTCGCCCTTTTCACACCATAGGATTCATTGAAGATATTGGTCGGGATGAGTCACGCGAACATAAACGGTACATCTTGCAGATATCCCCGCATAGGGCAACCTTATAAAATTCGAAGTAATGTGGTAAATATTTTTAGTTGTATGGGTGGTCCTGCAAACAATAAATCGTTTAGAAAAATTCCAGATGTGGTTACAAACGTCAACTTGGTCGTGCTACCATCAAGCTTCTGCACGCAATGATTAGGAAAAAAGTATTGAGGTACATCAGATTGCTTGAAGGCTGAAAACATTAGCTTCAAATCAATGTATTCGTTCATGAATGCAACATACTGCGACTTTAAAGAAACATTTTTGGCAAGTATTGATATGAGTGCAACGAATTGATCCTTAGATGGGAGCCGATCTGAGTACTCGATGATTTAAGACGCGAACAATTGCGAGGAAATATTTGCTCACAAAAAGGATCTTTATCCGATGGCTTGTCTGCAGCGCCACAATAGTTGTTGATTTCCCAGAACTGCTTGACAAAATCGAACAACGGTTCCGATTCCGAATGGTTCATTGCTGCAGCTAGAGATGAGTGTTTAGGAACAGCATAGCCTCCAGGCACTATCTAGCCTAATTTGGTCTTCTGAAGCATGGTTATATTTGCTAGACGAACTTGCTCACCGCAAGGAAAGCCGAAAAATATGTCAGCGCCAATAGTTAATTTGTAAAAGAGCGAATCAGCAAAATTTAAATTTTTTGGAGTTTTCCAGCCGGTTTATTGACAATTCCATGGCTTTGTCATAACTATCTTCTGTTGGTTCAAAGACATAAATCGCTTCCAACGCTGATTCTGCCAGGTATGATCGAAGACGAATTGCTGTAGAATGTAAAATAGAGGCCTTACGCAGATTGGTAAGTTCACGAGTAAGCTTGGATGTCTCCTCGCAGCAGACTTGGTCAAATTGCATCCTTGTGTCTGTGGCCAGCTCAGGGTTGGATTGTGCAGCATCAATCTCGAGCACATTTCGGTGATTAACTCCTGTCAACGAGTAGGTATATTATAGAGATACATTTTCATACAACGTTTTTGAGGCAAAAATTTGCTGAGATCAGAATCCACAGCACTTCGGCTGTCGAGCCGTACGCGCGCTCAGCACTCTCATTCAATTGTAATATGCCTTCGATTAGATTCAGAGTGGCAGTCAACGGCGAAGGTTGGTTCGCGCCGCTCTGCTGTTTATAAGAGTATGCGTACGCTACGCACGTGGTTTCTGATATGTTCAATGTGGTTTTTAGAACTTTACTTGAACTTGCCGCAATGTTTATAATGAAGATGATTATTTTTTATTACAGGTGCCTAATTTTAATTTTATTTACTTTATTCCTTTCCAAATTAGTAATAACTTAATAAAATATATTGTTAAAAAATAATTTTAATTAAAATATTCAAAATAAATTTAAATTTAATTATTAAAAAATAAATTATATTAATTATTAAAAAAAGTTAGTTTATTATTTAAGAAATTTTTATTACATTATTAAAAAAAATTAATTTAATTATTAATAAATAATTTGAATAAATAATTTTAAGAACCAATGTTATTTGCTGCTTGTTTGAAATACTTATTCACTTTTAAAAGCAGCAAGAACAATCAGAAATCTTTGCATCGATGCAGCAACACAAAACAAAAGTAGTATAATGAGCAAGCTTATTAGCTACATTATCCGGGTTGCTACCCAACTCATAAATGACATTAAAAGATTTAATGCTTTTGAACTATCTGTAGCGTTATCCGAAATGTTAATTAAACGACAATTTATGCCAATAAAAATATATAATTTTTAAAAATTTATTGACAAACTAAATATAAGAAAGTACATTTATATTTTAAAAAGGTATCCAACTGTCATCTGTCAGTTCATTATTTTTAGTGAAGCAAGCAAGCTTGTCTGTGAGACTGTGTGTGTATGAATGTGTGTATTCACGGAGAAAAATACAAATTTTCAAGGGTTTTGTAATTTTGCTCTTGGCAGACGCGATGTTGTGTGCACACGCATTTAAATATTGTATGCGTATGTATATGTGCGCTTTGATTCTGCTGGAAACGGTCAAAGACAAAACAAAAATGAAATTTGAACGCATGGACGACAATTCAACTTGAATTGTTGTGACCTACCTCAACATCTATAATATGACTTTTTAAGAGGTATCGAGTTCTAAGGTTGAATATTTTTATACCCTTAACCCATGAAGTGAGTAAAAAAAGGGTATAATGTTTTTGTGCAAATGTATGTAACAGGCAGAAGGAGGCTTCTCCGACCCCATAAAGTATATATATTCTTGATCAGCATCAACAGCCGAGTCGATATAGCCATGTCCGTCTGTCCGTCTGTCTGGATGTATGAGCGCGTCGATCTCAGCAACTACAAAAGCTAGATACTCCAGATTTTGGATATGAGCTCTCCTAATCCCTAGGCATGACAAGTTTGTTTCAAATTTTCGATAACTAATCTGGTTTACGATATACACATGTAATCAATAACAAAAAAATCTTGAATTTCAAAAAACTGAAAATGAGGATTGAAACTATAAGCAAATCGGTTAAGAAACACCGGAGATATGAAACCATCAAGCATTGGTACAGCGGTATATGAGTGTGTCTGTCAGCCCGACCGTCTGTCCGTCTGTATGATCAAGGGTTAAGGGTATCTTCTAGTCGAGCTTACTCGACTAGAGCCTTCTTACTTGTTTATACATAGTTTTTATACATCTGTACATATATAAGTTAACCAATATTAATATTACTTAGATCTTAGATTAATATTTATATTTAACATTAAGATTGCATTAGATCGGCAGATGGCCAGCGGACAGACACAGCAATGTTACACAGATCAGCTGCCCACACGAAATAGGTTAATAATATCGATGGTTGTATTGAACATCGATATAAAAAGCTGAACCGATAGCTTAAGCTCTTCTTTAGAATTTAAGTTTCCGGTCTTTTGGTATTTTGGAGTCTTTTGGAGTGTACTCACGCGAATTTTCCAAAAAGCATATAAAAGCTAAAAACATTAGAAAGTGTGCCAGTGGCTTCGACTATAGTCAAGCATATATGATTCAAAAATCTGCAGTTGTTGGCCCCGTCCATACAGGCAACAATAGAAGCAGTGAATCGGCATCAACTTTGAACTTTCGGCACGATTAAATGATGAGGTGCTTTGAAAATTAAAAAAAAAAAACTTTAAACCGAAAAAAAAAAAAATTAGTAGATAAGAAAGGTACTGACGGGGCGGGTAATCGTAACATGCGTTTAGTAATGGACTTTCGTAAGCTTAATGAGCAAACAATACCCGATAAATACCCCATGCCAAATTTATTGTTTGTACTCGGGAACTTAGGCAAAGCTAAATACTTTTCAACGTTAGACCTTAAATCTGGCTACCATCAAATCATACTCGCGGAGCTCGACCGTGAGAAAACTTCCTTTTCGGTAAATGGGGGGAAATATGAATTTAGAAGTCTCCCGTTTGGTCTGAAAAATGCAGCTAGCATCTTTCAGAGGACCATCGACGACATAATGCGAGAAAAGATAGGAAAATTTTGCTTTGTCTCCCAATTCAATAGACAATTTGTCGCATATTAGTATCTGCATACAAGAGCCTAGAAAAAATACGAACTACCAAGCTAGCCAAATTTCAGTTTTGCTATTTCTGGTCATACATACTCTCTTCACTTTTGATTCTATGACACCAGCAAACAATTTTGTCTGCGCAACTGCCATACAGATGTATAAAAAAGCACATGAACTGCAAAAGAGTATTCAAAGTGCAATTGCGTAGCGATCATTATTGCTTGTGTGCGTTCATGTAGGTTTTCTGTCACATGATAAACTACTGCGGTCACCTACAAATACTCTTTTACGGCAATAGCAAACATTTTGTCAATGCAACTGCCATACAGATGCTCGTAAACTCCAAAAGAGTATTCAAAGTGCAATTATGTCGAGATCATTATTGCTTGTGTATAATTAAAATTATTTTTTAACAATATTTTTTATTGAAAAGGAATAAAATAAATAAAATTAAAATTAGGAACCTGTAATAAAAAATAATCATCTTCATTATAAACATTGCGGCAAGTTCAAGTAAAGTTCTGAAAACCCACATTGAACATATCAGAAACCACGTGCGTAATATACGCATACTCATATAAACAGCAGAGCGGCGCGAACCAACCTTCTACGTCGGCTGCCTCTCTGCATCTAATCGCAAGCATATTAAAATTGAATGTGAGCTATTAAAAAGCCACCCCGAAATTATCAGTACCCACGTACGCAAAATACATACTCATATAAGCAGCAGAGCGGCGCGAACCAACCTTCGCCGTCGACTGCCACTCTGCATCTAATCGCAAGCATATTACAATTGAATAAGAGTGCTGAGCGCGCGTTCGGCTCGACAGCCGAAGTGCTGTGGGTTCTGATCTCAGCAAATTTAATATATGTACCTAACTTTACTCCTGTCTAGCCGGCAACTCAGCTTCATCGAAATACATCAGCTGCTCAGCAGATAAAAACGCATTTAATGCATTAAGTTGCCGAGCTACTGATTCTGCTTTGCCTTGTAAAAGTCCAAGTCAGAGGAAAGAACCGCCATTGTTGGGCAATTTGTAGATAAGAAGCCAGCTGTACTATTTACAAGAATGTAGGCGGGCAAACGGAGACGAAAAAGAGTATACGCGTGTAACTAAACGAGAGCGAAAATGTGTGAGTGTGTGTGTGCGTGTCAATTTTATGCCAAATCGGGTTAGTGAAGGCCCATTCTCCGATTCACCTTTTTCAGCTACTTGTGCCATATGGTGCACCGTCGGTGTACGCGCTGAATGACGGCAAGCTCCTGACCAACAGTGGGTTTGGGATAGATACACGGAATCCGCTGTAATTTCTTATAATACAGCACGATGCTGCTGCTAGAACGCGTATGCAAAGCCTGCATGGCCAGGACCGAAGATGCCAAAAGAAACCATGTATCAGTAAAATGGTGGAATGAGGAGATCGCTGAGGCCTTAGAGCCACTGCCGCTCTCGCGGCACGCTAGTGTTCCTGGCAAACGGCTTGAGGATACGGATGCACATAGACCGATTTGCTTGATTGACACTGTCGGCATGATACTAGAGTATCTCATTTGTACCAGCCTGGAATGGGCCATAGCTGCTGGTGTTGGACTACCACATCACCGGTACGGCTTTCGCAAATTGAGATTAAGGGTCGGTTCTTAGCCACCCTTTGCGTGATGGATGACGGCGTTTTTTGGCTTCAGATGTCCATCTATTAGGTTTGCCGACGATGTGGCGATCGTGGGAAGGTGCAACCAAGCCATCTAAAGCACCATATAGTGGCTTTCGTCGGTTGGCCTTTATACGTACGTTGAGTAACTGACGTTGTGATGCGGTAATCAAATGGCGATGAACTTACCGCCTCATCCCACCGCCTTGAGCCAGAGGTAACTGCGTTCGGTGCATACTGCATAATGATGCGGAAACCTTTACGTTTAACGCCACACATTATTACGGACCACGTAGAAATCGGCATAGACTTGTTGGTTGCGTCGACGGCCGTAAGGCGAATGCCTTATTCGCCTTCCCTATGCTTAGTCATCAAATTTTGTATATGTTAGTTTGTATAAGATAGTCTGTAAATAATATAATTTTAAAACCATTTCTTCTTTTTAGTTATTTTTATTCAAAAGTTTATAAGTATATAGTATAGGTATATAAGCAGTTGGTTATTTATTTTAAAACAAGCTCTTGATTCGATAACTCGATTCCATGTGTATATCATAACCCTAAAAAGTTATCGAAAAATTGAAACAAACTTGCTATGCCTAGGGATTAGGAGTGCTCATATCCAAAATGCGGAGTCTCTAGCTTTTGTAGTTCCTGAGATCGACGCGTTCATACATACAGACAGACGGACATGGCTAAATCGACTCGGCTTTTGAAGCTGATCCAAAATATATATAAGTTAAGCAATGTTAACTTTATTTATATACTTAATGGGGTCCGAAAAGCTTCCTTCTGCCTGTTACATACTTTTGCACAAAACCATTATACTCTTTTTTACCCATTTCACGGATTAAGAGTATAAAAATGGCCAAACGTTGTGCCTGTTGTGATTTCAAAAATACCCAACTTATATCATACAAATAGCTAATATAATATACTTATATACTTTTAAGTGTTGCCAGCCAAATGAATTTGAATATTAAACTTGCACACTTAACGAAAGCTGCAAAATATATTACTATAAAATACTATATTAATGAAAATGGACTTATATATATAACATTACAGGTATGGTCTGCCCGAAAAGCTATTGGAATTGGGACGGGTCACACCTGGCACCTATTGTACAAAGCAATTCGATGAATGTTATCGTAACAAGTGTCGACTGCAAAGTCCAAATTATCCCGGTATGTATCCCAGGAATGTAACTTGCTATTGGACCATACGACAGAAAGAAGTTCCAACCAGCAAGCACGCCATGATTGCCGTTAGTCAGGAAAATCAGCACAAGGCTCTAGTAAAGCGGTAAGTAAAAGACTTAATGCAATGTGAATTATGGATCTATATTCATTCGTCGTCATCGCTTGTTACGCAACGGACGTGTTTTTTTGTTGCGCTTCGCTATATTTTCGTATTTTGTGCGTTTTATCATTTCTTAATTCCCCTTACTTTGTGCAAACAAAAGTATTTGTGACTTTGTGTTTCGACGGTTGTGTAAACATAAAGAAAACATTAAAACTAATAATTTATTTGCACTTTTAGAGCGAAAGTGAAATAGCACAATAACAATCTGCCGTACGAGCATTCTGCATACAATACTCAGTTTGCTTCGTCGACTTTTTTTTTGTTGCATTTGTGTTTTTACTTTTGCGCTCAATTATATTTGCTGCGGTGCTGCTTGTGCTCCAAGTGCAAACAACCGTTGTTGTCTTCCGTGCTCTCTTACGCGCTCTCCTAGTTTGGTGTTTCGGTAAATGCGCGGGTTTTACGAAGTCTCAACTAGGCTTTATTGGGATTTTCGGAAAGCTTAACAAGCTGTGTGATAATTTCTCAGCGCTTGAGAAGAAACTCCTCTAAATTGGGTGGAGATGCAAAGTAAAAATAAAACTTCTTCCATGGAAGTTGTATGTTCTAATCCCCATCATTTGGTTTCTGCGGAGGTTAGTAGTGTTGAGTTAATTCAACAACACGAACCTAACATACCTACGGAAACTAACATCCCCATATCCGCGCCTGATCAAATATCGGAATCAGTACAGGATATAACAAAAATTTCCTCAGTACCCACCAAAAAAACAAATCTTTGTTTCGAGGCTTCCCCCTAACCTTACATCAGAGGATGTCAAGGTTTACATCAATGTGGAGAAATTGAAATTCCCGTTTGATCGAAATATCTCGTCCTTTAAAATCAGTTTTTCGAGCCAAGATTTTAGTACTATATGTTATAAAGAGTTTTGGCCGAAGCACATAATAGTGAAAGAAAACACTGCCCGAAAGAAAAATCGGTCTCCGATTGTACCTCCCGCACCAGTAGTTGTATCGAACATATTTCCCGTTTCTGATGGTACAAAAAACTAACAACTTCTTTATTACTTGGCTATCAGAATAAAAGAGGTCTATGTAGTAAACTGAGTATTTTATTCCTTAATAGCCATTCCTTCCGATTTAATGCCATTGCATGAACCGAAACTTGGTTAAGGCAAGACATTCTTAGCTGTGAAGTTCAATCTAACAGATACTGTATCTATAGAAAAAGCCGTACTATTCGACGTGGTGGAGGGGTGCTTATTGCTGTTGAAGTAGATTATTCTTAGGAGACAGAGTCATTATTAGATTTATGTGTCCCTTATGGAAAACCAAACAGGTCAAACAAACCTGTATGGTTTACCAGAGAGTTGACAATTCTTAAAAATCGAAAGTATAAGTTTTCCAAGAGTTTTAAAAAATCAAGCTCTCCGTTAGCATGCATACTTGATTGCTCGCTCCAATTTTCATATATAGGAATTACCTGGCTAGGTGTAGATTACAGTTTCAGCAGGATCCCAAACGGTTTTTTGATTTCGTTAATTGGAAGCGCAGGTTATCGACACTTCTATTAAACATATTCTTTGAAGAAATGAAAGCTAATTCAGATCAGGCCAATTCCGATTTATTTGCTACATTTTTTCAAACGACTTACAGCCCTTATTTTCAACCAGTCGTCATGCCTTACCCCTATTAGCTTAATGGCTCTAATTGCATGTTTAAACCGAAAATCACAGAGGCAGCACTACTTTGTGAGCTTCAGGTTATTAAGCCTAAATTTTCGTCAGGACCCGATGGAGTACCAAGTTGTGTGCTTAGGTACTGTGCTCAGGGTCTTTTAAAACCATTGCATAAATTGTTTAGTTTGGCCGTGAAGTCTTTCCCAAAAATTTGGAAAGAGTCATATATAATTCCTATTGGGCCGTGCCAAAACAAAATCTAGGCTCGAGCCCAGAGCTTACTCGACGAGAGCCTTCTTACTTGTTTAATGATAGTTTTGTCTGTTTGGTCGTAGCACCTATATTTTATTACTATATTAGACGCAAACACAAACCAAGAAAATTTTAAGATTTCAAGTCTCTCCCCTTTGATAAGATTAAGAAAAGTAAGAAGGCTCTAGTCCAATAAGCTCGACTAAAAGATACCCTTACACGTTCTGTCATACATGCACTACTATACCAATAGTTGATGATTAACCGGCAATCTTTCATAATTTCGGTGTTTTTAGCCTGACTTAACCAATTTTCAAACAAATATTAAAGGGTTTTTATTATATTCTTATTGCTTTCATTCTCCATGTTCAAATTTCAAGAAATTTTATTGTTATGGATTCCATATGTATATCGTAATGCGGAAATCTTAAAACAACTTTGTACAGCCTAAGGATTAGGAAAGATTATATCCTAAATCTGGAGTCTCTAGCTCTAATAATCGACTCGACTGTTAATGCTAATCATAGATATATAATATATATAAAGAAGATTTTTTCTTCTGCCTGTTACATACTTTTGCATAAAACAATAATATATAAGAATCTATTTACCTGTACAACACATATCATTTGGTTTAATTTTTTCGCAAAACAGAATTAATTTAGTGCTGCAATTGTTATTTCGCTGATATATTACCCAAGGTACATTTAAGTTTCATATTCTATATGGTTTTTGCTTGGATCAGCTGTCGTAGTACGCCAGTATCGTGGCTACTCAAACACATTTGACATTCGTCGTCCTGTTTCACAATCGCCCAATAAATAAAAATTGAATTAGTGCGACTTGGTCGCATAATTAGTGATGGTGGCCGTAGTTGGTACAGTTTCGCAGATTAATATTAATCTCGGCACCAAGAGAAGAACTTTTGAAAGAAAACATTCGTCTTGATCCGCAGTTAGTAAAAACTTGATGCACAATAGAATACGCTTTAATATTAATTCCAGCATATCAGGCGACATTTGTTCCCTAAAAACAATCCAAAGTGGCGTAGTTTTTAATTATCCGCATTGTCCCCTTAGTCTCATCGACAAATACGCGTTGCGAAGTCAGCTTAAAAGCACAGTGAGATAATTGTTCTCTTGAAATGCAACGGTTAAGAGAAGCATAACCAAAAATAATTATATTAAAGCTTGATGCTCATTTGTCCGCGGGAATTTGTCTCATGGTATATCACATTTAGGAAGCAAATTTTTTTTTTTTTTTTAATATTGCGTTAATGTAATAATAAGACAAACACTGATACCTCAGCTTATTTGAGACATTCTTAAAAGGTTGAAGTAATTGACGTATAAAATCTTAAATAAGGATGTTAATACTTTTAGCCTTAACAACTTTCCTTAACCTATTATTCTTGGAAAACTCCAGCTTCTGGGTAGTTTATGGACTGATTTTTCTCCACTCATCCAGCAGAGCATATTTGAGATCGTGTTTTGTTGGATATGCAGTTCCGGATGTCATTTTCCAACATACCGCTGAAGTAAATTTACTTTTATGATATTGAGGTGCACATTATTGTCTATTGTACTCTCTAAAAACACCAAGTTCCCGGCACCAGGTGACGACATACATGCCCAAAATATGACTCTTGCTCCAATGGGCTTGACTGTTACATTTAAGTGTTTGGCACTCTTCGTAGTATTGAAGTGATCCACAATTAATAACGTCATCTGTAATAATGACTGTATTTCAGGACTCAAAATCCTTATCCAAGTGGGTTTTTTCTTATAAAAAGCTTCTTCGTGGTACTCGGGCAGGGAATTCATGGTTCCGGAGAATTCGGCAAGCAGTTTCCACTCCACTGATTTACCACTTCATCATGCACCTTTTGAGTCAGTTTTTGGGCGGATAGCTTCGATTTCTTTATTATTTTCCTCGTCTCTGCATTTTCGGTGAAAATCTAGTTTGGTGCCTTTCTGTCCTTGTCTTCTATTCGATTTTCGCGGACGAAATGTAGAATGATGTTGTGAACAGTTGATAAGGTTAGATTGACCGTTTTATTTCATGCTGTAAATATTCGCTTTTAAAGTGTTCCAGGACGTGCTTCCGTGGTTTAATGGTAGTCCGTTTGTTCATAGCCATTGTTGTCGTGTTAAATATACGGAATAGAATATACCAAAACTAACTGAAAAGGATTGGTCTATTTATACCCAAAATATTTAAGCTTATTGGGCTCTTGTGGCATGTTATGTTCATAACATAACTGTCCTAAATAACCTGTGACCTGAAATTAAGTTACTTTTGTACATAAGCCGACCTAGACGTTAAGGAAGTCCAGTTTTTTGCGATAATATATATTAAGCTTATGACAGGCATTTAAAATTTTTGCACGAACCCGTCCCAAATAAGCTGTAATATTTTCCACCAAAAAATAAAAATACCTGTCATGTCCTTATTTTACATTATTTTTCGAAAATTACAAAAGCACATAATAAACAAGTAAGAAGGCTCTAGTCGAGTAAGCTCGACTAGAAGATACCCTTAACTCTTGATCATACAGACTTACAGACGGTCGGGCTGACGACACACTCATATGTACGTGTACTGCTGTACCAATGGTTGATGGTCTTATATCTCCGCTTTTTCTTAACCGATTTAAATAAAAATTCATAGATGTTAATTATTTTGTTAATAGTTTCAATCCCCACTTTTAAATTTTCGATATTCAAGATTTTTTGTTATCAATTCCATGTGTATATCGTTAACTTGAAAAGTTATCGAAAATTTGAAGCAAACTTGCTATGCCTAGGGATTAAAAGCGCTCATATAAAATACCTGGAATCTCTAGCTTTTATAGTTCCTGAGATCGTTCATACATACAGGCAAACAGACGGACAGACAGACAGACATACGGACACGGCTATATCGACTCGGCTGTTGATGCTGATCAAGAATATATATATGCTTTATGGGGTCAGAGAACCCTCCTTCTCCATGTTACATACATTTGCACAAAACCATTATACCCTTTGATGGGTAAGAATTTCATGGGTAAAGGGTATAACAAGTATGTAAATTTCGGGTCACAGCTTATTTTGAATTTTTATGTAATGGACACCTGCGTGCCATAAAACTCCGATTTTTGGCCCAAGTTCTATTATTTTTGATATAAATAGACTAATCCTTCGTAGTCCGTTTAGTCATATACTGGATCTCGGGTGCAACAAGCCATGCAGGACTATGGCCACACGGACTACCATTGAACAACGAAATCTCGTCCTGGAACACTTCAAAAACGGATTTTACAGATCATGAAAAACTAGTTCACGAAAGAAAGAATCTCCGATCCCATAAAGTAAATACATTCTTGATTAGTATCAACAACCGAATCGATATAGCCATGTCCGTCTGTCCGTATGAGCCGCGTCGATCTCAGGAACCACAAAATCTATAGACAAGGTTTTGTAAATAAGCTTTCCCAATCTCTGCAGTATAATTTTTTTTGTTTTACCAATTTTGGATAACTTTATCGTTTCACGATATACACATGTAAAATCGGAACAATATAATTATAAATATCGAAAATTTGAAAATAGATATTAAAAACAATAGCAATATAATGAAAATCTGTGATATTTGTATTAAAATTGGTTGAGAAAGACCGGACATATGAAATATTAAAGTTAAGGTATATGGGTATTTTCTAGTCGAGCTTACTCGACTAGGGCGTTTTTACTTGTTCTTAGATACATGTAAGATTTATAAACAGACTGTGGCGCCGGACTTGATCGTGCTACTTTAACTTTAACTCATCTAATAGAATGTCTTTTGACACTTGCAGCTCGATTGCCAGCTTTAATAAAACTTCACGATCGATACGCGCCTGGTCGGACTGTACAGGTGAACGCGATCATTTGATCTTCTATGATGGCAGCTCTACCAACGATCCTGTGCTGGCCAAATACTGTGGCGGTGATTGGTTACCGCGAGTTGTGTCACGGTAAGTTGCACGATCAAGAAGTAAAGAAAGATCCGGAACCCTATACTTTAAGTGTACCCAAATTACCAAAAACAAAATAACTAAAATCTTCGATATCTTTGTTGTTTCTGGTGTCATTTTGACGAAATTTTCACTGACAAGGTTTTTTTTTAAAAAAGTATGGCTATAAAAAAATACTTTGTCCGATACATAAAAAATTTGTAATGAATGTTTTATGTTTAACTCGACTATCGAAATACAATTTTGTATTTGAAAATGTTTGTTCAAAACAAAAGCAAATGAAAACGTACAATTAAGTTTAATTATTTTAGATGTGTGTTGCTTTTATTTTACATTTGTTCTAGATTTTTGTGACTGACACATGGAAAATTTAAATCTAAAAATTTGTAGGGTAATAAAATTGATATGTTATTTGAAGAATTTGTTTGTATTGGAAAAATTGTGAAATTCTTCAATAGTGCCTTTTTGGGAGCAAAACTAATAAAAATGTTGCAGTCGAAGCTGGGAAGCTCACCAATTATCTTTTTACTAAATTTTTGTGACTAGCGTAAAATCTATTAAAAATAAAGCTGATTTCGATTTTACAAGAGGCGGAAAAATAACATTTAGGGTATGTCGTAAACTAGCTTGACAACAAATTTTGTGGTTTCAGATTAAAAACAAAGGAAGATATATATCGAATAATGCTCTGATACCGAAGTTAAAGAAAATATTAGTTATGTGCAATGTCCAAAATGCTGTCCGTTCGTATAAACCAGTGTTTCCCAAAGTGGGCGATAACGCCCCCTTGTGGGCGCTGCAGGTCTGAAGGGGGGCGGTAAGAGACCCAGAAAGAGCCCGTAAGAGTTAACTTGAGACCTAAGCGCCGTTACCTACTGCGCTCAGGTTGGGGGGCGCTAAAAAAATATTTATTCTCAAAGTGGGCGGTAGACAAAAAAAGTTTGGGAGCCACTGGTATAAACGAACGCAACACTCTTAAAGCTATAAGCTTGAAACTTTACAAAAATCTGGGTCCATGTACGTCAGTGTCAGTGAGCAAGGTTTATAATTGGCATAAAAAATCAATGTGTAACTCTATAAAACCTAATGTTATCTACCTTAATATCTGCATGAAAATAAATGCACTCTCGCTTACTGCATTTGCAAGTAAGGGTATACTTACTTTGATATCCTTTAGCCTTAACAACTTCTCTTAACATATTATTCATGGAAACTACCAGCTTCTGAGTACTTTCTGGACTAATGATGCTCCACTCATCCAGCAGAACATTTTTGAGATCCTGTTTGTAGGAACTATTGTGCTTCCGAATGTTGATTCCCAACAGAGCCCACAACTTCGCAATAAATTTTAAATTTGGGAACGGTGCTGGTGGAAGTGCAGGTTCTCGGCTCATTAGAGTAAATTGTTTTAGGATACATTATTGCCCTCTTAAAAATCACCAAGTTCCGGGTACCGGCTGACGACATACATGCCCATACCATTACACTTGCGCCAACATGCTTGACTGTTGTAATTAAGTGATTGGGATTCTGCTCAGTACTGGACCGACGTCACACATAAAATGGTCCGTTTGAGCCATAAATGTTGCATTTGCATTCGCCTTCAAAGTTGACTGTGCGCCAGGAATCCAAATCTTTGTCTAAATGGATTTTATGGCACTTCATCCCAGTGCCTTTATTTTTTGCACTTATTAAAGTTTCTTCCGTGGTTCCTGGGCATGAAAGTCATGGTTCCGCAGAACCCGGCGAACTGTTTCAACACTACTGTTTGGTTACGCAGGTATCCGCGCCAAACAACAACTAAAGCAGCTTCGCTCTTAATATTTAACTTTTCGATAAGTTATGCTCTGCGCAGCATAAGAGCAATTTAACGTAACTGTCATTTCTGTTGTTTTGCATATGCTCATCGAACTTTCTTTGTATTGCATTTTTCTATTGCTTGCCCTTGGTCTTAGCTGAGCGCAAGCAGCAGCTGCAATTCGGCAGCTACAACAGTACTCTGTTCGGTCAATCGAGAATTCAAGTCGCGGCGCGGTGTTCGACACCGCTTGCCAAAATAATTTGTATAGTTAAAAGTGCACAGCTCAACTCGGAGCTTACAATTAACAATTATAACTATTTTAAGTTTGGCCACGAAGGCAAATAAACTACATTTATATTAAAGCAAATTTCGGTGCATTTCTATTTATTTATTTTATTGTGAAAAATTCGATAGCTATTGAAAAAGCTTAATAGCTCAACATTTTGTGACCCCGACGTGATTCATTAGCTCTGTTTGTTTAAATAAATACAAATTATTTAAAGTAAAGAGTTAATAAACCTCGCGCCCGCGCTCTCGCATCGTCTTCGCTATTCTCGGTTCGTTTTGTGCTCACTTTCGGTTCAGGTGTTTGACCTGCATTGGCGCCTGCGCAGTCGATTCCCTTATCGCGTTTGCTTAAACAGTTGCAGCAGCGGTTTCTGCGTTGTTATTGCTTTTCCCGTTTCATTTTGCTTGCGCTTATGAACAAAGTGTTTGCCCTCAAATTGACGTTGCGTCGTTTGAACGTGTGTGTTAGTGGAAAAATTCAGTGATTCCTAAGGGAATATTTAAAAATGCATAATTCTGCTGCCGTTCAATCTCCTAGTACCCCGTTTTACCAAGCCAGACCAAAGCTATTGATGAGCATCCCGAGCTTATTAGCAATGTTCATAGCGATGTTCTCTTCAATCATTGATGCGGACTCAGGACTTTCGGATGTGGAGAAGTTTCAGCACTTGCGATCGTTGCTGGAAGGATCAGCCTTAGATAGTGTTTCTTCTTTGGAAATCAGCAGCGCTAACTATCCAGTTGCAATGGAGCTCCTTAAAAAACGGTTGTTAACTTGTTGTTAAGCGTCTCAATTTCCAAGCACATGTCACGGAGATTTTGGGTTTAGATTGTATCGTTAGGATACAACAAAGCCTACAAAGCCTGGGCAACGTTAAGCAGATTGCGGGTTTCATTATCGTGCACCGTTTGCTGCAGAAAGTGGAGAAGGCAACGCAGACCAGTTGGGAGGAGACAGCACCGATGGATACTATTCCGACCTGTGAGCATTTCATGGCATTTCTGGATCGACGATGTCAAAGGTTGGAAGATGTGGAACACGCTATGGCAACGTACACGCCTAGCTCTAAGGTTCGAAAAGTAGTAAAATCGTTAACACCAGTAGAAAGGCCTTTGTCGCTACTAACTCCAACACAAATAAATGTGTGTTTTGTGAGACCTCTGGCCATTTAATTTACAACTGTAAATTGCCTGCAACCGTTGCAAGGCCAAGCATCATACGCTTCTGCATTTTGAGAATCAGATTGACGGCTCTCAAGTTAACTTTGCTCGGCATCCGCCCGCTGCAAACCCTTCTGTAACACTTGTAGCCCAAAAACTTTGTCAAGACGTAGTGCTATTGGCAACTGCTGTAATCAACGTTCGAAGTCGTACTGGAGTTTTAGTCCCTTGCCGAGCGCTACTTGATTCTGGGTCGCAGGTGCATATTATTACGTCTCGATTAGCTCAACACCGCCAGCTGCGCAAGCATCGCTCACCTACTTTGATTTCAGGATTGGGCGAGTCTACTGTTGCCTCAGAAGGCTATTCAGCCGATATAAGCTTTCAATTGCGAGCATCTGCGTACTCTGCCAACATCTCAGTTCTCGTAGCTCAGTCTATAACTGGAAATCAGCCTAGCAACGATATTAGCACAGAGCTCTGGAATATACCCTCAAATATTCGCTTTGCTGATCCAGAGTACTTTAAGGCGCACAAAATTGATTTGTTAATTGAAGCTGGCCTGTTTTTTGAATTGTTGTGTGTCGGTAAAATCAAAGTCGCTCCTGGTTTGCCTATTCTTCAAAAAACTCAACTGGGCTGGATAGTGACAGGAAGAACTTCTTCAGCGAGCCCTGCCTCATTGATGGTCACTAGCTCGGTTTTGATGCCAAATCCCAGCCCAGATCGCTTGATGAAATCGTTCGTCGGTTTTGGGAGGTAGAATCGTGTTCTCGTTTAGTCAACGAATCTACCAAGGAGGAACTTGATTGTGAAGCGCATTTTAAACAAACTTTTGCTCGTTTGGACACTGGCGAATATTCGGTTCGCCTTCCAGTCAAGCATACTGTGGATCTAATTGGAGATTCGTATCAGCAGGCATATCGTCGATTTTGCAACCTGAAACGCAAATTAGAGCGTCATCCTGGTTTGAAGTCACAATATTCAGCATTTATCAAGGAGTATGTGGATTTGAATCACATGTCTCTTGTGGAGTCACACATGCTAGGTCGCTGCAAGTATTATCTCCCTCATCATTGTGTTTTTAAGGAAGACAGCTCAACAACTAAGCTTAGAGTTGTTTTTGATGGTTTAGCCGTGTCTTCGTCTGGTTATTCCCAAAGCAAGCTGTTTGCTACACTGTTGCAGTTTAGGACATTCCCAATAGCCCTGACTGGTGACATTTGCAAAATGTATAAGTGTGTTAGGATGACTGAACCCGATTCTTATCTGCAATGTATCTTGTGGCGTGATTCGCCTCATCAGGAAATTCAAGTTTTCAAGCTGGATACTGTCACCTATGGCACAAAACCAGCTTCTTTTCTTGCGGTTCGTTGATGAAAGAAGATCATTTCCTGCTGGATCTAAAGTGATCCTGATCGATTTTTATGTAGATGATCTCATCACTGGAGGTGACTCTGCCGAGGAAGTAGTTTATATTATGGAGCAAACAGTCAGTCTGCTTCGAAAGGGAAACTTTAAACTTCGAAAGTGGTGCTCCAACGATCCTCGCGTACTTCAACAGGTTCCTGATGAGGAAAAGGAGACTTTTTAAAAATTTGACGATGGCACGGATGTCACGAAGACTCTCGAACTTGCGTGGGATCCAGCCTCTGACTGCCTTCTGTTCAACTTTTCGCCTATGAAGCGCCTGGAAAACCTAGCAAACGGTCTGTGCTGTCTAGCATTGCTCGTTTCTATGACCCGCTTGGACTTATCGGACTTGTGGTAGCCAAAGCCAAGATCTTTTTGCAGCACATTTGGAGAGAGCAATTGGATTGGGATAAGAGTCTTCCAGCTTCTTTGCACTGTTCTTGGAGTAGCTTGTGTGCCGATATTTGCAACACAGAGCAAATAAAACTCCCTCGACTGTTCATTGTTCCAAAGGGTATAATCGAAGTTCATGGTTTTAGTGATGCGAGCATTGAGGCTTACGGTGGATGCACTTACGTTGTATCCATAACATAGGGACGGCGCATAGCTCATTTGTTGTGCTCTAAGTCTCGTGTGGCACCTTTACGAACTCTCACAGTACCAAAGCTGAAATTATCAGCGCTTCCAAACGTTCACGGCTAATCGCATATCTTTAATACAGGAGCTAACGACAGGAATGGAATGGCTACGTACCGACGGAATGCAACCCGGCAGACATTCTTTCTAGGTGAGCACTTCCAAGCGACCTTTTAGAATCATCGTTGTGTTTTCATGGTCTCGATTTCTTAACCAAAGGAGAGTGCGACTGGCCCGCATCATGTTTACCGGCTCGGACGCTTCCTGAACTGCGGCAAAAGGTGCTAGTTGCTATCTCTAGATGCTCTGATGTCAGCTTAGGATGCAAGTTTGCAAATTCATTTCATAACCTGCGTCGTGTCTTCGGATAATTATATATAAATTTCGGAATCGCATCAGGCATGCCAGTCTAACAGTAGATTGGATACACAAGGGCACTCAACTACTCTTGCGGAGCATCCAGATGGCGAATCTGAGTGATGAGTATAGGGCTCTTCAAGACGGACGGACGATCAAATCATACAGCTCTATTGCCTCGCTTACCCAATTCATCGATGAGTTTGGACTTCTTCGTGTTGGTGGCCGTCTAAAACACTCGAGCCTGGATTTCGATGCTCGGCATCCGATCATACTTCCGGGTCATCATCCTGTCACACGCGCCATCATCATGCATTTTCACAGGCGTCAGCTGCATGCCGAA
This sequence comes from Scaptomyza parva, assembly GCA_035044645.1. NCBI lineage: Eukaryota > Metazoa > Arthropoda > Insecta > Diptera > Drosophilidae > Scaptomyza > Scaptomyza parva. The sequence continues at coordinate 264,378 of JAWNNT010000062.1, forward strand.
ACTCGTTCTCTGCTTGCTCATATTCGGCTCCACTATTGGCCTATTGGGGGGCGTAAGACTGTCTCCAGCGTAACAACAAAATGCATTATGTGTTTTCGAACAAAACCGGTCCTGGCTGAGACAATCATGGCTGATCTTCAAGGCGATCGTGTTAGTGGCTCGCATCCTTTCGCTGTCACTGGAGTGGACTATTGTGGACCGTTTTATTACAAGAGCGAGATTCGTAACAAAGGACCAGTAAAATGCCACATCTCGGTCTTCATTTGCTTCGTAACAAAGGCAGAGCATCTTGAATTGGTTCCTGATTTGTCAACACCAGCCTTTCTTAATGCGCTTAAGCGGCTTATTCTTACCAGATGTAAACCTGTTCGCATATGGTCGGACAAATTTGGTCGGAGCCAAGAATGACCTAGCTGAACTCAAGCGACTCTTCACCAGCGAGAAGCACATCGACTCTGTCCGAGAGTTTTGTGTCTCTGACGACATCGAATGGGAATTCATCACACCTCGCTCCCCACACTTTGGTGGATTTTGAGATGCGGCGGTGAAGACAGCAAAATACCATTTTTATCGGTCGGTCGGACCCTCGGTTTTGCCCCTGGATGATCTGCGCACACTTGTCTGCCACATTGGGGCAATAATAAACTCTCGACCTCTTTTTCCACTTTCACAGCACCCTGCAGACCTGGATGTGTTAACTCCTGCGCACTTCCTTGGCACTGCGCCACTCGCACTTTATCCGGAGCTGGATGTCACCAAGCTAAACGTTAGCCGCCTAGATCGATGGCAGCGTATAGCTTATTATCAGCAAATTTTCTGGAGTCGTTGGCATGATGAATATTTAACGCTTCTTCAGCAACGGTCCAAATGGAGAACATCCTACCCGGGCGTTCACATTAACGATGTTGTCCTTGTAAAGGATGAAAACTTGCCACCCCTTAAATGGCCACTGGCTCGTGTGGTCGAGCTTGTTGCTGGTGCTGACGGTGTTTCTCGAGTAGCTGTTCGCAAGACGTCAACTGGATTAATAAAGAGAGCTGTGCGCAAGGATGCTGTTGAAAGCCCGTGTCTTTCAACGGGGGGAGAATGTTTGGCTACGCAGGTATCCGCGCCAAACAACAACTAAAGCAGCTTCGCTCTTAATATTTAACTTTTTGCTAAGTTATGCTCTGCGCAGCATAAGAACAAATTAAAGTAACTGTCATAACTGTTGTTTTGCATATGCTCATCGAACTTTCTTTGTATTGCATTTTTCTATTGCTTGCCCTTGGCTTTAGCTGAGCGCAAGCAAGCAGCTGCAATTTGGCAGCTAATCAGTTCTTTTCGATCAATTGAGAATTCTAGTCGCGGCGCGGTATTCGACACCGCTTGCCAAAATAATTTGTATAGTTAAAGTGCACAGCTCAACTCGTAGCTTACAATTAACAATTATAACTATTTTAAGTTTGGCCACGAAGGCAAATAAACTACATTTATATTAAAGCAAATTTCGGTGCATTTCTATTTATTTATTTTATTGTGAAAAATTCGATAGCTATTGAAAAAGCTCAATAGTTCAACCACTTCTTTTTCCCAATTTTATTGTGAACCTGTTGGTCCAGTTATGAGCGGATAGCTTCGGGTTTTCCTTTGTTTTCCTGATGACCCCTCGCTCATCCTCTTTGGTGAAAATCGTGTTTGGTGCTCTTGTCCTCAATCCGATTTTTGCGGATGAGGGGCCAAATGATGTGGTAGACAGTTGAGGTGCTCAGATTGACAATTTTACCTATTCGGCTCTGTGAAAATCGTTTATGAAAATCGTATATAACTGCAAAAAATTGCCATCTAATAAAGTACCATATTTTTAGGGTATAGATTAATGTTAGACAGTTATGTTATCTCCAAATAGCTCAAACGATCCATCTCGGCTTAATACAACAGTCAAGCACGGTGAAGAATTGAAACAAGCAAGTAACATACTTGGGAAAATTAAGCAATGAAAACTCGCCTTTGAAAACATTAAAAACGGATTTTCATATTTGATTATGCATGTATCTCACTTCGGGGTCTTAATTGGAATAATAACATTAACTTACCTTCTTACCATAGTAGACTTTTACTAATAAATCTTTCATCTCTTTCTAATCGTAAAACAATGCTGGCAATAACCTCTTTCCATAAATTAATAAATGGTGAAATTGACTCTTCTGTAATATTAAACCAAATTAGCTTTGCAGCTCCTATTAGAAATAGTAGACATTTTTTACCTAAAGCTCTTCAAGCTTGTTACTCGAACTATGCTATCCATAACCCCTTTCGGATCTTATGTGCACCATATTACGATCTTTCCTATTTAATACATAAATCCATTCCTATTTGCTCTCTTAAAAAACTAGTCTTTTGTCCACTTGTTCGTGATCTTCGTAACCGCACGCTACGCGTTGCGCTCCTCGGTCGGATAGGCTAGAGGTGAGTACATCTACGTCCAATAATAAAAAAAGTTGGTGGCGGTACATTTTTAAGACTAAAATACTCAATAATATGTAGAATGTCAATATCTTAAGGAAAAAAGAGAATAAAATGAATTTTCGAAAAACTGGGAATCCAACGCGATTTCCGATATTACCAACCCAATGACAACTTAGTTCGGAATAGTACACTCTTGGATTATCCGAAACTGCCCCACAAGCTAATTCCACCGGCCCAGTCTCAATTTTTAAATATTATGAAAAATGTGTGGGAGTTGCTGAAAAATAACGTCCGCAAGTATAATACATCATATCAATGCTCAATAAGTGGAGCATAATAAACCCAGAAACCACCCAGATGCTGGAATTTCACATGAAAAATAAATTATGGGAAGGCTATTAAATCCTAATCAACTTTTTTTTTTTTGTGGACAAATGCTGGAGAGGGAAAACACTTTGCGTGCCGTAGGTTACGCGCCCGAATAGCAACCCGTGATCCGGGCTCCTCTGCTTTAACAGCAGGTATACCGGCTAAAACCCCTCTCGTTGATCCTCAATGGTCGACCCACTCGACTGACCTTGGACGCTTGCCTGGAACTATTTAACACATTATTTCAGGCAAGGTCATTCATGTGGCCCTAAAGGCCTCTTCTTCTTACTCCCTCATGTCGGTCTCGGACTCACTCTGATCACGGTCCAGGTCGGCTTTCTTTGCTCTCAGAACTCTCTGTACGTATTGGGCCACACGGCCCCAATTCCTCTCTCATCGGGTCACAACGTCAACTATGTTATCGGGCGTTTTTCGACTCCGTTTCCTGGTTTATCGTCAGGCGCTCCCAATTCCATTTGCTGCAACTGAAGAACGTGTGCTAAGCGATGTCGGTGCATTCGGGGCAGTGCATACAATAGAGCGATGCTGCCTTTCCCATTCTGTATAGGTAGTGGCGGAAGTAACCATGTCCCGACAGAAGCTGTGTTAGGTAGTAATCTACCTCACCATGCTTTCTGTTGGTCCACGGCTCCACGTCTTTGATAAGACTCGCAGTCCATCCCCCCTACTTTCCCCTTCCCACTAATTCTGCCATGCGCAAAGAGTGTTGGCTCTCTCTTCCTGGGAGGCAATTTCCCCTTCTCCATAAGTAAACCATCCGCCGCTCCTTATCCAGGAGGTGTATTGGTGCCACACCAGCGATACGGTAAGCTGAAGCCACTCTCAAAGCACCTCTTCGTTGAACCTGTGCAAGCCTCTTCCGCTACATTTCTTTTCCTAGAGAATTGGCCCATATCTTCGCCCTAGCACTGACTGAACTGCGCTCATCAGGAGGCTTCGACAACACCGTAGCCTCCCCGACGCTCACCGGAACTATCGTTGGTATCCTTTTCTTGGTCAGGACTATCACATCTGTCTTGTTCAGCGCCAGTGATAGCCCATGTTCCGCCATCCAGCTGCTGACAGTCCTCATCACTTGGTTGAGCTTAAGCTGTGCCAGTTGCACATCATCCGCATACCCAACCAAGCACGTCTCATCTGGCATCTCCATTCTTAGAAGACCATCATAGGTGGCGTTCCAAAGATCCGGTCCTAGGATGGATCCCTGCGCCGCCCCTGCTGTGACCTCCATTCGACGAACGCCTTCTCTGGCCGCATAGAGCAGTCCACGCCCCGTAAGGTAGGCGTCGATTATTCGCAGTAGGTACCCCGAAGCTGTGTTCCAGAGCCTCTATCATATCTATCCATCTCGCCGAGCTAAACGCATTCTTTACGTCGAGAGTTACAAGGAGTATCACCCGGCGCGAGAAGTAATTATGGTCCTCTGCTCTTTCTACTGCTGCGACTACATTAAGGACAGCGTCTCTGGTGGACCGGCCCGCTCTAAACCCATACTGCCCGTACGAACTGCTGTCGTTAATCTGGCCTTGATCAGCTTCTCCATTATCTTTCCAGCTGTATTCAGCATACACAACGGCCGGTAGGACACTGGAGTCTCTTGATCACCCTTTCCTTTGTCGATGAGCACCAACCTTGCAGTTTTCCAACGCGAGAAGAAAACTCCATCCGCTAGGAGAGCATTGTACATACGCAGAAGCAGCCCTGGGTTCTGGTGATAGACCAGCTTAAGTGCCTCATTCGGTATCCCATCCGGGCCTGGTACCTTCTTATCCTTCATCGTGAGAACCGTTTTTTCCAGTTCTACCTGTGTGAAGAGAGGAATTTCTTCTATCTGGGTCCATTCCCTTTGTGGCTCTCCATTTCAACGTCTTCTTTGGCTTCAAGTGATTTCAGGGCCCCCAGTTTTCGGGTCACAAGTTTGTAACCCATTCCCCAGGGGTCCTTTTCTATGTCTGCCACCAGCTCCCTCCAGCCTTGGTCCGGTTAATGGCCGGCCGTAATTCCTTTTTTGCGGCCTTATGCTCCGCTGACTTCTCGGACGCTTTAGCTCTGTTTCTCGCCCGTTGTGCGACACGACGGAGCCTGAGACACTTTCTTCGCAGATCTGCTATCTCTGGTCTCCACCAGTAGACCAGCTTTTTCCTGTGGTTGGGTCTACTACGAGGCAAAGACCCCTCACAGGCCGCCCTGATGATGTTCACAGTGGAATGCTTCTGCAATGCTTCTGCAGCTACCTCTCTATTCACTAGTTCCCTCTCAAAAGTTTCAGTCCTTAACTGCGCTGTGTTCCATTTGACGAATGCTCTGGGAGTCACCCTCTGGTAGGGTTGTTAACATCAAACACAATGTATTGATGGTCACTACCGGTGTATTCTTCGATGACTTGCCAGTCTCGAATGAGCGGTCCGAGGTTCTCCGAGGCGGGTGAGACATCGGGAATTGTTTCACCATATCCCTGTCGCCGAAAAGTCGTCGCATTCCCATCATTCAAAACCAGAAGCCCCGCTCTCGCTACCACCTCCATAACGAGCTTACCCCGGGCGTCGGAGTGAGGCATACCCCATTCCAGCGCCTTCGCGTTAAAGTCTCTGGCGACCACTTTGTATCCTGAAGCCGCCATCACCGCGTCTTCAAGGCGCTCTAGCTGTCCTCTGTAGCTTTGGCTCAGCTGATTCGGCGTGAGATAGCAGCTGAAAAAAATTGACCCGCACCTCACCCAGACAAACCCGTTCCCCCGACCGTGAGCGGCAACATGGGCCTTCCCGGGTTCCAGCACCCAGATGGCTGCAGTACAAAGAAGATCTGATTACCAAGAGGAGGGCTCCCTACTCCTGTACTGCTCGCTTAACAATATGGGATCGACCCTCTTATCTTCAGCCAACTGGTGTAGCAAATCGTTGGCAGTTCGGCTCCTATTCGTGTTTGCTTGTAGGACACGAATCATTGTGATATCTTTTTTTGCCCTTTCGAGCGCCTCCTTAAACGCTCTGCAGCTTCCGGACCCTGTTTTGTGCTCAAGGTTATCTCCGCTTAGGCACAGATAATTCAGCGTGCTGGCGCAAGAAGCCTTGTTACCGGCTTCTCCACATTTATAGCAACAGGTGCTGCGATCAGGACAGATAGCTATATGCCCGTATCCCAGGCATCTATAACAGCGCGTCACCGATGTCCGCTCCCGCACTCGACAGTGAATCCATCCAATGTGGATCTTCCTGCGCCCCAGAAAGTAGGATGCGTCGCGCGTGCTCATCTCTACCACCGCCATCTTTTGCCCTCTCATAGTTCTAGGGACTAGGTCAATCCTCATATCCCCGATGTTGGGCATATCCCGCTTAAGGGCTTCTTTTATGTCGACTACCTCTGTGAGGCAGTCAAGGTTCCGGATCATCACGGCACACTTGAGCTCTAAGCAGGATACAGCTGCTGTGCCCTTAAGCGCCACCGCAGTCGAGTCCCGAAAGACACCACTGTCCTTGACGCAAGCTCCAATTTCCACAAGGACACCAGCAGTTCGAGTCTCCCGGATGGTCCTAACCTGTACTCCTGAGCTTTCTGGGTTCATTTTAGCCTTCATTTCTCTCAGCATGTCGGCGTAAGTCCGTTCCCCCTCGGGTCGGATCAGAATAGCTTCCGTTGGTGCCTTGCCGGTTGCCCTTCTTTTTTACTCCCATTGCCTGCTTTTCCAGAGGGACTACTTTTTGGGCCGAGTTTGCTTGTTTCGAAGTCATCCTTCTCTCAGCTAACTTCACCATCCGTTTGGCCCTTTTGGAAATCAGCAATTGTTCCGGATTGATTTCCTGCAGGACTGCATTGCTGAGAAGGCGTCCTCCAAAGTTGCAAGAAAAAATTTTATATCAAATGAGACGTTCTTTTGCCTATTCGTTGCCGCCTTCATCTTGGCTATAGCATCTAGGCACCGTTTTATAGGGAGCTCTTCCTCACTCTGGACCCGCGCAATTTGCTCCGGTCTTCACATTATCTGTATCGCTATTCTCATCCATTGTGATAGCGGATCGACCAGTCGGGTTGGGTTGGACTGGGAAAAGCTTGAGATTCTGTGAAGAATTGATAGTAGAATCGCCTCCTGGCAATTCATCAACTCCGCCAGCAGTATCCGCTCCACCGCCCTTTTCAGGCGCTCGGATTCTGGGTGGGGTCCTGGGCACCTTTGCGCTCCTTTAAAAGGAGCTACAAACTTCTCCTTCTTCTGTTTCAAGGGCGGTTGGGATTATTTGAGAGTCCACTATTGCCGCCCCACTAACGCTATTTTTGGTCCCATCAGTACCCATGGTACTTCTAATTTGACGCCTTTCATACGCACTTGTCTTTTTGTTAGCAGCACCGTCGGCCAAGTGATACACCTCTGATGCTTCGCGGTCGCAAGATCTCGGCGTCCCGGGGCCCGCGTGAACACCCCTGACGGCCGCCGGTACTGGGGATCCGACTACCTGCACCGTAACTTTTTTTATTGTTTTCTCTTCACTCATTTTTGGTTTGATTTCGGGGATCCTTCCCCTAGGTCTGCTTTAAGCGGCAAGGTAACACGTCTGGCGTCTGATGCCACGGCAAGGAGGCAGCCATCGAGGTGGAAATCCTAATCAACTAATCATAAAATATTAACAGAAATAGATACCCCTTAAGGATCGAGCTTCCTGTTATACTTGGAAGTCAGGAAATGGGTAAAAAATGGGTTTACCCTGGTTTTCTTCAAAAGTATGTAACAGGCAGAAAGAAGCTTTTCCGAGCCCATACAGTATATATATTCTTGATCAGCATCAACAGCCAATTCGATATAGCCATGTCCGTCTGTCATTCCGTCCATATTTTATTGGATATGGGCTCTCCTAGTCCCAGGCATGACAAGTTTGTTTCAAATTTTTGATAACTTTTAGGGTTTATGATATACACATGATAACAAAAAGTCTTGAATTTCAGCTTACTCGAATAGAGACTGTTTACTTATTCTAGTTTAAATATACATATATTGTAAATGTATTTTCTTTTATTTATAAAATTGGTAAAAAGGCTTAATGGTACTTTTAACAAATAAAAGGAATCATCTCTGACCCCACAAAGTACAGATGTGCTTGATCACCAGCCGAGTAGTCGGTCCGTCGGTATGTAATAACACTTCAATCTTAAGGACTATGAGAGCTATAGACTCCACAATTAAAAAATTCTTCTAACAAACTTTTTTTTATATATAAATATACAGATGGAATCAATAACATAAAACTATTTGTACCCGTGCTTGTACTCCCACTAGATGTCGATACACTCCAGATGTAAATCGACAAAACACAATTGTTTCACAATTTAACGGGTAGATCCACTAAACTGCGTCAAAAGATATTGATAGCTAGTGCAGATAGCTGTTTTAAAATTTTGTAAGCCTCTCCCATCCTTCTAAAAGAAACGGAATATCTTTCACAGTTTTTTAGATACAAAATTTGGTAAGGGATAGTCTTGTACCGCCACCGCTGCTTACAAGCGGAAATTCCTTAGCCTTTCACATTTTTTAAGTTAGACTTACCATATTTTATTGGAAGAAAGCGAACCTTGTCCGCTTCAAAAATTTATATGCATCGTCCACCTCTACCACTCGTACTATTATCTTTAAAATCCACATATTTTTCAAAGTTTTTTTTTAAGAAGTTCCGATATTCTTTTTACAGCAATTTGTTAACACCCGTTTTATGCTGCAATATATAAATTCACTCGGCACTTTATTGAAAATTTTGCTTAAGTATGTAATAAGCCGATAGCATGACTGTTGTTCTACCGTTGACTGTTACATTTAAGTGTTTGGGATTCTGCTTATTGGACTGCCATAGATATAATTTCGTCCGATCAAGCCAGAAATGTGGTATTTTGCTTCGCCTGGAAAATTCACTGTGTGCCAGGAATCCAAATCCTTGTCCAAATGAAGTTTGGTGAACATCATCGTAGTGCCATTATTTACTAGACTTATGTATAAACTAATAATATTCTGCACTTATAAATGCAATTTTATTAATTAATTCGAGGTTGTCGGTTTTATATGCGGATTCGTTCCGGATTATTTTATTAAGTCCTCATGTCATGAACAGCAGATACAAAAGAGACCGGAAACTAAAATTCTTGAGATGAGCTTAAGCTATCCATTCAGCTTTTTATATCAATGTTTTATCCAACCATCGATATAATTCCTATTTCAAAATTCACAATCGGCCATCTGCCGATCTAATGCAATTTTAATGTTAAATATGAATATTAAGTCAACCAATATTAATATTGGTTAACTACTCCCCCTTCAATCCTAAGGCCGTCCTCGGCCGACCCTAACTTTAAAATCCACATTACGTTCGTTCAAGCGATGAAGGTATGGGAGACTTAAAACATCTTGATTTGTGATTTTTGAACTGGTGATTTCGCCAATATGTGGTGGGTCAGCGCCGATTTCCTCCTTGAATCTCTGAATCGCCTCCAGATTACCTTCATTCTTCATTCTGAGACTGTGAATATCCTGGCTGGTGATATTGTTTAATAGAGGGGATTTTACTGCAATAATTAAACTTAATTTTGGGAACCTTGATTATAAAATGTAGAAAGTTAGTGGATTGGAGTACCTTTACGGACAAGACGGACGAAAGGCTTTCTATGCGGTGTTGGTGGACTCCTCAAGCAAAACCAATTTCAAGTCTGCGTGATTAACAATAATTGATTACCAATATAAAGTTTTGTAAGTGCTATGGCGAATGAATTTTACAACTTTATCGACAGTTATTACATTTAATTCTTGGGTAGTGGCGTCTCATATAAATGACCGGAGTCGATTTGTGAGCCCTTGACTGTTTTGAGATTTTTATTGACGGTGGTAGTTAGTCGGTTATATATCATTTGCTTATTGTTTGTGTTAATAAGTTGCATTTCTTTAAATCTAATGTCTTTAAATAAACGAGTTTTATTGCCTATAAATCAGCACGCATCTTAGTTATAACTATAATACTGATAAGGATTGAACATTATTAAGAAAGACCAACAATAAGATTATCTTATGTTGTCTTTATGGACCACCCTTCCTTTAATGAGGATCGTGGTCCCCAGGTCCGCTTCCACAGTTCTTTCTTCGCACAAAGGCGTGAGCTTGTTTCCAAGCCTCCGGTTGGATTTTACCAAAACATTCTCACCCACCTCAAAGATCCTGTTTTGCCGAGAAACGTTCTCTCTGGCTCTGAGCGCAATCTGGGCGTTTTTGATCCTATTCTTAATCTCTTCCTGCGGCTCTTCTGGGTGCTCTTGAACTACATCCACTGGTCTTTTGTTGGTGACCGAGTGTATTGATTTGTTGTATTCAGTTGTGGCAAATAAAATAACCTCTACGGTGTCACTTATGCCTTTATCAATCTTTAAACACCTGGCTAGTTCCATCAACGTACTATGAAAACGCTTCACTTGCCCATTGGAGATACTGTGCAGGGGTGGCGCATTTGAAATACTAACGCCAAAATGGTTAGTTAGCATGGTCGAAATCGTGTGTGATTTCAATGATGGCTGATTGTCACAATAGATCATTCTGACTTTTGGGAAAAAATTCATAAGTTGAAGTAAGGCTGGTTTCAGATCCTCAATAGATCTCGAAGCGATGGGTTGCACGACAGAAAACTTTGAGAGCTTGTCCATGCAGGTAATGAAAAACTTCCTATCCGTGGAGAAGATATCCACATGTAACATCTCCCCTATGTGCGAAGGGATTGGCGTTAGGCCAATCTCTCGACTGTTTGGGTGTCTATTATATTTAGCCTTAGCGCATGTTTTACAATTTTGAGCAATTTCGTTTGCCAGCTTTGTCATTTTAGGGAAGTAGTAACTAGAGAGAACCTGCTTTACATTCTCTTGGGCCAATCTATGGGCTCTATTGTGCTCAGCTGTGAGGATTTCCATCCTTTCTTCTACCCTGAATAAGTCCACCACCCGACTCTTGCAATGCCAGAACTTTGTGGATGGAAACCTCCTAACTACACCATCCTGTATCATTGCTAGGGTGTGCAGGTCGCAGTAGAAGGCGTTTACGCCCCTTGGTATGATTACCTTTGTAAGTTCATCTAGCAACGCTTCTTTGCAGGTGAAATTGATTTCGAAGCGCCGTTTTCCGTCGTCTTCCAGGACTATCTGGTTTTGATAACAATTTAACGGCTTATCCGTTGTTTTAATGGTATAAGTGAGAGAGAGCTCACTATGGACCGTTGCTGCACAAGACTCGACGTCTTGATTCTCTAAGGCATTAATCTGTTGCCTGGACAAGGCAATAGAAAATTCGAGCATTAAATTCGTCTATGCGCGCCTTCCACCTTTTTATTTTAGCGTTAGGATTGGTATCTGACACGGCTAAGGTCAATGGCTAGTAGTCGGTAAAGATATTTATATCTTTAACCCCATACAGGTAGTGTCGCAGTTGGCCAAGGGCCCAAATGATTGCCAATAATTCGCGTTCATTGGTCGCGTAATTAACTTCGCTGTCCTTCCATGTCCTTGAGATCATTGTGATTGGGCGACCCTCTTGGGCCAGCACTGCGCCTATACCATAAGCTGAAGCATCTGTTGCTAGATCAAATGGTTTTGTAAAATCGGGGTATCTGAGCATGACGTCTTCAGATGCCAGGATATTACACAACATTTGAAAAGCCGTCCGTTGTGTTTGGGAGAATTGTATCTGAATTTTTCGCGAGTTGTGTCTACTTACAGTTCCATTTTCTCCTTTCAATATCTCCGAAATGGGTTTTGCTATTGCTGCGAAGTCTTTCATGAAGCATCTGTTGTAGTTTGCTAGACCCAAAAACGATCTAACTTCAAATACTGTTTTGGGCTCTGGAAAATCCTTTATGGCCCTGACTTTCTCTGGGTCAGTCGTTGCACCGCTACTGGTAACTATAAACCCCAGGAAATTCTCACTGTTCTTAAAAAACTGTGATTTTTCTACCGCTATTTTCATGTTAGCCTCGTAAAGACTTTTAATGACCCATTCCACATGCTTGACGTGGGCCTCCTCGTCTTCTGAAAAAACAATGACATCATCGACATAGATATAGCAAAATTTTCCTATCCTTTCGCGCAATATGTCGTCGATGGTCCTCTGAAAGATGCTAGCTGCATTTTTCAGACCGAACGGGAGTCCTTTAAATTCATATTTCTCCCCATTTACCGAAAAAGAGGTTTTTTCACGGTCGCGCTCCGCGAGTAAATTCGCGAGTATAAACGAAATATAAGGCATGTGGTATTTATTGAGCATTGTTTGCTCATTAAGCTTACGAAAGTCCATTACTAAACGCATGTTACGATTACCCGCATCGTCAGTACCTTTCTTATCTACTACCCATATGGGGTTGTTGTAAGGGGACTCTGACTTTTGTATTATACCATTCTTGAGCAGATTCTGAAATTCTTTGTTGACGAAATCAGCTGCCCCTATAGGATATGGATAGAGTTTGGCATAAATAGATTCCTCACTTTTCGTCCTGATGGTAGTCACCATTGAGGTATTGTAAGGCAAGGCTTCATTAGGGTCTGAAAATGCCTTTTTATTATCCCTTAGTACTTTTAGGAATGCGCCCCTTACTGAAGGGGGTGCATCCGAACAATCAACGTCAGTGAAATTGACGTCAGTGCAGGTGTGAAACGAAATCTGCTCAGCTTCCGTGCCCCAGTTAAGCTGACCGGAAGCTAAGCATAATGATGCTCCCACCCGTGTTAACAGGTCGAGACCGATTATCCCATCGTACATCGATAGATTCGATAGGAGGAAAAAAGTTGATTTTACGTTAAATAAAGAAATAAAACATTTCTGAGTAATTGCAGTTTTGCCATGAATGGAGTGAATCGAGAAAGGAGTGCTCACTGAGCGGACGCCTCTTAATCCCCTATGTGGTCGGATAAAATTCTTTGATGCACCCGTGTCAATGAGGAATTTCATATCAAGCCCCGCTACTCTTCGTCTGATGAAGGGCAGCAGGGATCTACCCCTAAAATTCAAGACATCTGAGTCAAAGTCGTCAACCTCCGCCGCTGCGTTAGAGGCAGCATTGGAATATGTTTCCGTTCCCTGTCCCACGTTCTGCGTGACATGGTTCAGCCTCTGTTGCTTCCTATGGACGCGTGTGCGTTCAGACGTAGCTGGTCTTTTGTGTGAGTAATCCAGAGCCTGGTTGGGCTGATGGAGCCTCGACAGGGAAGCATCGACCTCCATAGGCTCTTGCGCATTATTATGCCCCTGTTGCCTTTTACTACGCTGACTGAACTGGCTCTGCGGCTGACGTTGTTTGCTAAAGTGAGGGTTTTTGCCCCGATTAGTTGTTCATCCGTTTGCTGAGAATTTTTCTTCTTCAAGCGAACATTTGACTTGTACCCCCTATTTTCCTGGCTTTTTGCGAAATTAGCTGCGAAATTATCGCTCATGATTTGCCTCTATTTCTTGAGCGAGCGCCAGAGCCGAGGGCAAGGCTTTGGGCTTTGCCGCAAAGAGCACGTCTGTAAGGCTGCGCTTAAGCCCTGACACAAATACCCTTAAAGCATCACCGCGAAATTTTTCGCACAGGCCCTTCGCCAACGATGGCTCGTAAGACATATTGACTTTGTTGGTCAGTAACGTTACTTTTTTTTCACCTCATCGTAGTATTGTAACAAGTCTTGGCTACATTGTCTAAGCGTGCCTAATTCTTGCTCGATAACGTGTATTGGCCGTTTGTCACTATAAGTGAAATCGCGCCAAAATTTAATACTGTGCCAAATGAGGACAGCACAGCATCAGCGGAGCCTTTAATTTTGCTCCTTATAATGAGTACCGCTTGGTAGTGGCGTGAACTAGCATTATATGGTTTGAATATGTGGTAGGCAGCTAGGGCCGCCTGCCTCCAAGAAACATATAATTCTTGAATCCCCAAAAATTCGGACAGACATTTAACAGCATCCAGTGGCTCATCGCAACGGACATCGTTTCGTATTTCTACTGCAGCATACGCTTGTACCTCCGGAGTAATATGCAGAGTAATATGCATTGACACCACCTGATCGGAAAGTTCGTTGCATCTGCTGACCAATGCATGTTCTCTCTGTTGGTACAGAGCAGCTTGCTCAGCTAAGGCGCAGATGACGACAATAAATCTCTTTTTTTTTTGTAATTAATTTTTTATGAAATGCACTTTGTTATTAGTTATTCTTTATTGTAAGTTGTCTACCACAATTCTCAAAGAAGTCACTCAGAATTATTTAACTTGTTGCAAAAATCAATGTAAAGCCAGCAAAAGTAATATATGTATTTTTTATATTTTATTTATAATATATTTTTTGTACTTTATATATTTTTTCTAAGTCGACTTGAAAAAAGTTTTGTTTGAAAGGCCCACTTACATACTTTTCCTTAATTTTTTTTTTTTTTTATAATGATTCTGGTTCCCTCTAGGTGTTGATCCCTCCAGCGTTGTTTTTCCCGCGCAGTAGATTTCCTCGTCCAGATAGTTTCACATTTGGTGAATAATTTTCCCTTACTTTATTGCTTTTGCTGCCTGTGTAGACGGAGGCCAACAACTGCAGATTTTCGAGTTTATAGTTTTTTTTATTTTCAAAGCACCTTCCGCACTCATTCAAAGTTGATGCCGATTCACTGCTTCTATTGTTGCCTGTATGGACGGGGCCAACAACTGCAGATTTTTGAATCAAATGTGCTTGACTATAGTCGAAGCCACTGGCACTTTGTAATGTTTTTAGCTTTTATATGCTTTTTGGTAAATTTGAAGGAGTACAGACTTTTAACATGTCATATACCACTAGTTGGGCGCCAATTAATATTATTCTGCATTTAAATATGCAATTTTATTAATTAATTCGAGGTTGTCGGTTTTATATGCGGATTCGTTCCGGATTATTTTATTAAGTCCTCATGTCATGAACAGCAGATACAAAAGAGACCGAACACTAAAATTCTAGAGATGAGCTTAAGCTATCCATTCAGCTTTTTATATATATATATATATATATATATATATATTGTTATGAACCGGCTTTTAACAACACTGTATCGATAGCCAGCTAGCAAATCGGTTACTCAGGGATGGATGCGACCTGGATACAGTGCTGGCCGGTTTAACAACAATTTATATTTTTTTGTACGAATAACTAAACAAAAACAAGCGGGTAAATGGTAAATCTTTACAGAATCGAACAACGCTAGGACATACAGAGGTAAAAAGGTGGAAGCATTTACCCCCCAATGTGCCCTCCCTACCTATGGGTCGGTATTTTTGCAGTTCATTGCCGACCCCCTATACACTACAACCTATAAACAACAACTTACCCCGACATCAACACATAATCGTCCCACTCACACATAAATTTCTATTCACACATGTTATATAAACAGTACATACTTATATTTATTCATTTAAAGCTATACATGGTTTTCTTAAATTAAATGTACTTTATATAAATAAAAAAAAAGAATGAATAAAGTATTTAAACAAATAAATAAACAAAAATTAACATGAACTAATAAACATAAACTATATAAACGACACACGAAACGTAGAAAGAGTGATTAACTAAATTTATTAAATGATATTAAATAAATAGGGGCGGGTATAAATCACTACATTAATAAATTAACTAAGGCTAATTCTGGCCTTCGACAATCAGTCGCGGCCCACTGTGCCTGTGACGGCGGCTGGGTGGCTGTTGCGCAAGCGCTGATGAACAATTCTTTTTCTTTTCTATTCTTTTCTTTTTCTACGGGCACAAACTTGAGACCCCCTTGACGGGTTTGTTGATCCTTGTCCGGCGGTCTCCTGCATCTGCTTTGGCCTCTATAACTGCTGCCTGGGCCACTGCTGGTGTCTGTGGAACTGCTGCCTGAACGGGCTGATGCAGTCCAGTGTTCCGAGCAGAACCATTCGATGCACTTGCACTGATTTGTTCTATTGTTTAGCTTGTTTTTTTTATTTGAATTTCTTTATAAATTCGCGAACAATTTAGTGGTTAACGGCGAGCAGAAAAACTATATGGTCTTGATCACATGGTCACCGAAAATAAGCTAATTCCTCCTCTCCTCTTCTTTCCTCTTTTTCCCATTCTCCCAAAACCTCGACATCCATCGCATACCTTCGCCTAAACGACTCTCCAACCCTCGTTCGACATTCCCAACCATCGATAGCCCATCGCCGACCATAACAATATATATACAGTTTGTCAAGAAATTGTTGGCATTCAGTGAAAATTATTGATATTTTCACTTTAGAGATATACGGTCACACTGGCTTTTGCTACAAAATTTTTTTTATTATTTTTTATAAATTATACAGTTAATTATCTCTTAAACACATTAAAAAGAACTTAAATAACATGAACATAAACAAAGAAACATTAAAAATACTAACAAAGGCACAACATTCAACTGTCAAACAAGTGTTTTCGTCTTCCATTTTTGGTGTACTTTCGCTGTGAAATTCGTATGAAAAGGGCATAAGCTCCAAGGGCACAGCGAATTATATGATCAATAAAAGTCCAAATTTTTTTGGCCAGATCGCTTGCCAATGAGATGAAGTATGATTGTGCAATCACCATATCTCGCGAATGTGCCCAATAGCCATTTAAAGTACCTAACCTAAATCTCGAGCTGAACAGTCGCTATAATATTTTTGGTTTCCAAGTGATTTCAATGGCTGGCGCCACATTCTGCAGAACTAGATTTTGGGTATGTATTTTTTTTTTTTTTGAATCCTTTTATAGGTACTCCTCGGTGAAGCTGCGTTGGTACTGACCATGAATTTGTCAGATTACCACCAGTTGATCCCCTCTAGCGTCGTTGCGAAGATGAGGCTGGACTCGCTGCTCCTTCTACGTCCTGTGTTAACGGAGGTCACTGCAGATCCTTGAATGTGAAGATAAGGCTGGACTCGCTGCTCCCTCTACGTCCTGTGTTAACGGAGGTCACTGCAGATTCTTGAATCCTTATCCTTTTGATGAGAGCTTCCTGGCTATTGGGCACATTCGCGAGATATGGTGATTGCACAATCATACTTCATCTCATTGGCAAGCGATCTGGCCAAAAAAATTTGGACTTTTATTGATCATATAATTCGCTGTGCCCTTGGAGCTTATGCCCTTTTCATACGAATTTCACAGCGAAAATACACCAAAAATGGAAGACGCCAACACTTGTTTGACAGTTGAATTTTGTGCCTTTGTTAGTATTTTTAATGTTTCTTTGGTTAATGTTTATGTTATTTAAGTTCTTTTTAATGTGTTTAAGAGATAATTAACTGTATAATTTATAAAAAATAATAAAAAAAATTTTGTAGCAAAAGCCAGTGTGACCGTATATCTCTAAAGTGAAAATATCAAAAATGTTCACTGAATGCCAACCATTTCTTGACAAACTGTATATATATATATATATATATATATATATATATATGTAAACATTCGATCTCTGTAACTTGATCACACATTTTGACTATAAAAACTATTAAGTGGCAGTCTTAGGTGTCTTGAGCCCAATTAATTTTTTCACCCCACCCAACGGCCTAATTTCTGTAGACCATAATTTCGACAATACGTTTTTCAGGACTAAATGTAATATATATATAATAACTCAGTTCAACTAGAATAATTTGAAACAAGTAAGCAGGCCCGATTCGAGTAAGCTCGACTAGACAAACCACTGCCAATACTAATTATCTTTTTATATTAAGTGCACGGTTTTTTTTTATCTGTTAATTCGTGTTAAAATACGTTTTGTTATTAAGATAACGAATCTAGTGATATCTAAAGTTCTTAGCTCCCATAAAATATTTTATACATTTTGTATTTTACCAATTTCAGTGGCTCGGAAATGCTGGTTGCATTTCATTCCAGCCCCTTCTCAGCGCCTCTACAACAGGGCATACCCAATCGCGGCTTTGAGCTAGATGTAGACATTCTTTTCACGGATTCGGATTCATACGACTTTGCGCAGGGAATGAAAAATCTTTGTGAATTTCATATTAATGCATCGAATCCAGGTAAGCACAAAAAATACCAATTGAAATCACTGAAGTCATCTGCAACCGATTGCAGAATACATTGGTAACAGTATATGAACAGCAGCTAGAGATATTTACGTAAAAATCACTACATTTTTTAGCTTTAGCAAAGAAAATGTAAATAATATGAAGAAGAAGTCTCCAGTGGAGTCGGTTTTCACCGGGTTCTTCGCTGTGGGGAATCGAGCCCTGAATCGAACCCATATAACGCATAGAAACAATAAACATAGCCGTTTTTATTTAAGTGTTTTTCCCATGAAATTAAAAGCTGCTAAACATTTGAGGGTTTAAAACAACGCAAGGCGTTGGATCGAGCAATAAAAGTTTAATTTGGACTCGTATGCAATAATGACTGCGTTTCGGGACTATTTGGCGTTGTGAAAATTCCATTTTTCTAAGGGTTCCAGGACGAGCTTTTGATGTTCAATGATAGTCTGTTTGTCCATAGTCCATATTGGCTTGTTGCGTTCGAAATGCAGGATATAACTAAACTAACTACGATGGATTTGTTTATTTACATCGAAAATGTTCAACTTTCGGTTAAAAATTTGTGTTTTATGGCATCCAGGTGTCCAAAATGTGTCTGTTATGTAACTAAAAAAAGCGTTGATCTAAAATTAGGGTTCTCTATTACATAACCCAACACGGTAAGTTTATTGCGATCATATATTATTTTTGTCTGTTAATGTATGTATCTGCCATCGGTCATTGGAATTTTTGAAAAAATAATGAACAATTAGTTTATGACAGCCAATTAAAATTATTGCCAGATACCGTTCAAAATAACCCCTGAGATGGTGTACATATATTGTGCTGTTATTGGTATATATTGTATGTATTGTTTGTGTTGCATATCGATTTTTTAACAAAACGAATAACTCGACATAGCACAAGTACAAGCCCGTAGTTGCAGTTTTAAATCCCAGCTTCTTTTTTCCATTCAGTATATTTTTTCATACCATTTGGGAAACATCGCTAGTTAACAATTCAAAATTTGGTGACTTAATCTAATAAACCATTTTTTTATTAGACCTCTTAGCGACTATCTCCAGCTATCTCCCGCCATTTTTGGTGTTGAGCTAGCTAAAGTGTGCTCTGATAAAATGTTTCAACAGCGCACATATAAAAACACTTTCCTTAAACCACAACTGTACCAAGATATTTGTAATATTTTGTAAAATTTAAGAGTACCGCAAAAGTTTGCGTTTATACGGACTTACGATTTTAGATTCAAGTGTACATTCAAGTGGCTCAACGATACCAAGCACCGGACACAAGCGTTACGCAACCCACCTCCCGCCTTTCCGACCGAGAGGCACAAAACTTAGCGTGTAGCTACAAAGATCGCGAACATATTCACACATTATACAAAACTAATTTTATAAAAGAGCAAGTAGAAGTCGCTTCATGTAATAAGTTGGAGGGCATAATATATATTAGTCATAAGATTCGAAAAGGGTTATGGATTGCGTATTTAAAATTACAACTTTGGAGAGGAATAGGTAGAAAATAGCTTGTATGTCTGATCGGAACTGCAAAACTTATTTAGCTTAGTAATTTAAAAGAAATAATTTCACACCAAGTTTGAAAATTATCTACAACCGATGGTAATTATTAAGCTGACTGAAAAAATGAAGCAAAGTTGTAAAGCCTCATCAGCAACTTTTGACTAAAGGAATATTGCTTATAAACATTGTAAATAGTATGGGTTCAAGGTGACTTCCTTGAGACACATCAAAAGTAACCTGAATCGCCTTGTAAACCAGACACTTAAAGTAAACCCTTGGTTTTCTTAGAGTTAAGAAATCTTTGAAAAAGGTTTTTAGGAAAGCTGTTGGTGCGTCATCTGAACCTGGGGAGAAAATGGGCTAAAGGACTTGTCATTTATTTAAAAACGCCTATTAATGATTAGTCCAGTGTAAAAAGCTTAGATATGTACAGTATCTCACACCTTATTTTATTCAGTGTACGTAAGTACGTAACTTGAAAAAAACATTTTTAAACGCCCATTTGTTCTGTGTTATATCACATTAGCGAAAGTAACTTAATTTATTGCTGAAATTTTGCGTTGAGCTAAAAAAAATCCCAAAAAATGGAAACCGATTTCAAAATGAGGTCACCGCTTATATGTTCTTAAAAAAGTAACATACTTGGCGCATAAAATAAAAAAAAAAATGTGTTAATTATTCATGGAAGACCAGTTTCTGGGTAGTTTATGGCATGATTTTTAAGAATCTGTTTACTAGATATGCTATGCTTCCGAATGTTGTTTTCCAGCAGAGCCTGCAAATTCTCAATTACAGATAAGCCAGGATTGCACTATTTCGTGTCGTTGTCTTGGTAGAACCGCAAAGTACACGGGATTCCAAGCCTCTCAGCACTTTGAAGAACATTTTTTTTAGGATATTGAGGTACATATTATTGTCTATTGTACTCTCCAATAACACAAAGTTCCGGGCTCTGTGGGTGGATTAAATCCACCTGGCTTGACTGTTGTATTGAAAAGTTTGAGATTCTGCTTAGTATTGGAGAGTCGCCACCCATTAAACCGTGCGTCCGAGCTATAAGTGCTAAATTTGAACTCAGCTTCAAAATTGACTGTGTGCCAGGAAGCCAAAAGGATTTTGGAGAGCGTCATCGTAGTGTTTTTCTTTTTTACGCCCATAACAAGCTTCTTCCGTGGTACTCCGCATTAAAGACATATTTCCACAGAACCCTGCGCATCATTTCCATAATGCACTCTTTCCCAATTGTATCATACACCTGTTGAGTAATTTTTCGATCCAATATCTTATTCTTCTAATGATCCTTCACTCATCTTGTTTGGTGAAAATCTTGTTTTGTGCTATTTTTTCTTGTCTCCTATCTGATATTCACGGATGAAGCACCAAACAATGTGGCATACGGTTGAGGTGTTCAGATTGACCACTTCAGCTATTTGGCGTTGTGAAAATTAATTTTTAAAGTGTTCCAGGATGAGTTTTTCCCATAGTTCTTTTTGGCTTGTTGCATTCCATAAGCAGAAAAAAACTAAATTAACTAAGAAGGATTAATTTAATTATTGCCAAAATATTCAAACGGTAGGTAAAATATCTGGGTTTTATGGCTTTCAGGTATAATGTAATCACTTTTTTGTTACATAACCCGACCTAACCGGTGGGGAAGGCCCAATTCATTGCGGTCAAATATTCATTTTGGTGGCTAATATATGTATCTACCATGGGTCTCTTAAATTTTTTTTAAAATAATATTCGAATATTTGAAAATACATAATTATACAATTAAACAAATATTATTTAAAATATGATTATAATTAAACATGCGCTTTAAGCAAATGTAAATGTATTTTAAAAATAACTTTTTCATTTTATCTCATTCATTTTATTTAGTTGTTAATATTTGGCAATGCTATGCGCACGTGGTATACATAAGCTCTTGTGAATTACCTCTGTTGCCGCGCTCCCTCACCCACAAGAGGCGGACCACTGAAAGCGAACCGCACACAGACGCATTATTTTAGTGACACGCTAGGCCTGCAAAAACGAGTGACGCCTTGCATTCGGCTAGCGTCATTAATTGTGCAAAGTAAAAAGATCACTTTGCCATATCTATATATAATAGGTTTGTGCTACAATACACTACTCGCATTTCGTTCGTTTTTTTGTGCTTCTTAACCGATTTCTGGTTTTCTAAATTTTATATATTTTTGTCAATAGTTAAAATGGACTTAAAGTTTTCCAGACTTAATGGTTATATTAGTTGAAAGCGGAGAGCAAGGCCAAGGTTCGTCCTCCTCTTTAAGTGCTCTGAATTTTTAGGAAACGCCCGCCGTACTCCCTTCAGGGTTTTTGAGAGTCATAATGATCACACTTTTCCTAAATATTTGCATAAAGCAATAAGTACAGTACATTTTTGTAAGAATTAGTTAAAAAATTTCATTTCTCGACACCAGAAGATCTAGAGACTTGAAATTTTGCAAGTGTCATTATCTATGGACAGATCAGATAAAGTGTCAAAATTGGGGGCCGCGTCCACCGGGGGCAGGTATATTGAAAAGATTTAATTATCAAAATCAATGAATCGGCATAATTCCCTCATCACAGTTACAGGCTTAGTTATCAAATTTGGAATGAAGATGGTTAAGGGTGTTCCCCAAAAACCTGCATACAAATGTTTTAAGACACGCCCAAAACATATGTATACTGCTACTAAACGAAAGCTATTTGAAAAGCACATTTCGAGTTAGCACTTGTTAAAAATCGTTGGTCTTTTTGTTTGCCGATTGTGCTTATTTTTTTGTACAGAATCTTATAAGTTAAGGGCACCTTGCTAACTAAAAGTTGAGTCAATAAACCGTTTAATTATGAGAGGCATTTTTATCGAGGACATGCACAAAAAATATTTTGATCCCTATCAAACTGAGCTTATTGCAAATGGTTTTTTAAATATCTTCCAGTTCATATGTTGACATTTAAAATTAGCTTCTCCGATTGTATTTGTATATTTCTATATTTGTATTGGTGTTTTCCCCTTTGGAAGAACACCCTTTGGATTTTGTTTGCGATCATCAATCGCAGAACATATCACGACTTTAAAAGTTCGTCGTGAGTTGAATTTGGAAAACAATAATTAAAAGACGTTTTACGTGACCCAGTCAAGAAAGTACTGGAAAATAGTTAGCAGAGCCAATGAGGAAGACAAAAACAAAAAAAACTTTAACAATTATTATTATATTTATGTATATTATTTGAACCTTGTTAGAAGTTACTTATAATCTAATTGGGTTTCCAAGATAAATTGTAGTTATTTACACTGACTTCAGTAAGGCTCTTAGTTCCGTTAATCACTATCTCTTAATTAATAAATTTCAACTCTTGGGCTTTCGAAACCACCTGCTTCTTTGGATCAATAAATACTTAACTTAGAGGTAACAAGGGGTGTGGCTTGCAAGGCGGTTCAGGTTACTTCTGGTGTGCCTCAATAAAGTCACCTTGGACCATTATTATTTACACTATTTATAAACGATCTCTCTCCACAATAACAATCGGATCTGAATAATTTTCAAACTTGGTATAAAATAAGAATCAATTGTAGTAAATGTAAAGTAATGTAATGGCGTATTTCCCTCTTCAACAATTATATCCTTGATAATAAACCATTTAATCGCATTGAATGGGCTGAAGATTAAGGAATGTATTTGGATCTACCGTTTAATATTGATAAGCACACTATTGCTAATCGGGCATCTTATGTCCTGGGATTAAGCGCTGGTCGAAGGAATTCGATTATCCCTACATAACAAACACTCTGCATACTTCAATGTACAACGTCTGATTCTGGAATATGGATCTTGTATTTGGTACCCCAAATACAGAGTTCATCAAAACGGATTAGAATCGGTAGAAAAAAAATTTATACTTTTCGCTCGCAGAGGTCTTCACTGGAATACTAACGTCAACTTACTTTCTTACTATAGTAGACTTTTATTAATAAATCTCCGTTTTTTTTCTGATAGCGGAACAATGCTATATGATGTTTTTTACGCATAGATATTAATGGTGATTTAATTATACAATTAAACAAATATTATTTAAAATATGATTATAATTAAACATGCGCTTTAAGCAAATGTAAATGTATTTTAAAAATAACTTTTTCATTTTATCTCATTCATTTTATTTAGTTGTTAATATTTGGCAATGCTATGCGCACGTGGTATACATAAGCTCTTGTGAATTACCTCTGTTGCCGCGCTCCCTCACCCACAAGAGGCGGACCACTGAAAGCGAACCGCACACAGACGCATTATTTTAGTGACACGCTAGGCCTGCAAAAACGAGTGACGCCTTGCATTCGGCTAGCGTCATTAATTGTGCAAAGTAAAAAGATCACTTTGCCATATCTATATATAATAGGTTTGTGCTACAATACACTACTCGCATTTCGTTCGTTTTTTTGTGCTTCTTAACCGATTTCTGGTTTTCTAAATTTTATATATTTTTGTCAATAGTTAAAATGGACTTAAAGTTTTCCAGACTTAATGGTTATATTAGTTGAAAGCGGAGAGCAAGGCCAAGGTTCGTCCTCCTCTTTAAGTGCTCTGAATTTTTAGGAAACGCCCGCCGTACTCCCTTCAGGGTTTTTGAGAGTCATAATGATCACACTTTTCCTAAATATTTGCATAAAGCAATAAGTAAAGTACATTTTTGTAAGAATTAGTTAACAAATTTCATTTCTCGACACCAGAAGATCTAGAGACTTGAAATTTTGCAAGTGTCATTATCTATGGACAGATCAGATAAAGTGTCAAAATTGGGGGCCGCGTCCACCTCCACCACATAATGGTGAAATGAATGAATTCATCTAAATTAGTTAGCCAAATAAGTTTTTCAGTTGCGCTCAGATATACTAGTTATTTTCTACCTATTCCTTTCCAAACTTGTAATACTAAATACGCTATCCATAACCCTTTTCCGATCTTATGCTTCATATATATTATGTCCTCCAACTTATTACATGAAGCGACTTCTACTTGCTCTCTTATAAAGTTAGTTTTGTATCATGTGTGAATATGTTCGCGTTCTTCGTAGCCACACGCTAAGCTGTGTGCCCCTCGGTTGGTTGGGCGGGAGGTGGGTTGCGCCATGCTTGTGTCCGTGCGTTAACAAGCCGGTGCTTGGTATCGTTATGCCACTTTAATGTACTATCTCTTTTAGTACATCTACGTCCAATATATATATATGTATATAAAAATATTTAATAGGAGGAGATTGGAACGCTCACCATTGGATTTGGGGTGGACGAATAAGTATCACAAGAGGCCTTAAACTTGCCGGAAGCCTGGCACATCGCCCAGCAAAAGTCCCTACTACTGGATCACCAGCAAGCTACAAGAGCATTGAAGGTTCATTAATGTCCGAACTGATGTTATTGAGTTTCACAGACGGCCTGATGAAAGCAGTCACCCCAATACTGAAATTAACTATGTATTTTAAGTAGAGGAGACTATTAAACTGCTCACCGCCAAGATCTGGGCTGGTGCAGCTGAAACTACTCGTTTTCCAGAAAACGAACTTATTGATTTGCTCAGGTACATGTAGAGAAGCAGGCAAAGATACCCGCCTGCCCGTGGGACAAAGCGGAATGGCTATGAGGAGAAAGGGAACTAAAAGAGGCATATCGAAGGCTTACAAGTGAATTATTTGCCAATTGTATTAGCGCAGCAGGTTACTATATTTAGCGCACCACACTAAGCCTAAAGATGGCGACTATATATTTTGTCAAACACCTAGAAGAACGCTTCACACCACTTGACATAGTTGACCCGGATAATGATGATGAGTCCTGGAACGTACCAAGGCTCCTGGTTATAATGGTAAATACTAGACCACACTGAGGGACCTGCCAATTCGAGCGCATTTTTTTATAACCTTGAAACAAGGGAACACTTTCGTACGCAGCCATTAGAATTCAAATTCAGATGCAACACTCTCAAATAGGGGAAACCAATCAAGACTATATATTAACAAGTAAGAAGGCTCTAGTCGAGTAAGCTCGACTAGAAAATACCCTTAATCATACAGACGGACAGACGGTCGGGCACAATCATATACCGCTGTACCAATGCTTGATGGTTTCATATCTCAGGTTATCTCGGTTAAGAAACAACCGATTTTAATGAAATTTTTAATGAAACAGAAGTTCATTATTTTTCTTATAGTTTCAATTCTCATTTTCAGTTTTTTTAAATCGAGATTTTTTTGTTATCGATTCCATGTATATATCGTAATCCTGAAAAGTTATCGAAAAGTTAAAAAAAAATTTGCTATGCCTAGGGATTAGGAGAGCTCATATCCAAAATCTGGAGTGTCTAGCTTTTGTAGTTCCTGAGATCGACGCGTTCATACATACAGACGGACGGACGGTCGGACAGACAGACGGACATGGCTAAATCGACTTGGCTATTGATGCTGATCAAGAATATATATACTTTATGGGGTCGGAGAAGCTTTCTTCTGCCTGTTACATACATTTGCACAAAAACATTTTACCCTTTTTTTACCCATAGCATTTTTCTCTTGTTTTCTACTTGATTTTCGCAAACGAAGCGCTGATCGATGCTTTACACAGTTGGTTAGCCCATATTGACCATTTGAGTATTGTGGATATCCTTTTTGAAGTGTTCCAGGATGAGTTTTCGAGGCTCAGTGGTCGTGTGCATGTCCATAGTCCTCGTTGGATTGTTGCCTCCGAGATGCAAAATAACTAAATGGACTACGAATGATTGGTCTATTTATACCCCAAAAATTTAAACCTTTATAAAATATCGGTTTCTTGTAAAATAAGGGTTATTTTTTTACCTAGCCTGAACTTGCAAGTGGGAATATCCCAGTTTATTGTGACCTTATATTCATTTTGGTGGATTATATATTGGTATTTTTTAAAAATAATTTATAATATAATTATGACAGGCAATTAAAAATTTTGCTTGACACAGTCCTGTGAGACACTGTATAAGTATTAAGATAGTTTTTAAATAAGCCAAATATTTTACCATCAATTAAAACTATTATTAAAAATATGGTAAAATTTAAAAAAAAACTGATAGATAAACTTTGTAGAACTGTAAGCAACTATATAGAAAAGCATTTAAAAACTATCCCGATTGTATCGCAACCGAAATAATGTGAAATAATCTAAAATCAAAATATGTGGTTAATAGTTGGTTTGCAAAGGGGGAAGCTGTGAGCGTGGCCTGGCATTCCTGATTTCAAAACCGTGGGACAGGGTTTGTTTTTTTACTTAAATTTTGTGAGACTAACCAGCTCTTTTCCTACCCAATTAAGTGACTTTAACAATGTTTTAATATGGGTAATATGTTAAATTAATCGATTTCTGCCTTCATGTGTATCGAATATAACGCTCCTACAATGTATATATATTTATCGTTCCATCTTACTTTGCAGATGACGTCCTTTTCTCACGCCGCGGCCGCATGGGACGCATTGTAAGTCCGCGTCACACGCTTCCACCAAACACAACATGCACATACCACTTTCACGGATATCCTGGTGACCTGATTTGGTTATCGTTCACAAGCTACAAGCTGCAGATACTGCAGCAAGCGATACATGATAACAACACGCTGGGACGGGTGAGTAAAAGAGTTTAAGCTCCATGTATCCAATTAGTTTGGGAGTTGGAACTGCAACCGGTTCTCTTTAATGTCTTTCTACTATCAAAAATTGTCAAAACTATATAAGTTTTCTGCTGAAAATGTGTGAATGAGTAGACAAAATCGGGCTGGAAGAACACAGAGCTGCAGAAAAAAATATACGCGTTTTTGGTTTGTGTACCGCATCGGGTGCAAGACGTAAATTGACTTGTTTATATTGCTGTTTCAATAAATTGTAGGGTCCCTACAACAACAATAAAAATTACTTCCCTGGATCAAAACTAAAAGAGCTTAGTCGCTAGAGCCTTCTTAGTTTTTTTTTTACACATAATATCTGAACTACTTTACCAATGCTAGATTACTTAACTTCAATCAACGAGTAGGTATATGATAGAGGTAAATTTTCATACAACGATTTTGTGCCAAAATTGTTTTGAGATCAGAACCCACAGCTCTTCGGCTGTCGAGCCGAACGCGCTCTCAGCACTCTCATTCAATTGTAATATGCTTGCGATTAGATGCAGAGAGGCAGCCGACGGAGAAGGTTGGTTCACACCGCTTTGATGTTTATATGAGTATGCGTACATTACGTACGTGGGTTCTGATATTTTCGATGTGGGTTTTCAGAACTTTACTTGAACTTGCCGCAATGTTTATGATGATGATGATTATTTTTTATTACAGGTGCCTAATTTTATTTTTATTTATTTTATTCCTTTTCAAAATTAATAATAAAATATATTGTTAAAAAATAAATTTAAATTTAATTATTAAAAAATAAATTAAATTTGTTTATAAGAAAAATAAATTTAATTAAATATTTAAAATAAAGTTGATTTATTTTATTTAAAGAAATTTTTATTACATTATTAAAAAAATTTATTTAAATATTAATAAATAATTTAATCGGCTATTATATAAGAACCCATTGTTATTTGCTGCTTGTTTGAAACACATATTCAGTATTAAAAGCAACAACAACAATCAGAAATCTTTGCACCGATGCAGCAACGCAAAACAAAAGTAGTATAATGAGCAAGCTTATTAGCTACATTTTCCGGGTTGCTACCCAACTCATAAATAACATTAAAATTTTTAATGCTTTTGAACTATCTGTAGCGTTATCCGAAATGTTAATTAAGCGACAATTTAAGCCATTGAAATTATATAATTTTTAAACATATGTTGACAAACTAAATATAAGAAAGTTCATTTATATTTTAAAAGGGTATCCAACTGTCACCTGTCTTTATACATCTGTACATATATATATCATATGTACATTTGTACATATTAAATATTTTTTATTATATAGTCTTATATATTTTATTTTATTAATTTGTCCAAACAATTTACATTTTACATTAACAAATATACAATATCAAATTGTTATAAATAAATAAATATTGTCTCCCAATTCAATAGACAATTTGTCGCATATCAGTATCTGCATTCAAGAGCCTAGAAAAAATACGAACTTCCAAGCCAGCCAAATTTCAGTTTTGCTATTTCTGGTCATACATACTCTCTTCACTTTTGATTCTATGACACCAGCAAACAATTTTGTCTACGCAACTGCCATGCACATGTATAAAGAAGCACATGAACTGCAAAAGAGTATTCAAAGTGCAATTGCGTAGCGAAATTTATTGCTTGTGTGCGTTCATGTAGGTTTTCTGTCACATGATAAACTACTACGGTCACCTACAAATACTCTTTTACGGCAATAGCAAACATTTTGTCAATGTGGCTGCCATATAGATGCACGTAAACTCCGAAAGAGTATTCAAAGTGCAATTATGTCGAGATCATTATTGCGTCTGTGTGTTCTGTATGCTCGCGATTGTTTGAGTATCAAAAAGATTCAAACAAGCAGAAAATAACTATATATACAGTAAATTTATTTTTTAATAATTAAATTTAAATTTATTTTTTAACAATATATTTTATTATTAATTTTGAAAAGGAATAAAATAAATAAAAATAAGATTAGGCACCTGTAATAAAAAATAATCATCATCATCATAAACATTGCGGCAAGTTTAAGTAAAGTTCTGAAAACCCACATTTAAAATATCAGAACCCACATCAGAACCCACGTACGTAATGTACGCATACTCATATAAACAGCAAAGCGGTGTGAACCAACCTTCTCCGTCGGCTGCCTCTCTGCATCTAATCGCAAGCATATTAAAATTGAATGCAAGCTATGAAAACCCACCCCGAAATTATCAGAACCCACGTACGTAAAATGCACACTCATATAAACAGCAAAGCGGCGCGAACCAACCTTCTACGCCGACCGCCACTCTGCATCTAATCGCAAGCATATTACAATTGAATGAGAGTGCTGAGAGCGCGTTCGGCTCGACAGCCGAAGAGCTGTGGGTTCTGATCTCAAAAAAATTTTGGCACAAAATCGTTGTATGAAAATTTACCTCTATCATATACCTACTCGTTGCTTCAATATATTATATTTGCGGAGATTCTCAATCGATTTTAATAAAATTCGTACACAATTTCATAATAGTCCTATAAATTTATCGATAAAAGCGCACAACATGAGACAGCATATTAATATCTCTATATTAATATATTAATATCTCTAGTCGTTCGCACTCATAGTTTATTTGATCGACGCGTTCATGCCACGCGTTAACCACTTCATGGGTTTAGGGTGTAAAAAGAAATATTTAAAATCCAAAATACAGTGTTCCACTGTTAAACTGAACGTTGTCTAGCAACATTTTATTTTTTATTTTTTTTAGCGCCTGGAGTTTTCACTAAATGTGTAGTATCATAAATTTAAAAGCGAGAAAATTTGGACAATTGGTATAAATTGGTTTAGATGAAGGAATATTTGATAAACAAAAGAGTTTAAGAGATGGTATTATTGTTAAAAATATGTTTTAAGCAGCTTTGAACTAATTTTGATCAAATAATTGGACCAAGATGTCAAAAAAAATTCGCTTTCAAATTTATTATGGCTTCCTGTTTCATTTTTAAACAGGTTCTTTCCGAAAGAATTTCGACCTTTGAAGAACCTTCTCTGAGATATTATAATTATTTTGCGCTAGCGCTCGAATTGCTAAAAAATTTGTTGGGATTGTTCCAGTCCTGAAGAGACCAAAACAACTTGTGCAGAACAACTTTTCGACAAAGAAATGAGTCTAAAACACATTTTTAACATTATGTTTATAGTTTCTAGTGTTTTGTATCACTTTAAACGAAACCAACGAGTAGGTATATGATAGAGGTAAATTTTCATATAGCGATTTTGTGCCAAATTTTTTTTGAGATCAGAACCCACAGCTCTTCGGCTGTCGAGCCGAACGCGCTCTCAGCACTCTCATTCAATTGTAATATGCTTGCGATTAGATGCAGAGTGGCGGTCGACGGAGAAGGTTGGTTCGCGCCGCTTTGCTGTTTATATGAGTATGCATTTTACGTACGTGGGTTCTGATAATTTCG
The DNA here is from genome assembly GCA_035044645.1 of Scaptomyza parva. NCBI lineage: Eukaryota > Metazoa > Arthropoda > Insecta > Diptera > Drosophilidae > Scaptomyza > Scaptomyza parva. The sequence continues at coordinate 294,909 of JAWNNT010000062.1, forward strand.
GGGTGGGTTTTCATAGCTCGCATTCAATTTTAATATGCTTGCGATTAGATGCAGAGAGGCAGCCGACAGAGAAGGTTGGTTCACGCCGCTTTGCTGTTTATATGAGTATGCGTACATTACGTACGTGGGTTCTGATATGTTCAATGTGGGTTCTGATATTTTCGATATGGGTTTTCAGAACTTTACTTGGAACTTGCCGCAATGTTTATGATGATGATGATGATTATTTTTTATTACAGGTGCCTAATTTTATTTTTATTTATTTTATTCCTTTTCAAAATTAGTAATAAAATATATTGTTAAAAAAATAAATTTAAATTTAATTATTAAAAAATAAATTTAATTTGTTTATAAAAAAATTTCATTTTAATTTTAAAGACATTTTTATTAGATTACAAAAAAAAATTAATTTAATTATTAAAAATTTCAATCGGCTATTATATAAGAACCCATTGTTATTTGCTGCTTGTTTGAATCTTTTTGATACTCAAACAATCGCGAGCATACAGAACACACAGAAGCAATAATGATCTCGACATAATTGCACTTTGAATACGCTTTCGGAGATTACGTGCATCTGTATGGCAGCCACATTGACAAAATGTTTGCTATTGCGGTAAAAGAGTATTTGTAGGTGACCGTAGTAGTTTATCATGTGACAGAAAACCTACATGAACGCACACAAGCAATATTTTTCGATACGCAATTGTACTTTGAATACTCTTTTGCAGTTCATGTACTTTATACATGTGCATGGCAGTTGCGTAGACAAAATTGTTTGCTTGTGTCATAGAATAAAAAGTGAAGAGAGTATGTATGACCAGAAATAGCAAAACTGAAATTTGGCTGGCTTGGAAGTTCGTATTTTTTCTAAGCTCTTGAATGCAGATATTGATATGCGACAAATTGTATATTGAATTGGGAGACGATATTTATTAATTTATAACAATTTGATATTGTATATTTGTTAATGTAAAATGTAAATTGTTTGGACAAATTAATAAAATAAAATATGTAAGACTATATAATAAAAAATATTTAATATGTACAAACTTATATATATTTTATATATACATATATGTACAGATGTATAAAAACTATATAAAAAAAATATTCAATCCTAGAACTCGATAGCTCTTAAAAATTCATATTATAAATGTTGAGGCAGGTCAAAACAATTCAAGTTGAATTGTCGTCCATGCGTTCAAATATCATTTTTGTTTTGTCTTTGACCGTTTCCAGCAGAATCAAAGCGCACATATACATACGCATACAATATTTAAATGCGTGTGCACACAACATCGCGTCTGCCAAGAGCAAAATTACAAAACCCTTGAAAATTTGTATTTTTCTTCGTATATACACACATTCATACATATACACAGTCTCACAGCAAGCTTCATTAAAAATAATGAACTGACAGATGACAGTTGGATACCCTTTTAAAATATAAATGAACTTTCTTATATTAAGCTTGTCAATACATTTTTAAAAATTAAATAATTTCATTGGCATAAATTCTCGCTTAATTAACATTTCGGATAACGCTACAGATTGTTCAAAAGCATTAAATCTTTTAATGTTATTTATGAGTTGGGTAGCAACCCGGATAATGTAGCTAATAAGCTTGCTCATTATACTACTTTTGTTTTGTGTTTCTGCATCGATGCAAAGATTTCTGGTTGTTGTTGCTGCTTTTAAAACTGAATAAGTGTTTCAAACAAGCAGCAAATAACAATGGGTTCTTATATAATAGCCGATTGAAATTTTTAATAAATAAATTAATTTTTTTTTGTAATCTAATAAAAATGTCTTTAAAATTAAAATGAAATTTTTTTATAAACAAATTAAATTTATTTTTTAATAATTAAATTTAAATTTATTTTTTTAACAATATATTTTATTACTAATTTTGAAAAGGAATAAAATAAATAAAAATAAAATTAGGCACCTGTAATAAAAAATAATCATCATCATCATCATAAACATTGCGGCAAGTTCAAGTAAAGTTCTGAAAACCCACATCGAAAATATCAGAACCCACATTGAACATATCAGAACCCACGTACGTAATGTACGCATACTCATATAAACAGCAAAGCGGCGTGAACCAACCTTCTCTGTCGGCTGCCTCTCTGCATCTAATCGCAAGCATATTAAAATTGAATGCGAGTGCTGAGAGCGCGTTCGGCTCGACAGCCGAAGAGCTGTGGGTTCTGATCTCAAAAAAAATTTGGCACAAAATCGCTATATGAAAATTTACCTCTATCATATACCTACTCTTTGACGAAACCCTAACCAATCGAAGAACTTCACCTTGAAATTATCGAAGATATGAAAACATTTGATGATTTCATCCTTTTTTCACTTCACTTTACATACGATCAATTATTATAAAATGTTGGCATATTTATTGCTGAATTCTTAATATTAAACGAACACTTTTAAAAAGTAAGATTTGGTGAACATATTAATTTCTACAATTTACCAATCCGGAGTCTCTAGTTTTTATACCCTTAACCCAAGAAATTGGTAATAAAGGGTATAATGTTTTTGTGCAAAAGTATGTAACAGGCTGAAGGAAGCTTTTCCGACCCCATAAAGTATATATATTCTTGATCAGCATCAACAGCCGAGTCGATATAGCCATGTCCGTTTGTCCGTATGTATGAACGCGTCGATCTCAGGAACTACAAAAGCTAGAGACTCCAGATTTTGGATATGAGCTCTCCTAATCCCTAGGCATAGCAAGTTTATTTCAAATTTTTGATAACTTTTCAGGATTACGATATACACATGTAATCGATAACAAAAAAATCTTGAATTTCAAAAAACTATGCATTTCTGTGAAATTTTCATTAAAATCGGTTAAGAAACACCGGATATGAAACCATCAAGAATTGGTACAGAAGTACACAGCCATATGTGTGTGTCTGTTAGCCCGACCGTCTGTCCGTCTGTATGGTCAAGGGTTAAGGGTATTTTCTAGTCGAGTAAGCTCGAGCTTTTCTACTTGTTTTAGTTTCTGAGACGACCCGTTTGTATATACACACAGACAGACAGACGGCCAGACGGATACGAGATAAATAAGTCAGCAACGTATTTTGAATTAATAACGTTGTTTTTATAAAACAAACTAACAATTGAAAAGAATTACCACCGCCGTTAGGTTTAAGCCAGTACTGTATATATAAAATATATTAAACAGTGTCTCACAGCGTATTAGGGACAGTGCCTAGAAAAAAAGTGCAATTACTATAAGGTCGCAACTGAGCTAATGAAGAAGTAGTTTTCCCTTAGAGCCCACAAATTTTTAGTAATAAATATTCTGGACTTATGCTTCGAGTCGTTGTCTTGGTAAAACCGGTAATCGCGTCAGTTCCCATCTCAGTATTCGACTGACACCGCATATAATTCCGTCCGAGCCAAAAATGTTAAACTTGCACTAGGTTAAAAAAATGATTGTGATCCAGAACTCCAATGCCTTGTCCAAGTCAATTTTGGAGGTCGTCATTCTAGTGCAAGCTTGCTATCATTAATAAATCCAAATTTGTTGGCATTGGCTACTAAATTGGTGTTCAACATTTTTAAATCATGTTGGGCACCAATTGTATTTTCAATGAAGCACAATTCCTCAACTCCATTGCTTGAGATGCATCCTCGAACTATCACTAACAATTTTCCAAACTTAACAGTGGGTACCATATTTTTCGGCTCAATAGCTCTTAAAGGCTTTCGCCAAACTCTGCTAGGTCACTTAACATGCTTATCATCAACAGTTTTGTTCTTTTGATGGCTTTTCTCATACGTTCGCACGATATGGATATGCTACATTTTTTCTTCATACCATTGGCAAACGTTTTGGTCGAAATATTTGGATATCCATTGACATTCATCTCTCTTTCCTCGTTTTTTACTTGTTACCAGTTTTCCTGCTCATTTCGAAAAATTATGCTATTTCCGAGTTCGATTTTCTGATGGTAGAGTTGTAATAAACCAACAGCTGTACGATTATATTTCTAAGAAAAGTAACTATAAGACAAAAAAAAAGTAGAAAACCAAATAATTAAAAAATGGTTTTAAAATTTATACTTTTTAATTTTAATATTTTTTAAGTTTCGTTAAATAGTCTTAAGAGATTATTGCTTAAATTACATACGGAAATTAAAAAAAAAACATTAGTTTGTCACTTCTGTTTCTAAAGTACAACAAATAAAAAACAAAATAAAAAAATATTTTTTTACCAAATTTGATGTACATTATATAATTTGCTTAAAAGTATATGTATTAAACGAGACAGTGCATTCAATTGGCCCAACGATTCCAAGCACCGGCTTGTTAACGCGCGGATCCAAGCATAAAGCAACCCACCTCTCGCCCAATCAACCGAAGGGCACACAGCTTAGCGTGCGGCTACGAAATCGGCTACATATTCACACATGAAACAAAACAAATTTTTTAAGAGAGCAAGCATAAGTGGCATCATGTATTAAGTCGAAGAGCTCAAAATAAATTGATCATAAGGACCGACGAGACTCATGCACCGCTTATTTAGTATTACAAGTTTGGAAAGGAATAGGTATGCTGATCGGAGCTGAAAAACTTATTTGGCTGACTAATTCAAAAGACAAATTTCACCATTGAGAAGTTTGTGTAAAAGACAACACTAGCAATTTTATGCGATCAGAAAGAGACCGGATATTTATTAGTAAAAGTCTACTATAGTAAGAAAGTAGGTTAATATTAGTATACAAAAATCTGTATACATATATACATATGTGGTAACCGAAACCAGACTATTTAAGTAAGCCCCTTATTTTCTGATAGTTAAGTTATCCTTGATCCAAAGAAGAACTTAGTTAAGAAAGCCCAAAAGTTATAATTTATGAATTAAGAAATAAATGGTGATTTACAGAGTCAAAAACCTTACTAAAATCAGTGTATTTGTATTTGTATCATGCGTTTGCATTTTATCTTGGAAGCCCTTAATATCAAGTGAAGCAAATTCTAACATGCAGGAGATGTTTGTTTTATGGATTCGTGCTGGTATATTGAGATAGTATGTTTGCAAAAGATATTGGGAGGTTATCACTTTTCCAGAAATCTTTGGATACAGACAGGTATAAGCATTATATATCACAATAGTTTTGAACATTTCATTTATTTCCTTTTTTATAGGGGAATAAGAAATGACTCTCTCCAAATTTTGCGAAATATCATAAAGAAAAACAGAAGTTGTTAATTAATACATTTTGTTCCACTTTGGAGGTTAATAATTTTTCAGAAATCTTTGCATAGTTCTGTTATATAGTTCTAAACTGATTTATTTCTATTTTATGCATGGGAATATTATATGACTATCTCCAAATGTTAGAAAATAGCATAAAGAACAACAGAAGCAGTCAATTAAAACATTTTGTCCGCTTTGCAGAGCGACCTTCCGCCTTGGATAACACGTCTGCGCATGTGGGACAGCTACGGCACCTATGTGCCCATTAAGTCAACGAGCATAACCACCGGGCAGCCGCCAGCTCCACCGCCGGTTGCCTCGTCGGCAGATGGTGGTAAAACTACACTTTTAAGTCAAAGCAACTATGGCAGCTACTATTACAGTGCCAAAAATCCAAAACTAAATCGAAATTTGCGCATCAACATTGACAATGCATGGAATCCGGTGGACACATACATCTACGGACCCACCCAGTCAAGTGTGTTCAATCAGGAGAACAAGTATAGCGGCTATCAGAGTAGTGTCGCTGCAGGTGCAGCAGCTGCTGGCGGAATGGCTGTCTCAGGAGCAGCTGGCAAGCACTTCAGCAGTATTAAGGATAGCCTGAACTACATTTCAGATAGTAAGTCGGTTAGCGATGGAGGTGAAGCCTTAGCTGCTGCAGTATTAAGCTCGGATAAAAACAGTCAATATTCCGTTTCTGCTATAAGCATTAAAGGAAAAAGACGTCTCATGCTTGAGATTTACGACTATGAAACACCAAAGTTATGCGATCACACGGCCATCGGCAGTGGTGCAAGCAGCAGCAAGCACAGACCATGTAGCCCACTAGAGAGCTATGTGAGCACCGGCAGAGATCTGGTAAGCTGCACTAAGTTTTCAACTCATTTAATTTTATTCAAATTTTTATAATAAACTTAATTAAATATGGAAAATATATATATAGCTATTATAATTTAGGAAATTTTTGAAAATTACCGATTTGCAAGACTTATAGCGCGTTATGTACCGATAACATGGTATAAAATATTTTAAAAGTTTTAAGTTACCAGGCAAAAAACATGCGATCATACATATAAATATACAGTTTGTCAAGGATCTGCTTACACACATTGAACATTTTTGATTTTTTCACTTTAGAGATATACGGTCACACTGGCTGTTGTTTTAAATTTTTATTATTATTTTTTAATTATTAATTATTCAGTTAATTATCTCTTAAACCCATTAAACAGAACTTAAAAAACATAAACATTAACAAAGAAACATTAAAAATACTAACAAAGGCACAAAATTCAACTGTAAGACAAGTGTTTACAAACTTTTTTTATTTGTTTGTTTTCGTTGTGAATGGCATATTTTCAGTTACTTTTTTAAAAAATAAAAACGATCAGCTCTTGGTGATGCAAATTTCTTACAAATTTCATATTTGGAATATAGAATTTATATATAATCGGGACAGTTTTAGACGGTCTTAAAATGCCAGACAAGCGGTTATCGTTCGACATGAACCAGTTGGTTTATTACAACTCCACCATAGGGAAAACGGACTTTGAAATTACAGAAATGTTTGCAATTAGCAGGAAAACTGTATACAACTTTTTAAACCGCGTTAAAAATGAGGGAAGGATGGAGACGAAGCATTCAACTGGTCGGCCGCGGGCAATAGCTCCAAGGGCAGAGCAAATTATGGTCAGAAAGATCAACCAAAATCCAACTCTTTTAACAAGAACGCTTGCCAATAAGAAGAAGACGGAATGTGGAATCACCATATGCCGCGAAACTGTCAGAAAAGCCATTAAAAGAACCGACTTTTCATATCGAGCTGCATGAAAAAAACCGTTGTTGTCGGCGGAGCATGTTAGAAGACGTTTAATTTTTGCCAGGATCCACGTGAGACAGCCAGATTCATATTGGGACGACATGGTATTTTGTGATGAACCCAAGATTATGCTTTTCTCTAAGGATGGACACAGCAGAAAGTGGCGCAAGCCGTTGAAAGCACTTGAAAACAAAAATATTATACCCACTGTTAAGTTTGGAAAATGGTCAGTGATGGTTTGGGGGTGCATCTCGAGCAAAGGAGTTGGGGAATTATGCTTCATTAAAAATACAATGGATGCCCAACAATATTTAAGAATTTTGAACACACATTTGGTGGCCAGTGCCAACAAATTTGTATTTATTAATGATGGCATGAAAACATACTAGTTCTACCAAGACAATGATACCAAGCAAAATGCTAACATAGTGAGGTGCTGGCTGCTTTATTACTGTAAAATGGTGTTCGATACACCTGCCCAAAGCCCAGACCTCAACCCAATTGAAAATCTGTGGCCCTATCTGAAAAAACGTACTGCCAAGCGCCATCCGAAAAATAAAAACTGATAGAAAGATTAACATTTTGTAAACACTTGAATGGCAGTTGAATTTTGTGCATTGCTAGTATTTTTAATGTTTCTTTGGTAATGTTTATGTTTTTTAAGCTTTGTGTAATGGGTTCAAGAGATAATTAACTTATAAATTAATTAAATTGAATAACTTTCAAAAAATTAAAAAAAAAAATTTAAAGCAACAGCCAGCGTAACCGTATATATCTGAAGTGAAAATATCAAAATTTTTCACTGTGTGTAAACAAATCCTTGACAAACTGTATATGGACGGACGGAAAAACACCAATATGCACAAGCACAAAATACTTGTTACCTTCGACTCAGTTTACTATGATGATAAATAATAATCCTTCTATGTGTTACAAATTTCATGACAAAATTAAAATATACAGAGTTTATCAATTAGCCCAGGTAGATTTTGGCGGAATGTAGCGGCCATTTTGTTTTGGTGACATCTGTCAAATCTTTTGTTTATTATTCAGTTGGTTGTGCCAAATCATCATGGCAAGTTATTCGATGGAACAGCACGTTCAAAGATAAAACTTTATTATCAAAATGAGTGTTCGTTAATACAAACGTTGCGCGCATTGCACCCACTTTACGGTAGTCGTGGTGGCCCTTCACAGTCGATTCTTCAACGTTTGTTGTCCAAATTTACGACCACCGGTTCAGTAAACAATCAGCCAACAACCGTAAGTTTAAGGAACGCAAAATCGGCAGAGAACAACGTCGATTCCTCGCCGTGCACAAGAACTCGACCTTTCGCAGACTTCAACTTGGTGTAATTTGCGTCGGGACTTGGACCTACACCCGCACAAGATCCAGCTGACCCAGGAGTTCAAAGTTCATGACAATAGACAGCGCCGTTTGTTCGCTGACTGGATTTTGAATCGGTTGAAAGAGAGCCCAATTTTGGCCGAAAAATCATCTTTAGTAACGAGGCGCATTTGTCATCGGTGTCATTGGTCTGTACTTTTTTGAAAATTACGTTGGTGAGGCGGTCACCGTCAACGGCGAGCGCTTCCGAACGATGATAACCAATTTCTTAAGGCCCAAATAAAACATAAATCGTCAACGCTTGTAACGCAACGGACGTGTTTTTTTTTGCGCTTCGCTAATTTTCGTATTTTGTGCGTTGTACTATTATTTAATTCACCTAACTTTGTGCAAATAAAGTGTTTGTGACTTTGTGTTTTCGACGGTTTGTAAACGCAAAGAAAACATTAAAATTAATAATTTATTTGCACTTTTAGAGCGAAAAAGAAAAAACACAACAACAATCGGCAGTACAAGCATTCTGCATACAATATTCAGTTTGCTTCGTCGTCTTTATTTGTGTTGCATTTGTTGTTTTTACTCTCATGCTCAATTATATTTTCTGCGGTGGTGTTTGTGCTCCAAGTGCAAACAACCGTTGTTGTCTTTTCTGCTCGCGCTCTCTTATTGTGGTATTTTGGTGTTGGTTTGCGGTTATCTTATTCCGTTGTTGTTGCGTTTTCGGTCATAGTGCTCGCGTCGATACGTTTTGTTTTGTCTTGTAAGTAGCAATTGTTGTGTAGTCAAATTGTAAACAGCTTTTCTTTTCTTTTTCGTTTAGCCTTTGCATTATGTCTATTTGTTGTTCTAGAAACTGCCAGGTCCGAGCCAATACTAAAATGGGCTTTATTAGTTGTTGGATGTGTCCAAACGTGGCACATGAAAAATGTGCTGGATTAACTGGCAGAATAACTGACCTATTAGCCAATACTAACCTTGAGTGGCTTTGTTGGTCATGTTTGGAACGTAAAAAGGATATTGCGGGTTTTACGAAGTCTCAGCTGGGTTTTGACGGGATTTTCGGACAGCTTCAAAAACTGTGTGAAAATTTCTCAGCGGTTGAGAAGAATCTCAATGGGAAAAGACCCAATGTTGTGCTGTCGTTGGATCCAAATAAGTCTGAAAACGTTCCAAGCATAGTTGCTTCAGTAAATACAACTAACGTAAAATCACCTTCAGCCCCTCCTCCAAATTTTGTCGAGATGAAAATCAAAATAAAACTTCTCCCATAGAAGTTTTAAGTTCTAACAGCGATCATTTGGTTTCGGCGGAGGTTTGTAGTGTTGAATTAACTCAACAACACAAACCTGACATACCAACGGAACCTAACATCCCCATATCCGCACCTGATCAAATTTTGGAATCAGTACGGGATATTATAAAAAAATCAAGGCTTCCCCCTAATTTAACATCAGATGATGTCAAGGTCTACATCAGTGGCTCCCAAACTTTTTTTGTCTACCGCCTACTTTGAGAATAAATATTTTTTTAGCGCCCCCCAACCTGAGCGCAGTAGGTAACATACAACGGCGCTTAGGTCTCAAGTTAACTCTTACGGGCTCTTTCTGGGTCTCTTACCGCCCCCCTTGAGACCTGCAGCGCCCACAAGGGGGCGTTATCGCCCACTTTGGGAAACACTGGTCTACATCAAGGCCAAATCAAAAGCCAATTGCATGGTGGAGAAATTCAAATTCCCATATGATCGCAATATCTCGTCCTTTAAGATCAGTGTTCCCAGCCAAGATTTTAGTACTATATGTTGCAAAGAGTTTTGGCCGGAGCACATAATAGTGAAAGAATACACTGTCAGAAAGAAAAATCGGTCTCCGATTGTACCTCCCCCTCCAGTAGTTGTATCGCAAACTGTTCCCGTTTCTGATAGTGCAAAAAACTAACAACTTCTCTATTACTTGGCTATCAGAATGTAAGAGGACTATGTAGTAAACTTGGTTAAGGCATGACATTCTTAGCAGTGAAGTTCTATCTAACAAGTACTGTATCTATAGAAAACCCCGTACTCTTCGACGTGGTGGAGGGGTGCTTATTGCTGTTGAAGTAGATTATTCTTCTGAGACAATAATAGTAGGTGGCTCTATAGATTTAGAATTTGTTGCTGTAAAATTAAATATTAACGGTATTGGAATCTTCATTACTTGCTCTTACATACCCCCATCCTCTGATGACTCTATCTACAATGCATTTGTCTGCTATAATGTCAGTTTCTTGCATGCTTTCTGATCGTGATATCCTTGTAGTACTTGGTGATTTCAATTTTGCCGAAGTTACATGGATTTCTAGTCCGGACTCTGGCGCACTGACCCCCTCGTCTCAAAATTAATTTTTAAATAATTTACTTGGGATATCATTGAATCAAATAAATGATATCCCAAATTCTCTTAATAAAATGCTTGATCTGGTTTTTGTTTTGGATCCATCCTCCTCATCCATGACCCGATCACAACCCATATCTTATCCTGAGGATTTATACCACCCAACGTTGGAGGTGTCGATCACTTTACTCTACCGGGGGCTATGTCCCAGTAGAAATCGTTTGAGCCGAGTACGTAAATTTCGGAAAACCGATTTTGCAAAACTTACTCGGCTGTTGGCCCTGACTGACTGGTCTACCCTCTACGGGTCTGACAATTTGGGCGTGGCAATCAGTATTTTTTATAATAATTTAAATTCTTTATTTGATTTGTGTGTCCCCTATGGAACGCCAAACAGGTCAAACAAACCTGTATGGTTTACCAGAGAGTTGACAATCCTTAAAAATCGAAAATCTAAGCTCTACAAGAGTTTTAGAAAATCAAGCTCTCAGTTAGCATGTTCGGCATATTTGATTGCTCGTTCCGATTTTTCAGTCCCGAATAACCAATGTTATAGGAATTACCTGTCGAGGTGTAGATTACAGTTTCAGCAGGATACTAAACGGTTTTTTGATTTCGTTAAAACGAAACGAAAGTCACCAACACTTTCATCCAATATATTCTTCGAGGAAGTGAAAGCCAACTCAGATCAGGCCATTGCCGATCTATTTGCTAAATTTTTCCAAACGACTTACAGCCCTTCTGAGCAACCAGTCGTCATGCCTTACCCCTATCAGCTTAATGGCTCATATTGCATTTTTATACCGGAAATCACAGAGACTGCACTACTTTGTGAACTTCAGGATATTAAGCCCTTATTTTCGCCAGGACCTGATGGAGTACCAAGCTGTGTGCTTAAGTACTGTGCTCAGAGTCTTCTAAAACCTTTGCATAAATTGTTTAGTTTGTCCGTGGAGCTATGCTCTTTCCCAAAAATTTGGAAAGAGTCATATATTATTCCATGGCATAAAAAAGGTAACAAATCTAATGCTAAGAACTATAGAGGTATCTCCAAGTTGTCTGCTGTCCCTAAGATTTTTTAGAAATTGATAACCTCTCATCTTCAACATCTTTGTAAATCTATGATTTCACCGTGCCAGAACGGATTCATGAAACATAGGTCTACCACTACTAACTTGCTAGAATTGACATCATTTGTTATCAAAGGCTTTGAAAAAAAGATGCAAACTGATGTTATTTACACTGATTTCAGTAAGGCTTTCGACACTGTAAGTCATAATCTCTTAATTTATAAACTTCAACTATTGGGCTTTCCCAATAGTCTCACTCTTTGGGTTAAAGATTATTTAACCTTTAGATTTCAGAGGGTATTATTTAATGGCTCACTTTCTCAAGTGGTTCAGGTCACTTCTGGTGTTCCTCAAGGAAGTCACCTTGGACCTTACGCTTTTTATTAACGACCTTCCTTCCGTTATCAATCACTCTCGGGTGCTAGTGTATGCTGATGATGTAAAATTATGCACATCGGATACATCTCTTCTGTCTGGTCATAAACTGCAAAGTGACTTAGACAATTTTCAAACTTGGTGCAGAACAAATTTATTGCATCTCAATTGCAGTAAATGTAGAGTTATGTCTTTTTACAGACGAACGCCCCACTTCAATACATATCTTCTGGATAACCAACCATTTGATCAGATTGAATGGGTTGAGGATTTGGGTATTCTAATGGACCTAAACCTTAAGTTCGACAAGCATATTTCTTCAATTGCAAATCGTGCATCAAGTGCCTTGGGGTTCATTAAGCGCTGGTCGAAGGAATTCGACGACCCCTATCTAACAAAAACCTTGTATGTGTCTCTTGTGCGACCGATTCTGGAATATGGATCTTGTATTTGGTATCCCAAATACAGGATTCATCAGGATAGATTAGAATCGGTGTAGAAACAATTCTTGCTTTTTGCTCTTCTGGGCCTTAACTGGGATAACTCTCTAAACTTACCTTCCTATCACAGTAGACTTTTACTAATAAATCTTCCTTCACTTTCTAACCGTAGAACAATGCTAGCAGTAACCTTTCTCCATAACTTAATAAATGGTGAAATAGATTCTTTAATATTAATCAACCAAATTAACTTTGCAGTTCCTATTAGATATACTAGAAATTTTGTACCTTTAGCTCTTCCACCTTGTTACTCTAACTATGCTATCCATAACCCCTTTCGGATCTTATGTGATACATATAATGATCTTTCCCATTTAATACATAGTGCTATTTCTATTTGCTCTCTAAAAAAACTTGTCTTGTCTCGTTTGTCTATTTGTTCGCGATCTTCGTAACCGCACGCTACGCGGTGCGCCCCTCGATCGGACGGGCGGGAGGTGGGTTGCTTTGAGCTAGGGTCCGCGCCTTAACAAGCCGGTGCTTGGTATCGTTGGGCCACTTGAATGTACTGTCCGTTAGTACATCTACGTCCAATAAATAAATAATAAGAAAAATTGAACCATATGGACCTAGACGAAATGTGGTTCCAGCAAAACGGCGCTACGTGCCACACAGCGGACGCCACGATTGACATTCTGCATGATCGATTTGAGGGTAAGATAAAGAGGGTAAATTGGACTTCTCGGACTCGTGCATGATGTCATATTCCATACTAATAGCATACATTGGCCTTTCAAAAAAAAAAATAGTTTTGTTAATACCTCACACAGCTTGTTTTATTCCATGTCAACATCTACCTGCCCTTATTGAAAAAACCTCTTACTTTTCTAGTGTATAAATGTACACCGTAGGGAAATTCGATGTATGCAAAACTTGTTTTAACAATGCAATCAAAAACCGTTTCAAAATTTTTTTTCCACATGCTCGCCATTTCGTAAACGCACAGCATGCGTTACTAATTCAGTGCGATCAATTGTTTGGTATTCCTGATCAGTATCAACAGCCGTGTCGATATAGTCATGTCCATCTTTATGTATGAACGCGGAGATCTAAGCAACTATATGAACAAGAGACGACAGATTTTGGATTTGTCCTTTACTAATCCCAAAGCAGTAAAAATTATTTCCAAATTTTCAATGACTCTGTCAGCTTATGATAAACACATTTACTCAATTACAATAAAATCTTAGATTTCGAAATTTTTTAAAATGGGAATTAAGATATTCTGGAGATATGAAAAATTTTCGCTTAAAACCAAGCATTGAATTTTAGAATGTTTTTATACCCATGAAATGTATAAAAAGGGAATAATGGTTTTGTGGAAAAGTATGCAACAGTCAGAAGGAAGCTTCTCCGACCAATCGCTAAAAGTTAAAGCAGCGGCCAATAAAAATTAAGCACAAATATTTTTACCTATGACAAAGAACTTGATGTATTTATTCTGCATACCGTGACTATTTTCCGTATTATTCTTGATCTTATCGATATTGGCTATAACAAAAAATTAAAATATCCGCTTCTACCTTTAGTAATGTTTTGTTGTTTAATTTGTTTTGTTTTAAACTTGTAACTTGTACTACGTACAGACTGCAAGCAAAAAAAAAAGGAAATCGTTTTAAGCTTATTTACCTATTTGATGGTGGACATAAAAACTTAAAAAAAAATTGAAACAATATTAATTCGCATTATTTTGAAAGTTATTATCCATTTTACCTGATTTAAGCAAAACTTTAAGGCTTAAGGAGTTCTTGAAACGGTAAGAGATATTTTTAGAAGGGACCAAGATAAATAATTTAGCTTTGAAATCAAATGTGCTTTGAAGGTCAACGTGGTGAATACGGGTTGTCTGCTTAAATGCAATGTAAAATACACTAAAACCTTCGTTAGATACTGTTTGGCGTTTGAGCTTTTTCAATAGCTATAGAATTTTCACAATAGAATAAATAAATAGAAATGCACCGAAATTTGCTTTACTATAAATTTAGTTTATTTGCCTTCGTGACCAAACTTTAAAATAGTTACAATTGTTAATTATAAGCTTCGAGTTGAGCTTTGCACTTTTAACTGTACAAATTATTTTTTGGCAAGCGGTATCGAATACCGTGCCACGACTTGAATTCCTGATTGATCGAATAGAACTAAATTAGCTGCCGAATTGCAGCTGCCGCTTGCGCTCAGCTAAGGTCAAGGGCAAGCAAGGTGAAAAATGCAATAAAATGAAAGGGCGATGAGCATGTGCAAAACAACAGTTATGATAGTTACTTTAATTTGCTCTTTATGCTGCGCAGAGCATAACTTATCAAAGAGTTAAATATTAAGAGCGAAGCTGCTTTAATTGTTGTTTGGCGCGGATACCTGCGTAAACCAAACATAAAGTTTCCCTTTCGAAGCAGACTGACTGTTTGCTCCATAATATAAACTACTTCCTCGGCAGAGTCACCTCCAGTGATGAGATTATCTACATAAAAATCGCTCAAGATCACTTTAGATCCAGTAGGAAATTATCATCTTTCATCAATAGCTAATTGCTGCATGGAACGAACCGCCAGAAAAGCAGCTGGCTTTGTGCCATAGGTGACAGTATCCAGCTTGAAAACTTGAATTTCCTGATGAGGCGAATCACGCCACAAGATACATTGCAGATAAGAATCGGGTTCAGCCATCCTAACACACCTATACATTTTGCAAATGTCACCAGTCAGGGCTATTGGGAATGTCCTGAAGTGCAACAGTGTAGCGAACAGCTTGCGTTGAATAGTTGGGCCTGCCATGAGGATTTAATTCAGGGAATAAAAACAACTCGAAGCTTAGTTGTTGAGCTGTTTTCCTTAAGAACACAATGATGAGGAAGATAATACTTGCAGCGACCTAGCATGTGTGACTCCACAAGAGACATGTGATTCAAATACACATACTTCTTGATAAATGCTGAATATTGTGACTTCAAACCAGGATGACGCTCTAATTTGTGTTTCAGGTTGCAAAATCGACGATATGCCTGCTGATACGAATCTTCAATTAGATCCACAGTATGCTTGACTGGAAGGCGAACCGAATATTCGCCAGTGTCCAAACGAGCAAAAGTTTGTTTAAAATGCGCTTCACAATCAAGTTCCTCCTTGGTAGATTCGTTGACTAAACGAGAACACGATTCTACCTCCCAAAACCGACGAACGATTTCATCAAGCGATCTGGGCTGGAATTTGGCATCAGAACCGAGCTAGTGACCATCAATGAGGCAGGGCTCGCTGAAGAAGTTCTTCCTGTCACTATCCAGCCCAGTTGAGTTTTTTGAAGAATAGGCAAACCAGGAGCGACTTTGATTTGACCGACACACAACAATTCAAAAAACAGGCCAGCTTCAATTAACAAATCAATTTTGTGCGCCTTAAAGTACTCTGGATCAGCCAAGCGAATATTTGAGGGTATATTCCAGAGCTCAGTGCTAATATCGTTGCTAGTCTGATTTCCAGTTATAGACTGAGCTACGAGAACTGAGATGTTGGCAGAGTACGCAGATGCTCGCAATTGAAAGCTTATATCGGCTGAATAGCCTTCTGAGGCAACAGTAGACTCGCCCAATCCTGAAATCAAAGTAGGTGAGCGATGCTTGCGCAGCTGGCGGTGTTGAGCTAATCGAGACGTAATAATATGCACCTGCGACCCAGAATCAAGTAGCGCTCGGCAAGGGACTAAAACTCCAGTACGACTTCGAACGTTGATTACAGCAGTTTCCAAGAGCACCACGTCTTGACTAAGATTTTGGGCTACAAGTGTTGCAGAAGGGTTTGCAGCAGGCGGATGCGGAGCAAAGTTAACTTGAGAGCCGTCAATCTGATCTAAATCTACTGGTGTTAACGATTTTACTACTTTTTCCAACCTTAGATCTAGGCGTATACGTTGCCATAGCGTGTTCCACATTTTCCAACCTTTGACATCGTCGATCCAGAAATGCCATGAACTGCTCACAGGTTGGAATAGTATCCATCGGTGCTGTCTCCTCCCAACTGGTCTGCGTTGTCTTGTCCACTTTCTGTAGCAAACTGTGCACGATAATGAAACCCGCAATCTGCTCAACGTTGCCCAGGCTTTGTAGAGTGCGAGTTAACCGTATCCGAAAGGGTTCGATGTTTTACCGCTGACGACAAATCGATGCAATCTAAACCCAAAATCTCCGTGACATGTGCTTGGAAAATGAGACGCTTGTTAACAACAAGTTAACAACCGTTTTTTAAGAAGCTCCAATGCAAATGGATAGTTAGAGCTGCTGATTTCTAACGAAGAAACACTATCCTGATGGCTGATCCTTTCAAACACGATCGCAAGTGCTGAAACTTCTCTACATTCAAAAGTCCTGAGTCCGCATCAATGATTGAAGAGAACATCGCTATGAACTCTGCAAACTTTGTATATCCTCCACTAAACACGGGCCGCTTGATTTCAGGCAACCGGATTCGGCTTTGAGACAATGTGTGATTGTCACCACATGCATCTTGCCTCATAGTCGAGCACAACGGCGACGATAACTTTCGTTTGTTAATTTCGCGTTGCAAGCTAGTTTAAACTAATATTGAGAAGTCATCAAAACATGCCCGTAACTCACTCCCGATTTCATATTGTAAAATGCCTGCTGAGCACATTCCAACGCCTTAAGGCGAACAGCCAACTTTGCCTTGGCCTTGGCTTTGTAAAACGGGGCACTGGGAGACTGAACGGCAGCAGAATTATGCATTTTTAAATATTCCCTTAGGAATCACTGAATTTTTCCACTACCGCTTTAACACACAAGTTCAAACGACACAATGTCAATTGGAGGGCAAACACTTTGTTCAAAAGCGCAAGCAAAACGAAACGGGACAAGCAATAACAATGCAGAAACCGCTGCTGCAATGTTTAAGCAAATGCGATAAGGGAATCGACTGCGCAGGCGCCAATGCAGGTCAAACACCTGAACCGAAAGTGAGCACAAAACGAACCGAGAATAGTGAAGACGATGCGAGAGCGCGGGCGCGAGGTTTATTAACTCTTTACTTTAAATAATTTGTATTTATTTAAACAAACAGAGCTAATGAATCACGTCGGGGTCACCAAATGTTGAGCTATAAAGCTTTTTCAATAGCTATCGAATTTTCACAATAAAAAAATAAATAAAAATGCACCGAAATTTGCTTAACTATAAATTTAGTTTATTTGCCTTCGTGGATAAACTTTAAAATAGTAACAATTGTTAATTATAATCTCCGAGTTGCTTTGCACTTTTAACTGTACAAATTATTTTTTGGCAAGCGGTATCGAATACCGTGCCACGACTTGAATTCCTGATTGATCGAATAGAACTAAATTAGCTGCCGAATTGCAGCTGCTGCTTGCGCTCAGCTAAGGCCAAGGGCAAGCAAGGTTAAAAATGCAATAAAATGAAAGGCCGATGAGCATATGCAAAACAACAGTTATGATAGTTACTTTAATTTGCTCTTTATGCTGCGCAGAGCATAACTTATTAAAGTTATGCTTTAATTGTTGTTTGGTGCGGATACCTGCGTAACCAAACAGCGTTCTAATCGAAAATTTGACTTCCATGACTAACTATGGATTTTGGTAAAGAGCTCTTAAACTTTTATAGTATATTTGTATGTGATTCTTAAATGCCTGTAGTATCTCTTCAATGAAGTTTTTGGTTACTTGCCCTTATTACTAATTAGGTGTGTTGCTTAGTATATCAAATCAATAACTTATTAACCTTGCCATAGCTTGTAAGGCATAAATTCGAACTGGTGGTGCTCAGGGCTGGTTTGGTTTTTGGATTGGTACTGGCACTGATATTTTAAATTTGTATGTTTGGTATATTTATACAAATTTGAAATGTCACTGGCACTAGCTTGTTTTCTGGCGACTGCCATGAAGGAAATATTCTCTTTCATACTTCTCATACTTCATACGCTCTAGGCTGCTTAGCTAAGAAATTTTGAACTTGTGTTGCTTTTAGGAAAAGTGCTTAAGTAAGTTGCCAGTCCTACCTATGTCAGGGACGTATTGCGGCTGGCTTCTCTCAGTACACGAATCAACAATTTAATTAATAATTAAAATTAATCATTGCAAAATGTACGAGGCGTGTGTACTGTTATGTACTCATAACAAATTTTTTTGAGTTGTAGTCATACAAATATGCACACCCATAGATGGATAGATTTCTGATTGTTGTTGCTTTTAAACCTGAAAAAGTATTTCAAACAAGCAACAAACAACAATGTGTTACCATTATTTATAATTTAATTTAAATTATTTTAATATTTAAATATTTAAATTTAATTTTTTTAAATAATTAAATAAAGTTATTTTTTAATAATCATATTAACATTTTTTTTAATAAATTTAATTTAAATTATTTTTTAACAATTTAATTTATATTATTTGCTTAATAAATTTAACAACGGATAAAGTAAAAGTTAAAGTTAAGCACCTGTAAAAAAATAATCATGTCATAAACATTGAGGCAAGTTCAAGTTCACTTGTGAAAACCCACCCCGAAAATATCAGAACCCACGTATGTAAAATGCATATTCATATAAACAGCAAAGCGGCGCTAACCAACCTTCTCCGTCGGTTGCCACTTTGCATTTAATCGCAAGCATATTAAAATTGAATGAGAGGGCGAGAGCTTGACAGCCGAAGTGCTGTGGCTTCTGATCTCATTTTTTAAAATTCATCTCTACAATATACCTACTCGTTGGTAACAAGTAATATGTTTAATAATTTTATTAATTTGGTCTGCTTCGTAATTGTCAACGCCGTCGAAACATTCAGAAAGCAGTTGATTTATTCTAAAAATTGTTTACTAACATATTATTATACCCTTAACCCATGAAATGGGTAAAAAAGGGTATAATGGTTTTGTGCAAAAGTATGTAATAGGAAGCTTCTCCGACCCCATAAAGTATATATGTTCTTGATCAGTAAACAACAGCCGAGTCGATTTAGCTATGTCCGTCTGTCTGTCTGTCTGTCCATCCGTCTGTCCGTCCGTCTGTATGTATGAACGCGTCGATCTCAGAAACTACAAAAGCTAGATACTCAAAATTTTGGATATGAGCTCTCATAATCCCTAGGCATGACAAGTTTTTTTCAAATTTTCGATAACTTTTCAGGTTTACGATATACACATGTAATCAATAACAAAAAAATCTTGAATTTAAAAAAACTGAAAATGAGAATTGAAACTATAAGCAAAATAATGAACTTCTGTTTCGTTAAAAATTTCATTAAAATCGGTTAAGAAACACCGGAGATATGAAACCATCAAGCATTGGTACAGCGGTATATGAGTGTGTCTGTCAGCCCGACTGTCTGACCGTCTGTATGATCACGGGTTAAGGGTATCTTCTAGTCGAGCTTACTCGAATAGCGCCTTACTTGTTTTTTATTAAAACTACGCAAAACATATGAAGCTATGAAGCTACAATATAAAGATTAAGCCGAATTTAAGGTTTGGATTGGCACCATAATTTCAAATGCGTTTAGAAAAAAAGGCTTCTTCATGGAAATAGAGCATTGAAGTCATGCTTGCTCAAACCTGGCGCACAGTTTCTATACTGCAATTAATAGTATTCCGTTTCCCCATAGTCGTTGTTGGTGATGACACTAAACTAAAATAATTTGTGAGCAAGCTCAGTTCACATAGATTAGCGATCATATTTTTGTGTCTGAGGATTGATTTACTACCACAAAATCGATTGTTTATGTAGATATTATTGTCGACCTCAATTTTGAGCAAAAAAATTATTTGTTGATGTAGATATTATTGTCGACCTCAATTTCAGTTATTTTTCGAGCGCACATCCGCAGTACAGAATCACGAATTAGCTCATCGAAATCTAAATCTAAAACTAAACCGTTTCTAAAAGAGGTAAAACTTTGTTTATATTGTAATGTTCATAATGCATATTTGCAATCTAACTTTATGCTTTAAAATATTGTATACTTGTAGAAACTGGAGTTCCACACACACACTGGCACGGCCTTGTATCCCGCTCAATTTTCACTGAACTACGAGTTTGTTGACACTGAACAGGGAGGAGAATCTTGGCCCGGTCGGCGAGGTGAAGATCCAGTACCGCAACTCTGTTCGCGTGTCTTTCGCAAACGCAAGGGCAACATTCAGGTGCCAAAGAATGTGTTCCTCTATGGAAGAGGTGGTGCCAAAAACATCACCTGTCTGTATCGCTTCGAAGCGGGCACCTCAGAGCGGGTTAAGCTGGTGTTGCACAATGTATCATTTGGCGAGGGAACCACCTGCAACACCGACTCAGATCTGCACACGGGCCGCCCACGATGCAATCAGCTGGATACCGAAGGACGCATTAGCGAATTGCGCCTATACGATGTTCCCTTCCGTGATGTCAAAATACAATTGGGATGCTTTTGTGACAACTCTAGCGCCCTTTACAGCAATGCACCGCTAACATTTGTCTCGCACTCTAGAATTATGGAGTTAAGCTTTACAGTTAGCAGACTTAATATTTCTGAGGACTTTGCCGATGTATTTTTCTCGGCCTCGTATGAGTTCAAGCGGCAGGCGGACTGCCGCAAGCAGCTAAAACTGAAGGGCGCCGGGGGCGAGGATGAGCTACAGTATCCACTTAAGACACATGAGGCTGGCTGTGAAGGACTCGCCTGGTACATTGAGGCGCAATCGCCAGAGCAATCGCTGTTTGTGCAAACATGGGGTGCCTATCTGCCCGTCGATCCAACCTCCGAAGATTCCATGCGCTGTCACACCAAAAATCGTCTGATGGTATACTCGGGCAGGCCACTGGAGCCCATGTGTGTTGTTTGCCCAGCCCACAGTAATGCCCGGTCAACTTCTCTGCACATATTCTCTGAGGACTGGACAAATGGACAGCCCTTATTTATGAACAAGTATGTACAAAACATTCAGAATATTTTCATCATGTTAAAGGTTTTTTTTTCAAAATTAATGAGATGGACGTGATATTCAATATTTTGATGCAGGGTTATAGGGAATGTTTAATGCTACTGACTCTAGAGATGTACATTCTTATTTTAATAGTAAAGGGGTTACGGCGTGTGGCGTGAGCGAGACATCCAAATTTAATGGATGTGCAGTGAGACAGAACTTAAATGGATCAGTGTCAAGCAACAGTTTCAAAGCCTGTCATATCCTTGTTTCCCAATATTTTTAAAAAATTCCAAATACCTATGGTAGGTAAATATATTGATCACAAAAATGCATATTTAAAAGTAATATACTGGAGATTCGCCACTTGCTAGGTCGGGTATTGTAAAAAGTACTCTAATTTCAGGTCAAGGATTGGTATGTGTTGGTTGTTCCATAAAAGTTAAAAAAAAAAATAAAAAAGGCAAACTAGGAATTGAAAAATTGCATTTACAGATTTATCTGGGATAGGATATGCAGATTATATATATAGTACAACAATTACAATTACCAACTTCAATTTACCATTAGTTTTATACTTAATGGCTGTTTCAAGCCTTCACAATGTAAAACCATAAAAGCACGCAAAGTTATACACAAAGGCTAACAAATTTTATACAATTTAGGTCTTGGTTTGCTTACTTTGTGTCTTTTTAAGTGTTCGACATTTATGTATACTTATTATTTGTCTGAGATGTCTACCAGGACTCTCTTTAATACTTATTAACTAACGTTATGGAAATATGTTTAGACATACGCGCATTTATTTGTTTTTCTCTTGATATGCCCACATAGAATGAAGATAGTTTGTTTCGAAATGTATCTGTACGTATGATTCTGGAAGCGTGAACGAATGCCTCTAAGAGATGTTTCCAAGTGGACAAGTAGCTTGTTGATATTTTCTTATAGCTAGATTAACTAATTTATGCATTCGCGCAGTTAGGCAAATATCTTTTAAGATCTGACGAGGCTAATAAGCTCCATGGAAATATATATATTACCTACAACTTAAGACAAAACGTTAGCTATATACACAAGAAACGTAACGAAAATCACACATTTTCTTCGAACTCTGTACAAATATTTAGCATTTCGTATTTATTATTGCGCGTGTTACACAGGCACGCACTCCAAACTATAGTAGGCATGGCTCTGGTGGTTCACTAAAGCTAAGCAAAAGCTTGGCTTACGCCTGCGCTGCGGCAACAAACTGCACCACAGTGGCTGGCCGTATGCTTGATGTTGGCTTGATTACTGTTTTTGTAGTGCTTGTTGTTGCTGCTAATTCTAATGTAGAAGGCGTCCCATTGCCACTGGCAAGTGCCGCACACTCATCACTGCTTAGGGGCTTGACTAGCATTTGACTTGACTTGACCGCAATCCATTCGTTGCGCCCAGCATCGAACCAGGTCAGACCAAGATTGTAGCGCCCATTGAGATTTGCGTGCTGACAATGAGAGAACCACCAGCCACCCTCATAGTTAGCAGCACAGTGCGTCTGTGATATGTCGCGATCATCGTCAATGGCCGAGAACTGCATGCCTTGCTGATAGTTAAATGCATTCGATGCATTACCACTGTATTCGCCAATGTGCAGCCTATACCCTTCCGCCCGCGAGGATATATAAAAGTGCTTATATATGCGGCCACCCAATTGTTGTCGTAGATATCCTGCATGTGAACTCGTAGCTGCGTGCAGTTATTGAGCGTCAGATGATGCAGCTGCTCATTACCAATCCAATCCGGTGTACCAAAGCCCTGTGCATAGTCAACCCAGGAGCGATTGAAGTCGGCGCTGCCATCAAATCGACGCTGTACTGTCGTCCAGCCGTCTTTATTGCAATGCGTCATTAGCGGATGGTGTTGGCCTGCAGGCGCTATTAAGTGTAAGCCATCCACATAAGTTGACAGCTTGCTGCAGTCCTGCGGCAACTTATTTACAAGTGCCTCATACTGTGCTCCGACGTTCTCCAATTCAGATTATTTGGAACAGTTATGTTATGGACACCTGCGTGCCATAAAAGCCAGATTTTTTACCCAAAATTTAATATTTATGGTATAAATAGACCAATCCTTCGTACTCAGTTTAGTTTTTTTCTGCTTTTGGGGTGCAACAAGCCATCCAGGACTATGGGCAAACGTACTACCGCTGAACAGTTAAAACTTATCCAGGAACACTTCAAAACGGAATTTTCAAATATCCGAATAACAGAAATGGTCAATCTGGGGCCACAACTATGTACCACATCTTTGCAGTTTCATCCGCGACAATCGAATGTCAACAAGGGCAGAATGGCACCAAACACGATTTTCACCGAAGGGGATGAGCGGAAGATCATCAGGAAAACAAGGGAAAGCCCCAAGGTTTCGGCTTCAACATGTGCAGAATGAAATGGGGAAAGAGTGTAGTGTGGAAACTGTTCGTCGGGCTCAGCGGAACCATTACATCCACGTCCAAAAAGAAAGAATCTTTTATAAGTGAAAAAAATAAAAGACACTGGAATGATGTTTCACAAAATTTATTCGGATAAGGATTTGGATTCCTGGCACATAGTCAACTTTAATGGCGAGTCCAAATCCAACATTTGTGGCTCAAACGGACCGTTTTATGTGTGGAGTCGATTCGGTACTGAGCAGAATCCCAAACCCTTAAATACAACAGTCAAGCACGTTGGAGCAAGTGTCATGGTATGGGCATGTAAGTCGTCAGCCGGTACCCGGATCTTTGTGATTTTGGAGAGTACAATGGGCAATAATATATACCTCAATATCCTATAAAAATGTACTCCAATGTCCCGAGAAGCTGGAAATACGTCGTACATTCTGGTACTCCCATTCCAACGACCCCAATCATAAGTCCGGAACTGTACAGTCCTGACATTTCTGAAACTGCTCCCACATGCTAGTTCCTCCGGCCAAGTCTTCAGACTTTAATGGTATTGAGAATTTGTTGACTCGAAAATAACATACGAAAGCACAGAATATCCAACAAACAGTATCTCAAAAATTATGTGCTAGATAAGTGGAGCATATCCAGACCAGAATCAATCCAGAAGCTGGTATATTCCTTGGATAATAAATTGAGGGAAGTTCTTAAGGCTAAAGACTATCTTATTATTATTTCTTAACATCCTTATTTTTGCTATAATAAGCCAAATATTTTTACCTTTTTAAGACTGTTCAAAATATGTTTTCGGCTTTTGGAAAAATTTTATTAAATATTTAATATTTTAATACAAATTTAAGATCCTTCTTCAAACATATATAACATGAAACAAATTGGCACTTAAATAAACATTTTGCCTTTTTTTCCTTGTTTAAACTTTATATCATCTTAATTTTTTACTTCACACCGTTCAAATTAAGGTCTAATTTACTGTAAGTACAGGCGTTCCCCAAAAACCTACATCACCAGTCCTATAGCTTTGACGGTCAAAATTTACCGTGCTGATGAGAATTTCCCCTTTGTAAGGTAACTCTAACACCCGATTATATACTAGTAATAGAGCATTGTTCAGCCGGTTGCGTCCGACTGATTGGTTGGCCCAAATTAATCACTTAAAGTATTTCGCGATGTGGTGATCAGTTCTTGAGGTATTCGGAATCTGTTTTCCCATTTTTGTTGTTGGCTTATTTCAGAGGATACCCAGAATATGACTTAAAAGACTACAAAGGATTGGGGATTTTCATAATGTGCATGTACTTTAGTATGCATCGCTTGCAAATCCACATAATCTACGAGTACCTCAGTCGACATTGCTCGCAATTCTCTATCAGCTCCATCTACGTCAATGGACTCGCTTGAAACTCCTCATCATGTATAAGTTTTCCAGTCGGCATCGCAACAGTTCAGTGGCGTACTTATATGTTTGCTTTCTTGTAAAAGACTTTAAAGTATATCGGTCACCATTAAACTTTTTAAATATATTAAATGGTCTTTTAAATTTGGGGTCCGGCTTTTTTTAGTGCCATTATTCATTTTTGAGAAAGACATTGCATTACTCTTGCCATGTTTTGTTGGGCTCTGGTTCTAGTACATTGTTTTTTCATCTATAAATGGCACCAGGGCAATACCGCCAATGGACTAACATTTGTAGCTCGATTGATAGCTATTTATACTCAACTGTAGCTTATACTCAACAAAGCTTGCCAATATCAATTTCCTGATTATACGGCCGTCAGCATTGCCTTCATTACACATTACATAACGCAAAACTTTTAAAAATCATTGCTAGGAAAACTACGCCCGTGGTAGAAAATTATGCGATTTGGTACACCAAACAAGCATATGGCAGATTTTTCTCTTGTATGCAACTTTATAAGGAGAATTACATACAGTAAGTAAACTAATTTAGAAAAAACAAAAGAAAAAATAACATCATTCTCACCTAATTAGCTAATAAAAATGTTTATTGTATGTCACGGTATGCAATCTTTAGGCTTGAAATTGAATTAATTTGTGGTTTTCCTGATTTTTTGACAGCTTGATGTAGAACTGCATATTGCATGTTTCTAACATGTTCCACCAGTCAACTGTGTAAAAACTTTATTTATATTTTCACATAAAGCGATTGCCTATTTGAAGAGAATTACGCACTAAAAAAACGACATGCGCCATGTGATGCGCCTTTCTATATTTTACTTACAACTTAATGGATTGTAAATACGATTTTCGATTTCATATCCAAGGTATTCGATACTTAGTTTCAAAAGGAGGCTTTGTTACCGTTGAAAATCAACTGAAACATTGAATACAGTCTGTAAGTCTATTCCAGTCTAGCAATCGCCTCCTCTTATATAAATATTTTCACTCTTTGAAAAATAGATTAAACATTCTTCAAGTAGTAAGGCATAGACCCATTTATATTTACCTTCTATAATGAAAAAAGTCGGGCTCAATCTAATTGTTTTTTAATTTTTTTTTTATTTCTTATAATTTATTCAGTTAATTATATCTTAAACCTACTACACAAAACTTAAAAAACATAAACATTAACAAAGAAACATTAAAAATACTAACAAAGGCACAAAGTTCAACTGACATTAAAGTGTTTACACAATGTTAATCTTTCTATCAATTTTTAGTTTTAAATTATAATTAATTATTATAATTTTGTATGTCCACCGTTGGCTTCCAGTCGCCTTTTCATCTATTTGATTAGATATTGGACGTATTTCAATGGAATATTTTACAAAACCTCCAAGATTATCGCCTTGAGATTATTCTTATTTTTCGGATGGCGCTTGGCAGTATGATTTTCCAAACATAATTTCTGTTTATTATTTGTGTTTTCAAATGCTTTCAACGGCTTGCGCCACACTCTGCTGGGTCCATCATTATAGTAAAGTATAATCTTAGATTCATCAAAAAATACCACGTCGTCCCAATATGAATCTGTTCTGGTCGAATTAGTTGGATTTTGGTTGATCTTTTTGACCATAATTCGCTCTGCCCTTGGAGTTATTGCCCGCGGCCGACCAGTTGAATGCTTCGTCTCCATCCTTCCCTCGTTTTAAACGCGGCTAAAAACGTTGTATACAGTTTTCCTGCTAATTACAAAAATTTATGCAATCTCAGAGGCCGTTTTCTCGATGGTGGAGTTGTAATAAGCCAACTGGTTCATGTCAAATGATAACTGCCTGGCATTTTAAGACCGTCTAAAACTGTCCCGATTATATATACATTTTATATTCCAAATATGAATTTTCTTAGAAAATTGCTTTACCAGAACTGCGCGCTTTTATTTTTATACCCTTAACCCATGAGATGGGTGAAAATAGGGTATAATGGTTTTGTGCAAATGTATGTAACAGGCAGAAGAAGGCTTCTCCGACCCCATAAAGTATATATATTCTTGATCAGCATGAACAGCCGAGTCGATTAGCCATGTCCGACTGTCTATCTGTCTGTCTGTCCGTCCGTCTGTATGTATGAACGCGTCGATCTCACGCACTACAAAAGCTAGAGACTCCAGATTTTGAATATGAGCTCTCCTAATCCCTAGGCATAGCAAGTTTGTTTTAAATTTTCGATAGCTTTTCAGGTTTACGATATTCACATGGAATCGATAACAAAAAAATCTTGAATTTCAAAAAATTGAAAATAAGAATTGAAACTATAAACAAATTAATATACTGAAGAAACACCGGAGATATATATGATCAAACATTGTTACAGTGGTACACGTACATATATGTGTATTTCTATCATACCGACCGACTGTCCGTGTGTATGGTCAAAGGGTTAAGGGTATCTTCTAGTCGAGCTTACTCGACTAGAGCCTTCTTACTTATTTTAAAAAGTAACTGTAAATATGCCTTTCACAACGAAATCAAACCATACAAGTAAGAAGGCTCTAGTCGAGTAAGCTCGACTAGAAGATACCCTTAACCCCTGACCACCTTGACGGACAGACGCCCGACCATCTGTCTGACAGATATACACATACATCCGTGAACTACTGTACTAATGTACCAATGCTTATTTGTTTCATATATCCGGTGATTCTTAACCGATTTTAATAAAAATTTCAAAGATGTTCATTATTTTGCTAATATTCAATCCCTATTTTCATGTTTTGGATTTTCAAGATTTGCTTGTTATTATTTACGGATCGATCCGGCTGTTTATGCTGATCAAGAATATATGTACTTTAGAGGGTCGGAGAAGCTTCCTTCTGCCTATTACATACTTTTGCACAAAACTATTATACCCTTCTATTACCCATTTTATGTGCAAAGGGTATAAACATGTTTAGCACTGAAATAATTATTTTTACAGTGTTGCTTTAATACATATCGCTCATATACTTGAATAGTGGCAAAACAAATAAACGTATTAATTAAGTTAAAATTGTATACCTTATTTACTCGTGATATTGGACCCACAAAATGGATAAAAAGATAGTAATAAACAGAAGAATTCAGCTCTAACCCCATTTGTCCAGTAGTGCAGACATGGCCGTAGTCGAGGTAAGTCGACTTCGAACACGATATACCCTCAACCCAGATTTGTGCAAAAGTAGGTAACAGGCAGGAGAAAGTATCTCCGACTCTTGACCACCATCAACTGGCGAGTCGCTATAGCTATATCCATTTAACCGTCTTGTATATATGAAGGCATCGATTTAAAAAACTATAAGAGCTTTGACAACTTTTCCGGTTTACGATATACACATTAAATTGATAGTAATAAATAACAAATATGAAAACATTAACAAAAAAATTAAAATCAGTGAAATTGTTATTAAAATCGATTCAGAAGCACCGGATATATAAAATATTGAAGTTTAATGACCTTTTTTTTTAATTTTAATTAAAAACTATTTCAAAAAAGTCCACTTAAAAAAATAAATATATACATTTACATATATTTATGATAAATTCTAAATATAAATACTGTGGCTTCTGTTAGGCTGGACGAATATCTTCTGCATGTCATAATGACATAATTCTGATCCAATTATCTTGCCTCAGAGTCAGATAAAGCCTAGCCTAAATTTGAAATATATATATACAATAAAAATCTTGAAAATGTTTAACACTTTTTTTCACTTACCATTTTCTGTTCTTTTTGTTAGACCTATTAGCTTGGTGCTAGAGCCCATTCTTAAGGAGCCCGGCGATATAAGCTTCACATGGCTAGAGATACGTCGTACCAAGAACGCACTGCTACAGCAATTGGACCTGCATGTGAATGCAAGCGTTACCACGGGCATGGGCGCATCACTCAGTGGAGCTTCTGGTAAGGCGGTTGGTGCTACTGGTAGTGAAGTTGGCGGCACTGCTAGCCCTGGTGTCGTTGGCGCTGATGGCATTACACCCAGTACAGCAGCCAACGACACGCTAAGCGAATTTGGTTTCTATCCTAAGGAGGCGGATTGCGAGTACAAATGTCCTGAAATTGACGCATGCATAGCGGCAAGTCTATGGTGTGATGGTAAGTTAAATTTCACTGCTGATTTTTCAAGAAGTAAAACAAAAGGTTTAAAGCGTCGGATTTAATTACAAATCAGTAATGAAATAATTTTACGCGATTGCAGAAGT
Organism: Scaptomyza parva; assembly: GCA_035044645.1. Lineage (NCBI taxonomy): Eukaryota > Metazoa > Arthropoda > Insecta > Diptera > Drosophilidae > Scaptomyza > Scaptomyza parva. The sequence goes on from JAWNNT010000062.1 coordinate 324,619, forward strand.
TCGTTTGCAAGATTGGCTCTATAGTTTTTATACTTTTAGCCCATGACATGGGTGGAAAGGGTTTGTCCAAATGTATGTTACAAGTAGTAGGAAACTTTCGACCCCATTAAGTATCATATCATATCTCGAGCTGAACAGTCGGTATAATATTTTTGGTTTCCAAGTGATTTCAACGCCACATTCTGCAGAACAAGATTTTGGGTAAGTATTTTTTTTTGGCTATTGGGCACATTCGCGAGATATGGTGATTGCACAATCATACTTCATCTCATTGGCAAGCGATCTGGCCAAAAAAATTTGGACTTTTATTGATCCTTCTGACTATAATTCGCTGTGCCCTTGGAGCTTATGCCCTTTTCATACGAATTCTTCCACATGATAATACCTCCGGCCCAGTCTCCAGATTTAAATGTTATTGGGAATTTGTGATATCCGCTGATAAATAACATCCGAAGGCATAGCATATGCAACAAAAAGTATCTCAAAAATGCTCTACTGAATGAGTGGAGCAACACCAGTCCAGAAACTACTCTGAAGCTGGTATCTTCCATGAATAATAGGTTTAATGAATTTTTAATGTTGATTGGTTCTTACATGGTTGTTATTGGCTTTTCTAACCGAGATCCGGAATTTGACTAAACAGACAACGAATCGATATATACCAATTATAATCAAATTAATTTCATAATACATTTATATTATTCAAAAAAATTTTTTAAAATTTTATTGCATTAATCTACCCTATAAGTGAGGAAAACTCAAACTCGCTATTGCGCTTATTTATGAATTTTGGTGATTTTTATAAAAAAAGGGTATAATGGTTTTGTGCAAAAGTATATAACAGGCAGAAGGAAGCTTCTCCGACCCTATAAAGTATATATATTCTTGATCAGTATGAACAGCCGAGTCGATTTAGCCATGTCCGTCTGTCTGTCCGTCCGTCCGTCTGTCCGTCCGACCGTATGTATGAACGCGTCGATCTCAGGAACTGCAAAATCTAGAGACTCCAGATTGTGATATGAGCTCTCCTAATCCCTAGGCATAGCAAGTTTGTTTCAAATTTTCGATAACTTTTCGGGTTTACGATGTACACATGGAATCGATAACAAAAAAATCTTTAATTTCATAAAATTTAAAATGAGGATTGAAACTTTAAACAAAATAATAAACATCTGTAAAATGTTCATCAAAATCGGTTGAGAAACACCGGAGATATGAAATCATCAAGCATTGGTACAGAAGTACAGCCATATGCATATGTTAGCCCGACCTTCTGTCCGTCTGTATGATCAAGGGTTAAGGGTATCTTCTAGTCGAGCTAACTTGACTAGAGCTTTCTTACTTGTTTTTTTAGTATAATCCATCGGTCATTACAATTTTTAAAAAACAATTGAAATTCGTTAATAGCAGGATTTAGTAATGTTGCTCACACTGTATACTAATACCCTGGAACCAGCTATATGAAGTGTCAAATTCGCTCCAGGGGAAGATCCGCCCTCCAGATTGAACTTAATTTATCTTCAAATTGGCATACAAACTCTGACACAAAAAGTGTTAGAGAACGAAATTGGCTCTAACCAAAGGTAACTTACCCAATGGTAGTTGGCACTTATAATGGCGTGGCCCGCTACTTGATAATGACGGGAATTTTTTTAAGGAAAATGATAGCACCCGCGTTATAAATTGGTTTACTTTCGATCGTTTTTTTTTTCGCATATACTTTTTATTAACGCTTTATTGTAAGCGATTACAACCGCAAAAAAAAAGAGAGAATTAAGGGTGACAGCGCCTTTGTCTGGGAATTGTGTATTTGTCAATTAAACCAACAAGCGATATCTGAACCTACACTTAATTAAATAATGTATTAATTAATTTCATTTTTATGATATATGTATGTAAATTGATCACTTAAGGAGCACATTTAATTATAATAATTTTAAGTATTATTTGTATAATTATATAATTGCGTAATATCGGTCACTTTCTGCTGCCGCGCTTCCTCACACACAAGAGACGATCCACTTAAAGCGAACCGCTCACAGACGCACACTTACATGAGTCCCCAAAAAACTAATTGTAACTGCATTACAAAAGTTTTGTTAGTATTTCCGTCCGATTGCAAAAGCTGCCGCCTAATGGTTTGGTGTTCATTTGAAAAAAAAAATGTCTGCCGTCTACCTTCAATTAATTTTGCAGCCCTGTACATGTTTAACTGAGCTCCTTAGCCAGATAAAAAAAAAGGAATTAAACAAGCTAACCAGACAGTCAGCACTTAAGTTTTACTATCGGATGGCGCTTTTAATCATTAATGTGAACTTGCAACCCAAACCCGGATTTCGATTTAATTATTGCCATATTTACTTTTATAGGTCATCTGAACTGTCCCAGTGGTTTTGATGAGTCCGAGGAGGAGTGCGGAACTGCTCGCAAGCTGCTTGAGCTACCCGGCGGTGTCTTTGCGGCACTGGGTTTCATTGCTGCAGCTCTTACTGCCTGCCTGATATTCTGCATGTTCGGACTGATCCGTAATCGTAAAAAGTCGCTGCTGCAAAAAAATGGTGGCTTTATGAATGTAGGTACTAATGGCAATAGCACTGTGCCAGCTGCCTGTAATATTGGCACTCTTAAAAAGGATTTTAAGAAGGAGGCACTTTACATTGACCCAGTATCCTGACATCCACTACAACCGGTCGAGTACATACATGTGGATCGGGAAACCACCGTGTGATATGTTGCCGTTGGCTTTGGCCTCTACCAGCAAATGGAGCAAGGCCTAAGCATTGCCTGACCGGTAATGTAGAATAAACTGGAGCGAGATGGAGTGCAAAAGCTTCATATAGGGCAACTGGCGATTATTGGACCTGTGCAGATCTAGCATCGAGGTTTTAAAACTGCTTATTGCGAATGTGAGTAATAGGTTCGTAAGTAAGAAATTTTTTAAAGTTGAGTCGGGCAGAAAAAAAGAGATACGAACATTATTATTTTATTCAATCATCACTGCCTTAAGTGTTCTCTATGTAAATACATTACAAATAAATAATATTACCAGGAGAAAAATATTATTATCCAAAAATAATTTAAATAACAAATAAATTTTAACAACCTAAGATTGGCCCCATGGACGACCTTGATATTGTAAATAATTAAATCCACAGCTTTTTCCTAAACATTATAATTTAATATAACATAACTCTCTTTTTAAGGCATTTTATATCAAAATTTGTAATGTTGTATCTAATTTGTCGTGTCAAAATGTTTAATTCAAAATTGTTCAAAATATTTTTTTAGTTGTACAGCAGACTTAAAAGTCTATACTTAACTAATTTATAACATTTTTGTAAACGTTTCATTTTCCTTTTACCCACTTTCATAAGTGTTTCTTATTTGAACTACATCGAAACTTTTGAGTAACCGTAAGAAACTGCGGTCTTATAGCATAAAGCCCTCAAAGTGCAAATTTCCCTATTCGGTTGGACATTTGGAGCATGGCGCCAAGGTGTACATCATGTGCTGAAAGAGCCCAGCCAAACGCAATGCGTCGCTCAAAAACTGCAAGTCATTTTAATTATAATTTTTGATGATGTTCAGCGGGCTACACCATTCGCTATACATTCGTTCTTGTAAATTATCCTCTTGTTCGCTTTCTGCTGCCGCGTTCTTTCACACACAAGAGACGTGCCACTGAAAGCTAACCGCACACAGACGCACATTTACATGAGTCTACGGGCACCATACCGCTAGCACGAGCCTTATATATCCAAGTAAGAAAGATCTAGTCGAGTAAGATCGACTAGAAGATACTCTTAACTCTTGACCATACAGACGGACGGACATACAAACATATACCTGCACTAAATTAAATCCACCAACGTTGATAATATCGATTTTAATATAAATTTCAGAGATTTTCATTATTTTGTTAATGTTTTCAATCCCCATTTTTAAACTTTCGAAATTCAAGATTTTTTTGTTAGTAATTCCATAAATAAACCTAAAAAGTTATAAAAAAAAAGTTGAAACACACTTGTCCTGCCTAGGGATTAGGACAACTCATATCGAAAATCTGGAATCTTCTTTATGGGGTCAGAGATGCTTCCTTCTGCCTTTTACATACCTTTGCACAAAACCATTATGCCCTTTCTTACTCTTTTTATTGGTTAAGCATATAACACTGTTCTAGAGAGATGATGTCTGCGAAGGCTGCGACAGAAGGACTTTTGGCCTCAACGCATGAAGTACCCCGTGGCGCCAGGCTCCAAAGGAAAATTTGCACTTGAGGGGTCTATTCTCTAGTGAATTAGGTCTTAAAGTCTAAGATAATACTATTATCAGAAGAGTATAATCAAGGAAACCCTTAGCGGATTTAGCACATACATAGATACCACACATAAATAATTAAAAATAAGATTAAATTGGAAGCCAATTACAATACCAAATATATAAAATACTCCCCGACATAAGAATTAAAGAATAGATATAGATACGAATATATAACTGTTAGCGAAATTTCAATTAGGAAAAATAAAAATTTTGACAGTGTTGTGATTATGCGTGCACAAACTGAACTATATTTTCTAGGCAAATGAGATATTTAGCTTGTAAGAAAATTTTTATACGATTATATGAATATGTATATTGCACGTATGTTTTTCATACAGCACACACTCACATTTAGGAACACCAAGAAAGATTCATCACTTAGTGATTAGTTTGTTATATAATAATTAAAATCAATACATGTAAGGCGTTGTTAAGTAACCGAAAAAAAATCTATAGGAAAAACCGCCTTTAATGTCCTTAAATTTCTAATTTATATAATTAATTTTTAAAATATATTTGTATAATCTGATACCGAAAGTAGGAGTTTATTAGTTTAATGCAATGTCAGTCCTTCAGTCCTAGCCTCTAAGCTATTTTTAAAAAAAAGTTCCCAACAAAAAGAAAATAAGACGAATCTACTTTATTTTCAATGCGCTCAATTAAAAGATAAGCGAATAAGTACAGCAAAAATACTGATGGTGGGATAATGTGTATTGATGATAAAACTGTACGATTGTACAACAAAAATATTGAACAAGATACACAGATTTTTTACTTATACATACGAATCTGAATTTCGTAAGCCCTGCACATTTGGAAGGTATTAATATTATTGATTTGTTGTAGTGTCGGAGAGCAAACAAAGCGTCAGGTATTGGGTGTTTTTATTTTTTTTGGAAATCTTGAACAAATAGAACGTAACGCACAAATTTGTTTATCATTGCAAAATCAATCAAATCGAAACACTATACTGAAAACATAACTAAAGTAACGTTCAAACGCAATGAAATTAGGATTTTTTAATAAGTAAATTAATATTGGTTAAAATATTTTATAACACACAAGACACTTTTTTGCGCACTATGTACAACTCAATGGAAAAACTATAATTATTTTTTCACATATTATTAAAAAAAAAATAGCATCCGTAATAACTAAATCGTGAGTTTTAATGTTGAAAAACTAAAATAATATATTCAATTAAATTTATCTCCTGTCGACACACGGGAATCAGGTACAAATACCAGTGTATCTGTAGATAATTTTAAGCTACTTTGCCTAAGAAATTATGGTTCTCAAATCAAACGTAGATCCGCGCCGATTATAGTAAAGATTTTAATATGACCATTATAATAAATAAATCTATTAATTCTATTAAAGAATGTATCCATTCTCGTGTTTAGTTTGGGGATTTTGGATGGTGAGGCATCTATATATATATTCATCTACAACAGGGGTCGGCGAACTTTTTGAAAGAAATTTCACTTTTACCCCATTTGGGGTAATTTACCCCGGTTCGACCCCTGATCTACAATGCCAATTGAATCTTTCAACTTGCAGATTTAGAAAACGCAAGATTTCAATATACAACAAGTAAAAGGATCTCATATAGACCGACAGGCATGAACGTTATGAACATGACTCTATCGAATCGGCTGTTGATTAATTAAATTAAAATCCTTAATTTGATCGGTTCGGATCTACGTTTGATTTGAGATACCATAGTTTCTTAGGCAAATAGCTTAGAATTGTTCACAAATTCAATTCTATGGGTACGATTTTTTGTAAAAAGAATATTGAATCGCTCACATGTATGAGTAGATCTAAAAAACGATTACTAAATGTTTGTCCTTTTCACAATAAAAATCTACAATTCAGAGACACACTTTAATATCACGATACGGTCTGTTTTCAATGGATTCCCGCGCAAATGCATTTGCTTGCGGCCCTCTTTCAAATACTCTAAAGTGAGATGAGCATAAGACAAAATATTGAACAAGCAACATTAATTATTTATTTGTATTACGACTTATTAAATAACGAAATTTGTGTTTAAGAAAAAAGAAGAATTTCATAAAAATCGGTTGGGAAACAACGGAGATATCGAATATTGAAATTAAGGCTCGTCTACAGTATAGAGTGATTTCCAAACATAGTATTAGTTTATAGCCAATATGTAGCATCTTTAAAATTGTATTTAGCTTTATAGAAAATTACTTATTTAGTTACAAAATTTGTAAAAACTGAATTAAGTACTTAAACTTTTTTCCACTCAAAAATATTTTGATTTAAATAACATGTTTAATGTAATAATGTATATTTGCTTAGATTTTTTTTATGCTGTGTTTGTTAAGTTTGTTTGTTTGTTAGTACAAGCAATTTTTATGAATATGTGCAAAAGTATGTAACAGGCAGAAGAAAGAATCTCTGACCCTATGAAGTATAGTGTACATATTCTTGATCAGTATCAACAGCTGAATCGGTATAGTCCATCTTTCCGGCCGTCTATCCGCTTGTATGTATGAACACGACGATTTCCGGAACTATAAGAGTTAGAGATTTTTGATATCTTCTAATCCCAGCAGCACAAGTTTGTTTCAAATTTTCGATAACTTTTACAAACAAAATTAAAAGCATCAAGCATTGGTATAGTAGTGCAGGTGTGTCGGTATATGTTAGCTCAAGGGTAAGGGGTATATAATAGCGAGCTTACTCGACTAGAACCTTCTTACTTGTTTTTTTTTTCGACACTCAAAACGTGGAATTGCAATCACTTTCGGTATGAGCGTACACGCAACATAACTAACTTAATGAGTTAAGAATAAGGTTGGGGAAATCTTCTAATCGAAATTTCCCGACCAGAGCACTTTCACTTGTTTTTGGTTTGCTTAGCAAATTGGAAGATGACGCTAACTTGGTTTTGCTTTCATCAACAAGACGATGCTAGTGATTGCCTTGTTAGTTATAAATATCTTCTTTGGCCTTGTAAATGCATTAATGCGGGACTCCGTTCACACACATGACCAAAAAACAATTTAATTAAAAATTTGTCCCAACTGTGTTTATAGTATTTTATTCAGTAAACAAATAAAAAAACCTACATAAAATTGAATTATGATGCTACACTTTTTTGGAGAAATTTCAAATTAAAGAAAGTCTGTCGCATGTGACACCAGTGAATAATATAGACATGTATATACATATGCATGTAATACAGCTGTGTAAATAGTAAAAATACAGTAAACGCAATTCGAAGAATGAACAAAATAAGGACCGTAAAAAAAACAATAGAAAATAATTGTCTAACTCCAAAGAAATTACCACTCGTTTTAAAATTTCATGAAGTATGTCTCACTATAATAATATTATATTAAAAAAATATTAACATTGTATTGTTTATAAAAGTAAGTAGATAATGACGCACTGAAATAGACTAAATGAATAAAATGAAAAATAAAGATAAAAGCGATAATGTAAAAAAAAAACATTTTTTTTATAAATTTTTACAAGTATTGTTGTCGTACCTTAAAATTCAGCATGCCCGGCATGCATTGGTTGGCCCTTTAACCGTAAACCGATGTCAGAATAACCGAATCTGAAAAGCTTCTAGAGCTGGGAAATTAATAAGTGAAAACTGATAAAAACATATACATACGTACATGTATATATGTTTTTTCCACAACCATACATCTGCAGGTAAGAAATTTCGCGAATAAGAACTCGTGCCGTCCCTAAAAACCAACTTACCCCTTGCACTCCTGTGCCCAGAAATCAGACATGTCCTTATACACTTTGCCAACAAAGGTTTAAGCACTGTGAAATTTTTTATTTCTTTTATTTTTGAGGTAAGTGGGAAGCACTAGTTATTGTTTTTTATTTTTATATACATATGTAAAAACTAGCTATCTGTTAAATCCATTTAATAAACAAAATGTATCATTAAAAAAAAATTTTAAATGTGTAACACACCTTATTTTAATCACTGTTTGGAAAAAATTTTAATTACCTGACATAAAATAATTTTGCATTATTTTTTAAAAATTCCAAAGACTCATGTTAGGACATAAATATTAATCACCAAAATCAACATTTGACCGCAATAAACTGCGGTTTCCCCACTTACTAGTAGTATAATTTCAAGTCAAGGCCTATTTTGATTAGTTACATTAAGGACAGTTACATTATGGGAACCATAAGACCCAGATCTTTGTACATAAAATTGAATATTTACGGTATAAATCCTTCATAGTCAGTTTAGTTTTTTTCTGCATCTGGGAAGTAACAAACCATCCAGGACTATGAACTACAACAGCTAAAATGTATCCTGGAAAACTTAAAAAACAGATATTCCCCAAATGCCAAATTGCTAAAAGGGTCAATTTGTGTACCACATCATTTGGCGCTTCATCCGCGAAAATCGGATAGAAGCAGAATGGCACCAAACAAGATTTTCACCAAACCGGATTACCGGAGGATCATCAGAAAATAAGATAATAATAATAAGCTATCGGCTCCAAAACTGGCCCAACAGGTGCAGAATTAAATGGGGACTGTAGTCGGGAAACTGTTCACCGGGTTTTGCGGAACCAGGACTACCTTGCCGTAAAAAATAAAGGCGCTGTTATGACATTTCCCAAAATCCATTTGACTGGCACAGTCAATTTTGAAGGGGAGTCCAAATTTTATTTTTATGGCTCGAACGGACGGTTTTATGTGTGGGTTCGGTCCAGTAATGAACAGCATCCCAAACACTTAAATACAACAGTCAAACACGGTGGAGCAAGTGTCATGTATGTCATGTAAGTCGTCAGCTGGTACCCGGATCTTGCTGATTTCAATGGACAATAATATGTACCTCAATATCCTAAAAGAAAATGTACTCCAATGTGCCGAGAAGTTGGGAATCCGACAACGACGCAAAGCATAAGTCGGGAATAATTTATCCGGTCCAGTCTCCAGATTTAAATGTTATTGGGAATTTGTGGGATCTGCTGGAAAGCAACATCTGGAAGCATAGCATATTCAACAAAAAGGATATCAAAAATGCTCTACTGGATGAGTGGAGCAATATCAGTCCAGAAACCAGCTGAAAGCTAGTAACTTCCATGAATAATGTGTTTTGGGAAGTTGTGAAGGCTAAAGGATATAATTCTAAGTTTTAATTCTTATTTATGGTTTTATACGCCTAATATGTACTATTTTAAGACTGTTCAAAAGAAGCTTTGACCTGTATTTACGCAATGTTTTCATTTTTTGGCTAAGTTTAAGTAATTTAATATTTTAATAAAAACTTAAGTTCCTTTTTCAAAAGTGATATTTTTTTGCGTTTTTTTTTTTCCTTGCTTAAACTTTATAGTACATTAATTTTTGCCATTGACACTGCTTAATTTAAGCTCTGTTACTCTGTATATATTTCAAAGGTATTTAGCTGAAGCTACCAAGATTGGTGGCGATGCAGTCCATTAAAAGAACACTTCAACAAGTTTTAAGCTTAGCCCTTTCGCCCAACACGTCCGCCGTCTTTTAAAATTTAAAGTACTTTAATTTTTTGCAATTTAATTTCTTGATCCAAAGTCACCAAACAAGTGGCAAGTGTAATTTTTGAAAGCTTCCACAAAGCACATTAATATTTTGTTAAAGAAAAACTATTTTCAGAGATATGTAAGTATGAAATGACATTGGGTACTTACCATATTGTTTTGATCTCTTCATTCCAGCTCTTTTCAAAAATTCTTTTTAATTATAAGGGTATAATTATTTTATGTAGGCGAAATTTGCAAATTTTACTCGGATGTTGATGCTTGTATCGGATATGCTTCCTATACATGTTATTCTACATTTTTACTACGATTTTCAGAGCTTAATACGCTTTCCGAGAATGCCGTGCAGAAAATGCTTGTCACTGCTTTGCTGGCACTGCTTAAAGAAGGTTGACAGAACGGAACCGTCTCGGATCTCTGTATCTAGCCTTCTTGTACGTATGCGTGCGTATGTGAGCGTGAATGTATGCATGAGTTTGTCCTCGGCCGAGCTTCTGGATAAGTGAGCACTTATGAGCCCGAGATCATTCGTTAGTGCAGCTGGTACCTCTGTTGTTCTGCTAGTTACAAGCAAGTTTAGACTGCAGTTAACTTGTCATACTCATACAATTTGTTATTGGTTTGGATCTTTTTTACCTTAAGGTTACTTACTGAACTACCACTATAGGAGGTAGTGCAGTTGTTAGTTCAGCACTTAGCTTCACCAAAAGCAAGCACAAGCACATATATGAATATGTATATGTATATACATGCTGTGGAAGAAATTCCACACAAGAGATGAACCACGGAACAATCGAATGTGCCCAATAGCCCAAAAAAAAAAAAATACCTACCCAAAATCTAGTTCTGCAGAATGTGGCGCCAGCCATTGAAATCACTTGGAAACCAAAAATATTATACCGACTGTTCAGCTCGAGATTTAGGTTAGGTACTTTAAATGGCTATTGGCCACATTCGCGAGATATGGTGATTGCACAATCATACTTCATCTCATTGGCAAGCGATCTGCCAAAAAAATTTTGACTTTTATTGATCCTTCTGGCTATAATTCGCTGAGCCCTTGGAGCTTATGCCCTTTTCATACGAATTTCACAGCGAAAGTACACCCAAAATGGAAGACGAAAACACTTGTTTGACAGTTGAATGTTGTGCCTTTGTTAGTATTTTTAATGTTTTTTTGTTAATGTATATGTTTTTTAAGTTCTGTTTAATGGGTTTAAGAGATAATTAACTGTATAATGTATAAAAAATAATAATAAAAATGTTAAGCAACGGCCAGTGTGACCGTATATCTCTAAAGTGAAAATATCAAAATTTTTTACTGAATGAAAACAATTTCTTGACAAACTGTACATACATCTAGTGATATTTGCTGCTGTTCAGCCTGGCGAAAGCATGCGCCAGGCCCAAGCAGCATGTGTGTATATGCCGGTATACGGCATAAGTCTGGTGATTATTGCTACTTTTCAGCATGGCGAAGGCAGTAGTATACATACCTCTGGTGAATTGACGCCTAATTCATAAAAAAAAAAACTGAAAGATCGCCTGGCGGTGGATTAGGGAAATTTGCGATTTGGCACATCTACGTATAGCTCATCGCTGGTTCTGTGTGTCATCAGGCTCCAATTGTCCAGGCGAACAGGGACATTTTTTACCCTGGCGGCTCTATTGTATAAGAGCCCAGTGGCTTGGTGTATAGAGAGGTAGAAATTTATTTCATGTGGGATTAATAAAAAAATATGAAGTGCCATAAAGTTTATTTGTCGCTGAAATATTGCGTTGATTTAATAATAATCTAGGAGCTTACAATATGTTTAAAATATAGGTCACAGGTTATTAGATGCAGTCTTTAAAAAGTAAAATATTTCCCTAAAATTCTAAATAAGGATGTTGAAACTTACTATGATACCCTTAAGCCCAAAATATTTCACTAAACCAGTTTTTTTATTAAAGATATGAACTTTTTTTCAGAATTTCTCAGATCTCTCCAGCTCAGTATTAAACTGTCCCCAAACAAAATGTCTCTGTCTGAGCTAAGAATATTAAGTTTGGACTCGTTTGCAAAATAACTGTTTTCTACTATTAAAAATGCATAAGGGTTTGGCGAATATCGTCCGTGTCCCTTTATTTCTTGCGATTTTAAGGGCCTTCTTAAGTTGCACTCGGTCATTAAAGTCATAATTGCTCAAAACCCAGCGTACAGTTTTTGCACTGCACTGTTTTCCCTGTTGTCGTACACCACGTTTGGGGCCATGTTCGTGTTAGGGTGGGTTCATTAGATGCAGATTAAGACTAAGCTGACAAAAAATAATTGGCCCATTTGAAAACCTTTTTTAAAAAATCTGTGTTTTATAAGACAAAAGTATCTGCTTCAAAATACCTAATATTATGGAACTTTATTGCATAATTGAATCTAGCAGTTTGGGCTTGTCCAGTGTAATCTTAGTGCTACCTAACCTACCATCGCTCATTGGAACCTTTGAAAAATATTGTGTAATTAGTTTATAGTTTAGGCAACCAATTCAAATTGTTTCTTGACATTACATCAAAACCACAATGAGCCACTTCATGTAATAAGGTATGTGCTTAAGCATATGTAGAGAATATGTAAAATACTAAGCTTCTGAATGCTTATATTAAATTCAATATAGATATATTAGCTGTTTCTAGGCGACTTTGATAATATGTTCAAAGATCTATATTTTATGAATCAAGATTAAAATTTTAAAAATTCAAAATTTTGTTGTCAGCGAAAAAGTGATCGATAATCAAATGTATTCTGCATACGGTAAATGCATATATTTTGGAGATCGAAGCTTTCTTACATATGGACAGACAAACACGGCTATATCGACTCTGTTTTCGTGTCTAACTGGCGATAAAATGCCTCTGTTTGTTTTTGCTGGCTCGCTTTCGATCAGACCCTTAACTTATGCCTCAGTCTGACGCCAATGCAAGCCGGCAACCTGTACAGAAATGTGAAATTATAAATATGTATGTAAGTTTTGGTCATGTGTCCATGTATTGGTGTAGTTGCTGTCGGCGAGTCGCAAATCTGCACTCATGCAGATCGGTTGTGTCGCGCGCATGCAAAAGTGATTTTATTTTTCTATTCTCTTTTGCTCTAGCGGTACATTTAGCGGTACATTCTCTTGTGTGCTAAAAATAGCACAGAACGTAACATTCAGGAGCTGCTTCGCGCAGTTTCGATATTTGGACAATAACAAAAAGCATTAGGCGAAGTGAAGTGTAACGGTATTTGCTGCCCGTCGGGCAAGAAATTCCCCTCACCCTGCGCAACGACGCAAAAGAGGGGCAATAAAAACTTAGCTTATCAGCACAGTTGATCTGTTTTTGTTCTGTTTTTGGGACATTTACGTGCACAAAGTTCTTTACCAAAAATTGAGACATTATTAAAACAATAGATGAGAACAATTTGTATGACTCGCAGCCTGTAAATAAGCAGCTTGATCATGGAAAAATGTGCTCAATAGCAGCCAAATTACCTAATGAAATTAGAGATGAGTGCCGATCAGAAATTAAACGCATTACGAATCAAAGCAGTAGTTTCACCACAACAACGGTGACATTTACTAATGCCATTAGCAGCTCCACATATACCATAGCAAATGCTACAATAAGCAGCATATGCCCTGAAATAAGAATCAATAACCAGGGAAGCTCTCTATTGACGCCCCCTGACATGACAGCAAAAAATCTTAGCGATGCTGCCAGAAGACTTTTGGATGATCAAAATCGGAGAGCGGGCAAGAGAAAAAATGTAAAGACTCTGTCCCCAACCTCTAACTCGAAAAGAGTGAGAACCAGCCAGCTTATAAATTCGATCCCCACAACTAGCCAACAGGTTAAATCCAGTAATAGATTTGCCATTCTCAACACGGATATCTCTACTAATGAAGAGAATGAGGTAGACTTGATGAATGAGGATGCTGATGTTGACAGTGTTTATATGGATGAACAACAACCTGCTGGAACTAACACTATCCTAAATTCGCAAGAATCATCTAACGATATCAATCTACTTAAAGGCACCAAGAAACCACCGCAAATTGTTGTTAATATTAGCAATTTAAACGATTTATTTGAGCTTATAAAAGAAAAAGTCAGTTTAAATAACGTTATTGTCAAAGCAAATCAAGGAGAAACAGTCAGAATCTTTCCCAAAGACAGTGACACTTACAGAAACATTGTAAATCATATGGAAAACACTGGTATGCAGTTTCACACTTACCAAATGCAGTCAGAAAAAGCACACAGAGTTGTTGTAAGAGACCTACATCACAGCACACAAAATAAAGACATAACCAATGATCTGAAAAACTTAGGCTATGAAGTTCTTCATATCCACAACCCTTCATCAAGAATTAATAAAGACGAAAAACTAAATATATTTTTCATTAATATAAAGCCTTGTGCAAAAATTAATGAAATTTATCACGTAAGGACCCTCTGCCGACAGAAAATAAGAATTGAAAGGATGCGAAAATCTACCGAAATTGCACAATGCCGTTGCTGCCAGGAGTACGGTCACACGGCTAAATATTGCCACAAGCAACCCAATTGTGCAAGGTGTGGAGAAAATCACCAAACCACACAATGCATACGTTCCGCAGACGCACTGCCCACATGCTACCACTGTTCAGGTGACCATATGGCTAGCTATAAAGGGTGCCAAATGTACCAGGAGTTTCTTTGTAGATCATTGGGACCTGCAAGAAAGCCGAATAATTTAAATAAAAATGCTAATACACTCATTTCGAGAGATCAGCAACACTTTCCTTCGTTACAGCCTAACCGCCGCAAGAGCACCAACCAACCAACAGTACGGCAGCAACCAATACAATAACAGCAATATACGGCTCAACATCAATCATCAGTAGGCACTGGCGGAAACACAAGAGTGTCCTATGCCACAGTAGCAAAAGGATACATAAATACAACGCCCTTCAAGGATGGACCAGCTCAGCGACGTCTTTACAATTTACAAGCGCAACAAAAATCGCAGCAACAACGGTCGAATATTCAGCAAAATAACTCATTCGATGTCCAAGCATTGTTACAACAGCAACAACAACAGTTTCAGGAATGGCAACAACAAATCCAACAACAGCAGTTTTTTATGTGGTTGCAGCAGCAAGAACAGCAACAGTATAGAAGCCAAGCCAATCAACGACTTGAAAAACTTGAAAAGATGGTATTCGAAATGACCAATGTGCTAAAGCAATGGGCTGGGAATGAAATTAACTCCCAGTTCCATAACAACGTCTCAGCCCCACAATGAATCCACTCAAGATTCTTATCTGGAATGCTAATGGCATTTCAAGAAAAGCTAAAGAAGTTGAGCTGTTCGCGCAAAACAACAGCGTTGACATTCTTTTGGTGACAGAACTTAGAATCAAACGAGGGGAATCTGTAAAAATATATGGATATGCCTCCTATCCAGCATATAGGCCATCGCGTAATAACAATAGCGTTGGCGGGGCAGCGGTGTTTGTTAGGACATCTCTTCGCCAATTTCCACAAAGGGTCATAGAGACACGCAGCATTCAAATGTCATCAGTAAAAGTAGCCACAGGACTGGGTGACGTGCACTTCAACGCCATTTACTGTCCTCCCAATGTCAGGATCATGGAAAGACACTTTACTGATACTATACGAGCTTGCGGCCAAAGGTACTTGATTGGTGGCGACTGGAATGCCCGACACTGGCTATGGGGCGACACTTACAATTCACCTCGGGGGCGGGAATTAGCAGATGCCATCTCTTTAACTGGAGCTAAGATCCTTGCAACTGGCTCGCCAACTAGGTACCCATATGTGCCCAGTCATACGCCTTCCTGCATAGACTTTGCAGTGTATCATGGAATACCAGATTCTCGAGCAACTATAACACAAAGCTGGGATTTGGACTCTGATCACTTGCCTTTGATCATCAGCATTGAGACAGAGGGCACTTATGTCAATCCAAGTCCCCGTGTAGTCACCAAGCACACTGACCTGCTTGCCTTTAGTCAACATTTGGAGAGCTCGATTCAGCTGAATACCACGTTAAATTCTGGTGAGGAAATTGAAATGGCTGTTGATAACTTTACACAAAGTATACATAGTTCAGCGGCCGCCTCAACGTCTCCTGTTCCTCGGACAGGCACCACCTATGGAATAGCCTTAAACAGAGAGGCCAGAGACCTTTTGACGCAGAAAAGGAGACTCCGTAGGCGAGCCATCCGAACTCAAGACCCCTGGGACCGAATCTTGTGGAACCGCGCTGCGAAGCAACTACGAAACGTTTTAAGAGAACTTCGAAGCAACTTTTTTGAGCAGAAGTTGGCTTCTATGAATTATACAGTGGATGCCGGATACTCGCTATGGAAGTGCACCAAGTCCCTTAAAAGACAACCGTATAGACAGGTTCCTATTAGATGTCCAGGAGGCGAACTTGCTAAAAACGAAGAGGAGCAGGCCAATTCTTTTGCACATCATCTAGAGAATAGGTTCACCCATTACCAATTCGCTACAATGGAGCAGTACAGAGAAACGTATGATAGCCTACAGACACCTCTGCAAATGTCCTTACCAATCAAACCTGCCAGGGTCGAGGAAATTGTTGAAATCATTAAATCACTACCGACAAAGAAGGCTCCTGGAATCGATAATGTTTGTAATGCCACATTAAAAGCACTACCTTTTCGAGCAATCCTATACATGGCGCTAATATTTAACGCGATGCTCAGGGTGCAGTTCTTTCCAAAACAGTGGAAAATGGCAACAATTCTTATGATACATAAGCCCGGAAAACCCGAAGAGGATCCTGAATCGTATCGGCCTATAAGCCTCCTGTCTTCGCTTTCCAAGGTATGGGAGAGGCTTATTGCCAATCGATTATGTGACATTATTAAAGAGCGCCGTATTCTACCGGATCACCAGTTTGGTTTTCGAGAGGGACATAGTACCGTGGAGCAGGTCCACAGATTGGCAAAACATATCCTACAGGCATTTGATGATATGGAATACTGTAATGCTGTTTTCATTGATATGCAACAAGCATTTGACAGAGTTTGGCATGTTGGCCTACTCAGCAAAATCAAAAGGCTGTTCCCTGCACCATATTACGGAGTTTTGAGATCATACTTGGAAGATCGAAAGTTCACGGTCAGGGTCAGGAACATCTACTCGACTCATTGCCATATGAGATCTGGAATTCCGCAGGGTAGCGTCCTTGGACCGTTACTCTACTCAATATATACTGCGGATTTGCCTTGTCCTAACGCGTATCATATGGAAGTTCCTAGTAAGGCGCTACTTGCTACTTACGCTGATGATATTGCACTGCTGTACAGCTCTAATTGTCGCGTTGAGGCGGCACGTGGCCTCCTAGAGTACCTCACCACTTTGGCTGCATGGTGCAAGAGATGGAATCTAAAGATCAATCCACAAAAGACCATCAATCCCTGCTTCACCCTGAAGACCCTCATTGATCACACCCCACCCATACAACTGGAAGGCGTAACTTTGGACCAACCTTTGCTGGCCAAGTACCTCGGGATCACCCTTGATAAACGTTTGACCTTTGGCCCTCACTTGAAAGCTACGTCTCGGAGATGTGGACAAAGAATGCAACAACTGAGGTGGCTTATTAACAGAAGAAGCACCATGTCACTCCGAGCCAAAAGAGCAGTATATGTTCATTGTGTAGCCAATCTGGCTATACGGAGTGCAGATCTGGGGTATTGCTGCAAAATCAAACTACAAATGCATAGAGGTATTACAAAACCGTGCCATGCGTGCTATTACAAACTGCCCATTTTATGTACGTGGAACCACCCTTCATCGTGACCTGAATTTACACACAGTGGAGGAGCAGATTGGAAGGCACACTAGCAGATATAGCGAACGATTAAGAAGACACCACAGCACGCTTGCAAAGTGCTTACTCCCTGCCAGGCCTCTAAGGCGATTAAGACGAAAGGGTTTTGCCAAAACAATTGGACAACTTTAAAAAAAACCCCTCGCAATATGAGATGTAGTTTTTAAGTCCTTATGCACATAGTATGAGGTTTGGTTCTATTATTTATTAGTTCACTTGCGCTGTTATGATACTATTACTGCATGTACGGATTCAACGCTTTAAAATAAAATAAAAAAAAAAAAATAAAATAAAATAAAAAAAAAGTTGCTGTTGGCGCACAAATCGACATGAAGAAGTCGAATTTTTCGGAGACAAATATTGTTTAACGCTATTGCCTTTGGCGCTAGTAATTAACAAATAAATACATACATATGTACATACATATGGACATGGTTTATGCATTTTCTTTTAGGAGGGACACACCAGTTGTTGTATAATTATTATAAGTTATAAGATAATGTACAATTGTTCAGTTGATGATAGACGTGACCAGAAATCTATTAAGAACATTATTATTAGTTTTGTAGTTTTTTTTGGCTGTCCAGTGATTGAAGTGTGCAACCGTTTAGCGTTTACATTTCTTGGTTTTCTTTGCATATCAACTTCAGTTCAGTCATCCTCCCCTTTCTCTGATCTTTTTATGTTTATTTTGTTGCCCATAAATGGTATCCAATTATGACACTTGGGTCGTAGTCAGATTGCACAGAGGAATACAGAACCATTTTGTTCTTTAATTCCTATAATATTAGTATGTATAAGCTAACCAATATTAATATTGGTTGACTTAATATTCATATTAAACATTAAAATTTCATTAAATCGGCAATTGGCCGATTCTGAATTTTAAAATAGGAATTATATCGATGGTTGAATAAAACATCAATATAAAAAGCTGAACGGATAGCTTAAGCTCATCCATAGATTTTAAGTTTCCGGTCTCTTTTGTATCTGCCGTTCATGACATGAGGACTTAATAAAATAATCCGGAACGAATCCGCATGTAAAACCGACAACCTCGAATTAATTAATAAAAATGCATTTTTAAATGCAGAATAATATTAATTGGCGCCCAACTAGTGGTATATGACATGTTAAAAGTCTGTACTCCTTCAAATTTACCAAAAAGCATATAAAAGCTAAAAACATTACAAAGTGCCAGTGGCTTCGACTATAGTCAAGCACATTTTATTCAAAAACCTGCAGTTGTTGGCCCCGTCCATACAGACAACAATAGAAGCAGTGAATCGGCATCAACTTAGAACTTTCGGCACAAGGACGAGGAAATCTACTGCGCGGGAAAAACAACGCTGGAGGGATCAACACCTAGAGGCAACCATAATCATTAAAAAAAAAAAAAATAAAGGAAAAGCATGTAAGTGGGCCTTTCAAAGAAAACTTTTTTCAAGTCGACTTAGAAAAAAATATATAAAGTACAAAAAATATAAATAAAATATAAAAAATACATATATTACTTTTCCTGGCTTTACATTTTTGCAACAAGTTAAATAATTCTGAGCGACTTCTTTGAGAATTGTGGTAGACAACTTACAATAAAGTATAATTACTAACAAAGTGCATTTCATAAAAAATTAATTACAAAAAAAGAGTTTTATTGTCGGAAAATAATAGGATCCGGTAAGCTTGAAGATAAGTTCTTTGTTCAGGACCCATGAGTTTGCTGTTTCTCAACTATAGAACCCCTCAGCCACATTGCAGTGATTCAGAGTCTGAGTGCGAAGATCGTACTCGCGTTCGAATTCCATGCTGCGCACGCACAGCCTCCCTCACGTCTAGCAGTATGGACGGTGAGCAAATTAGGAGCATAGTACAGGCGGCCGTCAGCTGCGCCTTTGCTGAGCAAGCTGCTCTGTACCAACAGAGAGAACCAGCATTGGTCAGCAGATTCAACAACCTGTCCGATCAGGTGGCGGCAATGCATATAGTTACTCCGGAGGTACAAGCGTATGCTGTTAAATGTCTGTCCGAATTTTTGGGGATTCAAGAATTATATGTTTCTTAGAGGCAGGCGGCTCTAGCTGCATACCACATATTTAAACCATATAATGGTAGTTCACGCCACTATCAAGCGGTACTCATTATAAGGAGCAAAATTAGAGGCTCCGCTGATGCTGTGCTGTCCTCATTTGGCACAGTATTAAATTTTGACGCTACAATAAGTCGCCTTGATTTCACTTATACTGACAAACGGCCGATACACGTTATCGAGCAAGAATTAGGCACGCTTAGACAAGGTAGCCAAGATTTGTTACAATACTACGATGAAGTAGAAATGATCCAAGAAGAAAATGGCGCTGGCGCTTTACAACAAAAGCTATCACCAAAGGAACAACTCAAAATAAAGCACAAACATTTACATTTAACTAATAATGAAGACGCTAAACACGACGATAGCGATGGTCAACAAGCACTTACTCCTGTTGAAAAGGACAAGTTTGCAATGCCCCCACCGCCGCCACCCCCTACACCGGTGCAAGCCCCACCACCGTCGGCAGCGACATCGGCACCTGAAACGGATTATTATATTATATTGGACGTAGATGTACTAACGGACAGTACATTCAAGTGGCCCAACGATACCAAGCACCGGCTTGTTAACGCGCGGACCCTAGCACGTAGCAACCCACCTCCCGCCCGTCCGACCGAGGGGCGCACCGCGTAGCGTGCGGTTACGAAGATCGCGAACAAATAGACAAATGAGACAAGACAAGTTTTTTTAGGGAATAAATAGAAATAGCACTATGTATTAAGTGGGAAAGATCATTATATGTATCACATAAGATCCGAAAGGGGTTATGGATAGCATAGTTAGAGTAACAGGGTGGAAGAGCTAAAGGTACAAAATTTCTAGTATATCTAATAGGAACTGCAAAGTTAATTTGGTTGATTAATATTAAAGAATCTATTTCACCATTTATTAAGTTATGGAGAAAAGTTACTGCTAGCATAGTTCTACGGTTAGAAAGAGAAGGAAGATTTATTAGTAAAAGTCTACTGTGATAGGAAGGTAAGTTTAGAGAGTTATCCCAGTTAAGGCCCCGAAGAGCAAAAAGCAAGAATTGTTTTTGCACCGATTCTAATCTATCCTGATGAATCCTGTATTTGGGATACCAAATACAAGATCCATATTCCAGAATCGGTCGCACAAGAGACACATACAAGATTTTTGTTAGGTAGGGGTCGTCGAATTCCTTCGACCAGCGCTTAATGAACCCCAAGGCACTTGATGCTCGATTAGCAATTGAAGAAATATGCTTGTCGAATTTAAGCTTTGGGTCCATTAGAATACCCAAATCCTCAACCCATTCAATCCGATCAAGTGGTTGGTTATCCAGAAGATATGTATTGAAATGAGGAGTTCGTCTGTAAAAAGACATAACTCTACATTTACTGCAATTGAGATGCAATAAATTTGTTCTGCACCAAGTTTGAAAATTGTCTAAGTCACTTTGCAGTTTATGACCAGACAGAAGAGATGTATCCGACATGCATAATTTTACATCATCAGCATACATTAGCACCCGAGAGTGATTGATAACGGAAGGAAGATCGTTAATAAAAAGCGTAAATAATAACGGTCCAAGGTGACTTCCTTGAGGAACACCAGAAGTGACCTGAACAACTTGAGAAAGTGAGCCATTAAATAATACCCTCTGAAATCTAGAGGTTAAATAATCTTTAACCCAAAGAGTGAGACTATTGGGAAAGCCCAATAGTTGAAGTTTATAAATTAAAAGATTATGACTTACAGTGTCGAAAGCCTTACTGAAATCAGTGTAAATAACATCAGTTTGCATCTTTTCTTCAAAGCCTTTGATAACAAATGATGTGAATTCTAGCAAGTTAGTAGTAGTAGACCTGTGTTTCATAAATCCGTGCTGGCACGGTGAAATCATAGATTTACAAAGATGTTGAAGAATGACGAGGCAAATTTGGAAAAATGAGAAGATCCTTGTGCGCCACCACCGCCGCCACCACTACCGAGAAAAGCTGTGGCAAAGAGTCCAGGCTATGTAAAGTTCACAGCTATAAAGCTGAAAGACGCTCTGGAGGAGGCTATTACGAAAATGGAGGCCAACAAACGGGAGCAGCAACAGCATTCCTCGAAAATTTATTCCGCATCCGTATTAGATGTGTTAAAGACTAATGCTGTCCAAATGTCACCAACATGTTCAACAATACGTCCTTCGTGTTCATAACGGCGGCAACGAATGCATGCCCGCCTTCTTTAAGAATAAAAACAAACAGAAAACCGATGAGTCAATCATACAGAGTAGGCCGCCGCAGCCTCTGCAAGAATTTCAGGATCCAGCAATTGTTAATCAGAGACGAAGTGGTAGTGGACGCTTGTCGCATACAAAATGGTCATACAACAACAATGACTACAAGTCCTTGCAATCAGGCTAACTCAGCTAAAACCTCACATGGATGATGTGAAATCGCATTACAACAGCAATAGCAATATGACGGTTATGAAGTTCTTTGATAATGGCAAAATTGACACTACCCATTTGAATGGCGCTCAGCAAACAAATGGCCGACCAAATACACCAATTATGGGTATGTCCAATAACAACAACAGCAACAACAATCGTTCAGAAAATGAAGGTTTGCAATCGAACGAGTCCATTGAAGATTTGAATCGAGCTGAAACGCGTTATGTCTGGTTTTTTGGTCGTTTCAAAACCCAAGTCTCGCGAATCGGAAGAGCGACACTATCGCCGCTATAGAAACCAAAACGAGGAACCTGAATGGTTTAGCTGTGGACCCACCTCAAGACTCGACACAATTGAATTGTGT
Source organism: Scaptomyza parva (assembly GCA_035044645.1). Taxonomy (NCBI): domain Eukaryota; kingdom Metazoa; phylum Arthropoda; class Insecta; order Diptera; family Drosophilidae; genus Scaptomyza; species Scaptomyza parva. Next base: position 347,224 of record JAWNNT010000062.1, read on the forward strand.
GGATTCGATGAGGATGAGGAGCGGATGCTAAAAGAAGAAAACCATACCACAAATGAAGTTAATAGGGAATCTATTATGTCAAAGTATAAAATTGAACACAACAAATACAAATCGCAGCATCGCGAGACCATTGGACGCAACAACAATAATAGCAATGTCTCGGAAAATCTTAACAAAGCAAACCCAATTGAACAGGAGAAACGTTATGGCAATCGTTCCTCCGCCGCAGTTGTTAGGTTCAATCACATTCAGGATAACTATCAGCCACAGCAGTCGTTACATAAGCAAATTAAATATAACCGACTAACTACCACCGTCAATAAAAATATCAAAGCAGTCAAGGGCTCACAAATCGACTCCGGTCATTTATATGAGACGCCACTACCCAAGAATTAAATGTAATAAGTGTCGATAAAAATGAAAAATTCAGTGTTCGCCAAAGCACTTACAAAACTTTTATATTGATAATTAATTATTGTTAATCACGCAGACTTGAAATTGGTTTTGCTTGAGGAGTCCACCAACACCGCATAAAAAGCCTTTTGTCCGTTTTGTATGTAAAGGTACTCCAATCCACTAACTTTCTGCATTTTATAATCAAGATGTTTTTAGTCTCCCATACCTTCATCGCTTGAATGAACGTAATGTGGATTGATAAGTTAGGGTCGGCCGAGGACGGCCTTAGGCTTGAAGGGGGAGTAGTTAACCAATATTAATATTGGTTGACTTAATATTCATATTTAACATTAAAATTGCCTTAGATCGGCAGATGGCCGATTCTGAATTTGAAAATAGGAATTATATCGATGGTTGGATAAAACATCGATATAAAAAGCTGAATGGATAGCGTAAGCCAACGAGTAGGTATATGATAGAGGTAAATTTTCATACAACGATTTTGTGTCAAAATTTTTTTGAGATCAGAACCCACAGCTCTTCGGCTGTCGAGCCGAACGCGCTCTCAGCACTCTCATTCAATTGTAATATGCTTGCGATTAGATGCAGAGAGGCAGCCGACGGTGAAGGTTGGTTCACGCCGCTTTGCTGTTTATATGAGTATGCATTTTACGTACGTGGGTTCTGATAATTTCGGGGTGGGTTTTCATAGCTCGCATTCAATTTTAATATGCTTGCGATTAGATGCAGAGAGGCAGCCGACGGAGAAGGTTGGTTCACACCGCTTTGATGTTTATATGAGTATGCGTACATTACGTACGTAGGTTCTGATATTTTCGATGTGGGTTTTCAGAACTTTACTTGAACTTGTCGCAATGTTTATGATGATGATGTTACGCAATTGCGTAGCGAAATTTATTGCTTTATGACCGAATGTTTTAAGTCAAAGACTAAGGATATATTTTAGTCGAGCTTACTCGACTACTGCCTTTTTACTCATTTTTTTCAAGAAATTAACATGAGTTTTCAGCTTGTTGCTGAAACTTAAGATATCTGTTTTTGACTTCTTTTTGTAGTAAAACACAAATAATAACAAAAACAATAAGTTTCTCGAAAAACTCCGGCCAGGCAAACGTGTAAGCGCACAACTTTCCGTAAAGGTCTGTTATTATTCTAAAACAGTTTTTCTTTTGTTGTTGGAATTGCTTCCAAGATAGGCAAATACCCGTAAACCAATAAGACTTTAGGGAAAGACAAAGGCAGGACCACCAAAGAAAAACACATCATCAACAAATTAATTGCTATTAACAGTTATATTAGAAGATAGTCGCTTATTCTTCCAATCTAGCTGTACACGTTGTCTTACGAGAACCGTCAGTGCAAGTTGTGCAGTGCAGTTGTTGGCTTTGCTTCAAGTTAGCTCTTGTAAGAATCTTTGGATGTTTAATTTACTGATATAATAAAATGCATAAATGCTTTGCAGATAATAATTAAATTTAAAGAGAGACATTTTATCAAACATTGCAAACATTGTTGCAAAGTATTAATTAATCATTTTTTTTCCGTGCACTGCTTTGAATGTACTATTTCTTGAATGGAATTTGCTTCCTCATTAATGCCATTTTGGGTCCTGTTCTAAGAACTTAACAACTGATGTGAAACAGAAATTTTTTAACTTTGTTAATTTTGCGTACTTGAAGAAATTTCTTGACATACATATAGTTTCTTTAGATTTATTAATAATGTGGCATTAATGCCGGTTATTTGGTGAATGCCAGTAACTATCTTCATACCAAACTTGTTAGCTTCAGCTGTAAGGATGTGGAAATCATGTGGACTTATCAAATACTGATTTTGATCACTTTCTCAACTCCTCGTGGGCGTAGCCAGAACTTCTGGTATAGTTTAAAACTTAAATAAATCGGCTGTTTTTCAATCAATTATGACAGTAAATTTTTAGTAATAGATTTGCTATTGTGCAGTCTGTTAATATAAATTTATATCTCCTACTAGAATTTGAGATTTGACTCCTTGACAGTAGCTACCTTAAGGTTAATTTTTATTTTCAAACTTCGACCAGCGCGTGTTTTAAGTATAAAAACAAAAAAAATACCCAGTCAAAAGAAGCCTATGTTGTACGTATTAACCCTTCTCTATCAATATATGAAAAATACTAAAAAATTACAAAAAAAGATAAATACTATATGAAAGACATGAATTTGTGACCGCAACAACTATGTATATCTATTTTTCCACGCTAAATGTTGATGAAGTCAAAAACAAAAAATACGTAAATCGATACCCTATAACAATTTTAATCTTACTTTTTATATATATTTATAGAGAATATTTGTCAAACACTTTTTGTTTGTTACGCTTTTTTGAAGTTACTTTCGCAACAACAAGAACAAGAAGATCGACCTTTAACGACACTTTTGATTTTGTTTTAAGCTGTTGTCGCTGTTTTAACTACACACACTTCTTAAATTTTGATCAAATATGACACACTCTAAAAATATTTAATCTGTTTCAAGTGTTAGTTCCTTAAGTTTCACACACATCAAAAAACATAACGAAAAAAGTTTTTGAAGAAAGGAAAGAAATACGTTTCCCCCACACAACCCAACTTGTCTCTGTTTTCCTTTGTTCATCTCATGGATGTCTAGTCACAGGTTTTGAATTTCGTTTCTTGAATTTCTAAAGTTCTCAACTTAACTAAACACACACATATGATACACTCTAACTTTTTAAATATTTGGTTACTTTGTTTTGTTAAATGGATCATCTATATATATACGCTAATGTTTGTATATATTATTATTATTTTAAGTGCCTTTATTGAATTGTTAAAACAAACGGAAAAAAAATTAACAATTTATTTTGTTATTTGTACTGAATGAAGAGAACAATGTTTAAATTGTTATTAGTCTTAATGATCATTACAACTATTAACTTTATGATTATCGATATATTTCGTTTAGTTTTAATGCGCTAAAAAAAATTGTTTAGTATTAATGTAAAAAAAAATACAAAAAAAAAAAAAAAAACTCTAAAGTGCAAAGAGTGGAAATTGTTATTGCACCGATTCTATTTTATCCTGATGAATCCTGAATTTGGGATACCATACCCAAGATCGATATTCGAAAATTGGTCGCAAAAGTAACACATACAAGGTTTTTGTTAAGTAGAAGTTGTAGAATTCCTTCGACCAGCGCGTAATTAACTTACGCTTAATACCCAAAGCCTAATGCACGATTTGTAATTTAAAATATATGCTTGTCGAACTTAAGCTTTGGGTCCATTAAGATACCCAAATCCTCAAAAAATTCAATCCGATCAAGTGTTTTGTTATCCAGAAGCTATTAAAGATATTGAAACGGGGCCTTCGTCTGTAAAAAGACACAACTTTACATATAATGCATTGAGATGCAATAAATTTGTTCTCCTCTAACTTTGAAAATTGTCTAAGTCACTTTGCAGTTTATGAACAGACAGAAGAGTTGCATCCGACATGCATAATTTTACATTATACATTTAAATTATATTACGGCCGGAAATCGGTTTATAAAAAGTGTAAATAATAACGGTACAAGGTGACTCCGCTAACGGAGAGCTTGATTTTGAAAACTCTTGTAGAGCTTAGATTTTCGATTTTTAAGAATTGTCAAACCAATTGTAAACCAAACACGTTTGTTTGACCTCCTTGGGTTTCCATAAGAGACACAGAAATCAAATAATTAATTTAAAGTGTTATAAAAAATACTGATTGCCAGATGCAAATTGTCAGACCCGCAGAGGAGAGACCAGTCCGTCAGGAATAAAAGCCAAGTGAGTTTTGCAAAATCGGTTTCCGAAATTGCCGCACTCGGCTTAAAGGTTTTCTACTGGAGCATATCACCCGGCAGGGTGAAGTGATCTGGTTAAGATATTGGTTGTGATCGGGTAATCGATGAAGAGGATTGATCCAAAACAAAAACCAGATCAAGCATTTTATTAAGAGAGTTTGGAATATCATTGATTTCACTCAATGAAACCCCAAGTAAATTAATCAAAAATACATTTTCGGCCGAGCAGGTCAGGGCGCCAGAGTCGGGACAAGATCCACGTAACTTCAGCAATATTGAAATCACCAGGTACTACAAGGATATCACGATCAGAAAGCATGCATGAAAACAACATGAGCAAATGAGCATTGTAAATAGAGTTATCAATGGAAGGGTGTATATAAAAGCAAGTAATAAAAATACCAACACCATTAATATTTAATTTTACAAATTCTATATCTATAGAGCCACCCACTATTACTGTCTCAGAAGAATATTCTACTTCAACAGCAATAAGCACCCCTCCACCACGTCGAAGAATACGGTATTTTCTATAGATACAGTATCTGTTAGATAGATCTTCACAGCTTGTTTCGGTACATGCAATGGCATTAAAAGGAAAAGAATGGCTTTTAAGGAATAGGCTACTGAGTTTACTACATAGACCTCTTACATTCTGATAGCCAAGTAATAAAGAAGTTGTTAGTTTTTTGTACTATCAGAAACGGGAAGAGTTTTAGATACAACTACTGGGGAGGAAGGTAAAATCGGAGACCGTTTTTTGGTTAGTTTTCGAACATTTTCGATTTTTTGGTAATTTTCGATGTTGTCTTTGTCTTTAGCTGTTGGATACATATACGAAATAAATTTCTTATCTCGGGCGCAATTTCCATGACAGAGAAGTACGGGAGCAGTGGGTCTAAGAAACCCTGTATTAGAGATTAAGTCACAGCCAAGCCACCGAGAGAATGAATTGCATTTTATTTGATACACACTAGACTTGAAAATAAGCGACGCATAGCGATTGGCTGGCCTCTCTTAGCATCTTAAGTACAGGCTTCTACTTTGACGGCGAAAGGGACTTTGAGCGGTTTGATGTCTCTAAATTAAGTAACTTAGTGCTAAGACGCGTGAGCTGCAAAAACTTAAAAGGCAATTTATCCCAATAAAACCAATTAAATATCAATTTAAAGTCGATGCTATTTTAAAGCAAATGAAAATTTTTGTATTGGTTCAAATTTGAAATGGTGTTATATAAAAACTATTTAGGTAACTATGTACTTCAATGATACGGGTCCTTATAATTTGTATACCCTTAACCCATCTTCGACCCCAAAATGTAAATACACCTTATTTGGGATGTTGTCGACAATAAAACTGCAAGTGCTATAATATCCAAACCAGGCAAAAATTCATAAATGTTTAAACGCCAATTTGTCTCGTGGTATGTCGCATTTAAAAAAGTAACTTTATTTTTTTTTTTTTTTTAATTATTTCGTTAATATAAATTGTAGCCAATAATGGAGAACATGTATAAAAATTAGGTTTCAGCTTACTTTGAGCAGTCTTCAAAAAATAACATATTTTATGAATAAAAGCTTAAATAAGGCAGTTAATACTTTGTATGATATCCTTTAGCCTTAACCACTTTCCTTAACCTTTTATTCATGAAAGATACCAGCTTCCGGGTAATTTCTGGACCGATTTTGTGCCACTCATCCAGCAGAGCAATTTTGAGGTCCTTTTTGTTAAAAATGATGTGCTTTCGGATTCTCAATAACATTTAAATCTGGACTCTGGGCCGGTGGAATTATATTATAAATAGTTTCTTCCGAGCTACTCGGCCATGGAAGTCATATTGAGCCAGTTTTGGACGCTCTAGCTTAGGGTTTTTCCTTGTTTTCCTGATGATCATCCGCTCATCCTCATTGGTGAAAATCGTGTTTGGGCCATTCCGCACTTGTCCTCGATCAGATTTTCGTGCATCAAGTGCCGAATGATGTTGTTCACAGTGGAAGTGCTCAGATTGACCATTTCAGCTAAGAAACACCGGAGATATGAAAGATAGAATGTAAATTATGAAGCATAGGTAGAGTACTGTTGGGTCATAAGTTAGGGTTATCTTTTAGTCAAGCTAGTAGAGCCTTCTTAATTGTTTTTCTAGCAGAGATTAAAGGAAAATATCTGAAAACCTATATAAGTTGAAGCTCAATCAGACGTTATTTTTATAGTTAAAAACTCAATTAGGGGTAGCTGTCCCATATGCTGAACTAGTGTTAAGTATCTTTGCATTGGGCAAAATCCCAAACTACCCTTCTATGTTGGTAAAAGTAAAAAATAGTTCAAGTTTTGTTAAAACAATATAGAAATTAAGTGCAGCAACTTTCCCATACACTAACGGATTGCTGACGAATACAAAAACTTGGTGTACAAGAGGGACTCTCGACGCATAAGCTATTATCGCTATCTGAAAACCACCGACGTATCGTGTATTCAATTCGAGAACGAGAAGAGGTATAGATAATTGTAAACAAACTTGATGTGTCTGTGGTTAAAGAGAGCTTCTGTTCCAAATCTAGCGATAATTGTCTCTGAGATCGAAACGACAGACATACATGGCTTTATTAATTCGGCTCTTACCCATTTCAGGAGTTAGGGGTATAGAAAAAAACCCGACAGTAAGTACACATAATTAGTACCAAAATTAATATATGACCGCAATAGAATGGGTCTTCTCCAACTGCTAGGTGCCTATTATTGCATAAGTAACCTAATCTTAGATCGCAGTTTATTTGATGTGGCTATATTTTGAATATCTGCGTGCCATAAAAACCATATTTTTAAACACAATATTAAGGCTCAAACACAGACTCAATAAATGCCGGATGAAATGGGGAAAGAGTGCAATGTGCAAACTGTGTGCCGGGCTCTGCGCAACCAAAACTTCAAGGCCCGAGTATATTGTAAAAAGTACTTCTTAAACGCAAAAAAATAAGACACTTGAATGACGTTCGCCAAAATCCACATTAGTATTGGACGTAGATGTACTTAAGGAGATAGTATATCCAAGTGGCCCAACAATACCAAGCACCGGTTTGTTAACGCGCGGACAATAGCGTTATGCAAACAACCTTACACCCAACCGACCGAGGGGCACACCGTTAGCGTGCGGCTACGAAGAAAGAAGGCACCATAAGAGAAAAGGTAGAAAATTTTGAGTATGTCTAATCGGAACTGTTAAACTTATTTGGCTAACTAATTCAGAAGAATCAATTTCACCATTAATAAATTTGTGTAAAAAATCAACAATTGTTGTGCGATCAGAAAGAGATGGCAAATTTATTAATAAAAGTCTACTATTGTAAGAAGGTAGGTTAATATTAGTATCCCACTGAAGACCCCTGAGAGCGAAAAGCATAAATTGTTTTTGCACCGATTCTAATCTGTCGTGATGAATTCTGTGCTTGGGGTACCTAGGGTATTCTAGAATCGGGCGTACAAGAGAAGTATACAGAGTTTTGATTATGTAGGGATCGTCGAATTCCTTCGACCAGCGGCTAATGAGTCCTAGGACACCAGATGCTCAAGTATCAATGAAGGTGATGTACTTATCAAATAAAAGTTTTGAATCAAAAAGGATTTCTAATTCACAACCCATTCAATGCGATTTAATGGTTTATTATCAAGAATATAAGATAACGATATATAAAAAGACATTATCTTACGTTTACTACAAGCGAGATATAACAATTTTATTTAACACCAAGTTTAAAAATTATTTAGATCCGATTATAATTGTTGAGCTGACTCAGAAAATTTAGCCATGATGAGCAGCCGTGACTAATTTATAACTGAAGGGAGATCGTTTATGAAAAGTTTAAATATAAAAGGTCCAAGATGCATACTAGAGGTAACCTGAACAGCCATGGCAACGAGAGACTTGAAGTAAACGCAATGTATAATTAAAGTTAAGTTATCTTTGATCCCAAAGAAGAAGGTTTTTTCGAAAGCCCCAGAGTTGTAATTTATGAATTAAGGGATAGTGATTAACGGAATCAAAAGCCTTATTAAAGTGTAAATAACTACAATTTATCTTGAAAACCCCTAACTACAATAGAAGTAAATTCTAACAAGTTAGTGGTAGTAGATCTTTGTTTTATATATCCGTGCTAATATGGTGAAACAATGCATTTTGCAAAGATGCTGCAGATGGGAAATGATCACATTTTCAAAAATTTTTGGAAACGCAGACAGTTTTGATATACCCTTGTAATTCTGAACATTTTTTTTGTTCCCTTTTTATACCCTTAACCCATGAAATGGGTAAAAAAAGGGTATAATGTTTTTGTGCAAATGTATGTAACAGGCAGAAGGAAGCTTCTCCGACCCCATAAAGTATATATATTATTGATCAGCATCAACAGCCGAGTCGATTTAGCCATGTCCGTCTGTCTGTCCGTCCGTCCGTCTGTCCGTCCGTCCGTCTGTCCGTCCGTCCGTCTGTCCGTCTGTATGTATGAACGCGTCGATCTCAGAAACTACAAAAGCTAGAGACTCCAAATATTGGATATGAGCTCTCCTAATCCCTAGGCATGACAAGTTTGTTTCAAATTTTCGATAACTTTTCAGGTTTACGATATACACATGTAATCGATAACAAAAAATTCTTGAATTTCAAAAAACTGAAAATGAGGATTGAAACTATAAGAAAAATAATGAACTTCTGTAAAAATTTCATTAAAATCGGTTGAGAAACACCGGAGATATGAATCCATCAAGCATTGGTTCAGTAGTACATGTACATATGTGTATGTCTGTCAGCCCGACCGTCTGTCCGTCTGTATGATCAAGGGTTAAGGGTATCTTCTAGTCGAGCGTACTCGACTAGAGCCTTCTTACTTGTTTATGTAGAGGAATAATAGATGACTTTTTCTATATTTTCGGAAATAGTATATAATTGAAGACAGACTAAACAATTTATACGAAGGCTTTTAGAGTCTCTAAGCACAGTATCTAAATACACTAGAAATCTTCGGGGATAAAATGGGCTTAAGGACTTAGAAGAAAACTTTCTTTAAATTCTGGTCTGAATATGCAATTGGATCTATTTATATGATACTGGTATGGCAAAACAATTTAATGGTGACATGAGGAATATGTCATTTGAAAAAACTTTGCATAGCCTCATCAGAAATGGCAGTTAAATTCACTTTGCATTAACAAAATCAAAAAATCGCTTGTGATCCCGCTCAAACTGTAGTTTATTATTAAGGACTGAAAAACTGGATCTGGCATTCAAGTATAACGAATAAGCTGTGAAAGAGTTAGTTTTTTGAAATTCTTGTCCTTTATTTTTATTTTTATTATACCCTTAACCCATGAAATGGGTAAAAAAAAGGGTATAATGTTTTTGTGCAAATGTATGTAACAGGCAGAAGGAGGCTTCTCCGACCCCATAAAGTATATATATTCTTGATCAGCATCAACAGCCGCGAGTCGATGTCCGTCTGTCTGTATGTATGAACGCGTCGATCTCAGGAACTACAAAAGCTAGATACACCAGATTTCGGATATGAGCTCTCCTGATCCCTAGGCATGACAAGTTTGTTTTAAATTTTCGATACCTTATCTGGCTTACGATATACACATGTAATCGATAACAAAAAAATCTTGAATTTAAAAAAACTGAAAATGAGGATTGAAACTATAAGCAAAATAATGAGCTACTGTAAAAATTTCATTAAAATTTGTTCAGAAACACCGGAGATATGAAACCATCAAGCATTGGTACAGCGGTATATGAGTGTGTCTGTCAGCCCGATCGTCTGTCCGTCTGTATGGTCAAGGGTTAAGGGTATCTTCTAGTCGAGCTTACTCGACTTCTTACTTTTTATTTTTTTCTTAAATTATTAGACCTGTAAGGTTTACCAACTGAAACACACAAAATTGAATATGGAGTATAAAGTTTTGTAAAAAATACTGATCCACATCCAAGGTCATCAGACCAGTCGAGGCAAGACCAGTCAGCCTGGGATAATAGACGAGTTAGTTTTTCAAAATTGGTTTTGCGAAATTGACGAACACAACTGAATGGTTTCACTTCAAGGTATTTTGCTTGAGCAGGTATTCTAACATTGGATGGTACAAATCTTCGTCTAGAAGATACTAAACTTGATGAGGTTTTTCAACCGATTTTAGTACAAATTTGACAGAATTTTATTATTTTATTAATGATTTCAAAATTCAAGTTATTATTGTACAGTCAGCCTCACCTTAAAGTGAGCAAGGTCGAGCAAAATGTGTAAATGCATGCTATATCCGTATTTCCCAATATTTTTAAAAAATTCCAAAAACCCATGAAATATACATATATTAACCACCAGAATCAATATTTCAGGACAACACTTATTTGAATTTTTAGCTCGAATATTATAGGTATAAATAGACTAATCCTTCAAAGTCAGTTCGGTTATATCCTGCATCTCCGATGGAATCAGCCAAAAAGGACTATGGGCAACGGACTACCATTAAACAACAAAAACTCGTTCTGAAATACTTTAAAACCGGAAATTTCGAACGGAACGCCGAATAGCTGAAATATTCAATCTGGGGGCCACAACTGTAAACCACATCATTTGGCGCTTTTTCCGCGAAAATCGGATGGGGAACAAGGGATGAATGGCCAACCACGATTTTCGCCAAAGAGAATGAGCAAGGGATCATTAAGAAAACGCGGGAAAACCTGAAGCTATCAGCCCCAAACCCTTCTCAATAGGTTCAGGATGAAAAGAGGAAAGAGTATAGTGTGCAAGCTGTACGACAGGTTCTGCGGAACCATGACTTCCATGACCGAGTAGCACGGAAGAAACATTTTATAATTGCAAAAAATAAAACTGGGATGAAGATCCATTTGGATAAGGATTTGGATTCCTGGCACTCAGTCAACTTTAAGGGCGAGTCCAAATTCAACATTTGTGGCTCAAACGAACCGTTTTATGTGTGGTGTCGGTCCAGTACTGAGCAGAATCCCAAACCCTTAAATACAACAGTCAAGCACGGTGGAGCAAGTGTCATGGTATGGGCATGTAAGTGGTCAACCAGTGCCCGAATCTTGGTGATTTTTTAGAGTACAATGGGCAATAATATGTACCTCCATATCCTACAAAAAAAATTGACTCCAACTTGCCGAGAAGCTGGGAATCCGGAGTACTTTCTGGTTCTACCAAGACAACGACCCGAAGTATAAGTCCGGAATAGTGCAGACCTGGCTCATCTGGAGCTGCCCTCACATGATTATTCCACCGGTCTAGTCTCTAGACTTAAATGTTATTAAAAATTTGTGGGCTCTGCTGGAAAATAACATCGTAAAAATGCTCTTCTCGATGAGTGGAGGAAAATCGGTCCAGAAACTACACAGAAGCTGGTATCTTTCATGAATAATGGGTGAAGAGCAGTTACTAAGGCTTAAGCATGTCATACTAAGTATTAACACACATAGTTATGGTCTTATACGCTAAATGTTTTACCTTTTTAAGTTTGCTGACAATAAGCGGAGTCCTGTATTTTGGATATGTTTTCAGTTTTTTACTAATTATTATATTTATCCAACATTTTAAAAAAAATGTTACTTTTTTAAATGTGATGTACAATGAGTCGAATTGGCACAAAAACATTTTTGAATTGTTGCCTAGTTTGGAGATTATATCACTTTTTTATTGCAATTTTTTGGTTGACCTTGCTCATGTGAGGCTGACTGTATATTATTAACCGGAAAAGTTATCCCAAATTATACACAAACTTGTCCTGCAAAGGGATTAAAAGAGCGCTTCTAAGATCGACGCGTTCATACATACAGATGGACAGAAAAGCGAACATGGCTATATCGTCTCTGCTATTGGTGCTGATCAAGAATATAGATACTTTATGGGGTCGGAGGTGCTTTCTTTTGCCTGTTACATAGTTTTGCACAAAACCATTAAACCCATTTTTACACATTTCACAATAAAAATAAGTACGCACATTTTAGGCGTACACTGTTCTTTGAATGAGTATAAACGTTGTGAAGTCAATAAACTCTGAACGCGGAGCAGAAAATGTTGAAATTAATCAATTCTACGTAAAGGCATATGCAATTTTGTGCAGATAAAAAATATCAAGACAATTTAATATGGTTTTAAATAAAAATCTATAGCAACAGCAATTACAAGTCTAAGAGGTCAAGTGTTGTTTATTGGCTACATGAAGGCGAAACCAGTTTTTAAATAGTTACAAAAGGGGGAGAAGATAGAAAAAATTCCAGCCGGCATCAAATACTAATGAAAAACAAACAAAACGTTGTACCTGACCAAGTTGAAAAAATAAGACGTCTAAAAGCAACTGTTCCAACACAAAGAAACATTAATATTATCTTATTTGTGTAGTTAACAATTTGTTTAAATATGAGACCCAAATACATCAAAGTGGTGAAAAGGCAACAACAAAACACACGTCACAAACGACCACACTGGCGTCTAAAACATAGTGTTGCTCAGTGTGGCGAAGAAAAAGAGATCTAACTGCTGAAGTGATGCTTGGCTTTAAACTTCAATCGAATGAGTGCGCAAAAGAAAAAGGTAAAAGCAGCAACAACGGATGAATAACAGAAACGTATAATCACTTACGCAGTGTCGATCAACATTTGGCGTTGGTCAAAAAAGCGGCTTGGCGCTCACAGGAACATTCAGTTGTGCTGCAAACGTTGGGCGCGATACACGTCACACTCTATAACTGGAGTGTTACGGTACTAAGCGAGGTCTTGTTAAATTTAACTAAATATCGTGCAGCATTAACTATAACTATTATTTGTGACTGTGCCTCGAAGAGAGATAGAAAAGCTGTGCAAGCTCTTTAGATTTGTTGTATTAGTGATTTCAGTACTGTTAGTGTGCTTGTTTCAATGTCTTTAAGCGCGGACCGTTCCTACAAAATAAAGCTGCGCGATATGGAAAACGCGTTTAAATATAGACGAATACCCTATCCAAAGCGGTAAGTCATAATAAGAAATAAAAAAGACACGCAATAAACTTTCGTATATACAAGACTGAATTTGCTTTGAGGCAAGTGTGCCTGGGAAACGGCACTTTGTTTTTATCCAATGTGTTCGCCATAAATTTAATGAGTAATTGGATACCGATCATAATTACATGTTGGAAAATGCTTACCAACTTAACTTAAACTGACTTAAATTTAACATGACGTGCACTCAATTCCGAACTCTACTCCTCAGCTTATAACTTTCGGTTTTCTTAACAACCCCAGATGTCAACTTTGGCGTCGTTTAAAAGCGAAATTATTTTTCTGATTTCAAGTGATTGCAGTGCATTCATGGACAGCTGCAACTGGTTTATTTTGCTGCCCAAGCAAAATTCTGTACATGTTACCGTTTAGTGTTACTTCATGCCAGCTCGCGTTTTTTCTTTTAATACCCTTAATATGGAATGAGTAAAAAAGTGTGTAATGGTTTTGTATAAAAGAATGTAACAGGCAGAAGGAAGCATCTCCGACTACATAAAGTATATTCATATATTATATTCTGAGTCGATATAGATATATCCGTATGGATGATCGCGTCGATCTAGATAAGACTAACAAGTTTGTTTCAAATGCTAGATAACTTTCCCGGTTTATGATATATATCTTCAAGTCGAGCTTACTTGGCTAGATTTTTCAGTTATTTCTTTTTATCTTTCTAATCTGTAGTCTGTATTTTCAGTAGCTAACAAGTGTTGATCAGCCTGCACGCTGGCTTTTATTATAAGTTTATACTTTGATACCGAAGGCAAAGATTATATTGGGTTTGTTTCTACGGAAAAGACTTAAACCTTAATTAAAATCGGCGTCAGACAACGGGCAAGATAGGAGCACACAGAGGGAGTAGAAAATATTTAAGAAGTACACAAATCGAAAAAAAACACATCTTTATCGAAATTTAACCAGGTCTTTTGCAAATTGGCTTGTGCCATTTTTAATATTTGCATTAAAATAACAGGCCACACCCTTTTTACCCAAAGGTTCAGAATTTTTACTACCTCATTTTGTATAACATTATTCTGGTATCAGAGTATACTCTAGTGTACCAGTAAAAAGTTGATTTTGTAAAATGTTCATCATGTTGTCCGTCCGGCTGTGCGCATCTTTTTCCACACCGGTAAAGCTGGAAATTTGGGCGGATTACATAATGTGTCAAGATTTGGGTATTATGTCCACTGACAAAAAATTAAGCCACAAATTTGCCAAATTCTTATGGCTAGAGATACAAAAGTTTTAACGTTTCCAAAAACATTCTGCTCGCCTCTTAAAGTTGGAAATCCCCATAATCCTTATATCTTTATAGTTTTTGAGCAAAAGTAACTTAAATTTTGAATGAAGATAGCTAGTGACATTCCCGTAACATATGTATGCATCAGAACAAATGTCGCCTCTACTCTAGCCGCTCATGTACTCCCCCGTTGTAAGCAAACTCGTTAACACTCGATTTTATTTGGTATCAGAGTATTGCACTGTCGGTTGCGTCTGATTTCATATGCTTGAAGATCATAGTTCGCTGGCTGTGTGCTTAGTATTCGAAGGCCACGTCGTTCACCTCTTTCACTTATTGTGCAACTTATGTTAGACCCAAAAGTGTTGCAATTGTGAGCTCATTAGACAAATACTATCTAGTTGCAGACTTCTTGACTTTTAAAGGTAGTCACTATTGTGTTATGGTGAAGTTTTTTATACGTCTTATAACATCAAAATACCAGCATTAAACAAGAGGTAAATTGTAAGGGGTCAGCAGTGGTAATGTAGCTATTTTGAAACATAATTTGGTAGCGTTCCTTAAAAATCTCCGTCAGTTGTCCCTTGTAAAGGAGACTTCTTTGCACCGGTTTTGAATATTGTTACATCCGAGCGTTTAGTTTTGTTTTGTTTAATCTGATTGATTGACTAATCACTTAGTCTGTTAGCTTATTAATAGATTAGAGTTGTTATTATAATGTATATATAAATACGCAAGTTACAATTTAATATTTCATTATTTTTACCACGTTAGCAATGGAGAACCGTCATGATGGTAAAACAACAACAAAACTCATTCAGAACGTTGCATAAAGATAGAGAAATAACTGGCAAGCAAGGCAACGTCGTCTAACTTTGAGAATATTCCTTGCGATTTATTTTTCTAGATTGTTGTATGTATTAATTTGATTAAAATATATGAAAAATTATTTGAAAGTAAGGGAATTCTACATGTAACACGGTTTTTTGGACTAAATGCAATGTTTACCAAATAAGTGTGTACACACACATACAGTGTCTCACATATGATTTCATTTGGTTACATTATGGAAACCTGCTTGCCATAAAAGCCTGATTTGTGGTACTACCTTTAGTTAAATCATGTATTTTGGGTGCAATTATCGTCCTTGTTGATGGACAAACGGACTATTATTAAACAAAGGAAACTCATACTGGAACACTTCAAAAAAGGAAACAGATACATTTGTTCGTTTTGTATGGTTGTACGGTTAACAGCTTATTATTACAATGTAAGCATTAGCATGCCATGCGACAATAATAAATAAATTTTCGTATAGTCTTATTCATGCTTTCTAAGCTGTCTGCTTCCCGCATGTTGATTTTTGTTTTGTGTGCAAGCGTGTACGGAGAGTTTTGACAGGGTATCATTATATTGTCTATAGTTTTTGAATATGGTTCAAAAATTGTTGATTGAGTTCTTGTGTATATCGGGAACCGATATCGACATTTAAACTTGTTCTTCATAAGGGGTGCTATATTTCAAATCTGAAATCTCTAGCTCATATAGTATCCGAGATTGCCATGTTCATAAATACAGATGGACGAAAGTAATTATATAATGACTCGCATTTTGATGTTGAAGAATATATATAATATATACACGTTATGGGGTCGCAGAGACATTCTTCTGTATGTTACATAGCACAAAACTATTATACCCTTAATGGGTAATTTCGTGGGTTTAGAGTGTATAAAGTTGATGCATAACAACTGATTAACGCAATTATGCGATAAATTTGCAGATCAACACTTAGCTTGGTGTACAAGCACCAGCATAAAGGGAAAACTACGTGAATAGCTTTCTCTTAATATACAAAGATCACCTGTCTGTGGGTGGGGCTGGCAATGCGTAATGTGTAATATCAAACCGAAAGACTTAACGATTATCATTGAATTTTTGTTAAGCCTCTGCTTCATTTTTTGACTTTTGGCACGCGAATTGCAGTGTTTCGAAAAAAGATTTTAGCATTATATGTTTGTATGTATTGCTGTTGACTATATTGACTATGTGACTATATTCGGAGACAATATTATAAAGTGGATATATAGATAATTTGTGGCGCTTAAGTTGAATATTCATCGTCTTGACATTGGTATTATTTGCTCGTAGATTTCATCATGAGAAAACTCTGTGTATGATGCTGATTTGTCTGCTATTTTGCGTTGATTACCACAGCTCACAATTTTTTTTTTAATCGGCTTACGTGGCATGTCTTTGATTTAAGTCAATGAAATAGATGTATTCTTTGAAGTATTAAATATATAAATTGTGTTATCCGTTTATTAAATTATGAATGATGTTCATAAATGTAAATATTGAATTTAACTTGCCTAGTAAAGCTGCTTTGCTCTTAAGTGTAATAATAATAGCGTCAAATACGTCTGTTCCAAACTGTAACTTGCTATTCAAATTTGTGTCAATCATTCGAGTGGACGCCAAAGAAAGTTGTTTGAAAAAAACAAACGGTAATAGCAGCAGCAGCACCTTTCCATACCTTGCCCGATGCGTTGGCCCAGGAGTAGACTTCGAAGTCGGTCATCTGCAGAATTTACAACTTGTTTTATCGCCAGTTGACCCACATACATATAAGATAAGATAATACATCCTAAAAAAGTTACCACTTGGCCTACTGTAGTTCTCTTTTATACCCCGAACTAATGAAATTGGTAAAAATATAATGGTGTAATGGATTTATGCAAATGTACGTACATATGTATAGTTTTGATCAGCCAAGTCAATAAAGGCATGTCCGTCTATATATCAGTATAAGTGACACAGGAAGTATAAATGCTTCACTATTGGAACATAAACTACTTTATACCATAGCCAGATCATGTTTCGTTTTAATTTTTTGTCTTGGGATGCCATGTCTAACTCCTGCTGCACGTAGATGACATCCTTCTTAGAAGTCTACATAAATTTGAATGTCACATACATTCATACCGCGCTCATACTTTTCCTTTGCATGGTGATTCTAACATCCATTTTTAAATTGGTATACATTTTTGATTGTAGAAGATTGTAGATTTTTGTCTTTGAAGAAGTATAAAGAATGAGTGCGCTAAACGAATTGGATGGCATTTTTTGCACATTTTTACAGCATAAAATAAAAATTTAATGGAAATATCGGCAATCAAGTCGTCCACGGACACCATCATAGCGCCTTTTTGTCTTTATACACGCAAACTTTAAAAAGATAAATCGATAACTAAAAATCAATAAAACCAAATACATACATACATATGTATTTTCCACAATCTTACAGACACCTAAACTCGCGACAAGCTAGCATGACAAGGTTTGATACCAGGCTTACAAGTTGTGCCCCCGACTCTTCGCATTTGGAAATCAAAAACGTCAAAAACTATATGCGTTTTTGAGATAAATCTGCCAAATTTTATCTCAAGAAAAAAATTTAACATTCCTAGGCGAAGACCACTTGTAAACTCGGATTCATGTTATATCTCCCAAAGATGTGCTTAAAAAATTGGCCTGCCACCAATAACGGCCACTTTTAAAACGAACATCCCCATATCTTTCACAGGTATTGAGCTAGATTTACCAAATTGGGCAAGGTAGTGATGTCCCTTAAAGACGAGCATCAGCACCCCATAGTTCTCCCTTAGCAATCCATCTGCAGGGCTTTTACTTTTATTTTTGCTGAACCGAATCAAACAAATATTGCCCATACGTTGCTTGGATTTGTGTCCAGATAGAAACTCTTCTCAGTTGGATAGCGTAACCATACGTGGTCCATTGTTGACAGCACTTAGAAATAATTGGACAAGCATTTTGCCTGGGCAATCGATAATAAGTGGATATACCTCGCATGCCCTTAACCCTTGAACACCTTGACGGACAGACGCCCGACCCTCTGTCTGACAGACATACACATACATACGTGTACTACTGTACAAATGCTTAATGGTTTCATTTCTCCGGGGTTTCTGAACCGACTTAAAAAAAAATATCACAGATGTTTATTATTTTGTAAATATTTTCAATACCCATTTTCAAGATATATCTGTTATCGATGACGTGTATATATCGTTAACCTAAAAAGTTATCGAAAATTTGAAACAAACTTGTTCTGCCTAAGTATTAAGAGAGCTCATATCCAAAATCTGGAGTCTCTAGCTTTTGTAGTTCCTCAGATGCGTTCGTACATACAGACAGACAGACGGACATGTCCATATCGACTCGGCTGTTAATGCTGCCCTTTTTAGGTAATGCTAATTATGATTTTAGCAATAATGATGATTTAATTGCGACGATGTTGTTTAAATAGTCACTTTTAGCCAGTGACTGGTGTGAATACTGTACGGACAAATTTTTTTGCCAAAATTCATAAAACGAAAGCAGCAAGACAAAACAATTGGTCGTCTATCCGAACCTTGTCTTAACTAACCGCTGTTAAAGTAACTCAGGTTGTTTTAAGTTGCATGCTGAGATTTGGAAAAACTCCAAAGCAATTTGCAGTTGAAAGTTGCTGCAATAAAAACTAAGGCAAATGATCGATTTTCGTATAAAATACTTCCTCAAAGTCTAAATCTGAAATCGGTAATAGAGCATGTAGACAACACACTACAGTCGTTTGCTGTTTTAACTGTCATCGCATCTAAAGGCGAAACAAGAGAGAGAAAGCGAGAGAGTGAGGGAGCGCGACTGCATTGCATGCATTGGCTGGGACATTCAACTTAGATGAAGCGCATGTTAAATGTTACCTGGAGCTAGGCCGATTTTGAAAACATTCTTGTGCCACATCCGTTAAAAGTTGAAAATATGGAGACTTTAACTGAGTTGTATATTTTTTTCCAATAACAATTTAGATTGAGTAATATAAGCTATTGCAAAATATTGCTTTATTTTTTAATAAAAAACTATAATTAAATAAAATAATATGGTCACGTCTAATCACAAACTTAAATTTAAAGGTTCATCAGCGGCATGATGCTGTTGATGCTGATCAAGAATATGTATTTCTTGAGATCGGAGATGCTTACTTCCTTACTACCTGTTACATACTTCAAATCAAAACCCTTTTTTACTTGTTTCGCTGGTTATAGGATGAAAATATTGATGGTTTGTCATGTTTGTCTTTAGTACAGTTATTGTGTGTACACTCGTTGTTGTTTTTAATTTTTGTATCATTTAAATATGAGATTTAACTATTTACTCTTAAAACTATTAAACAAACTAAACGAACATTATCATTAACAAAGATACATTTTTAACATTAATTAAGGCACTAAATTCAACATATGTATATATGTACATATGTATGTAAGTGGCATTTCCATTATTTAGCGCAGCATTCAAAACCTTGTGAATGCACAACTAATTTGCTTAGAAACATATCTACACTTGTTTTTTAGAACACAATATTTTACTAATCACGATAGTGTGGCATAGCTTTGAGCGTAATGCATATACATTTTTAGGTATTAGGTATTTATGAACTTGTGCGCCATCAGACCATCAGCTAGTGCGTCAATTAGAAAAAAAAAACCCGTTAAGCAGGACTGTGGAGTATGAAATAATTGCATATACTTTTCTATTACGTTTAGATCTTGTGTCAATGCGTTGTTGTTTGCCATCGCCACACAAGGCGTTATTAAGACAATACTTGTTCAACATTTTTTGGAGAAATTTTGTTGTACACCTACTTTAAAGGCGCTGGTATAAAAAAACATATGGTGAAAATACAAATACTCGCATTTTCGAATGCACATAAAGATACGCAAATGTCGTGTACAATAAATGTACAGTGGCTTACATATATCACGCAGTGTCAATTCAAAAATTGAAAGTTCTATAATGTTTTAACTAGAAAAAAACACAAAATCTGTACGCTCCATTTTGCTTAAGTTATATCACATTTAAAAAGGAAGTTTCTTTGTTGCTTATACTTCTTATAAGTCAAATAAAAATTGTTTTTTTCGGCATATAAATTATACATATTACAAATTAAAGATATACAGTTTTCATTTTAAGAGCTATGAACACCAATTGCGGTATGAAGTAGAGTCCCGCCCAATTGTATTTTTTTGCGTCCGTTTTTAAAGTATTATTAATAGAGAGGAGCATAAAATTGTGCCGTGTGCTATAAACGAACAAAACCAAAAATGTTGACAAAAAATTTGTTTACTACACGCTTTAAAATTACCTTGTCATAAATATATTAAAGTTTATTGAACTTTGGTAAAGCAAATGTAAATCTAAGCAATATTTTTTTTATTTTTTAGCATGTCAAAGAAGCCCAATCATTCTCTGACCCGGAGGCTAAAACTAGTTATGTTATAAGACACATAGTTTTGTCGGTTTTTGGTATTGGTTAATGTTAATGACCTTGTAGAACCTTATTGCCAAAGTCATGGCCGCAAAAGTTTTGCATGTAAGATGAGAGCAAATCTTGAATTTTCATAATTCATTAGCTCCCCTTATTTTTTCATCTTGCTACGCCACTTTAACTCAACAGCCCGCGGGCTAATAAATTCAACTAATAGCTTGGCGAGCCAACTTCGACAAGTTCAAAAACCTTTCAAAATATGTATAATGAGTTCGAGTATTTATTAATTGCTTCAAGCTAAAACTTAAGTTGTAGCCGTATAGTTTGCTTAAGCGTTTTGCCATACCTTGCGTGCCGTATCTCCTTCGCGTCCACAAAGATAAAGCAAGTACTAAGATATTTAAATACAAAATTACAAAATGGTTTAGACACATACAATTTATAAAGCTTGTTTTTTCTATTGTATGATCTGGCTTCGTAGTCCACCATAAAGCAGTTAATTATCTATCAGCTCCCCTACTAAATCACTCCCTTGCTTATTTTTATTATAATTTATAATGCTTAATGCTCTTCAATAGTAAAGGCTGCCATAAGTAGCTTGCTGATTGCATTTACGGTTTGAATAGTTGAACATTTTTATACCCTTAACCCATGAAATGGGTAAAAAAAAAGGTATAATGGTTTTGTTGACAAGTATGTAACAGGCAGAAGGAAGCTTCTCCGACCCCATAAAGTATATATATTCTTGATCAGCATCAACAGCCGAGTCGATTTAGCCTTTTCCGTCTGTCTGTCTGTCCGTCCGTATGTATTAACGCGTCCATCTCAGGAACTACAAAAGCTAGAGACTCCAGATTTTGGATATGAGCTCTCCTAATCCCTAGGCATAGCAAGTTTGTTTCAAATTTTCGATAACTTCTCAGGTTTACGATATACACGATTACGATATACACACACAAATTTTTGAAAATAATGAACTTCTGTGAAATTTTCATTAAAATCGTTTAAAAAACACTGGATATATGAAACCATAATGTGTATGTCTGAAAGCCCGACCGGTCGAGGGTTAAGGGTATCTTCTAGTCGCGCTTACTCGACTAGAGCCTTCTTACTTGTTTTATCCTTTAATTGTAATAAAGCAAATACTTTTCATTAAACAGGAATATAGACAGCGACAATGTTTAAATATGTTGTTATTTGTACGCTATGTATGTATTTTTAATTTATCTTTTATTAATATTAGCATATTATATAGTCATTTACTTGTTAAGTATTTTGCGAATGAATTTTCTTGAGATTATCCAGTTTTAAAGTTCTTATTTTAATAATTACACGTTAATGAGCATGTCAAAGAAGCCCAATCATTCTCTGATCCGGATGCCAAAACTAGTTATATTATGTTATAAGACACATTGTTTTGTTGATTTTTGGTATTGGTTAATGTTAATGACCCTGTAGAACCTTATTGTCAAAGTCATGGCCGCAAAAGTTTTGCATATAAGAAATCTGAGTTGCGTCTTGCGGTAAATCTAATTGTGATGTGTCCGTCAGATACATTTAATGTTTACTATTAGTGGTATCATTTATACCACTATTGCAAGTAAGGTAAGTTAACTAAATAATCCTTATCTCTTAAAGATGGAATTTATACGTGTAAATGAAAAAAAAAAAGATTAAAAAATCTTTAGATGAATTACATAATGGATACATATACATGGATATCGAATAGAGTACTTCAATTAATAGGGGGACAACAACTAAAAATGTTGAAATAATTTGTTCACTTTGTCTTATCTGTTTATCTATTTGTAGTTCAGTGGAGTTGATTGCACTTCTGGCCATATCGTGTACTTTTTTTCTATTTATGCACACAAACAAATTAAACAGTCGCCTTAAGGAAATGGAGATGAAGATACAGCCATCAGAGTTCTCGGCCCTGGGATTAACTGGCAATCAGATAACCGGACATGATGCGGACAGTAAGTAATATAAATATAAATATAAATCCAAGAACATTCTTCACCTAGGCTGGACACAGTCCAAAAATTAATAATAAGTCACAGCATTTAAATAAGATCTTGAAAATACAAATTATTTTTATTTTTTTAATCTCTAATGATAATTGTATATTAGTTCTGTACAATGTACGTCATGTTTTTTTATTCGTCTGAGTGAATCCAATTATTTTCGATACCCTGGATATTAATTAAATTGATTTTTGTATATATAATATCAATTAGAGTAAACTTTTTTGGTTGTCACATGATCAAAGTACAAATTGTTTGCTTGCAAAGTAATGCAAAGAGTACACATCAAATTTGTAGTGTATAGAGTATTGGAATATGTTTTGTTTTGTCCACAGTTATTTGACGTTACAAGAAGTCTTCGTCAAAATAATAATGCCGACCAATGTATTTTGCGTCTTAGAAAGATCTGCATAAAAAATTTGGATGCCACGTACACTCCCACGCTTTTTGAAATCGGAAATGTCTTTGGCTCCAAAGTTTTTAACCTAGGCTCATTTAATGTGGTGGTGGTTTACTACTGACGAACATAAAAAGAGTTATGACCACGCACTTTCTCTTTGTAATCCAATCACATCTCATTTCAAATCACAAACATTAACTTTTGGGCATTCAAAAAAAAATACATTTCTTAGGATTTAAATATATTTATTTCTAAAAGCACGTAAGGTGGACATTATTCATTAAAAACAAGTAAGAAGGCTCTAGTCGAGTAAGCTCGACTAGAAGACCTTGACCATACAGACGGACAGACGATCGGGCTGAAAGATATACATATATGGCTGTGTACTACTATAATAATGCTTGATAGTTTCATATCTCCGGTGTTTCTTAACCGATTTTAATAAAAATGTAATAATTTTGTTTATATTTTAATCGTAATTTTCAATTTTTTGAAATTTAAGATTTTTTGTTATTGATTCCATGTGTATATCGTAAACCTGAGAAGTTATCGAAAATATGAAAAATATACAAACTTGCTATGCCTAGGGATTAGGACAGCTCATATCCAAAATCTGGAGTCTCTAGCTTTTGTAGTTCCTGAGATGGACGCGTTAATACATACGGACGGACAGACAGACGGACAGACAGACATGGCAAAATCAACTCAACGGCTGTTGATGCTGATCAAGAATATATATACTTTATGGGGTCGAAGAAGCTTCCTTCTGCCCGTTATATACTTTTGCACAACACCATTGTACATTTTTCTTACCATTTCTTGGGTTAAGAGTATAAAAATGTCTTACCAAAACCACTAAAAAAGCGCGTTGTTTTAATACATTTTCGCTCCCGTTTCCAATATACACCCAAATTATCTTAATTTGAGTCTTATTTCATATATTTTTATTTATATATTTTTTCCTTATTGTCATTATAGAGCACGATGACATTAATACGCTACATGGCACATATCAATATCTCAAAAGCACCGGTCAGGTAAGAAGTGCAATTCATTTATTTTTGTATTGGCCGTATTTCCCATACATGTGTCTCACTTACATTGGTTGGTCATATAAATCCTTGCAACCATATAGGCATACACTTAAGCTACAAATCATTGGAAAGTTAGCTTCATTTTCTTGGTGTTTGATATTTACTTCAAGTGTATTTTGCTGCTATTTGCGTCATGGTTATAAATTTAATAAGCGTTTGTTTGCTCATAACTTATCGAAGGTCGCTCATTGAAGGGGCTTAGAACACTTGCTCTCTCACTCTCACTTTTTGCTCTCGCTCACGATTACACATTCACACCATACACATGCAACACAAACATAAACTCATTATTTCTAACGCATAAAAATCAGGTGGTCTTTAAACTTCAAAAATGTATATCTTTCCGTTTTTCGGATACACTATTATGGCTGTGATTCTCTTCGACCTCTTTACACTAACACAAATCTACAGTCTCACTCAGTTATGCAATTTTGTAAGAGCAGTCTTGTTTTCAGTCCTTATTCGATTTTATTTTTTATTTATTTAATTGAGTTAGTTGCTAAATGCAAGAGTTGCAAAACAGAAGTGGTAGAAATTGGATCAAAGATTTTTTTTTAATGAAACGGTTGAAAGGTAAGTCCGATGGTAGCATTAAGTTGAGTTGAGTTGATTAAAAAATAACTGGTGGCCAGACGAGACATGACAACTAAATAAAGTGCTTTCTAGTTAAATATTGCCTCACTGTTCGATTGAGCCTGTTGCATTGTGAAATCTGCTTAAAGCGTCCCATCTGCCTATGTGTTTATGTGCTCACATGCTTCCACTTATTATTCTGCCAATATGAATGTGAGTGAGATTGTGTATGTAACAACTCTAGCGAAGTGCATCCACTTTTGCGATAAAGCAGCTACAAAACCTGAACAACGCACACCAATACTCCACGAGCAAACTGGATACAGTATTCTATAATTGAAGCAAATCGCAGGCGAGTCGCTTAACGAAACAAATATTTACAACCATACTCATGGATTTCAAAAATTCAAGCAATTTACATAAAATATAGCACTCCTCAATTGCAGCACACCAAATTAATATACAAAGGATATGGCCATTCTGAACTTCTCTGCAAAGAGAAAGCCCATTAGTATCTAACTATATACTGGCAAGTGCACCCAGTCTATTAGCAGCTGGTGTACGCACGTGTACCTTCGGAGTGGCTAACAAAATGTCATTAGGCTAACCTAAGGACCTAAAGCACTGTATTACGCAACATAGTCCGGGCAAATATTTTTTTTCTAACTATAGACCATAATCTGCATTATTTTGTATTCTTCAAGAAAAAACATTGCAGGTGACCCCTATTCTAGCTCTAATATTTCTGCAAAACTGTAAAACGTATAACGAACGTGGGAAACAAAGTTTGAGATACATATGTAAATGTTTTTAACAAAACATGCCACTAAATTTAAACACTGCCTGATGCATTACAACATTTAAGATGTAATTATCAAGAGGTTTAAAGAACAACCCAATCATTTGAACAAACAACCAGACAGATGGACAACATATGCAATAAGAGTATAACACACTTGCTATCAGAATATAAAAAATACAACCCTAAAGAGATAGTTTTGATGGACTCTCTTTTAAAAATTAATAATAGTCAAGCTGACAATAATCCATAATCCCCAAATTTATACATTTAATCTAAGAGTTAATTAAAACAACACTCAAAGGCTCTTTAATTTAAAAGTGGGTACCTCATGTAGAAAATAAGGTCTAGTCTAGTCGGAGTCTGTTGCGTCAGATTAGGTTTTATTATCAGGAGGCACGCATAAATAAGTGGCAGTGCATTTAAAAGAGATCAAATCGCTAACGGACACGATTTCAAGAATTAAAAGCAACTTTAACTTTCACCAAGCTTGACAACTTTCAACTTCTGCAACTTTTCTGAACTGCATCATATTGCTGGTAACAGGTAATCCAACTGGAATTTAACTCTAACGAAAAGTCTACTTCATGTAGTTACTTGGCCACAATGTGCATGCGCCCAAAAACGGCAAGGAACAGCATAAAAATGAATATAATCGTAGAGGTCACCAACAAATACATAATCATTTGCACAAGGCTCAACATGATAGACAATTGGCCCTGCCAGATAATGATGAAAACAATACAGTTGGGGATGAAGCTGATACGGACGATCATGATGAAGAAGACAATCAGCCTGGCTATAATTTAGCAGCGGATCTATTAAATAATACCAAAAGCGCTAGGGTGGACTTTGTGTTTTTCAATCGCGTGCCCAAAGTGGGAAGCCAATCGCTCATGGAGCTGATGCGGCGCCTTGGAAAAGTTAATGGCTTTGTGCATGCCCGCAATCCAGGCAGTGTTAAAGAGACTATAATGCTACCAAAAGAGGGTCAAAAAAATTTAATTGGGGATCTGCTCACTCGCAGCAAACCGCACATCTATAGTCAGCACATTGCCTACATAAACTTCACCCGATTCCATCTGCCTCGTCCCATCTACATAAACCTTGTTCGCGATCCCATTGAACGCATTATAAGCTGGCATTACTATATTCGCGCACGGTGGTATTATAACGACATGAAAGCCAAACTTGGTGAAAAGTCCATAGCAATGCCATCGGATGAATTTCTCGATCTTGATCTGGACACTTGTGTGCGTAACCACGATCCGCACTGCACATTTGAGCAAATGCAGATAAGAAATCTCGTCGGTGATCATCGCCGACAAACTTTATTCTTTTGTGGCATGAATAAAAAACTTTGCATGTAAGTAATACTCTTGGGACAAAAACAACAAGCACAGTATATTAAAAAAATAAAACTATGCTAGGCCCTTTAACTCGGAGATGGCCATGCAAAAGGCCAAGCACACTGTGGAGGCGGAATATGCTGTCGTTGGTACTTGGGAAGATACGAATATCACATTAACCGTTTTGGAACATTACATACCGCGTTATTTCCGTAATGCTAAGGTGGCATATTATCGTAAGAATTTGTTATTTTGAAGATGATTTTTAACTTAAAGCTGATATTCCAGTAAGCGAGGAGCGACTGTCGCGTGTCAATCGCAATAATGTCACTCGCGTAGTTAGTGATGAGACACGTCAGATACTGCGCAAGAATCTGACCAATGAGATAGAGTTCTATGAGTTCTGCAAGCAACGTCTTTATCTGCAATATGCAGCACTTAATTATGGCAAGCGGTTTGGCGAGGACGACTATCTTTTGATGCCGGAATTTCACGATAAATTCAAAGATGATGTGGACGACTATTAAGTGCTGTTCAAAAATTAAGCTGTGCCAACTACTTATGTTCAAGACAATAAATGTTGAACTTTAGTTATACATACAAAAAGTTTATTAATTATTTCGAGCATCTACCTGCTTAAATTTTAATAGAGAATTATTGAATTTAAACTAATTGAAAAATTGTTCACATTTTTTCATTACCTAATTCGATAAAAAATCGTGTGACTTGAGTTGTTCTCTCGCTTATAACAAAACAAGTAAGAAGGCTCTAGTCGAGTAAGCTCGACTAGAAGATACCCTTAACCCTTTACCATACAGACGGTCGGGCTAACAGACATACACATATGGCTCTGTACTTCTGTACCAATGCTTGATGGTTTCATACCTCCGGTGTTTCTTACCCGATTTTAATGAAAATTTCACAGAAGCTCATTATTTTCTTTACAGTTTCAATCCTCATTTTTTGAAATTAAAGAGTTTTTTGTTATCGATTTCATGTTTGTATTGTAAACCTGAAAAGTTATCGAAAATTTGAAACAAACTTGCTATGCCTAGGGATTAGGAGAGCTCATATCCAAAATCTGGAGTCTCTAGCTTTTGTAGTTCCTGAGATCGACGCGGTCATACATACGGACGGACGGACGGACAACACTCGGTTGTTGATGCTGATCAAGAATATATATACTTTATGGGGTCGGAGAAGCTTCTTTCTGCCTGTTACATACTTTTGCACAAAACTATTATACCCTTTTTTTACCCATTCCATGGGTTAAGGGTATAAAAAATGTATATTGCACATTTTATATGATATAAATATAAAATATATAAGATTAAAGTTGTCATCAACTTTCAAATATTTAAAGACTCCTCGGCAGGAGATTATCTAATCTTACAGTATATGAATTTATAAACCCTTTCGCTTATTGTATTTATTTATTTGAGTTTATTTAGGTATGAAGCTTTTTAAGGTTTTTGGTAAACTTTTTAGATTTTAGACTAGATTATATTGATTGTATTGTGTTCCCTGTTCTGGTGCTGTATGTTGATCTGCATTGCATTTTGTCTATAACAATGGTGTGTATACTTTAGCTTTGATATTGATTTTCTTTTCAACAAAACAAAAACACTCCGCAAAGGAGTGTTCTATGCTTGAAATGTGCTGAGACAGTTGTGGCTGGATTAAGTTCGAGGCCGCTGGATGTCGCTCAAACGGTATGCAGAGCGATAGTAATGTTTTCGCTCAGGGTTTGATAGTATTTGCCTGTGACAGCAATGCCAGCTTCAGCTACATAAGTAATCACCCGGAGGCGCGCTTAACACAGACAAAATTTTTGTTGCAATATTTCTTAGTGTGTTTATAACTCTTGCTGCGATGACACTTAGCGAGATCATGCCCTTTCTTGCATACGGAACATAATGATCTTCCTACGCATTCAGTTGCATTAGCGGTGTCAATGATGACCATGTTAGGTAAAGAGTTTGCTATTGATTTGGCTTATCTTTTTGATGTAGCGCAATAGCTAACAAATCTAATAATGGTGCTTAAACTGAATATTCGATTATCATTATATTCGGCGTTTTCCTTCGTATGTGCTATTTGAATTGGAAAATGAAAAAATATGATTCTGCGAAATAGTGGTTGATCCCAATCGACTTAAAAAACACATAGATTTAACAATACGTTATCATAGAGAAGCAGTATGTTGTTCTTAAACAAGAACGCATTCATATTATGCGGTATGAGTTGAGTCCCTACAACCCAGATTCCGCGCTAATATTAAGAAGATAGCAAGGGCTAAGAAAATTGCTACTTTGCCTAATTAGAACAGGAAAGCCCTAATACGCTCTTAATTCTACCACTAACAACTCTCCTTGCATGGCTATTGACTTTGTGTTCGTTAGTTTGACTCCAAACTATTTTGTTTTTCATTTAAGCTGGCTGGCATTACAGCTGCAGAACTGAACAACACGCCCAAAGCCGAACGGGATTTTATTTTATTTAATCGTTTAGAAAAGGTTGGAAGTCAGAGTATGACGAAGCTATTGGGTCATTTAGGCGATTTACATGGTTTTGTTACCTACCGAAATGAAATACTACCAGATAATAAGATGCTAAAAAATGTTGAGGACGAAGCGATTTTTGCCAACGACCTTCAAAATATCGAAGATCCTGCTGCATATGTGGAGCACACTAACTGGATTAACTTTACGGCACACGACCTACCAAGGCCCATTTTTATAAATTTAGTGCGACATCCTGTACAAAAGGTAATAAGTGCTTATTACTATGTGCGTCATCCCGTTATCTATGCGAATAGTCTACTTCGTAATCCGAATAAGCCAAAGCAAAAAAAAGAGTTTTTTGACAGGAGCTTTAATGACTGTGTAAGACAGAGGATAGCTCCCGAATGTAACTTTGATTCACACATTACCTACAATAACGACTGGCGGCGATTTAGCTTGCATTTGTGCGGCAACCAGCCTCTCTGCCTGTATGTTATATCTATTATATATATAAAATAATTGAACAACAGTTGCTTTAATAATCGCAATTCCCTAGAAATTTTAACTCTGAGATGGCTACACAAATAGCCAAGGTGCACGTTGAAAAGGAGTATGCCGTTGTGGGCACCTGGGAGGACACAAATATAACCCTGGCTGTATTAGAGGCATATATTCCGCGTTTCTTCGCCGATGCTATGAATCAGTATTACTGTCAGTATTTGCTTGGATTCGGCTCGCACTCAAATTTAATTTAAAACTTTTTTGTTGTGTGTGTACAGTGCATCGGGAAAAATTTACAATAAATGCAACGCCGCATGATAATCATTTGGATGAGGATGTCGAGGTCTATCTTAAACAACAGTTCGCTTACGAAATTGAGTTATACAACTTTTGCAAGCAGCGTCTTTACAAGCAGTACATTGCGATCAAAAAATCAATGCCGGAATTTCCAGTCAACGTCTACCTGCAGAATGAGTTGAGTTAAAGCATTTGCTTTGAATATTCAAAAAACAATACATAGTACATATACATATATAATACGAACGAGTCCTTTCATTTCGTTACTAATTTTTCGTGGGCTTATGGTTAGATTGCTTGTTTCAAACTTGGTATCAACCTTTTCGGTACTCCTCGATAATTCGCAGATACTTCAGCTCCATACAAATAAGTTAAACAATACCAAGAAAGCTGAGATTGATGTGCTTTTTTATAATCGGGTACCAAAAACGGGCAGCATTCAACTTATTGAACTGATGCGTGCTCTGGGCAAAGTCCACGACTATGAGGTGGAACAAGATCCACAAAATGGCGGCATTTTACCAATACTAGAGCCAGCTGAGGAGGCCGACTGGATTGATAATATTGTGCATCTCGAGGATGGCACCGTCTTTGCCAGCCATGTAAACTATTTGAACTTCAGTAAAAGCAATCAGCCACGCCCAATTTACATTAATATGGTGCGTGATCCGGTGGAACGTGTAATCAGTTGGTATTACTATATTCGTGCCCCGTGGATATTTGTACCCGGTCGTCGACGTAATAATCGTCAAATGCCCAACCCCCAATGGGTCAACACGGAGTACGATCAATGTGTGCTGGCAGGTGAGAAGGTCTGTAACTATATTGAGGGCTCTTTGCTGGAACGTGTGGGTGATCATCGTAGGCAAACCCTATTCTTTTGTGGCCACAATGAGTTTAAATGCACGTGAGTTAATAATGTTTTTTCTTCAAAGTGGTGTTAGTACCTTCCACTTCATATCCCTTGTCAGCCCATTTAATTCGCGCCTGGCTCTGCAGTTGGCCAAAATGAACGTGGAAAGAGAGTACGCTGTTGTCGGCACTTGGGAGCATACAAATGAGACTCTAGCAGTTTTCGAAGCATATGTTCCTCGCTATTTTGCGAATGCTTCTAAAATGTATTACTGTAAGTAATTGGAAGAACACTTTATGAATAAAAGGCATTGAAATGTCACATTTGTAGCGGGTTTACATACCCAAAAGGCTAATGATAATCCAATGAAACCTCACATACGTCAAGAAATTGTGGATATGGTACGTCGGAATTTTACTAGGGAAATCGAATTCTACCAATTCTGTCGCCAGCGATTGCATAGACAATATCTTGCAACTAAACTTAAGGATCTGATAAAATTGGATAGTAGTTTAGAAAGACTGCAGTCTAGCAATAGCATAGTCGTAAGGGATTAGTGAGATTAGTATGTATATAAATTATCAGCTAAAAATAAAATATTCAATCTTTCGATATATCAACTTTTAGTTCAATTTATTTTTAAGCAATTTATTAAAGACCAAAATTATAGAAGATACTGAACTTACAGTTGCAAAAGCTTTTCTTTAACTATTTAATATACATGTGTAAGACTAAAAACACAGTTTGGTGTTGCGTGTTCTACGGCCTCTAAAAGCTTGGCATCGTTCTCGCATGTTCAATAACAGTCAATGTCTAAATTAAACCTATTCATAATATGCTGCAACGAATTGACTCAACTAATACAGCTGAAACATCTGAGCGCTGAGCATTTAAACAACACTCATAATGCCGAAATTGATGTGCTATTTTTCAATCGTGCCGCCAAAGTGGGTAGTGAAGCACTTCTAGAACTTTTTAACTCATTGGTTGAGTATAATGATGACCTTGAATTGGAACGCAGCGGCTTGCATGAAATGGCAATGCGCCAACTAAATAGGAAGCAGCAGCGGGAAGCTGCTGAGTTGGTGGCAGGCTTCGAGGAGGGTACTATTTATATACGGCACATTAATTGGCTAAACTTCGCCGAGTTCGATCTACCGCAGCCCATTTATATAAACATGGTTAGGGATCCTGTGGAGCGAGTGATCAGTTGGTTCTACTACGCACGCAGCTCCTACAAAAACGCCATTGAGTATCGCAAGACACCAAATAAGAAAATCAAGCCTGCCTCGTGGTACAAGAAAAATTTTAATGACTGTGTGCGTAGTGGAGATCCTGAATGCCAGTATGTGCCACATACAGTAAAGGATTTTATGCCGAACTTTAAAAGACAATCGCTCTTCTATTGTGGTCATCACGACGATTGTATGTAAGTTAAATATATATAGTTTAAAATTTTGAATTTGATCTACTGAAGACGACTATGTAATTTGACTTGCAGTCCTTTCAATTCGCCCACGGCAGTGCAAATGGCCAAAGAGCATGTGGAGCGTGATTATGCGGTAGTTGGTAGCTGGGAGGATACAAATATAACGTTGACCGTCTTTGAGCAGTATATACCACGATTCTTTCGCGGTGCCAAGCTGATGTATGAAAGTATGTTTTAGAAATAACGATGCTATTGCAATTATTTTTTAAAATCATTAAACTATTTGCTTATCTGTTTAGTGCATAATAACAAGATTACAAATCGAAATAAAAACAAACGCAAGCCAAACATTGAGCCAGAGGTCAAGGAGTTAATTAAACGTAATCTCACATACGAGTATGAGTTCTATTATTTCTGCAAGCAGCGTTTATATAAACAATACCTGGCGCTTTATTTGCCTGAACTGGATAAGCACGGGTTAATAAATTAGAAGTCTTGATAAATAAAATAAAAATCATATATTCACAACCATACTTCTGAACAATTTTGTATTACTTTTGTATTTAAAAAAAAAAAAAAACATTTCGTGTCTAATTCTGTAAAAATGTGTGTGTGTTTTAATTGTGTGTTACACCTAGTTACTATAACCCAATCTCTGCCAATCCCACCCACCAGTTTAACTCTCTAACAACGCAGCAGCTAAACAACACGGTCAAGGCTGAAATGGACCGCCTTTTCTTCACACGTTGCGCCAAAGTAGGAAGCGAATCGCTATTGGAGTTTATGGAGAATTTACAGGACATCAATAATTTTGATGTCGATCACTCTGGCCTAAGAAAGAAGTCAAAACGTCAACTATCACGCAAACAGCAGGCCAAAAGGGCTGCGCATATATTTAATCAACAGACTGGGACAGTTTATATTGAGCACACCTCATGGATCGATTTTAACGCTTATAATTTTCCCAAACCAATTTATATAAACCTTGTGCGCGATCCTGTAGACCGCATGATCAGCTGGTACTATTATGTTCGCAATTCTTATAGGAACGCCATCTATTATAACAAAAATCCCCTTGCTCCCCTTAAACCCACCGCTTGGTTCAAGAAATCCTTTAACAATTGCGTTCGCAGCGGCGATACTGAGTGTCAATATGTACCCTTCTCAGTAAAAGATAATGTGGGTAATTATAAGCGGCAGTCGCTATTTTTTTGCGGTCACGATCGGGATTGCCTGTGAGTATTTATGACTGATTAAACATAATTAATGTTATTTGTAGTGAATGGTAGGTTTTGTTCTGATTTCTAAGCATTATAGTTTATTTATATACTTACTTTTTGAGATTTTATAAACAGTCCTTTTTCTGAAAAATTTTTTTTTTTTTTTGGCTAACTTAAATATAGTTATAAATAAATTTAAAAAATTAAATCCGATTTATTTACGAAAGCGAAAAAAGCTTAACCCTTCGTTTATCACCTATTTTGAGTAACAATCAAATTTTTTTTATAATTATACTTTTATAATAAGGATCTTTTTTATATACGTTTTAATTTTTTCATTTAGCAAAGGGAAAAAAAAGTAGAGTTAAAAAAGTAAAGAAGCTCTGGCTGCATAACGGATGGTAAATTAAGACTTTCATTCTGAACTTAAAAGCAGATAAATATTGATAAAATTATAATCAAACCTGATGGGGGGTTTTCGTATTTGATTGTAGTAGTAGTTCTATAGAGAATACAAACCGCTTACACATCAATTGCGTGTAAAAGTGTTATATCAGGAAAATTGCTAAGTATAAGAAAACGATCAGCGAAATTCCGTTCTGAGCGACTTAAAAAGATAGAAGGAGTTCTGTCAGTCTCTAACTGGCTTAGAATGATAATTTAATTGGTTTTGCAATATCCGTCAAGATTTTTGTCCATCTGTCTGTATAAATGCGCGATGTCCGACACCTTAAAAGCTAGAGACTTAAAACTTAGCCTACATATTGGTCCATGTTAGCATCAGAAAGTGTTAATAAAGGTATCAATTGTCAGGATGCTGGGAAAGACAAAACTTGTTTTTTTGTACCATTCCCTTACCCCATGAAATGGGTAAAAATGGGTATAATGGTTTTGTGCAAATGTATGTAACAGTCGAGCTTACTCGACTAGAGCCTTCTTACTTGTTTTTGACATATAAGGGTCATTTCAATATACATAGTTTTATAAAATATTGCAGGCCGTTCGATTCACCCTTAGCTATTCAAATAGCAAAACGTAGGGTTGAAGAGGAGTATGCTGTTGTGGGCACCTGGGAGGAAACCAATATTACTCTAACAGTGCTGGAGCACTACATACCGCGGTATTTTGCGCGTGCCACCACCCTTTATCCCAGTAAGAGTATACCCTAAGAAATGTGATTCAGTGTAGATAACCTTTTTTTACAGTATACATGGATACACTAAAAAATCGAAATCGCAACAACCGCAAACCGAAAGTTGACGCAGACGTTAGAGGTATGGTCAGGCGAAACTTCACAAATGAATACGACTTTTATTACTTCTGCAAACAGCGTCTCTATATGCAATACATTGCGCTAAAACGAATGGATCTAGAACGTTTGAGCTTAACATAGTTTGGCCGATCTTAAGCTAATATTTTACTTTGCTATTAGATACAAACTAGCATCGAATTATTATTTTTTTTTACCAGCTTACTATAAAAATAATAAATGGATTATGTTATTATTACAAGTTGTTTAAAAAAAAATCCTAAGGGAATTGGGAAGAGAAGCAAAGAGAAAATTGCTTAAATAGTTTACTTAGATGCAGTCGCTAAGATCGTTTTAGTTTTCATTTCTTCTCACTCACACAAAGATAACCAATTTCCAAAAAAAAAAAATTTTTTTTTCTGCACAATGTTGTGCGTAGAAAAGAGCACGATACGCATTCGCATTCTAAAGTAGATAGCATTGAATCCCATTTGTTGAGCCAGCTCTCGAAAGTCGCATCTTGTGAAGTGTATGGTAATTAGATAAACTTTATCGAATATCAAAAACAGAAGCCCACACACATTTCGTCGGTGCGATTATCCATAATTTCACCGGGCAAATCACTTTTCAGAAGCTGTAAGTGCGTCGAATGAATGGTACCAACAAAACTTTAAACTTTGTTTATGTAGTAAAAGATTTAAGCGACAGTCCCTAATCTTTTCCGGCAATCAGCCTGTCTGTAAATAAGTTAATAATTTTCAAGGTTTAATTGAATTAAATTGACTACAAAAATGCCAAGCGAAATTTAGAAAACGAGGAACCAATGCTCCTTGTGTTAGAAAAGTACGTCACTTTTATTTATTATTATTATTATGTAATCGTTAACAATAAGCTTTTAATTTAAAAAACTTGAAAACTTTTTCTTAAAATTATAAGCACAATAAACAGTGAAATTTGTATTCGAAGATTCAAGCTTAATCATTAATCCTAGATTAGATAATTAGATAAATTAGAGCAAGCATGATCCTAGGCTTTAGGCTATTTCCTAGTCGAGCTTACTCGACTAGAGCCTTTTACTTTTTCTTCAGTTTTATAAACTGTAATCTCTGTGTTATAAGCATTAGTCGAGATAGCCTTTACATGTACGACTAGCCTGCTCTTATGAGCTAATGTATTTAACACGAATTCAATCTTTACCGTCTCCAGTGCTTTTTAAACGATTTACATTCTATACCTGCAAGTAATGATATCATGATATTTTCTAGTTTGGTGAAATATAATTTGCAATAAACAAAAAGTTAAATAAACGCTCTTGGTCCACAATAAAACCATTGAGTTACTTGCAAATATCAAGATAGATTAGTAAGATAGAACAAATTTATATTTTTTACAATGAAAATAATTTTTATAGAAAATCATGCGCAAATCATGAGCAAATATAACCGAAGTATATGTGAGAAAGCAAAAAAAAATAATAAGAAAACAACAAATTTTTAAACAATTATTTTATTTGTGTATATATTGGTCTTCCTGTACTGAAGTTAAAGCGAGAATAAAAAGGTAGATTTAATTTGTGACGGTTTCCATCCGATCCCTTTCCCAAATTCTTTTTTATAATAAAGGTGGCTCACATCTTCCTTAAAGCAGTGTCAAAAATAAACATTTAAACAGCTGTTAAGCTTATATTTGTTTATATTTTGTTATATTATATATTAATGTTGGTTAAATATTGTATTGATTAAATATTTATCTGAAAACCTAAATCATTTATAAGCTGTCTTAAAAATAAGTAAAATGTTTGGCGTAATATAGCTAAACTAGGGACTTTAATACTTTAGGTTTGAATTCAGCGTTTGAAAATGAATTAGAAATGACCAATCTTACTTAATCTTAAAGTACCATATTTCTAAAATAGAATCAAAATTAAGTTTTTTAAGGTTAAAAATTATGGATTAAATGTTAACTAGAACCAATATGAATAAATGGATTTCAGATGTGAATTTAGCGCCCAAATAATTAATTACAGTTCAGTGTTTTATAGTATTTTAATAATACTTATAGAAGAGCAAAAATTAATAAAAATGAGTTTCTTGTTTTTAATTAATTCGTCACTTTTGAAAACATCTCATAGACCTAAAATATTTACGTGATTTTGTTCTAAGTTCAATAACGAACAATAGAAAAAATCTCTTTATTTCCAAATTGCATGTAATAAAGTTTAAATATTAATGGTAATACTTAGTATATTTCTTAGCATTAACTTCCATTAACCTATTATTCATGGATTATATTTGGTTAGGGTAATTTCTAGGCATATTTTGCTCCACTCATCCAGCAGAGCATTTTTCAGATAGTACTATTCCAGATAAGTACTATTACAGAGTTATGCTTGAAATCACCGTTTTGGGAGAGCCGGATATTACGTCGGATTTCCTTTTCGGCACTCTTCTTAACTATATTGAGGTATATATTGTCTATTGTAGTCTCAATAAACACTATATTTCTGACGCCGGCCGCTGGCCGCCGGAATACATGCCCATATAGCTACATTTCCACCGCCCTTTTTGGGATTCAGCCCGAAATTTGGCAAGGTCTTTTGTTGTTAGATATCTTTCCACAACAAGTTCAAGGCCTTTTACAAGACTTTACCATAAGAACAAACCAAAAATATACATATTGCCTGAATGAATGAAAAATGTCTTGGGACAAAGAGTCGATTTCCTAATTTCTGGTCTTACATACTAAGGGTATTTAGAATCTATGATAAAGTGTTACGATGATAAATTTATTACACTGTTGTAGTGAGTGCAATTTTAAGTTTATATTTTCGTATTTGTGATAATCAGCTGTTATTTAGTTCAATGACAACTATGATAAAGTAACTTTAATACATTAAAACAAATAAACATTGTCTTAATATCGATCTCGGTTCAGCTTTTGGTGTCACTAACGTGTAAAACTATAAAAATATATTATATTATACTATATTTTGTTAGATCAATTATCCTTATAAATGGTAACAAACAACTTTCTCAAAAAAAACTACCATAGCGGAATTTTATTCAAAAATGCACATACATATAAAAGAAAGCTCTTTCTTACCATACGCACTACTAATGCTCAATGATTAGGCTTCTACTGTATGTATTTGGTATTTTAAACGATTTCGATAAACATTTAATTACACTTCATTATTTGGGCAATAGTTTCTGAAACTTATTTCGTGTTTTCCAAATTAGGAATTGTAATATAATAGTAATAGAAGTTCCAAATATTTTGGAACCCTGGGTTCGACGAGGATCGACATGTGGGTTGTATGATGTTAAGTATATTATATAAAAATTGGTAAAGTTGTAAAGGGTAGGGTTCAGTGAACATTCCATTAAATTCTTTCGAGTAAAGCCTTTAGAGCCAGAAACCAACACAATGCAGATAAATATCAAACACCAAGAAATATAAGGTATGGTCTTGACAATGCCGCAGTAGTTACACTTCCTGATTTTCACTCACCCTAAGTTTCTTAACAAATTAATATTTTTGAAGTACAGATGTCGTCGCTTAATGTACGAAATCTGAATAATACCCAAAAGGCTGGAATGGAGCTAGTATTTTTTAATCGTGTGCCTAAAGTGGGCAGTCAGACATTTATGGAGCTTCTACGTCGATTGTCGGAGCGGAACAACTTTCAGTTCCATCGCGATGCTGTTCAGAAAGTAGAAACTATTCGCCTAGCCGAAGTTCAACAACAGGAAATGGCCGAAGTCATCAGTGAGCTGCCTGAGCCTTCTGTATTTATTAAGCATGTATGCTTTACCAATTTCACCAAGTTCAATTTACCAACGCCAATTTATCTAAATGTGGTGCGTGATCCAGTTGAGCGTGTTATCAGTTGGTTCTATTATGTACGCGCCCCCTGGTATTTTGTAGAGCGCAAAGCTGCTTTTCCAGACCTGCCGCTGCCGCATCCTGCATGGCTCAAAAAGGACTTTGAAACATGCGTCCTAACCGGCGACCAGGAGTGCACCTACACTCAGGGTCTTACAGTTGAGGGCATAGGTGATCATCGGCGTCAAAGCTTATTCTTCTGTGGACACGATTATGAGTGCACGTAAGTTTGGAACATTATTAAATTAACACATTTCATTCACTAAATGTATACCTTACACAGACCTTTTAACACACTTGGCGCTTTGGAGCGTGCTAAGTTTGCTGTGGAGCAACAGTATGCGGTTGTTGGCGTTCTAGAAGACTTTAATACAACACTTTCAGTACTAGAAAAATATGTTCCACGATTTTTTGATGGTGTTCGCGATATTTATGCAAGTATGTGTTGAGACAGTTTTTATAACCTTAACCCATAAAAAGGGTAAAAAAAAGTATGCATAAGTATGCAACAGGCAGCAGGAAGCTTCTCCGAACCCAAAAAGTATATATATTTTTGATTACATCAACAGCCGAGTCGATTTAGCCATGTCCGTCTGTCTGTCCGTCCGTCTGTCTGTCTGTATGTATCAACGCGTCGATCTCAGGAACTACAAAAGCTATTTCAAGGGAGTATTTTTTATAATGCTTAAAGTTTCTGAGATGTATGCGTTCATACATACAGACCGACTTACGCACATGTCTATATCGACACGGCCGTTGGGGTCGAAGATGTTCCTGTTACATAATTTTGCACAAAAGCGTTTTACCGTTTTTAAGAATATAATGATTTCAGGAAGAGGTAAACAAGTTGTAAATAGGAAGAGAAAAAATACAAAATATTATTTTTAGTCTTGTTTGTTACATACTTTTGCATTATACCATTTTTTCCGTTTTTACACATTTCATGTGTTAAGAGAATAATGATTTCACAAAGAGGTAAAAAGTTGTAAATAAGAAAAATAAATACAAACTGCTATTTTTAGTATCGTCTTATTTTTATACCCTTAACCCATGAAATGGGTAAAAAATAGGGTATAATGGTTTTGTGCAAAAGTATGAAACAGGAAGAAAGAAGCTTCTCCGACCCCATAAAGTATATATATTCTTGATCAGCATCAACAGCCGAGTCGATTTCGCCATGTCCGTCTGTCTGTCTGTTCGTCCGTCTGTATGTATGAACGCGTCGATCTCAGGAACTACAAAAGCTAGAGACTCCAGATTTTGGATATGAGCTCTCCTAATCCCTAGGCATAGCAAGTTTGTTTTATATTTTCGATAACTTTTCCAGATTACGATATACACATGTAATCGATAACAAAAAATTTCTTGAATTTCGAATTTTGAAAATGAGGATTGAGACTATATACAAAATATTGAATTTCTGTTAAAAATTTTATTAAAATCGGTTAAAAAACACCGGAGATATGGAACCATCAAGTATTGGTACAGAACTACATAGCCATATGTGTATATCTGTTTGTCCGACCGTCTGTCCGTCTGTATGGTCAAGGGTTAAGGGTATCTTCTAGTCGAGCTTACTCGACTTGTTTATTGTAAATAAATGTAAATAAATTCTTAATGCATTAAGAAGAGCAAAGGATACAGTTATGATCAAAGAAGACTAACAAAACCACCGTATTGTTAAAATAAAAAAATCAAAACATGCGTAATGTTCACATTTCTGAACAAAACAAGTAAGAAGACTCTAGTCGAGTAAGCTCGACTAGAAGATACCCTTAACCCTTGACCATACAGACGGACAGATGGTCGGGCTAACAGACACACATATGGCTGTGAAGCTCTGTACCAATACTTGATGGTTTCATATCTCCGGTGTTTCTCAACCGATTTTAATTAAATTTTTACAGAAGCTCATTATTTTGCTTATAGTTTCAATCCTCAGTTTCAGTTTTATGAAATTCAAGATTTTTTTGTTATCGATTACATGGTTATCGATTATTGGAGTCTCTAGCTTTTGTAGTTTCTGAGATCGACGCGTTCATACATACAGACGGACAGACGGACGGACATACGGACGGACGGACGGACGGACAGACGGACGGACGGACAGACGGACGGACGGACAGACAGACGGACATGGCTAAATCGACTCGGCTGTTGATGCTGATCAAGAATATATATACTTTATAGGGTCGGAGAAGCTTCTTATACTACTTATACTTATACATACTTTTGCACAAAACCATTATACCCTTTTTTACCCATTTCATGGGTTAAGGGTATAAAAATAAAAGGTGCAGAAAAAGGGAATGAGAAGCGTGTCGAAGATGAACAAGCAAAAACAATATTCTTGGAGTATAAATTCCAAAGTGCGCATGTGACGAGGGAAACACCTATACTATTAAAAAAAGTAAGAAGGCTCGACTAGAAGATACTCTTAACATTTGATCATACAGACGAACAGATGGTCTGACAGACATACATATACGTGTACTACTGTACCAATGCTTGATGGTTTCATATCTCCGGTGTTTCTTATCCGATTTTAATAAAATTTCACAGATGTTCATTATTTTGTTATGTTGTTTGTTTCATTCGTAGTCGTATAAGTCGGGAAAGTTATCGAACATTTGAAACAGACTTAGGGGAGCTCATATCCAAAATCTGGAGTCTCTAGCTTTTGTAGTTCCTTAGATCGACGCGTTCATACATACGAACGGACTGATGGACGGCAGACAGACGGACATGGCTATATCGATTCGGCTGGTGATGCTGATCAAGAATATATTTTGGAATTTTTTAAAAATAATTTGTAATTAAAATTGATGCTCGACACCTAATTAAATAAACTTTGAGACATTATAGGTATGTAATCGACAGTAAAAATATTACATTTTTAAGAAACAATATACAAAATATTTACAATCTGTGAAATCTGTATTCAAATCGCTTAAGAAACATTGAAGATTTAAAAGAAGGAATTCTTGTTACATAAATTAGCGTGGAAGAGCAGACCTGACCTTACGTATAGGGTCAAGGTTCAGGATATTCCATCGTCGAGTTATTTAGTAAATCGTTTATACTTGTTGCTTATAATATTGAGTTATTCCTATGGAATTGAGGTTTAAGCGTTTAATACAGATACGATTGATTGCAAAACTAAAAATCTATGTTAATAAAATTTAAATAATAATTTTTACAAATTTTTCCTTTAATAACGGTTTAGAAAACGCCAGAACTGACAGGGGAAAATGGAAATGGCAACACTGCTCCTGTACCTTCGGCACTGGCTGAAATTTTCTAGTAGTAGTCCCGCAAGAACATATAAAACATAGCTTCCAAGAGTGGGTACGATCAAGTTGGTATAGTCATGTCATAATGTTAGTCTTTGTTTAGTAAAATTGAGCGTAACACCTTAAATTGCATAGTCTTAATGATGTAACTGTTTAAAATATCCGTGGCATCCACACCGGAATTACTAACCGGAATTCTTTTAAATGATAAGGCTAATGCAGGTACGAAAGATAATTTATAAGGACAGTTCTTTCGCCCAATAAGGACCCCCAATAGCCAAGTGCGGTTTAAATGGAAAAATTTGTTGATTTATTATTTAAATAATTTTGTTGATAGTTTCCTTAGAAAAATAAAAAAAGTAGAATAACAAATAAGAACCATTGGTCCAAGTATTAACTAAACGTCAATGACAGGGTAAAGGTAGGTTGCACTAGCTTTTTATTTGCATGTCAACAAATATGTTGCTTTGTACATATAACAGAAGAGTTTTATATTTAGTCGGAGAGTTTTATAATAAACATTAACTTATATTTTTTATTTTTATTTTTTTTAATTTTAGACAGCGCTGAGTATCTGACCAAAATCAATAAAAACAACTTTAAGCCTCCAGTAAGCGAGCACATTAAGAATATTGTGCGTCAAAATTTTACCAATGAAATTGAATTTTATCAGTTCTGCCGCCAACGGCTGCATAAACAATATTTGGCCGCTTATTTGCCGCAAAAAATTATATCAGCGCCTTCTGCGGCATTGAAGGAAAACTAATTATTCAAAATTGTAAACAATTTTGTAAAATACCTTCGACCTGCACGCACTTGCTTTTTGCTTCACTGGAAAAACATATCATAGGAAAAATTTTCTTTTTAAAGTGTGAATTTTAAATTGGTTATACAACATACTCAAATTTTATCAAATATATAATTAAACATACATATTGTTAAGTTAGTGATTATAAGAAATGCATTGGAAATGTGATGTCTGTAAGTTAATTGTTGAAATTTTATTTTTAAATGTCAAATGAAAATAATATTGAGTATTTTAAGTACACAAAATGTAAAATTAATAAACGTGAGCTGAAACACCAATTTTCCGACACCGGCCAGGTGCCTTTAGGTGTTTCGGATTCAGCTCAGTATAGGATTTGGACTCATCTGCAAATATGACTGTATTCCAGTAATCCAAATCCTTGTCCTAGTCTCTT
The DNA here is from genome assembly GCA_035044645.1 of Scaptomyza parva. Classification (NCBI taxonomy): domain Eukaryota; kingdom Metazoa; phylum Arthropoda; class Insecta; order Diptera; family Drosophilidae; genus Scaptomyza; species Scaptomyza parva. Next base: position 390,747 of record JAWNNT010000062.1, read on the forward strand.
TATTTCTTTCGCCTATAAAATGCTTCTTACGAGGTACTCGAGCATTGAAGTCATGCCTCCACAGAACCTGGCCCACAGTTTCCACACTGCACTCTCTCTTCGGGGCTGATAGCTTCGGATTTTTCCTGGTTTTCCAGATGGGATATCCTTTATACTACTTGTTGCATATAATATTGGCGTATTGTTATTAAATTGCAGTTTTAGCGTTTAATAAAAAAATAATAGTTTGCAAAACTCAAAATCTGTAATTAAATTATTTAAGTATTTTGAATTTTTTATGAATTTTTCCTTTAATAGCGGTTAAGAAAAGGCCAGATTTGACGGGGAAAATTTCAAAAATGGCAACTTTGCTCCTGAGCCTCCGGCACTAGCTAGAATTGTCAAGAAGTTGTTCCGCATAGCTCTTAACAGTTGGTACGTTCAAATTAGTAAAGTTAGTCTTTGTTTAGTAAAATTAAGCTTAACACCTTGAATTTTAAAGTCTGAATGATGTTACTGTTTGAAATAGCCGTGGCATCCATGAATTACCAACCGGAACGGTCTTAAATACTAAGGCGTGTTGATCTCCCAAACGGAGAAGCGCCAAAAATATCTTCTTTCATTATTTACATAATTTGGTTGATAGTATCCCTAGAACCTAGAACCTAGCGCCATAAGTCTAAGTATTAACAAAACTAATTTTATTGGGTATAAGCAAAAGTCTATGAATGGGTAAATGTAGATTGCATTAGCTTGACATTTTGGTTTGAAAAGTGAGAAACGTTGTGAAAGTGAAGTGTATAATGTCTGATTCAGCAGTTGCAACATCCGCCCCTCCTGTGGTTGCCACACAAGGCGCAGCCGAGAAAAAGGTGGACACCAAAAAGGCAGCATCCGCACCAGGATCGAAAGCAATGAAGATTACTGCTACACCCACCAACTCATCAAATGGTAGATGCATCGATTAAAAACTTGAAGGAGCGTGGTGGCCCATCACTTCTGGCTATCAACAAATATATCACTGCTACATACAAATGTGATGCCCAGAAACTAGCTCCCTTTATTAAGTACTTAAAGAATGCAGTTGCAAAGCAAAAGCTTGTCCAAACGGAAGGGTGCATCTGGCTCGTTCAAACTGCCTGTATTAGCCAAGAAAGAACCCAGGCAAAAGGCTTCCGCCGTTGTGAAGAATCTATGATAAAGTGTTACAATGATAAATTTATTACACTGTGTAGTGAGTACAGTTTTAAGTTTATATTTTCGTATTAGTGATAATCAGCTGTTATATAGTTCAATGACAACTATGATAAAGTAACTTTAATACATTAAAACAAATAAACATTGTCTTAATATCGATCTCGGTCCAGCTTTTGGTGTCACTAACGTGTAAAACTATAAAAATATATTATATTACACTATATTTTGTTAGATCATTTATGCTTATAAATGGTAACAAACAACTTTCTCAAAAAAACTACCATAGCGGAATTTTATACAAAAATGCACATACATATAAAAGAAAGCTCTTTCTTACCATACGCACTACTAATGCTCAATGATTAGGCTTCTACTGTATGTATTTGGTATTTTATACATAATAAACATTTAATTACACTTCATTATTTGGGCAATAGTTTCTGAAACCAATTTCGAGTTTTCCAAATTAAGAATTGTAATCAGAGGAAACCCCTTGGGCGACAATTTGCAGAAGTTCCAAATATTTTGGAACCCTGGGTTCGACCAGAATCGACATGTGGTTGTATGTTGCATGAAAATTGGTAAAGTCGTAAAGTCTAGGATTCAGTGAACATTCCATTAAATTCTTTCGAGTAAGCCAACACGATGCAGATAAATATCAAACACCAAGAAATATAAGGTATGGTCTTGACAATGCCGCAGTAGTTACACTTCCTGATTTTCACTCACCCTAAGTTTCTTAACAAATTAATATTTTTGCGGAATCTGAATAATACCCAAAAGGCTGGAATGGAGCTAGTATTTTTTAATCGTGTGCCTAAAGTGGGCAGTCAGACATATATGAAGGTTCTACATCGATCGTCGGAGCGACTTTCAGCATTTTTCCGTTTTTACCAATTTCATGGGTTAGCAGTATAATGATTTCACGAAGAGGTAAAAAGTCGTAAATAAGAAAAATAAATTCAAACTGTTATTTTAAGTATCGTCTTATTTTTGTTTTAATGCATAAAGAAGAGCAAAGGTTACAGTTATGATCAAAGAAGACTAACAAACCACCGAATTGTTAAAATAAAAAAATTAAAAAACTTGAATTATGTTCACATTTGTGAAAAGAATAAAATAAAAGGTGCAGAAAATGGGAATGAGAAGCGTGTCGAAGATGAACAAGCAAAAACAATATTCTTGGAGTATAAATTCCAAAGTGCGCATGTGACGAGGGAAACACCTATATTATTAAAAAAAAAGTAAGAAGGCTCGGAGAAGCTTCCTTCTGCCTGTTACATACTTTTGCACATAAACATTATATCTTTTTTTACCCATTGTGGGTTAAGAGAATAAAAATACACTATTACTTTTTAGTGAAATTGCTCCAAGGCAATTGAAACGAATTCCGTATATGTAAAAAGCAGCTCATCATAGGCTTTGTGACTTTTTATTTGCTTTGCTTCCTGCACCTGTTGAGTTTTGAGATCGATTTAAACTCCTTATGACCCTCCGCTAATCATGTTCAGTAAAAATCTTGTTATAAGCCTTTTAGCCCTTGTCCTCTATCTGATTTTCGCGGACGGAACGCTGAATGATGTTTTGCACAGTTAAGGTGCTCAGAATGAACATTTAAGCTATTTGGCGATCTGACTACCTGTGTTCGAAGTGTTAAAAGTTTGTGTTGTTTAATGGGAGTCAATGGTAGTTTGGTCATTGTCCATGTAGGCTTGTTGTACCCGAGATGCATGATATTATTGGACGTAGATGTACTAACGGACAGTTAATTCAAGTGGCCCAACGATACCAAGCACCGGCTTGTTAACGCGCACAAAGCAACCCACCTCCCGACCGTCCGACCGAGGGGCGCACCGCGTAGCGTGCGGATACGAAGATCGCGAACAAGTACACAAATGAGGCAAGACTAGTTTTTTTATAGAGCAAGTAGAAATAGCACTATGTATGAAATAGGAAAGATCATTATATGTATCACATAAGATCCGAAAGGGGTTATGGATAGCATAGTTAGAGTAACAGGGTGGAAGAGCTAAAGGTACAAAATTTCTAGTATATCTAATAGGAACTGCAAAGTTAATTTGGTTGATTATTATTGAAGAATCTATTTCACCATTTATTAAGTTATGGAGAAAGGTTATTGCTAGCATTGTTCTACGGTTAGAAAGTTAAGGAAGATTTATTAGTAAAAGTCTACTGTGATAGGAAGGTAAGTTTAGAGAGTTATCCCAGTTAAGGCCCCGAAGAGCAAAAAGCAAGAATTGTTTCTGCACCGATTCTAATCTATCCTGATGAATCCTGTATTTGGGATACCAAATACAAGATCCATATTCCAGAATCGGTCGCACAAGAGACATATACAAGGTTTTTGTTAGGTAGGGGTCGTCGAATTCCTTCGACCAGCGCTTAATGAACCCCAAGGAACTTGATGCACGATTTGCAATTGAAGAAATATGCTTGTCGAACTTAAGGTTTAGGTCCATTAGAATACCCAAATCCTCAAACCATTCAATCTGATCAAATGGTTGGTTATCCAGAAGATATGTATTGAAGTGGGGCGTTCGTCTGTAAAAAGACAGAACTTTACATTTACTGCAATTGAGATGCAATAAATTTGTTCTGAACCAAGTTTGAAAATTGTCTAAGTCACTTTGCAGTTTATGACCAGACAGAAGAGATGTAGCCGACATGCATAATTTAACATCATTAGCATACATCAGCACCCGAGAGTGATAGATAATGGAAGGAAGGTCGTTAATAAAGAGCGTAAATAATAACGGTCCAAGGTGAAGCTTTCGAAGCCTTTTATAACAAATGATGTGAATTTTAGCAAGTTAGTAGTGACCTATGTTAGTAGACCTATGTTTCATGAATCCGTGCTGGCATGGTGAAATCATAGATTTACAAAGATGTTGAAGATGAGAGGTTATCAATTTCTCAAAAATCTTAGGGACAACAGACAACTTGGAGATACCTCTATAGTTTTTAGCATTTGATTTGTTTCCTTTTTTATGCAGAGGAATATTATATGACCCTTTCCAAACGTTTGGGAAACAGCATAACTTCACGGATAAATTTAACAGTTACAGTGAACAGTACTTCAGCACACAGCTTGGTACTCCATCAGGTCCTGGCGAAAATATGGGCTTTATATCCTGAAGTTCACAAAGTAGTGCAGTCTCTGTGATTTCCGGTGTAAAATTGCAATTTGAGCCATTATGCTGACAGGGGTAAGGCATGACGGCTGGTTGAACAGAAGGGCTGTAAGTCGTTTGGAAAAATTTAGCAAATATATCGGCAATGGCATGATCTGAGTTGGCTTTCACTTCCTCGAAGAATATATTGGATGGAAGTGTTGATGACTTTCGTTTCGTATTAACGAAATAAAAAAACCGTTTAGGATCCTGCTGAAACTGTAATCCACACCTCGACAGGTAATTCCTATAACATTGGTTATTCAGGACTGAAAAATTGGACCGAGCCATCAAACATGCAGAACATGCTAACTGTGAGCTTGATTTTCTATAGCTCTTGTAGAGCCTAGATTTTAGATTTTTAAGGATTGTCAACTCTCAGGTAAACCATACAGGTTTGTTTGACCTGTTTGGTTTTCCATAAGGGACACATATATCAAATAATAAATTTAATATGTTATAAAAAACACCGATTGCGACACCCAAATTGTCAGACCCACAGAGGACTGACCCAGTCGGTCAGGAATAAAAGCCTAGTAAGTTTTGGAAAATCGGTTTTCCGAAATTGTCGAACTAGGCTTAAAGGTTTTCTACTAAAATCTTGGCTGGAAACACTGATCTTAAAGGACGAGATATTGCGATCATACGGGAATTTGAATTTCTCCACCGTGCAATTGGCTTTTGATTTGGCCTTGATATAACTAAACTGACTGTGAAGGATTGGTATATTTTTACACTGTGTTTTATGGCATGCAGGTTTCCACAATGTTTCCAAATAAAATAAGCTGTGACCTAAAATTAGGTTACATTTTAAATAGCCTGACATAGCCGGTGGGAAAAACCCTGTTTTGCGATCAAATATTTAATTTGATGGGCAACATGGTCAACATGGTCTAAAAATAATGTGAAATTAAAATTGTTACTTGACACTTAACGAAATAAGCTGTGAGACAATGCGTAATATATTATTTATTCTTACCATGGGGTATTGCAATTTTTTAAAAATAATTTGTAATTAAAATTGATGCTCGACACCTAATTAAATAAACTTTGAGACATTATAGGTATGTAATCGACAGTAAAAATATTACATTTTTAAGAAACAATATACAAAATATTTACAATCTGTGAAATCTATATTCAAATCGCTTAAGAAACATTGAAGATTTAAAAGATGGAATTCTTGTTACATAAATTAGCTTGGAAGAGCAGACCTGACCTTACGTATAGGGTCAAGGTTCAGGATATTCCATCGTCGAGTTATTTAGTAAATCGTTTATACTTGTTGCTTATAATATTTAGTTATTGCTATGGAATTGAGGTTTTAGCGTTTAATACAGATACGATTGATTGCAAAACTAAAAATCTATGATAAAATTTAAATAATAATTTTTACGAATTTTTCCTTTAATAATGGTTTAGAAAATGGAAATGGCAACACTGCTCCTGAGCCTTCGGCACTAGCTAGAATTGTCAAGAAGTTGTTCCGCATAGCTCTTAACAGTTGGTACGTTCAAATTAGTAAAGTTAGTCTTTGTTTAGTAAAATTAAGCTTAACACCTTGAATTTTAAAGTCTGAATGATGTTACTGTTTGAAATAGCCGTGGCATCCATGAATTACCAACCGGAACGGTCTTAAATACTAAGGCGTGTTGATCTCCCAAACGGAGAATTGCAAAAAATATTTTTTTTCATTATTTACATAGTTTGGTTGATAGTATCCCTAGAACAGTAAAAAAGGTAAAATAACAAATAAAAGACTACCAGATACATGCAGTTAGCCATATATAATATATTCAAACAACCGATAAATTAAAAGCAGTAGCCCAAGAATTAGGATTATACGAAGACTGCATCACAAATATTATCTAAAAACTCAACAAAATTACAACCCGAATTATTATCAAAGTTCCAGGAATCAACCAAATTATAATAAGATTTATAGAAATCAAAATTCACAAAACAAACCAATGGCAAATGAACAATTGTATAACGAATATCAACAAAAAATTAAATCAAGGCAGAATGCCAAACCCAATTAGTTACCAATCAGATTGTAATAATACCAGACCACCTAACCAACCCATGAAAGGAAAAAGACCTAGTAATAGTAGACAATCAAAAATGGACTGGACAGAAAATTCAAACAGCCTCGGAAACAAACACAGAACCCCATTCATAAGAATAATTATGAATAACCAACAATTGCGATGCCTAATAGATACACATATTATCATTAAGGAAAGTTTTTAGAAAGCTCAGAGAAGCAAATCTAAAACTACATCTAGATAAGTACGATTTCAAGAAAAAAGGAACGGAATTTCTAGGACATATTATAACAACGGAAGGTATAAAACCTAACACAATCAAAATAAAAGCCGTTAAGGAATTTCCAATCCCTAAGACTCCAAAAGAAATCAGAAGATTCCTAGGATTATTTGAACTTTACAGGAAATTCATACCAAAAGTCAACGAAAAAGAAGTAAAATACATAAAAGCCTTTGAGAAATTAAAGTTACTCATAATATCAGACCCAATATTGGTATATCCGGATCTTAAGAACAAATGCTCACTTACTAAAGACGCTAGTAATTATGCGTTAGGAGCAGTTTTATCACAAGTTCACAACCCAATATGTTATGCTAGTAGAATTTTAAATGAGCATGAGATAAAATACTCAGCGATAAAAAAATAATTATTAACAATAATAGGGGCAACACAAAATTTGAAGAAATTTGGAAATACTTAGCGATCACAAACCTCTTATATGGCTAAATAACATTAAAGAGCCAAACATAAAGTTACAAAGTGGAAGATAAGACTAAACGAATTCGATTATGAAATCAAATACATACCAAATGCACTTTCAAAAATTAAAACAGAAGAAAATAACGTAGAAGAAAATTTCATGGGGAATGCTCAAGATAGCATAGCAACGACAATACATAGCGCAAGCGAAGATAAAATTTTATTAAAATCACAGAAAGACCATGGAATAATTATAAATATCAAATATAATTTGTAAAAGGAAATACCGAAAATGAGAACCACAAAAAAATTTTAAGATATCCAAACTTATTCAGAATTGAAACAAACCATATTAAACGTCCATACAAAACTTTTACATCCAGGAAAAGAAAAAACTATAGTAATGTTTAAAAAAAAATATTATTTCCCAGATTACCAAAAAACTAATACAAAACAATAACTGTAATATATCAAAAGTGGATCACAGGGACACAAAATTTAGTTATGAAATAACACCTGAGGTTTTCAACCCTAGAGAAAAATACATTATAGATTTTTATATAATCAATAATAATGTATAAACGTATACTCAAAATACGCTACATTAATATAAATAAATGGTAAAGATTGGTTAGAAGCAAAAAGCGCATTGTTAAAAATATTTAACGAAATGGGAAAACCGTTAGAAATAAAAGCAGAAAAAACCAGCCTTCATGAGTGCAGCATTTAAAATTTGGTTAGATTCAGAAAACTTTGAAATTAAAATCACAAGAAGTAAGAACGGCATATTAGACGTAGAGCGGTTTCACAAAACAATCAACGAAAAGTTAAGAATAATTAATTCCGACACAAACGAAGAAAATAAGTTAACAAAATTCGAAATAACACTTTACACTTATAATGAAATTATAATAATAACACATATACCCAAAACTCTATTACAAAAAACTTTATATTCAATAATACCATATCCAGACGAAGAAAAGAATATTTTAACCGAAATTATTAGAAAAAAATATTTTTACATAAGAATAAAACTTATCCAGCAACAGAAAAGAAACTAAAAAAATTTAATGAGCCTTGGTTAAGTGCAGACGTGCTGATTATTCGCTCCGGGTTTTGTGAAGTAATTATCAATACTTATGTATATGGACAAGTCCACTCAGGTAGCAAACATCAGTGTAAATATAAGTGTAAGCACAATAGTGCATAATAAATTGTATGAACCAAATATTTCTTCTCAAAGTGAAAAACAAGAAACTAAAATCAACTGCTTAAACAAAAAGCATTACAACGGTGCCCGCGACTGAAAAGTAGCGCATCAAAGAACTCTCGCTTTTCGTCGTCCGCTTTGTGTCTTGGGTCCGCTCTGCTATTTCAACGCGGCAGAGGGCCATAAACATTGACTGCGCGCACTCGACAGCCGGCTAAGCAACTACTGGTGTAAGTGCACCGAAAAGTGTTATTGTCATTGCTCATTTCTCTTGCTTTCGCACCCAACGACAGATAATAACACAATAGCAAAACAACTGGCAGATATTTCCAAAAAATACTCAATGACCATCACCCCTTTAAGCGACGATAATGCTGCAGTTACCGCTAAGCAACACTCTGCATCGATACGAGACCGTACAACAAATCCTGAAGACAACTCGACAATGCTCCAAATCCCCCCAGACGCTGTTGCAGCTCGCATGGTTGCATCACAAACAAATAAAAGGAAAGTGCGTGGCAATCTATCACCGCTAGCGTCACGCCGCAAACAGAACAAACAAGACGGCGAATCCAGCAACAGATTTTCACTGCTGGCGCAAGTAAATGATGACGGCACGGAGACTGATGACGCTTCTGAAACCGACGAAGCCAATAACAAACTGAACCAGACACCCATGGACTTCGGGCCATCTACTTCTGCCCAAGCAGCCGCTAAAAGGAAGCCAAATGCCACCGCCAGCGCAACTAAAGCTGGAGATAAGAGGCCCCCTTCCCCCCATAGTGCTAAACGACATTGAAAACAATGACGTATGGACGCCACTGGCAAATGTTGTTTGGATGGCTAAAAGAATTGCGTCACCGTTACCCGGCATATTCTGTTGTTGATGTCCGGCTTGTCTCTGTTCCTGTTGCTGCCTTAATCAACGATCAAATCAGGTATGGGGCGAACAATAAGGCTCCTTACCAACGACATGCTCAGCTATAGAGCGATCATACGTACGCTGGATGATTATAAAATTGATTACTTCTCGTACCAATTAAGAGATGAGAAGCACTTCCGCATTGTAATCAAGGGCTTACATCACTGTACGTTAAACCGAGAAATTATGGAGAACCTAAAAAACAGAGGACACACTGTTCTACACGTCCACAACCCAAAGAGAAAAGGCACTAGTGAACCTATGAACCTGCATTTTTTGAACTTACAACCAGCAGCGAATAATAAGGAGGCCCTTAAAATTAACAAAATCTGCAAGCAAGTAGTTAGAACGGAGACTGCTCAAAAAAGCCAAGAAGTTGCACAATGTCATAGGTGTCAGGACTACGGGCACACTGCCACCTACTGCAAAAAGCAGCATAAATGCGTTAAATGTGGCGACAACCACAAGTCTGCTGAATGCGGCAGGCCTAAAGATGTCCCAGCTACATGCGTGCACTGTGCCACCTGGCAATCTACAAGGGGTGCCTACGGTACAGCGAATATTTAAGGAGAGCGGGAGCCCCAAAAGCCGTTACCACCAGCGCCACGGCAATGAAAAGAACAAAAACAGACATCTCGCCCAAGGTGAATACATACGGGCAATCCTACGCATCTGTGGCTAGAAACGCAGTCGTAATGCCTCACCACACACGCAGAAATGGCAATCTACACACCGCCAATAAACAAGGTGGACCAGCATATGAAAGGTTGCAACAACAACTAAGGCAGCAATAGGAGCAGAGACAAGCCGGACATCAGCAACAGAATATACGGGTAACGGTGACGTAATTCTTTTAGCCATCCAAGACACTAATCGAGCCATCGAAAGGTTAGCTGACATGCAGCAGCAAAATTAGAGTGAAATTAGAGTGCTTTTTTACATAACCAAACCTAGCCGGTGGGAAAAAATATATTTAAATATTCATTTGTTTATTAATACACATACTTACCATGAACCTTTGGAATTTTTTAAAAATATTGGACTTATAAATGTACTAATGTATGTATAGATGTACTAAAAGAGACAGTACATTCAAACGGCACAACGATACCAAGCACCGCCTCCTTAACGCACGGAACCCACCTTCCGTCCAACCTATTTTAAGAAGGTAGTTTAATGTTAGTATCCCAATGAAGACCCCTGAGAGCAGCAAGCAAAAACTATTTTTCCTGTCCTGTTTTAATCTGTCCTGATAAATTTTGTATTTGGGGTACCAAATACAAGATACATATTCAAGAATCGGACGTATAAGAGATGTATACAGAGTTTTGGTTATGTAGGGATCATCGAATTCCTTCGCCCATCGCCTAATAAATCCCAGTACACCAAATGCTCGATTAGCAATGAAGGTGATGTACTTATCCAATGTAAGTCCATTCAATGCGGTTAAATGATTAATTACCAATGATATAAGTTTGAAGAAGAGAATTCGTCTATAAAAATACATTACTTTAAATATACTACAAATGGAATATAACAATTTTATTTTACACCAAGTTTGAAAATTATTTAGAATCGATTGTAATTGTTGAGTTGACTAAGAAACAAAGCTTTACATCATCAGCATTCATCAACACCCGCGAGTGATTTATAACTCAAGGAAGATCGATTTTGAACACCTTAGAAGCCAGACCCTTTAAAGTAAGCCCTTAGTTTGTTTTTTGAGTTAAGTAATATTTGATCCAAAGAATACATTTGTTTGAAAAGCCTTAAACTTGTAATTTAAATACCCTTAACCCAGGAAATAGATAAAAAGGGTATAATACTAGTATTCTTCAAAAATATGTAACAGGCAGAAGATAGCTTTTCCGACCCCATAAAGTATATATTCGGATATAAGCTCTCCTAATCCCTACGCATTACAAGTTTGTTCCAAATTTCGATAACTTTTCAGGTTTACGATATACATAGGAATCGATTACAAAAAAATCTTCAATTTCAAAAGGTTTTTAGGTTTTAGGTTTTAGTCGAGCTTACTCGACTGGAGACTACTTCTGACCCGGGGAGAAAATGGGCTTAAGGACTTGTAGGTCTCTTAGTAGAGAACTTTCTGTAATTCTGGTCCGAAAATGCAGTTGGATCAATTTATATGATACGGATAAGGCAAAACAATCTAATGGTGACATGTTGTATATGTCCCTAGCTTTGTAGCATATGTAGCTTTGTCCGTGCTATATGTAGCTTTGCAAAAAGATAAACAATCGCATCAACAGAGTGCCTTTGGTAAAGATAAATTAAAAAAAAAAGGCCATAAAAATATTCTGCTAAATTTATAACTCAAATTATGGAAGATTCATAGGTGTTCAAAGTTCTATTAAAATAAATAATTTAATCTAAGTTCGGTTTTTAAGTGTTTCACAGTGTAATACTTCAGCATGCTTACCCATACTAAGCTACAACCAACCCTCCTATATATCAGAAATATTTTATAATTATTAAACGGTGATTGCAATTCTTGAAGGCCTATTTAAATACAACAAATTTAGTTACACAATTTATTTAGCTCTTAAGTCCATGAATTACATTAATAACACGAACAACTATGAACCTACTATATGTTTTAATTTATCACAACATTCATAAATTAAACTACTATTGGTTCCTGGAACCCAAATTATATAAGGAAATAAAATAACAAGTTAAGGCTCTAGTCGAGAAAGCTCGACTAGGAGATACCGTTAGCCCTTTACCTCACATACACGTTCATGCGTGCAACTGTAACAATGCTTAATGATTTAACTTTATATACATTCAGAGTTTTCCAAACGATTTTAATAAAAATTCAACACATTTTCATTATTTTGTTAATGTTTTCAATCCTCATTTTCATGTCCTGGCCATATTAACTCGGCTGTTGATGATGATCAAGAATTTTTATACTTTATGGGGAGATGCTTACTTCCGCCTGTTACATACTTTTGCACTAAACCATTATACCTATTTACCCATTTAATGGATTAAAGATATAAAAAAAACTACACGTATTCAGGGAAAACACATAAACAATCCAAACAACATACCCATCCCAATTAACTTTATATTACTATTTTAACTCTTTTAGAGTCACAGCTCTCATTGTTAATAAATACTTCTCTTAGGAATTTGATACATCATGTGCTGCAAACAAATTCATTAAACATTTAAAACTTATAAAGTTAACGGCTGGCGGACCAACAAACAATAACAAAGGAATTAAAATATTCTCATTTCTAAACAACTCAAATTAAATACTACTATCACCAATACAAATCGACACAAAGAACACATTTATTGATCGCTCCTTTTGCATGACTGATTTGGCAACCCATAACAGCGATATACTAACTCTATTCAATGCTAGTTGCAACCGAACTACATCATCATTCACAATACAAAAAAAAAACAAGTAAGAAGGCTCTAGTCGAGTAAGCCCTTGACCATTCAGACGGACAGACGGTCGGCCGACAGCCATACACATATGTAAATTAATAAGTTTATTAAACTTATTTATTTATGTTTACTTCTACAAAGCTTGTAAGTTTGATATTGCATTAATAAATGCTGTTGGGTTGATATTTAGTGTATTTAGCACTTATGGTTTGTTGTGAGAACTAAAAGGAAGACACTTCGAATTGATGGGTTGATGGTACATCTAGTCTATTCAAAGGCTATTTTAGACTAAAAACTAAAATACAAATATGATTGTTAGGAAGCCTTAGAGAGAAGAAACACTAAGCCTCGCATGAAGTGCTGATCCTAGCATTTCCCATCATAGCGGCCACACGCATATGTCGTGATTGCCGGCTATGTGACCCTTTCAAGTGTTCATGGTGACATGCTTGTACTTGAACTAAACGTAGATGTTCGTTGAGTAAAGATCAAAGGCTCATGGTGTCCTGTTCACTACTTCAACCGAACGTCGATGATTATTTATGGCCTTTAGAAATAAGAGCTGCTGAGCTCTGCATGTTTACTCTTATCGCATACAATGTAATGATGTCCTTTATGATAGACCTGAAATAGACGATCGAACGTGCATTGCTGTAACTAATCTCTAATCTTATTTTACATATAAGAAATCAAATAGAATAAGTTAACAACCGTAATATAACGTTTTCTTGTACTACAGGGAAAGTAGTAATTTGTTTTCAGGCTAACATAATTTTTGGAAATTTAATGATAAAATGAAGAATGTTAGCGGACTGAAGTACTTTTAGGGATGAAACGGACATTAGATCCCCTATGGGCGTATTGGTGGGGTCTTCAAGCCAAACTGATTTCAAGTCTGAATGATCTTAAATGTTTGGGTTAACAATGCCGATCTTTACAAGCGATACGGCGAGCATTAAATTTTGCAACTCCATCATTAGCATTATGTTTCTTGCTAGCAGTGTCAGGTGACCTGAGTCAATTGGTGAGCACTTGGCTGCTTTAAGAATCCTATTAACAGTATTGGTCAACTGATCGATTTGGTCCTGAACCTTCGAAAAAGAATATTACTTATTTTTTGTTTGCAAGTATTAATCCCACCATCACAAAGGGAATACTTAAAGTAAAGAATTAATAATAAGCTTATTTTATGATGTCCTTGTGGACCACCCTTCCTTTAATGAGGACCGTGGTCCCCAGGTCTCCTTCTACAACACTCTCTTCATACAAGGGTGTGAGCTTGTTTCCAAGTCTCCTATTCGACTTTGCCAAGACCTTCTCTCCCACATCAAAGACCCTGTTTTGCCGAGAAGAATTTTCTCTGGCTCTGAGCGCGATCTGGGCGTTTTCTATTCTATCCTGGATCTCTTCTTGCGCTTTGTCTGGGTGCGCCTGAGCAATGTCAACTGGTCTTTTATTGATGACCGAGTGAATTGACCTGTTGTACTCAGCCGTAGCTAGTAAAATGACCTCTACAGTGTCGGTTATGCCTCTGTCTATTTTTGCTATGAAAACGTTCAACTTGCCCATAAGAGCTTCTGTGTAGGGGTGGCGCGTTTGAAATGCTGACTCCGAAATGGTTGGTCAGCATTGAGGAGATCGTGTGTGAGATCAATGATGGTTCATTATCACAATAGATAGCCTTTGTTTTTGGGAAGAAACTCATTAGTTGAAGCAAAGCTGGCTGCAGATCTTCTATGGTTCTGAATTGGATAGGCTGTACTACAGCAAACTTGGAGTATTTGTCAATGCAGGTGAGAAAAAAGTTCTTAACCGTAGAGAAGATATCTACGTGTAGAATTTCCCCTGTGTTCGAAGGAATTGGTGTCAAACCCAGCTCCTACTTTTTCGGATGTCTATCATACTTAGCTCTAGCGCAGCTAATTTTGACATTTTAGGAAAGTAGTATTCCGAAAGACCCTGTTTCACATTCTCCTGGGCTGATCTATGAGCTCTATTATGCTTAGCCGTAAGGATTTCCCTCCTTTCATCCATTTTGAATATGTCCACTACTAGATTCTTGCAATGCCAGAATTTTGTGGATGGGAACTTTCTTACTACTTCATCTTGTATCACTGCTAGAGTGTGCGAATCGCAATGGAAAGTGTTTACGCCCTTTGACCTCTTCAAGTTTGTTTAGTAACGATTCTTTAGAGATGAAGTTAAGTGAGTAGCGCTTTTTGTTCCCAAATAAAATGTAGGTATTTTTCGATGGGAAACGCGCCTCCTCAATGATTATTTGGTTCTGGAAACAGTTTAATGGTTTATTTATTGTCTCTATGGTGTAGGTGAGCGAGAGCTCACTGTGAACCGTTGCCGCACACGACTCAGCGTCTTGTTCTTCTAAAACATTAAACTGTTATCTGGATAGGGCATCTGCAACCAGATTTTCTTTGCCTGGTTTAGAGAAGATCCGCGCGCTAGATTCATCTATGCGCGTTTTCCACCTTTTTATCTTTGCGTTAGCATTGGATTCCGACATGGCAAAGGTTAAAGGTTGGTGGTCGGTAAAGATATTTATATCTTTAACCCCATGCAGATAGTGCCGCAATTTGCTGAGGGCCCATATAATGGCCAATAATTTGCGCTCGTTAGTCGCGTAATTAACCTAGCACTCCTTCAATGACCTTGAGATCATTGTAATCGGACGACCCTCTTGGGCCAGTACTGCACTTATACCGTAGGCTGAAGCATCTATCGTTGGATCAAATGGCTTCTTATAATCTGGGTATCTGAGCATGACGTCTTCAGAAGCCAGTAAGTTACACAATTTCCGAAAAGCAGTCTTTTGTGCTTGTGAAAATTGAATCGGAATTTTCCGTGACATGTACCTACTGCAGGTTCCATTTTCTCCTTTTAATGTTTCCGAGATGGGTTTTGCTATTACAACGAAATCTCTGATGAAAAATCTGTAATAATTCGCGAAGCCCAAAAATGACCTCACCTCGAATATTGTTTAGGGTTCTGGGGAATCTCTTATGGCCTTTGCCTTTTCTGTATCGGTGGTTGCACCGCCACTGGTGACTATAAACCCGAGGAAGTTCACACTTTTTTTTAAAAATTGTGACTTTTCCATAGAAACCCTTATGTTTACCTCGTACAGGCTTTTAAGGAGCCAGTCTGACGTGGGACTCTTCATCTTGCGTAAAGTTAATTACATCGTCGACGTAGACGTAAAAAAATTTACATATTTTTTCCCGTAGTATGTCGTCGATGGTCCTCTAAAAAAATGCTAGCCGCATTTCTTAGACCGAATGGGAGTCTACGAAATTCATACTTCCCGCCGTTTACTGAAAACGAAGTTTTCTCGCGGTCATGCTCTGCGAGAATAATCTGGTGGTAGCCAGATTTAAGGTCTAGCGTTGAAAAATACTTAGCCTTGCCCAAATTCCCCAGTATAAAGGAGATTTGGCATGGGGTATTTGACGAGTATCGTTCGTTCATTGAGCTTGCGAAAGTCAATAACTAAACGCATGTTTCGATTACCCGCTTTGTCAGTGACTTTCTTACCTACCACCCATATGGGGTTATTGTAAGGGGAGACCGACTTTTAGATTATACCATTCTTAAGCAGATCTTGAATTTCTTTGTTAACGAAATCAGCAGCCCCCATAGGATATGGATAGAGTCTGGTATAAATGGGCTCTTCACTTGTTGTCCTTAAGGTTGCTACCATCGAGGTGTTGTAAGGTAAGGCTTCATTGGGGTCTGCAAATGTCTTTCTACTGCCCTTTAGTACTTTAAGGAACGCACTCCTTACTGAGGGGAGTGCATCCGAACAACCCACACTAGTGAAATTGACTTTAGTACAGGTGTGAAAGGAAATTTGTTCAACTTCTGTGCCCCATTTAAGCTGACCAGAAGCTAAGCATAATAACGCCCCTGCCTGTCTTAATAAGTCGAGACCTATTATTCCATCAAACGTCGATAGGTTTGAAAGGAGGAAAAAGGTAGCTATAACTTTGAATAAGGACACTAAACATTTATAAGTAATTGTAGTTTCTCCGTGAATTAAATGAATCGAAAACAGAGGGTCTACTGGGCGGACGACTTTCAATCCTTTAAATGGTGGGATGCAATTTTTCGATGCTCCCGTATCTATGGAGAACTCCATGTCAAGCCCCGCTACTCTCCGCCTGATGACGGGTAGCAGGGATCTTCCCCTAAAAAATGTATTGCGTCTGAATCATAGTTATTTGAGGCGTCGTCGTCAACTTCTGCCGCTGCGCTAGAGGCGGCATCGGCATATGACTCTTTCCCTTTCCCGCCCCCTGCGTGACATGGTTCACCTTTTGCTGCTTTCTATGATCGAGTGTTCTGTCAGACGTGCCTGTTCTTTTGTTCGCGCGATCTAAAACCGGGTTTGGTTGATGGAACCTTGACAAGGAAGGATCCACCTCCATAGGCTTTTGTGCACCGTTGTGCCCCTGAGGCCTATTACTGCGCAGGCTGGACTGCCCTTGCGACTTAAGTTGTTTGCTGAAATAAGGGTTTTTTGTACTAACTGGTCGTTCGTCCGAATACTGAGAAGTTTTCTCTTTATTATTTATATTTACTTCTACGAAGCTTTTAAATTTGATATTGCATTAATAAATGGTTTTTTTTTTTTTTATTGTAACGAAGCAAAAATATAAATGCTGTTGGGTTGATATTTAGTGTATTTAGCACTTATGGTTTGTTGTGAGAACTACAAGGAAGACACTTCGAATTGATGGGTTGATGGTACATCTAGTCTATTCAAAGGCTATTTTAGACTAAAAACTAAAATACAAATATGATTGTTAGGAAGCCTTAGAGATAAGAAACTCTAAGCCTCGCATAAAGTGCTGATCCTGGCATTTCCCATCATAGCGGCCACACGCATATGTCGTGATTGCCGGCTATGTGACCCTTTCAAGTGTTCATGGTGACATGCTGATCACTTGAACTAAACGTAGATGTTCGTTGTTGTAGATGTTGTTGAGTAAAGATCAAAGGCTCATGGTGTTCTGTTCACTACTTAAACCGAACGTCGATGATTATTTATGGCCTTAAGAAATAAGAGCTGCTGAACTCTGCATGTTTACTCTTATCGCATACAATGTAATGATGTCCTTTATGATAGACATGAAATAGACGATCGAACATGCATTGTTGTAACTAATCTCTAATATTATTTTACATATAAGAAATCAAATAGATATTAGTTAACTTGTACATGTACCAATTCTTTATGATTTAATATAAAAAATTTCACAGATGTTCATTATTTTGCTTATAGTCTAATTTTTTTGAAATTCAAGATTTTATTAATATCTATTACATGTGTATATCGAAAACGAAAAGAGCTATCGATAATTTGAAACAAACTTGTTCTGCCTAGGGGTTAGGCGAACTTATGTCCCAAATCTAAAGTCTCTAACTCTCACAGTCTCTGAGATCGACGCGTTCATACATACAGACGGACGGACAGACAGACGGACATCGACTCGGCTGTTGATGCTGATCAAGAATATATATACTTTATGGGGTTGAAGAAACTTCCTTCTGCCTGCTACATACTTTTGTACAAAACCATTATACCCTTTTTTTTACCCGTTTCATGAGTTAAGGGTATAAAAACTCTTTCTCACTGTATTTCTTCCTTACAAGCTTTATCTTAATAAGTTTCACTGTCTATTTAAAACCTTGAATAAGTAAGAAAAGCCATGATGCGAACATGGCACTCAAATAATCAATATATACAGAAAATGTATTAAAATACAAAAATGCATGCTGTGTTTATAGAAAAATAACTAAAAGAAGGAAGTAAAACAAAAAAAATATTATTATTTTAACAAGTCGAGTAAGGTCGACTAGAATATACCTTTTAGCATAGACCTAGCACATACAGTCATACGTGCATTACTACATCAATGATAGGAGATTAAATTGTAATCTTTCATATATCTGGTGATTCTTATCCGATTTTAATAAAAATTGCACAGATTATTATTATTATTAATTTAAATATTCGAAATTTAAAATTGTATTTGATGTGTATACCGTAAACCGTAAAAGGTTATCAAAAATTTTAAACAAACTTTCACCAAACATTGTATTGCTTTGGGGAACTTTTATCAAAAATCTGGATTTTATAGCTTTTAAAGTTTATGAAATCGACGCAATCATACGTTTAGACGAACAGACGAAAGGACAAAAAGAGGTTACTATATCTGTTGATGCTGAACAGGAATATATACTTTATGTGGTCGGGGATTCTTCCTTCTGTTTAAATTTGTTTATTTATTTGTTTGTTTAAAATATTATTTAATTTAGTAAACATTTGTAATTTCCAATAGTTTTTTATTTTTAAAATTAACGAATATTTAAAATTATAATTTAGACAAGGTATTATTAAATCAATGTATATTTGCCCATTAATCTCCAATATCAGGTTTGTAACCCACGTGAATTTAATATTAAACATAATACATAATATACTCAGACAAATGACAAGCAACAGAGTTTTTTTTATTTTAATTAGCAAGCTAATGCTTTAGTTTGCCCACGGGTCAATTATAAGCTTAAATAATACATTAAAAAAAAAATAATGAAGGCCCAAATCGAGGAAGCTCGATACACTAAGTGGAAAAACAAATAACCACTAACAATGAAAATGCATACCGTAACCCTTAATAGTTAAAAATAGGTCAAATTATCAATCTATGCTCATTAAGTGCGCACATCATTCAGCGCTTCTTCAGCGAAAATCGGATAGAAGTCACGAGAAGAATGGCATCAAACAAGATTTTTACCGAACAGAAAGAGTAGAAGATTATCAGGAAAATAAAGAAAAGTTCTATGCTATCGGCCGCAAAAATGACAACTGATCCAGGGTGAAATGGGGAAAGAGTGCAGTTTAGAAATTCTGCGCAACCATACCCGAGTATTTTTAAAACAGCCTATACGCTTATAAAGCGTAAAAAGAAGGGACTAAGATGACTTTCGCCACAGTCCAAAGACAAACAAAGGGACGCAGATCATATCTAACAAAAAGACCTTAAAACCCTCTGGTGGGAGTTATAAATTAGGTTCAACATCACTTCCTTTTCTGGTAGAGCCTTAGCAACTTTGCCGTTTATAATGATGGTATAGTTAGGGGCTTCATTGGCTTTAAGCCAGCGTTCTTGCAAAATGGCAATACGTTAAATTGGATCGAGATCGGCTTTTATGTAGAAGCCTAATCAAAAGGCATAAAATTGTCATGTAACTTGTTTAAAATGGATCCTTTAAAGTGACTGTTATTGCTTGCTGAAGATTGAAACCATGATTTCCATTAGGATAAGCATAACGAATCAGAGCGTCAAACAACGAAGAGGCTTATAATAGAGCTAAATTCATACAACGTTTTTGAGGCGCAAACATGCTGAGTTCAGAACCCACAGTACTTCGGCTTTCGAGCCGAACGTGCGCTCTCGCACACTCATTAAATTTTAATTTGCCTGCGATTAGATGCTAAGTGGCAACCGACGGAGAAGGTTGA
This sequence comes from Scaptomyza parva, assembly GCA_035044645.1. Classification (NCBI taxonomy): domain Eukaryota; kingdom Metazoa; phylum Arthropoda; class Insecta; order Diptera; family Drosophilidae; genus Scaptomyza; species Scaptomyza parva. The sequence goes on from JAWNNT010000062.1 coordinate 410,969, forward strand.
TTAGCGCCACTCTGCTGTTTATTTCGTATTTTTTCTAGACTCTTGTCTGCAAAACTGTGTGTGAATGTGTGTATTCACGGAGAAAAACCAAATTGCAAGGGTTTTGTAATTTTGCTCGTAGCAGACTTGCGATGTTGTGTGCGCTTTGATCCTGCTGGAAACGATCAAAGACAAAACATACAATGATATTTGAACATATGGACGACAATTCAACTTGAATTGTTGTGACCTGCCTCAATATCTATAATTTGGGTTGAATATTTTTTATACATAATTTGTATATGTACATATAAATATATTATGCATATAAAAATTTGTACATATTAAATTTTTTGTAGTATTTAGCCCTACATATTTTATTTTATTTATTTTTCCAAACAATTTATCTTATATCAGTATCTGCATACAAGAGCCTAGAAAAATAAGAACTTTTAAGCCAACCAAATTTCAGTTTTGCTATTTCTGGTCATACATACTCTCTTCACTTTTGATTCTATGACAAAGTGCAATTATGTCGAGATCAATAATGCTTGTGTGTATTCTGTATGTGAAAAAGGCTTATATTGGCTCGCGATTGTTATTGTATTAAAAATATTGAGAAATGCTTGTTTTGTTTTAGTGTTTTTATTTATAAATTTTTAAAAATTTTCACCAAACGGCCATCAACATCTCCTTTTATACTACCTGCTTAACTAATATTCCCATGTCATATATAATAGCCGATATAATTTAATTATTTAAAAAAATTGTTATTTAATTATTAAAAAATAATTTAATAATTTAAATTAAATTAAATGTTGTTAATAATTTATTTAATAGAAGTATTTTTTAATATTTTAATTATTTTTTTATTCATTATATTATTTTATTACAAATTTTGAAAGGGAATAAAATTAATAGAATTAGCATCAAGCATCTTTAAAAAAAATATTCATATCATAAACATGAGGCAAGTTCAAGTTAAGTTCTGAAAATCCATCCCGAAAATATCAGAAGCCACGTATGTAAAATGCATACTCATATAAACAGCAGAGCGGCGCTAATCAACCTTCTCCGTCGGTTGCCACTTTGCATCTAATCGCAAGCATATTAAAATTAAATGAGAGTGCGAGAGCGCACGTTCGGCTCGACAGCCGAAGTGCTGTGGGTTCTGATCTCAGCATTTTTGCGCCTCAAAAACGTGTGAAAATGTATCTCTATAATATACCTACTCGTTGCCTCAAGGTATTGGATCTCATCGTCAATTAGCAGCTGTTTTAGCTCTGCACCAACCGAACAAAAGTTTCGCGGATATGAATAGAGCAAATACCACGGCGCCAAAAATTACATTATGTCTTACAATATTTTAAATTGTAGGTTATAAAAGAGTTTGTTATATGTTGCGGAGTAGATAATATTGCTCGCTAAGTATTGATTCTGCAGCAGACTTTATTACTTCGACACAGATCTGTAGCTTCGTCAATATCAGCATGAGAATAGGTTCCATGTTTCTGTTAACAAGTTGATCTAGTCCTTGACGAAATGGGGCGATATGCAAAGTCGATTGAATTGAATACTGTTATGGTACGAGAAGTGATGACACCAAGCATTTAGAGATGGGAATCTATAATGCAATTCGCAATGGTAGTCACACGTGCTTTGTTTATTGATGCACCTTAAAAACATGTAGCACAGTGCTGCAATCAGTTTCTGTAGGTTGTGCAAAATGGCATTGTCCTTTTTTAGCAGCCGTTGCAGTTTTTGGCTACTTAAATTGAAGGCGGCTGCAATAAAAATCTCTATGGTGGAACAATGATTGGAAACAATAGCACGTTTGCTCTGCAGGGACAACTTACTTTAGTTCATTTAGTGCGGAAAGTGGTCTAGCCTCAGAGAGAATTTTATACAATGTAAAGAAAAAGAGTCTTATAGTTTAAATCAGAAAAAAACGAAAAAGGCTTAATAGTCATTTGCTTTATGTTATATCACATTTAAAAACAAGTAAGAATGCTCTAGTCGAGTAAGCTCGAGTAGAAAACACTCTTAGCCTTTGACCAGACGGACAGACGGTTGGGCTGACAGGCATACACATACAGTACGCCTTACCTCAAAGGGAGCAAGGTAACCAAAAAATTGCAAGTGCTATAATATGCAAACCAAGTAAAAATTCAAAAATGTTTAAACACCAATTTGTCTTATATATTATGTATATCACATTTATAAAACGAACTTTAATTTTTTTTTCCAATAATGGATTAATATAATAATTAGCAAAAAACTGAAAACATATCCAAAATACAGGACTTAGCTATATGGATGTTAATACTTAGTATGACATCCCTTTGCCTTAATAACATCTCTTAACCTATTATTCTACAAGATACCAGCTTCTGGGTATTTTCTGGACCGATTTTTCTTCACTCACCCAGTAAAGCAATTTTAAGACCCTTTTTGTTCGATATGTTGTGCTTGACTGGTTCCTTCATGTGTTTGGGATTCAGTGCAGTATTGGGCTGTCGTCACAAATAATGTCGGACGGACGGACCCAAAAATGTTGATTTTGGACTCATCTGTGTTCCAGAACTTCATATCCTTGTCCAAGTGGTTTCTGGCGAACGTAATCCTAGTGCTTTTATTTTTTAAGCTTATAAAGGGCTTCTTCCGTGGTACTCGGGCATGAAAGTCATGGTTCTTCTTTTATGGGTTATATACCTTTGCACAAAACCATTTTCCAATATTATGAGTTCGGAGTATATAAAATAATGTTCTCGAGGTCTTACTATGTTTTCCTAATGGCTTTGCGGTTACTGAATCCGACCGTTTTTTCCCATTGTTGTTTCAATAAAGATCATATTTCCTACGCCAGCTGTTAAGACATATGCGCACACCTTGACTGATCCAGCTCAGTATTGAACTGTCGTCTGTAACTTAGTCCCTCCGAGCCATAAAGGTTGAATTGGGACTCGTCTGAATAATTGACTGTGTGCCCAGGGCCAAAATCCTTGTCCAAGTGAGTTTTGGCGAACGTCATCCTAGTTCTATTATTTTTTTCACTTATTTCTTTCGTGATAATGGGGCATGGAAGTCATGGTTTTGCAGAACCCGGCGCATCGCTTTCACACTGCTCTTTTTCCCCATATTATCCTACACCTGTTGAGTCAGTTTTGAGGGCCGATAGATTAGGATTTCCCTTTAAGATCCTTCGCTCATCCTGTTCAATGACAACCTTTTTCGGTGCGTTCTGTCCTTTTCCCTTATCCGATTTTCGCGGAAAGATGTGTTGCACATTTAAGATGTTTAGATTGAATAAATAATATATAATAAATAAGTGTTCCAGGCTGGTTTCCGTTGTTCAATGGTAGTCCGTTTTGGGCCAAAAATCTGGGTTTTATGGCATGCAGGTATCCATAATGTAACCCAATGAAATAAAATGTGTCAAAAAAATATCCATTTTGGTGGTTAATATAAGTATCTAACATTGGTCGGTCGTTGGGATTTTTTTTAAGCCAATCTGGAATATTTTATGACAGGCAATTAAAATTGTTGCTCGAAACTGATTGAAATAAGCTGTGAGACACTGTACGTAGATTCTAAAAGTTGAGCAGGTCTTAAATATGACTCTTACCGAGTTAGATTTTGAATCACACCTGGTCCATATTAATTGACTTGCCAGATGTATGCGCGCTCCGTTGAATAGTGGATATCACTTTTTCCATTTATCTGTAACTTTGATTTTAAATTAGCTAGAAGTCTAATATCCACTCCAAAATATAGCGGTTGCGGGGTTTGTGGACGTGTTCACCAAGCCAGTAGGACATTCATGACCTTTCACAATAATTTTTATACATTTCTGAGAAAGCGATCTAAGAGCATTATTGAAGTTTAAATGTGTCGGTAGGTACATATTTATTCAGAATAATACGGATTTTTTTTGTTTAACCGTTTTATTTACCCTTAACCCATGAAATAACTAAAAACAAGTAAGAAGGCTCCAGTCGAGTAGGCTACTACTGTGCCAATGCTTGATGGCTTCATATCTCCGGTGCTTCTTAACCGATTTTAATAAAAATTTCACAGATGTTTATTATTATGTTAATAATTTCAACCCCCATTTAAGAGTTTTCAAAATATTAGATTTTTTTGATATTATTGATTGCATGTGTATTCGTAAACCGGAAAAGGTATCGAAAATTTGAAACAAACTTGCTATGCCTAGGAATTAGGAGAGCTCATATCCAAAATCTAGTCTCTGGCTTTTGTAGTTCCTGAGATCGACGCCTTTATACATACAGACGGACGGACATGCAGACAGACGGACATGGCGAAATCGACTCGGCTGTTGATGCTGATCAAGAATTTATTTATTTGATTGTATTGGTATTATTGCTCCGTCTTAAGCTCATTTGGGGAAACCCTGATTTAAATGTTACCAAAACCTACGGAGAAACATGAAGATTAGAACTTAATTAACAACGCGGAGGCAAGAGAAGGTATTTTCTGTAACATTTGCAAATACACACATTAAAAAACAACTATAAGTTAATAATTTAATATAAATAATCTCGCGAAGTAGCTTTATGCAGTTTCCAGACATCGTGAAGTAAATTTCTTTATTTATACCAATTCGTAGCATGCGGTGATAGCAGTAGTTTTAATTTGGCGATTAAAGCTGCGTTTTTTACTATCGATTATGGAATATAAACAGAAAATATTAACTAACAAGTTAAGTTTATCACATAAAAACATACCTCTGATCACCATATAAGGAATAAGACTCATCGGAATACATGTCAACTCCCGGTCCAAATTTTTGCTGGTTTACGCATAAGCAATTGTCATTTTGACCATTACAAGTGGTTGTCTCTAACAAGCGCTCTGGACAACGCAGATAACCTATAAGCGGATCGCTATTGATTAGCTGAAATACATTTTCATCATCAAAATCTAACCTATTATCATTTCCAGGTTTTATGTCCAACAGCTCCGGACTACTTCGTCGCACAATTTTGCAAAATATATTACAAACAGCTCGGACCTTGGGCAGTTGATAGGCGCCAATATGTAGTCGCCAACGTGCCGCAAAAAGTTTATAAATAAGATGAAAGTCATCATAGCGATATTCAATACGCTGACCATCCCACGATATGCGGGACATCTGAAAAATCTCATCAAACTTAGTTTCTTCATCGCTTAGCAGGTTTAGTCGTTTATTGTCGCGCCTTAAATAGTCCCATTTGTCTACATCTAAGCCACAGCGACTATTGTGAATAATATCAAATATATATCCCTGACCCATTATTGGATAGGTTAACAGTTGCGGATTTCCCAGTATCAGGGCCTTGATAAGTTGCACGCCGCGTCCATTATTGTCATCGCGTAAAGAACACAAGCTCCTGGTTTTCATGTCAGCAAAGATTTTATCCACGCAAATTAATCCGTTTTCCTCGTGCTAATCCAACAATAAATTGTAGACATTTTAACATATCAATATTGTCATATTAACCAATTAGAAAGACAACATTAAAACTTTTTCCACACACTTTCTCCCAGTTATGGGAAAATGGACCATGACCTACATCATGTAGTAGCGCCGCAATCTCTACGGACTGTCGACACCATTTCGGCAATTCGTGTTTACCATTCGAATTACGCCTTAGAGAATTCAGATGATCCTGCGCGCTTCTGTACGTCCTGTTGAAAATATTTGCATTAAAAAATTATTTTTATTTAATAGAATATAGCTCACCCAATGCAGTGCTCATAGCGAGTGAGAGTAGCTTCCGGTATGACAGCTGAGAGTAGTCCTAATTGCTTAATTTTTTTTAATCGTTGAAATAAGCTTTGATTTATAATTTCTTTAATGTGAACAGGGATTTTAATGATTCCGTGCACTTCATCTTCAATAAGCATCTAAAACAATATTACAAAGCACACATAAATCTTTAAAAAATCACAAAAACTTCTATGCAATTATTTTTTTTTAAATTGAATTGAGCAAATGGTTTAGTCTGACTAGCCCATTGGTTAGCGATAATTAACAAGACAAAGGCGCGACTAAGCGGGTTGTGGTGTGTTTCGTTCAAGCATAGCAAATATTAAAATTTGTAATCATCTATTTCACTTTTATTTTTTTTACATTAAAATTTTACTGTCTTATCGCAAGTGTGTTACTTGATTTGAATTAAAACAACATGTTGCTAAGCTTTTTTGCATCTGGGCATACAACATGTTTCATGTGTAAAGACTTTAAATGGGCGCTTTGTCGATTAAATTGTCTTCAATACAAACAGTGGTTCTCGCCTTTATTGGGATGTTGTCGACAATAAAATTGCAAGTGCTATAAAATCCAAACCAGGCAAAAAACGATAAATGTTTAAACTCCAATTTGTCTGGTTTTTTTTAAATATTGTGTTAATAAAAATATTAGGCAAAAATTGTCTAAATATTAGGTCTCAGCTTTTTTGGGATAGGTTTAAAAAAGTAAAATATTTAATGAATAAAAGTTTAAGTAAGGCAGTTAATACTTATGATATCATAAGGATTATATGGGGAAACATTTTAAGAAATGTTCGCCGGGTTCTGCGGAACCATGACTTTCATGCCCGAGATCCACGCATGAAACTTTTTATAAGTGCAAAAAATAAAGGCACTGGGATGACGTTCCCCACAATCCATTTGAACTAGGATATTGATTCCTGCCCCACAGTTAAGTTTTTAGAAAAGTCCAAATTCAAATTAATGCTCAAACGGACAGTTTTGTGTGTGTTGTCGCTGCAGTATTAAATAGAATCCCAAACAACTAAATACAAACAGCCAAGCACGGTGGAGCAAGTGTCATGGTATGGGCATGTAAGTCGTCAGCCGTTGCCCGGAACTTGGTTATTTTTAAGAGTACATTAGACAATAATGTATTCCAATATCATACAAAAAAATATACTCCGACGTGTCTGGAAATACGACGTACTTTCTGGTTCTACCAGGACAACGACACCACGTATAAATCGGGAATAGCGCAGTCTTGGCAGACATATTGGCGTTTAAACACTTGCAATTTTATGTGACATACTAATGTACACTGTTGGTTTTTTTAGTCCACTGTGATGATAACGAATCGACAACAAAAGAATATTTAAAAAACGAAATACACTTAATACAGTTGATGTGTTTTTAAACATGGGAAAATATTACACTCAAATACTTAGATAAGTACTTAGTCTTTTTATACCCTTAACCCATGAAATGGGTAAAAAAAAGGGTATAATGGTTTTGTGCAAAAGTATGTAACAGGCAGAAGGAAGCTTCTCCGACCCCATAAAGTATATATATCCTTGATCAGCATCAACAGCCGAGTCGATTTCGCCATGTCCGTCTGTCTGTCTGTTTGTCCGTCTGTATGTATGAAGGCGTCGATCTCAGGAACTACAAAAGCTAGACACTTCAGATTTTGGATAAGAGCTCTCCCAATCCCTAGGCATGGCAAGTTTGTTTCAAATGTTTGATAATTTTTCCGGTTTCCGATATGCACATGTACTCGATAACAAAAAAATCTTGGATTTCCAAAACTTGAATATAAGGATTGAAACTATAAGCAAAATAATGAACTTCTGTGAAAATTTCATTAAAATCGGTTAAGAAACACCGGAGATATGAAACCATCAAACATTGGTACCGAAGTACACAGCCATATGTGTATGTCTGTTAGACCGACCGTCTGTCCGTCTGTATGGTCAAGGGTTAAGGGTATCTTCTAGTCGAGCTTACTTGACTAGAGCTTTCTTACTTGTTTTTTCATGAGTTCTATATTACGTTGCTTTTATTTGGTTCGGGTTGGATTTCACAAAGTCAATATTTCGAAAAACCGGTTCAACAAGGTTTTAGACTAGATATTAAGCTTATTGGTCTGCATTTTTAGGGCAGTTTCACTTACAGTTCGATTATCCGGCGCATTCATCACCAAGTGTTTAGTTAGTTGTTGGTGCTGCTGAAGTGTGGATCGCGGGAAAGCCTGCTGCTTCCGGGAATTTCGAGCATACAACATACTTCTAGACTTTTCTGCAGAATGCGACATTGTGTTTCTACCACAATCGTCAACAGGTGAAAGTGTAAAGCCTCTTGCTACCTATTTCTAAGTACATATGTACTTGATAAATATAAATAAATCTAGTATTGACATGTCTGTAAAAACACTCTAGCAGCAGAGCCTGTCTGTTGATTAGTGATGGAAACAAACCGCGATGAACTGATGTTTTTGTTGATATCGATGTAAAACAGTGCTTCGATGTTTTGCGAAACATCGGTTGTTTTCACAATAAATTGTGCACTTGTCAGTAATTGCCACTCTTTTCGCCATTATCGTAATTAAAGCAGTATTTGCAATGCCAAAGTAAGCAGAATTATTATTGGTCAGTAAAATATACTATAGCAATAGAAAACTATTGTCTTTTTGAATATGTAGCTCTCATCAAAATGCATTTTCGAAGGTAGATTATATTATTACTAAACTAAATTTAAAATAACCGCAATAATGAGCTCTTGCTGAAAGCAGGAAAATCGATGGAAACACAATAACATATGTATGTATATGTAAGAAGGCTCAAGGCGAGTAAGCTCGACTAGAAAATACCCTAGATCTCACCCATTTGGTCATAACTGCAAAACTGTACCAATGGTTGATAATTGAAATTTAATCTTTCATATCTCCTGTGGTTTTCTCACGTAGTTTATAAACCAAATTTTTCAATGTTCGAAATTTAATATTTAATTGATGCTGATTAAGATATTATATATGTATGTACTTTATCGATTGATGCTGATTAAGATTTTATATATGTATGTACCCTATCGAGTCAAAAATACCTCCTCTTCTACGTGTTGCACAGAGGTGCACCACACCCTTATATCCTTTTTTACCCATTTCGTAGAATATACATTCGTATATACAGCAGCACAGTATATGCCCCTAAAGAAGCATAAATACTTTAACAACTTTTTTGTCTTTATAGTTATTGATGCAGTCGACAACAAACCACTTTGTTGTTGGTTTAGCTGAAATACTTGTGTGCTTGTGTGCCGATATAAGACAATGTCTATTCTCTACAAATTTTTTGAACAAGGGGTAATGGGTACTCTGCTATCAAATAATGGAGTAAGTCATACATTTAAATTACACTATACTAACTGTATTTAATCATTAATTTTTAAAAAAAAACTTTAAAAACTAGCATTTCTGCATCACTAATTTTGTCACATAACCTGAATATAAGTATTTTTATTTTAAAGGAAGTTTTTTCGTTAAATTCCAATTTGAGCAATTTTATGATGTCGTCGAGGCAATGGTAAAATACATATACATTTTTTCATCGTTAGCAAATTTTTAGGAATTGAATGGCAATCGCAAGAACGTATACAAAATATGAATTTTTTCGATCTTATTAACTTTAAGATCAATTTTTAAACGGTTTCTATACATCATACATTATTTTTCACAAATTTCAAAGACCCATGGTAAGTACATACATATACACTAAAATGAATATTTGACCTCAATAAACTGTGGTTTCCCCATTAGCTAGGTCGAGTTATGTAAAAAAGTACCCTCATTTCAGATCAATGCTTATTTTGAACGGTTACATTATCGATGGCATAAAACACTGATTTTTTCGGCTTAGTTTTTTTTTGCATCCGAGATCCACGAAGACAAAAAGGACTATGGGCACACGGACACGGACGGATGACGTTCACCAAAACCCACTTGGACAAGGATTTGAATTTCTCGTAAACGGTCATATTTAATAATGAGTCCAAATTCAAAATTTTTGGCTCGAACGGACGGAATTGTGCGTAGCGAAAATCCAATACTGATACCAAAAACTTAAATGCAACATTCAAGCACGGCGGAGAAAGTTTCTTGGTATGGACATGTATAACGGCAGCCAACGTCGAAAATGTGGTGTTTTTTAAAACAGCAATAGACAATTTGCTTATAATTGCTGGGAGGCTTAGAATCCGACGTACTTTCCAGTTCTACCATGACAACGACCCTAAGAATAAGTCTTGGCATAAGTCTGGAACTGCTTCCACATGTTGATTCCTCCGGCCCAGTCTCCAGATTTAAATGTTATTAAGAATGTGTATGCTCTACAGGATAATGACATCCGGAAGCACAGCATATCCAACAAACAGGATCTCGAAAGCTAGTATATTCCGTGAATAATAGGTTAAGAGATATTGTTAAGGCTAAAATGAATCATGCATAGTATTATTATCCTTATGTAAATATTTATACGCCAAATATGTTACTTTTTTAAGACAGTTCATAATAAGCATTGACATCCACGTTGTAAAGAGAGAAGGGGGGATGGCAGCAGCAGATGTAGGTGTGGCAATACTTCATTGATACTGATTATTGGGAATCGTCCCACCAAATTATAGCTGACCACATTTTACAAAGGGATAGGTATTTTTGGGACTAAATAAATGGGCATGGCTTATCAATTTATGATGCAGTTTTTTTTTAATGTCATGAAATATGTACATATGTATCTAGCGAAGACCTCCAATCTATATCTGGAGGCTACGGCCAAATACATTGCAAAGTTTTAGGTCTTTTGCATGATACCGAAAATATTATAAGTTACTTAAATCAAATCTCAGCTTAAACCAAATGAAAACAATGTGAAAATTCTAACAAGCACTACAAGTATTAACAACTATTGCATCGTTTGTTATTTATTATTGTAACAATGCAAATTTATATCGCTATACGTTCTTGTCAGTTTTTTCGCCTGCCAACTTCAGCACTGAGATGGCTTCCAGAGCTTTGAAGGCTGATCACAACCAACTTCAAGGTCCATGCGGATTAGATATCGCTTTCTTTTGAGCAGTCTTCAACTTAAAAGTCAGACCGTCCGGTTTCGAAAAAAAAAATTATTTGTTAACACGTGATCGCGAGGCACAAGCTGGTGCAACGAAAAACATTATAATCGTCGGAAATAACGTTCGATCGCCAATCCGCGATATTGTTAAACAAAGAAAAGAAAAACCAAAAAATGTAAAAACTTTACGTAACCTATACACACGACATAAAAGAATAGCAGCGGCAAATAATGCGCAGTCCCAGCTCGGCTAAATCGGCATAACCCCAAGGCGCGCCACTCGCCATACGTTTGGTGCCACCGACCTCGAGTTTTCGACCGAATCCCGTCTAGTACTTGGTCCAGTGCAGCCCTGCACTTACACGTAGGCTAAATAGATCCCACTTTCGTTCTCTTTGCCTTATATTGGCATGCTCAGTCAATCTTGAAAAAAATGCCTTTTCTACCTTTTCTTCTCATTTCATGGGTTCTGAGTATAAAAAATTAAATATAAGCAAAAATATCCAAAAATCCTTTACTGTGTAAAGTTATGTTACCTGCCATCTCATACATTTTAAATAAATTATTTTCTCTATTTTATAATTAATTAAATTTATTTACTATTTATTTTAAATTACTTAATTTTTTCCATTCGAGGTGTTGCGTTTTGAATTTTAACACTGACATCTATATATAATACAATTTTCAATAAATTAAATTAAAATTATTCAAATTAAGTTCAAAACAATGCGATTATAAAATGTTGTGGTAAAAAAAGTTACACTAAAACATTTTCGATTATTTTAAATATAGTATATTCTTCATTTGAACTTTTTGTAACTATGTAACATGCAGAAGATATGGTTTGCGATATACTTACATACTATGCATACTATTAAAATGAGCTGAGTCAACCAAAAAATTGCCTTAACAACTTCTCTTAAACCATTATTTATGGAAGATACCAGCTTCTGGGTAGTTACTGGACTGATTTTGCTCCACTCATCCAGTAAAGAATTTTTGAGATCCTTATTTTTGTTTGTTCTGGTGGTTAATATATGCTTCCGGATGTCATTTTTCAGCATATCGCACAAATTCTCAATAATATTTAAGCCTGCAGACAAGACCGGTGGAATTTGCATGTAGAAGCAGTTCCAGATAAACCAGGAGCGCACTATTCCCGACTTATTCTTGGGGTCGTTGTCCTGGTAGAACGGGAAAGTACGTCGGATCCCCAGCTTCTCGGCACATTGAAGTAAATTTTTGTTAGTATATTGAGGTACATATAATTGCCCATTTTACTCTAAAAAATCAGCAAGATCCGGGCACCGGCTGACGACTTACATGCCCATACCGTGACTCTTGCTCCAACATGCTTGACTTTTGTATTTAAGTGATTGGGATTCTGCTCAGTACTGGACCGATGCCACACATAAAACGGGTTTTCTTCCCTTGTCTCCCATCCGATTTTCGTAGATGAAGCGCCAAATGATGTGCTACATAGTTGTGGCTCCCAGATTGCCATTTCAGCTATTCGGCGTTCGGTTTATCCGGTTTTTAAGTGTTCCAACACGTGTTTTCGCAGTTCAATGGTAGTCCGTTTGCCCATGGTCCTTGTTGGCTGATTCCATCCGAGATGCAGGATATAACTGAACTGATTACGAAGGATTAATCTACTTATACCCATAATATTCGAATTTAGGTCGAAAATCGGGGCTTTATGGCACGCTGGTTTCTATAATGTATCTGCTTAGAATAAGCTGTGACATGAAACTGGGGTTCTTTTTGACATAACCCGACCTAGCCGGTAGGCAAACACCAGTTCATTGCGGTCAAATATTGATTCTGGTGGTTAATATATGTACCTAACGTGGGTTTTTGGAATTTTTAAAAAATAATGGGAATTACGGATATGGCAGGTGTTTAAACATTTCCTCGACTCTGCTCACTTTTAGGTGTGACATAGTATAAATAATGTAAATAATATAATACATAACAATAAATCTGGGGATTGAAAACAATAACCAAATAATGAACATCCGTAATGATTTTTAAAATTGGTTGAGAAACACCATTATTATTATTATTACACCATATTTTTATACCCTGAACCCATGAAATGGGTAAAAAATGGGTATAATAGTTTTGTGCAAAAGTATGTAACAGGCAGAAGGAAGCGTCTCCGACAAGGTATATATATTCTTGATCAGCATCAACAGCCGAGCCGACTGGCCATGTCCGTCTCAGGAACAAAAGCTGGAGTCTCCAGATTTTGGATATGAGCTCTCATAATCCCTAGGCATGACAAGTTTGTTTCAAATGTTCGATAACTTTGCCGGTTTAATCGATAACAAAAAAATCAAAAATTTCGAAAACTTGAAAATGGGGATTGAAAGTACTAACAAAATAATGAATATCTGTGAAATTTTTATTAAAATCGGTTAAGAAACACCGGAGATATGAAGCCGTCAAGCATTGGTCCAGTAGTACATGTACATATGTATGTGTATGTCTCTCAGCCCGACCGTCTGTCCATCTGTATGGTCAAGGGTTAAGGGTATCTTCTAGTCGAGCTTACTCGACTAGAGCCTTCTTACTTGTTATTATATTAGGAAGAATAAGAATATACTGGCTCCTTATTTAACTAACCGAAGTGAAAGAATCTAAAGAGTAAAAATTAAGCGAAAAAAAAAAGAGAGCAAGATGTTAAGAGACTTACTGTATACATTTTGTTACAGTGGAATAAAAATCAATATATACTGTTATATCAACGAAACCATTACAGTAGCTTACAATGTTGGGTAAAAATTTGGAATTAGGCAAGTGAAAACTGCATATAATCTGTTTTGATTGTATGTGGCATGTGGAGTATTTCATATTAAATTATTTTATGTAAACAATAATACACTAATAAAATTGTTTAAACATTATATACCACTATTCATTAGTTAGAAGGTTTCGATTGCCAGAAGCAATATGCAGAACAGAATTTAAGTGCTTCCCCTGTGCAAGCAGAGAGCTAATAATTTTTTGAGAAGCGTGGGAATTTTGCCATTTCACTAAACTTGCAACACGCTCCGACACCCTTGTCAGTTGCCACGCGAGAGAGCAGCCGCACGGACAGGCAAAAGCATATAAAAGTCACAATGATGATTAAAGTTTATAAATTCTAGAAAACGCTACGTAAGTTTAAGCACAGTACGGATTGCAAGCAATGGCAAATTGGAGCGCAATGTGCGATCTATTCGACGATTCTTTTCGTCTACTTTTAAGAATTCTCTTTGTAAATTATGTTTATAAATTTGTATGTGTATCTCTGTAAATGTGAAACAGCCATTGCGTGCTCTCAGCTACTTTGTCGTCAGTGGGCGAAAGACGCAACTGCCAACAGCCGACATCAACTGCGGTTCGACCTTGCAATGCCCTTGAATGACACTTATTGCGACCAAGCTGCCGTCGGTGCCACTAAAGCTATCGGTACTGACACGGTTGCCACGACAAACGCAGGCAATTTGAAAAGATGAAATTAAATTAAATTAATATTTTTGCAAATCGTATATAATATAATAGTGCGTGAGTTGTTGGTTTTCGTGGGCCTGCCACTAATTCTTAATATAAAAATGAAGATGGCCTAGCTTCTTTTAATGTTATTCGACATACTATATAGACCACCGTCGCGTGTGCAAAAGAAACAGTTTAAAAAATTTACAACAAAAACGTTTTCCATCAATCTTAACCATATCGCCTTAAGAGATGTACAAAATATTATTATAAAAAGTGTTATCTTAATAACGTGAGATATATGCATGTGGGCATGAACAGTGTGTTCTCCAAGAGTGTTTCTCAGTAAAAAAAGAGTGAAAGTTCAGTCCAAGCTAATTCTTCGCTAGTCCTATAATTTTATTTAATTAAGTGGTACATTTTTGGTTGATGCTGCCATGTTCATAACGACGCAGATCAAATTTGGATTTTAATAAAACGACTAGTGGCAAATAATCATAATTAATTAATGTACATATACACTCATAAATTTTATTGTTTGTGAATGCAATATTTGAGCTTTTACTTATTTATTATACATTACAACGTAAACAGGCGAGCTTAAAAATTGGCAATTGTTAAGAAAAGTAACAACTTTTAAACTTCTTAACAATTGCCAAGTAACAACTTTTAATCAGGTGGGTAAAATAATAATTCGAACAAATAATCTTTCACGTTAATATATTTTCGAACCGCCCGCGTCTTTGAAGTTTCAGTAAATTTGCAATAAAATATATTCCGCGTAACGTGTATATCTCGGCAATAATAAGATATATTTTCTTGTATATATAGCAAAATTGTATATATATAATGGAAAAACATTCAAAACAAACTATCCCGAAAAAATGCATATAGATATTTTTATAGAGCATAGAACTAAGAACATAGAATTATCTAACACAAAATTTTCAATACTTTTTAAAATGTTGGAAAAGGTAAATTTAAAAAAAGAACCCACAATGTTGAGTTATCATTTGATAATTATCAATTGTGGCACGCGCAACAGCCAAATTTAAAAAATAAAAAAATAATTCTATTCCATAATTAAATTAGTGTCTAGTAAAACCAAATGTTAGTCGCCGTCCTTACAGTACTCTACATCAGGGTTTCCCAGTCCCATTCTCTCGTGTTTTTGATATTGCGCCCAAGTTGGGAAAATAATGTCATATACATATACGGATGTGTATACTATACTCACATTAAGCAGTTAGCTTAAGACAAATACAAAAAAAATATTGATACTTTGAGTGTATTTTTTTATTTTTATTTGTATCGGTCTTCGCGTCTTCAAAAGCTTCTTTTGGGAAACCCAGCGCAAAGTTATTTTATGCGTACTTAAGATTAACTGTAATCTTCAATATCTCCGGTATTTTTCAACCGATTTCGTCAGCAACTATCTAGATTTTTATTCATAAAGCATTTGAAAAATAAACCTTTGCTATAAGTTGCGTTAAAAAAATAATTTGGGTACGTAGCATGGCACACACAATTGCGACCACGGATCCATTGACCCATATATATATTGTTTTAAGCAATGCTTGCCTGTGACCCAATAATAATTGGGGAATCCGATGTTACTTGTAGCCAATTTTTTTTTACATTTTCCTGAAAAAATTGCCTGTTTTTATTTACGAACTTTAATTCCTATTAATTATAACATATATTTTCTTGTGAGGGTTTCCAACTTCGTCCTTACTTCCGTCAACTGGGTGCCGCTACCCCACAGATTTAAATTTTCGACCATCTCTACGTAAATATGGGTATTTTTTTAAATACCATGTAGATCCGCATTTTTTTCTTTCCAGAAGTCTATGCCTTTCAGGCGTCCAAACAATTTAATTACAGGTTAATTTTTTAACTAAATATTTTAACAGACCTAACGGCAATAATTAACAATCGACTTGCCTTGCCCAGTCCCGCTCTGTTTAATTTGACATTAATTTTCGTTAACAATATTTAAGTTATCGTTACGAATGGCAATTTTATAGTGGTGAACGCAACAATATCGAAACTAACTTAAATAATAGATATAACTTGGAAAAGGAATACTCCAGGAATATATATTGAGAAATTTTGGCACGGTAAATTCTTACGTACCATCGTCAATGTTGTGAATGCCCTAGTGTGAATTGGCTATGGTACTACATTTACACTGTGAACTACATTTACACACAGAGCCTATAGCTGGTTTCAAAGTCAGTTCAAATTATACGGTTTACAACACACCACATTAAAGACGATATAGCCATGTCCGTCTGTCCGTCCCTCTGTCTGAACGCGTGGATCTCAGGAACTAGCTAGCCGTGAGCTCTCCTAATCCCTAGGCATGACAAGGTTGTTTAAAATTTTCGATAACTTGTAGGCTTACGATATACACATGTAATCGATAAAAAAAAATCTTGAATTTTCAGAGATATGAAAAAAAATCACGCGCCGGTACAATATTACACGTATGTCTGTCAACCCGACCGTCTGTATGGTCAAGGGTTAAGGTTATCTTCTGGTCGAGCGTACTGGACTAGAGACTTCTTACTTGTTTTTTAGTTTTTATACCGTTATTTTTTTTTTAAATAATTGATTTTTATATTCGAAAGGTAAACAAAATTAAGTTGCACTATTAGTTGATTGAATATGCACTATATGGCAACAAGACTTAACTGTGTACCACCGCTATTGGCCAATATTAATATATTTATAATAAGCTCAACCTTTTTTTTGCTTCGATTTAAATTATTTTAGCTTGTTCAGCATTTCTTGTTTTTGTTTTGCGTTTTGTTTATTAACAGCAACGTAAACTTATAACGCAGCAACAAGATGCAACACAATTGAAGTTATACACAAGATATAGATACAAGATACAGGATATACAACCTGTGCATTTAAAATCGACTAAGCTCGACTAGAAGATACCATTAACCCCTGACCCTACACATACGGTCATGCGTATCTCCGGTGTTTTTCAACCGACTAAAATTTAATATTATACATATTTCCATTAATATATTTCTCAATAAATATAATTTCGTAAACTGTGAAAAAATTTCTTACTGCTTTGGACTTGAAAGAGCCTATATCCAATATCTGAAGTCCGTATCTCTTATAAATTATGCGATCGACTCTTTCACACATCTATACAGACAGGAATAAGACTTGACTTTTGATTTATGGGGTAGGAAAATGTTTTAACTGCCTGTAACACACTTTTTAACAAAACTAGTATACTCTTTTTACCAAAACAAAAAGTTAAGGGTATACAAATAAAGCTGGAACTTGAACTTAAATATTCTAAAAATCAAGCTAAAAAAATACATGCTGTAAATTATGTTTAAATATTTCTAAAATAAGGCTAGAACTCAGCTTGAATATTAATAAAATTCAAGCTTGAATAGTTCAAAAGCTATACTAGCGGACGAAAAGGCAGTCCTTTTAGTTACTTAGATCGACGGGTTCATACATACACACGGACGGACGTGGTTATATCGATTCAGTTGTTGATGTTAATTATGAATTTTTTTTAGTCTATGGGCCGGTGCCTTCTTTTGTCCGCCACACACATTTCCACAATACCATTACCTATCTTCCTATTATAAGGGTCTACAAATTAATATGCGTTTTCATATCATTTATTTGTGCATGTTCTCTATAAAATGCCTATCATAATTTAAACTTTTAATTTATTTTACTATTATATTTGATAGCAAAGTATTACTTGCCCTTAAATTCTGTGTAAAGAAAACTGCACTTTCAGCTAAATTTAACAAAAAATGTTGTTAGAGATTGCTTGAATCAAAGCCAACAATACATTGCATTAACGCTGGCTGCCGCAACAAGTTATTCAGCGAAGGTGGGAGAATGATGAAACATTAGAAACCCTGACTCATATTTAATAAACTCCATTTATAGTAATTTAAAGGCGGTATCAAATTTAATATATGACCGCAATGAACAGAGGTTTTCCCACCTGTTACGTCGGGGTATTTGGGACAATTATATGATGTCCATAAATCTGACACCAAAATATACCAATTTATGAAAAAAGATTTGAATATTTTTGCATTGCTGGGACACAGTAATTTTTGCAGATGATCCGAAGTATTAAAGGCAACAGTCAAGCACGGCGGTGGAAAAACTAACAAGCTGCAGAACAACATATCTAACAAACAGGATCTCAATAGTGCTCTGCCAGATGAGTGGATTAAAATATGCCCAGAAACTACCATAACTGGTATCTTCCATAAATAATAGGTAAAGGGACCTTTTTTTTTATTGGATATCACATCAAGTATTGAAGCCCTTTTATAAAATTTTGTTAGAATATTAAAAAAAAAGCTGTGTGTAAATCTACGCATTTTTTGGAAACAAATAAAGAATTTTTAAATGTGATTTAACATTAGCTCAATTGCCGTTTAAATAATTTTCGATTTTTTTTTAAGACAATTGTTACATGAAATGGGTAAAAAATAAATTGGGTACTATGTGTGTAACTGGTAGAAGGAAGCATTCTTGTTTAGCATCGCTAGAGGCTCCAGATTTAAATTTAAGCGCTTTTAATCAGTAGACAGTACACTTTTTTTTCAAACTTTTGGAAACTTAACCGTAACTGGCTTACAATATTTACATGTAATCGATAACAAATAAATTTTTAACTTACAAATTGAAACTATAGACAAAAAAAATAAAAAACTATGTGTTAATAAAAATCCGTTCAAGAACACTGGAGATATGAAGGTCAAAAGATAAACCTCTAAGCAGTTTTTGCATTAGTGCATGTTGACCGTATGTATAGGGGTATCGGAATTATTAATAATTGGTTTAATGTATATAATATTGTTTTTTAGATGTGATAATTAAGGGTGTGTATTTAAATTATCTTTTTGGTATGTTTTTATTCGCAATAGATCTTCTAAGTGATTATCAGATTGTCTATTTAGGTTCTGTAAGAGCTTAAGCTTGCAAGTCCCCACAATAAAAAAAAATAATAATAAACATATAAATACATATACATATATGAAGATGAAAAGTATATTATCGTTTTTCTCTGTATGTAAGCTAAAATTAATGTAAATGTATCAACCTGCTTTACGCACTTGCGACGCTAAAATTTACGTCGTTGGTGTTCATCTTGTGTATGTGTTGAACAGTCGATGATACATACCCGCGTAAGCATATGAGTGCATAAATGATGAAATAAGTATTCCTGTTCTAACGAAATGATGCATATAAATATATTCTTGATCAGCAGCAACAGCCGAGTCGATATAGTCATGTCCGTATGAATGAACGCGTTGATCTCAGAAACTTTAAAAGCTAGAGACTCCATTTTAGATAAATCTGCCAATCCCCATGCAGAATAAGTTGTTTGCAATTCTCTATAACTTTTCCGGTTTGAGATATACACATGCAATCGATGAAAATAAAAACTTGAATTAAATCGACTAGAATCTTTTTACTTGTTTTACTAACATTAGACTACATAAATGTATATCAAATATAACGAGAGGCTTAATGTGCTTGCATACCTATAACTGCATAACTATATACACATGTAATCGATAACAAACAAATTGTAATTTTAATTTTAAAAAATTGAAATTGAGGATTGAAACTATAAACAAAATAATGAACTTCTGTGAAATTTTTATTAAAATCGGTTAAGAAACACCGGAGATATGAAACCATTAAGCATTGGTACAAAAGTACACAGCTTACTTGTTCATGTACATATGCGCTAGTGTGCCAGTGATCTGGTAACTCGGAGACGCATGTTTGTGTGCGTCTGTGTGCGGATATTAAGTAGATATTCAGTGGTCCGCGTCTTGTGGGTGAGGGAGCGCAGCAACAGAGGCAATTCACCAAAGCGTATGTATACCAACATATACACACATTCTGCCTGGCGATGGCACGCCTGGCACAACACCAGTAAAAATCACTAGACGTATGTATATATGTGTGTATGTACATATGTCTGTCAGCATTTGTTTCAGTTTTCTGGTCGCTGGGCTTTGATTCGATTTTTTATTTCTTACTCCTATCGCTGCATATAAATATGTGTGTATACAAGTGCTTGTATGTATACATATTAAAAAGTGCGCTACGCACTTGTCTGGATATTCATTGACCTGCCTCAACCATTATGGATTGCCAAATATTACCAATCAAATTAAATTATTTAACATTGAAAGTTACCTATCTTAAATATATATACATATATATATATAGAAAAAAGACAAACTTCCAGGACAGCCAAATTTCAGTTTTTGCTATATATCATACATACTCTCTTCACTTTTAATTCCATGACACTAGCAAACAATTTTGTCAACGCAACTGCCATACAAACGTGTAAAGATGCACATGAACTGCAAAAGAGTATTCAAAGTGCAATTGCGTAGCGATCATAATTGCTTGTGTGCGTTCATGTAGGTTTTCTTGTCCCATAATCAACTACTACGGTCAACTACGAATACTCTTTTAAGCAAGTGCGGAATAACATATACAGTTTGTCAAGAAATTGTTTTCATTCAGTGAAAATTTTTGATATTTTCACTTTAGAGATATACGGTCACACTGGCCGTTGCTTAAAATCTTTTTTATTATTTTTTATCAATTATACAGTTAATTATCTCTTAAACACATTAAACAAAAAAAATACCTACCCAAAATCTAGTTCTGCAGAATGTGGCGCCAGCCATTGAAATCACTTGGAAACCAAAAATATTATACCGACTGTTCAGCTCGAGATTTAGGTTAGGTACTTTAAATGGCTATTGGCCACATTTGCGAGATATGGTGATTGCACAATCATACTTCATCTCATTGGCAAGCAATCTGGCCAAAAAAATTTGGACTTTTATTGATCCTTCTGACTGTAATTCGCTGTGCCCTTGGAGCTTATGCCCTTTTCATACGAATTTCACAGCGAAAATACACCAAAAATGGAAGATGCCAACACTTGTTTGACAGTTTAATTTTGTGCCTTTGTTAGTATTTTTAATGTTTCTTTGTTAATGTTTATGTTATTTAAGTTCTGTTTAATGTGTTTAGGAGATAATTAACTGTATAATTGATAAAAAATAATAAAAAAAATTTTTTTAGCAAAAGCTAGTGTGACCGTATATCTCTAAAGTGAAAATATCAAAATTTTTCAATGAATGCCAACCATTTCTTGACAAACTGTACATAAATAAATGCACACTAGTCTTAAAAGGGTATTCGAAGATACCACTAACACTTGACCATACAGACGGACAGACGGTCGGGCTGACAGACACACTCATTTGTACGTGTACCGCTGTACCAATGCTTGATAGTTTTATATCTCCGGTGTTTCTAAACCGATTTTAATAATGTTCATTATTTTGCTAGCAGTTTCAATCCCCATTTTTAAGTTTTTGATTTTCAAGATTTTTTTGTTATCAATTACACGTGTATATCCTAAACCGGAAAAGTTATCGAAAATTGGAAACAAACTTGCTATGCCTAGTGATTAGGAGAGCTTTTATCCATAATCTGGAGTCTCTGGCCTTTGTGGTTCCTGAGATCGACGCGTTCATACAGACAGACGGACGGACATGACTAAATCAACTCAGCTGTTTATGCTGATCAAGAATATATGTACATATATACTTTATGGGGTCGGAGAAGCTTCCTTCTGCCTGTTACATACTTTTGCACAAAACCAATATACAATTTTTTACCCATTTCATGGGTTTAGGGTATAAAAATATTAATTAAATGGTTCGATGTTTTTATACCCTTAACCCATGAAATGGGTAAAAAAGGGTATAATGTTTTTGTGCAAATGTATGTAACAGGCAGAAGGAAGCTTCTCCGACCCCGCAAAGTATATATATTATTGATCAGCATCAACAGCCGAGTCGATTTGGCCATGTCCGTCTCTCTGTCTGTCCGTCCGTCTGTATGTATGAACGCGTCGATCTCAGCAACTACATAAGCTAGGGACTAAGATTTTGGATATGAGCTCTCCTAACCCCTAGGCATGACAAGTTTGTTTCAAATTTTCGATAACTTTTCAGGTTTACGATATACACATGTAATCGATAACAAAAAAATCTTGAATTTAAAAAAACTGAAAATGAGGATTGAAACTATAAGCAAAATAATGAACTTCTGTAAAAATTTCATTAAAATCAGTTGAAAACAAGTAAGAAGACTCTAGTCGAGTAAGCTCGACTAGAAGATACCCTTAACCCTTGACCATACAGACGGACAGATGGTCGGGCTAACAGACACACATATGGCTGTAAAGCTCTGTACCAATACTTGATGGTTTCATATCTCCGGTGTTTCTCAACCGATTTTAATGAAATTTTTACAGAAGCTCATTATTTTGCTTATAGTTTCAATCCGTTTCAGTTTTTTGAAATTCAAGATTTTTTTGTTATCGATTACATCTGTATATCGTAAACCTGAAAAGCTATCGAAAATTTGAAACAAACTTGTCATGCCTAGGGATTAGGCGAGCTCATATCCAATATTTGGAGTCTCTAGCTTTTGTAGTTTCTGAGATCGAAGCGTTCATACATACAGACGGACGGACGGACAGACGGACGGACGGACAGACGGACGGACGGACAGACGGACGGACAGACAGACGGACATGGCTAAATCGACTCGGCTGTTGATGCTGATCAAGAATATATATACTTTATAGGGTCGGAGAAGCTTCCTTCTCCCTGTTACATACTTTTGCACAAAACCATTATACCCTTTTTTACCCATTTCATGGGTTAAGGGTATAAAAAAATATGAAACCATCAAGTATTGGTACAGAACTACACAGCCATGTGTGTATGTCTGTTAGCCCGACCATCTGTCCGTCTGTATGGTAAAGGGTTAAGGGTATCTTCTAGTCGAGCTTACTCGACTAGAGTCTTCTTACTTGTTTATACTTTGCAAGTTACATTCAATTGCAACTTTTGCTCATGGCCAATTCATAATAAGCTGTGAGCAATGTGTGTTTTGTATTTGTATTATAATGTCTCCGGATGTGTGTTGTACATAAATACATACATACATATACGTAACGTAAGTAATTTTTCATTCGGGGCAGCTGGTAAAATACATACATATGTACATGTTACATGTACATGTATGTTAATATATGTATGTATATATAAAGGACACCAAGAGTATAAAATTAAGACTAGAAGCAATATAAACAAACGTATTTCCTATTTAAAATAAACGCCGCAATTAATTTTGGAAATAGTTCTACCTTTCCAATTTTAGATCCGCATACCGGTTGGTCCGGATCAGAATTTTTCGCCTTGACAGATTCTACAGCAACTTGTAGTAAATCTGATTTGAATCGAGTAATCGTGAACACTAAAAAATATATTTTTAAAAAATCCTCATTCTCTCTTCCTCTCTCTGCCTTAAAAAGAGATATTCCTCTCGACGAACTTTTTTTTTCAAATTGTTTTCTTAAAAAAAAACGTGTAAGCATTCCCATAAAATTTAAAAACTTACATACATATGTACATATGTACTTGTCCAATAATGATGCGAATATTTGAAGTTCGCATTTGTCACGCTGCTTCAGCTACAGATTTTGCAATGCAGTTGTCTATACGTACATAAGTACAAGTACAATCTAAGCAGACAGAGACAACACAATTGATTGTAATGACCGGACAGACGCTGCTGGTGTGATTTGCTGCGTTTCGGTTTAGTTGCCTTATCAATCAGCGCAAGTTCGTTTAATGCCAAAAAAAAAAGTATTTCAGTACATTCTTGGAACAGACAGCGTGCTGAACACAGAAGATCTGCAATTCGAGTTTGTAAACTTAGTTTTGAGAACGCATACTGATTTTTATGAAAGTTATTGTCTCAAATAACATTTGGGGCGGCTGTAAGTGTGAGTAGAGAGTAAATTTTGTGCGATTTGGTTCGATTTTCGGGCTATAAACTTCGCAGTGATTGCAAATGACTACTAAAAATAAATACGACATTTTTATCAACAATCATAATTTAAACGCATGCACTGCATACGGTGCACCGGCGCCCTTAACGACGTGTCAGTGGCTGGTGAACGCAAACCAGTATGTGCCGACATTTTCAAATTAAAATATGTATGTATATATGTACATACACATGTACTATGTATGTAAATATATCGAATAGAATTTTTTCTCATTACCTTTAAAACAAAAACCGTCGCATTGCTTTAAAGCAGTGATATTTTCCCTTAACCCATGAAATGGGTAAAAAAAAAATATATTTGTATATTTTGTGCAAAAATATGTAACAAGCCGAAGGAAACTTCTCCGACCCCATAAAGTATATATATATATATTCTTGATCACCTTCAATAGTCGAGTCGATATAACCATGTCCGTCAATCTGTCTGTCCGTCCGTCTGTCTGTAGGTACGAACGCGTTGATCTCAGGAACTACAAAAGCGAGACTCCAGATTTTGGAAATGAGCACTCCGAATCCCTAGGCTTAGCAAGTTTGTTTCAAATTTTCAATAACTTAGGTTTACGATATGTTTTTTTTTATTAGTAATAAAAAAAATTTTGAATTTCGAAAATAAGAAAATGGGTATGAAATTTTTATAAAAATCGACTTAGAAACTTCGCAGATATAAAGCCATCAAGCATTGTTACGGAAGTACACGTATGTGTATGTCTGTCAGCCCGAATGTTTGTTTGGCTGGTGAAGGGTTAAGGGTATATTTTAGTGAGCTTACTCGATTAGATCCTTCTTACTTGTTATGTATATATACACTATGTCACACCTTAAAGTGAGCAGAGGCAAGCAAAATGTTTAAATACCTGCTATATCCGTATTTCCCATTATTTTTCAAAAATTCCAAAAACTAATGGTAGGTATATATATTAACCACCAGAATCAATATTTGACCACAATAAACTGGTGTTTGCCTACCGGCTAGGTCGGCTTATGTCAAAAAATACCCCAATTTCAGGTCACAGTAAATAATTTGTATAAATAGACTAATCCTTCGTAGTCAGTTAAGTTATATCCTGCATCTCGGATGGAATCATTCAACAAGGACCATGGGCAAACGAACTACCATTGAACACGAAAACTCGTCCTGATACACTTTAAATCTGGATATACCACACACCGAATAGCTGAAATTACCAATCTGGGGCCACAATTGTGTACCACATCATTTGGCGCTTCATCCGCAAAAAATCGGATTGAGGACAAGGGCAAAATGGCATTAAACAAGATTTTAACCGAAGAGGATGAGCGAGGGGTCATCAAGAAAACAAGGCACAACCTGAAGCTATCGGCACCAAAACTGGCTCAACATTCTTTGAATGAACAGAATCCCAAACACTTAAATACAACAGTCAAGCATGGTGGAGCAAGTGTCATGGTATGGGCATCTAAGTGGTCGACCGGTGCCCGGATTTTTGTGATTTTTTAGAGTACAATGGGCAATAATCTATACCTCAATATCCTAAAAAAATTTACTTCAATGTGCCGAGAAGCAGTCTCCAGATTTATTATTTATTGTGGTATACGCCAAATATTTTACTTTTTTAAGTCCGCTCACAATAAGCTGTGACCTGTATTTTGAATATGTTTTCAGATTTTGGCTTATTAGACCTAGATCAGGTCAATTATAGCTTAGACTGTTTTAAGCCCGGTGTAATCTTAAATTTGATATAAAACGTGTCAGAAAATTTAAGCAGAAGTTATAAAATTGTAAATAATAGAAGGGGTTGTCACATAGCTTCATGTAATGTTGGCTACGTACAAATGAAAAGTGGTCGAAAAATCTCAACAATCAAACTTCAGATTAGAGTTAAGTTCTCGAAATTATATATATGAAAAGTTCCCTTTGTTTACTTTAAAAAGCTGTGTTTATTTTGTAAAATTTAAGCCCTTTAATAAAAAAAAGATATAAATTAGAAAAAAACCATTCCCTATTTGTTTAATATAATTAGGTTAATTTCAACCGAATTATATTATAAAAAATTTTTAATGAAGTGAGCCCGATAATATCTTCAATTTAGCCCGTTAGTCAAAGGCGCTAATATTCAAAGTAACATTTGCATAAAAAAATTACATATTTAATATTCTAGCGGGTCGTATTTATATACCATTAACCCATGAAATGGGTAAGAAAGGTTATAATAGTTTTGTGCAAAAGTATGTAACAGGTATATATATTCTTGATCAGCATCAACAGCCGAGTCGATATAGCCGTGTTCGCCTGTCTGTCCGACTGGATGTATGAACGCGTCGATCTCAACAACTACGAAAGCTAGAGACTCCAGATTTTGGATATGAGCTAATCCTAATCCCTAAGCATAGCAAATTTGTTTTTCAATAACTTTTCAGGTTTACGATATACACATGAAATCAATAACAAAAAAATCTTGAATTTCAAAAAATTGATATTGGGGATTGAAACTATTAACAAAATAATGAACATCTGTGGAATTTTTATTAAAATCGGTTAAGAAAGACCGGAGATATGAAACTATCTAGCATTGGTACAGTAGTGCACGCACATATGTACGTGTATGTCTGTCAGCTGTCCGTCTGTATGGTCAAGGGTTAAGGGTATCTTCTAGTCGAGTAAGCTTGACTAGAGTCTTCTTTATGTCGTTATAGTAGAATATTAACTAGCAAAGTATTTTTTGTTTGATCAGCAAAAAAAAGCGAGTCGATTAAACCATGTCCGTCTGTCTGTTTGTATGAATTTGTCGATTTGAATATGGCTGAATGAATATGTGCGGAAATACCAAATCTTTAAAACGATTCTCTGCTTTACAATGTTATAAAAAGCCAATTGCTTGCGGTGTAATGAATCATAAATCTAAGTTTTTAGAGAATGTAAATGAATTAAGATTTTCAGTTAACATTTCATCTTACTTGGTTTAATTTTACATATTGATATTGTCACATAAATTGACCATTTGTTACATTCGCTTTCTTGGTTGTAAGACACAGCCTTACCTTTTTAAAACTATTGGTAAATTGTCAAGGCAAAAGTGTGTTCTCTTTAAGACAAATGACGAGCAAATTTGTTCCCGATTTTTAAGTATAACACACCACGGTATTTCTCAAGATTATTCAACCAACCAATCTTCTACCATTAACTAAACCATCTGAGATGCATCGATTTATTAAAAGCATTACAATTCCAGTTTTTATTACAACTTAGCGGGTGGTAAGCTCGATTTTGTTAACGACTCAAAGTACTCGGGAAGATATTTATGATTATAGTCAATCCCGCCAAGAGATAGATAGATTTATTTAACTTAAATATATAAAACTGCAAAATTTAATTATTTCTTTCTCGTTACAGATAATTGTATTCTTATTTTTCACGTCCACTATTACAAATTCACGCTGGGGCACGCTGGAATGATAAAAGGATGTTGAAGCTATGCTCAAACTTCAATATCTAACATCACTTGCCTTTATTTTTTTTTGTAAAAGTGACGTACAACGTTGACTAGGTGCATATTTTGTACAAAATATTACTAATCCATACTAATTGAAAACACTTAAAATACCTTGAAAGAAAAAGTTTTTCAACTTATTATTAATAGCCACACAAAATAATAAATCGAACTGCAATCAAGTTGGCATATAAACAGACGGTCTGACGGATGGTTATCCCGTGGAACTTTAATATCTTTAAGTTGACGACCTTCTAATTCAGCATCGCCGCAATCTTTTTAGCCTCACCCAGTGGGTCCAACTCTATTTGGTTATCCCATGTCGGCTGGCATACCTGCTTCGGGAACGGGTGCAGGAAAATGTTTATATTGTTAAACATCTAATGTTGCATCTCCACTATTGCCAATCTTTTACTCCACTTTCGACAATATCTGCGCAGATGTGGGCTAGTCTTCCTATGAACACAAAGATCCTCAATATTTTCTTTCACATTCATTTGCGTTGACATTATTGCTGTTTTCGTTGCGAAATCCATTTTTGGTGGTGAAAGCAAGAATATCGAAATTAACTTAAGTAAAAGCAGAGAAAGAGTACCTTCTAGTCGAGCCTTCTAACTTGTTTTTACTTTATGATAATTAAGATAATCGTAGTATATTTATATTTTAGCACAAATAGAAAAATGCAGCTTTTTCTGGTAAATTCATCATGTTCTTACTAAATTCCATACATTTTCTTTGTATGTAATGTAATTTTATATATATATTTAAGATGCTCATAGTTAATCACAATTAATCCGAAAAAACTAAGAATAAAAAGATCCAAATAGTCACCTTTGAGTCGACAGATGAATTGTTGATTTGTAGAAAATTTACATACAGTGAGACAACCCTTATTTTGAACGGTGTCAAGTAAAAAATTTTAAGCGCTACAAAATTTAAACAAAGAAATAAACGCAATATGTTTAAATGCAAATTTCTTTTATGATATTCACGTTTAAAAAATTAATTTTAATTTCTTTTTCAAACATTAATTAGTTAATTAAAATAAGCCAAAAACTGAGAACATGTTCAAAATACAGGTCAAAGGCTTAAAAATTTAATATATTTTACGTATAAAACCATAAATAAGGATGTTAATACTTGGTATGATATATTTTAGCCTTAACAACACCCCATAATTTATTATTGAATGTTACCAGCTTCCGGGTAGTTTCTGGATTGATTTTGCTCCACTTATCCAGTAGGGGATTTTTGAGATCATTTTTTGTTGGATATGCTGTTATTTTCCCAATAAATAAATTCTCAATTACATTTAAATTTGGAGACTGGGCCGGAGGAATTAGAATGTGGGAACAGTTCCAGATAAGCCAGAACTGAACAATTCCGGACTTATGCTTTGGGTCGAACCTGGTAGAACCGGAAAGTACGTCGGATTCCCAGCTTCTGGGCCATTTGATCTAAATTTTCTTTTAGTATATTGAGTTACACACTCTTGTCCATTGTTGTTTGAAAAAAATACCTCATTTCCACCGCCGGCTGCCGAGATACGTGGCCATACCAACAAACTTCATCCACCGTGCTTGACTGTTACATTTAAGTTTTTGGTATTCAGCTATTGGACTGTCGCCATACATAATTCCGTCCGAACGAGCCAAAAATTTTGAATTTGTACTTATTTGCATTTATGACTGTGTACCAGAACTCCAAATCCTTGTCCAAATGGGTTTTGGCAAACGTCATCCTATTGCCATTATTTCTTGCGCTTTTAAGGGTTTCTTACGAGGTACTTGGGCATGGAAGTCATGGTTCATGGTAGAACCCGGCGCATCTTTTCCACACTGCACTCATCCCCCATTTCATCCTGCACCTGTTGAGCCACTTTTGGAGCCGATAGCTTCGGGCTTTCATTTATTTTTCTGATGAGCCCCCGCTCATCCTCTTCGAGAAAAATCGTGTTTGGTGCCATTCTGCCCTTGTCCGCCATCCGATTTTTGCGGGTTAAGTGCCAAATGGTTCATATTTTAAGTGCTCAGATTGACAATTTCATCTACATATGTGGGATTATCCGTGTGCCAAGACGAGTTTTAGCTGTCCCTTTGGCCATAGCATGTTGGCACGTTGCATCCCAGATGCAGAAAAAAACTAATCTGACTAAGAAGGATTGGTCTATTTATACCCATTATATTCAACTTTAGGTACAAAATCTACGTTTATTGGCACACATGTGTCCATATTGTACCTGTGCAAAATAATCCTTGACCTGAAACTAAGGTACTTTTTTTTAAAATAATCTGACCTAAACGAGGAAGCCCCTCTTTGGAATTTTTGAAAAATAATGTTTAATAAATTAATGACAGGCAATAAAAATAATATAAAAACTTCCTGCAACCCCAATTCAAGAAAAAACTGCATTTACAGACAGTTGATGTTGTGGTCGGATGCAACCGACAGCGGTAAACTCTGATGTGAGTATAAAAAGTCTTCTTGAAAAATGTATTGAGGAAGCATTTTTAATGCTGTTATTTAAGGAAAATAACAGCTATCTTGCCAACAATCTTAATGACTTAAGCATAAAAAATGTGGAAATTATTATGTGGAAATATCTATTAATATAAGTGCAAAGTTTCATGGGCATTGCAAAATAATTAATAGACTCCTTTTTTTCTGTATATAGAAATGCAGTGAAGAACAATAATTGAAAACTAGTTTTTGGCACTGAATTTAAAGTCAATTAATTTTTGTACCTTATATTTACATATATAATATTTGTGTAATTTATTCTATCCCTAGAAAAAAAAAAAGATCATGATCTGATTAAATATTTTGCAGCATTGTTGCACTACCTACCAGATCCATTTAAATTGACGTAAAATAAATGAATGAGTCTGGCGATATTCCATTAACACTAAGTAGCACACCGGACAACAGGCTACCCTGCAGCATTGTCTCAATAATACCAAGCATCGGAATGTCATCATGTCGCGATCGTGCCGAGGCATTTGCGAGAAGTTTGTCTTCCAAACTGCGTACCTTGGGAACACAGGTAATAGATACACATTTTTTTAAGTTTTCTTTATTAAATTTACGCTTCCAAAGTTGACAATATTATTACTTCTGGTGGATATTAATTTTGTAAAAATTTCTTTGCCCCAATGTAAAAAGAGTTATATTCGGCGGAATAGGCTAGTCTCTCCTTATAAATCATGTCCCGCTGATTTTAAATTTGGTATTTAAAAATTGGTTCGCGTTTTCTTTATACATATATAACACATCTTACAGTGAGCAGAGTCAACCAAAATATTGCAAGTGCTATAATATCCAAACCAGACAAAAAACTAAAAATGTTAAACGCCAATTTGTCTTATGGTAATTAATTTAAATTTAATTTTTTTTTAATTACGGTAATATAATAATAAGCCAGAAACTGAAAAAGCAGTCTTAAAAAAATAAGTTCAAGGTGTAATTTTTCAGCTAAAACCATCCGAGATGCATAATATAACTGAACTGACTACGAAGGATTTATTAAATATACCATAACCTACCCATAATATTCGAACTCAGGTAAAAAAAATCAGAATAAGCTGTGGCCTGAAGTTATAGTACTTTTTAACATAACCTGATTTAGCCGGTGGGTAATCCTCAGTTTATTGCGGTCAAATATTGATTCTGGTGATTAATATATGTACCGATCATGGGTTTTTGGAATTTTTGTAAAATAATGGGAAATACGAATATAGCAAGTATTTAAACTTTTTGCTCGACTCGGCTCACTTTAAGGTGTGACATAGTGTATATCAATACAATATACAATGAAAAATACTATTATTTATCGTTCGGCGAAGTATTCAAATCGTTTTTAGTGTACTTTTGCATGATGAATCTATCAAGATTCCTATACCATAGCAACGAGTAGGTATATCACAATAATATAATAAAAATATATACCTACTCGTTGACCATAGTTTGCTTAAAATGGTCAATATACACAACATAATACTTGAAAATGATGTTTAAAATAAATTATTTGTAGGCATTTTATATATTGTGCGCGCACATACATACAAACAATAGCCGTACGCATCAAGTCTAGAGTTATGTCTCGACTACAGCTTTCTTAGTTGCTTTTTATACCCTTAACCCATGATATGGGTAAAAAAGGGTATAATAGTTTTGTGAAAGAGTATGTAACAGGCAGAAGGAAGCTTCTCTGACCCCATATATATATTCTTGATCAGCATCAACAGCCGAGTTGATTTAATCATGTCCGTCTGTATGTATGAACGATCTCAGGAACAATAAAAACTAGAGACTCCAGATTTTGGATATGAGCTCATCCAATCCCTAATCGATAACGAAAAATCTTGATATTCAAAAAATGTATAATGGGAATTGAAACTGAAACTGAAATTTTTATTAAAATTGGTGCCGTTTTTGGCAAGTTACAAGTGATTTACACTGAAGAAATTTGATCGTACTATGGTGTTACAGTAGTCCGATCCAACCCGTTCCAACAATTGTTCTTGCAAAAATAAAAAATTACAAATTAAAATGGATTAATTACTTTCGATGGTGATAAAGTTTGCCAACAAAGTGTTTACACACTGTGCAATACTTTATTTTTATTTATTATTATTTTTAGTGGTAGAAGGGACGACACACCTTAAGTATTACATTTTTTTATATTTTTAATTGTTATATGTAATTTATCCAATTATCTCTTAAAACTTTTAAACAAATTTAGACAAGTAAGAAGGCTCTACAGACGGTTGGATGGACAGACATACACATATCTGCACTGATGTGCCTATGCTTCATGATTTTTTATCTCCAGTGTTTCTCAACCGATTTTTTTTTCAAACAAATACAAATTTTTTTATTTTGTAAATGTTTTTCATCCCCGTTTTTAAAATACAAGATTTTAATACTATTTTTTTGTTATCGAAAGTTTGAAACTAAATTGTACTACCTGGGATTGGGAGAGCTCAGAATCAAAATCTAGTCTCCCTTATAATTTCTGAGATCGACATTCGGACATGGCTCTATCGTCTCGACTGCTGATGCTGATCAGAATATGTATATACTCTGAGGTCGGAGGTGCTTCCTTCAGCCTGTAACATACTTTTGGGACGTTGCAGTGCATGGTCGGGTTACCCACCGTTTCATACCGGAAACTCGTTTTCAGCCAACGAGATTTTGGCTTTAATCTCGCCGCTGGATTCCTGCTTACAAGCATGGGTCGCTGAATGCCAATCTGCATGCGAGAAGAGTCAGCGCCACGCCTGCATGTAGGAGGCGACTAAAAGAAAAATATCAGTTTCCAGTACCCGTGTGGTTGACGGGCAGAAAAATATCCTCCACAGTATGTAACTGCTTGTCGTATGAGGCGACTAAAACAAACACCCCTTTATGGTATGGTATCCTAAATCCGGGTCTGTCGGCACTATAATAGGAAGGCCAACCGAGACTTAATCGGTACCACGGGTTGAGTTTGCCCTCTAAGGCTGCTCATTGAGATTGGACCCTTGTGAGAATTTGTGGTGGGTGTGGTTTTGTTGGTAACCTAAGCCTCACCAATTGGGCTAATGTAGGCGCTGGCCTGGCGCTTAAGCCAAACTCGGATATATGAGTCACGTCACATAAAAAAAGCCCTGTAGAGATATAGTACGGATGTATATATGAACGCATCGATCTCAGGAACTACAAAAGCTAGACTCCAGATTTGAGATATATTATCGATTGTTTCCCTAGGCAGGACAAGTTTATTCGATAACTTTACAGGCTTACAATATATACATAGAATCGATAACACTAAAATCTTAAATTTGCTATATTTGAAAATGGAGGTTGAAACTATCTGTGTAAATCTTATTAAAATCGCTTAAGAAACACCGTAGATATAAAGTCATCAAGCATTGGTACAAAATGTAATAACAATTTATCATTTAAGTGTTATAATAAATATTTATATAGCCCATACTGGCATTAGAAATTCAGGCTTGGATTCGCCAGTCCTACTCCACTGGAAATGACATAAATTTAAAATCTGAGCAATTGTGTATATTTTTGAGCTTGTGCTTACTTGATATTCTAAATATTTAGTAGATTTTCTGAGTTCAAACAATTCACAGCACAGTAAAACGGTTAAAAAATATCCCAGACAAAAAAAAATGAATTTATTGCGAAAGCCGGCCCCTGAAATTAGTACGATGGCGGTGACATCCGTCGGTGCATATAGAACAACGACACTGCGCGAATATCGCGGCAGATACGTTTTATTGCTGTTTTATCCGGCAAACTTTTCATATGTCTGCCCAACAGAGCTGCAGGCGTTTAGCGATCGCGCACAGGAATTCCGAAATGTAGGCTGCGAGATCATAGGTTGCTCGACAGACAGTCATTTTGCCCATTCTGCTTGGATGATGCAGCCACGTAGATCTGGTGGATTGGGTGAGATGGACATACCCCTAATGGCAGATAAGTCTTTAAAAATTGCTCGCGATTACGAAATGCTGGACGAAACCACAGGCCTTGCTCATCGTGGAATGTATATTATCGATCGCCTCGGCATCGTGCGTCATGTCTCAGTAAATGATTTGGGCGTTGGTCGCAGTGTTGAGGAGTCCCTGCGGTTGGTTCAGGCTTTTCAATTTGCTGATGAGTTTGGTGAAGTTTGTCCTGTTAATTGGACACCAGGTTCAAAGACCATGAAGCCAGACGACTCTGGCAAGGAAGAATATTTTAAATATGCTAATTGAATCGCAAATAAGAATATTTCAGCATTTACAAACACATCCAATAAATTAAAATCTATTAATCGAATTTATGTTGATGATTTTATTGTAAAAAATCTACCTATACATAATTCTCAAAAAAAAGTCGATTACGTTAATTCGATAAAAGGCAAAGCTAAAAGACTAAAAGAAGGCGAATATATTTAATCAATTTTTTAAGATTTAAAACGCTTAATTTAAAATATAAATAATACGAATAATTAAATCTGTTCTTCTTCTTCAAATGCAGGGAAATGAAGATCTCAATGCAGAGGATGATCCCATTATAAATGGCACAAATACAAATACATGGGTGACTGCAAATAAAGCAGAACAGGCAGTCACAGATCTACAGCCGCTGCGTCATGAGTCTGACTCATTCTTCGACTTTGACTGCGAGCTGGAGTCACCAGGCAGTCCGGTGGATGAGTGTGAGTACCTGCGTCTTATAGATACCGCTTCAAATACGCCTCACAACTCAATATCTGAATCGGGCTATGCATGTGCTTCAGTTGCAAGTAGTCACAGCAGCAACGAAGGTCCTTACATGGATGCGGAGGTTGGAAGCAGTATTCCTAATAAACTGTTGATGATCACCTTAGAACCAGATCCTGAGAGAAGAAAAAATTCTGCAGACGTGCCAGAGGAGCTTGTAAGCAAACTCGGATTGGAAGTAAGTGGAATACATAAACTTAAGTCAAATGGTTTTCAAACACAAGATCAGCAGGAGCTGATAAAACAGACCATAAAACTGAAACCGGCCAGAGACAGCGAGGATGTGACATTGCTACAGGCCAAAATAATAAATAAATTGCAGCAGCACAGCGATAGCCTCAAAGGTTCAGAAGAAATCTTATATAAAAATGACAACGTGCCTGAGAAGCATTCGCCAATAACGCGCAATGGTCATCAAGAACAGTTAGATGAGCAGCATGAATTAGAAGGTGAAACGATATTACCGACCACTGCAATCGCGCAAGAACAACAGTCCAAAGAACATATAGCCCTAAAATGCGGCACTGATGATGTAGACAATTACATTAAAAGAAATTCTGTTCCAAATGTATATGAAGACGTAGTCCAGCTAGACCAGGCCAAAGAGCATACCTCTGAAAATATTTCTATAAAGAAGACATCTCATACTCATGGCATCGATACCGCTGACGACGAGGATGATTGTCGGCCTCAGCGTGTGCGAAGGTGCTCTTCGCTAAAAACAGGTAAAACGCCGCCTGGAACTCCAGGACGTAAAAAGATTGTACGGTTTGCCGATGTGCTTGGCCTTGATTTGGCGGATGTCAAAACCTTCCTTGACGAAATACCAACCATACCCAAGTCAGCATTTGAGGATCTGGAGGTATTAGAGACAGAGCCTCCGCTGCAGCTAGGTCCGAGATCGGACAAGCTTTTAATGCCGCTGTTTCAGCAGCCGGGCGGTCTGGCCTCATTCCTCGATGATGTTCGCGAAAAACAAGTATCACTGGAGAATGCAGCTGTTACCGATAGCATCAATCAGACCATTTCCGGTTCAGTGCGTGTACGCAATCTGGATTTCCATAAGTCGGTACATGTGCGCTATACACTTGACGGCTGGCGCAGTTATGCGGATCTGCGGGCGAATTATGTGGAAAACTCGTGCGATGGCTTCTCCGATAAGTTTACGTTTGTTCTCTTCGGTAATTCACTGCATGTTGGACAACGTTTGGAGTTTGCTGTGCGGTTTCAATGCAAGGGTCAACAATTTTGGGATAGCAATTATGGCGCCAACTACTGCTTCCAATGTTTGCAAAACTCGAAACTCGAAATACCGCTTCTGTCTGCCTCGAGTGGCGCCGTTCAAGCGCATCATGCTAATAATATAAATGGAATACTAAGCCCCACAGCAGGCGATGCCTGGTGCAGTTCGTTCTACTAAAAAACGGAATATTTATTATATTTGTAGCTGTGTAGTGTTTGATGAAGGCACTTTAGGAAGGCAGTAGACGAGCGGACGCGGGTCGTTGCAATCAATGCCATGTCAGAACAAAAATTTCTATACATGTATGTCCATATGTGTTAAAGGTATTGCTTTGCCAATGCTCAGAACATCAGTGAAAAGTCAAGGGCTCCACACCGAACATAAATGTAGTTAATCAAAGTTCGAGTATACTAAAAGAGAACAAATTTTGAAAGGATCCTACGTAAAAAGTGATAATAAACAACACAGCCACACAAAAATATGTATAAGCTTTCTGCTCAGTTCAGGAATGTTATAGGAGTCACTAAAAATATTTAATTTCTCTAACAGTGTTTATTAAATTAAACACACTTTTAATATCTTACTGACCAATTTCTAGTCAATTGAACGATGAGAATTTAAAGGCATTCAACACCCCACCTCCTATACACATAAAATTACTACAAGGAGAAGGCAAAACTTGCTTGATTCTCTTTGTCAAACCTGAAAATGTATGCAGAATAATTCAAAACTCAAAAAATTATCTCAATACAATCGATTGATGGACATATATGGCTTCTGAACCACCTAGCTATACGCCAAAATTTAATCAATTATTTTGTTTATTTAATTTTATTTTATTTTGAGTTTTTTACTTTATGCGCTTTGTATTAAGATTTCGAAATATAGTAAGTACTGTTGATTCGAAATATGTATGTGCATTAGGGTTGCCGTTAAAAATTAAATTACTTGTGCCGCCCTATAAAAACCTATTTTATATGAAAAAATATAGATAATTTTTTTATATATAATACCAAATTAAGACATGAACTTGTATGACGAAGCATTTGTAAAAATATTGTCAAGATATTTTGAAATTCATTTCTAAAATAAGATTAATATTGAAGATATTTTATTTTTTCATTACTTTTTTTTAATTAAACAAGAAAGAGGAAAAACAAATATAATAAAAAAAAAAGTATTGCAAAATACACATGAAGATATTTTTTTTCACAAAACACAAAAAACGGATAAGCTCAAGAGTTAGAGTGAACAAGTAAGAAGGCTCTACTCGAGTACGCTCGACTAGAAGATACCCTTAACCCTTGATCATACAGACAGACAGACGGTCGGGCTGACAGACATACACATATGTACATGTACTACTGGACCAATGCTTGATGGCTTCATATCTCCGGTGTTTCTTAACCGATTTTAATGATTTTTACAGAAGTTAATTATTTTGCTTATAGTTTCAATCCTCATTTTCAGTTTTTTGAAATTCATTTTTTTGTTATCGATTACATGTGTATATCGTAAACCTGAAAAGTTATCGAAAATTTGAAACAAACTTGTCATTCCTAGGGATTAGGAGAGCTCATATCCAGAATCTGGAGTCTCTAGCTTTTGTAGTTTCTGAGATCGACGCGCTCATACATACAGACGACAGACAGACGGACATGGCTAAATCGACTCGGCTGTTGATGCTGATCAGGAATATATATACTTTATGGGGTCGGAGATTCTGCCTGTTACATACATTTGCACAAAAACATTATACCCTTTTTTTTTTACCCATTTCATGGGTTAAAGGTATAAATAAAAATGTACCATACATAATCATTTATTTTCAGAAAATACATGATTATAACAAAAACAAAACTTAGATGGTCTTAAGGAATGTTTGTAAAAGGCGGCACAGGCAATGTAATTTTTAACGAATGTCCTTATGTACATATCTGTACATTCATACATAAATCCATGCACATACATATGTTTGATGCCCTTATAAAGATATCTATGAGAGCGACAACGCACCTTATTATATTTTTCACACAACTGTATAAAATTAAAAAAAAAAAGTAATCCAACAAGTGCTTTCGTCTGTGTCTGCCTTTAGATAAACTGTTTTTCTAAAATATTTAAATGAAATATTTATATTATTGTTAAACTCATACCTAACGGATATATGGCAAAGCCCTAATTTTTCTCACTGGTTTAAAATATGGCGATAAAATAAACGACTTTTCTAAACGGTACACGTAGTACCTACGTAGATTCAACACAATATGCTTAAAATATACAAAGTAAAAATATAATAATTTTTAGTTCATTTTTGTGCCTTGTTCACGTTTTTAAGAGATTAGTAAATCAAAAATATCTCAAAATGCGGTTTAATTGTCCCATATTTATATATAAGTAACAGAGATCGTTACACATTAATTTGCTGGTGCCCCCTAAAATTGCTTCCTTTTCATGAAAACGACTAGTGCAACTTTGGTTTTTTGTTTTAATGAAATACATATATACATCTGGTTAAAAATGAATTTAAGATTTGAAAATTATTAAAAATTAAATAACTTTAACATTATTTTTATACAATTTAAAATAGTTATAATCTTTATCAGCATCGCGAGCAGAGTCGATGCTGTTAATGTCCGTCTGGTCGTGTGTTTCTATTCAAACTGATCCCTCCGTTTTAAAGTTATTGAGCTGAAACTTTGGTCTTCTTTTTGTTACAGTTAAATCATTTGTCACATTCAGTGAGTTTGTACAACATGCATAAATATGTAAATGTAGCAATGAACACAAAACACGTAAGTTTTGTTTAAAGTGTAAAAATTATTTGGCATGTCGAAGAAAGCTTTCTTATTTGTTAGTGATGAATCTTAACTTATTTCTCTACAAAATGTTTATAAATGCCTCGTCATACAAGATCATGTTTCAATTTTGCATATGCTAACACATCAATTGAGATCGCCTTGAGTTAATATTTATTGTTAACTCGTATTGTTATTATTAGAAAAATACGACCACCCTAATTTAAATTCATGTATTTATTAAATATGAGGTATAATCAAATCTCTCAAACTCATAAGTGATTCTTAAAATTGAAGGTAAGGAATGCAAACGCAACTACCTCAAAGCTTTCAATTTGAAAACAATATTGAACAAGTTAAACAATAAAAAAAGTAATATATGTAATAGAAAATATGTAAAGATATCAACTCAATAAAAAGCGAACTTTTAAAGTTATAAGATATTTCTAAAATGAGAAATAACAACGACACCCAGTAACCATTAGACTGCAAGTAAGTATAACAGTATCAAGGAATAATATTGATTATTTTTTACTACTTAAATTAAATTTAAAAAATTATTATTTATTATTACAAACTCTAAATATGACATCGTCTTCAGCGTACAAAAATATATTACAAACAACTCCGACATATAATACCAAAAAATTAGATAATATTTTAAACTTATGTAATTAGTTTAAAAGTTATCATAGAACATGGTAAATAATATAGAAGCGTGTTTTTGGTGTGCAGCCAACGGATACAATTTAAACAGCCATTTTTTCATGTTAAGTTTGAAAATTTAAGCTATAATAAAAAAAATTAAATCAAAATAAAATTTAAGAATTTTACTTTGAGACGAAAGTTTAAATCAAAACATCAAATGCAGCAGCCTGCATTGTGAAAAGTTAAGTGCAAATTTTTACAAGTAATTAAAATATTTTGTTTTTTAGTAAGTTTTTGAAAGAAATATTTTAATTGGGGACCGGCTTATAAAAATTGCTATTGACATTATTTGTAGTAAACACAATCCAAACGGGCTATTAATTGGAGACAGCTTTCGTGACAGACCGATTCTGTTTACGATAATGGAAAAGTGATAAAACATTATAATCAACGCCAAAGGCGGACATCAAAGTTGAACAAAGTTCTTGATAATTTTCAAATGAGTAAAAACGCATATTGTTAACATTGTGAACTTGTGGGTCCACATATACTAAAGCTGGTTTATTAATTAGGCAGTACAAGTTTGTTTTAAATTTTCGATGACTTTTCCCGTTTACGATATACACATTTAGTCGATAACAGTAAAAACTTGAATTTCGAAATTTTAAAACGAGGATTCAAAACATTAACAAAATAACGAAAATCTTTGAAATTTTTTAAATCGGTTGAGGAACAGATAGTGCAGGTAATTTGAACACATGTATGTGAACGCAGACCCACTAAGAATCGGTAAAGCCACCGATCTACTATAGCTAGATGTGCCAAAGTGGAAATTTCCCTAATTCACCACTTGGCGATCTTTTGGCTTCATATGGTGAATGACGCCTAGCGTGTCACTAAAAAAAATTCAAGTCATTCGCTCTCAGTCTTAGCAGCAACTAGATCTCTAAGATTACAGGCAACCAACCCTTATGTATGTATGCACTAGTGTGCCCGTAATCTGGTAACTCGTCGACGTATATGTGTGCGTCTGTGTGCGGATCGCCATCAGTGGTCCGCGTCTTGTGGGTGACGGAGCGCAGCAACAGAGGCAATTCACCAGAGCGTATGTATACCGACATATACACACATTCTGCTTGTGCCTGGCGCTGCCTTCGCCAGGCTCAATAGCAGCAAATATCACCAGACTTATATACATACATATGTATATGCTACTCCGCATTTGCTTAAAAGAGTATTCGTAGTTGACCGTAGTAGCAGCGATGAGCTATACGTAGATGTGCCAAATCGCAAATTTCCCTAATCCACCGCCAGGCGATCTTTCAGTTTTTTTTGGTGAATTACGCGTCAATTCACCAGAGGTATGTATACTGCTGCCTTCGCCATGCTGAAAAGTAGTAATAATTTCTAGGCTCTTGCAAAAATTGATATGCGACAATATTTTAAATATTGTTCTTCAGCATCTTATATATATTTAAGATAGGTAACAATTAGAACAAATATTATTCAAAATATGATTATAACTTATTATGCGCTTTAAATAAATAATTTAATAATTTATTTAAAATATGATTAGAATGTATAATATATGATTTAATATGAATATATATAGATAGATATAGAAATAAATAATTTAAATGTATTTTGAAAATGATTTTAAAATAATTAAATCATCATCAAAATAGTTGAGGCAGGTCAATGAATATCCAGACAAGTGCTATGTGCACTTTTTAATGTGTATACATACATGCACTTGTATACCACATATTCATATGCAGCGATTGGGGTAAGAAATAAAAAATCTAATCAAAGCCCAGCGAACAGAAAAGTGAAACAAATGCTGACATACATATGTACATATAAATATACATACGTCTAGTGATATTTGCTGCTGTTCAGCCTGGCGAAGGCAGCGCCAGGCCCAAGCAGAATGTGTGTATATGTCGGTATACATACAGCTGGTGATATTTGCTGCTGTTGAGCCTGGCGAAGGCAGCGCCAGGCCCAAGCAGAATGTGTGTATACGCTGGTATATGTCGGTATACATACGTTTAGTGATTTTTGCTACTGTTGAGCTTGGCGAAGGCAGCGCCAGGCCCAAGCAGAATGTGTGTATATATCGGTATACGGCATACGTCTGGTGATGATTGCTACTTTTCAGCATGGCGAAGGCAGCAGTATACATACGCTCTGGTGAATTGACGCGTAATTCACCAAAAAAACTGAAAGATCGCCTCGCGGAAAAATAGGGAAATTTGCGATTTGGCACATCTACGTATAGCTTATCGCTGCTCACTCATTGACTCATTGAGTGTGTTTAGTAAGACAACTACAAAAAAAAAATTAAAACTTGAAATATTCATAATACATTCATTTCTTTTTTATTAAATAAAGTTTTGAAAGCATCTTCAATTGACTTCATCTTCAGCAGTTAAGCAAATAACAACATCAACAAGAATTTCTCCGCTTGTTCTTCTTTAATTGAGTTCGCAGAAATTGTGTTATACAAGAGAGCTCTTTATTTAATTTATCTCGTATAATTATACTTACAATTGTAAGGCGCCACCTGTTATACATGCTCCTCAATTTCATGACTTGAGGAACCTTCTATTTGTGGATATACAGTGGCCCCAGCTCATTTCGAATAGTATCTATCAACAATTTAAATATATATACAATATATACCTGCCATAAACTAATAAATTTTTAAGTTTTTTTTTCAGTGTTTGTTTACCAAATTAGGACATATATGTATATACATTTCATTTAACGTATATATCACAGGTGGTAGTTAACTTTAGAACCAAAAGCCGACAAAACCGTAACTAAGCCGATTCAAATCGCATCAATGAATATCCACACATTTTTACCATCGACAAGTGA
This sequence comes from Scaptomyza parva, assembly GCA_035044645.1. NCBI lineage: Eukaryota > Metazoa > Arthropoda > Insecta > Diptera > Drosophilidae > Scaptomyza > Scaptomyza parva. The sequence goes on from JAWNNT010000062.1 coordinate 453,590, forward strand.
ATGAATGGAGCAGTCATCCTCGGCCACGGCTTCATAACAATAAAGCAAACAACACAACAACAGCCAGATGCTCTTTATTTAGATTTCCTGTCAAATAGTACGCAAGGACGCAATTATTTAATGTTCTTAAAAATATTTTCATATTTGTTATAGAAAAATATTTATTTATGCTACATAAACAGATTTGTTATTTGAATACTACGATACCAAAACCTATCTGTTTTGTGCATTGTCCTTTATGGTCTCCGCAAGTTTTTTCCACACCTTGAAAGTTTACATTGAAAGCTTGCAAGTAATCCAAATTTTGGAACCAGACTACAATATATGTATGTAGTATATATATGTATTTGGTATCTGGGTATTTCGCTGACGGTTGCGTCCGTCTGCAACGTTATCACTTGTTTTATATCATAATGTTCATGACTTAAGGCTTCTTATTTAGCGTAGTCTCTTCGCCGTTTTATTATTTTACTAATTCCAGCCACCATTGCAACCTCAGGCAACGAGAGTTTGGCATTCTCCTGAAAGTCACAGCGACGCATTACATGCAACCAGGTTCGCTCCGGATTCAAGGACAGCGGCATTTGCAGCCAGTTAACATAATCAATCTTTAAGAAGCCAGTTAGCAATTGATCGAATGGCATGTTGCCAATAAAAAACATGGACTTCAGGACCGAAGTTGTACCATTTGCAATGTTCTGACCCAGCACGCCTTGAAACGGACTTGGTTCTATATCCGCCGTACCTAACTGCTCCAGTAGCCAATTCTTATTGAATTTCAGATAATTATAGAGCACCTTCAGGGCCTGTTTCCCAATGTTTGTTGTCAGCACATCGCTGGCTAGTACCTCAGCTATATGTTCGACAATGCCCACATCCAGTTCCATTGCATAATTGGCTGGTGGACTGTGACTCAAACGGTCCGATTCGGCATTTGTCATTGCCAGCTCGTCCATTTTGACCGTACTCACAGCACTTAAGCCACCAGCGCCACGTCCGCAGTTGACACTGAAATCCGTATTCAGATTTATACTCTCCTTGGCTTGTTTGAGAAACAACTCAATTTGATCCGTGTGCTTATCGTCTTCGTCCAAGAAGCAAATCGCCTCCGAAAGCGAATAACAAATGGCGGCCTTATCTCCGTTTTTAGCTGAAGATACACAATATTTTAAACAGAAAATAATTTGTTTAAATGTTAATGAATTCTCAAGAATTGCTTAAATATTATTTTTCAACAATAAAGTACGCTCTACTTAACTTAGAGAGATTCTTAATATACATCCATGGTGTGTATGTGCGTGCTGCCATGTGTGCAAATGCGGTACGAAATGTGGAAAAAGTTCTGTGTGGAAACTGTGCGCCGAGTTTTGCGCAACCATGACTTCAATCCCAAAGTACCCCGTAAGTTCTTTATGGGCGCAAGCAGAGCCTTTTTCATTCAATGGCACGTAAAAAATTAAAATTCATATAAAGTTTTAATTTAACGGCAATTCGTTTATGTTATATGTGATGAAAGGTGTAGGGACAGAAACTAATAATTAAGAGTATAATGTAAAGTTTTAAAGTTCGGGCACTTTGACAGTTTACAAAGACAATCCAACTACTCTAGACTGGACAAATCGCTCTTGAGTTTTTTTTTTCAGAAACAGGTGCAGAAGACTTCACCATTGCTTTTGATTTTGCTGAGCTTCGGTTTCACTCACTGCATTCGTTGCGTACGTTGCGTTTGCTTGCGATCAGTGTGTTGTTTCCTTCTTTTCGTGTAAAGGGAGACACAAGTGTAGGCAATGTTCTGTTGCCGTTCTTCATTTCTCTTGTTGTTGTAGCAGAATAACATTTTGGCAATTTTTAACTTTTGCTTCAATCTGCTTATTATGGAAGGGTAGTTTGTTCTTATGCAAACTTTGCACAATTAACTAACAAAATGCGAGAACATTTCAATTTGATTTCCTTAATTTAAACTAACTATTATTTTATCAATATGCAAATGCATATGCATAGTTAATTAAGCACTTTATATGTAACTTATTTCAAAATCTATAACTAACACTAAAAGAATTAAAATATGTATTCAATTTATACATAACTTATTCCACTTTCTATAACTTCATAATGGGATATAGGGCATTAAAAGTGTGCAGCGGTTCTATGTTTGTCTCGTTTCGCTTCTTTCAGCATTTGCTTTGTCACTACTGCATAGAAACCAAACCATATTCTGTTTACTATACGTGTGTTGGGTATATTGGTTTGCGGAAATGTATGTTAAAGACAAAATAAAGAATTTCAAACCCCATAAAATATATGTATTCTTAATCAGCATCAATAGACAAGTCAAGTTGGCCATGTCTTCATGCATTATGTTTATAGCTTAGGGTATCTCTAGTCGAGCTCTATTCTTATTGAGGTGATTTGATTTCCTTCGCTTTACCCAAGCTACGTCGCCCAATATTGTACACATGTACACACGACCAGCGCTTGGCTATGCTAGGCACAACATCACGCAAATACATTTTCTGTATCTGCTGATTTTGCCCGTATACGATTTTATATGGGCGCTCGTCAGCTTACGATCGCTCGGCTAGTAGGCACGATGGCACGCTAACACAATTGCTCAATTTTCGGGGATCGCGCCTGCATCTATTTTTCGTTGCAAAAAAAACTCAAGAGCGATTTGTCCAGTCTAGAGTAGTTGGATTGTCTTTGAAGAGCGCCACATTTAACTGGCTCCGCTGAAGATATAATCGGATCGTGTTGAGATTTAATACGATTTGGCAGTCAAGTGCAAATCCCGCGTTTTTTAAACAATTGGATAATCACAACCGGCTTATTGCGGACACGATTAGATTCGCTATAACCCCAAAATCACTGGTGCGAGAAAATACAAGTCCTTTGCTTAGATCAGTCAGTTCAGCTGGCACGCACATATGAGAGGAAAAGGAAGGAATCCAAAATCACTGGAAAATACGAGCACTAAGCATACAATTGATATAGAGGTCTCACATAGAACATCGAACTCACATCATCCCATACCTAACACAATGGAACCCCTTAGCAAAAAAGAGCGAGAGAGCGGTTTTCAGAGCTCATTACGCTCTTCGAGTATGCCGCGCAGAAAATGCAAGTCATTCTTCTTGCTCGCAACGCAGAACCGACTTGAGCCTCTGTATCTAGCCTTCTTGTATGTATGCCTGCGTATGCGAGCGTGCATGTATGCATGGTGTGTGTACTCGGCCGAGCTTCTGGATGAGAGAGGGGCTGCGCTTGCGGGGTATGCACATGCTGCCGATTTTGCTTCAGTTGTTGGTTGCTTTCAGCGGCCCGACTATTGTAGGACAGGGGGCGCGCGCGCGGTAAGCAACTAACGGTACAAATTTATTAGAATTTGTATGCCGTGTGCGCTTGTGTCTTTTTGAGCTGGGCTAGCTCGGTCGAGATTTTTGATATTTTGTTTTCTATGTCCTTTTGCATGTGTGTGTGTACATTTATGTGCATATATGAAACAAACGTTTATTTGTATGAGGGACAATTACATCAGCATTTATTGACCTGCCTCAACTACTTTGTTTTTGATATTTTTTTAGACAACTCAATAAAAATTATAAAAAATATAAAATGCCAGCAATGTTCTTTTTATTATTTACTATATATATTTATTATTTTACTCTATATTTATTTTATAAAAAACATTTTTTAATTAACTATTTAAAAAACTTAGATTTAAGAAAACATGCATAAATGATATATATATATGCGCATACACATGCTCTAACTTTTTAATATTAATATAAATAAACATATTTTATAATATAATAATTATCATAATCATATAATGTTTATAATTGTTGGAATAATATGTGTATGCATATAGATATTTTGTCAACGCAACTGACATATTGTTGCGAAATAACATATACACATATGCACACTTCTTTAAAAAGAGTATTTGTAGTTGACCGTTGAAAACTAAAATTTGTTTGGCTTAGAATTTTGTTTTTTTTTCTTGGCTCTTGTATGCAGATATTTATATGCGACCAATTGTTATGATATATATTGGTTGTCGGCATCCTATATATATTTGATATATGTAACTTTCAATGTTCAAATATATATCATTTATGCATGTTTTCTTAAATCTAAGTTTTTTAAATAGTTAATTAAAAAATGTTTTTTATAGAATAAATATAGAGTAAAATAATAAATATATATAGTAAATAATAAAAAAAACATTGCTGGCATTTTATATTTTTTAATTTTTAATTTAATTTGTTTATAAAAAAATTTTATTTTATTTAAAGAAATTTGTATTACATTATTAAAAAAATTTTATTTAATTATTAATAAATAATTCAATCGGCTATTATATAAGAACGCATTGTTATTTGCTGCTTGTTTGAATCTTTTTGATACTCAAACAATCGCGAGCATACAGAACACACAGAAGCAATAATGATCTCGACATAATTACACTGTATGGCAGCCACATTGACAAAATGTTTGCTATTGCCGTAAAAGAGTATTTGTAGGTGACTGTAGTAGTTGATTATGTGACAGAAAACCTACATGAACGCACACAAGTATTAATTTTCGCTACGCAATTGCACTTTGAATACTCTTTTGCAGTTCATGTGCTTCTTTATACATCTGTATGGCAGTTGCGTAGACAAAATTGTTTGCTGGTGTCATAGAATCAAAAGTGAAGAGAGTATGTATGACCAGAAATAGCAAAACTGAAGTTTGGCTGGCTTGGAAGTTCGTATTTTTTCTAGGCTCTTGAGTGCAGATACTGATATGCGACAAATTGTATATTGAATCGGGAGCCAATATTTATTTATTTATAAAAATTTGATATTGTATATTTGTTAATGTAAAATGTAAATTGTTTGGACAAATTAATAAAATATAATATGTAAGACTATATAATAAAAAATATTTAATATGTACAAATTTATATATATTTTATATATATATGTACAGATGTATAAAAAATATTCTATCCTAGAGCTCGATACCTCTTAAAAAGTCATATTATATATGTTGAGGCAGGTCACAACAATTCAAGTTGAATTGTCGTTCAAATATCATTTTGGTTTTGTCTTTGACCGCTTCCAGCAGAACCAAAGCGCACATATACAATTTTTAAATGCGTGTGCACACAACATCGCGTCCGCCATGAGCAAAATTACAAAACCCTTGAAAATTTGTCTTTTTCTCCGTGAATACACACATTCATACACACACACAGTCTCACAGCAAGCTTGCTTGCTTCACTGAAAATAATGAACTGACAAATGACAGTTGGATACCCTTTTAAAATATAAATGAACTTTCTTATATTTAGCTTGTCAATAAATTTTTAAAAATTATATATTTTTATTGGCTTAAATTGTTGCTTAATTTACATTTCGGATAACGCTACAGATAGTTCAAAAGCATTAATTCTTTTAATGTTATTTATGAGTTGCGTAGCAACCCGGATAATGTAGCTAATAAGCTTGCTCATTATACTACTTTTGTTTTGTGTTGCTGCATCGATGCAAAGATTACTGATTGTTGTTGCTGCTCTTAAAACTGAATAAGTATTTCAAACAAGCAGCAAATAACAATGCGTTCTTATATAATAGCCGATTGAATTATTTATTAATAATTAAATAAATTTTTTTTAATAATGTAATAAAAATTTCTTTAAATAAAATAAAATTTTTTTATATAATAAACAAATTAAATTTATTTTTTAATAATTAAATTTAAATTTATTTTTTAACAATATATTTTATTACTCATTTTGAAAAGGAATAAAATAAATAAAAATAAAATTAGGCACCTGTAATAAAAAATAATCATCATCATCATAAACATTGCGGCAAGTTCAAGTAAAGTTCTGAAAACCCACATTGAAAATATCAGAACCCACGTACGTAATGTACGCATACTCATATAAACAGCAAAGCGGCGTAAACCATCCTTCTCCGTCGGCTGCCTCTCTGCATCTAATCGCAAGCATATTAAAATTGAATGCGAGCTATGAAAACCCACCCCGAAGTTATCAGAACCCACGTACGTAAAATGCATACTCATATAAACAGCAAAGCGGCGCGAACCAACCTTCTCCGTCGACCGCCACTCTGCATCTAATCGCAAGCATATTACAATTGAATGAGAGTGCTGAGAGCGCGTTCGGCTCGACAGCCGAAGAGCTGTGGGTTCTGATCTCAAAAAAATTTTGGCACAAAATCGTTGTATGAAAATTTACCTCTATCATATACCTACTCATTGATTCAACTCAAGGTTTTCTTCTTTTTGTGTTCTTGGTTTTACGTTAGTATTTTAAAATGGCCCACGGATTAAAAAAAAATAATAATTAATATTATTCCAAACTGTAACTGTGTGTGTGTGTCCGAAATCGATTCAACGAACCCCCCTTAGACTGTTTTACTAGCCGCAGCCCGAGAATCCGACGCGATTCTACGTTACAGTGAACTATAATATTAATAAATCTGGCGCCCAACGTGGGGCCATAAGAAGTTAAAGTTAAATATTCTAATATTATTACTTGTGGCTTTTGAAAAGTTAAATAAATTAGAATGTTAATAATTTATCGCCCAGAACTTGGGGTCGGAAGAAGCTAAAGATTATAATATAATATTCATTATTGGTGTGTCTTTGAGAAAGTTTCAGTTGGAAATATTGGAATATTCATTTTTGGCGAATGTAGTAATTGCGTAGAGGCTTTAATTAATTGTTCGCGTTCATATAAATTTGATCAAGCGAGGTGCAGGAATTACTATGCTTTGAGGCTTGGCCCACAACATAGTCCGCGCAAGTTTGTTCAAAAATTGTTTTGTGAAATATCATTTTTAAAATCGGCAAAAGCAATAGTTTTCGGAATACGGTGATTGAGGCTCGCCTTCGACAATGTCCAACTCCATTGCTTTGTATTTTCTTATTAATTGTTATTGTGCTGTCATTGTCGTTCTTTAATTATTAGATCAACTGAATGGAATTTGTTACTTTTGGTGTAGACCGAGATAATAACCGCAGCTTAGATTTATTAATTGGGATTAAAAGAATGATAATAAAGTTTGAAACTAAGAGTTGATAAATTGAATACAATTTTTAAACAAGATTAATTGTTTATAAAAGGATACACACAAAATATTGTGCGTAAGGAAGGTTTATATAACATCGATAAACTCAATCATTTACTGGAAGGTAAACAGTTAAATTACAACAAAAAAAAAATAATAATAAATAGCAACAGAATTTTGTTAAAGGCTTCGTTAAAACCGGGGAAAATGGGAGTAAATAGAAGTGAAGAGGATTTACAAATACTTGAAACAGATAATACAGCAAATATGGCGTTATGCAGCATTTGTGAAAGACCATTAATGGGACTTAGGAGCAAGTATTTAAAACAGGATGCAAACATAATTTTCATGAAAGTTGCATCAAGGACTGGATAGTTCAATATAATCTATGTCCGCAATGTAAACAAGTTGCGAAGATTGATGACTTGGTATTGGTTAGACAAGGAGAAGCTGACAGCAGGGTAGACAAAGCACCGACAGCAGCAATAAGCAGGTTACATAATACAAGAGGGAAAACAAAACCGCCAGGCAGCTATGTGCATGAGCAAGTGGCAGAGGCAGGAGCGGTATCGAAAGTATGGAATGCAGAAAACCCTGAAAGTAATAGTACAAAGAAAGGAGGGCGACCACGGAAAAATGGTAATGTGCAAGCTCGGACTGGACAACCTAGCTCAAATGCAGGTTCTCGCATTCCTTCCAATGCACGGTCTCTTGAAATTGACTATAATAGAATATTTGAGCACATGGATAATTTGATTAATCGTAGACTTAGCCATCTTTATCTAGAGGAAAGAGATCGAGCGAGTCCAGGTCAAGGTTTGGAATCTCCGCAAACGGATTTAAGTCCAACTGAGGACAGAAGAACTAGCCGAAGCAGTCGTATTCAGCCTGATAAAGTAGCACAGGTTATGCATAGTTGGAACATTAAATTCGATGGCTCAACAAAAGGGATAGCGGTAGAAGAATTTGTCTACAGAATTCGATCACTTACTGAAGATTTTTTAGATAACGACTTTGCAGCAGTATGTAAAAACATACATGTGTTAATGATTGGAAAAGCTAGAGAATTGTTTTGGCGTTATCGTCGAGACTCGCCTAGATTTGTATGGAGTGAGTTTAGTGAGGCGTTACAACGGCAGTATACCAACTCCACGAACGATTTCGATGTATTACAAGACATTCGAGCGAGGAAGCAAAAGATTAATGAATCTTTTGAATCTTTTTATGATGCTGTCTTGTGGATTGCATCTCGTATGTCAAAACCGATAGAAGAAGCGCTACTGTTAGAAATATTGACCAGAAATCTTGTATTTGAGATAAGGCAGAAATTATTGTATGTTCGAATACATTCAGTTGCTCATCTCAGAAAAACTATTTAAATGAGAGAAAATTTATTACAAAATTACCAAGGAAAGCGGGTTGGAGAAAGCTTGACATCGGTAATACGAAACCGATTAAACAGAGATTTTACCCAGTATCACCGGGTGTAGAAAAACTTATGAATATAGAGATAGACAGAAGGATTGCTTTAGGTGTGATAGAAAAGTCTAAAAGCCCATGGAGTTCACCTATGAGGATGGTAATGAAACCAGGGAAAGTTCGATTATGCTTAGATGCAAGAAAAGTAAACGAGTTTACTAGAAAGGATGCGTATTCTTTACCAAACATAGACGGCATATTTGCACGGTTGCCCAAAGCAAATTTGATATCTAAAATTGATCTTAAAGATGCGTATTGCCAAGTTCCATTATCTAAAGCCTCTAGAGAGATTACAGCGTTTACAATTCCCGGTCGTCCTCTATATCAGTTTGTAGTTATGCCTTTCGGGTTATGTAACGCTCCACAGACAATTTCTCGACTGATGGATGAAGTTATCCCGGAAGATTAAAAGAATTGTTGTTTTGGATATTTAGATGATCTTTGTATAGTGTCTTCCGATTTCGAATCTCATTTAACAGTGTTGATTAGACTGGCTGAACAATTTAAAAAAGTGAATCTGACGCTTAACTTGAACAAAAGCCACTTTTGTGTTACGGAAGTAAAATATTTGGGATATGTCATAGGACGCGGGGGCATATCAACGGATCCATGCAAGGTTGAGTCAATCTTATCTTGGCCGGTTGCAAAGTCCGTGAAGCAAGTCAGGAGATTTTTAGGATTAGTAGGATGGTATAGAAGGTTTAATAACAACTTTGCTACAATAACCACATCTATAACTGATCTTCTTACAAAGACACACAAATTTTTTTGGACAGAAGCATCCCAAGAGGCTTTTCACCGATTAAAGGGCGTATTAACTTCTGCTCCAGTATTAAGAAATCCAGATTTTAGTAAAAAGTTTTATTCACATTGTGATGCAAGTGACTTTGGGGTTGGTGCAGTTTTGGTACAATTAACAGATGAAGGCTTAGAACAACCAATAGCATTTATGTCACGAAAACTTAATTCTGCTCAACGTAATTATAGCGTTACCGAACGAGAATGCATAGCAGTGCTATTAGGCATAGAGAAATTTCGTTGTTACCTAGAGTTACAAGAATTTGAAGTGATCACAGACCAATCTAGCTTAGCGTGGCTGATGAGACAAGCAGACTTAAAGGGAAGGTTATCACGATGGGCGATAAAATTACAGACTTATAAATTCAACGTGAGTCATAGAAAGGGACGAGATCATGTAGTTCCAGATGCCTTATCCCGGATGTTTTGTGATGAGAATAATGTGTTAGAAAGTTTTGGACCTGATGTTGATTTAACTTCCATTTGTTTTAAAAGTCCAGAATATGCTGAATTGCAGCGTAAAACTAACGGAAACAAAAGTTGATATCCAGATGTGAAGGTTTTGTATGGTTTCGTGTACAAACGAACAGAGCATAGCGATGGCACAGAAGCATCCGAACAAAATGCATGGAAATTATGGATTCCACCGGGATTGACTTTTCAAGTTATTAATCGTGCACATGCATCAGTTTTAGCTCATGGAGGGATGGCAAAAAACCTTAGATTTAATTCGCAGACATTTATTTTGGCCAGGGATGGTATCTCAAGTAAGAGAATTTGTTAGAAGATGTGACGTGTGTAAAGGCACAAAAAGTAGAGTCCCAACGTCCATTCCAACGTCTCTACATTGACATATTAGGACCTTAGCCTAGAAGCAAACAAGGGCATGTTGGTCTATTAATAGTTCTTGACCATTTAACCAAATTTCATTGGCTTTATCCGCTTAAGAAATTCACAAGTAAAAACATACAGAAATTTTTGGAAGATCAAATATTTGATATGTACGGAGTACCGGAAATATTGATAAGTGATAATGGTTCACAGTTTAAAGCGAAAGAATTTAATGCGTTTCTGACTACATTCGGCATCAAGCATATATACACAGCTATATATTCACCTCAGTCGAATGCATCAGAAAGGGTTAACCGTTCGATAATAACAGCTATTAGAGCATATATTGGTTCTGATCAAAGTGAATGGGATTTACACATTCATGCTATCAGTTGTGCTTTCAAAAACGGGTATCATTCAAGTATAGGTGTTTCAGGCCATAAACTAATGAGACAAGATTTGCGAAAGAATCTGCAAGAAGCATATGATACGCAGGCAAATCAATATAACTTACGTACTCGAAATATTGAATATAAAGTAGGTCAAGAAGTTTTTCGAAGGAAGTTTGTACAAAGCAATTTTAACAAGTGTTTGAATGCAAAACTGTGTCCACAATTTCTAAAAGCTAGAGTCAGAGAAAAACAAGGCAACTCTTTTTATATACTGGAAGACTTACAAGGAAAGTTAGTTGGGACATTTCATGCAAAGGATATAAGACAATAAACATTTTCTGTGTAATTCGACGCGGCAAGACCTTCGAATTAAACAGTGCTGTGATGAACGGTGTAGGGACAGAAAATAATAATTAAGAGTATAATATAAAGATTTAAAGTTCGCGCACTTTGACAGTTCATTACACAATGAGTGTAAATACATTTATATGCTCATCTGTCATTACACTGGTGAATGGCAACATTGGGGGATCAACAACAGCTGCATGCACAGCAACTCTGCGTAAGCTCGGCCAATTATGGTATCTGTGGAAATGATTGGAATTGCACCTATAAAAGGTAATGAAAAATTGCACAAGTTCTTTTTCGTTTAATACTCTATGAAGAAGTTCCCAAAATCAAAGTTAATTTTTTTGCATTAACCTTGAAATTACCGCGTGGCAGTTAAAATTTTAAGTATACCTGAGTGCAAATTGGTGCTGTGCAAGAGCGCCACATTTAACTGGCTCCGCTGAAGGCATAATCGGATCGTGTTGAGATTTAATACGATTTGGCAGTCAAGTGCAAATCCCGCGCTATTTAAACAATTGGATAATCACAACCGGCTTATTGCGGACACGAATAGATTCGCTACAACCCCAAAATAACTGGTGCGAGAAAATACAAGTCCTTTGCTTAGATCAGCCAGTTCAGCTGGTACGCAGGAAGGAATCCAAAAGCACTGGAAATTACGGGTTTAGTTCTGTGAGCATTACGCTATAATTGTGGAGCAGAGTCTGCCACATTTCGAAAGTACCTGTGCGCGACTTCGATTAATCAGGAGGGCCTCGTTTCTCTATACATTAAGGGATTTTAAAAAAATACCAGCTTAAAAAAAAAAATAGAAAAGATAGTTGAGCAAATGCAACACAGGTAATTATTAGAGATTGTGTGCACGTATAAGTGCATTAAACCACTCAAATTAAATATGGCACGCGATCGAAAACAGATTTAATATAAGACACCATAATAATTCAGTAATGTATACGGTTCTCGCAAATTATGTATGGAAAAAAAGAGCTGCTCACTTAATTTTCTTGTACTAACTAAAATTGTTAAATTCCCTTTAGAAAAATAAATGGATTTTTTTCATCGCCCAATTGCAACAAGTGCAAGGCCTTCAACTATGCTGTAAACAAGTGGGTGAGTCAAAAAAAAAAAAAAAAAACAATTATGTGCAAGAATTTTTTGCAGAAAAAAAAATTTAATTTTTTTTTATCAGTATTAAGCCAAACTAAATTTAATTCCGATGTAAGAAATAAAAAAAAATTAATCCGATAGAAACATAGGAATAAACAAATATGCATTGTGAACAGGCGTGAGCAAGAAGTAGTGTAGTTTTTTTTGTTGAAACAAATATTAATGTTAGAGCCCCTCTAAATTAAGAGAATTTCAGAAGAATGGACCAAGAGGGTCAAATGAAGTTGCGGGACAAGAATATAAAATGATTGTAATTTATAAGTTAAATTAGTATTATATGATAATGCGAGAGGTGTTTTCAAATGTGTATACATATTTTAGTGCATTATGAATGCTTAAAATATAAATAATATTTCCTCGAAAGTAAATTGAATGTGTAGTTCGATTTGGGAGTTTTCAGAACATGTGATACGATTCAACGAACCCCCCATAGACTGTTTTACTAGCCGCAGCCCGAGAATCCGACGCGAATCTTATCGGAAGCAATTTCCGCACACAGGGATTGTACGATTGTACGTTACATATATCACATTAAATAAAAAAAAACAGACACACATATGTTTGATGGTTTCATATCTTCACAGAATGTTCATTATTTTGTTAATAGTTTCAATCAATTATCATCAATTTCAAGTTTTCGAAATTTAACATTCTGTTGGTTTTGATTCCATGTGTATATCGTAAACCGAAAAAATTATCGAAAATTTGAAACAAAATTGCTATAATCCCAAGTATCAATTTCAAGTTTTCGAAATTTAACATTCTGTTGGTTTTGATTCCATGTGTATATCGTAAACCGAAAAAATTATCGAAAATTTGAAACAAACTTGCTATGCATAGGGATTAGAAGTGCTTATATCCAAGATGTGGAGTCTCTAGCTTCTGTAGTTCAGATCGACTTGTTTATACATACGGACGGACGGACAGACGGACATGGCTAAATCGACTCGGCTGTTGATGCTGATCAAGGATATATATACTTTATGGGGTCGGAAAAGCTTCCTTCTGCCTATTACATACTTTTGCGCAAAACAAAATCCCTTAATGTATAGAGAAACGAGGCCCTCCTGATTAATCGAAGTCGCGCACAGGTACTTTCGAAATGTGGCAGACTCTGGTCCAGAATTATAGCGTAATGCTCACAGAACTAAACCCGTATTTTCCAGTGATTTTTGATTCCTTCCTTTTCCTCTCATATGTGCGTACCAGCTGAACTAGCTGATCTAAGCAAAAGACTTGTATTTTCTCGCACCAGTGATTTTGGGGTTGTAGCGAATCTATTCATGTCCGCAATAAGCCGGTTGTGATTATCCAATTGTTTAAATAGCGCGGGATTTGCACGACTGCCAAATCGTATTAAATCTCAAAACGATCCGATTATGCCTTCAGCGGAGCCAGTTAAATGTGGTTTTGGGCACTTCTTCATAGGTCTCGAGTATTAAACGAAAAAGAACTTGTGCAATTTTGCATTACCTTTTATAGGTGCAATTCCAATCATTTCCACAGATACCATAATTGGCCGAGCTTACGCAGAGTTGCTGTGCATGCAGCTGTTGTTGATCCCCCAATGTTGCCATTCACCAGTGTAATGACAGATGAGCATATAAATGTATTTACACTCATTGTGTAATGAACTGTCAAAGTGCGCGAACTTTAAATCTTTATATTATACTCTTAATTATTATTTTCTGTCCCTACACCGTTCATCACAGCACTGTTTAATTCGAAGGTCTTGCCTCGTCGAATTACACAGAAAATGTTTATTGTCTTATATCCTTTGCATGAAATGTCCCAACTAACTTTCCTTGTAAGTCTTCCAGTATATAAAAAGAGTTGCCTTGTTTTTCTCTGACTCTAGCTTTTAGAAATTGTGGACACAGTTTTGCATTCAAACACTTGTTAAAATTGCTTTGTACAAACTTCCTTCGAAAAACTTCTTGACCTACTTTATATTCAATATTTCGAGTACGTAAGTTATATTGATTTGCCTGCGTATCATATGCTTCTTGCAGATTCTTTCGCAAATCTTGTCTCATTAGTTTATGGCCTGAAACACCTATACTTGAATGATACCCGTTTTTGAAAGCACAACTGATAGCATGAATGTGTAAATCCCATTCACTTTGATCAGAACCAATATATGCTCTAATAGCTGTTATTATCGAACGGTTAACCCTTTCTGATGCATTCGACTGAGGTGAATATATAGCTGTGTATATATGCTTGATGTCGAATGTAGTCAGAAACGCATTTAATTCTTTCGCTTTAAACTGTGAACCATTATAACTTATTAATATTTCCGGTACTCCGTACATATCAAATATTTGATCTTTCAAAAATTTCTGTATGTTTTTACTTGTGAATTTCTTAAGCGGATAAAGCCAATGAAATTTGGTTAAATGGTCAAGAACTATTAACAGACCAACATGCCCTTGTTTGCTTCTAGGATAAGGTCCTAATATGTCAATGTAGAGACGTTGGAATGGACGTTGGGACTCTTCTTTTACTCCCATTGGTGGTTTTAATACCATGTTTGGCGCTTTTGTGCCTTTACACACGTCACATCTTCTAACAAATTCTCTTACTTAAGATACCATCCCTGGCCAAAATAAATATCTACGAATTAAATCTAAGGTTTTTGCCATCCCTCCATGAGCTAAAACTGATGCATGTGCACGATTAATAACTTGAAAAGTCAATCCCGGTGGAATCCATAATTTCCATGCATTTTGTTCGGATGCTTCTGTGCCATCGCTATGCTCTGTTCGTTTGTACACGAAACCATCCAAAACCTTCACATCTGGATATGAACTTTTGTTTCCGTTAGTTTTACGCTGCAATTCAGAATATTCTGGACTTTTAAAACAAATGGAAGTTAAATCAACATCAGGTCCAAAACTTTCTAACACATTAATCTCATCACAAAACATCCAGGATAAGGCATCTGGAACTACATGATATCGTCCCTTTCTATGACTCACGTTGAATTTATAAGTCTGTAATTTTATCGCCCATCGTGCTAACCTTCCCTTCTGCCTATTACATACTTTTGCGCTGTTTTTTTTTTTTTATTTTAACATCAGTATCACAATTAAAATCGCTCATCCAAAAATTGTTTTTACCAACCTTTGTTGGATATAGCCAAACTTTGGTAAATTAATAGTAACTTTAAAGCTTACCCTTTTCGTGCAGGTTAGCCGTTTTTATAAGCTTCGTATAGAGAGCTGCAAAAACAACCTGCAGCAGAACGGAGTCACCTAGTGGACGTGTTGAGACTGGTATTATGTCCTGTAGTAGGGCTGTTATCTTGTACAAGCCCTCTGGCATGCAGTCCCAAATCTCGGAAATGCATGTTAAGGCTAAGGACATGGCCTGGTACATGCTTGCACCATTCTTAACTGCATTAATTAGCATTTCCACGACACAGTCAAGCACGGGGTACACAAAATGCATAATGGCCTCCAGCCAAGGCGTGCGCTTTTGATTCCACACTTGACGCTTATCCAGACTTGCGCTCCAACTACTCAAGGCATGACCCTCTAGTGTTTTAATTAGACAGGACTTAATATCGACAGCCTTGCCCACGGCGACAATCAGATATGTAAGCGACAAAACAATCTGATAATTTGACTGTCCAACGGGATCTGTTGAATATTAATTAATTCTCATTCTTAGGATAATTGATTGCACTACAATATTAGGAAAAAGTCAAAATTTTAACGAAATGTTGCAAAAATTATCAGCTTTTTACATATGTCTAAACTAAATGTGGGACATTCAATCTACTTTAACACCGTCTTGTTAGCGCGCAAAACCAAAACGCATTAAGCTCACTTAACTGACAGTAATGTGGCTCACAGTATATTTAAGACAGAGTCGGGATAATCTTAAAGTGCTATAAAGTTAAAACTAGAAATGAAAAACGAAAAATGTTTAAACGCTAATTTGATTAATGTTTATATTGTTAATATTTTAAAATGAAAATTTTTTCCAAAAAATTGCGTTGAATAATAATGAAAAAATATCGAATTATATGTATATATATATAAATTAATAAGTTTATTATACATATTTGTTAATGTTTACTTCTACGAAGCCTTGTTGGTTTGATATTGCATTTATAAATGCAGTTGAGTTATAAATAAGTGTATTGTCCTTATTGTTGTTGTGAGAACTAAAAGGAAGACACTTCGAGTTGATAGGTTGATGGTACGTCCAGTTTATTTGAAGGCTATTTTAGACTAACTTAAAGACTTCAATTTAACAAGCTTTTATAATGATAAAAATGCTGACGCTCGTTGGAATCGCTGAGCGCGTGCATTCCTATTCATAGCGGCCACGCAAATATGATGTGTTCGCCGGCTATGGTACGGAATTCCTCTGCTGCATGTGATGGCACTTTCGCCATCTCAGCTGAACGCTAAAGTTTACTTAATTAGGTTAACGCTTTGCTTTTCGCTGTTAAAAAATGTGATCATTCAGAAGTATACAGACCAAAATATTATTGTATTTGGTAGTAAAATGTACAGCTAAGTTGTAAAAAGTCAAATCATAAAAATTTGATTAAATGAAACAAAAAATTTAGAATTCTAAAGGTAAGACTGAAACAAGTGATCAATAACCATGTACTTCCGTCGTATCTTGTTGATTATATGATCTACAGTCTTCAAATTTGGAGTATACATTTTGGTAATCCACGTGAACATCCGCAGGCGGAGGTGTATGGTCGTGGCTTGAGCTTTAGATTGTAAGTAATTAACTTTGGTAACATCAACTATGAAATGAGTGATATTTATAAGTCGTACTGCAGTTGGCAGGAGTGGACACGAAACTACATTATATTAATTAATCTTTCCATCTATCGTGATGTGGATGGAAAGACAAAATTGCCGACAATGGACAAAATAAATATTCTTTAGTACCTTGGGTACAAGAGATTTAAATTTTATTGAATAATGTTAAGCTTTTTACTAAATTAATGTTCTTGTCTCACCTATGTCTGCTGCTATAGAGTTGGTAACATTAAAGCACTCGCCACGACAAAGAAATGCCTCGCATTTCAATGGAGCTCCTTCCGCATAGGTAAAAGAGTTTTTGGCCACATTCTTAAAGTTCTCCGCGGACGGCAAATGTTGCATCAGATGGCGCATTATAATACCAGTTAGATATGCATTTCTCATCAATAAAATTTTTAGCAGAAAAGACCAGTGCGGCTCAGGAAAAGCCAGCAAGACACGCAAATCTAATGAGATGGCTGTGTTCGTAGTTAGATCAGTAAATTCAGTAACCCATTGACAGGACTGCTCCTTGGGGAAGTACCGGGGTAGCGCAAATATAATCCACGCGCTGGGCAATCCATGACGCGAACTAAAGATTTCCATACTATCCAAACCTTTGCGAAACACCTGCAAAATGTTCTATAATTAATACATTTTATTACATTGAACAAGTAAGAAGACTCTAGTCGAGTAAGCTCGACTCGAAGATACCCTTAACCCTTGACTACACAGACGGACAGACGGTCGGGCTAACAGACATACACATATGGCTGTGTAGTTCTGTACCAATACTTGATGGTTTCATATCTCCGGTGTTTCTTAACCAATTTTAATGAAAATTTCACAGAATTTAATTAGTTTGTTTATAGTTTCAATCCTCATTTTCAAAATTTCAAAATTCAAGATTTTTTGGTTATAGATTACATGTGTATGTCGTAATCTTGTCGTGCCTAGGGATTAGGAGAGCTCATATCCAAAATCTGGAGTATCTAGCTTTTATAGTTGCTGAGATCGACGCGCTCATACATACAGACGGACAGACGGACATGGCTATATCGACTCAGCTGTTGATGCTGATCAAGAATATATATACTATATCTGTAAAAATTTCATTAGGAGATATGAAACCATCAAGCATTGGTACAGCGGTATATGAGTGTGTCTGTCAGCCCGTCTGTCCGTCTGTATGATCAAGGGTTAAGGGTATCTTCGAGTCGAGCTTACTCGACTAGAGCCTTCTTACTTGTTTTTTATACCCTTAACACATGAAATGGGTAAAAAAAAAGGGTATAATGGTTTTGTGCAAAAGTATGTAACAGGGAGAAGGAAGCTCTCCGATCCCATAAAGTATATATATTCTTGATCAGAATCAACAGCCGAGTCGATTTAGTCATGTCCGTCTGTCTGTCCTTCCGTCCGTCTGTCCGTCCGTTCATCTGTGTGTATGAACGCGTCGATCTCAGAAACTACAAAAGCTAGAGACTCCAAATATTGGATATAAGCTCTCCTAATCCCTAGGCATGACAAGTTTGTTTCAAATTTTCGATAACTTTTCAGGTTTACGATATACACATGTAATCGATAACAAAAAAATATTGAATTTAAAAAAACTGAGGATTGAAACTATAAGCAAAATAATGAACTTCTGTAAAAATTTCATTAAAATCGGTTGAGAAACACCGGAGATATGAAACCATCAACTATTGGTACAGGACTACACAGCCATATGTGTATGTCTGTTCGCCCGACCATCTGTCCGTCTGTATGGTCAAGGGTTAAGGGTATCTTCTAGTCGAGCTTACTCGACTAGAGTCTTCTTACTTGTTTTGTAATGGATTTACCCACCTTGAAGAGAACACCCAATGGAGCACCGCGTACTAGCAAACAGTAAAAAAGCTCTCTGCACTTGGTGTGAATGTCGCGCACTATAACACTTTGATTGATTAACTGAAGGCCCATATAGGCCTCACCACTGTCACAGACATGCGGTAGTAACTCGGCGATGCACAGCAGCATATTGCAAATATCCACCAAATGCAGCTGAGATCTGGCAACGCTTGTGACAATTTGCGTGTACCGAACGGTCAAAACACTGAGTGTTTCGTTTAGCATGCCAGCAAATATCTTTTGTGCCATCTTTGGGGGCACAGAGTTCCAGAGATCCGTTTTGGTGCCAAGCATATAGTGCCACCACATTTGAACCGTATACGAGCCTCGCTCCAACTCAAAAAATGGCTGTGTGTCCTCCCAGTGCAAGCAGTCTGCATCCTGGATGATATAAAGCAACAACAGACGGCAATGTAGATCCAAG
Organism: Scaptomyza parva; assembly: GCA_035044645.1. Lineage (NCBI taxonomy): Eukaryota > Metazoa > Arthropoda > Insecta > Diptera > Drosophilidae > Scaptomyza > Scaptomyza parva. The sequence goes on from JAWNNT010000062.1 coordinate 472,782, forward strand.
AGGCGTTCCGCCAAGGCCTCCGACATCTGTGAATACTGCTTGAAGCTAAGTTTCAATGCGCCACCCCTTTCATCACCCTTTGGCGGACAGATTGTTGTCGTGGCTGCCTTCATATAAACACTTAATGAGTTTTTTACTAGTGCCGCAGCTCCAATAGTGGCTGTTAGCACAGATAGATCGGCATGATCTAATGACTCCTGCGACAGCCGATGCACGTGCTCCAATAAAAGATCTGCTGACTTGGTTACTAAACTAACAAACTTATCCGGATCGGAGGTTTTTACTGAAACACTACTCTGCAGCAGATTGTTACGAAATGATTGACATATCGAATGCATATTTATTTACTTACAAAATCACCTTCATTAAGCTCTTTTTCGGTATGCAATAAGCCAGAATGCTTACGATATGAAGCGAAATATTCATCCTCCCACCTGAAGGAAAATTTGAGTAGGTCAAAATCAACAATAAAGTCATCGGCTTTAAGCGACCTGCACCTACCAGCGTATTAATTTGATTGATGCAAACGATGCATAGCGTGGAAAATCAAGCTTACCACCCACAACTCCTGGGCAAATGGGCTCCTGTAGTACGCGCTGGTGCATCTATATTAAAAGGTAAAAGAAAAAGTTTTGAAACAAGTTCCTATTCTCAAAATGGTATGATGTGCGGTCATCTAGTATTGGCACCTGATAAAATTCCAAATCACGCTGCAGTAAAATGGGAACGCGGTCCATTAAGTTGCCTTCCTCAAGCACCTCCATTTTGTTTCTGCGTAATACTTTCAACTGCAACAGTAAAACTTATTCGCCAACGGTTATGTGCCATTGAACAAACAGAGTTGAATTTATTGTTGCCAGGACAACAAGTTATGATAATAAGAGATAAATTTAAAAGTTAAAAAGCTCTGAAAGCACCGAAATAGCTCGACTGGGAAATAACCTGAACCAAGATACCTAACAAGGCATCCGCTCTGTCGCTTCCTTTACAGAATATTTGTATATTTTAGTGTGGTAGCAAACGTGAGCGATGCATTTCCGCAGCTTTATATGAGTTGAAAAAAGAAGTTCGACTAATTTGTTAAATATATTTTTCCCCATAATGACATAATGAAAAAAAATGCAAAGTCATTCTGTCGCAGTCTTAGCAGCAACTTGATCTCTAACAGTCCGGCAACCAACCCTTTTTTATGTATGCGCACGTGTACCAGTGATCTGGTAACTCGCACACGTATGTATGTGAGTCTATATGCGGTTCGCATTCAGTGGTCCGCCCTTTGTTAGTGAGGGAGCGCAGCAACGGAGGAAATTCACAAGAGCGTATGTATACCGACATATTAGATTAGATTGTTTATTTCTTACTTCAATCGCTGCATATAAATATGTGTGTATACAAGTGCATGTATGTATACACATTAAAAAGTGCGCATACATAGTGCCTACTGTACATTACCAATCAAACAAAATGATTTAATTATTTTAAAGACATTTTCAAAATACACTTAAATTATTTATTTTGGGCTGATTATAATTTAATATGCGCTTTAAATAAATATTTTAAATGTATTTTGAAAATAACTTTAAAATAATTTAATCATTTTATTTGATTGGTAATATACAGTAGGCCTCACCTTAATCGGAGTAAAATCGAGCAAAAAGTTTAAATACCTATATACATATTTCCCATTATTTTTCAAAAATTCCAAAAACCCATGGTTGGTATATATATATTAATCACCAAAATCAATATTTAACCGCAATAAACTGTCTTGCTCACCGGCTAGATCGGGTTATGTAAAAAAGTACCCTAATTTCAGGCCATTTCAATTTCACAGCTTACTCTGAGCAGATACATTATGGACACCTGCGTGCCATAAAACACCGATTTTTTACCTGAGTTCGAATATTATGGGTAGGTTATGGTATATATAATAGTCAAATCCTTCGTAGTCAGCTCAGTTATATCCTGCATCTCGGATGGAAAGAGCCAACAAGGACCATGGGCAAACGGACTACCATTGAACAACAAAAACTCGTTCTAGAACACTTCAAAACCGGATCGGTCTAGTACTGAGCAAACACCTAAATACAACAGTCAAGCACGGTGGAACAAGTGTCATGGTATGGCCACTTAAGTGGTCAACCGGTGCCCGGATTTTGTTAATTTTTTAGAGTATAATGGGCAACAATATTTACCTCAATATCCTACAAAACATTTACTCTAAAGTGCCGAGAAGCTGGGAATCCGGAGTACTTTCCGGTTCTACCAAGACAACGATCCAAAACATAAGGCCGGAATAGTGCAGACCTGGCTCATCTGGAGCTGCCCTTAGACTTAAATGTTATTGAGAATTTATGGGCTCCACATATCCAACAAAACGGATCTTAAAAATGCTCTACCGGATGAGTGGAGGAAAATCGGTCCAGAAACTGCCCAGAAGCTGGTATCTTCCATGAATAATGGGTTAAGAAAAGTTATTAAGATTAAAGCATGTCATACTAAGTATTAATATACACAGTTATGGGCTTATGCCAAATATTTTACTTTTTTATGTCTACTCCGAATAAGCTGAGGCATGTATTTTGGATATGTTTTCAGTATTTGGCTAATTATTATATTAAGGCAATATTTAAAAAAAATGTGCTATACCATAAGACAAATTGGCGTTTAAACATTTTTGAAGTTTTACCTGGTTTGGATATTATAGCACTTTTTTTTATTACCTTGGTCAGATTTAGGTGAGGCCTACTGTATGTATATATGTCTACATCAAATTCTGTGCAAAGAAACACATATGTACATATGTATGTAAGCACATTCTGAACGTCCAAAGATTTTTACAATTGGTAATTTGAATCAAAGACAAAAACAAATTTCATTGATGCCGGCTCTTGCACGTCTTGAGACGGATCAACGATCATGTACATAACTGTTAAAGGCAATAAATTTTTGAATGTGGCTTTGTCTTTCACTAATGGCTTACTGTATACATACATATACGAAAATTTGTATCTATTGTGGGAGCAGTTCCAACAACAAAGGAGCCAGTTAGCAATGAGGCTGGAAAACACTAATGTACGTACATACATACATACATGTATGTATACATATGCCTGTATTTGTCGTTTATAAGCGATAAGCAATTTTGCTGTTGCCGCAACGACTCAGTTGATAACCAACTGGCACCGGCAGCAGAACAACAAGCTGCGAACTTAAGTGGACAATAAACAACAAATGTAAGTAGCTTTAATTTGAACGGCTACACAATGCATTATAAAGCAGCGAGTGTTGATAGTCTACAATTTAAAGTAAACATATGAAGTATAACTACAATCAGCGCTTATCGTCACGATACACTAATCTCATCAGGTCTCTCTGCAATTTTTTTTTGTAGAAAATGGGCGCACATTTTAGACATTTGACGAAATATCTGCCCACAAAGTGCGGACAATGGCAGCAGATGCGTAATATTTCCTATTTGATTGACCATCCAGATTATAGTTTTCTTAAGGATTTGGGCCTAGATCGCGACAATCCGGGCGTATTTTCGGGGCAGTGGCAGGGAAATGGGCCAAGCGTTACCAGCTATGATCCCGGCAGTGGTCAGGCCATTGCCAAAGTGCGTCAGGGTACCGTACAGGACCTGAAACGGTCAATAGGTCTGGGCGTTGAGGCCTACAAGCAATGGCGCTTAGTACCCGCTCCGGTACGTGGTGATATTGTGCGTCAAATTGGCGATGAGCTGCGCAAATACAAGGAGCCTCTGGGTAAGCTTGTCTCCCTAGAGGTGGGTAAGATCTACAGCGAGGGTCAGGGTGAGGTGCAGGAGTTTATTGACATCTGTGATTATGCGGTGGGATTGTCACGCATTTATGCCGGACAACTCATCAATTCGGAACGTGTTGAGCACACAATCTTGGAAGCGTGGCGGCCCTTGGGTCTGGTGGGCGTGATTTCGGCATACAATTTTCCGAATGCTGTGTTCGGCTGGAATGCAGCCATTGCTTTAACAACGGGAAACAGTGTCCTATGGAAGGGTGCACCCAGCACACCGCTGGTCTCCGTCGCCACTACCCGAATAGTAGCCGATGTGCTGCGACGCAACAATCTGCCGGCTGTGGTGGGCCTCTGTCAGGGCGGCACCGATGTGGGTTCTGCTCTCGTCGCCGATAAGCGCGTTAATCTTTTGAGCTTTACAGGCAGCTGCAAGACAGGTCGCGATGTGGGCGTGGAAGTGCAACGTCGATTCGGCAAGGTTATTTTGGAACTAGGCGGAAACAATGCGCTTATAGTCGACGCGTCGGCAAATATGAAAATGGCTTTGGATGCGGCGCTCTTTGGCTGCATTGGCACTACTGGTCAGCGCTGCACCACCACCAGGCGCATTATTGTGCACGAACAGGTGCACGATAGCTTCGTGACTGCCTTAACGGTGAAGTATGGCCAGCTTTTGCCACGCATTGGTCACCAGCTGCAGGCCCAAACGATAGTTGGACCCGTGCACGGTCAACAAAATGTGGAAAGCTACAAAGCAACTATTGATGAAGTAAAGCTGCTGGGTGGTACTGTGGCCTTCGGTGGACGAGTACTGTCGCGTGATGGGTACTATGTTGAACCGACAATTATCACTGGATTGTCGCACGATGCAAGCATGGTGCATCGTGAGACATTTGCTCCAATTGTTTATATACTTAAGGCGCGTAATGTTGAAGAGGCCATTGCTTGGAACAATGAGGTAGAGCAGGGTTTGTCCTCTTCCATCTTTACAGAGAACATCAGACAGGCATTTAAATGGATTGGTGCTCAGGGCTCCGATTGTGGTATAGTTAATATAAATACTACCACAAACGGTGCTGAAATAGGCGGCGCCTTTGGCGGTGAAAAAGCCACTGGCGGTGGGCGCGAATCGGGCTCAGATGCATGGAAACAGTACTGCAAGCGTGCCACCATCACTGTGAATCACTCGGGTGAGCTTGCCTGCGCCCAAGGCGTTGTCTTCAACGTTGAATAAATTAAATTAAATTTTTTATGAGCTTTTGTTGATCGTCTTTATTTGTATTATAAAAATGTCGAAAAAATGCATTCATTTTTAAGTTCTTGGCCAAGTAGTTATTTTTTGTGTGCTATGTCACAGATCGCTTACATCAAATCGCCAAAAATCCACGTCAATATCCTTAGACTTCTGTTTGTGGAATTTATAGGAGGCTTCAATATTATAGCGCAGCTCAGCAACTACATTGCCCCTAGCACCCCACTCCTTGCATTTTTTTTTTATGTAGTTACTAAGAAAATAACATTAAAAGAATTTAGTATATGCGCTAAAATATAACTTCAGCAAGCTTCCTCAAAAAAAAAAAGGTAGCATTTAAAGGTCGTGGAAAACCAATACACTATTGCTGATAACTCACCGCGTGGAGGTTTTGTGTAGTGAGTAGACAGCTCCTGTAGCCAATCGCAGACCTACCTCCAGAAAACACATATCCATGCCTAAATTATGCTTGGTGCCAAAAGGTGGATTCATGACCACCGTATCGAAAGCATTATTCCACTTGGGATCCGTTATTTGCAGCACATTAGCACGCACACAGTCCACTCCGGGCAGTTCCATGTCAAGCACATTTTGGCGGTAAATATCCACGGCATCTTTATCCAGCTCAAAACCAATGGTCAATTGGGCTCCAAGTAACGCAACTGCTATACTCAGCATGCCGCAACCACATCCAAGATCAGCTACAAACTTTCCACTGATGTCGTCGTGCTGCGTCTGCATGTGGTGCGTTATGCAGGCAGCTATGTGTGCTGGTGTTGGATACTGTTCCAATCGAATTTTTGGCTTATCAAAGTGACACACACTTTGCAGGTACTCCTCCAGCTTTTTTATTTTAAAACGCGCCATTTTGAAGAACCTGTGGACAGTGATTAAAAGTTACTTAACATTGGAGACTGACGGCGTCGGCACCGGCTCCAGACGTGGTAACACGGGTATAAAACTATTTCCGAAATACGAATCCTGTGGTATAAAGAAACCCAAAGTTGTGGAGCTTGTTGGATTAAATGCTGATCTTGGTGCGACTATGCCACCTGTGGCATTGGACGTTACGTTTACGCACTGTACAAATTCTGCTGTTACGATCTGGCCAAGAAGCTGTGGCGCGGGCATCTTTAAAACAAAATAGGGTTCAGCAACAATTGGGTAACAGAGCTACGACATTATTTACCTGGTTCGTTGTGGTACTCAGTCCTATAAGCAACTGCTTCTTGGTCTGAATTTCTTCCAGTATTTTTCGATTAGTTTCGGCTTGCTGAGCACTTGATGTAGGATAAGCCATCAAGTCAAGGCGCTATTTTGTTTTAACCAAAAATAGAATATAACCAATAAAATAAGTTTATATTCTTTGGCTTGGAATCAGTTCAAATATAAAACTCATAGATGTGCGTCAAGTTAGCAACGGTCCAACAGCAACAATTTTGAGAACTTGGTTCATGAGTCAGAGTAGTTTTAATGCAAAATTTGACAAATTTCAGCTTTTCATGTGGGGTACAATAAGTGGATTAAATTTGACAATTGTGTTTGGGGTTATACTCAGTACTGGACTGACGTCGTACATAAAACCGTTCGCTCGAGCCATAAAGTTGAATTTGGACTAGGCTGTAATAATGAATGTGTTTCAGGACTCAAAATCCTTGCCCAATTTGGTTTTGGCGATTGCCATCCCAGTGATTTTATTTTTCGCACTTTAAGGGCTTCTTCCGTGGTACTCGGACATGGAAGTCGTGGTTCCGCGGAAAACAGCGAATCGTTTTCACACTGCACCCCATTTCATTCTGCACCTGTTGAGCCACTTTTGAAGCCGATAGTTTCCTGTTGTCCCTTATTTTTCTGATGATTCCCCGCTCATCCTCTTCGGTGACAATCGTGTTTGGTGCCATTCTGCCCTTGTCCTACATCCGATTTTCGCGGATGAAACAGCAAATTTGTGGTACACAGTTTTTGAAGTGTTCCAAGATGAGTTTTAGCTGTTTAATGGTAGTCCGTTTGGCTATCCTATTTTGCTTGTTGCATTCCAAATGTAAAAAAAAAACTTAAGGATTTGTCTATTTATATCGTAAATATAAATCTTTGAAAGTATCAGTGATTTGTGGCACCCAGGTGTCCATTATGTAACTGCTCAGTATAAGCCTTGACCTGAACTTGGTGGCTAATATAAATACCTACCAAAGGCTTTTGGATTTTTTTAAAATAATAAATATTTAGTTTATAGCAGCAATTAAAATAGTTTTGCTTGACCGTGCTCATTTTAAGCTCTGTTATACTGTATATAAGCAACGAGTAGGTATATGATAGAGGTAAATTTTCATATAGCGATTTTGTGCCAAATTTTTTTTGAGATCAGAACCCACAGCTCTTCGGCTGTCAAGCCGAACGCGCTCTCAGCACTCTCATTCAATTGTAATATGCTTGCGATTAGATGCAGAGTGGCGGTCGACGGAGAAGGTTGGTTCGCGCCACTTTGCTGTTTATATGAGTATGCATTTTACGTACGTGGGTTCTGATATGTTCAATGTGGGTTCTCATATTTTCGATGTGGGTTTTCAGAACTTTACTTGAACTTGCTGCAATGTTTATGATAATGATGATTATTTTTTATTACAGGTGCCTAATTTTATTTTTATTTTTTTTATTCCTTTTCAAAATTAGTAATAAAATATATTGTTAAAAAATAAATTTAAATTTAATTATTAAAAACTAATTTAATTTGTTTATAAAAAAATTTTATTTTATTATTAAAGACATTTTTATTACATTAAAAAAAAATTTATTTAATTATTAATAAATAATTCAATTGGCTATTATATAAAAACCCATTGTTACAGAAGCAATAATGATCTCGACATAATTGCACTTTGTATACTCTCTCGGAGTTTACGTGCATCTGTATGGCAGCCGCATTGACAAAATGGTTGCTATTGCCGTAAAAGAGTATTTGTAGGTGACCGTAGTAGTTTATCATGTGACAGAAAACCTACATGAACGCACACAAGCAATAAATTCGCTACGCAATTGCACTTTGAATACTCTTTTGCAGTTCATGTGCTTCTTTATACATGTGCATGGCGTAGACAAAATTGTTTGCTTGTGTCATAGAATAAAAAGTGAAGAGAGTATGTATGACCAGAAATAGCAAAACTGAAATTTGGCTGGCTTGGAAGTTCGTATTTTTTCTAGGCTCTTGAATGCAGATATTGATATGCGACAAATTGTCTATTGAATTGGGAGACAATATTTATTAATTTATAACTATTTGATATTGTATATTTGTTAATGTAAAATGTAAATTGATTGGACAAATTAATAAAATAAAATATGTAAGACTATATAATAAAAAATATTTAATATGTACAAATTTATATATATTTTATATATATATGTACAGATGTATAAAAAATATTCTATCCTAGAGCTCGATACCTCTTAAAAAGTCATATTATATATGTTGAGGCAGGTCACAACAATTCAAGTTGAATTGTCGTTCAAATATCATTTTGGTTTTGTCTTTGACCGCTTCCAGCAGAACCAAAGCGCACATATACAATTTTTAAATGCGTGTGCACACAACATCGCGTCCGCCATGAGCAAAATTAAAAAACCCTTGAAAATTTGTCTTTTTCTCCGTGAATACACACATTCATACACACACACAGTCTCACAGCAAGCTTGCTTGCTTCACTAAAAATAATGAACTGACAAATGACAGTTGGATACCCTTTTAAAATATAAATGAACTTTCTTATATTTAGCTTGTCAATAAATTTTTAAAAATAATATATTTTTATTGGCTTAAATTGTTGCTTAATTAACATTTCGGATAACGCTACAGATAGTTCAAAAGCATTAAATCTTTTAATGTTATTTATGAGTTGCGTAGCAACCCGGATAATGTAGCTAATAAGCTTGCTCATTATACTACTTTTGTTTTGTGTTGCTGCATCGATGCAAAGATTACTGATTGTTGTTGCTGCTCTTAAAACTGAATAAGTATTTCAAACAAGCAGCAAATAACAATGGGTTCTTATATAATAGCCGATTGAATTATTTATTAATAATTGAATAAATTTTTTTTATTAATGTAATAAAAATGTTTTTAATAATAAAATAAAATTTTTGTATAAACAAATTAAATTAGTTTTTAATAATTAAATTTAAATTTATTTTTTAACAATATATTTTATTACTAATTTTGAAAAGGAATAAAATAAATAAAAATAAAATTAGGCACAATAAAAAATAATCATCATCATCATAAACATTGCAGCAAGTTCAAGTAAAGTTCTGAAAACCCACATCGAAAATATGAGAACCCACATTGAACATATCAGAACCCACGTACGTAATGTACGTATACTCATATAAACAGCAAAGCGGCGTGAACCAACCTTCTACGTCGGCTGCCTCTCTGCATCTAATCGCAAGCATATTAAAATTGAATGCGAGCTATGAAAACCCACCCCGAAGTTATCAGAACCCACGTACGTAAAATGCATACTCATATAAACAGCAAAGCGGCGCGAACCAACCTTCTCCGTCGACCGGAACTCTGCATCTAATCGCAAGCATATTACAATTGAATGAGAGTGCTGAGAGCGCGTTCGGCTCGACAGCCGAAGAGCTGTGGGTTCTGATCTCAAAAAAAATTTGGCACAAAATCGCTATATGAAAATTTACCTCTATCATATACCTACTCGTTCATATAGTTCAATATCAGATACTTCACGAGCAAGGCCTATTGAACTGGTATTTCCAAAATGACGTTATCTACTGCATTAGAAAGCTAACTGATATGGCATGGGATATCTACATAAGCATACAATCACTGACATTGTAAATAGTATTCATATTCATATTCATAACCAACCTCATCTAAATGCAAGCAAATTAAAATTGAATGAGAATGCGGGAGCGCACGTTCGGCTTGACAGCCGAAGTGCTATGGGTTCTGATCTCGGCAATTTCGTAAGTCAAAAGCGTTGTATAAAAATGTATCTTTATAATATACCTACTCGTTGCCAGCAGTTAGCCCTTTCTACTGCGCTATATCAGCTAGCTTTCTGTTGCGCAGTGAATCAGCTCACTTAGGAAATACCAGTTCGATAGGCCTTGTTCGTGAACTATATGATGTTCACTTACATATAATTAAGTTTTTTCAAAACTGGCTGATAGAAATCTATAAATTAATTTTACTATCTTTCCCAACTAAGTAGCGTTAATTTGGTGTATGCTGTTCTTCGTAATAAATGTTATGAAGTGTTTAAAAAAAGGCATATGTTTTGGCGGTCTTTTTGTATGGCACCGAGGTAACTGGGCTCTTACAAAATAACTCAAAAAGTGGCTTTAAATAAAATATTGTACCCATATAAGATTTTAAATTTGCCATATATTGCATAAAAACAATAGATAATTTATTTATTTACACTTATGCATAATTATTCTTTTGATTTCTTGTTGATACAATTTTTCAAAATGAACTGCGGTTCTGACCCATGAATCGAGTTCCCAAAATCATTGCTAGTGTACCGATGCTATCTTGACGCACTTATCAAACGGACCACACTCACTCATAAAAAATACAATACTCCGCTTTCTTTAATTAACTTTTAATTATTATATTCTAGTATACTTATAAGCGAAAAATAGTATTTTTCGTCGCTTCGAGAGCGGTCTTGCAAGTTCCATGATTAACAAAATAAATTACTAGTATTGTTTTTTAAATGTGCGTAGTTAAATTGTAAAGTGAACATTTGCAATTATGAGTATGAGCGATGATGACAGAGATATCGATATTGAGAGTGACGTTAGTATACTTCCAATTGCACACCAACTCTTAATTGAATCTATTATCTCTATTATATTCCAGGACGATGTGGACTCAGACAACGGTCTCAGCTCTGCCCGACACACAAACACCGCTAATTTTACGCAGGTGGGCAACACACCGAGCATATGCAAAAACAATAATAAAGGGACCAATGTGTTTGTTTACAGACACGCACATCGATTTGTGTATCTTATAGTTTATTTATTTACTTTATTTGAAGGCAGAAAAAAGAGCACATCACAACGCTTTAGAGCGTCGACGACGAGATCACATTAAGGAAAGTTTTACTAATCTGCGAGAAGCGGTGCCAACGCTGAAGGGAGAAAAGGTAAAAATAAGGGGTATTTAACAAATAAAAACGTTGCAGTAGGACACATTCGTATGAGGAATACTTTAATACTTTACCTAGAAAAAATACCTAAAATGTTAAGCACAAATGTTGCGCAAAATTCCTAATTTTCCTGATCGTCCGCTAATCATGTTCGTTAAAAATTTACGTTGGGGCCCTTGTCAGATTTTGGATTTTTGCCGACGAAGCGCCAAATTATCCGATGGCCCATGGTTGTTGTTGGCTTGTTTTAACCTGAATTATGACTAAACAGACTAAGCACATAAGTTAAGCCTAAGCCACTTAATAAGGTTACTTTATTAGATAACCTAATCTAGCAGTTGGGAGAAGCCAGTGTATTTGCGATCATATATTTTGGCGCTTTATTATATAAAAATTATTGCTTGACACTGCATGAAATATGCTCCGCGGCACTGTAAATTTTTCTTGCAAGTCGGTACGGTGGCAAAATGGGTGAGCGTGGCATTGAAAATAATATTAATGCATTAACTGAATTTGGTTACTTTAGCTTAAGAACTGTGAAATATGTATACATTTCCGATTTCAAATTTCAAAATGTGTGGTCGGGATGCGAGGGATATTAAAATTTTTTGTTGGCTTGCCAGACCTTTGGAATATATAATCGTTTCCGATTTAAAACGATTTAGACAGACGGTCGGGCTAACAGACATACTGTGTACCTTTGTACCAATGCTTTACAGAAGTTCATTATTTTGTTTATAGTTTCAATCCTCATTTTCAAATTTTTGAAATTCAATTTTTTTTTTTTGTTATCGATTCCAAGTGTAAATCGTAAACCTGAAAAGTTATCGAAAATTTGAAACAAAGTTGCTATGCAAGAATCTATATACTTTATGGGGTCGAAGAAGCTTCCTTCTGCCTGTTACATACTTTTGCACAAAACCATTATACCCTTCTTTTTTACCCATTTCATGGGTTAAGGGTATAAAAAATAAGGGCGCAACGACTAAAAAATGTTTTTTCACCAATTTTGTTGACTAGCTGCTGGAATAGCACCCAAATATTTGCATGTTGAAAATTGTCATTTATTTTAGAATATTGATATGACTTTGTTTATTATATTTATTTTTTTTTATATAGGCAAGTCGAGCTCAGATACTTAAGAAAACCACAGAGTGTATACAAACGTTACGGCGAAAAATTAGTGAGAACCAAAAGGATATCGAGGATATCAAGAAACAGAACAGCATATTAGATGAACAAAGTAAGGTGCTCAGTTAAAAAAAAACCCATGAACAACAAACTATTTTTATAATTATTAATTATGTTAAGTACGACGCCTCGAGAGCAACACATCAAATGAAGCGGATTTCACCAACAATGATGAATTAGGCAGCGATGTTGAGGGCGATTTGGATCCGTCTGACTTTGGGCAGCGCAGTAAAAAGCTAAAAATATATCATAAATAGTCTATATGACCAAATGTGCATATGAGTGCGCTGTTAACGACATAATACACTTAAACGTGTTGGTACTAGGACATCACCTGATTAATTAAATCTTTTGCATTTCAAAAACAGCTCTTTAAATAAATATTGTCCTAAAATCCTCGCATAAATAAAATGGTAAATTTAAAAGTAAACAAGTAAGAAGGCTTACTCGGTATACCCTAACCCTTGACCATACAGACAATATCTCCGATGTTTGTCAACCGATTAAAAAATCACAGATTTTTATTATTTTATTGTTTTTTTTTTTTTCTAATTTTTAAATTTTCGAAATTCAAGATTTTATTGTTATCGATTCCATGTGTATATCGTAAATGTACAGCTTATGGATAAGGAGAGTTTATATCCGAAATTTGGAGTCTCTAGCTCTTATTTAGATAGAAGCGTTCATACATACAGACGGAAGAACAGTAACACTCGTCTGTTGATGCTGATCAAGAGTATGTGTACTTTATTGGGTCGGTGATGCTTCCTTCTGTCTGTTACATACTTTTGTTCAAAACCATTATATCTTTTTTTATTACTCATATACTCATATAATAAAACCTCAATATTATTACATGCTAATGTATAAACATGTATTTAGTTTCATGCTATGACCATTTTAGAAACAAAAATTACTGTGTATACCGACACACAGCTCAATATCAAAGTAAGTTTTAGTTCATATCACCATAGATATTACGAAATTAGTTTTAAAAATCTATACTTAAGAACTGCTTACCTGTTACCCGGTTTTCTATCTTAATGTATGAGCTTGTTTATTTTGTATCTTGATTTTCGCATATATTAGAAGATCGCACTTGTATATAAATTGTATGTGTGTGAATTACTTAAAAACCATGACAAAAACTATATTGTAAATAATCAAATGATTCCCATGTAATAACTACTCAAATAAATAATTACAAATATTTATATCATTCCATTCCTAATGCTCCAAGTCCTTCTTTGTTGTTGCAATTGCTACGAAGATATACATAGAATTCATCCACTTAATGGGGTCGGATGCCTGTTTTAGAAAGTAATGGTATACAAAATAGAGATTCAAAAATAAAATTAAAAGATAAATGCGAAAACCCAAGTAAAACATTTTAATTGTGCCAAATCGACTGAGAAGTACTCTATTAAAATATGTGGTAAGTCTGATTAATAAATGAAGAATGAGTTGTAGCCTTTAAAAATGTTGTAACAATCTAACTGAATCTCAAGGGGACCACAAAATTCATTATAAAGAAAGTTGATTTTTATTTAATTACTGTTACAATTACAATTATTTGCTCAACGTCTAATCAAATTGCAATGTTCTGGAAATGACAATGAACAACTTTTTTATAGATATTTTTCTTTCTATTTCTTTTAACTTTTCTCTCTTTATCATTTGAATATAAATACGACGATTGTTAAGTGTAATACGCTTTTGATTTTTGTAATGACGTCAAATATCACTTTATTGCATATCACCTTTATTATAGCTTTCGAATACCCTAATAAAAATTTGTATTAAATAAGAAAAATTTTTATTAGATGATCTAACAAAAAAAACAATTTAGAAAGTAAAGCAAATTTGTTTGATTACTTAAAATATGGTATATTTAAAGGTAAAATATATGCCTGTACTAATTAAACTTCAGCGTTAGCCAAAGTAGCACAAAAACAAACACCACAAAAATAAACATGTAGCATATTTGTTTGGAGCTGCTGCCCTGCTTCGCCAGTCGTATGACGCGTGTCATTGTGTTTTCCAGAAATCCGCTGGTGCGGTCCATGTCGTCATCAATGCCGCGCAGAAGCTTGTCCTGGAAGCGTACCTCATTGCCAATATCAATAGTCAACGATTTGAGGGCGCCTATTTTTTGTTGGAGCTCTTCTGCGGTGCGTTCGTTTTCGGACTCTAGTGCATCTGGTGTAGTTTGAACATTAGGCGGTGGATTTTGGTTTAGTGGCTGGTAGGGATAGTTGTTGCGTCGCATACTGCTGTTACTGTTGATACTTTTATGAGCCAGGTTTACATCGATTTAACTGCAGTCCTTAGAAAAATGCACTTATAAGTTTTGACACTTAAGCCTTGTTTGTCTTCTTAAATTAAAATGGCTTTATTAACTTATAGTTCTACTATTGTTAAACGCGTCAAGAACCGCAAGAACAAAATTTACTGGAACTAGTTGCGTTCACACAATGTGCTTATTGAATAATTCAATTGTGTTCAATAGTGAGTCACATTGGATTTTTTTCAAAACAATCTATTATTTCCAAATAAAATATTTGGTTGCTACCGACTACATCGATAACGATAATTTTAAATAAGCATTGATATGTTGCCTGTCGCATATAGCATATTTAATTTTTGTATTGACTGTTTTATTACAATCTTTACTTCGAGCTGCTCGTTTCCAGGCTCAGAAATGTTACATAAAATAGGTATGTACATATTTCATCAGTTATACACCTTCATTTCACTACAACTTATATGAGTGGTGTATAGAACTAGTTCAAAAAATCGAGTTACTAACTAACAGCTGAGAAGCCATAAATAATGTAACGAGTGTTTATTTTTTGATATATTTGCCATCGTCAGTTTAAAATATATTTTAAATTATGTAAAGTGTTCATTTTCAGCTAGATTTAGACATTCAAGCCATTGACATTAATAAACAAAGACTTAATGAATACGACTGCCGTTGCGCAACTAACTGTAATTAGGCAATACCAAAAACGAGAAAAAAACGCATATGATTACAAATAAGAACAACATTCATTAACACCAATATTTTTGGGACCAATTTAATAAATAGGTTTTAAATATTAAACAGAAACCTTTCGTTTTTACCTAGTACATAAGCTAGGCAGTAGTAATTTTAATTTGACTAGGGAATGACATTGACTATTATTTTCTGTTTCGTCTCGCAGCTAATTGCTGTTAAGTCGTAATGCGGCAATACTTAGTATATGAACTGATATGATTCCCTCGCTCCACAGCACTCTATCACAATGGAAATGTCACAGCTGGTGGCCGACAAGGTTGGCGTGCCCATAGAGGCATTTCGCTTGCTGATATCGCTGCTAGTCGGTAAGCGCATACAAAAAAAAAGTGTTTATAAATTTAAGCACTGTGATATTTTCTCCACCTTAGGCTATCCCATCGCGGCGGTTTATCACAAATTTGTGTCCGATGTACTCGCCAAGCCAATGCATAATTTATACTTTGCATCTTGTGGCATAAGTTTGTGCTATTTTAACTATGGCCTGGATACATATCACTCACTCCTTTGCATAGGTGTCACCTATTTGATAATTGTCTTGCTGAGCGGGGCGCCTCATGTGCTGCTGGTAGTAAATTTAATTTTTCAAATGATGTACCTATTGCTTGGCTACTACTTTACGGCCAGTAATGAGTATGATATTTTGTGGACGATGCCGCATTGTATACTGACGCTGCGTATGATTGGCTTTGGTTTTGATGTGACTGATGGCCTGAAGCCGGAGGAGTCGCTTTCAAAGGATCAAAAAGAAACAGCGCTGAAAAAAATACCTTCGTTCCTAGAGCTTTTGGCATTTGCCTACTTTCCCAGCAGTTTTTTAATTGGACCACAATTTCCCTATCGTCGATATCAGAGCTTCATTAATGGCGAGTTTCGTAAACACAATGGTTGCGTAATTGCAGGTATAAAGCGCCTAGCCACTGGTTTGCTTTATATGGGTGTATGCCAAGTTGGTTTGTCTTATCTACCGGATAACTATTTCCTTTCACCAGAGTTTGCTGATGAGGCTTTTATTAAACGCATCTTCCTCTTGGGTTTCTGGGCGAAGTTTACTCTCTACAAGTACATTTCGTGCTGGCTTTTTGCTGAAGGCTCGCTTATGTGCATTGGATTTACATACAAGGGAAAGGATAGGCTTGGCAACGCTGACTGGTCAGGTTGCAGCAATGTAAAACTTATATTGCTTGAATCTGGAAATACCATGCAGCACTATGTGCTAAGCTTTAATGTAAACACAAATCAGTGGGTCGCTCATTATATATTTAAGCGCCTAAAGTTTTTAAACAATCGCAATATCAGTTATGGGGTCGCTTTGGGTTTTCTGGCCATTTGGCATGGCTTTCACAGTGGCTACTACATGGCTTTTGTAATGGAGTTTATGATTGTCAGTACCGAGAAGCAGGTAAGTGTTTTACTTATAATATAATTTTACATAAATGCGGATATTTACTTTTTTTTTTTGTAAATAAACAAATACAGATCGAAAAAGCTTATATCGATCACGTTCTGGCAAAATACGACGATGTGTTGAAAAATTCACAAATCTATGGAATCATTTACTTTTTATGCTTAAAATCTTATAATATCGTCTACATGGGCTGGTGCCTCACTTCATTTGTTTTTCTTAAATATGAACGCTGGATTACGGTCTACAGTGCAGTCAACTATTTTGGCTTTATTTACATTATCATATGGACGTGCCTTTATAGAGGATGCCGTTACTATCAAAGAACAAGAAGCGCAGCCAGGCATTAAATGTACAGGTACAGAATAATTAGCCTAACGCCGTAAAAACACAAAATCAAATAAAGTATGGAGTTCATTGGAGAACAATGATATAATATTTTCAAGTACAGGTAAAAAATGTATTCCTAATTTACGAGTCGTTGATTATGAGTACAGTTTTTGCCATTGTGTTAATTACATAAAGCAACGGCTTATCAATAAAAGTAGTGGCTTTATAAAATTGATATAAAAAATAAACGGCATCGAGACTTATTATTATTATAACCTATATAAGCATACGTGTAAATTATATCTACGTATATAATATATAAATACACATAACATGTTTAAATTTAAATAAAATTCAATTGATAAGTTTGGTATTGCAATATTTCATAGTTACTAAGCTTGCTGTAGGGTCTTTTGAAACTAGGATTTCTTAGTTCTATTTCTCGCAGCTTTTAGATGATTAATATGTGTTTTAAGTTGACGAAATGGGGGTAGCTTTTAATTCAATTAAAACCCAACAAGTTACAAATATTCGTAAAAAGGTACAATTAATTTTGTAGACACTTTTATTGGGATTAGATCAGAAATATTAAATGTTTTGGGATTCTGCATTATACTAAAAATCCATGGGCTGTGCATCGCCGTCGCCCGCCTCCAAACGGCGCTTGGCGCCGCCGGATGCAGTAGCAGTGCTTTCCACATCATCATCAGTAATTTCGTTAAACATGTAATCATCTTGATACTCCTTCAATATTTTGCTTGAGCGATTCTCGTCCAGAAACAGGGAATACACCTTTTTAACATCTTCGGTGTTTACTTCGGTTGCCTTGCGACGACGGCAAACCAAGTTGGCTGTGGTTATCAATTGGATGGCATAGCGCATACTGGTGTCTGTGGCAATACGAGTCAGAATAGTAAGGGCGTCGGAATGCATAATGCAGTCCTCCTCTTCGCAGCGTATCTTAAGTATCTCCTTGACCTCCTTTTCGGTGTATGGAACAGTACGTATTATGATCATACGGTCAAGCAGATCAATGGGTATGCCGTGTGGACTGCGATAGTTTGTGCCGCGTATTCTTGTAATACCACGATTGGTAGCCATAACCACCACTGGTGCCATTTCAGACTCCAAGGCGCGATTTAAAAACGAGAAGCATTCAATGTCGAGCATGTGCACTTCATCAATAAAAAGGACGCCAGGATTTATTTCAGCTTTGCCCTCTTCACGCCACTCTAGCACCTTGTTGTTTATTTGGTCGCGCACTTCCTGCTTGATTTCACCGGTGTCTCCGGAAAACAATGCCAAAAAGCCATGAGTCCGACTGTTAATAACATCGATCTCATGAAGAGTGACAGTATGCACGACTTCTTTCCGTTTTTGCAACTCCCCCTCAGGGCACTGCACAAAACGCGTCTGCGCCCCAGTGGCATCATAGTCCCGTGCTCGAGTGAAGCTTCGTCCCAACTTGTTCACCTTACCCGATGCTTTATCAATAGTAATGACATCGCCAGCTTGAATCTTTTCCTTCATAAAGCATTCGATGATCTTGTTGCCTAGATCGTAGTTCGTTTCCATTTCGGTGGATTTTAGTGTGACCTTGCCCACCTTTTGTCCAGTCCCTGTGGCCGGACGCTCAATTTGAATTTCGACGACTTCGCCTTCAATAATCTCAGTCTCTTCCTTAATGCGTACACCAATGCTTTTGCGCAGCGCCTGCGAAAGTGCCTCCGTTTTGCTCATTTCCAGCGAGTATATCTCCGAACCGGACATGCTTGTAAACGGCGTCTCAGTGCCCAGGGCCTGAGCCATACCCACGGCGATGGCAGTTTTTCCCGTACTAGGCTCGCCTGCTAGCAGAATGCAACGTCCAGCGATTTTACCCTCACGCACCATTTGAACAACAACGCCGGCGGCACGTCGTGCATCTTTCTGTCCCACCATGCCTTGTGAGACGGCGCGTGCCTCCAGCACATCATTCAGTCCGAGGCCGCGAATGTGCGAATGAGCGCCAATTCGCTCAATGCGAGTTATATCGCGCACTTCAATTTTATCGGCTTCAGTCATGATTTGCTGATTATTAAAAAAATTTTCGGCAACAAAATGTAATTCTTCGTTCTCCCGGAATGTTCCTTGAACTTGTTTGAATTGATTGAATAAATGAAATAAATTTGTATGTGCCGTTGCTTGGCAACTAACAACCCGAAAATGTTACTACATGCGTTTTAGTTTCGATATATTAGTAATCGACAACATCGTTTTTTCTTCAATATCTTACACTGAGACAGAGCTTAAATGAATCAGTGTCAAGTAAAAAATTTAAAGTGCTATAAAGTTTAAACAAGGAAAAAAAAACGCAAAATGTTTAAATGCAAATTTGTTTTATAATATATCGAATTTGAAATACCATTTTTAGTTTTAATAAAAATATTAAGTAATTAACTAAAATTAGCTAAAACATAGCCAAAATATAGGTCTTAAAAAAGTAACATACATTGGCGTATAGAAGCGTAAGTAAGGATGTTAATACCTAGTATGAACCTTTAGCCTTAACAAACTTTGCTTAACCTATTATTCATGAAAGTTGCGAACTTTTAGGTAGTTTCTGAACTGAATTTGCTCCACTCGTCCAGTAGATAATTTTTGAGATATTTTTGTTGGATATGCTTGCTTCCGGATGTTATTTTTGAGTACATCCCACCCGTTCTTAATAACATTTAGGTCTGGAGACAGAACCGCTGGAATTAGCATGTAGGAGCAGTTTCAGATACACCAGGACTGCACTGTTACCGACTAATCCTTGGGGTCATTCTGATAGAACTAGAAAGTACTCGGGATTCCCAGCTCCTCGGCACTTTTGAGTAAATTTTTTGTTAGGATCTTGAGGTATGTATATAGTATTGTTCATTGTACTCTCAATAATCACCCGGGCACCGGCTGATGTCTTAAATGTCCATACATGACACTTGCTCCACAATGCTTGACAGTAGTATTTAAGTGTTTGGGATTCTACTCAGTACTGA
Organism: Scaptomyza parva; assembly: GCA_035044645.1. Lineage (NCBI taxonomy): Eukaryota > Metazoa > Arthropoda > Insecta > Diptera > Drosophilidae > Scaptomyza > Scaptomyza parva. The sequence continues at coordinate 492,991 of JAWNNT010000062.1, forward strand.
GCCGACGCCACACATAAAAGTGTCAGTAATAAATGTTAAATTTCACTCGCCTTCAAAGTTGACTGTGTGCCAGGAATTAAAATCCTTGTTCAAATAGATTTTGGGGAACGTCAGTGGCTTTTTTATTGCACTTATAACAGTTTTTTCACTACACTTTTCCCCAATTTCATCCTGAACCTGTTGAGCCAGTTTTGGAGCCGTTAACTTCAGGTTTTCCCTTGCTTGCCTGACGATCCTCCGCTCATCCTCTTCGGTGATAATCGTGTTTCTGTCTGCTCTTGTCGCAAATCCGATTTTTGCGGATGAAGCTGCAAATGATGATATTCACAGTTGAGGTGCTCAGATTGACCATTTTCGTCATTCGGATCTGTGAAAATCTGTTTGCCTATAGTCTTGGATGGCATGTTGCACCCCAGATTTTGAAAAAAAGCTAAACTGAGACAAAGGATTGGACAGGAAAATCTGGCTCTTATGGCCCGCAGGTGTCCATAACATAATTGTTCTTATTTTTTTTTTTTATAAGTTATTCAGTTAATTACCTCTTAAACCTATTAAGAAAAACTTAAAATATATAAACATTAACAAAGAAACATTAAAAATACTAACAAAGGCACAAAATTCAACTCTCAATAAAGTGTTTACACAATGTTAATCTTTCTATCAGTTTTTGGTTTTAAACTATAATTAATATTTTGTATGTCCACCGTTGGCCTTCATAAACGCTCCCAGCCGCCTATTCATCGATTTTATTAGATTTTAGACATATTCCAATGGAATATTTTGCCATTCCTCCAAGATTATCGCCTTGAGATCATTCTTATATTTCGGATGGCGCTTGGCAGTACGTTTTTTCAGATAGGCCCACAGATTTTCAATTGGGTTAAGGTCTAGGCTTTGGGCAGGTGTACCGAACACCTTTTTACAGTTATAAAGCAGCCAGCACCTCACCATATTCGACTTTTGCTTGGAATCATTGTCCTGATAAAACTTCTTTGTTGGCTTGCCATCATTAATAAATCCAAATTTGTTGGCCCTGGCTACCAAATGTGTGTTCAAAATACTTAAATATTGTTGGGCATCCATTGTCTTTTCAATGTAGCACAATTCTCCAACTTTATTGCTCACTGACAATTTTTCAAACTTAACACAATCCGTCTGTATGTCATTGGCAAGCGTTCTGGTCGAAATAGTTGGATTTTGGTAGATCTTTCTGACCATAATTCGCTCTGCCCTTGTAGTTATTGCCCGCAGCCGACCAGTTGAAGGCTTTGTCTCTATCCTTCCCCCGTTTTTAACGCGGCTTAAAATGTTGTATACAGTTTTCCTGCTAATTGCAAACATTTCTGCAATCTCAGAGGCCGTTTTCCCGAGGTGGAGTTGTAATAAACCAACTGGTTCATGTATATGTGTATGTACCTTTGAAATTTCGGAAAAATATTCGGAAACAAGGATATGGCAGACAATTGAAATTGTTGCTTGACACTGATTCATTTAAGCTCTGTACATTCTGCGTCCCTTTAATCGTTGAATCTGAGAACCACATAGCCGCCAAATATATGAAAAAAGCAAAGTATAGTGAGGATAACAGAAAAACAGAACACTTTTCTTTTTAGGTCAACAAATTTTTGCTTAATTTATTATATCCAAGGGTAAATTGAAACGCAATTTGAGGTGTGTTGATTTTTTAATAATATTTTGGGAAACCTATTATTAGAGATTAATTACATTTAAAATTTGGGAATGAAGTGGAAAATGAAAGCAAATTTCGTCAAACTATTTTAAAGTATTTGAACTGAAATTCTTACAAAGATGTGGCAAAAACAAACAGGTTAGTAGTGACATATATTCGTTTAAAATTTGAACACCAATCGAATGGTTTTCTTATCAGCACTTTCCATTTGAAGGCGCTTTGGGGCGACATATTTTACTGCGCCCATTTACACCGTAAACAATATTGCACGAAAAGGTAAAATAACCACACGTTGACGATTTTGTATAGTATGTGGACTGAAAGTTTTTGTTCTCTTGCGGCGGGTTCTTTGAGTTGTCCATGCTACCTGTCACTGACTTGGTGACTGTAACATAACTGTCTGGCGAATGCGGGCTATGAGCACCCACGCTCGACGGCTTCGCTTCATGTTCCTCAGCACTAATGTTTAGCTTCTTGTTTGTATTGTACAGCTCGAGTGCTTTTGTGTAGAATTTCTTTTCGACATTGACTGTACCACGGAAGCCGGTTGGTACAGATTCCGTGGTTGGGCGCACAGGATATAAATTGACACGACCATTTCGGTTTTGCAATACTTCATTCTGATCTCCGTTTGGATTAGTAACCATCGTCTTCTGCTTTTGTGTGGGTGATGATTGAGTATATTTTAACGATGCTGGAACCAATTCTGGTTCTGGGGGTGTACCTGCAGCATGTTTCTTGATCTGACTAGCAGATAAGGGAGTCTTTTCAAGTTTTACGGGCTTTTCATTGTAGTAATCATCCTCATCATATTCGTCATACGGCTCTTCATCATCCTCTGTTTCCTCTTCAGCTATTGTGGGTTGTGGGTCATCAAACTTGTTACTATCGCTTTTGTCTTTCTCATTGCTAGTCTTTGAGGACTTCATTTGCATCTCGGGTATTCTATCTGAATCGGTTGTGATTGCTGGACTGCTAAAGACGGCATCGACACGATCGGTAACCCTGAAAATATATGATCGATTCGTTAGCTTTGTAGACAATATAAAGGGTCTTTCAATAAGGGCGGGTAGATGTTGAAATGGAATAAAACAAGCTGTGTGTGAGGTAACTTAACTTAATTTTTTTTTTATTTGAATTGGCCATGTATGCCATTATGTATGGAATATGACATCATTCAAATGGCCACCACATCTACCGTAAAATGGGCGCAATGCGCGCAATTTACGTGTTAACGAACACCCATTTTGATAATAAAAAGGGCCTTTTAATGAGGGCGGGTAGATGTTGAAATGGAATAAAACAAGCTGTGTGTGAGGTATTAACTTAATTTTGGGTGCAAAAAAATGGACGCAATGCGCGTTTGTGTTAACGAACACCCATTGTGATAATAAAGATTTATCATTTGTACGTGCTGTTCAATCGTGTAACTTTCCATTATGATTTGGCATGAGCAACTTAATAATAAAAAATATATTGAACTGTAGCTCTAGCTAAAACAAAATGGCCGCCACGTGCGGCCAAAATCTACTCGCACCATTTACATACATGTATGTATACATATGTATTGTGGGTTTTCCCGAAAAGAGCTTATGAAGAAGCAAATACTAACATAATAATAAGAATACACAAATATGTACATTCAAAATAGTGCATGGAAAAAATGTATAATGCAATAAGTGCTTTGTGTGATGCAGATAAAATTTTCTTTTGAGACTTTCTCTCATAATTAAAACGTTTGATTGATTAAATATCAAACTATTCATTGCCTGCTCTCGCAACAACAATGTGTACAGCAAGGTTGAGAGAATGAGAGACGATTACATATTTAACTGTTAAAAGCAAAAAATTTTTGTTGTTGACTTTATATGTCAATGTTTGCAATTCCTTTGTTAACAATTTAACATTTTGTTTATCGATTCCGTTAGTATATTGTAAAGTGAAAAAGAAAAAACCTGTATTGCCTAAGAATTAGGAGAGCTTATATCCATTTTTTGCGCATCTAAAAATACACGCGATACAACAATCGAAATAAGTTATATACAAAATCGAGCTGCCATGTCTTACTAGAGAATTTCAAAATATATAACAAATTCGATTTCTATATGGGGAAAAAGGAAAAAGCTTAAGCAAAAATGAATACCTTCACGAATATAGTTAAATTTTAAAAAGTTCTGCTTTATAAAGGTAACTCTAATATTCTACGTCACGATACAAAAATTTAATCAAAAATAAAAAAAAAATCTGTAACCATCGAAATGTGAATTAGCTTTGATTATGAATTTAGAAATGGCGTTAAAGTCTAGACATTTTTAGACAATTTTATTTCCACTTCGACGCAGACATGGAATAAGATATTTGTAAAGTTTTAATTCCCTGGCTACGAATCTAGATGTGTCAAAGTGGAAATTTTCCTAATTCACCACTTGGCGATCTTTTGGCTTCGTATGGTGAATGACGCCACCCAAACGCAAAGCGTCACGCTTTTTTGCAGGCCTTGCGTGTCACTAAAAAAATGCAATTTATTCTGTCGCAGTCTTAGCAGCCGCTTGATCTCTAAGAGTACAGGCAACAAACCCTTTTTTATGCCAGTGATCTGGTAACTCGTAGACGCATGTATGTGTGCGGCTCGCCTTCAGTGGTCCGCCTCTTGTTGGTGAGGGAGCGCAGCAACAGAGGCAACCAGAGCGGATGTATACCGACATATACACACATTCTGCTTCGCCAGGCTTAACAACAGCAAACATCACCAGACGTATGTAAGTATATGCGTATGTATATATGTCTGTCAACATTTGTTTCAGTTTTCTGGTCGCAGGGCCTCGATTACATTTTTTATTTCTTACTCCAATCGCTGCATACGAATATGTTATTATTCCTGTATTGTGAATTACATACAGTAGGCCTCACCTTAAAGGGAGTAAAAGGTCAAGCAAAAAGTTTAAATGCCTGCCATATCAGTATTTCCCAATATTTTCCAAAACCCATGATAGGTACATATATTAAGCACCAGAATCAATATTTAACCGCAATGAACTGGGGTTTGCCCACCGGTTAGGTCGGGTTATGCCCAGCTTATTCGGAGTAGATACATTATGGACACCTGCGTGCCTTAAAACCCAGATTTTTTACACAAGTTCAATTGTTATGGGTAGATTATAGACTAATCCTTCATAGTCAGTTCAGTTATATCCTGCATCTCGGATGGAATGAGCCAAAAGAACCATGGGAAAACGGACTACCAATAAACAGCGAAAACTTGTCCTGAAACACTTCAAATGGTCAATCTGGGGCCACAACTGTATACCACATCATTTGGCACAATGACTTCCATTCCCGAGAACCACAAAAGAAACTTTTTATAAGTTCAAAAAACAAAGGCAATGGGATGACGTTCCCCAAATCCATTTGGACAAGGATTTCCTGGCACATAGTCAACTTTGAAGGCGAGTCCAAATTTAACATTTATGGCTCAAACGGACCATTTTATGTGTGGCTTCGGTCCAGTACTGAGCAGAATCCCAAACACTTAAATACAACAGTCAAGCACGGTGGAGCAAGTGTCATGGTATGGGCATGTAAGGGTAAATTTTTTTTTCTTTTTAGAGTATAATGGGCAACAATAACTAAATAAATATTCTACAAAACATTTATTCCAAAGTGCCGAGAAGCTGGGAATCCGGAGTACATTCCGGTTCTACCAAGACAACGATCCAAAGCATAAGGCCGGAATAGTGCAGACCTAGCTCATCTGGAGCTGCCCTTAGACTTAAATGTAATTGAGAATTTATGGGCTCCACATATTCAACAAAACGGATCTTACAAATGCTCTACCGGATGAGCGGAGAAAAATTGGCCCAGAAAATAACCAGAAGCTGGTATCTTCCATCAATAATAGGTTAAGAGAAGTTATTAACGCTAAACGATGTCATACTAAGTATTAACATCCATATTTATGGCCTTATACGCCAAATATTTTACTTTTTTAAGTCTACTCCCAATAAGCTGAGGCTTGTAGTTTGGATATGTTTTCAGTTTTTGGCCAAATATTATTAAATATTAACGCAAAAAAATTAAAGTTCCTTTTTTTAAATGTGATATACCATAAGACAAATTGGCGTTTAAACTTTTTGAATTTTTACCTGGCTTGAATATTATAGCACTTGCAATTTTTTTGGTTTACCTTAAGCCCGAGGTGGAAAAATTTCCTTAACACGGTTTTCTGAACTCAGCCTTAGCAGGCTTACAATGAAAGGGATATCAAAATATTAAAATAAGCCTCAAAACTGACGTAACTTATGACATGATACATCGTTGGTACGACAAGTTGTATGGTCTTAAAAATAAATACTTACGCATTGACAGTGTTACCAAACTGGCTGATTGTGTTAAAAAGATCTCTATTCTGTTCTCGATACGTTGCCACCTGCTCCTTAGTTCCTGATGCAGATTGCGCAGCCCCATGGTAGGAAACACCAAAGCTGCAATGCAAAATTGTTGCCTTATTTTTGGAAATGACGTAATTCAATTGATCTTACCTGGATGTGCCGTGTATCTGAGACTGGCTCTGACCTGAGTGACTACCAGATTGGGCCGACGCCTGTCCACCACCCGATGCTGTAGGCGCATTGGTATCCTGACCAGGACGAAAGCCAATTTGTGCTTGCGATGAAGTCTGACCAGGTCCGCTCGATTGTGCATCAGCCAAGCCTCCCTTATCATTGGCCTGCACTTCGCTCTGGCTCTGATGTATAACACCTCCGCTCTGTGATGAAGCTTTCGTACCACCATCCTTGCCATTAAGTTGGACTTGGGCTTGTGATTGAGATGGACCTCCTGAAGCTTGCGACTGACTCATTGCGCCATCCATATTTCCTGTTACTTGTGCACTTGCTGCACGATCGGCGTCAGAGGTCATTGCGCTTGCACTGAAAGAGCTACCCTTGCTGTAGCTGCCAGAAACCTGTGTTTTTGCAGTTCCTCCATTCTTTTTTCCCTGAGCACTGGCCGATGCTTCGCCATCACCAATAGCAGACTCAGCCTGTGAGAAGGCGTCATCGACTCTGTCAAGGTCAGCAGCCCCAAGTGCTCCTATAAAATGCAAAACTTTAAAAATTGCTGAGTGATATGTTATTTACTATTTACCGGCAATACTGCTAGGAACAAGACCAGTTTCTCGTCCAATTCCAGTATCTATGTAACGTCCAGGAGCAGCGGCCTGGCCACCTATACCAGGTTGTCCTTCGGCTTCTAGCTGAGAACCGTATATACCAATATTCGGTTGACTAATGCCAGGCTGTCTTCCAACTTCTATTTCAGGTTTATAATCTTTTCGTGCACCACTTATACCAGGCTGTGCTCCATATTGGGGCTGGGTGCCTCCAATTTTAGGTTGTCCTCCAATTCCAGACTGAGAACCATAACTAGACTGACCACCAATAATTCCTGGGTGTCCAGCTTCGTTTCCTGTCTTACCACCGCCGATTCCGATCTGTTCTCTGTATCCGGGCCGAGTCATGTATCCAGGCTGTGTTCCGTACCCTGGTTGACCTGCACCAACTTCATGCTGTACACCAGCTCTAGGCTGTGTTCCATAATTAGGTTGTGTTCTGTATCCAGGCGGTGCACTAACTACGGGCATTGATCTGTGACCTTGGCCATAACTTGGTTGTGTGCCATATATGGGCATTACATTGCCTGCAGGCTGTTCTCCATATCCGAGCTGAGTGTCGCCCATTCTAGACTGCCCTCCTGTTCGAGACGGAGCTATGTATACAGGCGGCGGATTGTGGTATCCGGGCTGATCACTGGCAATTCCAGGCCGCAAATCAAATCCGGGTTGCGTTCTATAGCCAGTTTCTGCTTCATATCCAGGTTGACTGCCACTTGTTCCATATAGTAATCCAGTTCCAGGCATTTTTTCGTATCTTCTCGAAGTACCGCCAACCTCCGGCTGCCCACCAGTTGCATGCTGGGTACCATATCCAGGTTGACTGCTCACTCCCGCCTGTCCACCGGTTCCGGGCAAAGTTCTGTATATATCTTGAGTTCCATATCCAGGCTGACCACCTCCAACACCGGGTTGTCCCACAGCTCCAGGCTGTGTTGTTCTAGGATATTCTCTAACACCAGGCTGTGTTCCGAACTCTGGCTGACCCGTACCAACTCCCTGCTGTATTCCAGTACCGGGCTGTATTCCATATCCAGGTTGGCTACCGCTAATGCCAGACGGTCCTCCAGCCCCATACAGTGTTCCAATACCAGGCTGACCAGTACCTGCACCGTGCTGAACAGTAGGAACGTATCGTGTCGAAGTACCGCCAACTCCCGGCTGCCTATCAGCACCATGCTGGGTACCATATCCAGGTTGACTGCTCACTCCCGCCTGTCCACCGGTTCCGGGCAAAGTTCTGTATCCATTTTGAGTTTCATATCTAGGCTGACCACCTCCAACACCGGGTTGTCCCACAGCTCCAGGCTGTGTTGCTCTAGGATATTCTCTAACACCAGGCTGTGTTCCGTACTCTGGCTGACCCGTACCAACTCCCTGCTGTATTTCAGTTCCAGGCTGTGTTCCATATCCAGGTTGGCTACCGCTAATGCCAGACGGTCCTCCAGCCCCATACAGTGTTCCAATACCAGGCTGACCAGTACCTGCACCGTGCTGAACAGTAGGAACGTATCCTGTCGAAGTACCGCCAACTCCCGGCTGCCTATCAGCACCATGCTGGGTACCATATCCAGGTTGACTGCTCACTCCCGCCTGTCCGCCGGTTCCGGGCAAAGTTCTGTATCCATTTTGAGTTTCATATCCAGGCTGACCACCTCCAACACCGGGTTGTCCCACAGCTCCAGGCTGTGTTGTTCTAGAATATTCTCTAACTCCAGGCTGTGTTCCGTAGTCTGGCTGACCAGTACCAACTTCTTGCTGTATTCCAGTTCCGGGCTGTGTTCCATATCCAGGTTGGCTACCGCTAATGCCAGACGGTCCTCCAGCCCCATGCAGTATTCCAAATCCAGGCTGACCAGCACCTGCTCCGTGCTGAACAGTAGGTACGTATCCCGTCGAAGTACCGCCAACTCCCGGCTGCCTATCAGCACCATGCTGGGTACCATATCCAGGTTGACTGCTCACTCCCGCCTGTCCGCCGGTTCCGGGCAAAGTTCTGTATCCATTTTGAGTTTCATATCCAGGCTGACCACCTCCAACACCGGGTTGTCCCACAGCTCCAGGCTGTGTTGTTCTAGAATATTCTCTAACTTCAGGCTGTGTTCCGTAGTCTGGCTGACCAGTACCAACTTCCTGCTGTATTCCAGTTCCGGGCTGTGTTCCATATCCAGGTTGGCTACCGCTAATGCCAGACGGTCCTCCAGCCCCATAAAGTGTTCCAATACCAGGCTGACCAGCACCTGCACCGTGCTGAACAGTAGGTACGTATCCTGTCGAAGTACCGCCAACTCCCGGCTGCCTATCAGCACCATGCTGGGTACCATATCCAGGTTGACTGCTCACTCCCGCCTGTCCACCGGTTCCGGGCAAAGTTCTGTATCCATTTTGAGTTTCATATCCAGGCTGACCACCTCCAACACCGGGTTGTCCCACAGCTCCAGGCTGTGTTGCTGTAGGATATTCTCTACCTCCAGGCTGTGTTCCGTACTCTGGCTGACCCGTACCAACTCCCTGCTGTATTTCAGTTCCAGGCTGTGTTCCATATCCAGGTTGGCTACCGCTAATGCCAGACGGTCCTCCAGCCCCATACAGTGTTCCAATACCAGGCTGAACAGCACCTGCTCCGTGCTGAACAGTAGGTATGTATCCTGTCGAAGTACCGCCAACTCCCGGCTGCCTATCAGCACCATGCTGGGTACCATATCCAGGTTGACTGCTCATTCCTGCCTGTCCACCGGTCCCCGGCAAAGTTCTGTATCCATCTTGAGTTTCATATCCAGGTTGACCACCTCCAACACCGGGTTGTCCCACAGCTCCAGGCTGTATTCCTAACTCTGGCTGACCCGTACCAACTCCCTGCTGCATTCCAGTTCCAGGCTGTGTTCCATATCCAGGTTGACTACCGCTAATACCAGTCGCTCCTTCAGCCCAATTCAGTGTTCCAAATCCGGGCTGACCAGCACCTGCACCATGCTGAACAGTAGGTAGGTATCCTGGCGGAATACCTTCTGGATGTTCTCTCTTATTTGCTCCAGAGCCAGCTAAAAATGTAACAATTTACTTTAACTCTTATGTTGAAGAGCTGGATTTTGTATATTTTTTTTACCTGGTAGACTAATTATAGCATCAGGTCTCTTGTTTTGAACGGAAATAACAGGAATTCCATTTTCTAATCCAGGGCCGGTGGAATGTAATTCTGCTTGTCTAGCACGTGGGTATTCATTATAAAATCCAGAGCAGTCGCTGCAATCTCCTGCAGAAAATTGACTCTGCGCTTGTCCCATGCCATGACTACCAGCTAATTATCGCATTGATTTAATACGTTTTTTGGAATATTTTGTTTTTTGTGATGGAAGAGACTTACAGACAGTTGAACGAGAGCCACCTTCATTAGCTTCAGCTTGAGCTTTACCATCCTCTTCGGGGCTACCAAAATTTAAGTATTGGGACTGCGTTTGTCCTCGGACACTGAAATTTTATTTTAATATTGAAAAGGTATCTGTGTAGTATGTTTATGCCGTAACTTACAAGCCTCTGCCACTTCTTTTATTTCGTTCTAATTCAGTAAGGGAATCCAGCTTCACATCATTATTAATCGACAACTCCTGCAGTTCATGGTAAATAAGAATGTTTAATGATGGTCTAATCTTAATTGAACAAAAAAATAAAAGTGTGAGTTTTTTGTTTCAAAACTAATCTTAGCTCCTATTGCTTCTAAAACTAACTTCGATCACAAGCCATTATTTGAGTTAAAATGTGCATTAAGCCCATCCATTTTCACAAATTTACTATGACATAATAGCGGACTACATTTATTTTTGCGTTCCTCTCTTACACCCTCATCCACACTACCTACCATAATAAATTGTCTGATTAGGGACTTAATACTTACAACGGCCGCACCATTGATGTATGTTATGAGCAGCGCTACGCCAAGCAGCATGCCCCATCGCAAGGGCAACATCTCAATAAAAATAATTGAAATCCAATGAAAATTTGTACACGAGTAGGAAAACACCAGCAAGCTTTAAAATTAAATGAAACTTTATTATCATTGGATTTTTTTTAAATTTTTATATCACTTTTATTTTTTTGTTTATGCCATAATCGTTATTTTTAGTTATAAGGTTATCACAAAAGACACTTGTCAACATGAGCACGAAAATACCAATAATATTAAGCAATATTAACAAACTATGATGTTTTTAAAACCAATAAATTCGAAGTACGACGCAATTACATGTAATAAAAATTGTTTAATGATCTGCAACAAAGAATACACATATCTTTTAACACTAAACTGATTTCAAATGGTAGATCAAATTTAAATAGGTGGTATCAAACCTACTTGAGTCCGTATTTTTATAAAATTTGACTTTATGGTCGCCTCCTAATATAATAAAGTTGTTGTTAGTTTTGCTTCAAGCACTGGAACAATTTTTTGGTTGTTACATTTTTCTATGTACGAAAGTGTGTTTATCTTTGGACATAATTTTGTTATATATTACGACCAATGAATATCTAATAGTTGTTTCATTTAAAAGTTTCGATTAGGAAAGGTATTTTAAACGAGAACATATACAAGTATTTTGATTAAAAGTATATGAAAATGCATCTTTAATTTTATTTCAGTGCACAGGTTGAGATACAAAAATTGTTGCTTTTAATGTAATAGTGTAAGTATATATTTTATTAATCGTTTGGTACAAACAAATTTTGGTTTTAATAGTGAACATGATTATCAAATGGATTGCTTTCACTTCACATTTTTTATTTTGTTGGCTTAAATTTATGAAAGTTTTTTGATGTGATTTGTTTTATATCCTTTATAAATTATAGTATATGTTACTCATTTTCACATATTTTACTTTTCGCTTTGCGTAAAGGATCCAAATTAAAGTTCCGATCTGCAGCCGAATGCGACAACTGTTGGATTGCGAATAACGTAACGTTGTTAAAGCATAGAAACGTAGAGTTCTCGATCTATAGTTCAATTCATTGAAAGCAAGCAATTTCAATTCATTTGCATGTGGCAGCATAAATATTTATGGAGGATTCATACTTACACACAGAAACAGCGCTGCTTCGCCTGCCTCTGAGTCTGTCTTATCGCACGTACATACATGCATGTACAATATGACCCACACAAACAAGCGCATACACAGAGCACAGAGACAAACCATTTAAAGCTTTAAATCGTCAGTGCGATTCGTTTGAAACGATCTATGTATGTATATTCCATTACATATCAACAATTTGATAGTGTCAATCGATCACTTTGGCTTGGGACGCCCAAATGAATGCGTCTACGTTACAAAATCGTCGTAGATGGGGTAGACTTTTGACCCATTTTAGGGAAATATGCTGCTATTTACAATATAAAGATACTCAGTTGTTAATACTGTTGTTTTTATGGTTCTCTATTTATCTTGGTCTATCATTTTCAAGCGTATGCCCGCAACCGAGTCAATAAATATGCATGTGGTTAAATTGTCTTTGTGTTGCAATTGTAATTAAGTGAACACATTGTAGAATCTAGGGCTATGCTTTATTTTAGATGACTTCCAACTATTTTTTTTAGCGGAAGCAATTTGCTCTTGATAACCCTTGAGCCTTTCTGACAGAAGCGTCATAGCTATTAATAGACTACACTAGTCTTTTAAGCAACGTCCAATGTTAAGCTCGAAAATTGTGTTATCTGTCTCCAAAAAGTATTTAACATATTTGTGTTTCAATTATATTTCAGTGTTAAACTGTACATAACCACATATGTATGTGGCACATTAAGTATTTATTTATAAATTAAGTAGCTTGGCTAGTTTCAAGGAGAGATATATTTATATAATTAAAAGACGCTCAGAGAGCAGCGTCAGCCTATTTTGATTAGATCATAAAGAAGCAAATATTTTCATTGAAAAGTAATTGCCTAGGTCTATAAAAATTAATTTGCATGCACCAAAAAGAATCTATTTGGAGCATCTATAAGTTTACTTTTTTTTCACTTTAGAGCTGTAATTTTATAATAAAGTAAAAAAATGCCTTAATAATTACGTGAAGTTCATATCATCTGTATATTACATTAAAATAAAAATTAAAGTACGTTAAGCTCACTGAAGTTTTTTAAAATATGCTGGGCAAGTTGTGATAATGAATTATTTAAGTAACTTATTACTTAAATAATATATCTTAAATAAAGTAGAGTTATACATTTTAAAATTTGCGCCTCACTTGAGTTACCCTGTGCTGTTTGCATTTAATACCAAACGGGTGGCAGGTCTAATGCACAACAATGTATTAAAATGTATTAGTGAAAACACAAAACCTGGTCACACTTTTAAAAGCTAGTCTCTTGTTTGTTTACTTGTTTAAATAATAGTGCATTTTAATTTGCGGTATAAAATTAATTATTCATCATGATCAAAAGAGAATGGATGCCTGTGCTATTTTGTGGGCTGTCTGCACCCGTCTCACTATTCATGTGGGCTGGGAACGTTGCCTTTTCAAATTTCTGGAGACACGACTATGAAGGTAATCATATATATTTGGTCAAATTTACTGATAACTTAATGCCTTTTTAACCTAGAACCTATGGTCATTCCACCTATTCGCTGGCTATTTTCCACGCTGGCACCGCTGTGCTTGATGATAGTTGCACTGCGTCGTCGCTCCGTGAGCAAATCTGGTGCCGTCCTAGGAGTCATCGTTGCGTTTACGGTGTCAATAGCAAGTCACCCGTTCTTTGGCAGTCTGGTTGTTTTTTTTTTAGCTCTTCGCGTGCTACCAGATTTCGTATGAAACTAAAACGCAAATTTGAAAACGATTTAAAAGATGGAGAAGGCCAACGTAATTGGGTACAGGTACTGTGCAATGGTGGCATGGCCGCACAGCTGGCAGTGATCTACCTGCTCGATTGCGGCAGTGGAGAGCGAGCAATCGATTTCGTCAAGGAGTATCGCTCTAGCTGGTTGGGTATTGCAGTAATGAGTTCGTTTGCTTGTTGTAACGGAGACACGTGGAGCAGTGAAATAGGCAGTGTGCTCTCTATAAACGACCCCATTTCCATCATTAGCTGGCGGCGTGTACCACGTGGTACAAATGGTGGTATTTCGCTCATTGGCGTTGTAGTCAGCCTGCTAGGCGGCTTGCTTGTTGGCTTTGGATATTTTCTTACTATTTGTTATACGGTTGAAGATCAAATTCTGCTCGTTAGTCCGCCGCAGTGGCCTATTATATTGTTTGGTGGCTTGGCTGGACTATTTGGTTCGCTTTTGGATTCAGTGCTCGGCGGTTTTCTGCAATACTCTGGAGTCAATGCACTAGGCAAAGTGGTTGACGCACCAGGCAAAGATGTTCAACATGTAAGCGGACTGCGCATTCTTGACAACCATAGCGTTAATCTCATCTCCAGCGTTGTCACTGGCGTTACCATGCCTTTAGTGGCTCTCAAGTTTTGGCCTATGCGTTAAAGGCGTGGCTTACTAAACGTAGAGCTTTCTTGAATAATTCATTACATACTTAATGCTTCCAAGCTTAATGGGATTGATTCATGTTTTAGGGAACAGCTCCAAATATGTAAGAGTCGCCTAAAATAACATATTGAGAAAAACCTTTAATATGTACTATTTTTGACCCTACATGCCTGTATTTTTGACTTACTACTTTAAAAATATATAATTGCTTAGTGATTTTCTAATTTCTGTTGGTACATTTTTAACACGACATGTTGAATGTACATACAAATATAATTTAATTTTACAAAGCTATCACACTTTTTGAAACGCTAGTCAGTAGTACAAATTGCTAAGCGGATTTTTGTTCCCGGGCTTTATATACACTTGAAAAATGTGTTATAATTTTTCATGAATGTATATAATATACATGTATAATATATATTCTTGATCAACACCGCAGCTAAGTCGATATAGCTCTATCCGCAAGTCCGTCTGTTTCTATATTTAATGGGGTCAGACATGTTACCTTCTATGCGTTAAACAAAGTGCGGTGGCGAGAACATTTTCCCCCTGGACAAAGTTAACTGTCGTTCCCTATTATTTTTTTTATCAGTATTATTTTGAAGCAAGAAACAAAAAAAGACTATAACTATTAATCCAAAAAAACTAAAACTCCATTGCCAATTTTATTAGGTTCCAATTATAAACGGTACAAATTTACTAAATCAGTCAACAGTAATAAGTAATTTTTATACACACGTTAATGTTTTAATTTCCCCCAGACAAAAAAAATATATTTTGTATATTTTTTAAAGACTTATCATCAGGGCCTATGCAAATGATAAGAGCAGCAACAACACACATTTTGGATGGATGGGATCATCGCTTATTCTCTGACCTCCACTACGCAGCACATGTTGCCGTTTTTTTTTTTTTTTTGTCTTAAAGGCGACCCTTGGACCCTACATTTACATTCCTCTTCAAATGCTTTGTATCGTTTTTGTTTCAATATAAATTACTTTTTTCTTTTGTTTGTTTAACATGTATTGGTTTTATTCTTTTACATCAGGGTTTTCCATAGTGAGCTTATGACGGAACAAATCCAATACAACATTGCATAT
The DNA here is from genome assembly GCA_035044645.1 of Scaptomyza parva. Classification (NCBI taxonomy): domain Eukaryota; kingdom Metazoa; phylum Arthropoda; class Insecta; order Diptera; family Drosophilidae; genus Scaptomyza; species Scaptomyza parva. The sequence goes on from JAWNNT010000062.1 coordinate 508,423, forward strand.
TCTCATGAAACATGTTCCACACAATTACAATTGATATACTATAAGATAATAAAGTATGGGAAGTATTCATGGCTCCTAATTTGTAAAATTGTGTAAAAAGAAATATATTTCTTTCAGTATGGATATTTTCTTAAATCAGCAATAAAACACACCAAAATTTTTCCTAGTTCAATTTGAAGTAGAACCCCCAAAAAATTGCGTTTACACTAGCTAGTGGAACAAAACTGCGATTAGAAACATTTACAAAATAATGAAAATCTGTGAAATTTATTAAAATCGGTTAAGAAACACCGGATATATAAAATCATAATATGCATTGGTACAGTAGTAAAAGTATGTGTCTGCCTGTCCGTCCGACAGTCTGTATTTAAGGGAATATTCTAGTCGAGCTTACTCGGCAAGTCCCTTTTTACTTGATTGTATTCAAAATTTAAATAAATAATCTCAAAACTAAATTTTTCCTTTTAAAAAAATCGCATAATTTCGTTTTTTGACGCATCATTTACAATGAGGAGATTCTTTGTCCCTGAGGAAAGAGTTTATCCGACCTTTTGGCATCAAAATTTTCAAAGACTTAACAATTTTATGAAATAGTTAGGTTCTATTATTGTAATTAAAATATGGTATTATGATCTATTATAATTTTTCTCTTATGGGCTACAGATATGTTCTGATTGTTCAGTTTAACCAAAGGTGCATTCGTTTCTCTTTCCCCATTAACTTTAGATTCTTAAGCGACCATTACAGTTTGTTGGCAAGTCTGTGCTGCCTTCTTAGAGGGTTAAGAATTGGTATATTGAACTGTTTTTGTAAACGTCGCTTGCTAATGCTTATGGTTCTAAAGTCTCCACTGGAATTCTCTCGAGGTGTTGTTCTTTGTTCATGTTCTTATTTATCGGTCTTGGTTTTTTTCTCTGGCTCAACAGCGACAGCAGCTGCAAAATAGGGAGATGAGTTGAACTTCTTTTCGGCTTTTAAAGTTTCTTTAGGATATCTTTGCACTGCCCGTAAGGTAAATCCGTCCACAGTCCATGAGTTCGGCATTTAGCCAGATTGAGCTTACATTTGTTGTAGAAAATTGCCACCTCACTGGGTGTGTCGCCACAGATGGGTTCATAGGTGTCAACACAATCATCTTCGCACAAAAAACCCACGCTTGGTGCATGAGCCAAGCTGTTGATGGCACCTGAATTGCTAACCTCTTGAAAGCCTGTTTTTCGGAGTGACTAGCAAACCAGGCGATCGGTATGGCCAGGTATGGAGGACTCTGGCGCTTGCCATTCGTGCCAGCTAGTAGCGAATATGTATACTTCACATAGTAGGCATGCCCTCGGTGGAAACTTGGCTGTTTAAACTGCTCAGTTCCTGTGAACTGGACCACTTTGTCTTGGTCTTGACTTTGTGCAAATCTTCGCCTTTTCGCTTTCGACGATTCGCATTTATGGCAGGTGCTAACATAATGAGCGCAGCTCAATGGTTGAAATTAGAGTTTCTTACTCTTGATATTTCATAATATTAATAAGTACAACAACAACTTTCGAAAGATGATGAGTGCTAGATATAGTCTCATCTTTACTTTTAATTCTTTTGCTTGGTAAACTCAGCCTTAACAGTTCTTCGTTTCGATTATAACTGGATCGCATCTTGCAGTATGCTTATCGTTAAAAGCTACGGTTTCTTCTCATTCTATTTGTACTCAAACTTGAACATGTTTATACCCTCAACAAATGAAATGTGTAAAAAGGAATAATGGTTTTGTGCAAAATTATGTAATAGGTAGAAGGATCATAATCCTATGAAGTGTACATATTCTTGATAAACATCAATAGCCGAGTCGATGCCCGTCTGTTCGTCCGTCTATCTGTATGTATGTACGCGTCAATGTCAATAACTAACAGAGCTAACAATTTTTTTTTTTTGATATGAGCTCTCCTAATCCGTAGGCAGGGCTAGTTTGTTTCAAATTTTCGATAACTCTTATGATAACAATAATAATAATAAGAACTTGAATTTTAAAAATTTTAAAATGGGAATTGAAAATATTGACAAAATGAAAAGCTGTGCAATTTTTATAAAAGTCGGTTGATAAACACTAGAGATAAAAATTGAAGTAATTCATCAAACATTGGTATTATATAGGAGTATGTGTATGGTCAAGTGTTAAGGGCATCGAGTAAGCTCGACTAGAGCCTTCTTACTTGTTGATGATGCTTTTATTTATCAGCGACGTTCTTGCTGGTCTCGAACTGGTTGTCGGTTTTACGCATACCAAAAGCTCTGCCTGCCGCTGCTCCCACCCAAATAGAACGAACTAAACGTCTAAAGCCTGTTTGAAATTAGGTCACTACAAAAGTTAATTGATCTCGTTTTCGGGCGCATCAAATTTTTCTTGAGAGGCAGATTTTGTTAGCAACTACTTTTACTGCTTTCTTACACCAATCTGCTGCTTATTATTTCTATCTAGAAGTTTGCTGTTTTTTCTTTCATTATATAAAATTGGTGCCCATGTGTGTAAGTTAATTGAAACAAGTTAGAAGGCTCTAGTCGAGTACGCTCGACTAGAAGATACCCTTAACATACAGACGGACAGAATGTGTACTTCTGTACCAATGCTTGATGGTTTCATATCTCCGCTGATGAGACTTTAATAAAAATTTCACAGATGCTCATTATTTTGTTTATAGTTTCAATTCTCTTTTTCAATTTTTTAAAATTCAAGATTTTTTGTTATCGATTACACATGTGTATCGTAAACCTGAAACGTTATCGAAAATTTAAAACAAACTTGATATGCCTAGGGATTATGAGAGCTCATATCTAAAATCTGGAGTCTCTAGCTTTTGTAGTTTCTGAGATCGACGCGTTCATACATACAGACGGACGGACGGACAGACAGACGGACATGGCTAAATCGACTCGGCATTTGACGCTGATCAAGAATATATATACTTAATGGGGTCAGAGAAGCTTCCTTCTGCCTGTTACATACTTTTGCACAAAACCATTAAAGCTTTTTTTTTTTAGCCATTTCATGGGTTAAGGGTATAAGAGGAAACAATTTTTGTAAAGTGCTTACATATTTTTTATGAGCAGGAACAACCACACAAATCAAGTAAGAAGGTTTTAGTCAAGGAAGTCAAACATAGAGATATATCTAAAGTTTCTTTAACGTTTTAGGTTTCAATGCGCAGCCAATATCAATCGCAAAAGAGTAATATGTGTAAAAGTTAAAAATTGACCTAAATAAATTATGGATGAAAAAAAATATACATATTTGCCTTAAGGGATCAAAGATGCTTGTTTTTGTCCATTACATACATTTTCAAAAAACAATTATACCCCTTTCCTCATTTCATTGGATTAGCATATAAGCATTGCGCTCAATCTGACAATATGTTATCATATTAAACGATATTTCTAACTGTTACTTAATAATGTGAACAGATTAATGACTGATGGCCAAACAAAGTCCGTAACTTCAATACAAAGGTGTTAATGCGTTAGAGAAATAAATGATAAACGTCTAGAAAGCTTGGGTTAACAATGCCGAATGTCGATTTCTTTCGTTGTAAAGTAAACAAAATGATAATAGAAACAAGTAAGAAGGCTCTAGTCGAGTAAGCTCGACTAGGAGATACCTTTAACCCTTGACCATATAGACGGACAGACGGTCGGGCTAACAGACACACTCATATGTTCGTGTACCGCTGTAATGCTTGATGGCGTCATATCTCCGGTGTTTCTGAACCTATTTTAATAAAAATTTCACAGATGTTCATTATTTTGTTTATAGTTTCAATCCTCTTTTTTTTTTAAATCCAAGATATTTTTGTTATCGATTACATGTTTATATCGTAAACCTGAAAAGTTATCAAAAATTTGAAACAAACTTGCTATGCCTAGGAATTAGGAGAGCTTATATCCAAAATCTGGAGTCTCTAGCTTTTGTAGTTTCTGAGATCGACGCGTTCATACATACTGACGGACGGACGGACAGACGGACATGGCTAAATCGACTCGGCAGTTGATGCTGATCAAGAATTTATATACATTATGGGTTCAGAGAAGCTTCCTTCTGCCTGTTACATACTTTTGCACAAAACCATTATACCCTTTTTTATCCATTTCATGGGTTAAGGGTATAAAGAGTAAAAATAAACAACGCCGAGAATTCGTTGCAGTAAAAGCGGCTGCTTTGATTTGGGTGTTTTGCTCTGCCTGAAAGTTTAGAAATCAAAGACCCCCAGTACTAAAATGAGTAACTGCCTGACCGGGCCTCATTTTACTTTCATTTTAGACAACAATAAAAGCCTCAGTTGTTGTATGGCTATAAAAAGCCAATCACCACAGCAAATCATTGGATTCGCTTATAAAGACTGAAAGTAAGCTGTATTTCGTTCCCGTATCTTTATAAAGAATAATTCACATAAGCCTCAAATATGGTTAAATACACTTTAATGTCATTTGGTAAATTATAAATCAAATTGATGCCAAATCCTTACTAATTTTTGCTAATCAACACAGCTTTTTTGCTTTTAATAAGCATTGCTGTATACGCCGCGCCCGCTAAAATGCATCACAAACTGATAATGGACTCTGTAACAAAGAAAGAAGATGGAGTTGAACTTATAACCGCAACCACTGCAGTTGAACAGAATGATGAAAGCTCTTCCACAATGGCCACCACTAGCGAGATGACAACGACACGTAAGCCAGTGCTCGTCCTTATACGTGATGCCCTCAAAAAAGTCACCACTGGTCTGCCTACGGAGCAGGTGACCAACAATGCACTGCAGTATTTCCAGCTTTTTGAGCACTTTATACAGCAAACAATCGAGCAGGTTATTGATGCTGCCGATGAGGAGGATGGGGAATCTGTTACCGTCTCGTCCACGGGGGTATCAAATGATAATGCAAAGCCAGAGACGACAGAAAAACAACCAGTAAAAGAAACAGCAGAATTAATTTCAGTTCCAGTTTCCGTGAAAAAATCAGCTTTAGAGGCCGTGGCCAGTAATACTGCTTAGAAATACACAATCATAATTATCTTTTAAATATTCAAATAAATGACATTTGATTATAAGTTATTTATCAAGACAATTTGTTATTCTTTATGCAGGAAGATCGGCAAATTTGTGATCCTAAGGCAGGTCAAACTTGTCGCATATCTAGCTGCGATATCGGTTCGTAGTCTAACTATTGGGTGCTTCAATTTACGCAAGCAAGCGTTTTAAAGACGACTCAAAAGATTTTGTTAAACGACGTTTTGATAAGCCTTTTTAGATGTAGTGGCATTGATAAACGAAATTTAAAACAGAATTTGGAATAACCATACCATAGCATCAATACAGTCTGAAAATTGTTTATCATATGTTATTGTCATTAATTTGCCAAAAAGCGGTGACACAGCTGTAAGCATAATTTGTATAATAATTTGTAGCTCAATTTCGTATAGCAGAAAGAAAAATTACGAAAATACGCGTTGCGCTACTTTCATTTACAGCAGCCCCAATTGAAATACAAGACAGAATCAAAGAATTTTTAATTCTTACAGTTTTTTTAAATTCATATATAAACAAGTAAGAAGGCTCTATTCGAGTAAGCTCGAATAGAAGGTACCCTTAACTCTTTACCTTACACAAATAGTCATACCTGCACTACCATATCAATGCCTGATAACTTCATATCTTCGGTGATTTTAACAGATTTTAATAAAAATTTCACAGGTTTGCATTATTTTGTTAATGTTTTCAATCCCCATTTTCAAATTTACAATATTCGAGATTTTTTGTTATCGGAAAAGCCTTCTTCTGCCTGTTTCATACTTTTGCACATAACCGTTATACCCTTTTTTTTTATCCATTTCATGGGTTTAGGGTATAAAAATGCCTTTAACACAGAATTTTATATTTTAAAGACAATAAATACTTTAGTTATTCAAACGTATTAATCAAAAGAGGAATTTTAAATTAAAAAAGCACTAACAGTTTTATCAGCATCATACAAAGAAATTGTTGTAACATAAATATACAGTTAGATAGAACTTATTTTGAGCAGTTTTTAGATTTTCTCCGAACAGAATAAGCCTAGTATCATTAGGATAGGTAATCCGACGTACTTTATAGCTATACCAGGACAACGACCTCAAGCATAAGTCGGGAATAGTGCAGTCCTGGCTTATCTGGAACTGCTTCCAACTGCTAATTTCTCCAACAACCAGAATTTCAAAAATGATCTACTAAATGAGTTGCGCAAAAACTACCCGGAAGCTGGTTACTTCCGCGAACAATAAGTTAAGTGAAGTTGTTAAGTCTAAAATATAAACAAACTAAGTTATAACATCATTATTTATGGTTTTTTTTTCGCCAAATTTGTAATTTTTTAAGACTGTTCAAAATAAGCTGTGACCTGTATTTTGAATTTGCTTTCAGTTTTTGGCTTATTTTCATTATACAATTAATATATTTATAAAAACTAAAGTTCCTTATTCGAACGTAATATACCATGAAACAAATTTACATTTAAACATTTTGCGTATGTTTCCGTGCTTAAGCTTTATAGCAGTTTAAATATTTTACTTGTCAACGCTCAAAATAAGCTCTGTCTCAGTGTACAGTTTGCCTTCAGTGCTTACACACTGTTATATTTTTTATTTCATTTAGAGGTACTATTTTTATTTCTTTTACATTTTCATATGTAGTTTAACCAATTATGTTTTAAAATTATTCAACTTACTTAAAAAATATAAACATTAACAAAGAAAAATGTAAAATCCATAATTATGGAAAAGCATAATCTTGCATGCATCACAAAATACCACGTCGTCACAATATAAATTTGGCTATCCCACGTGGATCCTGGCAAAAGTTAAACGTCTTCTGACATGGTCCGCCGACAACAACGGTTTTTTTTTGAGAAGCCCAAGATGAAAATTCGTTTTTATACCCTTAACCCATGAAATGGGTAAAAATAAGAGTATAATGTTTTTGTGCAAATGTATGTAACAGGCAGAAGGAAGCTTTCCGACCCCATAAAGTATATATATTCTTGATCAGCATTAACAGCCGAGTTGATATAGCCATGTCCGTCTATCCCTCTGTCCGTCCGTTTGTCTGTATGTATGAACGCGTCGATCTGAGACTCCAGATTTTGGATATGAGCTCTCCTAATCCCTAGGCATAGCCACTTTGTTTCAAATTTTCGATAACTTTTCAGGTTTACGATATACACATGGAATCGATAACAAAAAAATCTTGAACTTCAAAAATTTGAAAATGAGGATTGAAGCTATTAACAAAACAATGAAAATCTGTAAAAATTGTATCAAAATCAGTTAAGAAAGACCGGAGATATGAAACTATTAAGCATTGGTACAGTGGTACACGTACATATGTGTTTGTCTCTCAGCTCACCAGAATTTCAAAAATGATCTACTAAATGAGTTGCGCAAAAACTACCCGGAAGCTGGTAACTTCCGCGAATAATAAGTTAAGTGAAGTTGTTAAGTCTAAAATATAAACAAACTAAGTTATAACATCATTATTTATGGTTTTTTTTTCGCCAAATTTGTAATTTTTTAAGACTGTTCAAAATAAGCTGTGACCTGTATTTTGAATTTGCTTTCAGTTTTTGGCTTATTTTCATTATACAATTAATATATTTATAAAAACTAAAGTTCCTTATTCGAACGTAATATACCATGAAACAAATTTACATTTAAACATTTTGCGTATGTTTCCGTGCTTAAGCTTTATAGCAGTTTAAATATTTTACTTGTCAACGCTCAAAAAAAACTCTGTCTCAGTGTACAGTTTGCCTTCAGTGCTTACACACTGTTATATTTTTTATTTCATTTAGAGGTACTATTTTTATTTCTTTTACATTTTCATATGTAGTTTAACCAATTATGTTTTAAAATTATTCAACTTACTTAAAAAATATAAACATTAACAAAGAAAAATTTAAAATCCATAATTATGGAAAAGCATAATCTTGGATGCATCACAAAATACCACGTCGTCACAATATAAATTTGGCTATCCCACGTGGATCCTGGCAAAAGTTAAACGTCTTCTGACATGGTCCGCCGACAACAACGGTTTTTTTTTGAGAAGCCCAAGATGAAAATTCGTTTTTATACCCTTAACCCATGAAATGGGTAAAAAAAAGGGTATAATGTTTTTGTGCAAATGTATGTAACAGGCAGAAGGAAGCTTCTCCGACCCCATAAAGTATATATATTATTGATCAGCATCAACAGCCGAGTCGATTTAGCCATGTCCGTCTGTCTGTATGTATGAATGCGTCGATCTCAGGAACTACAAAAGCTAGATACTCCAGATTTTGGATATAAGCTCTCCTAATCCCTAGGCATGACAAGTTTGTTTCAAATTTTCAATAACTTTTCCGGTTTACGATATACACATGTAATCGATAACAAAAAATTCTTGAATTTCAAAAAAACTGAAAATGAGGATTGAAACTATAAGCAAAATAATGAACTTCTGGAAGATATGAAGTCATCAAGCATTGGTTCAGTAGTACATGTCCATATGTGTATGTCTGTCAGCCCGACTGTCTGTCCGTCTGTATGATTAAGGGTTAAGGGTATCTTCTAGTCGAGCGTACTCGACTAGAGCCTTCTTACTTGTTTTTAATGGCTTTTCTGACAGTTTCGCGACATATGGTGATTCCATTCCGTCTTGATCTCATTGGCAAGCGTTCTGGTCGAAATAGTTGGATTTTGGTAGATCTTTCTGACCATAATTCGCTCTGCCCTTGTAGTTATTGCCCGCAGCCGACCAGTTGAAGGCTTTGTCTCTATCCTTCCCCCGTTTTTAACGCGGCTTAAAATGTTGTATACAGTGTTCCTGCTAATTGCAAACATTTCTGCAATCGCAGAGACCGTTTTCCCTATGGTGGAGTTGTAATAAACCAACAGGTTCATGTCGAACGATAACCGCTTTATGTTTTTAAACTTTTGTTTAATAGGGTTAAGAGATAATTAATTGAATAACTTATAAAAAATAAGCAAAAAAATTAAAACCAACCACCAGTGTGACCTTATATCTCTAAAGTGAAAATATTAAAATTTTTCACTATGGGGAAATAGCTAGTGGGCAAACTGTATATATATTGAAGCCTATGATATCCATTAGACCAACGAGTAGGTATATGATAGAGGTAAATTTTCATACAACGATTTTGTGCCAACATTTTTTTGAGATCAGAACCCACAGCTCTGTGGCTGTCGAGCCGAACGCGCTCTCAGCACTCTCATTCAATTGTAATATGCTTGCGATTAGATGCAGAGTGGCGGTCGACGGAGAAGGTTGGTTCGCGCTGCTTTGCTGTTTATATGAGTATGCATTTTATGACGTGGGTTCTGATAATTTCGGGGTGGGTTTTCATAGCTCGCATTCAATTTTAATATGCTTGCGATTAGATGCAGAGAGGCAGCCGACGGAGAAGGATGGTTCACGCCGCTTTGCTGTTTATATGAGTATGCGTACATTACGTACGTGGGTTCTGATATTTTCGATAGATACTAGAAAATACCATCGATGTTGAGTCATCTAATCCCGGTCCTTTGGTTTCTTTGGTGGTTAGTAGTGTTGACTTGGTTCAACAAAATAATTCTAGCATGCCAAATTAAAAGACCAGTTACAAGAAAATTTGTAGCCTTCTATCCAAAAAATAAAGATTTGTTTCACTGCTTTTCCCTAACTTAACATCAGACGATTTCGAGGCAAAATCTAAAACCAAATTCACTGTGGAATAATGTTAATTCGCGTATAATCAGAATATCGTCATTTAACTCCAGTGTTTCCAACAAGATTTCAGCACCATATATTGCTAAGGATTTTAACATGCTAGTGAACTTATATAATGCGACAAAGAAAAGCGAGCTCCGATTGTATATCCCACTCCAGAAGTTGGTTTAACTATAACTTTTCCAGTTTTTTATAGTTTACAAAACTAACAACCTCCTTACTGGGCTATCATATGTATTACATTCTATATTATAATAGTAGTTTGTGCCAGTTTTAGTAGTTTATGTCAAATGATTCATTCTTTTAATATCCATGCCGTTGCGTTTACAGAAATATAGTTAAGTCAGGAAATCCTTAATACTAAATTTCTGCCCAGCAGATACTGAATTTGTAGAAAAGACCGCAGTCTATGGCGCGGCGGTCGTATACTAATTGTTTTTGATGCTGGTTATTCTTTGGACACAGTAATATTGAGTGTTTTAGATATAGATTTGTTTCTGTAAAGTTGAATTTTCATGGAGATGATTTTATGGAGAAATTTTTTTTTTTTGCTGGTATATACCCCTCATATATTTTACATACTTCATCAAACAACGATGCAAGTTTGGCTGCTATACATTCTGTTTCTGCCATGCTATGGGATCGCAATTTTCTATTAGTTCTTGGCGCAGCCAAACTGGTCAAACAATCCTGTGTGGCTTACACGAATATAAGATTTGCATTAGAGAGCATTATAGATTAAGCATAAGATTTGAAAAGGGTTATGGATAGCGAAATTGGTATTACCAGTTTGGAGAGAAATATGTATAAAATTTCTAGTATGTCTAATCAGAACTGCAAAACTTATTTTGCTACCTAATTCAGTAGAATCAATTTCACCACAGTATCACAGTAAAGACCACTAAGAGCGAAAAGCAGAAACTGTTTTTGCACCGATTCTATTCTGTCCTGATGAATTCTTTATTTGGCGTACCATCTACAAAATCCATTTTCTAGAATCGGACGTATAAAGACATTACTTTACATTTACTACAATTAAGAATAGCAAATTTATTTTACACCAAGTTTGAAAATTATTTAGATCTGATTGTAAGCGTTGAGCTGACTCAGTAAATTTAGCCGAGATACAAAGCTTTACATCATCGGCGAACATGAACACGCGTGAGTGACTTATAACTGAAGGGAGATCATTTATGAATAGTGTAAATAGTAAAGGTCTTCCTTGAGGCACACCAGAGGTAACCTAAACCGACTTAAAGTTAAGTAACTCTTTGATCCAAAGAAGAAGGTTGTTTGAAAAGTTTTTACTACTTTTCCCAAAACACAAAAATAAAAAAGAAAGAAGGCTCTAGTAGAGTAAGCTCGACTAGAATATACCCATATCATACAGACGAGCAGACGGTCGAGCTGAGAGACATACACATGTGTACGTGTACCACTGTACCAATGCTTAATAGTTTCATATCTCCGGTGTTTCTTAACTGATTTTGATACAATTTTTACAGATTTTCATTGTTTTGTTAATAGCTTCAATTCTCATTTTCAAATTTTTGAAATTCAAGATTTTTTTGTTATCGATTCCATGTGTATATCGTAAACCTGAAAAGTTATCGAAAATTTGAAACAAAGTGGCTATGCCTAGGGATTAGGAGAGCTCATATCCAAAATCTGGAGTCTCAGATCGACGCGTTCATACATACAGACGAACGGACGGACAGAGGGATAGACGGACATGGCTATATCAACTCGGCTGTTAATGCTGATCAAGAATATATATACTTTATGGGGTCGGAAAGCTTCCTTCTGCCTGTTACATACATTTGCACAAAAACATTATACTCTTATTTTTACCCATTTCATGGGTTAAGGGTATAAAAAAAATGTTTTACTTATTATATTAATAAAAACTTATACTCTACATTTAGCGGAGACTCTGAGCGGTATAAAAAAATACTAACACAGGAATTAAGTCTTGGTGTTTTGTATGTAAAAGAGTAACTTGGTAGTGCAATTTTTTAAATTCGAATGTATGAGTATAGGAAAAGATAATAATATTTGCCTGAAGTATTCGTTTATAAACGAATAAGTTCGACTAGAAAGTACCCATAACCCTTGACCCAACATATAACAAACGATCATACCTGCAATACTGTATCTATGTTTTTTTTACTTAACGCTTGCATATATCCGTTGTTTTTCAAACGATTTTAAAAATTAACACCTTGTTATATTTTTTTTGTTAATTTTCCCCATTCTTAAATTTTTGAAATTTAATTGTTGTTTTTTGATTCGATTTCATATGTATGTCGTGAGCCAAAAAGATAGATTCGGATTAGGAGAGCTCAAATCCAAAATCTGTCTTCTTTTATGGTTTCAAAGATCGACGCGTTTATACATACAGTAGTCATCGAATTGGCTGTTATGGAGTCGGATATGCTTCCGTCTACCATTTACATATTTTTGCACAAAACCAAACGCTTTATTAACCATTTCATGAGTTAACGGTATAGAAAGGTAAATAGAAACTTAAATATAAATTCAAAAGTATACATAAAAACACAAACATAGGAAAATAATTTTACATAAATCTTAAAAACAAAAACGTAGAAGGAAATTTAGTTTTTACTGCAAATCTTATTTCCTAGTTTTTTACTTCAGTTAAGGTTTTTTAGCAGTTCTTTTAATTCCACTGAAATCATTATGCTTCTCACCGCGAGCCAGGAATTATTTTTTTGACTCATTGTTTTTTGCTCAAAATATCGTCGAGTTTTTTTAGAATTGGTGTAAACATTGTTTTAATCTAAGCCAATCAACGAGTGAAATTCTTTCAGTTTGACGCACCCTAGTGAAGAATAATCGAATAAGCCGAACAAATTTGGTAAAAGGAGAGCTACTTGTGCCACGCCCACTTCTTCCGCCATAGAACCATCTATACCACCCACTGCTTAAAATCGGAAATTCCCATAGCTTTCATAATAATAAAGGCAGCAAACTTGGTTAAAATAACGCTAGTAGCATCCCAGAAAAAAGCTCAACCAGAATTTGGTGGCCTTTAAATTTTGTCCAAGCACTGGGAATTTTGAAATAAATAACGTCAAAAATATTGCAACCGTATAATCGGCAGTCGAGAGCCCACAAGAATTGGGTTAAAGGCTTTTGATATGTGACGCCTGCGGAGAACGCCAGTATCCAATGTTTCAGTCTGCATGGTTCAAATTGAATTAGATTATATGTGAATGCAGAATTTGTTTTGCAAAGTTCTTAAATATATTTATTAAGCATTGTTTTGTGTATTATATGTGTTTTTTATGCAGCTGGCTTTTGCTTCTCCTCCAAAATGTCGCCCAATTTTTTTAACCAATCAGAGACCATTCCGCTTGCCTTCTCGCCAAGATCCTGAGATTCTTTCTGAATCTTTGCACTTGTATCCTTGAATTTCTGTGGGTAAAAATAAAGCAATTAATTACTGGTAACAACTGTAAACTGTAACTTGACTATTTACAGCGAAATTTTCCTCGCTAAAAAACTTAGTCGCTGCATCCAAAAGTGGCTTAAACTCAGCTGGCACATTGGGTTGAGCGGCTGGCGCTTCACGTGGCAGACGACTTCCGTTGCAGATCTGCGAGGACAAATATAGTATCACAATTCAGATCAAGTGACTTGATAAACCACTTTATTTATGACTTACAGCAACCAGGGCGACTATAAGGAGAGCAACAGCGATTTTGGCCATTTTGTTTTTCTTTGCAAATGAATTAAGCTCCTCACAGATGAACGCAGCGATTATCACTGACTGAACTGCTGGCAACAAGTCCACAACGAAACCTCTGTGGACGTCGTTGTTTAGTTTCTATATCAGCATATATGTAAAAACATTATTGACATATGTACACATTTGTATAGTGGGTTATATGTTTATACATATTTACATATGTATATGCACATTAATCTATGCTTGCTAACTTATCAGTACAGACTGACCGCGTGACATGCGAACACTGTCGAAGGCAATTAATTAAAAACTTTGACTAAAGAAAAACTCAACAACATAGTAATTAATATTATAATCAGAACACAAACAATGTTAAAGAGGGTATAATAGTTTTAAAACAAGTAAGAAAGCTCTAGTCGAATAAGCTCGACTAGATGATACCCTTAACCCTTATACATACAGACGGACAGACGGTCGGGCTGAAAGACATACACATATGTACGTGTACTACTGTACCAATGTTTGATGGCTTCATATCTGTGATGTTTCTTGACCGATTTGAATGAAAATTTCACAGATAGGTTAATAGGTTAAGTCCCCATTTTCAAGTTTGCAAGATTTTTTTGTTATCGATTCCATGTGTATATCCGTAAACCGGAAACGTTATCGAAAATTTGAAACAAACTTGCTATGCCTAGTGATTAGGAATGCTTATATCCGCGAACTGGAGTCTCTGGCCTTTGTAGTTCCAGAGATCGATGCGTTCATACATGCAGACAGACAGACGGACGAACAGGCAGACAGACGGACACGGCAATGTCGACTCGGCTGTTGATGCTGATCAAGAATATATATACTTTACCCATGAAATGTGTAATAAAGGGTATAATGGTTTTGTGCAAATGTATGTAACAGGCAGAAGGAAGCTTTCCGACCCCATAAAGTATATATATTCTTGATCAGCATTAACAGCCGAGTTGATATAGCCATGTCTGTCAAGTGTATATTGGTTATGTGCAATGTCCATAAGTCAGTATACTTTTCATCAATTCGCATCAAAACATCCATCCCAGCTGCCCCGTACTCCCCCCTTTGAAATCAGCCTATTAAATATCTTTCTTATATTGGTATCAGAGAATTCTGCTGTTGATTCCGTCCGACTGCAAATTTTTAACTGCTTTAAGCAGGGTTTGTTTACTTAATTGTCGAAAAATGTTGGTTTTTATCAAAATTGTATGATATTTCTGCATGTGCTTTCAATGCACTAAAAACAAATCTAATATTTCAATATCGCAGAGTTCAATAAAATGTGCGATAGACAACACCAATAGTTTGCAATCGCATAGCTTATACAATTTTCTTTGTTTTGTGTTTTATGCGTACTATAAAGTGTCTCTTAAATAATTCAGACAAAATATAAATTATGCAATACAGTAGGATCTATATGGTATAGAGATCAGATTAGGCCGATTTTGAAAAAAGACTGCAACAAAAATAGAACTTCTTGACCAAAATCAGGTGGATGGCTGAAAAATGAGGAGCTTGTAGCTTTCAAAGAAACAGATAATGAAACGACTATGTCCATCGATATTGATCAAGAATATATATACTTTACTCGATATCGGATAGATAATAAAAGAGCACTGAAAAAAAATTAAGTTTTATTTTGATTAAAAAGATATTTAATATAAAGGAAAAATAAATTTGTTGATATTTTGATTGATTTTGGAAATTCAGAATGGTATACGTATTCGAACATTTTTTCCTATCTTGTTAGCAATTCCAAAAGAGCAAATGAGCGATGGGACCCCTTTATAGGGACGACACATTATTTCATTCCACCTATTTATTAAAAAACACTGATCTGTTTGTGTTGCAGGGAGAGTAAGAGAAACTATTAAAAATTCTGAAAAAAACTTTTGGAGCTACGACTTCAAATAATTACTCCCAACCAACATAAAGTACTTTAAAACAAGATTGAAATATTAAAGAAAAAAGATTTTTTTTTAAAAACTCTTGTTAGTTTAAATTGTGTTATATAATTTAGTTTTAGCGTTGGCGGCATTCTATACCTTACCCCACCATTGACCTTAGTAGCGGGATGTCAACCGGAAAAGAGCAAGTTCGTCCTGCATACTATAATTTATGCTAAAATAAAGCAATTAGATATTCGGTTTTATTATACTCTGTACAGTTTATTTTTTTTTTCACTAATATTTCTTTGAAAGAATAAATTATTTAAGAAGAGAAATCTAATTTCACATTGCTTAAAAAGATGTATTGTTACCGAAGGTAAAAAGTAAGGTAAGTTCAAATAACAAGTTGTTTTTGAAGTATAACTAATTGAAACAGCATTTGCCTATATAAGAGATATATATATAGATCAATAGCAATAATTTTAATAAGCATTTGGTATTTAATTAAATTGGAACCTATTTAGTCGAGTGTGCGCTGCAGAAGTAATTAAAGAACGATCCCGGCGTTTTTATTACATATGTATTTATTTCTTACAGTAAATTTCTTACATTTAACTAACCAAATTATATGGTTCACTCTAATTTAAATAGTTTTTTCTTATTAATTTGGTCCACCCTAATGGGACAGATACATAAAATCTAATAACGACAATATAGTTCCAATGCAGTACGTAATTTAGAAAGTATGTAAAACAAAAGAGGGAGCTTGCTGCTTTATAGTTCTTATGCACTTACATGTATGCATATGCTGCTCCGACGATATATAGGGCAAAGAGCACGAAAGTCGACTTGCTCCTTTTGGCACTGCACCAACTGCTGGACTGGATTTGGTTCAAACTTGTGTAGACCTACGAGGTCTGCGGCAACAAACGGATGGCGAGTTGACCGCCTTGGGGTTATGTCTAATAAGCAGAGCTGGGACTAAGGCATTATATGCCGATGCTATTAGTTCATGCCGTGTGTATAGTTCGCTTGAGTATAATTTATATAATTTAGTTCTTAAATGTGTTTATTTGTTGAATACTATCGCGGATTGGCGATTGAACGTTATTTATTTTTTTTTTTTCGTTGTACCAACGTGTGCGTCGCGATTACGTGTTAAACACATTTTTTTTTTTAACACCGGACGGTCTGACTTTCAATTTGAAGCTGAACAAAAGAGAGCAAATTGTATTCCGCAACTTCTACGTTTGAAACGATTGTAATTGCATCCACCCTTCCAGCTAAGTTTGTCAACACTACCAAAGGCTGCTAAAGGGTGAAAAAAGAGATCCCTACATATAAAATACTCTGCATATTTCTATTGTACGTCCGATTCTCGATAATTGATCTTGTATTAAATATCCGGAATACAGAATTTATCGGGATAGAATAGAATCGAAAAGAATACAAAAAAAAAAAAATTCGTACCTACCTGGGATACTAACATTAACTTACCTTTTTTTATTATTTGCCCTAGGTAGACTTCTACTAATAAGTTTCTCATCTCTTTCTAATCGCAGAACATTGCTTGGTAATAGTATTTCAAATTAGATTTGCAGTTCTGGGTGTAAACACTGTACTATACTATACTATTCAGTACAAATACGTCCAAAAATTAAAAAACAAGTAAGCATGCTTTAGTCGAGTAAGCTCGACTAGAAGATACCCTTGACCATAAAGACGAACAGACGGTCGGGCTGACGACATACACATATGTACGAGTATCACTATACCAATGCTTGATGGCTTCATATCTCCTGTGTTTCTGTTTGAACTGTTTAAACAGCAACAGTGCGCTTCCAAGGAAAAAAAATATTATATACACACAAATCATTCCACCTCTAAGATATGTTCTTTAAATCAAGGGTATAGTCTTTAATCCGAACTACCAATACGGCGGCTGGAAATACACCAATTCTGCAATAACGTAACTTTCTAAAAATGTACACTATTTTTAATTTATCTTGCAATAGTTATGATCCTCTTAGGACTGCAAAAAGTAAAGAAATTCATTCAATAGCACATATTATATTTTAGTATTATATAGAAATTATATTTTAAAATTCGCATCTATATAGATTTATATATAAATATATAAAAAAATATATATTACACCATTTTTAATGCATTTTTTTAGGGACACCAAATTCGGTAACTCAAATTGTGGAAAGTATCCTGTTTTATTAATTTTCAGCTATAAATATTGTCTCTTCCAAAAAAGTTTTGTTGATATAGACGGAAGATCAGACCCTCGGAACGCATAGCATGCCGAAAATTTTACAATATGTACTTTTTAACTTGGAATTAGAGTACAATATCAAGTAAGAATCTAGTCGAGTAGGCTCGACTAAAAGATTTCTTTAACCGTTGACCTTACACATACCTCACTATTGTACCAATGCTTAATAACATCAACCTTTCATATCTCATTTTCACATTTTTTCCTAAAGCTTAAGCCCCATTTTTTTCGACACCCTTTAAACTCTGAAAATATCTTGTTCCATGTGTTCCTTATTCACTGGGGGCTGGGAAATGGATAATAAGTCGATAAACCAACATTTTAATAGCTAAAGTTACATAATTTGATGGGAAGATAGCGGGCTACTTCCTAAAGTTTACATTAGAAGTTTGAATTTAATCACCCTTGCAGCCTGCAGGCCACCGCATTTTTTAAACGGGGATGTCCGTATCTTAAGTCACAAAATTTTGTTGAATATAGTAAGTGACTTTCACAAAAAATCTGCACCTAGAAATTTTGGATAATACCGTTCTCGGCATTCCCCCTCCCCCACCGACTTTTAAAAACAGAAATCGCCGTATCGTCTGCAGTTTTTGAGCTAGTCACCAAATTTTGTGGGCATATAGCTTGTAACGTCACCATAAAACTTTCATCAAAATAAAAAACCACCTCCACCCCATCCGTCCCCGTATTCCACCTTTACAAATGGACTCCTTAACATCCATTTTAATATTGATATCGACCGCAACGTTTTCACATGTTTAATTTGTTTATTATACAAGGGCCACACTGATTTACATATTTTGGCTTGTAAATAATGCGATTAGTTTTAATTTTACATGTAGTTCTTGTAGGTGTTGTTTAAAAATTCGGTTTATTGTGGTATTTATAGATTTTTTTCGCTTAAACTCTGAAAGTCTGCTTGTGCTTCAGTTACGAATTTTTTTCCATGTTCAGCGAATTTCTCGGCAAATTCCTTAAGCTTAGCCTCATCTACATGCTTGTCAATGTACTCCTTAACTTCCTTAATTCGGGCTTCAATGGTGGCCTGCAGCTCATCCAGTGCAGAATTATTCTTCGTAACTTCATCGGCACTGCACATCTGTTTAAAATGGAATTCAATTATTCACTTACAGAAAGAAAATCTAAATTTTTTAAATTATATTTTGATTTACAGCCACAAAAGCGCACAACAGGAAAATAAGAACAAATTTGATCATTTTAATGTATATAATTGCACTGTTTGCTTAGAACTGCACATTTTTCAGCACTTGAAACGCATTTAAATGTAAGACCAGCAACGCCATAGAAGTAAAATCAAAGTGCATTTTGAACAATCTGATTAGAAAATCATCCTCCGTAACCTGTGCTTATCGTACAAAAATGTTCACTTACATATACAAAACTAATGTTATATATATACATATGTATAAATGTTATATATATATATATATATATATATATATTTTTTTTTTTACAAACATAAGTAGTCTGATACATATTATGAATTATAATAATTACAAATTGTAATTAATCGTATATATTAATATATTTGTTACACAATACTACTACTTAGCCTACTTATGTACGTTTGTTATTATTTATGTATATATATATATATATATATTTATATATAAATATATATTTATTATAAATAAAACTAACAACTTGGCCTGTCCAATTAAGAATATTATGAGTTTTAAAAATGTTCATGTTTTGCCTAGATTTTAAACATTCATAGACTGAACTGGCAAATTTAGATCTCATACCATCTTAACTTTAGAGTAAATGATTTGATGATGAGATAATGTTGCAGTGACATTTAACATGTGTCACAAATTTCGAGCTATCTATTTGTATGGTCGCGTCGATCACAAAAGCTTTAAGACCTATAGGCAAAATATAGAGCAATTTTGAATTTAAGCTCTCCTAAGACCTAGCCCTGACCTAAAATGTATAGATATGCCAAAGTGGAAATATCCCTAATCCGCCGCGAGGCGATCTTTTTGCTTTGTATGGTGAATGACGCCAGCCGAGCGCAAAGCGACAATCTTTTTTTCAGGTCTATCGTGTCACCACTAAGCAAGTAATTAAAATGGTGGTCTCAAATGGAACATCGAGCCAGAGAAAAAACAATTCAACTACTCTAGACTGGACAAATCTCTCTTGAGTGATTTTCTAAAAAAAAAACATATGCGGGCGCGATCAGCGAAAATTGAGCAATTGTGTTTGCGTGCCTTCGTGCCTACTGGCCAAGCGCTCGTAAGCTGACGAACGCACATATAAAATCATATGCGGGCACAATCAACAAAAATACAGAAATTGTGTTTGCCTAGCCTAGCCAAGCGCTGATCGTGTGTTAGCTTACGAACGAAAATGCATGTATACAATATTGGGCGGCGTAGCATGGGTAAAGCAAAGGAAATCAAATCAAATCAATAATAATAGAGCTCGTTTGAGATACCCTAAGCCATAAACATAATGCATAAAGACATGGCCAAATCGACTTGTCTATTGATGCTGATTAAGAATACATATATTTTTTGTGGAGTTGGAGGTTCTTCATTTTATCTTTAACACACATTTCCTCAAACCAATATACGTATAGTAAGCAGAATATGGGTTGGTTTCGATGCAGAAGTGACATAAGAAAACGACAAAATTAAACCGGGAACGCTAAGCAAATGCTGAAAGAAACGAAACGAGACCAACATAGAACAGCTGCAAACTTTAAATACCCATATCCCAATATGAAGTTATAGCTAGTGGAATAAGTTAATAAGTTAAATTGAATAAAAGGTTGATTTATATTAAGTATTTTAATTCTTTAAGTGTTAATTATAGATATTGAAATAAGTTATATATAAAGTGCTTAATAACTTATGCATATACATATGCATATAGATAAAATAATAGTTAGTTTAAACGAAAAACATCAAATTGAAATGTTCTCGCATTTTGTTAGTTAATTGTGCAAAGTTTTCATAAGAACAAACTACCCTCCCACGATAGGCACTTGCAAGCAGATTGAAGCAAAAGTTAAAAATTGCCAAAATGATATTCTGCTACAACAACAAGAGAAATGAAGTACGGCAACAAATCATTGCATACACTTGTGTCGCCCATTACATGAAAAGAAGGAAATAACAAACTGAACACAAACAAACGCAACGATCGCGATGAGTAAAGCCCGAGGCACAGCAAAGACACAATTCAAAAGCAATGCTGATTTCCGCCGCATATGTTTCTGAAAAAAAAAAACTCAAGAGCGATTTGTCCAGTCTAGAGTAGTTGAATTGTCTTTGATGTTTACTATATATGTCTTGGGTATATTGGTTTGTGGAAATGTATTTAATAGACAAAATGAAGTATCACCGACCCCATAAACAATTTTAAATTTAATTATTAAAAAATAACTTAAATTAATTATTAATGTTATATTATTTATAAAAAAATTATTAAAAAATAGTTAAAATTAAATTATATCGGCTATATACATTGACATAATAATTTGCTATTGCCTTAAAAGAGTAGGTGACCGTAGTAGTTTATCATGTGACAAGAAAACCTCCTTGAACGCACACAAGCAATAAATTTCGCTACGCAATTGCACTTTGAATACTCTTTTGCAGTTCATGTGCATCTTTACACGTTTGTATGGCAGTTGCGTTGACAAAATTGTTTGCTAGTGTCATATAATCAAAAGTGAAGAGAGTATGTATGACCAGGAATACCAAAACTAGGCTCTTGTCTGTAAGACTGTGTGTGTATGAATTCACGGAGAAAAAGGCAAATTCGCAAGGGTTTTGTAATTTTGCTCGTGGCAGACTTGCGTTGTTGTAAACATACAATTAAATTTGAACGTATGGACGACAATTCAACGTGAATTGTTGTGACTTGCCTCAACATCTATAATATGACTTTTTACAAGATACTGAGTTCTACGGTTGAATATCTTTTATACATCATTTTTATATGTACAAATATAAGTTAAGTAGTGTCAACCTTACTTCATATATGAAATAGAATTAAGCTTAATAATGTCAGTTTTGTTTTATATAGGAAGTATAATTCGACACCCTAGTTTTAAAATTGTTTACTTGAACTAGGCAAAGACAATTGAACTTCTCTAGACTGGACAAATCGCTCTTGAGTGTTTTTTTTTCAGAAATAGATGCAGGCTATTTCAGCATTATTCATCTGCTTGCAAGTGCCTATCATGGGAGGGTAGTTTGTTCTTATGCAAAATTTGCACAATTAACTAACAAAATGCGAGAACATTTCAATTTGATTTCCTTAATTTAAACTAACTATTATTTTATCAATATGCAAATATGCATAGTTAATTAAGCACTTTATATATACTTATTTGAAAATTTATAACTAACACTAAAAGAATTTAAATACTTAATATAAATTAACCTTTTATTCAATTTATACATAATAATAATAACTTCAAAATTTCCAACCTCATAAAGAATACGTATTCTTATTCAGCATCATTAGACGAGTAAATTTGTCTATGTCTGTATGCATAATGTTTACGGGCTAGGCTATCTCTAAGTCGAGCTTTATCTTTATCTTTATTGATTTTATTTGATATTTAAATTGTAACACTTTGCATGTGTATACAAACTTAAGCTGCAAGGCATTCAGAATACACACCAGCTTTGGAAGGCTCGGCCCCTTATGAGAGCGTGAAAGACAGAGAGAGAGGTACATAGGGCTATAGAGGTACAGGCCGTCTCATACACACATATTTTCTGTATTTGTTTTTTGTAAATGCTTTGCTTTACCCAAGCTACGTCGCCCAATATTGTATATATTCATTTTCGTTCGTAAGCTAGGCTAGCGCTAGGCTAGGCACAACATCACGCAAATACATTTTCTGTATCTGCTGATTTTGCCCGTATACGATTTTATATGGGCGCTCGTTAGCTTACGATCGCTCGGCTAGTAGGCACGAAGGTACGCAAACACAATTGCTCAAAGATCGCTGATCTGGCCTGCATCTATTTTTCGTTGCAAAAACACTCAAGAGCGATTTGTCCAGTCTAGAGAAGTTCAATTGTCTTTGTTGCGCATCACTAATTCTTGTATTTGGCTTGCACATGCGATTTTATTTAATTTCATAGATAACATTGCGTCTAACTGCTTGGCATAGCTTGATCTTATTCTCTCTTGTACACTCATATAATTACTCTTGTCGGTTATGGTTGCGGGTTAGCTTAAAATTGTCACTCGCATTTAGTCGAAAATTAATGTGCAATCCGCAGCATAGCATAAACCCATTGTAAAACGTAGCAAAATTAAATAAACGAAAGAATATAATGTAAAGTTATCGTATTGTACATTTAGTAAAATAATCCACAACTTTCTGTAAAATTTCGAACATAGGTGAACACAAAAAAGTATCTCCTCTAACAGAATCTAATTCCGCGCTCATCCCCTCTATCGTCGTTGTAGAGAAGATGAGGCCGTATTCACTGCTTTTTCGCCGCCTGTGTTAAAGGAGGAAATATTTTAAATTAATACAATTAAGACTGTCAATGCACCAAACTTGTTTAAAACTAAATCTCAAATAAAAATGTATTTGCAATTCAAAGTATAATGTTGTTTTTATTTTAATATTATGCGTGCGTTGTATTTACATATTTTTTTAGTGGCCCCCACTTATTAGTTTGCATATAAGTGCAGCATCTTAATTTTATTTTTTTTCGCGGTGGGCCTCTAAATTGTTTTAGTAAGTTTAATTGCGCCCGTCAACTTGTTTATGTAAAAAAGCTTTAAACTTTAGGCATTATGCTACACAGTAATTTTTTTTGCATAGGAAAACTTTTCCCGTTATATTCGACTTGAAATATGATAATGAAAACCAAAATATCGCTATATTCTAACGGATAAAACGTTAATTAAATATTTATATAGATATATATATTTAGATATATCGATATCTTTATATAATAACAACAACCCCATTTGTGATACCCTGTGCCACAGATCCTATGGCGGGAACAATAGAACGTAGCATTTTTAAGAATATTTTTGTTTGATATGTGCATCCGGATGTTCGGCAGCGCCCACAAATTTTTAATAACATTTAAAAAACTGAAGATTGAGCCGGTTGAATTATCATGTGGTGGTGGTTTCCGATAAGCCTGGACTGTCTTATGTTGGACTCATGCTTCGGCTAATCTTGGTAGAACCGGAAAGTACGCCAGATTTCAAGCTACTCGACACTTTGGAGTACATATTCCATAAGTATATCGAGGTACAAATTTTTGTCCATTGTTGTTTCAATAAACACAAAATTTTTGATGCCGGCTGCCGAGATACATGCCCATACCAATACACTTCTTCCACTGTTGCTAAATGGATTTTGGGGAACGTCACACTAGTGTTTTTATTTTTTGCACTTATTAAGGTCTTCCTCCGTGGTACTCGAGCATGGAATTTATGGTTCCGCAGAATCCGTTGTTTCCACACTGCACTGTTTCCCCATTCTATCCTGCACCTGTTGAGCCAGTTGGAGATGATAGCATTTTTTTGGTATGATCCTCCGTTCATCCTGATCGGTGAAAATCCGATTTGGTGCCCTTGTGCTCTATCCAATTTTCGCGGTCGAGACCACTAATCATGTGTTACACAGTAGATTTACCCATCTGAATGTCCGTTTTTGAAGTGTTCCAGTACGAATTCTCGTTCTTTATGGTAGTCCGTTTGCCGATAGTCCTTGTTAGATAGTTGCACCTGAAATGCAGAAAAAACTACACTGACTAAAAAGGATTGGCCTATTTTTACACAAAGTATTCAATCTTAGGTCTGTCCATAACATAACAGTCCTAAATAAGCTGTGACCTGAAAGTCAGTAACCACACAGCTTCACCAAGAAGCATTTATTACAAAAAAATATTCAAAAACCTACAGTTGCTAGCCTCCGTTAACACAGGTGGTAAAAAAGCAATACATTCGGCCTCATCTTCCTCACGACGCTAGATAGGATCAACGTTGGAAAGAACTACCATCTTTATTTAAAATCTAAAGAAAGATGTAAGTGGACTTTTCTAACAAACTCTTTTTTAAAGTAAAAAAAATATAAACGTAAAATGAAAGAATAGCGGATATTTCGTTTAGCAACGACTTATAAAACCTTAAGAGCCTTAAGAATCAGGATCGACTTAAAAATATTGTTCGCGGCGGAACAAGATTATAGGTCCTGCCGATTTCATGCTAGCTTCATTTGGCACAGTATTAGACTTTAATGCGATAATAAGTCGCTTCGATTTATATTGTAGCGACAAACGGCCGTTACAGGTTCCCGAACAAGAGTTAGGTATGCTAGTGCAAAGAAGGGCCTGTGCGAAAAATTCCGTGGTGATGTTTTCAGGGTATTTATATCAGGGCTTAGGAGTAACCTTGCAGACGTGCTCATTGCTGCAAAGCCCAGGGACTTGCCTTCACCGCTGGCGCTCGCACAAGAGATAGAGTCGAATCATGTGAGAAATACGATCGCATGCAACATAGATAGAAGCTGGAGAGTTTCGGCGTTTAGATCAAGGGGTCATCCGGGGGAGAGGAGTCCTTAGCAATGGTATGAGCAACCAATGGGTGCAAAAAGTCATCACTTTAACATTTAACCATTTCATCCGACTACATAAGGAATTGAGAGGAGTCCGCGTGGTAGACTCTCCGTACCTAATTCCATTAACGTAAAAACCACCTTTCTTATCATTCCGAACCTATCGACATTCGATGGAATAGTCGATTTCGACTGGTCTGGTCAACTCAAATGAGGCAAGGAAGTCGAACAGATTTCCTTTCACGCCTGTGCTGACGTCAACTTCACTAACGTGGATTGTTCGGATGCACCCCCTGCAGTTGGGAATACATTTCTAAAAATTCTGAGGTACAATAAAAAAGCATTAGCGGACCCTAACGAAGCTCTGCCTTACCATACCTTGGTGGCAGCTACCAAGAGGACATCAGGGGAGTAACCTATTTATACTAAGCTATACCCATATCCCATCGGCACAGCTGTTATGGACTTTCGTAAGCTTAATGAACGAACGATACCAGACAAATAACATATGCCGAATATTTTCTTTATACTGGGAAACTTGGGCAAGGGCAAATATTTTTCGACACTAGACCTTAAATCCGGCTACCACTAGATAATACTCACAGAGAGCGTCCGTGAGAAAACTATCTGTTCGGTGAATGGGGGGAAATAAAAAATTCGGTGACTCCCATTTGTTTTGAAAAATGCGACTGGCATCTTCCGAAGGACCATTTATGACATACTGCAGCAAAAAACAGGCAAATTTTGCTATGTTTACGTCGACGATGTGATTATATTTTCACAAGATGAAGTATCACACGTCAAGTATGTAGACTGGGTCCTTAAAGGCCAGAAAATTTCAGGGCCACAACGGATTTCCGGAACCCCAAACAGTATTCGAAGTAAGGTCATTTTTGGGTCTAGCGAGCTACTACATGTGTTTCAGCAGCGAGAGCAAGACTTATTTCGGAAATAGTAAAAGAGGAAAATGGAACTGTCAGTAAAAATAGGTCACGGAAGATTCTGGTACAATTCTCTCAGGCACAACAGAAAGTTTTTCAAAAGGTACGTATTATCCTGGCATCTGAAGACGTCTTGCTTAGATACCCCGATTATAAGAAGCCATTTGATCTAACGACAGATGCTTCTGCCCATGGTATAGGCGCCCTACTGGCCCAATAGAGGGTCTTACGATTACAATGATTAATTACAATTTAAATTAAAAGGACATTGAAGGAGCAATAATTATTGGCCATTATATGGGCCCTCGGCAAACTACGACTTTTTCTGTGTGGAGCCAAAGATATAAATATCTTTACTGACCACCAACCTTTAACCTTTGCAGTATCGGAATCCAGTCCTAATGCTAAGATTAAAAGGTGGAAAGCGAGTATCGACGAATCTAATGTGAGAATCTACTATAAACCAGGCATGGAGAATTTAGTTGCAGATGCCTTGTCCAGGCAACTGCTCAATGCTTTAGAAGAACAGGACGCAGATTTGTGTGCAGCAACGGTTCACAGTGAGCTTTTACTCACTTACACCATTGAAACAACGGATAAGCCGTTGAATTGTTTTCAAAACCAAGTAATCATTGAAGAGACGCAATCCCCATCGAAAAACAGTTTCGTTCTGTTTGGGAGCAAAAGACGCCAATTTAATCGATTTTACCCACAAAGAATCGGTACTGGACGAACTTGCAGGGGTAATCATCCAAAAGGCGTAAACGCATTCCATTGCGACCTGCATACGCTAGCAATAATACAGGACGAGGTAGTTAGGAGCTTCCCATCCACAAAATGCTGACATTGCAAAAATCGTGTGCTTGACATATTGAGGGTTGAAGAAAGCAGAGAAATCCTCCAAGGTGAGCACAATTTATCCCATAAATCGTCCCAAAAGAATGTCAAATAAGTTCTCTCCGAATACTATTTTCTGAAATTGGCAAAACTGGCTAGTGAAATAGTTCAAAATTGCAAAACATGCGCACTTAGCTGTATGATAGACACCCAAAATAGCAGTAGATTGGTTTAACTCCAATTCCTTCATGGACAGTTGAAATGTTACACGTAGACATCTTCTCTCTAAGCCAACTGTGCTCCTATCTACGATCTATTTTGACAATGAACCATCATTGAATTCCACTTACGACCTTCACCATGATAACCAGCCATTTCTGCGTTAGCATTTCATATGCGCCGCCCCTGCACAGTGTCCCTAATGAGCAAGTGGAGCGCTTTCATAGCACGTTGTTGGAGCTAGCCAGGTGCTTTAAGATAGATGGTGACACGGTAGAGGTAATTTTGTTGGCCCCAGCTGAATACAACAAATTAATTTACACGGTCATCAACAAAAAACCAGTTGACGTTGTTTAAGCGCATCCAAGTGAGCTGCCGGACGAAATCCAAGACAAGATAAAAACGCACAAATTGCACTGAAGACCAGAGAAAATGCTTCTCAAAAAAAAAAGGGTCTTTCAAGTGGGCGAGAATGTCTTGGTAAAATCTATCCGGAGACTGGAAAATAAGCTCCCCTTGTGCGAAGAAAGAGCTGAAGAGGCGGACCTGGAGACCACGGTCCTCATTAAAGGGAGGGTGGTCCAAAAGGACAATATAAAAAGGCCTTATGATAAGTTCTTCATATTGAGCATTCCCTTTGGTTGTGGATTCCTCCTTACCAACATGAAATTGGTAAACAAGTCCAGATTAACACAAAGGTCCAGGGTTAAATCAATCAAGTAACTGACACCGTCAATCGGATTCGCAAGGCGGCCACAACTCACAAGGAGGCTCAGATCACTTGTATGAGTCGCTGCTGACTAGAAACAGAGTGGTAATGATTGTAGTTGCAAAACTTAATGCTCGCCATCACAATTGCGAAGATAGACGTTGTTAGTCAACACATCTTGGACCATGCGACTTAAAATCGGTTTGGCTAGATGAGCCCACCAATACCCCTGTAGGGGATCTCATGTCCGTAAAGGTACTACAATCCACGAGCATGTTACATTTTGTCAGTAAGTTCTCAAAAATAAACGTTAACGTTAACGTTACCTTAAAAATCTAGTATGATTGCTTTAATCCAAGAGACCTAATCTGCAAACATCGGCTACATGGTAAAGTTTAAATTAAAGTTGAGCTTGTTAGCAAATTTAACCTCTTCCAAGGTAAGCTCGTGGTCAAAAATTATGCAGGGCATAAACTGCATCTTGTTTTCCATTTAAGTAAAAGCGGTGGCTTGGTACAAACCAAAGCCGCCGTCCCCGTACCCAGTATCATGGCATAAGTTTGAGATTAATTTAAATACATATATTGTGAATACTAATACTTATAAATTTTCGCTGATTTATTGCACACACATATACACGTTAAGTAGTGTCAATCTTACTTCATATATGGAATAAAATTAAGTTGAATAATGTCGATTTCGTTGTATATAGAAAGTATGATTCGACACCTTAGTTTCAAAATTGTTTACTTGAACCAGGTCAGGTAGTCAGCAAAAAGCAAAGATCAGCGACCTAAAGTCAGTAAACTCTAGCGACCAGCTGAGGTGATGAAAAGTGGCACCACATTCAGCAGAAGAGTGGCGTAACATAGCCGGCATACACAGCACATTTGCGTGGCCACTATGAATGAGAATGTGAGCGCTCAGCGATTCCGTCAGCATTTTTATCAGTATAAGAGTTTTCATTATTTGTCAAATTGTAGTCTTTAAGTCAGTCTAAAATAGCCTTTGAATAAACCAGATGTACCATCAACCCATCAATTCGAAGTGTCTTCCTTTTAGTTCTCACAACTAACCATTAGTGCTAAATACACTTAATATCAAACCAACAGCATTTATTAATGCAATATCAAACCATAAAAGCTTCATAGAAGTTAACATAAACAAATAAGTATAATAAACTTATTAATTTACACACACCTACACATACAGATACACACCTCGTCGTCTTAAGGGCTGATTACATCGATGGAATTATCGCGAGTATGGCCTAGCCGAGTAATTGTGAGTGGCATAAAAAAAATATGTAAATTATTATAACTAAAAGAAAAGACAATAAACCAAAAAGAACCAAAACAACAAAGCGCGCATATATATATTGTTAATAACAGTTAAATTAAACTGTAGATTTAGGTAATGAAAATTATATATGTATATATATATAATTTAGTCTTAAGCCGCCATGAAAGCCATGAAATAAGTATATTTGAATTAAATATGTTAAATACGAGCTAAAATCTTGTAAATTGGGCACCAAACTAATTCCACACGCACTAACATGTTTAGGGAAGAATAGCATCATTAAATTCTACATGCAGGAAGGGTAAAGAAGAAGAACAGTCTCACCAAGTTCTTCACACTATCCATATTTTGAGTACAATTGAGTACAGCATTTTTATAAAAAATTTTAAAGTCAGTCCAAAATAGCCCTGCAAATAAACTGAACATATCGCCAAACTCATTAGTACGAAGTGTCTTACTTTAGTTAACTCAACTGCATTTATAAATGTCATATGGAACCAACATGCCTTTGTCAAACGATAAACATATTATTAATAACAATAATAAACTTTTTAATTTATATATTATACCTACCATCGATCTTTGAAACTTTTGGATTTAAAATGTTTGCTCGAGCCCATATCTATAAAACGTATACTAACTACATACATATGTACATATGTTAAGTTTAAGCAGTTTATACACATGCAACACAAAAATATAAAAAAATAAGTAAGAAAATTTCCTATTAGCCACAAAAACCCTTCAGTGGCCTTCTTGGTCATGATTGGAATGTAAAAACGATAGTGCGGGTTTTATGAAGTCTAAACTGGGCTTTAAAGGTATTTTCGGACAGCTTAAAAACCTGTGTGAAAATTTCTCATCGGTAGAGAAGAAATTTAATGGGAAGAAACTCATGCATAAATCTTCCAAGCGCAAAAGGCTCAATGTTAGGTGGTCATCGGATCCCATAATACCTGGAAGCGTTCCAAGCAAAGTTGATCCAAAAAATATAAATGATTTAAAATCGGTTTCGGTCTCTCCTCTAAGTTCTTGCGACATGAATAATGAAAAAATCATTTCCCTTGGATGTTCTTATCCCGATCAGTCAGTTTTTATGGATGTTAGTGGTGTTGACTTAACTCAACCACAAAATTCTAACATGCCTACTTCACCAATTGTTATGACTGATCCAAAATCGGAATTAGTACAGGAAATTATAAAAGTCCCACCGACAATCAAATCTTTGCTTAATGCTTCCCTCTAATTTAATATCGGAAGATGTCAAGGGGTCCATTAGGGCCAAATCTAATGCGACTGTTTTACCTATTAACGAGTCATATTAAGTGACAATATTGGAGCCCCATGTGAAGCTGGCTAATCGATAAACTTGATAAGTCAAAATCGATGAAACCATAATTCCCAAATTCTTCCAGCTTGAGTTACCAAAAATGGGGGAAGTGACCTCGCACAAAAACAAGCACCATAATTTTTTGAGCTATTTTTCTTCCGCCCCTTAAAAACTCGTGTTTGGAAAATCGCCTATATATTTAATAGTTTTAAAGTAAAAACCAAATTTTGTACTATGATATGCTAGGACATCCCCCAAAAAATTGTATCTACTATTTGTTGACCAAACCCATTTTAGCAGCTTCCTGTCCGATACCCCATTGTAAAATCGGATTCCCTACAGCTTAGACAGAATTTAGTATTTAAACTCATTTTTATACCCTTAACCCATGAAATGGGTAAAAAAGGGTATAATGTTTTTGTGGAAATGTATGTAACAGGCAGAAGGAAGCTTATCCGACCCTATAAAGTATATATATTCTTGATCAGCATCAACAGCCGAGTCGATTTCGCCATGTCCGTCTGTCTGTCTGTCCGTCCGTCTGTATGTATAAACGCGTCGATCTCAGAAACTACAAAAGCTAGAGACTCCAAATATTGGATTAAAGCTATCCTAATTCCTAGGCATGACAAGTTTGTTTCAAATATAAACATGTAATCGATAACAAAAAAATGAATTTCAAATTTTTGAATTGAATTTCAAAAATCTGAAAATGGGGATTGAAACTATAAGCAAAGTAATGAACTTCTGTAAAAATTTCATTAAAATCGTCCGTCTGTATGGTCAAGGGTTAAGGGTATCTTCTAGTCGAGCTTACTCGACTAGAGTCTTCTTACTTGTTTTAACTAGAGTCGCCTAATTTTGTAAAAAGCTGAAGAGCCACGCTCACAATTACCTCTCCCGTACTTGTCCTTTGCAAGCTTAATTTTGTCAAAATCAAATAAACATTAACATATTAAATGATGGAAAAAGCTAACAGTAGCTAATTCTAGTACACAGTTAGCACTGGACTTACGGAAATTTAAAAATGTTAAAAGCAATTTCATTTGAGAAAACGGAGTTAGCGTGTTGGCGAATGAAATTACATTGCGAATTTCCAATAATATATTTGGACGTAAACGTACTCTACGAGACAGTACATTCAAGTGGCCCAACGATACCAAGCACCGGCTTGTTTACGAACGGACCAAAGCCGAACGTAACCCACCTCACGCCCAACCCACGAGGGGCAAGCTGCTTGCCCCTCAGCTAGGAAGATCGCGAACATGTAGACCGATAGATTTTTTTACGAGAGCAAGTAGAAGTGTCACCATGTTAAAAAAGAAGAGCTCTTTATAAACTGAGCATAAGCTCCGAAAAGTTTTGTGGATAGCGCAGTTGTATTACAAGCTTGGAGAGAAATGAGTAAAAAA
Organism: Scaptomyza parva; assembly: GCA_035044645.1. NCBI lineage: Eukaryota > Metazoa > Arthropoda > Insecta > Diptera > Drosophilidae > Scaptomyza > Scaptomyza parva. The sequence goes on from JAWNNT010000062.1 coordinate 540,434, forward strand.
TGTCTAGTATGGCTGATTGGAACTATTCACAAGTGTGTGTAAAAAGATTATACCTATCTATGATTAGAAAGGGAAGGTAGATTTATTAGTATAAGTTTACTATAGTAAAAAGGTAGGTTAATGTTAGTATCCCAGACCCTGAGAGCAAAAAGCTGAAATTGGTTTTGCACCGGAATGGAAAAAACATAACTTGGCTTTCGACTCTTACCTTCATCGTTTTTAGGCCTGTACATGACACTTTAAGAAAACTATTCAACGTCTTCTTCTGGTCGTTTTTAAGTACATTTTCCTTCAGTCATGAATGACTGGTGCAACAGTTTTAAGCCAGGTCTTTTAAACCGCCAAAAGGCGATTTTCACAACTTGAATTTAATCCATCAGTATTTTGATTTAAACAATGAAAAAAAATATATTTAACATATCAAACGGCACCTGCTGCTAAAGCTTAATATAAATTTTAGTATTCTTTCCTCGCTGATTCTGTGAATTCTTCAGAAATGAGCAGAACGAAATAGCAGAGAGAAAAAAACAGTTTGCAGTTTTTTAAATTCTTAAAATAATGAATATTAAGCTGTTTATTTTAATTGCTTAAAAAGATATAAATTTTTTTTTGTTTTGAGATGTACTTAAAAATATATGTTTTTTTTATTTAAAGTTCAATTTACTTTTTAAAAGGTAGGTACAGGCACTAAGCAGAGAATTGAATGAATTATTTGCTCAGTGGTACAGGTTATATATATTTTTTTTTTATATATTCTTTTTTTTTGTGTATTTACTTGTGTACTTACAATTGTAGTTAAGATTTGTTAAAAAAGAATTACTTAATAATTTAGCTTAAAATTACAATCGGTGTTAGCTCAAGAATCCGGTTTAGGGGAAACGCAAGAATAGTTTGAGTTCAGAAGATCAACAGGAAAATTAAAAAAAATCTAAAGCTATCATTCTGAAAACTGATTTAATTGGTTCAGTCAATGCCTGAATATCACAGAAATGGATTTGTGTGCTGTGTTGAAAAACAACATCCAGAAGCACAGCAATCAAACAAACAATACCTAAAAAATGCACTGCCAGATACTACCAGGAAGATGGTATCTCATGAATAATAGGTTAAGAAAAGTTGCTAAGGCTGAGGCCAAAGAGGTTACAATTTTAAGGACTGTGCCAAATATGTTTTCAGTTTTCAGCTTACTATTAAGTTAACGCAATATGTAAAAAAATAATGTTTTCTTTTTATACCCTTAACCCATGAATCGGGTAAAAAAAGGTATAATGGTTTTAGTAAATTTTTAGTAAATCAGTTGAAAAACACCATAGATATGAAAAGTTGAAATAAAATAATTAACCATTAATACAACAGTGAAGGGTATCTTCTAGTCGAGGCTTACTTGACTACAGCATTCTTACTTGTTGGTTTTCTTTTTAACATGTTAAATTGAATTGTTGACTTATATTTCGATATGATGATGAGTTTGTTAACCAATTTCTCAAATATTTTAAAAGAATATTTAGAAGAATATTTTGGATGTTCAATGGGCGTTTGGCCGCGTTTGGCATAATGATTTACTTATCATCAAATATCTTTAACCATCTGCATAGCATTTCCTCTTAAGTCGTACCTGACTGATAGCTTTGTTAGAAGAGAAAAATTAAACGTCCGCCCCATTACACTATGGGGCATTTTGCCGAAAATCGGGCATTTAATCAGTTTTCACATGTGCTAAAATCAAAAAACTTTTAATGAAATTATGTTGTAAATTGATCAAAGTTTAATTATCCATAACAGTTATGTTAAGTTAACAGACCCCTGTTATGTTGTTAACACTCAAAGTCAGCTGTTGTCACCGAAAAAAAAACGCTCTGTTAAAGTGAAAAAATAAACATTGCCCAAAATTCAATAAATATAATAGTTAACAAACAGCAAACAACAAATTGGTAATGGAACTGAAAAATATGGGTTTCTACTATACGTTTTGCATCATTTGTTTCTCATTTTGTTGGTTGGTTTGTTTTTTTTTGTGTATTTAAAAAGTGCCTTTCACTGGAAATTTTTAGATATAAATTTCAACTTTTCATGGACTTATACAAAATTGTTAACACTTGTTAGTAAAACGCTTACCACCATTTTATAGTGCTATTAATTCTTAATTCAGGGCATATAATCATATTATGCACTTTTTGCCACTTTTTGAGAAATTTAAGTTTTAAGAGCATAACCTCAGTGTAAAAATAGCAAAACTGTTTAAATATGCCACATACACTAAAATACCTATCTAAGTTAAATGATACTGTTTTGTTATAATAAGATAAAAATATATCATAAAAATGTTTATTAATTGTAATTTTAAGCCGAAATTTTACGATTAGGAACGAGTTTTCCGCAGATTTGTTTAAATATTTTTCGATTGTTCCTATGAGAGCCATATGATATAGTGATCGAATATTGCTCATATTTTGCACAAATACGAAAAGCTTCATAAAACATATTTTTGTTGAGTTTCGTGAAGATAGTTAAAAAAATAACAAAGTTTTTATGTGAGAAACCGTATTACGACCGATTGATTCTATTGGAGCTATAGGATATAGTTGACCGATTTGAACCGTTTTTTGACAAGGTATTAGTATCATTATAAAACTTTTAATTGTTTCAAAAGTTTCATTAAAGTACGGTCAAAATTAAGAAATTTGCATACAATAAAATAATGAATAAAGGGGCGGTGACACGCCTCTTTTCGTAAAGCAAAAAACCAAATCGAAATATTTTTGGTTTTTCTCGAATTATTAATAAATGCCCGATTTTCGGCAAATATATACAAATACATAGTGCATTAGAGCGGCTGATCCTTAGGGTAGTCTCCTTGGTTTATTCTTATACATGCTATACACTGTTGATTTTCCGTTTTCGCTAAAAGACAGCACATTTCTTGTCACAGATGGCAGATGACACTATACTCCTTGGTTTATATATTTGCACAATAGCTTATGAATTCAGAACTTACAAATTATATTATCAAAAGCATTTTAAGAGAGAACGTTTTAGATGGACGTTAGTATAAATAAAAAAAATTTGTTTATTTCCCTGCCGAGTAAGCTTATCACCTCAATCTTGATCAATTATCTGACCAGCGCATAAACAAAGATAGTAATGGCTCTTACATGTTCATTTACTTTTCTCAGCGTGAGCAACTGGTTAGGCAAATTTCCCTGATGAAACCAGATTGCAAGCTGTAGGAGCTGAGACACTAAACTGTTTTTAAATAAATCGTCAGAAGTGTCACAGCTTACATTGATGTATATACATATGTATGTATATTTGTTATCACCAAACATTCAATAAAATATGTCATCGCGATGGGCTGTGGTTGCATTGGTAGCAAAGAACAACTGTATGTTTTTGCAAAGTAACAAGAAAATAGCAGTAAGTAATAAGAAAGTTGCAGTTTGAGATGAATAAAAAATACCGACTATGCATTTGGGCAAAGCTTTTACGCATATACACTATAACACGCCTTAAAGTGAGCAGAGTCGAGCAAAAAGTTCAAATACCTGTCATATCCGTATTTCCCAAGATTTCTCAAAAACTCCAACAAACCATGGTAGGTACACATATTTATCACCAGAATCAATATTTGACCGCAATGCACTTGGGATTGCCCACCGGCAGGGTCGGGCTATGTCAAATATTACCCTAATTTTAGGTCTGCGTGCTATAAAATCCCGGGTTATGGGTATAATAGACTAATCCTTTGTAGTTAGATCAGGTTTATCCTGCATCTTGGATAGAATCAGCCAACAAGGACCATGGGCAAGCGAATAATCGAAACTCAAAAACCGAGGAAACTTTTATAAGTGCAAAAAAATAGGCACTGGGATGACGTTCCCCAAAATTCATTTGGACAAGGATTTGAATTCCTGGCACATAGTCAACTCTGAAGGCGGGTCCAAATTCAACATTTATGGCTCAAACGGACCGCTTTATGTGTGGCGTCGGTCCAGTACTGAGCAAAATCCCAAACACTTAAATACAACATTCAAGCACAATGGAACAAGTGTCATGGTATGGACATGTAAGTGGTCAACCGGTATATAAAGGATATCATACTAAGTATTAACATCCAAATTTGTGGTCTTATACGCCAAACATTTTACTTTTTTAAGTCTGCTTATAATAAGCTGTGACCTGTATTTTGGATATGTTTTCAGTTTTTTGATAATTATTATATTAACGCAATATTTAAAAAAAAATAAAAGTTAATTTTTTAAATGTGTTTTTTCATGCTTCTCAAGAATGCTAAGCGTATTACTCGCTATCGGGAAACTTTCCTTAAAGAATGTCTTATTGTTTTTCCGCACAACTAGCTCCCAAAATTGGCAATGCATTATCATATCAGCTTAAAAATAGAGATGTCATTACAAATGGCAAGTCAGCAAACACGAAACGAAACAAACTGAAATATTTACTTAGTTACATACTTAAGTCTAATGTTATCTTGCAACATTATGCATGAATTTCTTAGGTACCTTATATATTATTGATTAGCAACAACAGCCGATTCCATGACTGCTCGGCCGTTCATCTATCCGTTCGTCTGTATATAATAATGAGCGGATCTCAGAAACCACAAGAGCTAGAGACTCCAAATACATAGATATAAGATCTCGTATTCCTAAGCAGTACAAGCTTTTTTAAAATTTTCGATAACTTTTCTGGTGTACGTTTAACAATTAAATCATATATTTCGAAAACTTGAAAATGGGGTTTAAAAACATTGACATAATAACGAAAATTGGTGAAATTTTTAGAAAAATAAATAAATTTTGGGTATAATTAGACTAATTATATATTATCTGCATCTCGAGTGCAACAAGCCAAAAAGAACTAATGGCAAACAGACTGCCATTGAACAATGAATAATCGCCCAGTAACACTTTAAATTTGCTTATTCTTATCGCCAAATAGCTCAAATGGTCAATCTGGGGTCATTAACTGTGTACAATATCATTCAGTGCTTCGCACACAAAAATCAGATAGGGGCATAATGGCACCAAACAAAATTTTCACCAAACATGATAAGCGAAAGATCATCAGGAATCTAAAGGAAAATCCTAAGCTATCGGCCTAAAAACTGACTTAGCCGGTTCAGGATGAAATGGTGAAAGAGTGCGGTGTGAAAGTTTGGCATATACCGGCGTCGGTATAGAAAATGAAAATTTATACCAAGTGCGAAGAAGCTGAGAAAACGACGAAATTTCAAACCTTGCTTATTTGGAACTGCCCCCATCTGCTTGTTTCACTAGCCCAGTCTTCAGATTTAATTGTTATTTAAAAATTTGTGGGCTCGGCTGGAAATTAACATCTGGAAGCACAGCATTTAAAAAACAAGTAAGAATGGAGAAGCCTCCTTCTCCCTGTTACATACATTTGCACAAAACCATTATACCCTTTCTTACCCATTCCATGAGTTAAGGGTATAAAAACAGGACCTCAATAAGCCCTCAATAATAACAGTAACAGAAAGTAGTTAAGACTAATGGATTTTATACTAAGATTTTATTTGCAAAAAATGTTACATTTTACACAATAAGCTGTGACATATTTTTATACCCTTAACCCATGAAATGTGTAAAAATGGTATAATGGTTTTGTGCAAAAGTATGTAACAGGCAGAAGGAAGCTTCTCCGACCCCATAAAGTATATATATTCTTGATCAGCAGATTTTGGATATGAGCTCTCCTAATCCCTAGGCATAGCAAGTTTGTTTCAAATTTTCGATAACTTATCCGGTTTTCGATATACACCTGAAATCGATTACAAAAAATCTTGAAATCGAAAACTTTGAAAATATTAGCAAAATAATGAACATCTGTGAAATTTTTATTAAAATCGGTTAAGAAATTATCATTGGTACAGAAGTAGACAGCCATATGTGTATGTCTTTTAGTCTGACCGACTGTCCGTCTGTATGGTCAAGGGTTAAGGGTATCTTCTAGTCGAGCTTACTCGACTAGAGCATTCTTACTTGTTTTAGATGTATTCTAATAAAGTTTCATTTGTTTATTTTTCTAGCTTAAGCTTAATAGCTTTTTAAATATTGTTCTCGACTCTGTTCAAAATGAGCTTTTAGGCACTTATAACAAATTGCTTTTATTCGGCCTGTCAAGTATAATTTACACTCAAAACTTTTTTGTCGTGATAGTAGAATCTCTTAAAAATGGAACTAGTTTGCATAGAAACAAAAGGAGCGACAGACATCACCATATCGATTCAGTTCGCGATACTGATCAATAATATATATATATTTTATGGGGTCGGAAATTCTTCCTTCTGCCTATCACATACTTTGCACAAAGCCATTATAATCTGTTTGAACATTTTATAGCTTAAGGGTATAAAAAACGTAAATGCGTGTACCCTATGATCAGCATTCTATACTTTTAACTTTATATTTCTATTGTTCTCTTTGTTACATACAAAGTAAGACGATATATACTCTTCCTTCTCGTAAGTATGCCTACGAAAAGAAAGTTATCTGTAAATTTTACAAAACGTCAAACCAGTTAAAATATACTTGATTGTTTCTATGGAAAAATGATGAAACCTTAGTAACCCATTTGTTTAATACAAAAGGCTAAACCTAAACGTTTCGACAGGCACAAAACAGAAAAATGAATATAAGCTCAACGATTAGGTATGTCTTAAGTCTTACAACACACTTAATTTAAGAAATTTAGTAAAATCATCTTGAAATGTTTAATTTAGTTGGTGCAACATCTATGAAAGCAATAGCATCATAAATGTGGGTCCCGACGTTATCTGCCTGCGAGAGGGCAACTTGCTTAAATTTACCCAGATGTCAACACTTGCTGTCACGTATTTCAGGGCAGAAACTGTTGCTGCTGGCCTGCATATAAGCGTAATTGCTGGTCACAATCGCTTTCCGCTCTTTGGATTTGCCGAGAGTGTCCTACGCCCTAATATATACATCTATAAATATCCGGAGTTGACCAAATTTTCGACTATGCCGTGTAAGTAAATAGCGTGAAATATTTCAAATCAAGCAAGTGAAAATATGCCCAGCAAGGGTCGGGTGGTGGTAATTGTGGCGTGTTACTAAGTTTGTAAACCCTTTACTCATGATATGGGTAAAAGGTATAACGATTTTGTGAAAAATTATGTAACAGGCAGAAGCAAGCATGTCCAACCGTATAAAGTATACATATGATCAGTATCAACAGCTGAGTCGATATAGTCATGTCTGTTTTTAACCCTTGACAGACGGTCGGGCTGACAGACATACACATATGTACATACTTGTAATACAATGCCGATGTCCGGACAGACGACATGGCTATATCGACTCGTCTGTTGATGCTTATCGATAATATATAGCATAGAAGATACGTATAGAAGATACGCTTAACTCTGACTATACAGACGGACAGATGGTCGGGCTGACAGACATACACTTACGTGCACTACAATGGTTGATAGTTTCATATCTCCAGTGATTCTCAACCGATTTTAATAAAAGTTTCACAGATTTTTCTTATTTGGTTAATTAATCAATCCCCATTTTCAAGTTTTTGAAATAAAAAATTTTGTTATTAATTATCTGTGTATATCGTAACTGGAAAAGTTATCGAAAATTTGAAATAAAGTTGTCCTGCCTAGGGATTATAAGAGCCCATATCCAAAATTGAGACCTTTTGTAGGTTCTGATATTAAAGCGTTCATACATGTAGGCGGACAGACGGACGGACAGACGAACATGGCTATATCGACTCGGCTGTTGATGCTGATGAATAATATATATACTTTGTCGGCTCGGAGAAGCTTCCTTCTGCCTTTTACATACTTTTGCACAAAATGCTTAAGATTCGTCACTTCGCTTGTAACGTAACGAACGTGATTTTTTTTTGTGTGCTTTGATTTCGTTTTCTTCGTATTTTATGTGTTTTATCGGTCTTTAATTCGCCTGACTTTGAACACAGTTTTGAATAATAATAATATCTAAAGATATTTAGGGTTATTAAATAGTTTTGAAGAGATAACTGCACTGATAGTTCTGTAAATGAAATTGAAATAGGAATAAATAAATATATAAGTTTTTATGAAAAAAGAAAAGAGTTGGATTCACTCTAAACAAATTAACTACACAATAAATGCTTCTTACAAGACAAATAAAACGTATCGATGGCTGAAAATGCAACAACAACGGAGTAAGCTAACCGCGATCAACACCAAGCTATAAGAGTGTGTAAGAGAGTATGAAAGACAAAAACAATTGTTTGCACTGAAAGTACAAGCAGCACGAGCAGAAAATTTAATTGACCGCAAGAGTAAAAACACAAATACAAACAGGTAACAAGGCACTAGTCCTTTGACCCTCGAACATAAAAAGAGAATTGCGGATTTTATGAAGAATATACTACAAAGAAGAAAAATTGGCCTTTGATATCATCTGGCCCTCCGGGGGTTGATTCAACTAACATTCTTTTAGTTTCTGATAGTTCAAAAAGATAACAACGTACTTCTTACTGGGCAATCAGAATATAAGAGGTATTTAAAATAAACTTAGTGGTTTATATCTTTGCAGGCATTTTTTTAATTTCCACGCCGTTGCCTTAACTAAAACATGGTTAAGACAAGGCATCCTTAACACTGAAATTCAATGCACCAAAAACTATTTTTACAAAAAAAATACAAATTAAAAAAACCGCACTCTACGGCGTGGTGGTATGCATATTTCTTGTTGATGCAGACAGTAATATTTGATGAATATTCAAATTTACAATTTGTTGCTCTTATGTTGTGTTTTCAAGGAATTGGAATTTTTCTATCTTGCTCATATATACCTATTTCTTCAGACAACTCTGTGTACGATGTACATTTGTTTGCTAATCATGCCATGCCATGCTCTCCGATCGCGACTTCCTGATAGTCGTAGTGGCTTTAACATTTCTGAAACCACTTAGAACTCCAGTCCTGAACCATGTGCTTTAACCCCCACGGCTCATAATGAATTTTTAACCTATATCATATCCCGAATGCTTATACCATCCAACGTTAGAAGTGATGATCACTATACCTACTCAAGCGAAATATTATGAAGTAAAACCATTAAATCGTGTTCGTCAATTTCGCAAAACCATTTTTGAACAACTAACTTGGCTATTACCCCAGACTGATTGGTTTCGCCGCTACTGCGACTTGAATGTGGCAATCAGTGTTCTTTACATTATTCTCCTTATTTGATTTGTTGTCCCAGTTGGTATGGATTGTTGGGCCTGCATGAGTTTCTCGCGAATTAACAATTCTTAACAAGTAAGAAGACTCTAGTCGAGTAAGCTCGACTAGAAGATACCCTTAACCCTTGACCATACAGACGGACAGATGGTCGGGCTAACAGACATACACATATGGCTGTGTAGTTCTGTACCAATACTTGATGGTTTCATATCTCCGGTGTTTCTCAACCGATTTTAATGAAATTTTTACAGAAGTTCATTATTTTGCTTAAAGTTTCAATCCTCATTTTCAGTTTTTTGAAATTCAAGATTTTTTTGTTATCGATTACATGTGTATATCGTAAACCTGAAAAGTTATCGAAAATTTGAAAAAAACTTGTCATGCCTAGGGATTAGGAGAGCTCATATCCAATATTTGGAGTCTCTAGCTTTTGTAGTTTCTGAGATCGACGCGTTCATACATACAGACGGACGGACAGACGGACGGACAGACGGAAAGACAGACGGACATGGCTAAATCGACTCGGCTGTTGATGCTGATCAAGAATATATATACTTTATGGGGTCGGAGAAGCTTCCTTCTTCCTGTTACATACTTTTGCACAAAACCATTATACCCTTTTTTTTACCCATTTCATGGGTTAAGGGTATAAAAATATAACAATCAAAATTATTCAAGTGGTTTGAGAAAAACTAACTAACAAATTGCTTTGCCATACCCGTGTAATATAACGTGACCTACAAGTCCTTAAGCCCATTTTCTCCCCGGGTCCAGACTCTTAAAGCCTTTGCACAAATTGATCAGTCTAACGTTAAAGGTATGCTCTTTTTAAAAAATTTAAAAAGAGTCGCTTATTATACCTCAATTGTTCATTACTATAGGGATATATCAAAACTGTCTGCTATACCAAATATCTTTGAAATCCTGATCACTTCCCATCTGCAGCATCTTTGCAAATCTATTATGTTGCCCTATAAGCACATATTTATGAAACAACGATCTAGTATCACTAACTTGTTAGGATCTAAATTAAAATAGGGGCTACCAAGGTAAAATGCAAAGAGACGTTATTTACACTGACTTCAGTAAAGCTTTTGATGACGTTAATCACTATCTCTTAATTCATAAATTGAAACTCTTGGGTTTTCCACGACACCATAAAGTTTATATATTCTTCATCAGCATTAACAGCCGAGTCGATTTAGCCATGTCCGTCTGTCTGTCCATCCGTCTGTCTGTATGTATGAGCTCGTCGATCTCAGGAACTACAAAAGCTAGAGACGAAAACTTGAAAATGGGGATTAAAACTTTTAGCAAAATAATGAACATCTGTGAAATTTGTATTAAAATCGGTTCAGAAACACGGGAGATATGAAACCATCAAGCATTGGTACAGCGGTACACGTACATATGAGTGTGTCTGCCGTCTGTCCGTCTGTATGACCAAGGGTTATATTCTAGTCGAGCTTATTGGACTAGAGCCTTCTTACTTGTTTTTTTATGAAACTAATATTGCTAGTAATATATAGTATTAGAAATGTCTACTTTATAACAAGAAAAAATTTCACCGTTATCTACATTTTTTTCTTTTATAGGTTCTGTGCTGACTTATACAATGCTTAGATTTTCCGATCTCGATCTACTTATTGGAATCGGTGGATATCCGAGGTATCCAATATGTGTGTTTAACTATCGTACCAGCACAATGATCTTGGAGCATTCAACATTTATAGTCACACGCCAATTTTCATTAGTATTAGGCACTGGCAGTTTTCCATTAATAGTGCAATATGACAAGATGGAAATGCGCATTTTATGCTATGAGATGTGCTATGTGGAAAAGGATGCATATTTGCATCTTGTGTCTGAGGTGGAAATTGGCAAGAACTATGTGAAATCCGCTCAGCACTTCATGTGCTTTAGCGATGACAATGTGCTTTATGTAATCAACGACTATGGTGAGTTCTCTCAGGTTGACATCGCCTGTTTCGCCATTAAGCAGCGCTGGTCACCCACCTACATAAGCGACGGAAATGCCAACGAGGTATATACACGTCCTCACTCGCTTACATTTCACCGAATGGGATTTCTTATCTCGAATAGTAATATGGGATTTTATATTAAGAAGAAGGCTGGCAATTTTACCGTCGAATGGACAATTGATCAGGGGTTGGCACAAATTACTTTATTTATTAGCAATCAAAATGGAGAACTTTATGGCTTACGAGAGCTGGGCAGCATTGATCAAGTGGTGGTCGAAGAGAATGAGGGCAAACTGAAGCGTGTTATTGTTTCCGGCAAACCAGTGTTGGCATTCCGTACTCTGTCTTGCTTCAAGGAAGAGTGCGTGCTAGTGTTGCATAACGACGGCATTGCGATAATGGATTTACCAACCGGTAAGACGATAGCCAGTGTGGCAATTCCGATGACCTGCGCCATATGCACGCATCGTAGTAACCCATATGTGATGGTAGGCACAGTTGATGGAGGCCTAGTGCTAATACATTTTGAGAAACCGTCAGCGCCAAACATCGTCTATGAAGTTAATTGCGATTCTGCGGCGGTTTTTGCTATGGATTTGCACGACAACTGTGCTGTTTTCCAGGATCAGGCTAAGGCACTGCATATTGTGAATATAGAATATCGCCCTCCTAAAATGATGTACTATTTTGCCATCGATGATGATCAGATAGTAAAACAGGTGTTTGTGCATAGTTTCCTGTTGGTCGAGGGGCCGCGTCTTTTGGTGATGATATCGCGCGATAGGAGCGTGCAAAAACCGGGCTATGCTGATGAGATGTGGATATACAATTGGGGCAAGGACAGGCGACTGCATAGACGAGAATTGATATTGCCCAACACATATATTGCATTCATCGTACAGCCGCCCATGGGTCGTTGGGTGCTAGTAGAAATAGTCGCAGTAGTCAAGGATAGCGCCGTATTCGATCAGTATGTGCTTAACGAGAGCAGCGAACTTCAGTGGATTGCTTCAATAGAATCGGCTCACTTTGGACATATTATTGATGTCGGCATGACAAAACATCTGCTTACATGGGGCGCTGAAGGCATTATGATTCACTTTCGTCAGCACAAGCGTTCCAAGAAGCCATTTATGATGTCTCGCTTTATATCACTATTCTTTCGGCCTCATTACTTGTTGCGAGCCAGAGAGTGCTTTAATTCCAAGTAGGTTTTTTTATTAACCTAACCTTTTTATACCCTTAACCCATGAAATGAGTAAAAAAAGGGTATAATATTTTTGTGCAAATGTATGTAACAGGCAGAAGAAAGCTTCTCCGACCCCATAAAGTATGTATATTCTTGATCAGCATCAACAGCCAAGTCATGTCCGTCTGTCCGTATGTATGAGCGCGTCGATCTCAGAAACTACAAAAGCTAGAGACTCCAGATTTTGGATATGAGCTCTCCTAATCCCTAGGCATGACAAGTTTGTTTCAAATTTTCGATAACTTTTCAGGTTTACGATATACAGATGTAATCGATAAAAAAAATTTCTTTAATTTCAAAAAACTGAAAAATAGTATTGAAACTATAAGCGAAATAATGAACTTCTGTAAAAATTTCATTAAAATCGGTTAAGAAACACCGGAGATATGAAGCCATCAAGCATTGATCCAGTAGTACATGTACGTATGTGTATGTCTGTCAGCCCGACCGTCTGTCCGTCTGTATGATCAAGGGTTAAGGGTATCTTCTAGTCGAGCGTACACGACTAGAGCCTTCTTACTTGTTTTAATTGGTTAACAAAATGGGAATACTTGTATTGTGCAATGTATAATCGCAGATTTGGTAATTAACTTTTTCTAAGCCCTGGGCAGAACGTGTTTGTTTCAACTTATCAATAACTTGCTGATTTACACCAGAGAATGTGTTATGTACATTATATTATTTAATCGTTGATTTACACAAAGAATCAATAACAATAAAATTTTAAATTTTACAAGCATAAAATTTTTTTTTAAATCCGTAAATTTTTATTAAAATCAATTGACGAAACATCGGAAATATGAATTATGAAGCGTTGATGCAGTTGTGCAGGCATGATCGCATGTGTCTAGGGCTCAGGGTATCTCCGAGGCGATATTATTTTTCTAGAACTTTATTGTTTTAGTACAAATTTTTTTTTTAAATCTCTTTTAATACAAGCAATTTTACTTTTGTGCAATATTTTTAGATGCCAAAGGTACCATTGTATATTGGTTTTGGGCAAAGTCCGTCATGGTGTCTGTTCGTCTGTATAAACGCACGTTTCGACACTGATTAAACTAAAGACTTAAAATTTTGCAAGTGTCTTAATCTATGGTCGGGTCTAAAAAGCATGATGATTACAGGTGCCAAGAATTTAAGCTAGAAAACCAAATATTATGCCAAATATTATAACAATCCAAAATAAAAAGTGCATTAACCAGTAAAATTAAAATCATCCACAGTTTTGACAGTTTTTTAAAAAAAAAACCTTAAGTGGAAGCTACTGCACAAATTAATCTATGTTTACGCTTGTCACTATGCCCGAAAAATTAAGGGTATATATAATAATTACAATATAAATAAATATATCTGCATTTATTATCATTATTTATTTTGGTTGTAAGATAAGAAGATAGTTATTGGAATATTTTCCTTACAGGTACCTGATAGTTTTGTACGCCAATAATGTGTTATTAGTAAGTCGCCTGCCCTCCCTGGCCGACAACGTCAAGGAAAACAGTGAAATAGATGTCCCAGAAAAATTCATTGTGCAGCAAACGAAATTAGTGTCAAGGCTTTTTATTCCAGCCACAGTAAAATTGGAGGTAAAGGAGGAGTACCTACTGGCTGATGTGTTTAAAAGAGACAAGGTTCTTCAAATGATACAAGATTTTTCATCAAAAGTGACAGCTCTGATCGATTACGACATTTCCGTAACCGGTAAATCGAAAGGGATTTTCAAAAAGTTTTGCTACCACTACAAATGGCTAGAGGCGTTAACGCAGGAGGCTCACAAACTGTGCGACTTAGAGCGTGAATCACTTATGCGTGCCATCCAGGATCAATCTCGTATACGGGATTGGATAATGCAGCTGGTGACGCACAATGCTGTCAGTATTAATTATAAAGTACGTTCAATTTTTGCCGATGCGAACTTTGAAAGTTTTGCCATGTCACGTAAGACAAATATGAAAGTATTTGATAAATATCGTTTTTATGACCTGGAGGATCATATGAGACTATCTTTACTGTCCATTGAAGACATGGGCGAAGACCCGGTACATGGTGAAGACAAGCTTGACCTGAGCAAGACGGCGTTTAACAATATAAAACTCTATGTGGTGGCAGGACCTAGTGTTTATGATCACATGATGGCTTCTCAATTCCAGATGCAATGTAAAGAAATTGTCACATCGAATCAGATTTTTAATGATAATTGCAAATATCGTTTTTATCTCATTGATCCCTTAAAGCAAGAGTTCAATAAGCACTTTCACGAGGCTCAGCAATTAAAGCGAGAGACCATTGACAATGTGCTCAACACGAATGGTGTGCTCAATCGAATTTATGATAATATGAATTGCATGCTGAGACTACTCAATATGGATTTATTTCAGCCACCTGAACTTACTGTACCTACACTGGCTAAGGATGAGGTCATTAAGTGCATTATGGAGGTAGATGATTCGGAGATCAAGGCAATCAATCGACGCAAGCCGAAAACTATAGATACAGGCGGAAAGCGAGGTCGACTTTTGCTTTGGTCTGTGGAGTTTTGGACACGAGCACTTATCGTCATGATGGATGGTGTTATTGAAAAACTCTGGGAGGAGGAAATCAAAAAGGATATACCCGTACCCGAATTTATGCTCAAAAAGCAGCCACATGAGTATTCACTGGAAGACCAAAAAATATTTCGAGCTTACGAGGAAGCTGTGCGTCTACTCGAACAGGATCGTCGCAAGTATCTGCGTATTTTAAACGAGAATGAAGCTAAAACACTGGTGTTGAAGACAAAGCAAATTCTTAAGCTAAACCAACGAGTAGCCGAGCTAATGCTTCTCAAACACAAGTACGATTTTGCACACAAGCAAAGCCGTGTACGGATGCTTAACCTGGTAACGACCAGCAACTTACGCGATCAGCTGCGCGAGAAAATTAAAAGATTACGCAGCGACATTGATAAGCTGAGTGAGTACATAAAACGATATTCCAACCTTCTCGACTTTTGGGAAAGGGCACAGCAAGATGTTCGTGCTCGCCTCGAGGCACAACAAACCAGAGATCGCGCTTTTGAGCGACAATTTCGCAGTAATTTTTTAAACTCAGTGCCACATGCCGCTCATGAGATGACAAAGCTCTTTAAGAAGCGACCAAAACTACCTAATAAAGTTTTTAGCTCATCACTAATTTGTAGCGAAGTCGCTCAGCGCCTGAGCGCCAAGCAAACCCAACGTGTTGCATTCCCCATGCCCAATGAGATAACAGAATTTCTTTTGTATATTGCCGATAATGACGCTCCGAAATATTGTCCATCATCTGTTGATGCCAAAGCTTGGGATGCATTTGTAAAATTACGCCGGCAAAAAATTGAGAGCGAGCTGCGACTCAAGGGGATAAGCCATCAGTTAGTGGACAGCCAAAGTGCCTGCAATGGTCTTAACAAAGAGATCGCCGGTCTTAGGGATACCAAGGCTCAGACACAAAGAGAAATGGAAGAAACAATTCAGCACTATGTAAGTTTCTCATTGTCACGTTTTACGCTTTCTTTTGTTATAAAATAGGTTTTTTTTAGATACCAGTCATTTTCGATGCATTTTTGTGAGCTAAGCACCATAATATTATTCATATTTGTGTATCAATTTATAAAAAAACGCTACACAGGGTTTTAAGTACCTTTTTATACCCTTAACCCAGTGGCTCCCAAACTTTTTTGTCTACCGCCCACTTTGAGAATAAATATTTTTTTAGCGCCCCCCAACCTGAGCGCAGTAGGTAACATACAACGGCGCTTAGGTCTCAAGTTAACTCTTACGGGCTCTTTCTGGGTCTCTTACCGCCCCCCTTCAGACCTGCAGCGCCCACAAGGGGGCGTTATCGCCCACTTTGGGAAACACTGCCTTAACCCATGAAATGGGTAAAAAAAAGGGTATAATGGTTTTGTGCAAAAATATGTAAGAGGCAGAAGGAAGCTTCTCCGACCCCATAAAGTATATATATTCTTGATCAGCAACAACAGCCGAGTCGATTTAGCCATGTTCCTCTGTCTGTCTGTCTGTCCGTCCGTCCGTCTGTCTGTCTGTATGTATGAACGCGTCGATCTCAGGAACTACAAAAGCTAGATACTCCAGATTTTGGATATGAACTCTCCTAATCCCTAGGCATAGCATGTTTGTTTCAAATTTTCGATAACTTTTCCCGTTTACGATATACACATGTAATCGATAACAAAAAAATCTTGAATTAAAAAAAACTGAAAAATGAGGATTGAAACTATAAGCAAAATAATGAACTTCTGTAAAATTAAACATTAAAATCGGTTAAGAAACACCGGAGATATGAAACTATAAAGCATAGGTACAGAAATCCACAGCCATATGTGTATGTCTGCCAGCCTGACCATCTGTCCATCTGTTTAGCCAAGGGTGAAGGGTATCTTCTAGTCGAGCTTATTCGACTAGAGTCTTCTTACTTGTTTCTCCCTAATCTGAAGTGCTAAAAATATAATATAGCCTTAGCATGTGGTTTAATGCAAACATTACAAAAGCGCAAAAATTAAAAGAAAATAGTTATTAAAGTGGGGTTAAGTACAAGACTATTATATTTGGTACGCACAAAAGTACATCAGTGACTCAGATAAACGAAGTTCATTTGTAGATATGTATAATTAAATGATCTATTTTGTCTAATCTTTATAAAAAAGTCAAAGTCTTTGTGCAAAATTGAATTACTTACAATAGTTTACATCTCAGCAATAGTTTACAACTCACCAATAGTTGGCTTTTAATCTAATTAGTACTGGCAAAACCCGGTTAATATTGGTGACGAATGCTTACTTAGTTTGGCTATTATATTTTCAATATCAAATATCGATAAAAGCTTAAAAACAATTTACATTGTCAATTGTCAAACGAGTTGTTTAAAAACGGTCAAAATTGGGAAGTAGTAATTAATACCTTTATGAGCTTAAGCCGAACTTCTTGACGAATAATAGTCATTTTCTGTGCCAGCGTAATCTGCGGCGCATTCAGTTCAATGAATCTTCTGCACATACTTTCGTACTCAGATTTCAATCTAGTTTGCTGTCTTATGTGAACCCCAATTACTTAGCAGATTTCCAAGTTCAGATGTTAAAAGTTGCAAGTTCCACCTCAATCAAGAGAGAAGCTGAAAATATCATATTCAATTTTTTTAAATTCAAGATTTTATTGTTGTCGATTACATGTAAACCTGAAAAGTTATTGAAAATTTGAAACAAACTTGCAATGCCTAGGGATTAGGAGAGCTCATATCCAAAATCTGGAGGCTCATGGCTAAATCGACTCGGATTACGGATAAAGAGGATGGATCCAATATTGGTAACTGTTGTGCGAAAACTGTTGAGTTACGGTCAACCGCAATTTTTTTTTTTTTTTGGGGGGGGGGGGGGGGCATTATGCTTAGGCGTGGCATTAAACTTTAAGAGACGAGAAATTTCGATCAAATAACATTCACATCAAGTGATAATTAATAAGGAAGAAACCTTGGAAATAATATATTATTATCAACTGAAGCCGGCTTAAGATCGAATAATTTAATATTTGGCTAGGGCAGTGGCTCGCAAGCGAGATACATCAAAAAATTAAAGGTTACTTTTTAAATGTGTCAAATTGGCCATAAGACAAATTGGTGATTCGATATTATAGCACTTGCAATTTTTTGGTTGACCTTGATCACTTCAAGGTGTGACTTACTGTATATCGCCTTGATTCCGCTTGTTTTTGGAAAAATATTTGGAACGTTCGTAGATCGAGAAACCAAAGCAAGACCACAAAATAATTATTATTTTTTTTTTCTTAATTATTGGACGTATGTAAGTATGTACTAACGGTTAGTAAATTCAAGTGGCCCAACGATACCAAGCACCGGCTTCTTAACGCGCGGACCCTAGCAAAAAGCAACCCCCCTCCCAGCAAACCGATCGAAGGGCGCACTGCGTAGCGTGTGGTTACGAAGATCGCGGACAAGTAGGCAAATGACACATGACTAGTTTTTTAAGAGAGCAAATAGGAATGGCATTATGTATTAAAAAGGAAACGATCTTTCCTGTGTTGCACATAAGATACGAAAGGGGTTATGAATAGCACAGTAAAAATAACAAGCTTGAAGAACTATAGGTAAAAAATGTATAGTATTTTTAATATGATCTGCAAAGTTAATTTGGTTGATTACTGAAGAAGAATCAATTTCACCATTTATTAATTTATGGAAAAAGGTTATTGCAAGCAATGTTCTACGGTTAGAAAGAGAGGGAAGATTTATTAGTAAAAGTTCACTATGGTAGGAAGGTAAGTTAATGGTATTATCCCAATTAAGACCCCGAAGTGCAAAGAGCAAATTGTTTTTGCACCGATTCTATTCTATCCTGATGAATCCTGTATTTGGGATACCATCGACCAGCGCTTAATGAACCCTAAGGCACCTGATGCACGATTTGTAATTGAAGATATATGCTTGTCAAACTTAAGCTTTGGGTCCATTAAGATACCCAAATCCTCAACCAATTAAATCCGATCAAGTGGTTGGTTTTCCAGAAGATATGTATTGAAACGGGGCCTTCGTCTGTAAAAAGACATAACTTTACATTTACTGCAATTGAGATGCAATAAATTTGTTCTGCATCAACTTTGAAAATTGTCTAAGTCACTTTGCAGTTTATGACCGAAGAGAAGTGTTGCAACCGACATGCATAATTTTACATCATCAGCATACATCAACACCCGAGAGTGATTTATTGCGGACGGAAAGTCGTTTATAAAAAGTGTAAATATTAACGGTACAAGGTGACTTCCTTGAGAAACACCAGAGGTGACCTGAACCGCTTGAGAAAGTGAGCCATTAAATAATACCCTCTGAAATCTAAAGGTTAAATAATATTTAGTCCAAAGAGTGAGACTATTGGGAAAGCCCAATAGTTGAAGCTTATAAATTAAAAGTGTCAAAAGCCTTACTTAAATCAGTGTAAATAACATCAGTGTGAATTTTTTGTTCAATGCCTTTGATAACAAATGATGTGAGTTCTAGCAAGTTAGTAGTGGTAGATCTATGTTTCATAAAATCATAGATTTACAAAGATGTTGAAGATGACAGGTTATTAGTTTCTCAAAAATCTTAGGAATAGCAGACCACTTGGAGATACCCCTAAAGTTTTCAGCATTCAATTTGCTTCCTTCTTATGCGAAGAAATAATATATGTAAAATTTTTGGGAAAGATAACTTTACGGACAATTAAACAATGCATGCAATGGTTTTAAAATACCCTGAGCACACAGCTTGGTACTCTATCAGGTCCTGGCGAAAATATAGGTTTAATAACCTGAAGTTCACAAAGTAGTGCAATCTCTATGATTTCCGTTAATAAAATGCATTTGCAGCCATTAAGCGGATAGGGGTAAAGCACGACGAGTGGTGGCGGTGGTGTTTTGTGTGTTTACTTTGAGGGATGCCGGTAGCTATTTTATTATCAATCTTTGTACCTTTAAGTGCAAGAATGAGGCAATATCCAGTTTTCTAGTTTTAATAAAAGATTTGTTAATATCTTAGTCCATAGAGTGCGTAACCTCTTGTGTGTTTCACAAATGGACAGATGGACAGTTACCATGACGGACATTGCACGTAATCAAAATAATTTTTATTTTTGTTATCAACAGACTTCGGATACCACGCCCATCCGCTTTTTTAAATTGGAAATCTTCATATATTTCACTTTGACCTGACTTGAAATATAGGTTTACGCGATCCCAAAAGACATGCAATAAGAAATTTTGAAGGCCATACTGACCATCAGTAACAATTTCAATATTATTATTTTTTTTTAATAATTTGAATTTTTCAGTTGGAGGCAATAAGAAATATGACTCTACAGTTGACGTTAACACTTGGTCAGGTCGAGGTATTTATCATGGGATCTACCAAATCCCTTTCGAATAGTGTGCTTATGCATGTGGATGACATCAATGACGTAAATCGTATGATAAAGGTTAACAGATATACAATATTTAAAGCAACAATACCAGTTGAATTCATTATTATTTTTATATTTTCCAGGATGCGGGCAATAAAAAGATAAAATCTATGCAGCGCGTTGCCATTTTTCGACGCCAGGTTATCTTTAAGGAATGGGAGCATAAACTTTATAAGGCTAATATAGCGTATCTTAAGTATATGTTGGATGCAATTGAAAAATGTAAAGTAACCATTGAATTTCTAAACATTTTGCGCAACTGGGAAAAGGTCAAAGCTGAACGGCAAAAATACATGACAGCTGGTGCCATTGAAAGCATTGTTGAACAAAAAATTTCAGTATTTAGAAAGCAGATTGAACGCGTGTAAGTATTTAAATTATAAATGGCTAAAACAGACGTCAGTAAAAAAGCAAATATTTTCATAGCAATATCAAAATTGATAGTGTTAAGCAGAAAACACTAGAAATTAAACGAGAAAATCATTCCATTGATTCCAAAATAGAGCGCCTTAAAGTTAGTGTTGCTATTCAGAACTCACAGCGCGATGTTATGATGGAGGAACGTCGCGATCGCGAACAACGGGAGCGGTAAGCTGCAATTATCAGCCATCAATATTTTATTGTGCTTAATAAGTAAATAACTATTTGACAGCATGGACCAAATCAAAACTCACCGACAGTTGTTGGAAAACGTGCGTAAACACTATGCTCACGTCTTGGAATTGCACACAATTTTGGAGCTATTACGACTACGTACATACCCTACCTTGGGACCACCGTTGCCCCAATGCCATCCTCCTGTACCAGAACATATACTCCACTCTGTACTGTAGACCATATATTAAGTTCAGAAAGTATGAAGTATAAAATTCAGTTAAGAAAGTATGGTGTTGATGCAATGCATAAATTTTTAATTACTTTAAAATTAAATTAACCGAGCGAATACAACAAATTTTGTCTGCCGCACAAAATTAAAATAATAATGAAGATAAGCGAAATATAATTATTACTTAAAGATTGGCGAAATATATTTATTATTTGAAGTTTTGCCCAGAGGAAATGTAGTTTGCATTACATTGCCTTGTATAAATTCGTCGATCTCAGAAACTATGAGATCCCTAGGCACTACAACTGGGAGATATGCTTCAAGCATGGGCACAGTAGTGCAGTGTAAGTCTGTCCGCCTGACTATCTGTCCGTCTGTATGGCCAAGGGTTAAGTGTATCTTTTGATCGAGCTTACTCGAATAGAGAGTAAAAATACTTGTTTTTTTTTTATTGAATTTAGCCTTATAAATACAAAAATCACTGTTAAAACTTTGATACAGAAGTAAAAGAGTGGTTTTGTGCAATGTAATGATGAGAACTGGAAACATTGCAAACGTCTTTTTCGATGGAGGGGTCAGATAGTGTCAAGATTGGGGAGTACGCCAAGTGCAAAACATTAGCTGTTGACGCTCTTCATTTCATTTGTTTTTGTTGTTTCAGAACTTGAGTTTTGAAATTTTTGACTTTTGTTTCAATCTGCTAGTGCTGCTAACCTGTGAGAATAGTTTGTTTCTATGTAAACTAATAAAAAAGATTATTAAAGACCTCCAGCGAATTCGGTTTTAGAGTAATAATATTCTTTATTTAAAATATAAAAACCATGTGCTTCATTTGAATGTTGATTACAAACTAACACATAACTCAATAACTTATCAACGTATTTTTTGTCTTGTTATACATTTATATTCTTATAACTATAAATAATACTTTCGTATTATGTGAGCATCAATGTATAAGTTAAGGAATGTTAACTTTAGTTCATATATAAAATAGAATTAAGCTGAGTAATGTCAATATTGTTTTACATAGGAAGTATAATTCGACACCCAAATTGTTGACTGGAACTAGGTCAGGTGGTCAGCAAAAAGCAAAGACCAACAACCTAAAGTCGGTAAACTCTTGCGACAAGCTGAGGCGGCAAAACGTGACACTACCAAAAGAGTGGCGTAACATAGCCGGCAAACACGGCACGTTGGCGTGGCCGCAATGAATAAGAATGCAAGTGCCAGCATGTTTTAGGGTATAAAAGTCTGTCTTATTATAGTCTTCATGTTAGTCTAAAATTCAACCTTTAAATAAACTCGTGTGTGACATCAACTCAATTTGAAGTGTTCTTACTTTAGTTCTCACAAAGTTACAAACAGTGCTAAACACACTTACACCAAATCAGCTGCATTTATGCAAGTAACATAACAAAAAAGGCTTCGTAGAAGTTATAAACGAATAAGTAGCATAAACTTATTAATTGGCGCCCAACTAGTGGTAATCCGACGAACTCAAAGTCAGTATCCACACAGCCCTCATTACCAAGGATTCAAGGATCTGCAGTGACCTCCGTAACACGAGACGTAGAAGGAACACAAGTCCAGCCTTATCTTCACATCGTCAGGAAAAGAAAGGGGCCACCACTCTTAGCTCAGTACAATACAAGAAGCATGTAAGTGGACTTTTCTGACAAACAATTTTTCAAGTCACAAATTTACGAAAAAAAGTGAGCGAGCATTCCGTTTTGCAGCGGTTCATAGCATTCACAGCAAAGATATCCGTCTCGCGTAAGGGACCCCTTGAGAATCAGATTCGGCTCTTTTGGTCGACTTAGTTATTTGATTTTGTTGTAATATCTCGCATTTAAACCCTTTTTGGTGACAAAGGCCCATGAGTGAACCATTCCTCCAGTATAGAACTCCGCAAATTAGTGAGTCAGAATCGGACTGTGACGGACACTTTGAAACTCCAGACCGCGCCCCTAAAGCTCCCCCCACAGTTAGAAGAATGGACGCTAGAGAAGTCAGGGCCATGATACAGGTAGCGGTCAACCAAGCCTTAGCTGAACAGACAGCTAAGAGTGTGCAGAGAGAAGCTGAGTTCTCCCAGAAAGTAGAAGAACTTTCTAAACGATTGGCGGCAGCGGGTGTTGCCGCCCCAAGCGAGCAATCGTTCGCACCTGTAGAAACGTCTGGCGGCGTCGATTGTGACGAGCCGCTCAGCGTAATGAAGTCCCTGGCAGAGTTTTCAGGGACACGTGAGTCATACGTCTCATGGAGGCAAGCGGCCTTAACCGCTTATCAGGTTTTCGAACCGCACAATGGCAGCACGCGCCACTTCCAGGCCGTGGCCATCATGAGGAACAAGGTAAAGGGGCCCGCCGATGCCATGTTAACCTCATATAGCACCCCGCTGAATGTTCATGCAATAATTAGCCGCCTCGACTCAAAATTCAGCGACAAACGGTCTATGAAGGCCATCGAGAGGGAGTTAGATTCCGTAAAGCAGGGTAACCGACAGGTGTCAGAATACTATGACGAGGTGGGGAAAATTCTCACCCTGTTGACAGAAAAGGTCAATATGGCCTATGAACCAGTGGTAGCGGCGGCACTTTGCGAAAAATACCGCAAAGACGCATTGGAGGCTTTTGTGTCAGGGCTTAGAAATAGCTTAACGGACGTAGTTTTTGCAGCAAGACCCTGGGACTTGCCCTCCGCACTGACGCTTGCACAGGACCTAGAGTCAAACCAGGCAAAAAAGAGTCAAGGCACGAGGAATCCTCGTTTTAGAATGCAGCATTGGCAACAGAGCCAGTCCGGCCAGAGTAGCAATGGGACACAGGGCCGGTTCAATCAACGCGGCGATAGGCGACAAGACCACGGTGGCAGACAAGGGCCCGTGGAATCCAATCCAAACAGAAGAATGGCCACGCCTGGCCACAAAAAATTTAGGAGAAAGCAGCAAGAGGTAAACTGTGTCACAGGATACAATACAGGGCCACATACCAGGGCCGACTATGAGGCTCTGGCAGAAATTAGCAATGAGGATCTCTCTGATACGGTGAATTTTTTAGGAGTAGGTCCCTGCTGCCCACCATCAGGCGAAGAGTAGCAGGGCTTGATATGAAGTTCCTCCTAGACACAGGTGCATCCAAAAATTTTATCCGGCCACGCAAAGAGTTGTTAGGAGTTCGCTCAGTAGACCCTCCATTCCTAGTCCGTTCGATCCATGGTGAAACAAAGATCACTAAGAAGTGCTTCGTAGCTTTGTTCGATGTAAAAGCAACCTTTTATATCCTTCCGAACTTATCAACATTTGACGGGATAATCGGTCTCGATCTTCTGAAAGAAGCAGGAGCATCCTTATGCTTAGCTTCTGGTCAGCTCAAATGGGGCAATAAAATTGATCAGATTTACTTCCACACCTGTGCTAGCGTTAATTTTACCAGTGGGGATTGTTCAGACGCGCCTCCCGCAGTGAGAAAGGCATTCCAGAGGATGCTGAAAGACAACGAGCGGGCATTCGCGGACCCTAACGAGGCGCTAGCCTATAACACTTCGGTATCAGCCACCATTAGGACAACAAGTGAGGAACCTATCTATACCAAACTCTACCCGTACCCCATGGGCACAGCTGATTTTGTGAACAAAGAGGTTCAGAGTCTGCTCAAGAATGGTATTATTCAGAAATCGGCGTCCCCTTACAATAATCCCATATGGGTTGTAGACAAGAAGGGTATCGACGCAAAGGGTAATCGAAACATGCGTTTAGTTATAGACTTTCGCAAGCTCAATGAGCGAACGATTCCGGACAAATACCCCATGCCAAATATTTCTTTTATACTGGGAAACCTAGGTAAAGCCAGATATTTTTCGACTCTAGACCTGAAATCTGGTTACCACCAGATCATTTTGGAAAAAAGCGACAGGGAAAAAACATCTTTTTCGGTGAATGGGGGAAAATACGAATTTCGGAGACTCCCATTCGGTTTGAAAAATGCGGCTAGCATCTTCCAGAGGACTATTGATGACATACTGCGGGAAAAGATAGGAAAATGTTGCTATGTGTACGTTGACGACGTAATTATCTTTTCAGAAGATGAAAGCTCACATGTTAAGCATGTAGACTGGGTCCTTAAAAGCCTGACCAAGGCAAACATGAAGGTAGCGGTGGAAAAATCACAATTTTTCAGAAAAAGCGTGAGCTTCCTTGGGTTTATAGTTACCAATAAAGGCACAACAACAGACCCAGAAAAAGTCAGGGCCATAAAAGACTTCCCGGAACCCAAGACAGTGTTCGAAGTAAGATCTTTTTTGGGTTTAGCAAGCTACTACAGATGTTTTGTAAAGGATTTCGCGGCAATAGCGAGGCCCATTTCGGAAATGTTAAAAGGGGAAAATGGGTCCGTCAGTAAGCATAGGTCGCGAAAGATCCCGGTGCAATTTGCTCAACCACAGCAGGAGGCTTTTCGAAAGCTTCGTAACATTCTGGCGTCCGAGGATGTCATGCTTAGATACCCCGATTATACAAAACCATTTGATCTGACAACAGATGCATCAGCGTATGGTATAGGTGCCGTACTGGCCCAAGAAGGTCGCCCAATCACAATGATTTCAAGGACATTGAGTAAATGCGAGGTTAATTACGCGACCAACGAACGGGAATTGTTAGCCATTATATGGGCCCTGGGCAAGTTACGTCACTACCTGTATGGGGTCAGGGATATAAATATCTTTACCGATCACCAGCCTTTAACCTTCGCGGTATCAGAATCAAATCCTAATGCAAAGATTAAAAGATGGAAAGCGCGCATCGACGAGTCTAATGCACGCATCTTTTATAAGCCAGGCAAGGAAAATGTGGTGGCAGATGCCCTATCTAGGCAAATGCTCAATGCTTTAGAACAAGATGCAGACTCAGGCGCAGCAACGGTTCACGGTGAGCTTCCGCTCACCCATATCATTGAGACAACGGATAAACCGTTGAACTGCTTCCAAAACCAGGTTATCATTGAAGCGGCGCAGTTCCCGTCTAAGAACAGCTTCGATCTGTTCGGGAACAAAAAACGCCATTTAGTCAGGTTTACCCGAAAAGGGTTGTTACTGAATGAGCTTGCAGGGGTAATCAATCCAAAGGCCGTAAACGCATTTCATTGCGACCAGCGCACGCTTGTGATGATACAAGACGAGATAGTTAGAAGGTTCCCATCTACAAAGTTCTGGCATTGCAGGAGTCGGGTTGTGGATGTATTTAGAGTCGAGGAAAGACGAGAAATCCTCACAGCTGAACACAATAGGGCTCATAGAGCGGCTCAGGAAAATGTGAAGCAGGTTCTCTCCAAGTACTACTTTCCAAGAATGGGAAGACTGGCTAGTGAAATAGTGCAAAACTGTAAAACTTGTGCCAGGGCAAAATATGATAGGCACCCAAGGAAGCAGGAGATTGGACTAACTCCAATTCCGTCATGCACAGGGGAGATGTTACATGTGGACATCTTCTCTACAGACAAGAAATTTTTTCTCACCTGCATCGATAAATTCTCCAAGTTTGCTGTTGTACAACACATCCCTTCTAGAACGATCGCAGACCTGAAGCCAGCAGTGCTTCAGCTCATGAATTTCTTCCCGAAAGCCAGGACGATCTATTGCGACAATGAGCCTTCATTAACTCACATGTGATCTCCTCCATGCTGGCCAACCATTTCGGCGTCAGCATTGCTAACGCACCGCCCCTGCATAGCGTCTCTAATGGGCAGGTAGAACGGTTTCACAGCACACTGCTGGAGCTAGCTAGGTGTATCAAAATAGACAAATGCATGAGCGACACGGTAGAGCTCATCCTATTGGCCGCAGCTGAGTACAACAAATCGGTTCACTCAGTCATTAACAAAAGGCCGGCTGATGTCGTTCAAACGCACCCAGATGAGCCTCAGGCGGGAATCCGCGACAGTATAGAGAGCGCGCAAAAGTCGCTCATGAACAGGGAAAATGCTTCCCGACAGAATAGGACCTTTGAAGTGGGCGAAAAAGTCTTAGTAAAGTCCAACCGGAGGCTAGGGAACAAGCTCACCCCCTTGTGCGAGGAAAGGACCGTAGAAGCAGACTTAGGAACCACAGTCCTGGTAAAAGGAAGGGTGGTCCATAAGGATAACTTAAAGTAGGTCGGCCCGCAGGGAAAATTAGAATAAGCCTCGAAATAGGTATTTATTAAGCGGCCCCATTGGTGGCAATTTCTTTCCCACAAGCATAAAATAGTAATCATCTCTCTCACTAGGTTCGCACTAACTTTCCTCCTGTCCCTATCGTTGGCTTCGGCGTACGTGACCGACTACTCACACGCCAAGTATATCCCCATTCTCGACGGTCGGATTCTGGTATGGGAAGAGTATGCCTATGTAAGACATTCCGCAAACCTATCCGAATACTCACGCATGGTAGTTGAAACAAGCAGCCTGTTGGACGAATTTCCGCACTCACATATGAGGAAACTTTTAAGCGTGGACACGTCCCACCTCCAGGATCTTTTAGAGGCGTTAAATGGGCATCACAGGGTAGCCAGGAGCTTGGACTTTCTGGGTTCCGCGCTGAAAGTTGTTGCAGGCACACCAGACGCCAAGGACTTAGAGAGAATTAGGTTTACAGAAAGGCAGTTGGTGGAGTCCAACAACAGGCAGATTGAGATTAACACAAGGGCCCAGGACCAAATTAACCAGTTAACTGACACAGTAAATCGGATTCTCAAGGCAGCCAAGAAATCGCAGGTGGACACAGGTCACCTGTACGAGACGTTGCTGACAAGAAATAGGGTGTTAATGATGGAGCTGCAGAACCTAATGCTTGCCATCACACTTGCGCGAATCAATGTTGTTAGTCCAAACATCCTGGACCATGCTGACTTGAAGTCTGTTTGGATAGAAGAGCCCACCAATACCCCCATAGGGGACCTAATGTCTGTTTCATCTGTAAAAGTGCTGCAATCTGAAAATATGTTGCACTTTATCATTAAGTTCCCTAAAATTAAGTCTGCCTGCCGAAAAGTCATTATCCTCCCTGTAGTCCACAAGGGGTTCATCCTGAACCTCAAGGATGATGTCGTAGCAGAATGCACGGATGGCATCCACTCCGTGAGAAATTGTACCTCCTCACCAGCGGCCACCTTCTGTCAGCTGTCGGCAGAAAATTCGTGTGCCAGAGGACTCCATTCGGGCGTAGCGGCATACTGTGAAATCAGGCCAAGCAACCTGGACCCAATCACCTACGTGGATGACGGGTTTATCGTAATCAACGACCATCCGGCCACGGTATGTGTGGATAACAGCACCGAAATTCAGGTGCGGGGCACATACTTGGTCACATTTGATGAGCGGGCGACGATTAACGGAACACTGTTCATCAACCGTGACAATGTTCGGAGTAAGGTACCAGGGTTGGTAAAATCACCACTGTTAAACATCACCGCCAGCCAAGACATCCTCAGTCTTCCGTACCTCCATCAGCTGAACACACGTAACTTGGAGGCAATCCGGGATGTCGAAGACCAACTCGGCACAGATCGCATGTACCGCATCCTGATCATCATTTTCGTAGCACTTGGGGCACTCATCGGCTCCAGCATCGCCACATGGAGATGCATCAAAGAAAGGAGGAACAAGAAGGAAATAAGAGCGATAATCGACGAGATCGGCCGAGGACGGCCTAAGGCTTAAAGGGGGGGGTAGTTAAGGAATGTTAACTTTAGTTCATATATAAAATAGAATTAAGCTGAGTAATGTCAATATTGTTTTACATAGGAAGTATAATTCGACACCCAAATTGTTGACTGGAACTAGGTCAGGTGGTCAGCAAAAAGCAAAGACCAACAACCTAAAGTCGGTAAACTCTTGCGACAAGCTGAGGCGGCAAAACGTGACACTACCAAAAGAGTGGCGTAACATAGCCGGCAAACACGGCACGTTGGCGTGGCCGCAATGAATAAGAATGCAAGTGCCAGCATGTTTTAGGGTATAAAAGTCTGTCTTATTATAGTCTTCATGTTAGTCTAAAATTCAACCTTTAAATAAACTCGTGTGTGACATCAACTCAATTTGAAGTGTTCTTACTTTAGTTCTCACAAAGTTACAAACAGTGCTAAACACACTTACACCAAATCAGCTGCATTTATGCAAGTAACATAACAAAAAAGGCTTCGTAGAAGTTATAAACGAATAAGTAGCATAAACTTATTAATTTATACACCCACACTGGATATAATTGTAACACCCTTCCTCAATGTGAGTCGGTATACATTGTCACAATCATTTTCATTAACTTTACAAAATGACAATGTTTCTGCGTTGGCAGATTTTTTGTAACCACATCTGCAATCATTAGTTACAACATACTTCAACTCCACTTCGCCTCTCTGGATAACTTCCACATCGTGCGATTGCTCCTGATCACTGCCCTCATCTTGCTCGGATTCATCTGCGCCTATATACTTCTCACTGAGTAGTTCCTCATTTACCTCTTGGTCTCCGAATGGCAACTGCAACTTGACCACATCTCGATTACGTGTGTCCGACGATATTTCAGCAACTGGAATCGTTACTGAAATCGGTGCATCCGTGCAAGTTTCGTCGAATAAAACATTCCATTTTATGACGATCACTTGTTTCCTTTCATCATACAGCCTGTATGCCTTAGAAACATCTGAATATCCTGCCCTTTAGGCTTGAATTTGCCAATGCGCCTTTTATCTAGACCAACTGCCACTGACTTAAAAATTCTCATGGTCTGCACATTCGGCTTTCTGCCACTCCATGCCTCATATGGAGTCTTACCTACCAGTGCAGTAGTTGGTGGCCTATTTCGAATATAGCACGCAGTATCCACTGCCTCTGCCCATAGGTACTCCGGCATATTTGCATGCACAAGCAAACTCCTTGTCATCTCAATAAGAGTTCGAATAGCCCGTTCTGCCACACCATTTTGCTATACGGTACCGTAAGCTGACGTACAATGCCATGTTGCTTGAAAAACTTATCAAACCGTGCGTTAACGGATTTTCGCTCATTGTCGCTACGTACAGCTTTTATCTTATGCATGCATGTTCAGCACTTATTTGAAAAGTTCAAATTATCAACACCTTGCACCATTTTTTTTATTTACCAAGTTCATCAGACTTGCATTATTTAGATGGCCATACCTGTTATGCCAAATATGTGCACTCGTCTGCGCTACAACCAAACAAACTTTTGCTCTATTTTTGAAAATAAATAGTTTCTAATACTTTTTCGCCTTGCTGACGTATAATTGCTTTCTCTCTTCAAAATGTAATGTAGTGCCCACGACGCCTGCAGTTGTAACATTCGACATTCTTTTTCTGCGCTCTATCTGGCGCCGCCGTAAAAGTGTAAGCCGGCTGCTCGCTACCTACTTTGAGCAGCCCTTCACAGCCCCTGCGCTTTCCTTCCTCTAGTAACTGAATTTTTAATGCATCTAGAAAGAGCATGCATCGCGCGTTTTCATGGCTATGACGATATTTTTAAATTGCTTGTTCAGACTTGACAACAATTTAATAACTGTTAATCCGTTAGCTAACTTTATATCGACTTCTGCCAGCTAATCCACGATTGAGCAAATGAATTAAAATGCGCACTCATATCGTCATCCTCATACGTACGCAATTCCAGTAGCTTTCTACATACATTTAATAAAAAACTTTCGTTACCGGGCCAGTTGGACAATGTACATCCTTGAGTTTCTCCCAAGACGCTATCGCTGTTGTACAGCCCTTGAGATAACACAACTGTGTCGCCTTAACGCTAAGTGTAGTCGTCGCCAGTGCTTTCTGATTGAGTCCGTCCCACGCTGCGCAACCGTCACCTTTAGGTCGCGTCCCAGCTAAGAAATGCTTGTTATGTTTTGGTTTTTATACCCTTAACCCATGAAATGGGTAACAAAGGATACAATGGTTTTGTGCAAAAGTATGTAACAGGCAGAAAGAAGATTCTCCGACCCCATAAAGTATATATATTCTTGGTCAGCATCAACAGCCGAGTCGATATAGCCATGTCCGTTTGTCTTTATGTATGAACGCGTCGATCTCAGGAACTACAAAAGCTAGAGTCTCTAGATCAGTGTTTCCCAAACTTATTTTATCTACCGCCCACTTTGAGAATAAATATTTTTTTAGCGCCCCCCATTTTTTCACATATTTAAAAACCACTATAACTTCAAATTAAATTAATTAATTATTGTGACCTATATATGTTTATTAACGGAGAATTCTAAACGAAACTTTTAATATAACCCGCAACTTGAAACCTGAGCGCATAACATACAACGACGCTTAGGTCTCAAGTTAACTCTTACGGGCTCCACCTGCCAATAACAATGATTATTGAAACGCAACTTATTAGTATTAAAACAGAGTATCTTTTATTAAAAATAAAACTAAAATAATCGATCCTTATATAAAAACTAATGTGATGCTGCTTAATAAGTTTGTTGATATTAGGTTCCAATTTACTCAAGAACAGTCGCAAGTCGCCATGTTCGGTAATAAGCAAATGATTTCTCTTTTTAGTAAGCAGTATTGTCACAGCACTTAATCCACGTTCACACAAATATGACGATGGGAATGCTATCAAGAGTCGTTGAACGATTGACCACAATCCAGGGTACAATTGCGGGATCGGTTTTTGTAGCTAAAATTCTTGGTAACCATTTTTGAACTTGATTTTTATTTCATTGTTTGTTGTCAATTCTATAAGTTCTTTGTTGACATTTGAAAACGGATCCAACACCCAGTCTGGTATTTCCAAGTTCAAAATGTCCTGGTATCGTTCGGTGAAGTCAATGTGGAGGTTTTCCAAATGTTGGCAGTAGGCAAACAATTCGTCGTTACTGCACGATACTGATAAATTCGGAATATTACCACACTCACGTCTTCCCAGATTATTTTTGTGTAGAAGCAGTTTGGCTGTGAAAGCAGCAACGACGTTTTTTGTTTTAATTAAATTTAGTTTATCGCCTTGCAGTTGGAGATTCATGTCGTTTAACAATGTATACAGGTCTGTCATGTAAGCTATATCATTCTTTGATGTTATGAGCTTGTCGTGCAATTCTCTATCTTTAGTTTCCAAGAACTCTATAACAGATTCAAACAGGTTGTAAAATCGAGTCAGACAATTGCCTCTTGATAGCCAACGAACTTCAGTATGAAACAACAGACGGTTGAAATCCTCGTCATTAGTAACACAAAGCTGATGAAATAATCTATCATTCAAAGAGCTGTTGCGGATTTTGTTGACTGCTTTGATGAGATATTACAGTGATTGAAATAGTTTTTCACTTAAGTTTCTAGCAACTAAATGTTGTCTATGAATAACGCAATGTATACCAAGGACATCTGGAATTTTATTTTTTAAGTACGATATGAAGCCTTTATGACACCCTGTCATAGCCGGAGCGCCATTTGTAGCAACTGAAATAATATTTTTCAATGGAATCTCTTTCTCATCGCAAAACTTTTCCAATATATTGAATATGGTTTCGCCTTTTGTATCGGTCTCTAAATTTCTAGCAAATAATAGTTCTTCACATATTTTCTCATCTTTAATAAACCTCACGTAAGACAACAATAATGCTTCATTAGTTGGTAAAGTGGACTCATCGAGCTGAATTGAGAATTGACTTGTCCTCAGGTGATCGCACAATGATTCTTCAATGTTTTCAGCCATTTCATCAATTCGTCTTTGCACAGAATTATTACTCAAAGGAATTTTTCGGATAATATCTGCGGCCGGTTTATGAAGCATATTAGTTAATACTTCATTTATTTCTGGCAATATTAACTCTTCGCCGATGTTATGTGGTTTGCCTTTTTGAGCAATTAACAAAGAAATATTGTACGAAGTTCGAAGTCCGTCGTCATTTTGCTTAGCACCCACCGAAAATAGTTTTTCTACTGTTGGCTGAGTATTATGCTTCTTCTTCAGGTCTTGAAAATATGCCGCATTCTTGTCTTTCTTATCCGGATGAATTTTATTTAAATGTTCTTGAAGTCTTGAAGGCTTCATTGCTTCATTGGAAAATGTTTTTTGACATAAAAGACACAAAGGCGACGATGCGTTTGTAGGATTTTCAATAAATCCGAATTTAATGTACTCCGCAAAGTATTGGCGTCTCTTCTTTTTAGCTTCTGACATTGTTTTGCTTTTAAAAATACGTTTACCTTCGCGAGTAGTGTAATTAGTGCTTATCTATTGCGCGCGAAACCACAAATGAAAATAAAAATTGCTTGTTATACCCTGAACCCACTAAAAAAGGAAAAAAGGGTGTTTTGTTCTGTGCAAAAGTATGTAACGGGCAGAAGGAAGTAAAGGGTTAAGGGTATCGTCTAGTCGCGATTTCTCGACTAGAGCATTCTTCTGCCGCTGGCCTGCTGTATGTGGCCTGAGTCGAATAGGGTCTAACGGGAATATGCAAAGCTCAAAAATAATAACAACAACAACACTTGATTGTTATTTCTGCTGAAACACACACGCTGCTCAATGTGTTTTGATACCCTTTTTTTCACAAGTTGTTGTTGAGAATCGAGAGCTTATGCAGTCGTTGTCTAAGAGGCCTTCTAGCTAAATAAAATTACAAATTGCCCCCTGGGTATCTTACCGCCCCCCTGGAAACCTGCAGCGCCCACAAGGGGGCGTT
This sequence comes from Scaptomyza parva, assembly GCA_035044645.1. Taxonomy (NCBI): domain Eukaryota; kingdom Metazoa; phylum Arthropoda; class Insecta; order Diptera; family Drosophilidae; genus Scaptomyza; species Scaptomyza parva. The sequence continues at coordinate 574,400 of JAWNNT010000062.1, forward strand.
ATCGCCCACTTTGGGAAACACTGCTCTAGATTGTAAATTGTGATTTCCAAATTTCTAGGCATAGCAAGTTTTTTTTTTTCAAATTTTTAATAACTTTTCCGGTTTACGATATACACATGGAATCGATAACAAAAAAACCTTGAATTTCAAAAATTTTAAAAACGAGGATAAAACCATAAGCAGAATAATGAACTTCTGTGAAATTTTCATTAAAATCGGTTAAGAAACACCGGAGATATGAAGCCATCAAGCATTGCTCCAGTAGTACATGTACATACAGTTTGCCACAAAATAGTTTTCAGTCAGTGAACATTTTTGATATTTTCACTTTAGAGATATACGGTCACACTGGCTGTTGCTTAACATTTATTTATTATTATTTGTTATAAATTATACTGTTAATTATCTCTTAAACCCATTAAACAGAACTTAAATAACATAAACATTAACAAAGAAACATTAAAAATGCTAACAAAGGAAAAAATTCAACTGCCATACAAGTGTTGGCAAACTTTGGAATATAGAATTTATATATAATCGGTACAGCTTTAGACGGTTTTAAAATGCCAGGCAAGCGGTTATCGTTCGAAATGAACCAGTTTGTGTATTACAACTCCACCATGGGGACAACTGTCTCTGAGATTGCAGAAATGTTTGCAATTAGCACGAGAACTGTATACAACGTTTTAAACCGCGTTAAAAACGAGGAAAGGATGGAGGCGAAGCCTTCAACTGGTCGGCCGCGGTCAATAACTCTAAGGGCAGAGCGAATTATGGTCAGAAAGATCAACGAAAATCCAACTATTTCGACCAGATCGCTTGCCAATGAGATGAAGTCGGAATGTGGAATCACCATATGTCGCGAAACTGTCAGAAAAGCCATTAAAAGAACCGAATTTTCATCTCGAGCTGCATGAAAAAATCGTTGTTGTCGGCGGAGCACGTTAGAAGCCGTTTAACTTTTGCCAGGATCCACGTGGGACAGCCAGATTCATATTGGGACGACGTGATATTTTGTGATGAATTCATGATTATGCTTTTCTATAATAATGGACCCAGCAGAGTGTGGCGGAAGCCGTTGAAAGCGTTTGAAAACAAAAATATTATACCCACTGTTAGGTTTGGAAAATTGTCAGTGATGGTTTGGGGGTGCATCTCGAGCAAAGGACTTGGAGAATTGTGCTTCATTGAAAATACAATGGATGCCCAACAATATTTAAGTATTTTGAACACACATTTGGCAGCCAGTGCCAATAAATTTGGATTTATTAATGATGGCAAGCCAACTTACAAGTTTTACCAGCACAATGATCCCAAGCACAAAGCACACATGGTCAAGTGCTGGCTGCTTTATAACTGTAAAAATGTGTTCAATACACCTTCCCAAAGCCCAGACCTCAACCCAATTGAAAATCTGTGGGCCTATCTGAGAAAACGTACTGCCAAGCGCCATCCGAAAATAAGAATGATCTCAAGGCGATAATCTTGGAAGAATGGCAAAATATTCCATTGGAATACGTCCAAAATCTAATAAAATCGATGAAAAGGCGACTGGAAGCGGTTATGAAAGCCAACGGTGGACATACAAAATATTAATTATAGTTTAAAACCAAAATTAGACAAAAAAATAACGTTTGCAAACACTTGTGTGGCAGTTAAATTTTGTGCCTTTGTTAGTATTTTTAATGTTTCTTTGTTAATGTTTATGTTATTTAAGTTCTGTTTAATGGGTTTAAGAGATAGTTAACTGTATACTTTATAACAAATAATAAAAAAAATGTTAAGCAACATCCAGTGTGACCGTATATCTCTAAAAAGAAAATATCAGAAATTTTCACTGACTGAAAACTATTTTGTGGCAAACTGTATGTGTAAATGAATAAGTTTATTGCACTTATTTGTTAATATAACTTCTATGAAGCTTTTTAGTTATGTTACTTGCATAAATGCAGCCGATTTGGTGGAAGTGTATTTAGCACTGTTTGTTACTTGTGAGAACTAAAATAAGAACACTTCAAATTGAGTTGATGTCACACACGAGTTTATTCAAAGGTTGATTTTAGACTGACTTAAAGACTACAATTTGACAAATAATGAAAACTTTTATACTGGTAAAAATGCTGACGCTCGTCAATCGCTCGGAATCGCTGAGCGCTTACATTCTCATTCATAGCGGCCACGCAAATATGCCGTGTTCGCCGGCTATGCTACGGCGTACTTCCGCTGCAAGTGGTGTCACCTTCGCCACCTCAGCCGAACGCTAAAGCTTGCCGACTTGGGTCGTTGAGCTTTGCTTCCCGCTGACTACCCGACATCCGTTCAAGTAAACAACTTCGCCACTAAGGTGTCGAATTCCATTTCATATATAAAACAAAATAGACACTATTTAACTTAATTCTATTCCACATGTAAAGTAAAGTTAACATTGCTTAACTTGTATGTCTGTCAGCCCGACCGTCTGTCCGTCTGTATGATCAAGGGTTAAGGGTATCTTCTAGTCGAGCGTACTCGACTAGAGCCTTCTTACTTGTTTTTCATACATAACTTGCGAGCACAGTATACACGTAAAACAGAATTATTGTTTAACAATTATGGTGTTTTATATTAAATGTCTTTTGCGATCGCGTGCCACACTTAATTCGAGTGGTTCCATGCAAAAGATAAAATCGTGCTACCTCACTTATACGTGCATACAATCTCTAATAATTACCCGTGTTGCATTTGCACAGTATCTTTTTTTTTTGTTTTAAGCTGGGATTGTTCAAAATCCCTTAATGTGAAGAGTAACGAGTAAGTCGCGCAAAGGTACTTTCGAAATGTAGCAGACTCTGTATTTTCCAGTGATTTTGGATTCCTTCCTTTTCCTCTCATATGTGCGTACCAGTTGAACTGGCTGACCTAGGCAAAGGACTTGTCTTTTCTCGCACCAGTGATTGCCGGTTGTGATTATCCCATTGATTTAATAGCGCGGGATCTAATAATATCAACTATATATATTCACCACTATCTCAATTTAATATGAACTCACTTGCACTTGACTGCCAAATCGTATTAAATATAAACACGATCCTATTATGCCTTCAGCGAAGCCAGTAAAATGTTGCGCTCTTGCACTGCACCAATTTGCACTCAGGTATACTTTGAATTTTCTAGGCCGCGCGGTAATTTCAAGGTTAATGAAAAAAATTAACATTGAATTTGGCACATAGACTGAGCCTTCTTCCTAGGTCTCGAGTTTTTAAAAGAACGTGTGCAATTTAGTATTGCCTTTTATAGGTGCAATTCCAGTCATTTACACAGACAACATAATTTGCCGCGCTTGCGCAGAGTTGCTGTGCATGCAGCGCCCCCTATCATGCTGATTCCCAAATGTTCCCATTCAACAGTGTAATGACAGATGAGCATGTAAATGTATTTATACACTCATTGTGTAATGCACTGTCAAAGTGCGCGAATTTTAAAACTTTACATTATACTCATAATTATTACTTTCTGCCCCTATACCGTTCATCACAAAACAAAAAAATTTGGACAAACTTGTCTAAATTGGTCAGCCCTCGCATTTTTTTTATTGTTGATTAATATTAAAGAATCTATTTCACCATTTATTAAGTTATGGAGAAAGGTTACTGCTAGCATTGTTCTACGGTTAGAAAGTGAAGGAAGATTTATTAGTAAAAGTTTACTGTGATAGGAAGGTAAGTTTAGAGAGTTATCCCAGTTAAGGCCCCGAAGAGCAAAAAGCAAGAATTGTTTTTGACAAATTCCTTCGACCAGCTCTTAATGAACCCCAAGGCACTTGATGCACGATTTGCAATTGAAGAAATATGCTTGTCGAATTTAAGCCTTGGGTCCATTAGAATACCCAAATCCTCAACCCATTTAATCCGATCAAGTGGTTGGTTATCCAGAAGATATGTATTAAAGTGGGGCGTTCGTCTGCAAAAAGACATAACTTTACATTTACTGCAATTGAGATGCAATAAATTTGTTCTGCACCAAGTTTGAAAATTGTCTAAGTCACTTTGCAGTTTATGACCAGACAGAAGAGATGTATCCGACATGCATAATTTTACATCATCAGCATACATTAGCACCCGAGAGTGATTGATAACGGAAGGAAGGTCGTTAATAAAAAGCGTGAATAATAACGGTCCAAGGTGACTTCCTTGAGGAACACCAGAAGTGACCTGAACCACTTGAGAAAGTGAGCCATTAAATAATACCCTCTGAAATCTAAAGGTTAAATAATCTTTAACCCAAAGAGTGAGACTATTGGGAAAGCCCAATAGTTGAAGTTTATAAAATCAGTGTAAATAACATCAGTTTGCATCTTTTCTTCAAAGCCTTTGATAACAAATTATGTGAATTCTAGCAAGTTAGTAGTAGTAGACCTATGTTTCATGAATCCGTGCTGGCACGGTGAAATAATAGATTTACAAAGATGTTGAAGATGAGAGGTTATCAATTTCTCAAAAATCTTAGGGACAGCAGACAACTTGGAGATACCTCTATAGTTTTTAGCATTAGATTTGTTACCTTTTTTATGCAATGGAACAATATATGACTCTTTCCAAATTTTTGGGAAAGAGCATAACTTTACGGACAAATTGAACAGTTTATGCAAAGGTTTTAGAAGACTCTGAGCACAGTACTTAATCACACAGCTTGGTACTCCATCAGGTCCTGGCGAAAATATGGGCACAAAGTAGTGCAGTCTCTGTGATTTCCGGTATAAAAATGCAATTTGAGCCATTAAGCTGATAGGGGTAAGGCATGACGACTGGTTGCTCAGAAGGGCTGTAAGTCGTTTGGAAAAATTTAGCAAATAGATCGGCAATGGCCTGATCTGAGTTGGCTATCACTTCCTCGAAGAATATATTGGATGGAAGTGTTGATGACTTTCGTTTCGTATTAACGAAATCAAAAAACCGTTTAGGATCCTGCTGAAACTGCAATCTACACCTCGACAGGTAATTCCTATAACATTGGTTATTCAGAACTGAAAAGTTGGAACGAGCAGTCAAATATGCCGAACATGCTAACTGAGAGCTTGATTTTCTAAAACTCTTGTAGAGCTTAGATTTCCGATTTTTAAGGATTATCAACTCTCTGGTAAACCATACAGGTTTGTTTGACCTGTTTGGCGTTCCATAAGGGACACACAAATCAAATAAAGCATTTAAAGTATTATAAAAAATACTGATTGCCAGGCCCAAATTGTCAGACCCGTAGAGGGTAGACCAGTCAGTAAGGGCCAACAGCCGAGTAAGTTTTGCAAAATCGGTTTTCCGAGTTTGACGTACTCGGCTTTAACGATTTCTACTGGGGCATAGCCCCCGGTAGGGTAAAGTGATCGACACCTCCAACGTTGGGTGGTATAAATCCTCTGGATAAGATATGGGTTGTGATCGGGTAATGGATGAGGAGGATGGATCCAAAACAAAAACCAGATCAAGCATTTTATTAAGAGAATTTGGGATATCATTTATTTGATTCAATGATATCCCAAGTAAATTATTAAAAAATTCATTCTGAGCCGAGGGGGTCAGTGCGCCAGAGTCCGGACAAGAAATCCATGTAACTTCGGCAATATTGAAATCACCAAGTACTACAAGGATATCACGATCAGAAAGCATGCAAGAAACTGACATTATAGCTGACAAATGAGCATTGTAGATAGAGGATGGGGGTATGTAAGAGCAAGTAATGAAGATCCCAATACCGTTAATATTACATTTTACAGCAACAAATTCTAAATCTATAGAGCCACCTACTATTACTGTCTCAGAAGAATAATCTACTTCAACAGCAATAAGCACCCCTCCACCACGTCGAAGAGTACGGTCTTTTCTATAGATACAGTACAGTACATGAAGGGATATTTGGTAAACTAAAAACATGTTTAAGAGAAGCCTTTAACTCTACTGTTGCTGAAATTAAAATAAAGGAATATAATTGCTTGTTGTGTTCGGATTAGTTTGCATGTACAGAAACAAATGTCAACATTAATACTAAAGAGAAATAATGATAAACTGTGAAATTTTAAATCAAATGGGACAAATTGTAATTGTAACCATTGGCCGACGGCATATTAAATCTATTTTATATATGCAGATTCTAATGTTCCAAAGTACATAATTACTCAATTATCATTTAAAATATGATAATAGTTAGATGCGCTTTGCTTAAAGCTTTATTACTTAATAAATTTAAGAGTTTTTGTATGTAAATGATATACATATGTATTTGTGTTTTCATTTTAACTCAAGAGGATATTATCGAGTCTATAACATATGAATGGTCTTTTTACATACGCTCTTTGGATTTTGGCTGCTGCTCAGCACAAGCAGACGCAATGTATGTGTATATGTAGGTGTACGTAAGCACTTGGGGTTTTGCTGCTCTGCAATCTCAGAGTCCGTTTTCCCGATGGTGGAGTTGTAATACACAAACTGGTTCATGTCGAACGATAACAGCTTGCCTGGCATTTTAAAACCGTCTAAAACTGTCCCGATTATATATAAATTCTATATTCCAAATATGAAATTTCTTAGAAAATTGCATCACCAAGAGCTGCGCGTTTTTATTTTTTAAAAAAGTAACTGTAAATATGCCATTTACAACGAAAACAAACCAAAAAATAAAGTGTGTAAACACTTGTATTACAGTTGAATTTTGTGCCTTTGTTATTATTTTTAATGTTTCTTTGTAAATGTTTATGTTTTTTAAGTTTATATCGATTGTTTGCTTAGTGGTATTATGCTTGTAAGGTGAAATTTGAAACAAACTTTTCATGTCTAGGGATTAGGAGAGCTCATATCCAAAATCTGACGGACAAGTGATATTTGCTGTTGTTGAGCCTGGCAAAGGCACCGCCAGGCCCAAGCAGAAGGTGTGTATATGTCGGTATACGGCATACGTCTGGTGATTATTGGATTAGGGAAATTTGCGATTTGGCATATCTACGTATAGCTTATCGCTGATATAAGCTTAATGGTGGTAGCAATGGACATCCCCCTAAGACAGTGGCTCCCAAACTTTTTTTTGTCTACCGCCCACTTTGAGAATAAATATTTTTTTAGCGCCCCCCAACCTGAGCGCAGTAGGTAACATACAACGGCGCTTAGGTCTCAAGTTAACTCTTACGGGCTCTTTCTGGGTCTCTTACCGCCCCCCTTGAGACCTGCAGCGCCCACAAGGGGGCGTTATCGCCCACTTTGGGAAACACTGCTCTAAGATATGCTTGAAAATTCGAAAACCACGTCCACCCTGTATTGCATGCATTTGACACTCGTTTTTTTTACTGGTATTAAAATATTCTGCAGTCTATTAAATTTATTAATCTATGTTATAGTTTTTTTTAAAGATATGACGTTGTTTTGTGTTGTACTTCTTTTGTTGTTTTTATATGAGACAGAGACTTTAAAGGTTATGAAGTGAAAACGAAGCTGTCGTCGGATGCTGAAGACTCTAATATATACGGGCTTAAGAGTCATCTTGCAAAAGGAAATTACGGAGACAATATGGGTGAACGTGGCAGATCTTAGAAAGTTGTCACAAACTATTTTCCTAACTTTAGTCCAAAAGCTGTAAATGATATAGGGATTTCCGATGTTAAGGGGCGGGTTGGCAAGTCATTCAAATTGGCGTGGCCTAAAAATAGCTAAAAATAGACGCAAGCAATGTCGGATGGATAGCCGTACACGTACTGGCGTAGTGTGTGTACCAAACATTCAATGAATTCAACGTTTATGAGGAAATAGATGAAAATGCAAAAGTGGAAACCTTAAAATTTTTTTAGCAGTTTGCGAGCTGTTGAGCTAAATGTCTAGCTTTTTAAATACTTTTAAATTTATTTTTTGTAATAAAGTGAATTAAAATTCTGCAGCTGCTGACCTCCGTTTACACCGGCAGCAAAAGTAGCTGTGAATCGGCCTCACCTTTCAATACGATTGACTGAGGTGCGTAAAAGCGCTTTAAGAAATAAAAAATATTCTTCGAATAGGAAACTATCTGAACTATACGAGGAAGCTCACCGCGCTGGATCAGCGTTTGGAGGAGACCACAAGCGTATGCTGCTTTTAAGATAAGCCATATAATGGTACTTCACGCCACTATCAGGCAGTTATTATTATAAGGAACAAGATTCCGCTGATGCTGTGCTGGTTTCATTTGGCACAGTATCAAACTTTGACGCGATAATAAGTAGCCTCGACTTCAATTATAGCGACAAACTGCCGATATATGTTATCGAACAAAAGTAAGGTGATAATGCAAGTCGGCCAGCATCTTTTACAATACTACGATGAGGTCGAGAGAAACTAGCGTTACTGAATAACAAAGTTAATATGCAACATAGGGATAGAGATAGGGAATAGAGTCGTATCCCTGTTGCAGAAATTGACGACAATTCCGTAGATAATTTCATACGACCACACAAGGGACAGAGATGCGTCGGCCTTGACCTGTTAAAACAAGCAGGGGTATCGTTGTGCTGAGCTTCCGGTCAATTTAAATCGGGAACGAACCAATTGCTTTCCACATCTTTGCTGATGTGAATTTTAAGAAGGTATTTGCAGACCCTTACAAAACCTCGATGGTGACTACCATCACGACAACAAGTGAGGAACCTATTTAGGCCATCCTTTATCCATGGGCACAGCTGATTTTGTCAACAAAGAAATTCAGAATTTGCTCAAGAATGGTACAAATCAAATGTCAGTTCCCCCTTACAATAATCCCATATGGGTTGTGGATAAGAAATGCACTGACAAAGCGGGTAATCGAAACATGCGTTTAGTAATAGACCAAATAGATAGATAGACTTCATGCCAAATATTTCTTTCATATTGGGGAATTTAGACAAAGCTAAGTATTTTTAAACGCTAAACTGCAAGTCTGAATACCATCAGATCATACAATGCGTGACCGTGAAATCTTCCTTTTCGGTAAATGGGGGAAAGTATGAATTTCGAAGACTCCCATTTGGTCTGAAAATGTGGCTAGCATCTTCCAGAGGACAATAGACGACATACTGCGAGAAAAAATAGGAAAATTTTGCTATGTCTACGTCGATGATGAAATTGTCTTTTCAAAAAACGAGGTGTCCCACATCAAGTATATGGACTTGGTCCTTAAAAGCCTGTACGAGGCAAAAATGAGAAAATCAGTAGAGAAATCACAAGTTTGTTCAAGTTTCAAACTTCCTTGGGCTTATAACAACCAGTAACGGTGCAACAACAGACCCAGAGAAAGTCTGGGCCATAAAGTATTTTGCACATCCAAAATGAGTATTCGACGTAAGGTCGTTTTTGGGTCTTGCAAGTTACTATAGATGTTTTATCAAGGACTTTGCAGCGATAGCGAGGCCTATTTCAGAAATATCAAACGAGGAAAATGGAACTGTCAGTAGGTACAAGTCACGGAAAATCACGGTACAATTTTCTCAAACACAACAGGAAGCTTTTCAAAAGGTACGCAATATCCTGGCATCTAAAGACGTCATGCTCAGATACCACGATTATAAGAAGCCATTTGATCTAAAGACAGATAATTCAGCCTATGGTATAGGCACAATACTGGCTCATGGGGGTCATCCGATTAAAATTATTTCAAGGACATTGAAGAACTGTGAAGTTAATTAATTTAAAGCGACTAACGCGCGTGAATTATTGGATATCATATGGGCCCATAGCAAACTGTGGCACTATCTGTTTGGGTCATGGATATAAAAATCTTTGCTGACTACCAACCTTCAACCTTTGCAGTATCGAAATCCAATCCTAATGCAAAGATTAAAAGGTGGAAAGCGCGCATAGACAAATTTAATGTGCAAATATTCTATAAGCCGGGCAAGAAGAATCTGGATGCCTTGTCCAGGCAACAGCTCAACGCTTTAGAAGAGCAGGAAATCGAGTCGTGTGCTGCAACGGTTCACAGTCAGCTTTCGCTCACTTACACCATTGAAACAATGGATAAGCCGTTAAATTGTTTTCAAAACCAGATAATCATTGAAGAGGCGCACACCACATCAAAAAACACTCGTTTTCTTTGGGAACAAAAGACGCTATTCAATCAATTTTACCTGCAAAGGATCGTTACTGGACGAACTTGAACGGGTAATCATACGAAAGGGTAATCATTAGCAATGATATAGGACGAGGTAGTTAAGAGCTTCTCATCCACAAAATGCTGACATTGACATATTCAGGGTAAAAGAAAGAAGAGAAATCCTCACAGCGGAGCATAATAGATCGGCCCAAATGAATGTGAAGCAGGTTCTCTTTGAATACTACTTTCCGAAAATGACAAAGCTGACTAACAAAATTACTTGAAATTGAAAAACATGCGCGAATTCTAAATATGATAGACACCCAAAAAGGAAATGTTACACGTTCTTCACTTGCATTTGCCGGTTCTCCAAGTTTACTGTCGTGCGCCTATTGCCTCGTTAACTATTGATGATTTGAAGCCAGCCATGCTTCAATTCATGTACTATTTTTTTCAAAGCCAGGCTGATCTACTTGCACGGTATTTCCAATGAACAAGTAGAGCGTTTTCATAGCACGTTGCTAGAACTAGATAGGTGTTTAAAGATTATGTTGTTAGCTACAGTTAAATACAACACGTCAATCCACTCGGTCATCAACAAAAGACGTAGTTCAAGCGCACCCAGATGAGCCACAGAAAAAAAAATCCAGAATAGAATCTAAAACGTCCAGATCGCGCTCAGAGCCAGAGAAAATGCTTCTCGGCAGAACAGGATCTTTAAGGTGGGTGAAAATTTCTTAGTAAAATACAACCGGAGACTTGGAAACAATCTCACGCCTTTGTGTGAAGAAAGAGCTGTGGAAGTGGTCCGGGGGACCACGGTCCTCATTAAAGGAAAGGTGGTCCACAAGGACAACATAAAATAACCTAATTATTGGTTTTACTTATTCATTTTCAGTATTATTATGATTTAGATGTGTGCGGATTTACATATGTGCACCTAAACACTTTCGTTTTAAGAGGTTGATTTGAGATGGATTTATGGGATTTATGAGACGGAGTATGGTCATTTACATGAGAGACTGCGAAAATGAATATTGCCGACTTAAATATTTTAAATCACACAGACTTGAAATTAGTTTGGCTTGAAGAGTCCCCCAACACCTCATAGGAAATGTTATGTAATTGCTAACTCCATTCTATTATACATCACCACCAAACAGGATATTCTCAGTCTCCCGTTTCATCGCTTGAATGAATGGAGGCAAATCAGAGATTGAGGTAGGAAATCGGCACGGACCGTGCACATTGTGTGGCTTTCATCATAAAAGTAATATTCTGCATATTTTTCATATCAGCATCGCATTTTGACGAAATCACCAGTGCAAAGAGATCTGCAGACTACCAGCCAGGATATGATCAGTAATGTAAAGGCGATTTAAAAGCTTAAGAAGGTGATTGCTGAGATACGATAGGCCGAGGACGGCCTTAGGCTTGAAGGGGGAGTAGTTAACTAATGTTAATATTATTTAAGTCTGCACTTGGACGAATGATATTTTTGTAGCTGGCAATCAGAACAATGTTGAGAAAATCAGCTGACATATAATATTTCAAAGATATCGATGTTATAACGATATTAAAACATATCGATTTTAGCTTAAATGGGCTCCTTGGTCAGCTGTTTGCAGATTCAGTTCCTTTTGGATTCCATGCCCGGCAAGCTCAAACCTGTCTGTTTAAGCTGGTGTATAAAATAAATGCAGTTTAAATAAATAACCAAGTTTGAGTCCGTAAATTAAAGGATCATCTTACTATTTGTCAATTAAAAATGTACTTTTAAATGTAGTAAGACATTAATTTGTATATGTAAGGACGCTCTGTGAATTGCCTCTGTTGCCGCGCTCCCTCACCAACAAGAGGAGGCCCACTGACGGTCTGGCGGTCCAGTTTTTTATACCCTTAACCCACGAAATGGGTAAAAAAAAGGGTATAATGGTTTTGTGCAAATAATATAAAAAAATATTCTTGATCAGCGTCAACAGCCGAGTCGATATAGCCATGTCCGTCTGTCCGATTTTGGATATGAGCTCTCCTAATTCCTAGGCATAGCAATTTTGTTTCAAATTTTCGATAACTTTTTCGGCTTACGATATACACATGTAATCGATAACAAAAAAATCTAAAATTTCGAAAACTTAAAAATGGGGATTGAAAGTATTAAGAAACTAATGAACTTCTCTAAAATTGTTATTAAAATCGGCTAAGAAACACCGGAGATATGAAGCCATCAAGCATTGGTCTAGTAGTACACGTACATATGTGCATGTCTGTTAGCCCGACCGTCTGTCCGTCTGAATGGTCAAGGGTTAGGGGTATCTTCTAGTCGAGCTTACTCGACGAGAGCCTTCTTACTTGTTTTGTTATCGATTACATATGTTTTACGTAAACCGGAAAAGTTATCAAAAATTTGAAACAAACTTGCTATGCCTAGGGATTTGGGAAGCTTATACCCAAAATCTGGAGTCTCTAGCTTTTGTAGTTTCTGAGATCGACGCGTTCATACATACAGACAGACAGACGGACGAACGGACGGACGGACGGACAGACAGACAGACGAAATATTGAATATGAGCTCTCCTAATCCCTAGGCATGACAAGTTTGTTTCAAATTTTCGATAACTTTTCAGGTTTACGATATACACATGTAATCGATAACGCTTTTCGGCTGGCGTCACTCACCACCTCGCGGTGGAACAGGGAAATTTTCACTTTGGCTATCTATACAAATATCAAAAAGCTCCTTTACAATTATAAGATCTTTTACACAATTATATTTACTATGAAAATAAAACAAGTCTTTGTTTAAAGTGTGTATAATATTCAGCATGCCGAATAATTGAATTGGAATTGATAACAAACAGATTTCGATCTAATTAAAGCGATGGGTTTAGATTGATGCTTTGAATTGCTTTGTTAATAAATTAGGTACAAACGTGTATACGAATATATTTAGCTTATGACTTCCTTATGACTCCATTCTGTTATCACAAATGGTTTTTTAATTAAGAACCAATTTAATATCAAGATCAATTTCAAGACCGTTTCTTTCTGAGCTTTTGCTAAAAACAGCGTTAAATTTAGTAACAGTATGGTGACATTGAGTGCAATTTTGACAAATGAATAGTGTTAAGAGAATGAAATGCCACAGACCAATCAGTTGTTGATTAACAGATTGTGTTTAGTAAATTGAGAATTGGTTCTGAAATATAAATGCTGTGTCTTATTGTGCATTGCATCTGCATTGTTCCGGAGCATCTTCATAAATTATACAGCGTAGTGGAATTGAAGTATTCGATTTTCCAATTATCCACATCAACGCACTTGTACCCACTTTGGCTTAGCTTGTTTGAGGCCACTTGCTCATTATGCTAATCATTAAAACCAGCCATACGTACTTGAATTTATACTGAAACTCATAAAATGAGCTTCATAATGCCTATTTATATGGACTACGCACTCTTTGCTCCACATCACTCATTCTACTATACAATGTCATTTAAATTGATATCAATTAAATGAAGCTGCAACTTGTTACTTGACAAACTTCACGTAGCGCACGCAATGTTTGGGAAAGCCTTATAAGCTTTGATACCGAAAATATAAACGTAAAGTGGTGAAGTGCAATTTCCGTCACATTCTCTGTCTGTCTGTCTGTTTGCTCGAACGAACATTCCTTGGACACCCTTTAGGCTAGAAACTTGAAACTTTGCAAGAATCTTGGTTCATGATTGAGCCAAATTGATGAATTAGATTATTTAATTAAATACTTATTTTTATTTAGAGCAATAATACAAATAAAAGATATACCTGAAAATTTTGAGAATTTTTAAATAAAAAATGTGCAGTGGCAAGCACTTTGCATTAGAGAAGGCATAGGTGGACATTGCCAATTTTTTCAGATCTTAGGAATATGTCACCAGCTATTTACAGACCATCTTTCATTAGTCCAACAACTGTAAAAAAGGTAGGCGTTAAGCGTTAGGAGTGTAGGAGCGCTAAAGGGAATGTTACCAGCTATCTTCCCACCAAATTATATGGCTCAAGTCCAAATCTTTGGATATTAAGGGGATTTCCAATTGTAAGGCTGAATAATATAAGTGAGCACGGCATCCATACTTTTTATGCGTATTGCTTGCAGATATTAGAAGGTAATTTTAAATTGGGTGACTCCATCTCAAACACTGTGCGGCGTGGCATCCAAACTTTAGATTTGGGTAGACCCACTGGCTATCTTCCCACCAATTTTTATACCCTTAACCCAGGGGTCGGCGAACCGCGGTAAATTTCCCCAAATGGGGTAAAAGTGAAATTTCTTTCAAAAAGTTCGCCGACCCCTGGTCTAGGTGTTACCCTAAGTCAGGGTCGGCGAACCGGAGTAAATTACCCCAAAAATTAATTAGGGTTGATAGTATTAATAAAATAATGAACATCTGAGAAATTATTATTAAAATCGGTTCAGAAACACCGGATATATGAATCCATCAAGCATTGGTACAGCGGTACACGTATATATGTGTATGTCTGTCAGCCCGACCTTCTGTCCGTCTGTATGGTCAAGGGTTAAGGGTATCTTCTAGTCGAGCTTACTCGACTAGAGCCTTCTTAATTGTTCTAGGTTAAAAACTGTAGGTGATTCCAATTTTGCAAAAGGAAGGGCATTTGTGATGCAGTTCTTTGGAAGTAGTCAATAGTTTAACTGACCTTAAGTGATTTGGTGGCTATATAGCTGGAGATTTATTTTTAAGATGTGCATTCACAAAGATAAGGTACGTCCACATATGTACTGTAACCTATTTATCAATAAAGCGGTAATCAGCAAGAATTGATATATCGGATTATAAGCATATATTCAAGTAACATCAACTCGTCAGCGTTTTAGAGTCCGAGCTACTCATAAATCACTTCTAAGTTTACATCCTCACCACTGTCGATAATACGATCCTTCTTAAGACCATTTTAATGTAAGCAAAGCCAAACTACTTTAATGTAAACGTAATATGCCTTGCATAGAAACAACATACAGTTTGTCAAGGATTTCTTTACATGCTGTGAAATTTATGATATTTTCACTTAAGAGATATACGGCCACACTGGCTGTTTTATTTTTTTTATTAGTTTTTATAAGTTATTCAGTTAATTATCTCTTAAGCCCATTAAACAAAACTTAAAAAACATAAACAAGGCACAAAATTCAACCGCCATACAAGTGTTTAAACATTGTTAATATTTCGATCAGTTTTTGGTTTTAAATTATAATTAATATTTTGTATGTCCACCGTTGGCTTTCATAACCGCTTCCAGTCGCCTTTTCATCGATTTTATTAGATTTTGGACGTACTCCAATGTAACATTTTGCATTCTTCCAAGATTATCGTCTTGAAATCATTCTTATTATACCCTTAACCCGTGAAATGGGTAAAAAAAAGCGTATAATGGTTTTGTGCAAAAGTATGTAACAGGGAGAAGGAAGATTCTCCGACCCCATTGATCAGCATCAACAGCCGAGTCAATTTAGCCATGTCCGTCTGTCTGTCCGTCCATCCGCCCGTCCGTCCATCCGACCGTCTGTCCGTCCGTCCGTCTGTCCGTCCGTCCGTCTGTATAGAGACTCCAAATATTGGATATGAGCTCTCCTAATCTCTAGGCATGATAAGTTTGTTTCAAATTTTCGATAACTTTTTAGGTTTACGATATACACATGTAATCGATAACAAAAAAATATTGAATTTCAAAAAACTGAAAATGAGGATTGAAACTATAAGCAAAATAATGAACTTCTGTGAAAATTTCCTTAAAATCGGTTAAGAAACACCGGAGATATGAAACCATCAATTATTGGTACAGAACTACACAGCCATATGTGTATGTCTGTTAGCCCGACCATCTGTCCGTCTGTATGGTCAAGGGTTAAGGGTATCTTCTAGTCGAGCTTACTCGACTAGAGTCTTCTTACTTGTTTTTCATTCTGAATGGCAGTTACTTTTTTAAAAATAAAAATGCGCAGCTCTTGGTGATGCAATTTTCTAAGAAAATTCATATTTGGAATATAGAATTTATATATAATCGGGACAGTTTTAGACGGTTTTAAAATGCCAGGCAAGCTGTTATCGTTCAACATGAACCAGTTGGTTTATTACAACTCCACCATAGAGAAAACGGTCGCTGAGATTGCAGAAATGTTTGCAATTAGCAGGAACACTGTATACAACATTTGAAACCGCGTAAAAATCGAGGGAAGGATGGAGGCGAAGCCTTCAACTGGTCGGCCGCGGGCAATAACTCCAAGGGCAGAGCGAATAATGGTTAAAAAGATCAACCAAAATCCAACTATTTCGACCAGAACGCTTGCCAATGAGATGAAGACGGAATGTCAGGAAAGCCATTAAAAGAACTGACTTTACATCTGGAGCTGTATGAAAAAAACCGTTGTTGTCGGCGGAGCACGGTAGAAGATACCCCTAACCCAGCAGTTTGAATAAATATATGAATCAATATTTTTTAAATCAAGATATAACAAAATTTTTGGTTAGTATCTATAAATTTATTGTCTTTAATATTTTGTTTAGCTAATAGTATATTGTGATTAATATTAATTGTAAACAGAAAATTATATTTAATTTATTTATTTATTTATTTAAATTAAATAACAGAAGTTAACTATTAATTTACTTGCATATAATATATAATCTAAGTAAATATGTACAAAGTTAATTTTCTCAATCATCTACGCTCACAGAAATCCCGTTATGGTAACTATAAACTGTCTAAAAATGTCCTGGCGCTTTTTTTCTCACGCAAAATATTTGAAAAAGCCCAATCAATGTGAGAGTTCGTTGTAAATAGGACCACATTTATCGAATTTACCTAAACCAAAGTTAAAATCACCTAATATTACCTAAAAACGAATACTGCTGAAATATATCCGCAAATTCAGTTTTAAATGTTGATAGTGGATAGGATGGGCTTTTTATAAACAATAATGAAACTTATAGACTTAAGCTGGAAAATACAATATTCGAAAACGACTGATCCAGATTATTTTCTATTGCTAAAACAATGTGAAACGTGGTTAATAAATTCATTTCTAACGTAAACAACGATTCCCCTCTTAGGTCGACCTGCATGAGGTACTACCTCACAATCCAGACGGACAACAATAGTAAACCCTGGAATATCGATATTTTCATTTATAAACATAGAACGGACGACTGTCTCATTGATTTATCTGCTCGAACACCATTAATATGGCCATGAAGGCTTTCCGTATTATGAAAGAAAATATCTAAGGCGGAACTGTTAATTATCGGATCTGTATGCAAAAGCTGCAACTGATTTTGAACATTGTCTTCACTTTTTGGAGGTCTAGGAGGTGCAAATTCTCCAATAATAAATAAACCTGTTGCTGATGTTGCTCTACTACATGCTACGTATATTGCAGCACGCTGCATTCGAGAGCAAGTGTGAACCACCACTTTGCTATAAGTAGCTCCCTGACTTTTGTGTATAGTTATACCTTCTGCGGGTACAACTGGAAACTGCCTACGGTCAATAGTAACTTGCTCGTTTCTTTTAAATTGAAAACTCTTAACTATTTTATGAATCGGGGTCCAAGAAGGTTCTGTGCGATGTGCGCATTTTGAGCGAGCAAGTACTCCTACACTTTCCTCTAAAAATTTAATCCATAAAATACTTGGAGTAGGTGGATTACTGGATTCCTCGAAATCTATTTGCAATAAAATGCCTGTTGCCCCGTTAACTAATCCATCTCCAGTATCTACATTGACCGTAATCATATATTTGGCAGTGGTTTTTAACAAAAGTGAAGTACACAGCCTCTGTGCATCAGAGGATTTAAAGTTACGGACGGCTTCTAAAACTCTTTCCCTATTTGCAGAATTAAAGTGATTGGCTTTAATGTAATCATTAGCGGTAGAAATAAATTGATCAGTCGAAATTGAATTTAATTTTGAAATATTATATAAATCTGTTGCCGCATTTCTTCTAAAAAGATGAATTGCATCATCGGGCACGTCCGATGGCTGACAAATGCGGGAACGGATTAAATTAATATCTTCGGCTGTCATAATACCCGAAGCCATATTGTTTAAAGCCGAAGCATAAAGTTTATCCTCCCTTTGTCTCATAATTTCTGTAAGCTCAAAATACCTAAATAGGTCCCACAGAGCTGAACCAAATATTGCACTGTAGGGATCATTTGCATTGGATTCAAAGATCCAACGATCTCCTACTGGTGATAGCTGTCGAAGATCACCGAAAACTACTACAGAAATACCTCCAAATGGAGAAGAATTTTTGAAAATTTGTTTGAGACGGGAGTCCAATTGAGCAAACATTTTAGAACCGACCATAGATATTTCATCTATAATAATAAGTTTAAGGTTAATCAACCTTGAATGCAAAGTATTAACTAAGTCATGGCTAAGAACCCATCATCTGAACCAGACACTGATTCCGAAAGCTGCTTTGCCTGTGGGTGCACATAAAAGTATTTTAACAGAATTTGGATCTGTTCCAGGCTTCTTATTGTAAAAAACGGACAAGGACTGATAAATTGCTAGTATAAGTCGGCTCTTTCCAACGCCAGCACCACCTCCAACAAATTCATGGTACACAGATTTGTTGTTGGCATTGCAATACGGCATGCAAAACGTGTGTTAAATATTGCTTCTGCTTTAAGTTAAGAGACCTGAAAATATCTGCTAAGCTCTCAGTTGAAATTAAAGCTGGTAACTTAACCAATCGGACATTATTATCATTTAAATTTTCCTCTGCATTAACACCATCAACAATTAAAACATTTATTTAAGGATTTATTTCAGGTAATCCCAATACTCTAAAATTTGGATCTAAGATATTGTCCTAGTTATCTACAACATTCTCATCATCTTCCCGCTCAGCACTACTAAGAGCGTCGTCAAGTTCGTCATCGTCCAAACTATTATATTTCCTACGATTATTTTCTACCAAATCCCTATTTTCATTACAATAAAATTCACAATCCCTAGTTCGGAATTTTCATCCCCCCACGGAACATATAGCATAACCAGCTCACGGAAATAATTACTCCTATCAGTATGTATATTAAATCTCCTATAACGGATTATGCAGGGACTAAGCCTTTTTCTAATGAAACCACTACGGTCGCGAAGAGCGTAAGCTAATGCTCCAGATGAGCGGGGTGTTTCTGTATCATCTTCATCAATATATTGGCGAGTACCACATTGCTTTTTGCTATAACTATAAAAAGCTAGGCATACATTTTCTAAAGCGATGGGGCGCTGGACATAGTGATCTATAAGTCCTAACTCAAATATATCAGAGAGTCAACGGGTAAATTTTGGATTTGAGCCCTAGAATTGAGAATTGTAGCCCGTTGCTCTGGCATCGAAGTATTAATATATACTTCAGCATTACTGCTTTTGGACAGACGCATTTCTAAACAGCAGTTAACGGCTTCTTGGGCGGATATTTCCGTACCCGAAATGAATTTGTGCCCTATATGTTGTAACTTTTGCTTAATAGTTACATTGCCCCTACTAACCTCACTAACTGCACCACGCATTAATTTAGAAATACCTCTCTGAGACTTGTTAATATAATTAACGACGTAACTACAGCAAGCATAGGGATCTTAAATGAATTGAATATGAATGTAAGCTTGCTGCAATTGAAGAAGATGAGTATTGTTGGCGTTAAGCCTAATAGCGTTCGCTTTAAAAATATTTTGGGCTTCTTAATACTTGACCTAAGTGCTTGTATGTAGCAATCATAACTAAGGTTAAGTTAATCATGGGACAAAAAGGTGTCGAACTCACTCAAACGCACTATACTTTCATGATCAAATGGGAATTTAAGAAGTGCCTGCATTTTTTTAAAATTATTGCGATGCGCTTCTAAATCTTCTACATCGTCTGTTAATGGAAAAAGAATTTCTGTTTGGGGCATGGGAGGGTATGGAATACCGAATCTACAAATTTGCTTTTTCCTAACTTCGCGCCTACATGAGTGCCCATGATTGTGTGTTTGATACTTTAAGAATTGAGCCACATCTGGGTTTGTTGTATCAGTTGTGATAAACTGATTAATAAATAATTTTACTCTGGAAATGCTTGATTCATCGTTGCCATGCCATGAATATGGGGGGAGCCTCTTTGCTGAAACTCTACTCGCCAATAATATATATATATATAATATATATATATATAATATATAGTACGAATCCCTTTCAAAACTCTATAGCCATCATCGTGGCGAATTAAATTTTCAATATTTTCCTCATTGAGGGCGTTTGCTGCGGAAATACCTTGAGTGGCGCTGTGCTTACTTAAGCAAATGGAGGTGTTGTTCCTAATGTTAATAATTTCTAACTTTTTATAGCTAAGAAATAATTTATCTGTTCTACAACCTCTCCTATCGAAATTCCTAAGCTCAGACCTAACAATGGCTGTAAAACTTTCTGTTCATTTTCTTTTAATGCCAGCGAATATTGTTGGAAAGGCCAGTTCCTCGGAGTCGCAATCTGCAATCATATCCAAAAGACGCTGGCCTTCTCCAGGTGCCATTACAATTCTCTGCATCGCTATATTTTCTGTAGGGACGTTTTCTAATAATGTTTCCTGACCCCCGGGATTTATACATTCATCTTCTACAATGTTTGGGTCGTTTGCGGAGGTTTGAGCAGACCTTTCTATTAGTTCTGAAACTAATTGCCTATCTTCTGCTGATGCAACAAAGGGAACTGTTTCTGACGAGAAGGAATAAAACCAAGATTCATTGATAACAATCTGGTGTTTCCTATAAAGCTCTGTGTTGATTAAATATTTGATTGCATCAGCAATTTTTAGAGGCCAAATGTATTCGGCCATGAAATCATGGCTATATTCCATCCTACGCTTGAGGTGTATCTGAACAACCTCGGCTTCCCTAAACGCCCTTGGAAGTGACGTTACAACATTGGCTACGGGTATTGGGACATTAACTACTGCCCCCCTAATAGCGTTCTGACGGCCATATCCTAAACTCTTTATAATCATAAATGGAAGGCGTTGAGAAATTAGCCGTTCCTCTAGAGGCGTTAAGCCTTTTAAACATTCTGGAATGTCGGGGAAATCTAAGCCATTTGCTATTGAAGCTTTTGGCTTCTTGCCCAACCTAATGCTCCTACTGCATGTCTTGCAAAAACTATAACTATTGTTGCAGGAGGGAAAAAGTGTAGAAAGACTTAAAATATCCCTACTGTCTGCTTCACTACATTTGCTTTCTACAATTTCCCGAGAAATTTTGTCCACTTGATGTGGAAACCACAAACCTTTGCAACAAATGCAAACCTGATCGGGGCCCTGGCTTACAGTTCTATTGAATGCGATAATCAAGGCATCTAAATTAGTGCCTATCGCCTGACGATCCCTATCCTCTGGAAAGTTACTCTTACGTTGCTCCCTGTTTTGGTTCGCATTACGGACATTTTCGGCTAATCTATTTTCGGGATTATTCCTATACTGGCTTACTCTTTGGGACAGTCTTCTATTGCCATTAATAGTCGACTCCCGTGCTGAAACTCGAGTCCTTCGCCTGGCTACTGTGTTTCTCGCCTGTTCAATAATTTTTCGGACGGGATTGTACCTAACCTGAGCCCTCTGATCCCTTTCTCGTCTCTCTTCGTTAGCCCTATAATCAGGGTCTTGTCGGCGCCTCGATCGACGCAAAGTGTCACCTAATTGTTCGTCTGCCCTGTAAATAGGGTCTTGTCGGCGAGTAGCGTGGGCTAAGGTGTTAATCGTCTGTTCGTCAGCCCTATAAGAATGGTCTTGTCGGCGCTTCGATCGACGCAAAGTATTGGACACTTGCTCCACTTGCCTATTTAAGGTGTTAATCGTCTGTTCGTCAGCCCTATAAAAAGGGTCTTGTCGGCGCCTCGATCGACGCAAAGTGTCACCTAATTGTTCTTCTTGCCTAACTATGTTATTACTTCTATTTAAACGCTGTCGTTCCTTATTTATAATCCAATCTGATCGCCTAAATTCTTCATTATCCCTGCGCTCCCTTTGGGAGAGTGCGTTAATATCTCTTTCCTGCTCTACATAACCGGGGTTGGACCTATTTAATTGATTCCTAGCCCTATTTCTATGAGACCTACTGGCTGCTGATAGTCTATTTACCCTAGGCATATTAAGTCAGTTAATTAGTGTATATTAAGTATGAGGAGGAAAAATAATAATAATAATAATGGTATCTTAGAAAAAAATAATAATAAACTATATAAACTGTGAAAAATAAAAATAATATTTTTATCTGAAACAAATAATAGATGTGAATGAATTGTAAAAAAGTCTTGAAAAAGACTATTAAATAGGAATAAAATCAAAAATGACATGCGATTTTCAAAATCCTTGATGACGAAGTAATTAACACGCACAACTACTATTTAACAATTACGTAAAGAACACACACTACAATTTCTTGACACAATCACAGAAACACAGAAAATTTTTTTCACAAAACCGATCGATTTAGAAGTTTGTAGTTAACTGAATTAACGTCTGCTGTAATGACACCAGGAAGGCTACAAGTTTGTCTTTACCTTTTTAACCATAAGGTCAAGTGTTGATTTTTCATTGATGCTTTCCCCCAAAAAAAAACCCTACCAGTACCAAAATTCTTGGTTAATTTTTGTAGGTAGTATATAGGTTACGAAATGCAAGAGCTGCTGCAAGTGTTTTTTAACTCAGGTACTAAGGGGGGGGGGGTATCGAAAAATCCTAGGCAGCACTAGTTTACATTCAAGACCCATTATGACCATAGCAGGTACTTAAGGGTCATAAAATCATGCTATAGTTTGAACCGCAATAAAACTAAAAAACCCATCCACAAGATACAGGAAATGACAAAAAACATTTTCAATATGTTAATATACCTGAAAGATATATTTATGTTTTTTGCACGCCTACTCTGTTGCATATATCAGATACCCAAGCCTGCATGTGTGCATGTGGCTGCTGCTGTTGTCATTGATCAGTACAAATATTCAAATTGGTGTAACTTCGGTGTCTCTTAACCGATTTTAATAAAATTTTTACAGAAGTTCATTAATTTGATTATAGTTTCAATCCTCAATTTTTTGAAATTCAAGATATTATTGTTATCGATTACATGTGTATATCGGAAACGAAAAGAGCTATCGATAATTTGAAACAAACTTGTTCTGCTTAGGGCTTAGGCGAACTTATGTCCCAAATTTGAAGTCTCTAGCTCTTACAGTCTCTGAGATCGACGCGTTCATACATACAGACGGACGGACGGACAGACAGACGGACATGGCTAAATCGACTCGGCTGTTGATGCTGATCAAGAATATATATACTTTATGGGGTCGAAGGAGCTTCCTTCTTTTTTACCCATTTCATGGATAACTTTACCTTTAAGATATTGAGATACATATTATGGTCCATTGTACTCTCAAAAATCACTCAAGATCCGGGCATCGGATTACGGATTAAGACTCTGCTCAGTACAGGACCGACGCCATACATAGAACGGTCCGTTCGAGCCATAAATGTTGAATTTGGACTCGCCTTCAAAGTTGACTGTGTGCCAGGAATCCAAATCCTTGTCCAAAGGATTTTTGGGGCCTTCAACCCAGTGCTTTTATTTTTTGCATTTATAAAAAATTTTTTCCGTGGTTCTCGGGCATAAAAGTTGTTGCCCGCAGAGCGACGGGCAGTGTCTACACAACACTTTTTCCCCATTTCTTCCTTGAACACAGTTTTGCACGTTGACCATTTCAGGTATTCAGATCTGTGAACTTTTTTTTGGTGTTCCAGGACGAGTTTTCGTTGTTCAATGGTAGTCCGTTTGCCAATAGTCATGCATGGCTTGTTGTAAACTGAATACGAAGAATTAGTGTACTTATACACAAAATAATCGAACTTATGTTAAAAATCGAGGTTTTAATTTAGGGCACGCAGGTGTCCATAACATAAATATTCCAAAAAAGCTGTGACCTTAAAGCCATGCATTGCTTGTTGCAAACTGAATACGAAGAATTAGTCTACTTATACTCAAAATATTGGAACTTCTGTAAAAAATCGGGGTTTTTTGGCACGCAGGTGCCATATTAAATAAATAAATAATCAAAAAACGCAGTGACCTGAAATAACCCGACCTAGCCGGTGAGCAAAGCCCAGTATATTGCGGTGGTTAATATATTTACCTTTATATTTATATTTACCCTTAACCCATGAAATGGGTAAAAATGGTTTAAAGGAAGCTTCTCCGACCCCATAAAGTATATAAATTAATAAGTTTATTGTACTTATTTGTTTAGAGCTTTTATGCTGTGCTTGCCGGCTATGTTACGCCACTTCTTTGGTGAATGTGGTGTCACGTTTCGTGAGAGTTAAAAGGAAGACACTTCGTATTGATGGGTTGATGGTACACCTGGTTTATTCAAAGGCTATTTTAGACTAACTTAAAGACTATAATATGACAGACTTTTATACCCTAAAAATGCTGGCACTTGCATTCTTATTCATAACGGCCACGCCAATGTGCTGTGCTTGCCGGCTATGTTACGCCACTCTTTCGGTGAATGTGGTGTCACGTTTCGCCACCTTAGCTGGTCGCAAGAGTTTACTGACTTTAGGTTGCTGATCTTTACTTTTGCTGACCTTCTGACCCAGTTCAAGTACACAATTTGGAAGTTTGTCTTTTTTCTAGGCTCTTGCAGAAATTGATATGCGACAAAATGTTAAATATTTTTCTTCAGCATCTTATATATATTTAAGATAGGTAACAATTAGACAAAAATTATTCAAAATATGATTATAATTTATTATGCGCTTTAAATAAATAATTTAATAATTTATTTAAAATATGAATATAATGTATAATATATGAATTATTATGAATATATATAGATAGATATAGATATAGGTATAAATAATTTAAATGTATTTTGAAAATGATTTTAAGCTAATTAAATCATCATTATAACAGTTGAGGCAGCTCAAGGAATATCCAGACAAGTGCTATGCGCACTTTTTAATGTGTATACATACATGCACTTGTATACACACATATTCATATGCAGCGATTGGGGTGAGAGATAAAAAATCTAATCGAAGCCCAGCAAACAGAAATCTGAAAAAAATGTTGACATACATGTGTACATATATATATGCATACGCACATACATACATCTAGTGATATTTGCTGCTGTTCAGCCTGGCGAAGGCATGCGCCAGGCCCAAACAGAATGTGTGTATACGTCGGTATACATACATCTAGTCATATTTGCTGCTGTTCAGCCTGGCGAAGGCATGTGCCAGGCCGAAGCAGCATGTGTGTATATGCCGGTATACGGCATACGTCTGGTGATTATTGCTACTTTTCAGTATGGCGAAGGCAGCAAAAAAAATACCTTTGGTGAATTGACGCGTAATCCACCAAAAAAAAACTGAAAGATCGCCTGGTGGATAAATAGGGAAATTTGCGATTTGGCACATCTACGTTATAACTCATCGCTGGTTATACTCTAGGACTCTGTAATGTTAGACTCATTAAGAACTGTAAAGAAAGAGAACGGATTACATGTTAAGACTGACGCGCTCAGGGCAATCAGTCTTGGGATGATCGTGGATATGAATAGATGTGATATTAAACAAAGAATTAGATTGAGTCAACACCATCTTATATTGCCTACTACACTATTTTCATAAAAACTATTTCCATTTAAAAATTTTTCTATTTCTAAAACTAGCTGCTGTGGTAATCTCATCATAAACATTCAATTAACTTTACTATTTTTAAAGTTAATTTTTGTTTGTCTTTATATTATGTATATCTGCTGTTCTAGAAACTGCCAGGTACGATCCAATACTAAAATGGGCTTTATAAGCTATTCGATGTGTCCTAATGTGGCAGATGAAAAATGTGCTGGATTAACTGGCAGAATAACTGACCTATTAACCAATACTAATCTTGAGTGGCCTTGTTGGTCATGCTTGGAACGAAAAAAGGATAATGCGGACTTTACGAATTATTCGAATATTAGAGCAATAATACAAATAAAAGATATACCTGAAAATTTTGAGAATTTTTAAATAAAAAATAAGTTAAAACTGTGCAGTGGCAAGCACTTTGCATTAGAGAAGGCATAGGTGGGCATTGCCAATTTTTTCAGATCTTAGGAATATGTCACCAGCTATTTACAGACCATCTTTCATTAGTCCAACAACTGTAAAAAAGGTAGGCGTTAAGCGTTAGGAGTGTAGGAGTGTAGGAGCGCTAAAGGGAATGTTACCAGCTATCTTCCCACCAAATTATATGGCTCAAGTCCAAATCTTTGGATATTAAGGGGATTTCCAATTGTAAGGCTGAATAATATAAGTGAGCACGGCATCCATACTTTTTATGCGTATTGCTTGCAGATATTAGAAGGTAATTTTAAATTGGGTGACTCCATCTTAAACACTGTGCGGCGTGGCATCCAAACTTTAGATTTGGGTAGACCCACTGGCTATCTTCCCACCAATTTTTATACCCTTAACCCAGGGGTCGGCGAACCGCGGTAAATTTCCCCAAATGGGGTAAAAGTGAAATTTCTTTCAAAAAGTTCGCCGACCCCTGGTCTAGGTGTTACCCTAAGTCAGGGTCGGCGAACCGGAGTAAATTACCCCAAAAATTAATTAGGGTTGATAGTATTAATAAAATAATGAACATCTGAGAAATTATTATTAAAATCGGTTCAGAAACACCGGATATATGAATCCATCAAGCATTGGTACAGCGGTACACGTATATATGTGTATGTCTGTCAGCCCGACCTTCTGTCCGTCTGTATGGTCAAGGGTTAAGGGTATCTTCTAGTCGAGCTTACTCGACTAGAGCCTTCTTAATTGTTCTAGGTTAAAAACTGTAGGTGATTCCAATTTTGCAAAAGGAAGGGCATTTGTGATGCAGTTCTTTGGAAGTAGTCAATAGTTTAACTGACCTTAAGTGATTTGGTGGCTATATAGCTGGAGATTTATTTTTAAGATGTGCATTCACAAAGATAAGGTACGTCCACATATGTACTGTAACCTATTTATCAATAAAGCGGTAATCAGCAAGAATTGATATATCGGATTATAAGCATATATTCAAGTAACATCAACTCGTCAGCGTTTTAGAGTCCGAGCTACTCATAAATCACTTCTAAGTTTACATCCTCACCACTGTCGATAATACGATCCTTCTTAAGACCATTTTAATGTAAGCAAAGCCAAACTACTTTAATGTAAACGTAATATGCCTTGCATAGAAACAACATACAGTTTGTCAAGGATTTCTTTACATGCAGTGAAATTTTTTGATATTTTCACTTAAGAGATATACGGCCACACTGGCTGTTTTATTTTTTTTATTCGTTTTTATAAGTTATTCAGTTAATTATCTCTTAAGCCCATTAAACAAAACTTAAAAAACATAAACAAGGCACAAAATTCAACCGCCATACAAGTGTTTAAACATTGTTAATATTTCGATCAGTTTTTGGTTTTAAATTATAATTAATATTTTGTATGTCCACCGTTGGCTTTCATAACCGCTTCCAGTCGCCTTTTCATCGATTTTATTAGATTTTGGACGTACTCCAATGGAATATTTTGCATTCTTCCAAGATTATCGCCTTGAAATCATTCTTATTATACCCTTAACCCGTGAAATGGGTAAAAAAAGCGTATAATGGTTTTGTGCAAAAGTATGTAACAGGGAGAAGAAAGCTTCTCCGACCCCATTGATCAGCATCAACAGCCGAGTCGATTTAGCCATGTCCGTCTGTCTGTCCGTCCATCCGCCCGTCCGCCCGTCCGTCCGTCCGACCGTCTGTCCGTCCGACCGTCTGTCCGTCCGTCTGTCCGTCCGTCCGTCCGTCTGTCCGTCCGTCCGTCCGTCTGTATAGAGACTCCAAATATTGGATATGAGCTCTCCTAATCTCTAGGCATGATAAGTTTGTTTCAAATTTTCGATAACTTTTTAGGTTTACGATATACACATGTAATCGATAACAAAAAAATATTGAATTTCAAAAAACTGAAACTGAAAATGAGGATTGAAACTATAAGCAAAATAATGAGCTTCTGTGAAAATTTCCTTAAAATCGGTTAAGAAACACCGGAGATATGAAACCATCAATTATTGGTACAGAACTACACAGCCATATGTGTATGTCTGTTAGCCCGACCATCTGCCCGTCTGTATGGTCAAGGGTTAAGGGTATCTTCTAGTCGAGCTTACTCGACTAGAGTCTTCTTACTTGTTTTTCATTCTGAATGGCAGTTACTTTTTTAAAAATAAAAATGCGCAGCTCTTGGTGATGCAATTTTCTAAGAAAATTCATATTTGGAATATAGAATTTATATATAATCGGGACAGTTTTAGACGGTTTTAAAATGCCAGGCAAGCTGTTATCGTTCAACATGAACCAGTTGGTTTATTACAACTCCACCATAGAGAAAACGGTCGCTGAGATTGCAGAAATGTTTGCAAATAGCAAGAACACTGTATACAACAGTTGAAACCGCGTAAAAATCGAGGGAAGGATGGAGGCGAAGCCTTCAACTGGTCGGCCGCGGGCAATAACTCCAAGGGTAGAGCGAATAATGGTTAAAAAGATCAACCAAAATCCAACTATTTCGACCAGAACGCTTGCCAATGAGATGAAGACGGAATGTCAGGAAAGCCATTAAAAGAACTGACTTTACATCTGGAGCTGTATGAAAAAAACCGTTGTTGTCGGCGGAGCACGGTAGAAGATACTCTTAACCCAGCAGTTTGAATAAATATATGAATCAATATATTTTAAATCAAGATATAACAAAATTTTTGGTTAGTATCTATAAATTTATTGTCTTTAATATTTTGTTTAGCTAATAGTATTGTGATTAATATTAATTGTAAACAGAAAATTATATTTAATTTATTTATTTATTTATTTAAATTAAATAACAGAAGTTAACTATTAATTTACTTGCATATAATATATAATCTAAGTAAATATGTACAAAGTTAATTTTCTCAATCATCTACGCTCACAGAAATCCCGTTATGGTAACTATAAACTGTCTAAAAATGTCCTGGCGCTTTTTTTCTCACGCAAAATATTTGAAAAAGCCCAATCAATGTGAGAGTTCGTTGTAAATAGGACCACATTTATCGAATTTACCTAAACCAAAGTTAAAATCACCTAATATTACCTAAAAACGAATACTGCTGAAATATATCCGCAAATTCAGTTTTAAATGTTGATAGTGGATAGGATGGGCTTTTTATAAACAATAATGAAACTTATAGACTTAAGCTGGAAAATACAATATTCGAAAACGACTGATCCAGATTATTTTCTATTGCTAAAACAATGTGAAACGTGGTTAATAAATTCATTTCTAACGTAAACAACGATTCCCCTCTTAGGTCGACCTGCATGAGGTACTACCTCACAATCCAGACGGACAACAATAGTAAACCCTGGAATATCGATATTTTCATTTATAAACATAGAACGGACGACTGTCTCATTGATTTATCTGCTCGAACACCATTAATATGGCCATGAAGGCTTTCCGTATTATGAAAGAAAATATCTAAGGCGGAACTGTTAATTATCGGATATGTATGTAAAAGCTGCAACTGATTTTGAACATTGTCTTCACTTTTTGGAGGTCTAGGAGGTGCAAATTCTCCAATAATAAATAAACCTGTTGCTGATGTTGCTCTACTACATGCTACGTATATTGCAGCACGCTGCATTCGAGAGCAAGTGTGAACCACCACTTTGCTATAAGTAGCTCCCTGACTTTTGTGTATAGTTATACCTTCTGCGGGTACAACTGGAAACTGCCTACGGTCAATAGTAACTTGCTCGTTTCTTTTAAATTGAAAACTCTTAACTATTTTATGAATCGGGGTCCAAGAAGGTTCTGTGCGATGTGCGCATTTTGAGCGAGCAAGTACTCCTACACTTTCCTCTAAAAATTTAATCCATAAAATACTTGGAGTAGGTGGATTACTGGATTCCTCGAAATCTATTTGCAATAAAATGCCTGTTGCCCCGTTAACTAATCCATCTCCAGTATCTACATTGACCGTAATCATATATTTGGCAGTGGTTTTTAACAAAAGTGAAGTACACAGCCTCTGTGCATCAGAGGATTTAAAGTTACGGACGGCTTCTAAAACTCTTTCCCTATTTGCAGAATTTAAGTGATTGGCTTTAATGTAATCATTAGCGGTAGAAATAAATTGATCAGTCGAAATTGAATTTAATTTTGAAATATTATATAAATCTGTTGCCGCATTTCTTCTAAAAAGATGAATTGCATCATCGGGCACGTCCGATGGCTGACAAATGCGGGAACGGATTAAATTAATATCTTCGGCTGTCATAATACCCGAAGCCATATTGTTTAAAGCCGAAGCATAAAGTTTATCCTCCCTTTGTCTCATAATTTCTGTAAGCTCAAAATACCTAAATAGGTCCCACAGAGCTGAACCAAATATTGCACTGTAGGGATCATTTGCATTGGATTCAAAGATCCAACGATCTCCTACTGGTGATAGCTGTCGAAGATCACCGAAAACTACTACAGAAATACCTCCAAATGGAGAAGAATTTTTGAAAATTTGATTGAGACGGGAGTCCAATTGAGCAAACATTTTAGAACCGACCATAGATATTTCATCTATAATAATAAGTTTAAGGTTAATCAACCTTGAATGCAAAGTATTAACTAAGTCATGGCTAAGAACCCATCATCTGAACCAGACACTGATTCCGAAAGCTGCTTTGCCTGTGGGTGCACATAAAAGTATTTTAACAGAATTTGGATCTGTTCCAGGCTTCTTATTGTAAAAAACGGACAAGGACTGATAAATTGCTAGTATAAGTCGGCTCTTTTTCCAACGCCAGCACCACCTCCAACAAATTCATGGTACACAGATTTGTTGTTGGCATTGTGCAAAACGTGTGTTAAATATTGCTTTAAGTTAAGAGACCTGAAAATATCTGCTAAGCTCTCAGCTGAAATTAAAGCTGGTAACTTAACCAATCGGACATTATTATCATTTAAATTTTCCTCTGCATTAACACCATCAACAATTAAAACATTTATTTAAGGATTTATTTCAGGTAATCCCAATATTCTAAAATTTGGATCTAAGATATTGTCCTGGTTATCTACAACATTCTCATCATCTTCCCGTTCAGCACTACTAAGAGCGTCGTCAAGTTCGTCATCGTCCAAACTATTATATTTCCTATGATTATTTTCTACCAAATCCCTATTTTCATTACAATAAAATTCACAATCCCTAGTTCGGAATTTTCATCCCCCCACGGAACCTATAGCATAACCAGCTCACGGAAATAATTACTCCTATCAGTATGTATATTAAATCTCCTATAACGGATTATGCAGGGACTAAGCCTTTTTCTAATGAAACCACTACGGTCGCGAAGAGCGTAAGCTAATGCTCCAGATGAGCGGGGTGTTTCTGTATCATCTTCATCAATATATTGGCGAGTACCACATTGCTTTTTGCTATAACTATAAAAAGCTAGGCATACATTTTCTAAAGCGATGGGGCGCTGGACATAGTGATCTATAAGTCCTAACTCAAATATATCAGAGAGTCAACGGGTAAATTTTGGATTTGAGCCCTAGAATTGAGAATTGTAGCCCGTTGCTCTGGCATCGAAGTATTAATATATACTTCAGCATTACTGCTTTTGGACAGACGCATTTCTAAACAGCAGTTAACGGCTTCTTGGGCGGATATTTCCGTACCCGAAATGAATTTGTGCCCTATATGTTGTAACTTTTGCTTAATAGTTACATTGCCCCTACTAACCTCACTAACTGCACCACGCATTAATTTAGAAATACCTCTCTGAGACTTGTTAATATAATTAACGACGTAACTACAGCAAGCATAGGGATCTTAAATGAATTGAATATGAATGTAAGCTTGCTGCAATTGAAGAAGATGAGTATTGTTGGCGTTAAGCCTAATAGCGTTCGCTTTAAAAATATTTTGGGCTTCTTAATACTTGACCTAAGTGCTTGTATGTAGCAATCATAACTAAGGTTAAGTTAATCATGGGACAAAAAGGTGTCGAACTCACTCAAACGCACTATACTTTCATGATCAAATGGGAATTTAAGAAGTGCCTGCATTTTTTTAAAATTATTGCGATGCGCTTCTAAATCTTCTACATCGTCTGTTAATGGAAAAAGAATTTCTGTTTGGGGCATGGGAGGGTATGGAATACCGAATCTACAAATTTGCTTTTTCCTAACTTCGCGCCTACATGAGTGCCCATGATTGTGTGTTTGATACTTTAAGAATTGAGCCACATCTGGGTTTGTTGTATCAGTTGTGATAAACTGATTAATAAATAATTTTACTCTGGAAATGCTTGATTCATCGTTGCCATGCCATGAATATGGGGGGAGCCTCTTTGCTGAAACTCTACTCGCCAATAATATTTGATGACCCTATGACTACCGAATAAACCGCCCTCCTTTTTCATTAGTTTTAAAAGTTGCCTATATCTGAAATCAAAATACACAGCACAAGTTACAGGGTCAGCTCTAATGAGACGGGCCTTCTCATTAAAATTCAAATTGAAGGCCAATTCCTCAGAAATTTATATCTTGTCAACGTTTTTTGACAGTAAAACTAATAGCTCAGTCCACCTATTCTCAGCTGCTGAGAATGTAATAAAAAATGTCGGAAGACCAAACTGCCTAATCATAGCCATAACCTTTTTTTCTGATTCCCAGTGAGCGGGCGACGTACGAATCCCTTTCAAAACTCTATAGCCATCATCGTGGCGAATTAAATTTTCAATATTTTCCTCATTGAGGGCGTTTGCTGCGGAAGTACCTTGAGTGGCGCTGTGCTTACTTAAGCAAATGGAGGTGTTGTTCCTAATGTTAATAATTTCTAACTTTTTATAGCTAAGAAATAATTTATCTGTTCTACAACCTCTCCTATCGAAATTCCTAAGCTCAGACCTAACAATGGTTGTAAAACTTTCTGTTCATTTTCTTTTAATGCCAGCGAATATTGTTGGAAAGGCCAGTTCCTCGGAGTCGCAATCTGCAATCATATCCAAAAGACGCTGGCCTTCTCCAGGTGCCATTACAATTCTCTGCATCGCTATATTTTCTGTAGGGACGTTTTCTAATAATGTTTCCTGACCCCCGGGATTTATACATTCATCTTCTACAATGTTTGGGTCGTTTGCGGAGGTTTGAGCAGACCTTTCTATTAGTTCTGAAACTAATTGCCTATCTTCTGCTGATGCAACAAAGGGAACTGTTTCTGACGAGAAGGAATAAAACCAAGATTCATTGATAACAATCTGGTGTTTCCTACATTCCTTTTAAACATTCTGGAATGTCGGGGAAATCTAAGCCATTTGCTATTGAAGCTTTTGGCTTCTTGCCCAACCTAATGCTCCTACTGCATGTCTTGCAAAAACTATAACTATTGTTGCAGGAGGGAAAAAGTGTAGGAATACTTAAAATATCCCTACTGTCTGCTTCACTACATTTGCTTTCTACAATTTCCCGAGAAATTTTGTCCACTTGATGTGGAAACCACAAGCCTTTGCAACAAATGCAAACCTGATCGGAGCCCTGGCTTACAGTTCTATTGAATGCGATAATCAAGGCATCTAAATTAGTGCCTATCCTCTGGAAAGTTACTCTTACGTTGCTCCCTGTTTTGGTTCGCATTACGGATATTTTCGGCTAATCTATTTTCGGGATTATTCCTATACTGGCTTACTCTTTGGGACAGTCTTCTATTGCCATTAATAGTCGACTCCCGTGCTGAAACTCGAGTCCTTCGCCTGGCTACTGTGTTTCTCGCCTGTTCAATAATTTTTCGGACGGGATTGTACCTAACCTGAGCCCTCTGATCCCTTTCTCGTCTCTCTTCGTTAGCCCTATAATCAGGGTCTTGTCGGCGCCTCGATCGACGCAAAGTGTCACCTAATTGTTCGTCTGCCCTGTAAATAGGGTCTTGTCGGCGAGTAGCGTGGGCTAAGGTGTTAATCGTCTGTTCGTCAGCCCTATAAGAATGGTCTTGTCGGCGCCTCGATCGACGCAAAGTATTGGACACTTGCTCCACTTGCCTATTTAAGGTGTTAATCGTCTGTTCGTCAGCCCTATAAGAAGGGTCTTGTCGGCGCCTCGATCGACGCAAAGTGTCACCTAATTGTTCTTCTTGCCTAACTATGATATTACTTCTATTTAAACGCTGTCGTTCCTTATTTATAATCCAATCTGATCGCCTAAATTCTT
Organism: Scaptomyza parva; assembly: GCA_035044645.1. Lineage (NCBI taxonomy): Eukaryota > Metazoa > Arthropoda > Insecta > Diptera > Drosophilidae > Scaptomyza > Scaptomyza parva. The sequence goes on from JAWNNT010000062.1 coordinate 608,824, forward strand.
CATTATCCCTGCGCTCCCTTTGGGAGAGTGCGTTAATATCTCTTTCCTGCTCTACATAACCGGGGTTGGACCTATTTAATTGATTGCTAGCCCTATTTCTATGAGACCTACTGGCTGCTGATAGTCTATTTACCCTAGGCATATTAAGTCAGTTAATTAGTGTATATTAAGTATGAGGAGGAAAAATAATAATAATAATAATGGTATCTTAGAAAAAAATAATAATAACGGACGACTGTCTCATTGATTTATCTGCTCGAACACCATTAATATGGCCATGAAGGCTTTCCGTATTATGAAAGAAAATATCTAAGGCGGAACTGTTAATTATCGGATATGTATGTAAAAGCTGCAACTGATTTTGAACATTGTCTTCACTTTTTGGAGGTCTAGGAGGTGCAAATTCTCCAATAATAAATAAACCTGTTGCTGATGTTGCTCTACTACATGCTACGTATATTGCAGCACGCTGCATTCGAGAGCAAGTGTGAACCACCACTTTGCTATAAGTAGCTCCCTGACTTTTGTGTATAGTTATACCTTCTGCGGGTACAACTGGAAACTGCCTACGGTCAATAGTAACTTGCTCGTTTCTTTTAAATTGAAAACTCTTAACTATTTTATGAATCGGGGTCCAAGAAGGTTCTGTGCGATGTGCGCATTTTGAGCGAGCAAGTACTCCTACACTTTCCTCTAAAAATTTAATCCATAAAATACTTGGAGTAGGTGGATTACTGGATTCCTCGAAATCTATTTGCAATAAAATGCCTGTTGCCCCGTTAACTAATCCATCTCCAGTATCTACATTGACCGTAATCATATATTTGGCAGTGGTTTTTAACAAAAGTGAAGTACACAGCCTCTGTGCATCAGAGGATTTAAAGTTACGGACGGCTTCTAAAACTCTTTCCCTATTTGCAGAATTTAAGTGATTGGCTTTAATGTAATCATTAGCGGTAGAAATAAATTGATCAGTCGAAATTGAATTTAATTTTGAAATATTATATAAATCTGTTGCCGCATTTCTTCTAAAAAGATGAATTGCATCATCGGGCACGTCCGATGGCTGACAAATGCGGGAACGGATTAAATTAATATCTTCGGCTGTCATAATACCCGAAGCCATATTGTTTAAAGCCGAAGCATAAAGTTTATCCTCCCTTTGTCTCATAATTTCTGTAAGCTCAAAATACCTAAATAGGTCCCACAGAGCTGAACCAAATATTGCACTGTAGGGATCATTTGCATTGGATTCAAAGATCCAACGATCTCCTACTGGTGATAGCTGTCGAAGATCACCGAAAACTACTACAGAAATACCTCCAAATGGAGAAGAATTTTTGAAAATTTGTTTGAGACGGGAGTCCAATTGAGCAAACATTTTAGAACCGACCATAGATATTTCATCTATAATAATAAGTTTAAGGTTAATCAACCTTGAATGCAAAGTATTAACTAAGTCATGGCTAAGAACCCATCATCTGAACCAGACACTGATTCCGAAAGCTGCTTTGCCTGTGGGTGCACATAAAAGTATTTTAACAGAATTTGGATCTGTTCCAGGCTTCTTATTGTAAAAAACGGACAAGGACTGATAAATTGCTAGTATAAGTCGGCTCTTTCCAACGCCAGCACCACCTCCAACAAATTCATGGTACACAGATTTGTTGTTGGCATTGTGCAAAACGTGTGTTAAATATTGCTTCTGCTTTAAGTTAAGAGACCTGAAAATATCTGCTAAGCTCTCAGCTGAAATTAAAGCTGGTAACTTAACCAATCGGACATTATTATCATTTAAATTTTCCTCTGCATTAACACCATCAACAATTAAAACATTTATTTAAGGATTTATTTCAGGTAATCCCAATATTCTAAAATTTGGATCTAAGATATTGTCCTGGTTATCTACAACATTCTCATCATCTTCCCGTTCAGCACTACTAAGAGCGTCGTCAAGTTCGTCATCGTCCAAACTATTATATTTCCTATGATTATTTTCTACCAAATCCCTATTTTCATTACAATAAAATTCACAATCCCTAGTTCGGAATTTTCATCCCCCCACGGAACCTATAGCATAACCAGCTCACGGAAATAATTACTCCTATCAGTATGTATATTAAATCTCCTATAACGGATTATGCAGGGACTAAGCCTTTTTCTAATGAAACCACTACGGTCGCGAAGAGCGTAAGCTAATGCTCCAGATGAGCGGGGTGTTTCTGTATCATCTTCATCAATATATTGGCGAGTACCACATTGCTTTTTGCTATAACTATAAAAAGCTAGGCATACATTTTCTAAAGCGATGGGGCGCTGGACATAGTGATCTATAAGTCCTAACTCAAATATATCAGAGAGTCAACGGGTAAATTTTGGATTTGAGCCCTAGAATTGAGAATTGTAGCCCGTTGCTCTGGCATCGAAGTATTAATATATACTTCAGCATTACTGCTTTTGGACAGACGCATTTCTAAACAGCAGTTAACGGCTTCTTGGGCGGATATTTCCGTACCCGAAATGAATTTGTGCCCTATATGTTGTAACTTTTGCTTAATAGTTACATTGCCCCTACTAACCTCACTAACTGCACCACGCATTAATTTAGAAATACCTCTCTGAGACTTGTTAATATAATTAACGACGTAACTACAGCAAGCATAGGGATCTTAAATGAATTGAATATGAATGTAAGCTTGCTGCAATTGAAGAAGATGAGTATTGTTGGCGTTAAGCCTAATAGCGTTCGCTTTAAAAATATTTTGGGCTTCTTAATACTTGACCTAAGTGCTTGTATGTAGCAATCATAACTAAGGTTAAGTTAATCATGGGACAAAAAGGTGTCGAACTCACTCAAACGCACTATACTTTCATGATCAAATGGGAATTTAAGAAGTGCCTGCATTTTTTTAAAATTATTGCGATGCGCTTCTAAATCTTCTACATCGTCTGTTAATGGAAAAAGAATTTCTGTTTGGGGCATGGGAGGGTATGGAATACCGAATCTACAAATTTGCTTTTTCCTAACTTCGCGCCTACATGAGTGCCCATGATTGTGTGTTTGATACTTTAAGAATTGAGCCACATCTGGGTTTGTTGTATCAGTTGTGATAAACTGATTAATAAATAATTTTACTCTGGAAATGCTTGATTCATCGTTGCCATGCCATGAATATGGGGGGAGCCTCTTTGCTGAAACTCTACTCGCCAATAATATTTGATGACCCTATGACTACCGAATAAACCGCCCTCCTTTTTCATTAGTTTTAAAAGTTGCCTATATCTGAAATCAAAATACACAGCACAAGTTACAGGGTCAGCTCTAATGAGACGGGCCTTCTCATTAAAATTCAAATTGAAGGCCAATTCCTCAGAAATTTATATCTTGTCAACGTTTTTTGACAGTAAAACTAATAGCTCAGTCCACCTATTCTCAGCTGCTGAGAATGTAATAAAAAATGTCGGAAGACCAAACTGCCTAATCATAGCCATAACCTTTTTTTCTGATTCCCAGTGAGCGGGCGACGTACGAATCCCTTTCAAAACTCTATAGCCATCATCGTGGCGAATTAAATTTTCAATATTTTCCTCATTGAGGGCGTTTGCTGCGGAAGTACCTTGAGTGGCGCTGTGCTTACTTAAGCAAATGGAGGTGTTGTTCCTAATGTTAATAATTTCTAACTTTTTATAGCTAAGAAATAATTTATCTGTTCTACAACCTCTCCTATCGAAATTCCTAAGCTCAGACCTAACAATGGTTGTAAAACTTTCTGTTCATTTTCTTTTAATGCCAGCGAATATTGTTGGAAAGGCCAGTTCCTCGGAGTCGCAATCTGCAATCATATCCAAAAGACGCTGGCCTTCTCCAGGTGCCATTACAATTCTCTGCATCGCTATATTTTCTGTAGGGACGTTTTCTAATAATGTTTCCTGACCCCCGGGATTTATACATTCATCTTCTACAATGTTTGGGTCGTTTGCGGAGGTTTGAGCAGACCTTTCTATTAGTTCTGAAACTAATTGCCTATCTTCTGCTGATGCAACAAAGGGAACTGTTTCTGACGAGAAGGAATAAAACCAAGATTCATTGATAACAATCTGGTGTTTCCTACATTCCTTTTAAACATTCTGGAATGTCGGGGAAATCTAAGCCATTTGCTATTGAAGCTTTTGGCTTCTTGCCCAACCTAATGCTCCTACTGCATGTCTTGCAAAAACTATAACTATTGTTGCAGGAGGGAAAAAGTGTAGGAATACTTAAAATATCCCTACTGTCTGCTTCACTACATTTGCTTTCTACAATTTCCCGAGAAATTTTGTCCACTTGATGTGGAAACCACAAGCCTTTGCAACAAATGCAAACCTGATCGGGGCCCTGGCTTACAGTTCTATTGAATGCGATAATCAAGGCATCTAAATTAGTGCCTATCCTCTGGAAAGTTACTCTTACGTTGCTCCCTGTTTTGGTTCGCATTACGGATATTTTCGGCTAATCTATTTTCGGGATTATTCCTATACTGGCTTACTCTTTGGGACAGTCTTCTATTGCCATTAATAGTCGACTCCCGTGCTGAAACTCGAGTCCTTCGCCTGGCTACTGTGTTTCTCGCCTGTTCAATAATTTTTCGGACGGGATTGTACCTAACCTGAGCCCTCTGATCCCTTTCTCGTCTCTCTTCGTTAGCCCTATAATCAGGGTCTTGTCGGCGCCTCGATCGACGCAAAGTGTCACCTAATTGTTCGTCTGCCCTGTAAATAGGGTCTTGTCGGCGAGTAGCGTGGGCTAAGGTGTTAATCGTCTGTTCGTCAGCCCTATAAGAATGGTCTTGTCGGCGCCTCGATCGACGCAAAGTATTGGACACTTGCTCCACTTGCCTATTTAAGGTGTTAATCGTCTGTTCGTCAGCCCTATAAGAAGGGTCTTGTCGGCGCCTCGATCGACGCAAAGTGTCACCTAATTGTTCTTCTTGCCTAACTATGATATTACTTCTATTTAAACGCTGTCGTTCCTTATTTATAATCCAATCTGATCGCCTAAATTCTTCATTATCCCTGCGCTCCCTTTGGGAGAGTGCGTTAATATCTCTTTCCTGCTCTACATAACCGGGGTTGGACCTATTTAATTGATTGCTAGCCCTATTTCTATGAGACCTACTGGCTGCTGATAGTCTATTTACCCTAGGCATATTAAGTCAGTTAATTAGTGTATATTAAGTATGAGGAGGAAAAATAATAATAATAATAATGGTATCTTAGAAAAAAATAATAATAACGGACGACTGTCTCATTGATTTATCTGCTCGAACACCATTAATATGGCCATGAAGGCTTTCCGTATTATGAAAGAAAATATCTAAGGCGGAACTGTTAATTATCGGATATGTATGTAAAAGCTGCAACTGATTTTGAACATTGTCTTCACTTTTTGGAGGTCTAGGAGGTGCAAATTCTCCAATAATAAATAAACCTGTTGCTGATGTTGCTCTACTACATGCTACGTATATTGCAGCACGCTGCATTCGAGAGCAAGTGTGAACCACCACTTTGCTATAAGTAGCTCCCTGACTTTTGTGTATAGTTATACCTTCTGCGGGTACAACTGGAAACTGCCTACGGTCAATAGTAACTTGCTCGTTTCTTTTAAATTGAAAACTCTTAACTATTTTATGAATCGGGGTCCAAGAAGGTTCTGTGCGATGTGCGCATTTTGAGCGAGCAAGTACTCCTACACTTTCCTCTAAAAATTTAATCCATAAAATACTTGGAGTAGGTGGATTACTGGATTCCTCGAAATCTATTTGCAATAAAATGCCTGTTGCCCCGTTAACTAATCCATCTCCAGTATCTACATTGACCGTAATCATATATTTGGCAGTGGTTTTTAACAAAAGTGAAGTACACAGCCTCTGTGCATCAGAGGATTTAAAGTTACGGACGGCTTCTAAAACTCTTTCCCTATTTGCAGAATTTAAGTGATTGGCTTTAATGTAATCATTAGCGGTAGAAATAAATTGATCAGTCGAAATTGAATTTAATTTTGAAATATTATATAAATCTGTTGCCGCATTTCTTCTAAAAAGATGAATTGCATCATCGGGCACGTCCGATGGCTGACAAATGCGGGAACGGATTAAATTAATATCTTCGGCTGTCATAATACCCGAAGCCATATTGTTTAAAGCCGAAGCATAAAGTTTATCCTCCCTTTGTCTCATAATTTCTGTAAGCTCAAAATACCTAAATAGGTCCCACAGAGCTGAACCAAATATTGCACTGTAGGGATCATTTGCATTGGATTCAAAGATCCAACGATCTCCTACTGGTGATAGCTGTCGAAGATCACCGAAAACTACTACAGAAATACCTCCAAATGGAGAAGAATTTTTGAAAATTTGTTTGAGACGGGAGTCCAATTGAGCAAACATTTTAGAACCGACCATAGATATTTCATCTATAATAATAAGTTTAAGGTTAATCAACCTTGAATGCAAAGTATTAACTAAGTCATGGCTAAGAACCCATCATCTGAACCAGACACTGATTCCGAAAGCTGCTTTGCCTGTGGGTGCACATAAAAGTATTTTAACAGAATTTGGATCTGTTCCAGGCTTCTTATTGTAAAAAACGGACAAGGACTGATAAATTGCTAGTATAAGTCGGCTCTTTCCAACGCCAGCACCACCTCCAACAAATTCATGGTACACAGATTTGTTGTTGGCATTGTGCAAAACGTGTGTTAAATATTGCTTCTGCTTTAAGTTAAGAGACCTGAAAATATCTGCTAAGCTCTCAGCTGAAATTAAAGCTGGTAACTTAACCAATCGGACATTATTATCATTTAAATTTTCCTCTGCATTAACACCATCAACAATTAAAACATTTATTTAAGGATTTATTTCAGGTAATCCCAATATTCTAAAATTTGGATCTAAGATATTGTCCTGGTTATCTACAACATTCTCATCATCTTCCCGTTCAGCACTACTGAGAGCGTCGTCAAGTTCGTCATCGTCCAAACTATTATATTTCCTATGATTATTTTCTACCAAATCCCTATTTTCATTACAATAAAATTCACAATCCCTAGTTCGGAATTTTCATCCCCCCACGGAACCTATAGCATAACCAGCTCACGGAAATAATTACTCCTATCAGTATGTATATTAAATCTCCTATAACGGATTATGCAGGGACTAAGCCTTTTTCTAATGAAACCACTACGGTCGCGAAGAGCGTAAGCTAATGCTCCAGATGAGCGGGGTGTTTCTGTATCATCTTCATCAATATATTGGCGAGTACCACATTGCTTTTTGCTATAACTATAAAAAGCTAGGCATACATTTTCTAAAGCGATGGGGCGCTGGACATAGTGATCTATAAGTCCTAACTCAAATATATCAGAGAGTCAACGGGTAAATTTTGGATTTGAGCCCTAGAATTGAGAATTGTAGCCCGTTGCTCTGGCATCGAAGTATTAATATATACTTCAGCATTACTGCTTTTGGACAGACGCATTTCTAAACAGCAGTTAACGGCTTCTTGGGCGGATATTTCCGTACCCGAAATGAATTTGTGCCCTATATGTTGTAACTTTTGCTTAATAGTTACATTGCCCCTACTAACCTCACTAACTGCACCACGCATTAATTTAGAAATACCTCTCTGAGACTTGTTAATATAATTAACGACGTAACTACAGCAAGCATAGGGATCTTAAATGAATTGAATATGAATGTAAGCTTGCTGCAATTGAAGAAGATGAGTATTGTTGGCGTTAAGCCTAATAGCGTTCGCTTTAAAAATATTTTGGGCTTCTTAATACTTGACCTAAGTGCTTGTATGTAGCAATCATAACTAAGGTTAAGTTAATCATGGGACAAAAAGGTGTCGAACTCACTCAAACGCACTATACTTTCATGATCAAATGGGAATTTAAGAAGTGCCTGCATTTTTTTAAAATTATTGCGATGCGCTTCTAAATCTTCTACATCGTCTGTTAATGGAAAAAGAATTTCTGTTTGGGGCATGGGAGGGTATGGAATACCGAATCTACAAATTTGCTTTTTCCTAACTTCGCGCCTACATGAGTGCCCATGATTGTGTGTTTGATACTTTAAGAATTGAGCCACATCTGGGTTTGTTGTATCAGTTGTGATAAACTGATTAATAAATAATTTTACTCTGGAAATGCTTGATTCATCGTTGCCATGCCATGAATATGGGGGGAGCCTCTTTGCTGAAACTCTACTCGCCAATAATATTTGATGACCCTATGACTACCGAATAAACCGCCCTCCTTTTTCATTAGTTTTAAAAGTTGCCTATATCTGAAATCAAAATACACAGCACAAGTTACAGGGTCAGCTCTAATGAGACGGGCCTTCTCATTAAAATTCAAATTGAAGGCCAATTCCTCAGAAATTTATATCTTGTCAACGTTTTTTGACAGTAAAACTAATAGCTCAGTCCACCTATTCTCAGCTGCTGAGAATGTAATAAAAAATGTCGGAAGACCAAACTGCCTAATCATAGCCATAACCTTTTTTTCTGATTCCCAGTGAGCGGGCGACGTACGAATCCCTTTCAAAACTCTATAGCCATCATCGTGGCGAATTAAATTTTCAATATTTTCCTCATTGAGGGCGTTTGCTGCGGAAGTACCTTGAGTGGCGCTGTGCTTACTTAAGCAAATGGAGGTGTTGTTCCTAATGTTAATAATTTCTAACTTTTTATAGCTAAGAAATAATTTATCTGTTCTACAACCTCTCCTATCGAAATTCCTAAGCTCAGACCTAACAATGGTTGTAAAACTTTCTGTTCATTTTCTTTTAATGCCAGCGAATATTGTTGGAAAGGCCAGTTCCTCGGAGTCGCAATCTGCAATCATATCCAAAAGACGCTGGCCTTCTCCAGGTGCCATTACAATTCTCTGCATCGCTATATTTTCTGTAGGGACGTTTTCTAATAATGTTTCCTGACCCCCGGGATTTATACATTCATCTTCTACAATGTTTGGGTCGTTTGCGGAGGTTTGAGCAGACCTTTCTATTAGTTCTGAAACTAATTGCCTATCTTCTGCTGATGCAACAAAGGGAACTGTTTCTGACGAGAAGGAATAAAACCAAGATTCATTGATAACAATCTGGTGTTTCCTACATTCCTTTTAAACATTCTGGAATGTCGGGGAAATCTAAGCCATTTGCTATTGAAGCTTTTGGCTTCTTGCCCAACCTAATGCTCCTACTGCATGTCTTGCAAAAACTATAACTATTGTTGCAGGAGGGAAAAAGTGTAGGAATACTTAAAATATCCCTACTGTCTGCTTCACTACATTTGCTTTCTACAATTTCCCGAGAAATTTTGTCCACTTGATGTGGAAACCACAAGCCTTTGCAACAAATGCAAACCTGATCGGGGCCCTGGCTTACAGTTCTATTGAATGCGATAATCAAGGCATCTAAATTAGTGCCTATCCTCTGGAAAGTTACTCTTACGTTGCTCCCTGTTTTGGTTCGCATTACGGATATTTTCGGCTAATCTATTTTCGGGATTATTCCTATACTGGCTTACTCTTTGGGACAGTCTTCTATTGCCATTAATAGTCGACTCCCGTGCTGAAACTCGAGTCCTTCGCCTGGCTACTGTGTTTCTCGCCTGTTCAATAATTTTTCGGACGGGATTGTACCTAACCTGAGCCCTCTGATCCCTTTCTCGTCTCTCTTCGTTAGCCCTATAATCAGGGTCTTGTCGGCGCCTCGATCGACGCAAAGTGTCACATAATTGTTCGTCTGCCCTGTAAATAGGGTCTTGTCGGCGAGTAGCGTGGGCTAAGGTGTTAATCGTCTGTTCGTCAGCCCTATAAGAAGGGTCTTGTCGGCGCCTCGATCGACGCAAAGTGTCACCTAATTGTTCTTCTTGCCTAACTATGATATTACTTCTATTTAAACGCTGTCGTTCCTTATTTATAATCCAATCTGATCGCCTAAATTCTTCATTATCCCTGCGCTCCCTTTGGGAGAGTGCGTTAATATCTCTTTCCTGCTCTACATAACCGGGGTTGGACCTATTTAATTGATTCCTAGCCCTATTTCTATGAGACCTACTGGCTGCTGATAGTCTATTTACCCTAGGCATATTAAGTCAGTTAATTAGTGTATATTAAGTATGAGGAGGAAAAATAATAATAATAATAATGGTATCTTAGAAAAAAATAATAATAAACTATATAAACTGTGAAAAATAAAAATAATATTTTTATCTGAAACAAATAATAGATGTGAATGAATTGTAAAAAAGTCTTGAAAAAGACTATTAAATAGGAATAAAATCAAAAATGACATGCGATTTTCAAAATCCTTGATGACGAAGTAATTAACACGCACAACTACTATTTAACAATTACGTAAAGAACACACACTACAATTTCTTGACACAATCACAGAAACACAGAAAATTTTTTTCACAAAACCGATCGATTTAGAAGTTTGTAGTTAACTGAATTAACGTCTGCTGTAATGACACCAGGAAGGCTACAAGTTTGTCTTTACCTTTTTAACCATAAGGTCAAGTGTTGATTTTTCATTGATGCTTTCCCCTAAAAAAACCCTACCAGTACCAAAATTCTTAATTAATTTTTGTAGGTAGTATATAGGTTACGAAATGCAAGAGCTGCTGCAAGTGTTTTTTAACTCAGGTACTAAGGGGCTATCGAAAAATCCTATGCAGCACTAGTTTACATTCAAGACCCATTATGACCATAGCAGGTACTTAAGGGTCATAAAATCATGCTATAGTTTGAACCGCAATAAAACTAAAAAACCCATCCTCAAGATACGGGAAGTGACAAAAATCATTTTCAATATGTTAATATACCTGAAAGATATATTTATGTTTTTTGCACGCCTACTCTGTTGCATATATCAGATAACCAAGCCTGCATGTGTGCATGTGGCTGCTGCTGTTGTCATTGATCAGTACAAATATTCAAATTGGTATAACTTCGGTGTCTCTTAACCGATTTTAATAAAATTTTTACAGAAGTTCATTATTTTGATTATAGTTTCAATCCTCAATTTTTTCAAATTCAAGATATTATTGTTATCGATTACATGTGTATATCGGAAACGAAAAGAGCTATCGATAATTTGAAACAAATTTGTTCTGCTTAGGGCTTAGGCGAACTTATGTCCCAAATTTGAAGTCTCTAGCTCTTACAGTCTCTGAGATCGACGCGTTCATACATACAGACGGACGGACGGACAGACAGACGGACATGGCTAAATCGACTCGGCTGCTGATGCTGATCAAGAATATATATACTTTATGGGGTCGAAGAAGCTTCCTTCTTTTTTACCCATTTCATGGATAACTTTACCTTTAAGATATTGAGATACATATTATGGTCCATTGTACTCTCAAAAATCACTCAAGATCCGGGCATCGGATTACGGATTAAGACTCTGCTCAGTACAGGACCGACGCCATACATAGAACGGTCCGTTCGAGCCATAAATGTTGAATTTGGACTCGCCTTCAAAGTTGACTGTGTGCCAGGAATCCAAATTCTTGTCCAAAGGATTTTTGGGGCCTTCAACCCAGTGCTTTTATTTTTTGCATTTATAAAAAATTTTTTCCGTGGTTCTCGGGCATAAAAGTTGTTGCCCGCAGAGCGACGGGCAGTGTCTACACAACACTTTTTCCCCATTTCTTCCTTGAACACAGTTTTGCACGTTGACCATTTCAGGTATTCAGATCTGTGAACTTTTTTTTGGTGTTCCAGGACGAGTTTTCGTTGTTCAATGGTAGTCCGTTTGCCAATAGTCATGCATGGCTTGTTGTAAACTGAATACGAAGAATTAGTCTACTTATACACAAAATAATCGAACTTATGTTAAAAATCGAGGTTTTAATTTAGGGCACGCAGGTGTCCATAACATAAATATTCCAAAAAAGCTGTGACCTTAAAGCCATGCATTGCTTGTTGCAAACTGAATACGAAGAATTAGTCTACTTATACTCAAAATATTGGAACTTCTGTAAAAAATCGGGGTTTTTTGGCACGCAGGTGCCATATTAAATAAATAAATAATCAAAAAACGCAGTGACCTGAAATAACCCGACCTAGCCGGTGAGCAAAGCCCAGTATATTGCGGTGGTTAATATATTTACCTTTATATTTATATTTACCCTTAACCCATGAAATGGGTAAAAAATGGTTTAAAGGAAGCTTCTCCGACCCCATAAAGTATATAAATTAATAAGTTTATTGTACTTATTTGTTTAGAGCTTTTATGCTGTGCTTGCCGGCTATGTTACGCCACTTCTTTGGTGAATGTGGTGTCACGTTTCGTGAGAGTTAAAAGGAAGACACTTCGTATTGATGGGTTGATGGTACACCTGGTTTATTCAAAGGCTATTTTAGACTAACTTAAAGACTATAATATGACAGACTTTTATACCCTAAAAATGCTGGCACTTGCATTCTTATTCATAACGGCCACGCCAATGTGCTGTGCTTGCCGGCTATGTTACGCCACTCTTTCGGTGAATGTGGTGTCACGTTTCGCCACCTTAGCTGGTCGCAAGAGTTTACTGACTTTAGGTCGCTGATCTTTACTTTTGCTGACCTTCTGACCCAGTTCAAGTACACAATTTTGAAACTAAGGCGTCGAATTATACTTCCTATATAAAACAAAATTGACATTATTCAGCTTAATTCTATTTCATATATGAAGTAAGGTTGACACTACTTAACTTATATATTCTTGGTCAGCATCAACAGCCGAGTCGATATAGCCATGTCCGTCTGTACCTCTGTCAGTATGTATGATCGCGTCGATTTCAGAAACTACAAAAGCTAGTGACTCCAGATTGTGGATATGAGCTCTCCTAATCCCTAGACATAGCAAGTTTGTTTCAAATTTTCGATAACTTTTCTGGTTTACGATATACACATGTAATCGATAACAAAAAATCTTAAATTTCGAAAACCTGAAAATGTGGATTGAACTATTAACAAAATAATGAACATCTGTGAAATTATTTATTATTATTATTAAAATCGGTTAAGAAACACCGGAGATATGATCAAACATTGGTACAGTGGTACACGTACATATATGTGTATATCTATCAGACCGACCGACTGTCCGTATGAATGGTCTTACTAATTAAGAGAAGGGCTTAAAAGGGCTTACATCACTCAATATTAGATCGTGAAATGATAGAGGACCTTAAAAGCAAAGGACACGCTGTTTTACACATCCACAACCATAAGATAAATTACACAACTCAGTCTATGAACCTGTCCTTTTTGAACTAACAATCAGCAGCGAATAATAAGGAGGCCCTTAATACTAACAAAATTTGCAATCAAGTAGTCAGAACGGAGACTACTCGGAGAAGCCAAAACGGGCACACTGCCACCTACTGCAAAAACCAGAACAAATGCGTTAAATGCGGTGATAACCACAAGCACTAAGCATACAATCGATATAGAGGTCTCACATAGAACATCCAACTCACATCATCCCATACCTAACACAATGGATCCCCCTAGACAAAAAAGAGCGAGAGAACGGTTTTCAGAGCTCAATTCGCACTCCGAGTATGCCGCGCAGAAAATGCAAGTCATTCCGTGCATGTATGCATGAGTTTGTCCTAGGCCGAGCTTCTGGATGAGAGAGGGGGTGCGCTTGCGGGGTATGCACATGCTGCCAATTTTGTTTCAGTTGTTGGTTCCTTTCAACGGCCCGACTATTGTGGGACAAGGGGCGCGTTGTCTTGGAAGTTTGTCTTTTTTCTAGGCTCTTGCAGAAATTGATATGCGACAAAATGTTAAATATTTTTCTTCAGCATCTTATATATATTTAAGATAGGTAACAATTAGACAAAAATTATTCAAAATATGATTATAATTTATTATGCGCTTTAAATAAATAATTTAATAATTTATTTAAAATATGAATATAATGTATAATATATGAATTAATATGAATATATATAGATAGATATAGATATAGGTATAAATAATTTAAATGTATTTTGAAAATGATTTTAAGCTAATTAAATCATCATTATAACAGTTGAGGCAGCTCAAGGAATATCCAGACAAGTGCTATGCGCACTTTTTAATGTGTATACATACATGTATACACACATATTCATATGCAGCGATTGGGGTGAGAAATAAAAAATCTAATCGAAGCCCAGCAAACAGAAATCTGAAAAAAATGTTGACATACATGTGTACATATATATATGCATACGCACATACATACATCTAGTGATATTTGCTGCTGTTCAGCCTGGCGAAGGCATGTGCCAGGCCGAAGCAGCATGTGTGTATATGCCGGTATACGGCATACGTCTGGTGATTATTGCTACTTTTCAGTATGGCGAAGGTAGCAAAAAAAATACCTTTGGTGAATTGACGCGTAATCCACCAAAAAAAACTGAAAGATCGCCTGGTGGATAAATAGGGAAATTTGCGATTTGGCACATCTACGTTATAACTCATCGCTGGTTATACTCTAGGACTCTGTAATGTTAGACTCATTAAGAACTGTAAAGAAAGAGAACGGATTACATGTTAAGACTGACGCGCTCAGGGCAATCAGTCTTGGGATGATCGTGGATATGAATAGATGTGATATTAAACAAAGAATTAGATTGAGTCAACACCATCTTATATTGCCTACTACACTATTTTCATAAAAACTATTTCCATTTAAAAATTTTTCAATTTCTAAAACTAGCTGCTGTGGTAATCTCATCATAAACATTCAATTAACTTTACTATTTTTAAAGTTAATTTTTGTTTGTCTTTATATTATGTATATCTGCTGTTCTAGAAACTGCCAGGTACGATCCAATACTAAAATGGGCTTTATAAGCTATTCGATGTGTCCTAATGTGGCAGATGAAAAATGTGCTGGATTAACTGGCAGAATAACTGACCTATTAACCAATACTAATCTTGAGTGGCCTTGTTGGTCATGCTTGGAACGAAAAAAGGATAATGCGGACTTTACGAAGTCTTAACTGGGTTTTAATGGGATTTTCGGACAGCTTAAAAAACTGTGTGAAAATTTCTCAGCGGTTGAGAAGAATCTCAATGGGAAAAATCTCACGCATGAATTTCCCAAACGCAAAAGGCCCAATGTTGTGCTGTCGTGGGATCCAAATATGCCTGGAAACGTTCCAAGCAAAGTTGATCCAATAAATATAAGTAACTTAAAATTACTTTTGATCCCTCCTCTAAATTCGGCCGAGATGCAAAGTGAAAATAAAACTTTTTCAATGGAAGTTGTATGTTCTTATTCCGATCATTTGGTTTCTTCGGAGGTTAGTAGTGTTGAGTTAATACAGCAACACATACCTACGGAACTTAATATCACCATTTCCGCGCCTAATCCAATTTCGGAATCAGTAGAGGATATTATAAAAAAATTTGTCGCGGTCCCACCGAAAAC
This sequence comes from Scaptomyza parva, assembly GCA_035044645.1. Lineage (NCBI taxonomy): Eukaryota > Metazoa > Arthropoda > Insecta > Diptera > Drosophilidae > Scaptomyza > Scaptomyza parva. The sequence goes on from JAWNNT010000062.1 coordinate 624,297, forward strand.
ACAAACAAAAAAAATTGTTTCAAGGCTTCCCTCTAACTTAACATCAGAGGATATCAAGGTCTACATCAAGGCTAAATCAAAATCAAATTTCCCGTATGATCGAAATATCTCGTCCTTTAAGATTAGTGTTTCGAGGTAGGATTTTAATACTATATGTTGTAAAGAGTTCTGGCCGGAGGACATAATAGTGAAAGAATACACTGTCAGATCTCCAATGGTACCTCCCGCCCCAGTAGTTGAATCTAAAACACTTCCCGTTTTTGATAGTACAAAAAACTAACAACTTCTTTATTACTTGACTATCAGAATGTAAGATAACAATGCCATTAATATCCATTCTTTCCCATTTAATGTCATTGCAGCTTCCGAAACTTCGTTAAGGCAAGACATTCTAAGCTGTGAAGATCTATCTTACAGATGCTGTATCTATAGAATAAACCGTACTCTTCGAAGTGGTGGAGGAGTGCTAATTGCGGTTGAAGTGGATTATTCTTCGGAGACAGTAATAGTAGGTGGCTCTATAGATATAGAATTTGTTGCTGTAAAATTAAATATTAAAACCTTTAAGCCGAGTTCGACAATTTTGATACTTGAAATCCATTATTTGATGTATGTCTCCCTTATGCAAAGCCAAACAGGTCAAACTAACCTGTGTGGTTTACCAGAGAGTTGACAATTCTTAAAAATCGAAAATCTAAGCTCTACAAGAGTTTCAAAATATCAAGCTCTCCGTTAGCTTGTTCTGCATACTTGATTGCTCGTTCCAATTTTTCAGTCCTCAAACACCAATGTTATAGGAATCACATTTCGAGGTGTAGATTACAGTTTCAGCTGGATCCCAAACGGTTTTCTGATTTCGTTAATACGGAGCGCAAGTCATCGACACTTCCTTCAAACATATTCTTTGAAGAAATGAAAGCCAACTCAGATCAGGCCATTGCCGATTTATTTGCTAAATTTTTTTCAAACAACTTACAGCCCTTATTTTCAACCAGTCGTCATGCCTTACCCCTATCAGCTTAGTGGCTCCAATTGCATTTTTATACCGGAAATCACAGATACTGCACTGCTTTGTGAACTTCAGGTTATTAAGCCTATATTTTCGCCAGGACCTGATGGAGTATCAAGCTGTGTGCTTAGGTACTGTGATCAGGGTCTTTTAAAACCATTGCATAAACTGTTTAGCTTGTCCGTGAAGTTATGCTCTTTCCCAAAAATTTGGAAAGAGTCATATATTATTCCTTTGCATAAAAAGAAAAACAAATCTAATGCTGAACATTGTAGAGGTATCTCCAAGTTGTCTGCTATTCCTAAGATTTTTGAGAAACTAATAACCTCTCATCTTCAACATCTTTGAATAATATTTTCACCGTGCCAGCACGAATTCATGAAACATAGATCTACAACTACTAACTTGCTAGAATTCACATCATTTGTTATGAAGGGCTTTGAAAAAAAAAATGCAAACTGTTGATATTTACTTTACTTTTGGGCTTTCCCAATAATCTAATTCTTTGGATTAAAGATTATTTAACCTTTAGAACTAAGAGGGTATTTTTTAATGGCTAATTTTTCAAAGCGGTTCAGGTAACTTCTGGTGTTCCTCAAGGAAGTCACCTTGTACCGTTAATATTTATACTTTTTATAAACGACCTTCCGTCCGTAATGAACCACTCTCGGGTGTTGATGTATGCTGATGATGTAAAATTATGCATGTTTGCTGCAACTGTTCAGACTGGTCATAAACTGCAAAGTGACTTAGACAATTTTCAAACTTGATGCAGAGTAAATTTATTGAATCTCAGTTGCAGTAAATGTAAAGTTATGTCTTTTTATAGACGAATGCCCTATTTCAATATATATGTTCTGGATAACCAACCATTTGATCGGATTGAATGGGTTGAGGATTTGGGTATCTTTATGGACTCAAAGCTTAAGTTTGACAAGCAAATATCTTCAATTACAAATCGTGTATCAAGTGCCTTAGGGTTCATTAAGCGCTAGTCGAATGAATTCGACGACCCCTACTTAACAAAAACCTTGTATGTGTCTCTTGTGCGACCGACTACACTTGGAATATCTCTTCCTTTAAATTCAGTGCTTCGAGCCAAGATCCCGTTTCTGATGGTACAAAAAACTAACAACTTCTTTATTACTTGGCTATCAGAATGTAAGAGGTCTTTGTAGTAAACTCAATAGTTTTTACCTTAATAGCCATTCTTTTCCTCTTAATATCACTGCATGTACTGAAACTTGGTTAAGGAAAAACATTCTTAGTTCTGAAGTTCTATCTAACAGATACTGTATCTATAGAGAGACCATACTTATCGACGTTGCGGAGGGTTGCTTATTGCTGTTGATGTAGATTCTTCGGAGACAGTAAAAATAGGTGGTCCTTTTGGATATATAATTTATTGCTGTAAAGTTGAATATTAATGGTGTTGGTATTTTTATTACTTGTTCGTATATACTCCCTTCCTCCGATAACTCTGTTTACAATACTCATTTGTCTGCTATATTGTCTGTTTCTTGTATGCTTTCTGATCGCGATTGCCTTGTAGTTCTTGGTGATTTTAATATTGATGAATTTATTTGGATTTCTTGTCCCGACTCTGGCGCTCTGACCCTCTCAGCACAAAATTAATTTTTTATTAATTTACTTGAGATGTCAATGTGTCAAATCAATGATATCCCAAATTCTCTTAATAAAATGCTTGGTTTGGATTTTGTTTTGGATCCATCCTCCTCAGCCATTATCTGATCATAATAAATATCTTATCCAGAAGATTTATACAACCCAACGTTGGAGGTGTCGATCACTTTACCATACCGAGTGCTATGCCCAAGTAGGAAACCTTTAAGCCGAGTTCGACAATATCGGAAAATCGATTTTCCAAAACTTACTCGGTTTTTATTCCTGACGGACTGGTCTCCCCTCTGCGGGTCTGCTAATTTGGATGTGGCAATCAGTATTCTTCTATCACTTTAAAATAATTATTAGATTTATGAGTCCCTTATGGAAAGCCAAACAGGTCAAACAAACCTGTGTCATCGACACTGCCATCAAACATATTCTTTGAAAAAATGAAAGCCAACTTAGATCGGGCCATTGCCGATCAAATTGCTAAATTTTTTCAAACAACTTACTAAAGGTTATTAAGCCTATATTTTCGCCAGGACATGATGAAGTACCAAGCTTAGGTTATTTTCAAATTTCGTATTCTTTGGATTAAAGATTATTTAAGTTTTAGAACTGAGAGGATCATTATAATTGCTCAGTTTCCAAAGCGGTTCAGCTCACTTCTGCTGTTCCTCAAGGAAGTCACCTTGGACCTTTATTTTTTACACATTTTATAAACGACCTTCCGTCCGTAATAAATCACTCTCGGGTGTTGATGCATGCTGATGATGTAAAATGATGCATGTCGGCTGCAACGCTTCTGTCTGGTCATAAACTGCAAAGTGACTTAGACAATTTTCAAACTTAGTGCAGAGTAAATGGTGAAATTGATTCAGCTTTAGTAATCAACCAAAATAACTTTTCAGTTCCTATTAGAAATACTAGAAATTTGTTGTACCGATAGCTATTCAAGCTTGTTACATGAATTATGCTATCCATAACCCCTTTCGGATCTTATGTGCAACATATATCGATCTTTCCTACTTAACACATAGTGCCACTCCTACTTACTTCTTAAGAGACTAGTATTGTGTCATTTGTCTACATATTCGCGATCTTCGTAGCCGCACACTACGAATGTACTGACCGTTAGTGCATCTACGTCCTACTGACCCAACTGCTGCAGGATAAAATGGGGAAAAGTGTAGTGTAGAAACCTTTCCCCAGGTTCTGCGCAATCATGACTTTCATACCCGAGTACCTCGAAACCCTTTATAAGTGCAAAAACTAAAAGCACTAAAATTACGTTCCCAATAATCCATTTGGACAAGGATTTGGATTCCCGGCACAAAGTCAAATTCAACATTTATGGCTCAAATGGACCATTTTATGTGTGGCGTCAGTTCAGTACTGAGCAGAATCCCAAGCACTAAAATTCAATACTCAAGCACAATGGAGTAAGTGTAATGATGTGGGCATGTAAGTGGTCAACCGGTGCCCGGATTTTGGTGATTTTTGAGAGTACAATGGCATTAATATCTACCTCAATATCTTAACAAAAATTTACTCCGATGTCGCGAGTATTGTACATCCATATTGGATGTTAGTTTATGGTATAGTTGGTTTTTCAACCAATAAATTTGCATTTAAACATTTTGCAACAATTAGACAAATAGAAAATTCTTGGCGTTAGTCGTGGTGCGTATCAAAAAAATATAAAATATAGGTCATAGCCTCTTTGGGAACGTCTTAAAAAAGTACAATACTTGACGTATAAAAACTTCCCTTGACCAATTATTCATGGAAGATTCCAGGTTCCAAGTAGTTTTTGAGCTTCAATCAGCAAAGCATTAAGTGTTCCCTAAGCATACTCTTGTTCATTGTAACCTTAAAAGCACTAAGTTCCCGTCACCGATTGACGACATACTTGCCCATGTCATGACATTTCCTCCGCTGTGATTGACTATTGCTTTTAAGCGTTTGTGAATCAGCTCAGTATTGGTGTGTCGCCACACAAAATTTCATCCATCTGAGCCATAAATGTTTAATTTGGACTTTTCTGCAAAGTTGACTGTGATTTTGATTAACGTCATTCTAGTGAGTTTTATCTTGCACTTGGCTTCTTACGAGGTACTTGTGCAAAAACCGGCGCACAGATTCCGCTATGCACTTTTCCCCCATTTCACCCTGAACTTGTTAAGTCAGCTTTAGGACAGTAGCTTGTGATTTTTTCTTCTTTTCCTGATGTTCCTTCGCTCTTCATTTTCAGTGAAAAACTAGCTTGGTGTCATTTTACCCTTGTCCTCTATCTAATTCTCGCGGACAAAAGATGTTGTTAAGTTTTAATGAGCTCAGCTTGACCATTTCAGCTATTTGGCACTGTAAATATCCGTGTTTGAAGTGTAACAGGACGAGCTTTCGTTGGTCAATTGGATCGTTGCCTTGTTGGCGTGCACCTGATATGCAGAGTAAATATAAACTGACTACGAAGGATTGGTATTTATACGTAAAATAATCAATTTAATGACACGCATTTGATCATTAAATATCCACACGAAATAAGGGCTCTTATTCCAAAAAATGTCGATAATAATTATTAATATATTTATTATTTTCTGTGATATTAGCAACATTTTGCACAATCGCACGAATGTCTAGGCCAATTCTTTAATTTGTTGCAATCCTGAATGGACCAACAAAGCAAAACAATTTTTTGACAGGAAATCAAATCAATATAATTTGTTATCGAAAATCCAACCAATCGACAAGCTTAACTTTAAAATTTTTGAAAGAATAAAAATTAATGCATAAGTGGTGCTAATATTTCTTTCGCATGCTTATACCACTTTTCCCTAAACACAAATGTAACAAGTAAGAAGGCTCTAGTCGAGTAAGCTCGACGAGAAGATACCATTAACCCTTGATCATACAGACGGACAGATGGTCGGGCTGACATATACCGCTGTACCAATGCTTGATTATTGGACGTAGATGTACTAACGGACAGTACAATCAAGTGGCCCAACGATACCAAGCAGCGGCTTGTTAACGCGCGGACCCAAGCATAAAACGACCCACCTCCCGCCCATCCGACCGAGGGGCGCACCGCGTAACGTGCGGTTACGAAGATCGCGAACATGTAGACAAATGACACAACACAATTTTTTTAGAGAGCATGCAGAAGTGGTACTAGTTATAAGGTGGGAAAAATCGTTATATAAAGAACATAAGATTCGAAAAGGGTTATGGATAGCATAGTTAGATAAGCAAGCATGCAGGGCTATAGGTAAAAATTTCTACTACTTCTAATAGGTACAGTAAAGTTAATTTGGTTAATTAGTAAAGACGAATCTATTTCACCATTTATTAATTTGTGAAAAAAGGTTAATGCTAGCATAGTTCTACGATTAGTAAGAGAGGGAAGATTTATTAGTAAAAGTCTACTGTGATAAGCAGGTAAATTTGTACTATTATCCCAGTTAAGACCCCGAAGAGCAAAGAGCAAAAATTGTTTTTGTACCGATTCTATTCTATCTTGATGAATCCTGTATTTGGGATACCATATACAAGATCCATATTCAAGAATCGGTCGGACAAGAGACACATAAAGAGTTTTAGTTAGGTAGGGGTCGTCGAATTCATTCGACCAACGCTTAATGAACCCCAAGACACTTGATGCTCGATTTGAGATTAAAGCAATATGCTTGTCAAACTTAAGCTTTGGGTCCATTAAGATACCCAAATCCTCAGCCAAATCAATCCGATCCAATGGTAGGTTATCCAGAAGATAGATATTAAAAAAAGGCATTCGCCTATAAAAGACATAACTTTACATTTAATGCAATTGAGATGCAGTAAATTTACTTTGCGCCAAGTTTGAAAATTGTCTAAGTCACTTTGCAGTCTATGACCAGACAGAAGACTTGAAGCTGACATGCATAATTTTACATCATCAGCATACATTAGTACCCGAGAATGATTTATAAAAAGAGTAAATAACAACGGTCCAGGGTGACTTCCTTGTGGAACACCAGAAGTGACCTGGACCGCTTTAGAAACTGAGCCATTAAAATAGACTCTCTGAGTTCTAAAGGTTAAATAATCTTGAATCCAAGGAATAAGATTATTGGGAAACCCCAAAAGTTTAAGTTTATATATTAAAAGGCGGTGATTTACAGAGTCAAAAGCCTTACTGAAATCAGTGTAAATAACATCAGTTTGCAATTTTTCTTCAAAGCCCTTAATAACAAATGATGTGAATTCTAATAAGTTAGTAGTGGTAGATCTTTGTTTCATGAACCCGTGCTGGCACGGTGAAATCATAGATTTACAAAGATGTTGAAGATGAGAGGTTATTAGTTTCTCAAAAATCTTTGGGATAGCAGACAACTTGGAGATACCCCTATAATTTTGAGCATTCGATTTGTTTCCTTTTTTGTGCAAAGGAATAATGTAAGACTCTTTCCAAATTTTTGGGAAAGAGCATAGCTCCACGGACAAACTAAACAATTTATGCAAATGTTTCAATAGATCCTGAGAACAATACCTAAGCACACAGCTAGGTACTCCATCAGGTCCCGGAGAAAATGTGGGCTTAATAACCTAAAGATCACAAAGTAGCGAACTCTCTGTGATTTCCGGTAAAAAAATGCAATTGGAGCCATTAAGCTGATAGGGGTAAGGCATGACGACTGGTTGGAAACAAGGGCTATAGGTCGTTTGAAAAAATTCAGCAAATAGATCGGCAATGGCCTGATCTGAGTTGGCTTTCATTTCATCAAAGAATATGTTTGATGGAAGAGTCGATGTCTTGCGTTTCGCATTAACGAAATGAATAACGAGTTGATGGTTTCATATCTCAGGTGTTTCTTAACCTTTTAATGAAATTTTCACAGAAGTTCATTATATTGCTTATAGTTTTAATCCTCATTTTCAGTTTTTTGTATGTGTATATAGTAAACATGAAAAGTTATCGAAAATTTGAAACAAGCTTTTTCTGCCTAGGGATTTGGAGAGCTCATATCCAGAATTTGGAGTAACTAGCTTTTGTAGTTTCTGAGATCGACGCGCACATATATACGGACAGACAGATTGACATGGCTAAATCGTCTCGTCTGTTGATGCTGATCAAGAATATATATACTTTATGAGGTCGAAGAAGCTTCCTTCTGCCTGTTACATACATTTGCACAAAAACATTATACCCTTTTTATCACCATTTCATGGGTTAAGGGTATAAAAAATGTTTCAGTTATCGTACTGTAACTAGTCAAGTAAGGTCTACTATAAAATACCATTAACCATTTATATGCGGTTATATCTGCTTTACGGAATGACCTGTCTACTATACGGTTTCGTCACAACGTCACAACAATAAAAATCCTAGACAGTTAAGGGAAAAGTTGGAGAACCAAAGTCAAATGTATGTAGAATTTGAAGAGCTATGGTGAAGTTGTTCTTCAATCTTTACCCTCCTTCCACCGTTAATCACCGAAATATTAGCAGCGGAAAGATGAGCTTGGGCCACCAGTGCTGCGATGCGCAACTGCAACTGCAAACTTAGCAGAGAGCGCTGGATACTTGCAGATTAGAACTTAAAGCTTGTAAAAGTACTCGTCTGCTCCTAAGTAAACGTTTCGATAAATGACTTTGGCCACAAGCGAAAATAAGTAGGGGACCTTGCAAACCTGCATTTACATACATGTAGATCAGCTGATTTTACTTGGGGTTGACAGACTGTTAATCTTGGACTCAAAAGTGCAACGAAATGCGTAATGGTTTGCATTGAAATTTGGATAAATTTAAATTTATACTGAAACAAGTCTAATCAAACCAGAAACGTGTAGTGATGCCATAAATAAAATTTGTCTAAAGTAGGAGTTATCTGAAAAATAGTTGGATGGAAATAGTCGCAGTCACGAAGCAATTGGCGAATTTCTTTCCAGAAGATAAGAAGCCTCTGGCAATGAACACTAGCTTTAATAGTCAATTTCAATAGCATTGTACATGGGTTGAACATAGGCTAATTGTGAAGTTTCGTTGTGATTTCTTGAGAGCTATTCGATAGTAAATGGTTTGAGGAAGTCAGTACATATATCTTAAGCCTTTCTACACTTAGACTTAGACTTTTCTTATATTTCAAGCAAGCCCAGACCTAACGACCCTAGAGGACCGATTAATGTTCCCACAGTTTTCTTTTATTATAATAAAATATTCAGCATACAGTCATATCGCCATAAATGTACCAACTCCGCTGCCAATTTTGTAACGACACTTTCAAGAACGTTCAATAAAGCCAAGATTGATCAAACACAACCGAAGCGTAGCAGTCAATTGCCGGATTCATTAGTCCTTAAAAAAAGTATTTCCCCCAAAGAGTTCTGTTATTAATCTCATATTCAAAGGTGCGACATTGTGTGAATCCTTTAGATTTTAACAACTTTTTGTCCCACGATCAGCTTTACCTAAGTTATTATTGCTTTAAAAGCACTTAGGGCGAGTATTATGAAGTCCAAAATACTTTAAAAGAGAACGAATGCGGCTTTTAGGCTAACGCTTACAAATGCAGTAGGGCAAAGAAATTTTCACTTTATTCATTTATTCGTTAGATAAGTAGCGGCCATATTTTGTGGAAAGCAAAGTTGCAACTTGTTTATATCGAATAAGATATAAGCCGTTTACTTCTGTCTGGGTATGCAACTGTGAAAAGCAGTAACGCTGAGGTATACATGGCTTATTACCAAAGAAACGAATCGTTATATTTTGTGCACAGTTCAAAAATGTATTCGTTGAATCAACTAAAATATTTGAACTGGGACGTATAGATCATTATGTTCAGAGATCCGTCTCTTTGTCGGATTGTCAGATTGTTTTGTAGCAATAATCGAAATATGGTTGAGAAAATGGGCAAGAATTATATGATATATATCATATGCTATCCCTAATTCAGTTAATAGAATGCTTGGTCTGATTTTTGATCGGATCCTACCTCTCTATCAATCTCCAGATCCCTGCCTATATCTTATCGAGTATACTCGACTACAGCCTTCTTAATTAATATTCCTTCTATACTCGAGAATATTCGAATAGTAGATACCCTTACCCCTTGACTATACATACGGACAGACCGTCGGACTGACAGCCATACACATACCTGCACTACTGTACTAATGCTTGATGGTTTTATATCTCCCATGTTTAATAAAATTCACAGATTCTTATTATATTTTTTGTAAATGTTTTCAATCCGTAAATCAAAATTTTGTTGTTATCGATTTCATGTATATCTCGTAAGTCGGAAAATTCGATAATATTGGATATACTTGTTCTGCCTAGGGATGAGGAGAATAAGCTTGACGGTAACATATCCTTAATCCTTGACCTTACACATACTGTCATATGTACACTAATGTACAAATGCTTATAATCTTGCATACCTGTTACATACATTAACACAAAATCATTATACCATTTATTGCATTTTAAGGGTTAAGGTTATTAAAAGGCATACGTATATAAAAAGACATTAATCATTTACTTATATTAAGCCTTAACAAATTTAATCTACACCATGATTGAAAATTATCTAATTTAAATTGTAATTTTTAAGTAGACTTACAAGTTTTCGCCGAAATACAAAGGTTTATTTACTTATCATACATCAGCATAAGATTGGAAGGAACGCCCAAAAGTTGTAACTTGTTAATTAAGAGGTTGTGATTTAAAGAGTAGTAGCTTTACTGAAATCAGTGTAAGTAATTGCATCTGGCTTAAGTTCCTAAAGTTTTTTTAGAACTGCATGTTGTTCGGCCACAGTGCAAAGACATCCTTAAGTAAGCAAGAATTCGCTGGTTCTAATCCTGTCGAAGACCTTCACGTTTCTTGACGTATTTTTAATACTACAAATTGTATTTCCATTGAATAAAAAAATACAAAGATCTATGAATGGTTCTAAGAATGGCTCTTATTTAGATTATCTTTTTATTGCCACAATATTTAATTAATTACGACTATTATTGGATTTTTCAGAATGTCGTTGATTAAGATAGCCAAAAATCTAAATTTAATTATATTTTTTTTGAGATAACGAAAAATAATCAAAAAGTAATCTTAATAAAAGTAAAACTACCCTTTATGATTATTTTTAAGAATGTTAAAATATTTTTATACTTAAGTAGAATACTTAGTTAGAATAGTTAGTTTTGAAAGCAACACTTCCGACGAAATTGAGATTTACCCCTTGTATAAAAAATTTAGATTCATCCCAAAAAGGAATCAAGGCGTCTATTGCAATAAAAAGCTCCTTACAAAAGAATTTGTAACAGGCGCTAAAATAGACTTCTTGAATTGGCGGAAAATAATGTTTAAGGATGACATAGCAATTTTTTGTAAAATCCGTACTTATCTGTACGATTTTCTTTAAATTTGGTTCAATTGCGTTTATAAACCCTAACAAACACGATGTCGGACATGTCACAAAACCAATATTTAGTTTGTAGTCCACGCCCATTTCTTCAGCCCCCGGCTTCCGCCCCTATGTAAAATCGGAATCACCTTTGACAGTGTGTGGCAGAGCGTAGTGTAGCTTTTATTTGCCTTTTCACTAAATATGGTAGGCAGATAACTGCTGAATTCCCCCTGCGATCAGCCTCTAAAATTAGCATGGCACGCTCACCCTCTAAAACTGTCTCTAAAACCCGTTTATATACTGATATTTTTTTCTGAATGTACATTAAATGTATTTATATTTAGATAAGAAATTTGTTTTGCATTCACATTAGAATATAAATTGCGTATAAATAAGTTTTAATAGTAATATAATATCAGATAGCGATGTCAAGGTTTATAAGGTCAGATATACTTCCTTCTATGCGTTATACATTATATGACCAAATTATAATATTTTTTTCAAGTGCAAGAAAATAGTCAGCTAAGTGTATATAAGTATATATAATAATAAAACATAAAAATGTAATTTGTTTGTGTGTACACTTTTTATTTACAGATATTTTGTGTTTATTTCTGTTAAAAAAAATTGGTTTTTTATTCAATTTGTCTCAATATGTAAAAACTTTATTTGAATTAATATTGCGTTGTTTTTAATAATTGCTGCCTTTCATACATTTTTTTATTTAATTTAAAGTAATTTAAGTTTACCTACTATGTGTATTTTTTTTTTTAATTTAGTAACTGGTAGAAGCATTCGTTTTTGTTTGTTATTTATGGTTTTACTCATATTTTGAATACTTCTTTAAAGGCTTTCAGCTTAGATATTGTTTTTTTTCATATCCATATGTATTTTATATATTATACTTATATATCTATTTTTTTTTTCTTTCATATATATTTATTTTTTTCTTTTGAAATATTTTGTACTAAGTAAATATGTATTTTAATGACTTGTGCTTAAAAGCGAAAAATATATTGTTGGTGATTATATATATAAATATATATATATATATATATGTTATCATTAGCCTTAATATGTAATTGAATTGACATTTTCAAACAAAACTTACTAGTTAAATCACTGGATGCGAAGATAATGTCAAGATGCATCTTTTTCGCTTTTGTTTTAACTAAATGCTAATTAATACAGAACTCTTTTCGCCTAAATTAAGTTAAATACATACACATATATTAATTTTAATTATCCAGTTCGACCATTGTAAGAATTATGTAATGGGACAAAGTGCTTCACGACTTAATCGTATATCAGTGATGTCGCCCCAAGCTGCTATTGTTATTATTAATGCCATGTACCAACATAACGCCATTGTTGTTATTGTTTAATAGGGATATCACATTTTTATTGTTACTGCTGTTGCTATTAACCGAATGTCTACCAGTCGTATTGTCAAGCGTCAGAGCCGTTCCCATTCCATTACGCAGCGGTAAGGCCGGTGGAGAATGTGTAGGCCTGGGACTGGGCGGCATATCACGATCCATTGGCAGCGAATAGTGCGAATTACTGTGTATGTACCCAACATCAGTCATCGCATCACAGGGCTTAGCATAAATTGTGCCTTCTCCACCATTGTGATTGAAGTGATCCTGGGTAAGACGAATGCTTATTGGTTGGCTATATTGTGAAAGATTGCTCTTCTGCATGCTGCACTTTCGACCGGGCATGTGACGTGTCAGTGAAGCATTTAAATCAAAAACTTTGCCATTTGTCAACAGTCCCATATCCTGTTGTGATTGATGCGACCGAGGAGCTGGTGATCCTTTTTTTGCTGCCTTGGATTTGGAATTGTTGTGAGTCATGTAGTGAATGTGACTGATTTGGGCGAAGGAAGCATGTTCATTTACAGCGCGGGGCACGATCTGCAGTTGCTGTAGCGATGTTCCAGCAGCGGCATTGTTGAGACTGGAGAGGGCACCACCCCGACCCCGCAGCTGAGGTGGGGGTGGAGCTTCTAGCTAAAGCTCAGTGACAGGTATTGGACGGCTGTCCAAATACTGTGTAGGAATGTAGCTGCTTGGGCAGGGATAAGCCGAGGAGGGATGCACTCCACTAAAACAACTGGGCGGCTGAGGTCGGCTCATGTACTCCTCGTCGGAAAAGGTCTTCTGATATTTGCGCTCCTTGCGCCCCAGCGCTGAATGACCCTGTAGCAAATCGCGTATGCGACGACGACACGTGTAGAACACCAGTGCTAAAGTAGTTATCAGCGCTGCACATCCTACCACTATGATTCCGATAATGGCCTGATTGTTTGAAGCGCCATGAGTGCATCCTAAAAGAGGTTCGGCTAACTGCGCTAGAGGAAGCTCTCTTAAATTTGTGGGATAGGAGCAGTAGATAGAAACAAATTGATTGCTGCTGTTTTTGCTTATGAGCAGATTACGCAGCCACATCAGCTGACAGTCGCACACGAAGGGATTCTCAGAAACATCCAGCGTTTGCAAATCGGACCAAGGAAATAAGCTCTCTGAGAGGGAGCTTAGTTGATTTTCCTTAAGAATGACAGTGCTCAGATGTGGAAATCCTCCAAATATGTTTTCACGCAGCTCATTCAGCTGCTTGTTCGCAGACAGATTTAAGTGCTCCAGATTTGTATTGTCTGTGAATGCTCCGCTTTCTACACAACGTAAACGCTGTGCTCCGGTAATTTCCAGATGACGCAGTTCACGCAGTCCCATAAATGCCCCAGTTGGGATTACTTTAAATTCGTTTTGTCCCAGAGACAACTGTTCCAGACGAGCCAGATGTTGCAGTGCAGCAGTGGGAATCGCCTGCAAGCGATTATCGGACAAATCCAAATACCGTATGCGATCTAGACCTAGTAACGCATCCAATGATATATTGTGCAATCCGGCACTACGCAGATCTAGGCGCGTCAGAGTCTTGAGGTCTTGGAAAGCACCATCCGGAATGCTCATAAACGAATTGGTTCCTAGATATAGCTCAGCCAAGTTGTTCAATGCCTGAAATGTTACGTTCACTGGCACCATTGTTAGGGTATTGTCATCGAGATAAAGTATACTCAAATTCATGAGACCATCAAAGGCATGCGGATCAATGTGACCGATGCGATTTCGGCCAAGATTTAGCTCTATCAGCTTTACCATTGGTGAAAAAGTGCGATAGTCTAGTTCAGCAATCAGATTGCCTCTCAGGTTAAGAACTGTTATACTGCTGAGGCCCGCAAACGTTTTGTTTGTTACGTGACCAATATTGTTGTGATTCAAATGCAGCTCCAGCAGCTTGGCATGATAGGCGAATGAGCGTTCTGGTATAGTGACCATTTCATTGTAGGATAAATCAAGGAATGTCAGCTGTGAATAGAACTGCATTGATGAGTCAATAGTCTTTAGCTTATTATTCTTAATAACCAGCCGTTGTATAGACGGGTTGAGTGCAATAGGAAGCACATCCAAATTTCCCACACCGCAGCTCACTTTCAGTGTTTCGTCATCGCATTCACAGCCATTTGGACAATTTGCTAGACCTTTTGTAGGTACCGGTACTAGTAGCAACGACAGCACGAGCATCGACAAAAGCAACAGCCACGATGATGGCGACATAGAAATTGCCATTGCAGGCGACCGTTTTGCATTCATTATGTGTCCTCTCTTCCCCTTAACTCGCACTCTTTATCTGTGTCTGTTGTTGACGTGCCTCTGACCACGACTCGACAAGCCCTTTTGAAGATATACTCCCCGCTTGTGTATGTGCCTAGTCTATCGTGTGGTTCGGTTTATAAGTTGCTTATGCTGTTGATGAACCTCTATGCATCTGTTTCTTTTTGTTTATTGTGTCTTTGCTTCTAGCTTACTTTTGTTACCGCATTTGTTTTGCGTTAAATTCGTTTTAGCCAAGTTTTCCAATGGTTTTTATTTTTGGCCATCGATATTTGTGGGGCTCTGTTCGTTTTGTGGCCTGCAAAGAGAAATAAGGGTTTTTTTATTTCCATTTAAATAGATTATTTATTCCTGCTTACTGGATTAATTTGATAACCCGTTTGCCTCTTTGTGAGCGATATGCCTTCCACCTTTACCACTTGTGGTATGAGAAGTAATCAGTTTAACAACTGCAAATACTTAAGTCACAATTGCAAAGCAGTAAAGCTCAACATTATAAGAAAACTATATTGGGATATAATGCACGTGTAATTCTATTTAATATATAAATTAATAAGTTTATTGTACTTATTTATTTATATAACTTCTATGAAGCCTTTAGTTATATTACTTGCATAAATGCAGCTGGTTTGGTGGGAGGGTATTGAGCACTTATGGTTAGTTGTGAAAACTAAAAGGAAGACACTTCGATTTGATGGGTTGGTGGTACGTCTGGTTTATTCAAAGGCTATTTTAGACTGACTTAAAGACTATAATATGACAAGCTTTTTTTTAGCGGCCACGCATATGTGCTGTGTGAAATCGACATTATTCAACCTAATTCTATTCCATATATGAAGTAAGATTGACATTACTTCACTTATTTTCTTTTAATAAAAAAGTATATTGCGTTGAACGACTCAACCATATTTCAAATAAAACAAGTAATATGGCTCTAGTCGAGCTTGCTCAAATTAATGATACCCTTAACCCTTGACCAAACAGAGAGGTCGGTATGACACGGCATACACATACGTGTACTACTATACCAATGGTTTCATAGCTCCGGTGTTTCTTAACCGATTTTAATAAAAAAAACAAATAAAAATTTCAGAGATTTTAATTATTTAATTTTTGGGGTCGGAGATTTCTACTCTTTTTACCAATTTAATGGGTTAAGGGTATAAAAAAAATTTATTGGGATCCTACTGATGCTGTAAAATACACCAATCACGTAATATATATATTATTGGTTACTATAGTCTGAAATTGATCGAGACGACATAAAAAGAAATGTGTCATGTACTAAGTTTACTACACAGACCAAGTAAAAAAGGCTTTGCTGGTTTTTATTTTACCTATTATAAACTGGAAGAATTTTAGTAGAACTAAGCCCCAAAGTCATTAAATTATAGTTAGGTATTTCTTTCTTGCAGTAAAATTTTTTAAATCCTATCTGGTTCGAACGCGGATTTGAATGACGAGATATTACCATCATGACAGTGAACTTGGTTTTAGATTTTACCTATAAGTCAAGGTGACATCGAACTTTCAAGGAAGGATTGAAAACAACAGATATTTATTACTTGAAGATATGTTTTTAGTTCTTAGAGGTACTTGTTGTTGGCGAGTGCGCTGAAGAACAAAAGACATCCACAACGATTGGTTGTTCGGGAGGGACTAATTTGTTTTAAGCGATAACTTAATCAGTTTATCGAGTACATCGATAACAATATACATTTCGGGTATTTTCAACTTAACACTCTTCCTCAATTCATAAATGTATACAATTATTTTAGGCCGAGCCACGCAGTACATTTTACATGATTTACCTTTTACATCGGCACTCATTTCTTGAGTTGCACAGGAATGTAAATTAATTACATTTTTTTCCTAAATATTTCTTACATGGTGGTATTTACCATCAATATGTTTGCAAACAGGATTTCTTACAAGGTTTAAAGCGCTAACATTATCGCCATGTACAGTTAAGCTTAAAAAATCATTTTATTTAATTTACTATTTTGCTTAAGTAAATGTACTTTGCCTCCGTAATGCTGGGCGCAATTGACTTCTACTTCTTTGATGTCCACGAAAATACGAGTTCCGATTTCGTTTGTGATAGTTTGCACACCGAGTGAAAAATGTTAGGATAATTGCACGGCGCAATATACATTAATGATCCAATAACAAATTGATACTCTGTCCCATTAACACGCTTACACATCACGTTTTGACAGTTGACTTGGAAATTGGCTTCCAATAGCGTTGAAGTCGAGCGACAATTGTCCAACTCGTAAAGTAGTCCGATGCTTTTTCTGGCGAACAGAGTGGCAGATTAACTTTACTGCATTTCAATTGCAGTAAATGTAAAGTTATGTCTTTTTATAGACGAATGCCCTATTTCAATATATATGTTCTGGATAACCAACCATTTCATCGGATTAAATGGGTTGAGGATTTGGGTATCTTAATGGACCCAAAGCTTAAGTTAGACAAGCATATATATTCAATTACAAATCGAGCCTTGGGGTTTATTAAGCGCTGTTCGAAGGAATTCGACGACCTCTACTTAACAAAAACCTTGTATGTGTCTCTTGTGCGACCGATTCTCGAATATGGATCTTGTATATGGTATCCCAAATACAGGATTCACCAGGATAGATTAGAATCGGTGCAAAAACAATTTGTGCTCTTTGCACTTCGGGGCATTAACTGGGATAATTCTATTAACTTACCGTCCTATAGTAGACTTTTACTAATAAATCTTCTCTCTCTTTCTAACCGTAGAACGATGCTTGCAATAACCTTTTTCCATAAATTAATAAATGGTAAAATTGATTTTAGCTTACCAATCAACCAAATTAATTTTGCAGTTCCTATTAGAAATACTAGAAATTCTTTACCTATAGCTCTTCAACCTTTTTACTTTAACTATGCTATCCATATCCCCCTTCGGATCTTATGTGCAACATATATCGATCTTTCCTATTTAATACATAATGCCATTCCTATTTGCTCTTTTAAAAAACTAGTCTTGTGTCATTTGTCTACTTGTTCGCGATCTTCGTAACCGCACGGTACGCGGTGCGCCTCGTTCAGACGGGCGGGAGGCTTTTGGCTAGGGTATCGTGGGTCCAATTACATTTACTGACCGTTAGTACATCTACTTTCAATAATAACAGTATGTGCATACATATATTTAGCACGAAAAATAATATATTACCCTAATACACTGGTGTTTCCCTAAGTACTATTTTTTTTAATTTTACATCATAACTTATTTGAAGCAGTTGTATTTTGGACACTAGCCTCTTAAAATCCAAATTTTAGGAAATATTGTTAAATGTTATTATTATAATTATATAAATTCTTTGTCAGTTAAGTCGTATTTAGAATTTTACCAAATCATTTAAAGTTTTCGAGATAAAGTAACCAACACACTCCCGGCATAAAAGAATGTGACACCTCTAATGTGACAACAGTTTGGTTCGACTGCAACTGTTTACTAGAGCTAGGGATTTGCAAATATGCCACTAATAATGCGAAAAACAAGGGAAAGTGTTTCAGAGGTGAGAGTGACGTCCAAACTTTTGATGTATGTCTTTGGAAAAGTTGCTTGCTATCTTTCAACAACGTTTGGTGGTGCTTGTTCAACCCATTTTGAAGATACATTCATTACCGTTTTTAAAAGGCAGTATTAAATGGGACATAGCGGGAGCAAAGCTTGTCAAACCTTATTGAATGGGGACGCCTCACATAAAACCGTCCGTTCGAGCCATAAAATTTAGACTTGTCTGTAATAATGAATGTGTTTTAAGACTTCAAATCCTTGTCCAAGTTTGTTTTGGCCATCGTCATTTTAGTGCCTTTATTTTTTTCAATAAAGGCTTATTATAAATGCTTATTCCGTGGTACGCGGGCATGAAAGTCATGGTTCCACAGAACCCGGAACACCTTTTCCGTATTGAACTAGTTTTGGAGCCAATAGCTTCGGGGTTCCCTTATTTTTGGATGATCCTCCGCTGGTTTCTGGTCTTTCAGCTATATGGCGTTGGGAATATCCGTTTTTGAAGTGTTCCAGGAAGAGTTCAAGCTGTTCCGTCAGACCATTTGCACACATTCCTTTATGGCTTGTGATGCAGAAAAATATTAAGCTGACTACGAAGGATTGGTTGTTTGTTTTACGTAACGTTTTCTCTTTACGACACAAGTAAACAAAAACAATGAAATCTTTAAAATTTTGAAATTATGTTGGAAACTTTTGGCAAAGTACAGAAAATCTGTGAAAAATACCGAATATGTGGAAGGGTGAAGTTTAATTATTAAGCATTGGTGCTGTAGTGCAGGTACGACTGTATTGTAAAGTCAATATGTTAGGCAATCATCTAGTCGAACTTACTCGACTAGAGCCGTGTTACTTATTATTCATTAATATGCGCACCGAAAAAAATTGACGAAAATTCATCTCATAATTAAAACGTTTAATTGACTCAAGATCCTTATCTGCAGCGGACCTTAAAGCTCAGACACCAAGCTAAAATAATAAACAATCATATTGTCATTACTATCTAAATGACTTTCATACTTAACCTAACATGGAAATCAAATGCTTTATTGTGTTCGTAGTTAGGCTCTTAGTTTATGAGCCAATAATTGTACAAAACTTTTGCCTAACCGGGTTTTTATTTAAGGCGATTCAAAAAGCTAGAGGGACAGAAAAATCCATAAACAGAAACATGTACAACGGAAACATCAGCGAAAGCAACAGCTACTACAATAATTTTAGCAAAATCACATTTTTTTTTTGTGCATACGTAATGTTTAAAAAATGTTAGGAAAATAGTGGGAAATGGGATTATAGCGACGAATACAGAGGTCTCGAGAACTAAAACGGTTGCCAGTGTTTCAATAAAAAAAAGCTTTAAGAGATTCTTTTTCCAACTTTCACTCATTAATAGTTGTCCGACGTCCATTCCCTATGGCATTATTTATTGTTGAAGACATAGAGCGTTACTGCAGCTAGGACGGAAACTTAATTCGATTTTAATTGATGCTCAAGAATTAAGTTAATGTTATCATATATACTTAAGACAAAACAATGTAAGAAACACACTAATAAGATGATGTATCAACAGCCCAATCGATATAGCCATGTCCGTATTCACATATTTTCATTGTTTTTTCAATTATTAATGCTACAAAAACGAGTAACCTCCAACATTAATGAAGAATTTGTATTTTGTTGGTCAGTGCTATCTCAATCAAAAAGAGTTTTTTTTTTTGTATAAAAACGGGTATTAAAGCGTTTGCCGAAATCGAATAGTTTTGATAACTATATTAAAAGTTGTAATACAAATGGAAGATCTGTAAAAATGTGTTAGTATAAAAACAAGTGCAAACGTTCCAGTCGCACGCAATCGATAGTCTGCTTAAAAAAGGGGTGTGGGAGGCTATCTTCATACAAGCATTGGTGACTCTAGCTGAAAAACGGTGTAGTGAAACATAAGATTTAAAAAATGGGGGTTTATGGATATGCAGGTGATCCCGAGTTTTGCAGTCGATTTTAGGCGGATGTCACTAGCTTGTTTGAACCAAGTTTGGTGACTTTATACCGAAAACTGTAGATGATGTCGGGAGATCCCATTTTAAAAAACAAGCTGTATGGGTGGGTGCAACATTCAAAAATGGTTTGCACGTTTTTGGCGAACGCCAGCAGCTGTCTTTTTCGTAGCACTTCAATCTTAGCACTTTATCTGATCCGGCCGTACACAACATTTGCAACGTTTCATGTTTTAGCCATGTAAGTAAATATTGTTTTCAGCGTGCCAAAAATAATGTTCTTATTTGCTCTATTATACATAATTAAACTTAGAGATTAATTCTCTGCAATCACGTGTGCTGCCATTATTAAATACTGTTTCAGCACGTCTACGATTACGCCAAAGTTTCTATTTATAAATAAAGTTTTAAATTAGAAACTTTAAGATTGAATTATTGTCAAACATAATATTAATAATAATAATATAATCAAAATATGTACATCAAAACGGGACGTTTTGTCGATTATTAAAAACAAATTTATTTATTATATTAATATAATGGCATTTTATATTCCAAGCTTAAGATCTCTATCTCTAAACTGTCTGAATCGTGAAAAAGTCGTTTTAATACTGACGAACATATAGACAATCATATCTAAATAAACTCAACTGGCGTGTGGGAATGCTTCCTTCAGCGTGTTTCATAGTTTTTATCCCATTAAATCGGTTTAGGTTAAAAAAAGTATAAAAGCTCCACCTTTAAAGTATGAAGAGCACAGAAGTGTTAAACGACAAAAACCGGCACAGCATAAGAAGTGTAAATGGAAAAGCGTAAAGGAAAATTAAAAATGCGTGTCGAAGAGGCTGGTGCTGGCTGTTCTGGTTCTATTCACATTTACATAACAAGTGTTGTACCCTTAACCCATGAAATGGGTAAAATAAGGGTATAAGGTTTTTGTGCAAATGTATGTAACAGGCAGAAGGAAGCTTCTCCGACCCCATAAAGTAAAGCATCAACAGCCGAGTCGATTTAGCCATGTCCGTCCGTCTGTATGAACGCGTCGATCTCAGGAACTACAAAAGCTAGATACTCCAGATTTTGGATATGAGCTCTCCTAATCCATAGGCATGACAAGTTTGTTTCAAATTTTCGATAACTTTTCAGGTTTACGATATACACATGTAATCGATAACAAAAAAATCTTGAATTTCAAAATACTGAAAATTAGGATTGAAACTATAAGCAAAATAATGAACTTCTGTGAAAATTTCATCGGTTAAGAAACATCGGAGATATGAAACCATCAAGTATTGGTTCAGCGGTATATGAGTGTGTCTGTCAGCCCGACCGTCTGTCCGTCTGTATGATCAAGGGTTAAGGGTATCTTCTAGTCGAACTTACTCGACTAGAGCCTTCTTACTTGTTTCACATTATTATTATTATTGAAACATGGTCAACGGTAACAGGAGCAGAAGCAGAAACCGCAATTCTAACAGGCAATATAATAAAATAAGGCAGTAATGCTCTCACAGACTTCAAATACTCTTGAATAGACTTTTGGAATACCAACCTTTCCTTTTAATATATTTATATTTAAATTAAATATACTTAAATATTTAATACATTAGTAACATTAGCTACTTAATTACAATAACTATTAAATGAACTATTCACATAATATTTTTGCTTATGACATAGAAACGATTTATCTGTTAACTGTGTGCGTAAACTAATATACTCCATTATAACACTAAGCATACAAACAAAACTATGGAGCGAAGAATATTATCATGTTTTTGCCGTCGTTGTCGTAGTTGGGTAAATCAGATGCGCAACTTACAACCAACAACCACAACAATGTTGCTGACATCAGGCGACTAGGACCAAAACGAAAAGCGGGACTGACCAGCGATCCGCCGCGCCGCGGGCCACTCTGTGTTTACATCTCGTATCTAAACCCGAGCCCATCCAAATATGGCGTAAATGACATATATGGGTAGAAAGTGTGCAAGTGACAAGTCAAACATACTTACAAATTTTATGAAACGCCCACACAACTAATACTACACTATCCACGACAGAGCAAGCATGCTAACACAAAACAATGTTTTATCATTTTTGAACACATGGCACACCGTTATAAAAGCATTGGAATTTGGATTTTAATATGTTATTATGTTATGACGCAAAATAGATGAATTCCAGTTTGTTTTTATATTCTAATACCTAAGGTATAGAGTATATTTGTTTTGTGCAATTTCTATCATACTGTCCGTCCGTCTGTATGAGCGAATTTTTTTCAAACCCTTAAAGATAGTACCCTACTATCTGTCGCCCACACGAAATAATATAATTACCTACAATAAATTGTAATTACTGCTATGAGGTACATTTGCTTATAAAAAATGTTTTTTTTTGTATTTGGAACCGGTAAGTTATTCTATCTTTTCGTTGCCTGAATCGTTTGTTTGGTATTGTTGCCGTAGTTGACATTGACTTTTGGCCCGCGGTCGCATAAATTACGGTCAGATGTTACAAAACAATCCATCGAAAATATAAACAAACTTAAAAAATATGCACTCACAATTTGTGTGCATAGCACGTTGCGTCACTATAATTCCCCAGGCAACATTAGTCTGCGGGCAGAAGGAAGGTCTCACATCAAAAAGCAAAGAAAATTTGTAATTGCTTTGTGCAAGTTTTATTGTACCTTTAACCGATGAAATAGGTAAAAATGGTAATGGTTTTGTGCAAACGTATGTAACAGGCAGAAGAAAGCTTCTCGGACCCCTAAGTATATATATTCTTGATCAATAGCCGAACCGATCACTTTTGAAAACATTTCCGGTTTAAATGCACATATGGAATCAATAATATAAAATCTTGAATATGAGTGTTGAACACAATAACAAAATAATGAAAGTCTGTGAGATTTGTATTACAATCGGTTTAAAAAAACTAGAGATTTAAAAATAAGGAAAACGATTGTGATTTTTCAAGATCTTGGTAATTTTTTAAAATGAATGATTAACCAGTTCAGTAAGAGTGTTCCAGTAGAGGTTAAAACTTCGAATAATAATTATGCTGAATTTCAATACATTAACGTTCAATAATTTGTTACCAAAATGAATTTCAAAAATAATATTTATTAATGCACTTGTTAAATCAGAATTGGCTATAAATTTACACACCTAATAGGACTTCAGATGAAAATTACATTCATATGACACAATGCAAATATTATCGGCAAATCCGTTAATCGTTATAATCGTTCTTAAATTTTAGACATGTTTTTCAAATGAAGGAATGGTTATCCAGAGTGCATTTATTAATTATAGGTATATAAAAAAATTACAGATATTTAAAAAAAAATCTATAAATATGTGTAGTAAATTTTGTAAAATGTTGATGGCTCTTGAGTTTCGTAAACAACGAAGTAAATAGCAGCCTGCAACATTTACACAAAATAAATAAAGCACCATAGGAAATATAATACTGGCTTTGACGAAATAAATTGTCTCCATTTGTATATAATTTGGCTCACAATATAAATTTTGTAAAATAAAGCTTTTCGCGCTTAGAGTAAGTATGTGAAAACATACAACAATACAGAAATTCATATATAAAGTAAATTTACTAATATGTATGAATGACTATATTTGTATTTTTTAATTCTATTATTTCTCAAAAACAAAATAGAGCAACACATTGAATACTCTGAACGCATGAAATGGGTAAGAAGGATATAATGGCTTTGTGCATATGTATGTAACAGACGAACAAAAGAATTATACAGGGCATTAAAGATTAAGTACTTGAAGACTTTTTAAAATTTTTTTTTGGTTACTGCAGCTTTAATGCATTTTGTTGTTGGTTTTGCTACCTCTTGTAAAAAAAATTTAAATAAGCCTAGAATTTAATTAATTACGAGTAATAATATATATAATAATTTACTCAATTGAACATATTAATTATGAGAGGCACTTTAACAAAGCACTATTTGCAAGTATATGAAAACGCATCTTTAATTTTTTCAGTACACAAGTTAAGAAATAAATTATGGAATTTTAAATCGCCTGAACCCTATGTAAAATCTCTTTGCTTTTAACTTTTAATAGCTGTTTCCGTTTACTACATATTCAGAACCACTGCAGATATATAAGACTGAAGGTAGTGCAGTAATTTCCACGTACACGTATGTTATAATAAAAATATGTAATAGTTAAATAAAACATTTTTATGATATAATTTTTATTTTAAATTTTTTATCAGCTATTTTTAATGTGATATACAATTCCGCATTTCCTTAATCCACTAAGTGAAATAAGTTTTACTTTCTCCTAAGTCCACACTGCCTCATTGCAAAATTCCTTAAGCCTGAGTTTGTTTTGCCTTCGTTTTTATACCCTTAACCCATGAAATGGGTAAAAAAAGGGTATAATGGTTTTGTGCAAAAGTATGTAACAGGGAGAAGGAAGCTTCTCCGACCCCATAAAGTATATATATTCTTGATCAGCATCAACAGCCGAGTCGATTTAGCTATCTGTCTGTCCGTCCGTCTGTCCGTCCCTCTGTCCGACCGTCTGTATGTATGAACGCGTCGATCTCAGAAACTACAAAAGCTAGAGACTCCAAATATTGGATATGAGCTCTCCTAATTCCTAGGCATGACAAGTTTGTTTCAAATATTCGATAACTTTTCAGGTTTACGATATACACATGTAGTCGATAACAAAAAAAATCTTAAATTTTATTTTCATATTCATTTCATATCTCAGGTGTTTCTTAACCGATTTTAATGAAATTTTTACAGAACTTCATTATTTTGCTTATAGTTTCAATCCTCATTTTTTTTTTTTTTTTTGAAAATCAAGATAATTTTGTTATCGATTACAGTGTGAAAATTTGAAACAAACTTGCTATGCCTAGGGATTAGGAGAGCTCATATCCAAAATCTGGAGTCTCTAGCTTTTGTAGTTCCTGAGATTGACGCGTTCATACATACAGACGGACGGACGGACAGACAGACGGACATGGCTAAATCGACTCGGCTGTTGATGCTGATCAAGAATATATATACTTTATGGGGTCGAAGAAGCTGCCTTCTGCCTGTTACATACATTTGCACAAAAACATTATACCCTTTTTTACCCATTTCATCGGTTAAGGGTATAATAAACTAAAAAAAAAATTACAACAAATGAAATTTAAAACAAGTAAAAAGGCTCTAGTCGAGTAAGCTCGACTAGAAGATACCCTTAATCCTTGACCATACAGACGGACAGACGGTCGGTCTAACGGACATACAAATATGTACGTGTACCGCTGTACCAATGCTTGATGGTTTCATATCTCCGGTGTTTCTTAACCGATTTTTTTTTTATATTTTATTATAATGGAAGCTAAAACTCAAACATTTTTTTTAACAGCACTCATTCATACTTTAGTAAATCTCCAAGCTGGTTGGCTCCAGGCGTCTCAGCTGTACTCTTCCTTGAATCTGTTTGCCTCCTTTATGGGAGGAGGTCATTGAAGCTTCTACGTTGTAATCTTCTGATTACTCGTCTACCCGCAAGCTCACTGGCCAGCCGGCTCCGGTGTCGCTGCAAACGTGCATTATATCTGATGGAGTAAGCCTCAATCTGATAGTCAATGGTCACTGGCCAGCCGGCTCCGGTGTCGCTGCAAACGTGCATTATATCTGATGGAGTAAGCCTCAATCTGATAGTCAATGGTCTCCATTCTGAGGTGCTTGTGCAGGGTCGAGTTTCGGACGTACCAGCCCGCTCCAGTCATGTGGCGCAAGACCAAGTTCTGGAGCGTCTGAATACGCCTTCGGCTCGTCCGTGATGCAATACCCCAGTTCTGGATTCCATATCTCCAAGTCGGGGCAACCACGGCGTTATATATTGTCCGTTTGCAGCGTAGCGGCAGTGCACTTTTAGGATTCAGCATCCAGTTTAATTTTGCCAGCTTGTGGCGACAGCGTTTGAGGAGCCCAGTAATGTGGGCGCGAAAGCATAGGCTTTTGTCCAGCGTGATTCCTAAGTAGTTGGCATGTTTACCAGGATGCAGGGGACTTTCATCAAGTCATATTGCCGGGGCTTCTCTATGCCGCAGGGTAAAATTAACTGCCTGGGTCTTTGAGGCGTTCAGCTTGATATTCCACCTGCGAGCCCAGCTCTCAAGCAGGTGGATGTACTCCTGTGCTCCATAGGCCGCCTCGTATTCACAATGTGCTGAGTGAAACACTGCTAAATCATCTGCATATGTGGCAATGAGGTATTTAGCCGGTAGAACAAGCTCATCGAGGTCGTCGGGGGTGGGGATGTCCGCCGTATACAAGTTGTATAAGAAGGGACCCAGTACACTGCCTTGTGGGACGCCTGCCTTCATTGTTCGCGTAGATCAAAAGTCCGTTTAACGTCGACAAAAACACCGTAGCAGTAGTCCTTGTCTTCATATGCCTTCAGTATATGGTTAACCACCCTGTGGACCTGTTCAATTGCACCATGCCCCCCCCTGAACCCAAATTGGTGGTCCGAAAGGATGGCCATACTATCCATAAGCCTAGCAATTCGAGCGACAATTAGTTTCTCCCACAGCTTTGATAATGTAGGGAGGAGACGGATCGGCCGATATGACTCTGGGTCATCTTCCGGTTTGCCCGACTCGTGGATCATATGGATCCTCGCTAACTTCCATTGAGCAGCGAAGTGCTGCGTCCTTAGTATAGCGTTGAAGATCAACGTTATAAAAAGGAGCGCGCGCATTGGGAAGACTCTCAGGGTGGTGTGGCATATACCATCGTGACCAGGGGCCTGAGTGCGTGGTAGGACCTTAATCACGTTGATGACCTCCTTCACTCTGATGGGGCTAATGGGCGGTGACATTGGAAGTGGTGTCTCCAGTACTCGGGTGGTCTCATCGAGGTCAACCGGGTCAGCTAGGTCCAACGGTTTGAAGCGTTCTTCCAGGTGATTAGCAAAGGCTTCAGCTTGTTCGTCGTCCGAATGACAGTGCCTGTTGTCACTGAGCCGGAGCGGCACAGTTCTCCAGTGTTGACTTAGCGCTGAGTAGATCAATAGCATCCTCGACGTATAATCCAGATTGGATTTCCATGTTGAGGTGGATGCTTTCATTTAGTCTTCTCTCGAACCCATCAACAGCCGTGCGGGCATTGATAAGCCTGGGTGTACCACATATTATTCTTGTCGTGCTTTGAAGCGTGACTATCAAAGCAAGGTGGTCACTAGGGAGGTCCCAGTCGCATGCAATGGATAGAAGCTGGTCAGGAATTCCTTGATAGATGGCGAAGTCTATGCAGGAAGGGCTGCCCCTTGCTCCGTCGGGGTATCTTGTAGGTGACCCAGTGGCAAGAACTTTTGCTGGTTGTTGTAGCAGGCACTCGGCAATTTGGCGGCCTCGTGCATTGCTGCTTCGTTACAATGCGGAAGGGCTTCTCATGTCTTAATTGGTACAAGAAGTACTAAATTTTATAATCATCCAGCCTACGTATGATCGCTCTATAGCTGGGCAGGTCGTTTGATTTGATCGTTAAGTTGTTTTCGTCAACAACATTTGCCAGTAGCGTGCATACGTCATTGTTTTCAATGTCGTTTAGCACTATGGGAGGGGGCTTCTTATCTCCAGCTTTAGTTGCGCTGGCGTTGGCATTTGGCTTTCTTTTAGCGGCTGCTTGGGCAGAAGTAGATGGCCCAAAGTCCATGGGTCTCTGGTTCAGTTTGTTATTGGTTTCGTCGGTTTCAGCAGCGTCATCAGTCTCCATGCCGTCATCATTTACTTGCGCCAGCAGTGAAAATCTGTTGCTGGATTCGCCGTCTTGTTTGTTCTGTTTGCGTCGTGACGCTAGCGGTGAGAGATTGCCACGTACTTTCCTTTTATTTGTTTGAGATGCAATCATGCGAGCTGCAGCAGCGTCTGGGGGGATTTGGAGCATTGTCGAGTGGTCTTCAGGATTTGTTGTACGGTTTCGTATCGATGCAGAGTGTTGCTTAGTGGCAATTGCAGCATTTTCGTCACTTAAAGGGATCGAGTATTTTTTGGCCATGTCTGCCAGTTGTTTTGCTATTGTGTTATTATCTGTCATTGCGAACCAAAATAAGAGAAATGAGCAATGACAATAACAATAACACTTTTCAGTGCACTTGCACCAGTAGTTGCTTAGCCGGCAGTCGAGTGCGCGCAGTCAATGTTTATGGCCCTCTGCCGCGACGCAGTAGCAGAGCGGACCCAAGACACAAAGCGGACGACGAAAAGCGAGAGTTCTTTGATCGCGACTGTGGTTGATGCGCTATTTTTCGGTCGCGGGAACCGTTATGTTGTAATGATTTTTGTTAAAGCAGTTGATTTTAGTTTTTTGTTTTTCACTTTGAGAAGAAATATTTGGTGCATACAATTTATTATGCACTATTGTGCTTACACTAATATTTACACTAATGTTTGCCACCTGAATGGACTTGTCCATATACATAAGTATTGATAATTACTTGTGAAGTCACAAAACTCGGAGCGAATAATTAGCAGGCCGCACTCAACCAAAGCTCATTAGACTCTTTACTCCGTCTGTATGTATGAGCGGGTCGATCTCAGAAACTACAAAAGCTAGAGACTCCAAATATTGGATATGAGCTCTCCTAATCCCTAGGCATGACAAGTTTGTTTCAAATTTTCGATAACTTTTCCGGTTTACGATATACAAATGGAATCGATAACAAAAAAATCTTGAAAATCGAAAACTTGAAAATGGGGATTGAAACTATTGGCAAAATAATGAACATCTGTACAATTTTTATTAAAATGGGTTCAGAAACACCGGAGATATGAAACAATCAAGCATTGGTACAGAAGTGCACAGATATATGTGTGTGTCTGTTAGCCCGACCGTCTGTCCGTCTGAATGGTCAAGGGTTAAGGGTATCTTCTAGTCGAGCTTACTTGACTAGAGCCTTCTTACTTGCTTACTTTTAATAGCAAATGCAAATAACAGCAACAAGACTAACAACAGCAAGTAAAAGGTGCAACTTTGCAAAAACTCTAGACCCACAATTGGATGCGTTGTACGTTTTCACCTTTGGAACCACCTAAGCATGGTCAGCAAAGCGCCACCAAATTGACTGCACATTCTTATTTTCTCTGCTACGACATTGAATTATTACTTAAAGTTAAAACCTAGTCACTATTTTTAAAAAGAGTGCCAAAAAAAAAAAACCTGAGCTAAAATAAACACCAAAAAAATTAAAAACGAATAATTATGTCCTTAATACTTTCGAAAAATGTGAGTTTACTGAACTAATCCTAAAATATATCTTTTTTTTATTATTACGTGTATTATGTGTACTAAATTAAGAACAAATTTAGCACCGTTAATTATGTGAAAGTATGGTTGATTAACCTAAGACTTCACTGCCTTGCAATAACGCAAGTGCTAACCTATTCCAGAAACTCGATAATCAACTTAAAAACAACTTTACGAAGGATACACGAATCTACACGAAATCCTCAACCCATTCAATCCGATCGAGTGGTTGGTTATCCAGAAGATATGTATGGAATTGGGGCATTCGTCTGTAAAAAGACATAACTTTACATTTACTGCAATTGAGATGCAATAAATTTGTTCTGCACCAAGTTTGAAAATTGTCTGTCACTTTGCAGTTTATGACCAGACTGAAGAGTTGCAGCCAACATGCATAATTTTACATCATCGGCATACAACAACACCCGAGAGTGATTTATTACGGACGGAAGGTCGTTTATAAAAAGTGTAAGTATTAACGGTACAAGGTGACTTCCTTGAGGAACACCAGAGGTGACCTGAACCGCTTGAGAAAGTGAGCCATTAAATAATACCCTCTGAAATCTAAAGGTTAATTAATCTTTACTCCAAAGAGTGAGACTATTGGGAAAGCCCAATAGTTGAAGTTTATAAATTAAAAGGTTATGACTTAAAGTGTTAAAAGCCTTACTTAAATCAGTGTAAATAACATCAGTGTGCATTTTTTGTTCAAAGCCTTTGATAACAAATGATGTGAATTCTAGCAAGTAAGTAGTAGTAGACCTATGTTTCATGAATCCGTGCTGGCACGGTGAAATCATAGATTTACAAAGATGATGAAGATGCCAGATTATCAATTTCTCAAAAATCTTAGGGATAGCAGACAACTTGGAGATACCTCTATAGTTTTCAGCATTCGATTTGTTTTCTTTTTTATGCAAAGGAATAATATATGACTCTTTCCAAATTTATGGGACAATTGAACAGTTTATGCAAAGGTTTTAAAAGACTCTGAGCACAGTACTTAAGCACACAGCTTGGTACTCCAACAGCTCCTGGCGAAAATATGGGCTTAATATCCTGAAGTTCACAAAGTAGTGCAGTCTCTGTGATTTCCGGTATAAAAATGCAATTTGAGCCATTAAGCTGATAGGGGTAAGGCATGACGACTGGTTGCTCAGAACGGCTGTAAGTCATTTGGAAAAATTTAGCAAATAGATCGGCAATGGCCTGATCTGAGTTGGCTTTCACTTCCTCAAAGAATATGTTGGATGGAAATGACTTTCGTTTCGTATTAACGAAATCAAAAAACCGTTTAGGATCCTGCTGAAACTGTAATCTACACCTCGACCCACAGAGGAAAGACCAGTCCGTCAGTATTAAAAGCCTAGTAAGTTTTGGAAAATCGGTTTTCCCGAAATTGTCGAACTCGGCTTAAATGTTTTCTACTGGGGCATGTCACCCGGCAGAGTTAAGTGATCAACACTTCCAACGTTGGGTGGTATAAGTCTTCTGGATAAGAAATGGGTTGTGATGAGGAGGATGGAGAAGAAACAGACAATATAGCAGACAAATGAGTATTGTAAACAGAGTTATCGGAGGAAGGGGGTATATACGAACAAGTAATAAAAATACCAACACCATTAATTTTCAACTTTACAGCAATAAATTATATATCCAAAAGGACCACCTATTTTTACTGTCTCCGAAGAATCTACATCAACAGCAATAAGCAACCCTCCGCAACGTCGATAAGTATGGTCTCTCTATAGATACAGTATCTGTTAGATAGAACTTCAGAACTAAGAATGTTTTTCCTTAACCAAGTTTCAGTACATGCAGTGATATTAAGAGGAAAAGAATGGCTATTAAGGTAAAAACTATTGAGTTTACTACAAAGACCTCTTACATTCTGATAGCCAAGTAATAAAGAAGTTGTTAGTTTTTTGTACCATCAGAAACGGGATCTTGGCTCGAAGCACTGAATTTAAAGGAAGAGATATTCCAAGTGTAGTCGGTCGCACAAGAGACACATACAAGGTTTTTGTTAAGTAGGGGTCGTCGAATTCATTCGACTAGCGCTTAATGAACCCTAAGGCACTTGATACACGATTTGTAATTGAAGATATTTGCTTGTCAAACTTAAGCTTTGAGTCCATAAAGATACCCAAATCCTCAACCCATTCAATCCGATCAAATGGTTGGTTATCCAGAACATATATATTGAAATAGGGCATTCGTCTATAAAAAGACATAACTTTACATTTACTGCAACTGAGATTCAATAAATTTACTCTGCATCAAGTTTGAAAATTGTCTAAGTCACTTTGCAGTTTATGACCAGTCTGAACAGTTGCAGCAAACATGCATAATTTTACATCATCAGCATACATCAACACCCGAGAGTGGTTCATTACGGACGGAAGGTCGTTTATAAAAAGTGTAAATATTAACGGTACAAGGTGACTTCCTTGAGGAACACCAGAAGTTACCTGAACCGCTTTGAAAAATTAGCCATTAAAAAATACCCTCTTAGTTCTAAAGGTTAAATAATCTTTTATCCAAAGAATTAGATTATTGGGAAAGCCCAAAAGTAAAGTAAATATCAACAGTTTGCATTTTTTTTTTCAAAGCTCTTCATAACAAATGATGTGAATTAGTTATTATTTATTAGTTTCTCAAAAATCTTAGGAATAGCAGACAACTTGGAGATACCTCTACAATGTTCAGCATTAGATTTGTTTTTCTTTTTATGCAAAGGAATAATATATGACTCTTTCCAAATTTTTGGGAAAGAGCATAACTTCACGGACAAGCTAAACAGTTTATGCAATGGTTTTAAAAGACCCTGATCACAGTACCTAAGCACACAGCTTGATACTCCATCAGGTCCTGGCAAAAATATAGGCTTAATAACCTGAAGTTCACAAAGCAGTGCAGTATCTGTGATTTCCGGTATAAAAATGCAATTTGAGCCATTAAGCTGATAGGGGTAAGGCATGACGACTGGTTGCTCAGAACGGCTGTAAGTCGTTTGGAAAAATTTAGCAAATAGATCGGCAATGGCCTGATCTGAGTTGGCTTTCACTTCCTCAAAGAATATGTTGGATGGAAATGACTTTCGTTTCGTATTAACGAAATCAAAAAACCGTTTAGGATCCTGCTGAAACTGTAATCTACACCTCGACCCACAGAGGAAAGACCAGTCCGTCAGTATTAAAAGCCTAGTAAGTTTTGGAAAATCGGTTTTCCCGAAATTGTCGAACTCGGCTTAAATGTTTTCTACTGGGGCATGTCACCCGGCAGAGTTAAGTGATCAACACTTCCAACGTTGGGTGGTATAAGTCTTCTGGATAAGAAATGGGTTGTGATCGGGTAATGGATGAGGAGGATGGATCCAAAACAAAAACCAGATCAAGCATTTTATTAAGAGAGATTGTAATATCATTGATTTTACTCAATGAAACTCCGTATAAATTTATCAAAAATTCATTTTGAGCCGAGGGGTCAGTGCGCCAGAGTCGGGACAAGAAATCCATGTAACTTCAGTAATATTGAAATCACCAAGTACTATAAGGATACCACGATCAGAAAGCATACAAGAAACAGACAATATAGCAGACAAATGAGTATTGTAAACAGAGTTATCGGAGGAAGGGAGTATATACGAACAAGTAATAAAAATACCTACACCATTAATATTCAACTTTACAGCAATAAATGATATATCCAAAAGGACCACATATTTTTACTGTCTCCGAAGAATCTACAAACAGCAATAAGCAACCCTTCGCAACGTCGATAAGTATGGTCTCTCTATAGAAACAGTATGTGTTAGATAGAACTTCAGAACTAAGAATGTCTTGCCTTAGCCAAGTTTCGGTACATGCAATGACATTAAATTGAAAAGAATGGCTATTAAGGAATAAACTATTGAGTTTACTACATAGTCCTCTTACATTCTGATAACCTAGTAATAAAGAAGTTGTTAGTTTTTGTACTATCAGAAACGGGAAGAGTTTTCGATACAACTACTGGGGGGAGGTACAATCAGAGAGATTTTTTTTTCTGACAGTGTATTCTTGCACTATTATGTGCTCCGGCCAAAACTCTTTACAACATATAGTACTAAAATCTTGGCTGGAAAACACTGATTTTAAAGGATGAGATATTGCGATCATACGGGAATTTGAATTTCTCCACCACTGGCGCGGAAATGGGGATATTAGGTTCCGTATGTATGTTAGGTTTGTGGTGTTGAATTAGCTCAACACTACTCCTCTACAGAAACCAACTGATCGGGATTGGAAGATACAACTTCCATGGGAGAAGTTTTATTTTTATTTTGCATCTTGATCGAATTTAGAGGAGGGACCGAAGGTGATTTTAAGTTACTTGTATTTATTGAATCAACTATGCTTGGAACGTTTTCAGACATATTTGGGTCCAACGACAGCACAACATTGGGCTTTTTGCGTTTGGGAGATTTTTCCCATTGAGATTCTTCTCAACCGCTTTGAAATTTTCACACAGTTTTTTAAGCTGTCCGAAAATCCCGTCAAAGCCCAGATGAGACTTCATAAAACCAGCAGTATCCGTTTTTCGTTCCAAGCATGACCAACAAGGCCACTCAAGATTAGTATTGGCTAATAGGTCAGTTATTCTGCCAGTTAATCCAGCACATTTTTCATGTGCCACGTTTGTACACATCCAACAGCTAATAAACCCCATTTTAGTATTGTATCGTACCTGGCAGTTTCTAGAACAGCAGATAGACATAATACAAAGACAAAACGAAAAGAAACTTTAAGAAAATAATATAGTCAATTATATATTTGTGATCAGATAACTACAGCAGTAAGTTTTAGAAATGAAATAATTTTAAATAGAAATAGTTTTTTATGAAAATAGAAACAAGTCAACAAGTTGGATCCACTTTAAACTAGCTGTTTTCAAGTTGACTACACAATAATTGCTACTTACAAGACAAAACAAATCGTATCGACGCGAGCACGATGACCGAAAACGCAACAACAACACCAAACTAAGAGAGCGCGTAAGAGAGCACAGAAGACAAAAACGGTTGTTTGCACACAAGCAGCACCGCAGAAAATATAATTGAGCGCGAGAGTAAAAACAACAAATGCAACAAAAATAAATACGACGAAGCAAACTGAATATTGTATGCAGAATGCTTGTACTTGTTGTTGTGTTTTTTCACTTTCGCTCTAAAAGTGCAAACTAATTATTAATTTTAATGTTCTCTTTGCGTTTACACAACCGTCGAAAGACAAAGTCACAAACACTTTATTTGCACAAAGTTAGGTGAATTAAATAATGATAAAACGCACAAAATACGAAAATTAGTCAAGCCCAAAAAAACATTTCCGTTGCGTTACAAGCGTTGACGACGTTTTGTAGTTCCTGAGATCGACGCGTTCATACATACAGACACGACAGACAGGCGGACAGATTGTCGGAGAGACAGACGGACATGGCTATATCGACTCGGCTGTTGATGCTGGTCAAGAATATTTATACTTTATTGGGTCGGAGAAGCTTCATTCTGCCTGTTACATACTTTTGCACAAAACCATTATACCCTTTTTTACCCATAAGGGTAAAAAAATGAAAGGAAAAATGGATAAGAACTATTTTGATTTTTTTAGTCTAAACAGCGCAATAAGTTTGTAGCTTATAGAAGCTACTAAAGCTCTTAAAATACATTCAGCAACAAAAGTAAGTGGATTAATCAAAGGATCAAAGTTAGACTTATGGTCAATTGTTTAGCCTGAAAAATATTCCTATGTATGAATGGCCTCTGACTATAAGTAACAACAGCACACGTCAGGTGAAGGCAATGCTTGGCAATCCGACTCCATACCCCCAAAAAATAAAAGGCGACTCTAAAATAAAGCAACGCAACGGCAACAGTTGTCCTGTCAGTTACTTCTCTGTCTTGCAGCCGTCTTACTATGCTGACTTGAAGCACGGGTTACCTAAGAAGTTCTCTAAATGCATAAAATGACAAAAACAATTTGGTTTATGCTATATTCATTTGAAGGTAGTGGTAGTATTTGAATTTGTTAAAAGTTATATAATGTTAATTGTATACATCATATTTATTTAAATTAACAATGTGATTACTTTAAAATTTAATTTCCCATTGGGGTATGTTGCAAAGTTTCAGTAAAATATGGAATTTGTTTTGCAAATTACATATAAAGATATGTAACTGAAAACTGTCATTCTTTACTGGATCATCAAAATAATTTGTAATTTTATAAAACTCTCTCACATTAGTAGCATTGTTTACCCGTAAAACGATATTTTGTGTTTATATTTATTTATAATTATATCATACCCCAAAACATTTGCTTATAAATATATTAAATTATTTATCCCATAACTTTAAAATATAGATTATTTAGTTATTAATCTTACTACGCTCGAATATCTCCTCACGACGCTGTTCCAATGCTTTTGAACCTTTAATTTGATGAATGTTATACATTTGTCTAGAGTGCAGACTGGCAAAAGCGGTTGACCACAGATTGTAGCCGTTGCCACTGCACCACAACAATCACAGCCACAATCGGAGTTGAGAGTAATTGTCGTGGATTGTAGTTGAGTGGAGATCTGTTCCGCTAGCATATTTACACAGCGGGTAAGTCTTAGTAGTAAAGTGCAGGAATTGTTGCATCCTTTCTTTCCCTTATTGACGATGGCACTTCGTTGTGCGTTTGTGTGTGTGTGTGTTTTTTTTTTACAAATCTCGGCCCGCCGTTAGTGATATATAATTTTGCTTAGCAATAATAATATGTTGCTGATTTCAAGGCAAAAACCAGACGGCGCCGGAAACTTTGTCATCGTTTTTTTTCTTTATCTGTTCTTTTTTTAGTTTTAGCAATTGTAAAAGTTGTTCTTACGGTTGTTTTTTTGGGTTTAATGGTGGTTCGAGATTAGTTCATCTGTGGATGGCTCGTTCACTCAGAACCTGGTATGCCAACATAAAAACTGCTCAATTATGACAAACAACGTTGCTTGACGCTTGTTTCTTCGCCCCAACTGCTTTTTTCTCCTTAGTTTACTGCGTCTGTTTTCAGGATAAGCTGGTGATGCAGATTGGTTTTATTTATTATTATGTATATATGAGCATATATATTTTGTAATGAACCCAATAATTTTTTTTACGATTCGCTGGTCTTGAGTCGTCTGTGCGATTTGGCACAGTTTACTGTGAAACGCTTCGAAATATTGTGCTGGCTGTTAATTCTTGTACGGGACAGGGCATAAAGTAATCAAATATCGTAAGCACATACGGTTAATATTATAAGCATCTCAATGTGTGGTATTATTAATAATAACTAAGCCCAAAGCGGTGTAAGGAAGTTTAAACGGAATTTAAAACTTAATTGTACAAAAATAATGATATTTTACATATAATATAAGTATGTATGCTCAGCTTTCACCCAGGGTTCATTTGGTTAGAATGTCGATTTCAATTCGATCTTGTAAATAAGTATCTTGAGCAAAACTTACAAACCGAGCACGCAGCTAGTAGAATCTTTATATACATATATATACAAATATATATTGCTCAAAACTTTCCAAACTGAAACAAAGTGAACAACCAAGATAAATAATATCAAATAAGCTTGTTAGTAAACAAGTGAACAAGTTCTAAGTACAGTTACTAATAATTATATTGCACTTCTGATGTGGGCTGAGATAAAAATCAGATTACATTGGACAAACCAGTTTGGACCCAAACATACAAATAACCAATTGGCCTAATGTTGACTAAAAACGCTTTCAAAATATGCATAGAACGTTAAAAAAAATATGAAAAAAATAAGAACATACCCTTGCATACTCTTACAATCCTTCATTCCCCGGTGTTTTTTAATCGATTTTATTAAACATTTCAGACATTTTGTTTATTTTGTCTTAAGTTTCAAACCCAATTTTTAAATTTTCGATATAAATTTATTAAATGATAACATGTGTATATCGTAAGCCACAGAAGTTTTATAACATTTAAATAAATAAAAAAATTGGTCTGTCTAGGGATTAGAGAGCTCATATCCAAAATTGGGAGTCTGTAGCTCTTATATATACTGTACTCGGATCGGAGATACTTACTTCTCACCGTTTCATACTTTTGAACAAAAAAACCATTAAGGGTATAAAAATACGGCGGCAGCTGAAAAACAATTACAAATTTCACAGTTGGTTTGTGTATATTGCATCAACTGTTACCGCTTCTATAACCCCTGATAGAATATTTGTTGTACCCGCAATGCTGCCTATTTTCTCTGTGTTTGCAGTTTTTTCTCTCGTTTAGACGTTTAGACTGACACATAACGACAAACGAAGTTGCTAATTGCCTCCCATCAATGTTTATTAGCAACCGTAAGATAATGTTGTTTACCACAAAGTGCAGTCTCATAGATGCCTCCAGAAGAGAGTTGCATGAAAGGAACTGCGTAAGGTGAA
Organism: Scaptomyza parva; assembly: GCA_035044645.1. Taxonomy (NCBI): domain Eukaryota; kingdom Metazoa; phylum Arthropoda; class Insecta; order Diptera; family Drosophilidae; genus Scaptomyza; species Scaptomyza parva. The sequence continues at coordinate 662,324 of JAWNNT010000062.1, forward strand.
AATTATAGCTCGCTATGTTCTCGCCCTAACCACACTGCTAGCGACGGTATGAACCGCCATTGATCTTGCCAACCATTGATTCTCTTCTTCATGGCTTACCTTCTGTAACAAATTATCTGAGCCTTGTCCCGTCATCGTTGCCGTTCGATAAATTATAAAATTTTAATGCGTCACACGCAATATCGCCATATGACACCGTTCAACAAGGTTGATGTTTAAGAGCTGTAGGCTTGTTCTTTAGACTCCTCGGATTAATCAAAATTTGCACAAGAGAGCACTCTGGGGATCCTATCTTTCAGAATATCTCATCCAGGAGCTCGCAGAGTTAAAGCCATGCATTCAACATTACGTCGTGATAATTTTTGACGCGTTTTAATTTAATTGTTATTGCAACCACTGTATGTTTGTAGTCTCAACGATTTTCCGGCTGCTAACACCGTCTCGGTCTTCCATGTGGCGAGCTGTAGGTTAGCTACACTTAGCCACACCTTACGCCTTATGCCAGATTTGCATGCTGCATCGCTAATCTCCGTGACCACTGCGATAATGCAAAGTCATCTGCAAAGCCAAATGCTTTGACGTCAAGTTTCAGAGAACCGAGCCCATAACAGAACCCTGAGCGACGCCTTCGGAGGTGGGGGACAACTGAAAATCATCATCCGTAATAATCTCCTGTTGCGGCTGTATTTCTCTACAACTGCCAGAAAGTAGCGAGGGGATCTGTAGCAAGTGCACTCAAGATACAATTTCAATCCGCAACATTAAAAGCATTTCTGAGGCTAACAAGAAAACAGCATTTCTTATTTCCTACTATGCGCCACTTGCCATCAGAGCCCATGCTGACTACTTCTTTGATCGATTGCCTCCTGTCTCAAGCATTTTGAATTTTCAAAGTCCTGGCCTATCGTATTCAGCAGGCAGATTTCTTAACTTTTCCCTCGAGTTCCTTGTTTTGGGATAAGCAGCAGACTTTGAATCTTTTACTGGTCTGGAAACCAACCTGCCATTAGGCATTGATTAAACAACAATGAAAATTCTTCGGGGTCTAAGTGCATGTCCAGTCGTGCAGCTTTATTATTGACCGCAGGAGCCCTGCATCCACGTGAGTTTCTGCGAGGTACAGTGTCTCATGACTTAATTTGGCAGAATATGGACACATGATCACACGTTGTGAATCCTCATTGATTCGCCATCTGCAAAGCGTGAAAATAGGCAGGTAACAAACGTATTATTGATAACATATTCCACACCTGCCCTGCTTGACGTACTCCGGTTGCCGGTATTGAGAAGTTCCACATATGCTTCGAATAGCAATCTTACACGCGTGTTGGTTGCTTGGGTACTACTCGATTTGTAGCATCGCTTACGAGAATGTTCAGTGTATGCTTATTAGAGCTGTCAGATATCAGCTGTAGATCCAGACGCCGGTTGTCTCTTAGATCGCTTCGGCGTTGATTTTCGTCCCCCATCCTTTTTGGGGTGCTTCTGACTCCATATCGTTATTTGTCGTGCTAGTTTACATAATCCGCCAAACTGCCGGCAGATGTGAACTAGGTTAATCCTCAGCTCCCATTTGCTTCTCCTGGATCCCCTGCGAACGTGGAGTGGGCGGTGGCGGCGAGTGAAGAACGTCACTCTTTTATCCTATGAAATGGGCTCAAAATCGCCAGGGTAGGTATTTCCGACGCAGTTAAGTTGTCGAAAGTGCAAAGTGTGCGTGTATGTGTATGTCAAAAACAGGCGAACCAAAACCAGCTATCCAGCTTAAGTTTGCAACCTAACAAACAACTACAACAACAAGTGAGAAGGCTCTAGTCGAATAAGCTCGACTAGAACATATCCTTAACCCTTGACCATACAGACAGTCGAGCTGACAGACATACATATATGTAGGTTTACTACCAATGTTTAATGACTTCATATCTCTGGTGTTTCTTAACCGATTTAAATAAAAATCTCACAAATTTTCAACATATTTATCCTGCCCAGGGATTAGGAAAGCTTATATCTAAGATCTGAAGTCTGAAGCATTTGTAGTTCCTGAGGTCGACGCGTTCATACATACAGACTGACGGACGGGCGGCCGGACAGACAGACGGACATATGGATATGTACAGATAATTTTATTTTGCCGACGGTAATATTAAATTTAAGTATTTATTCTATTAATGCCTGGTGCAATGGAAATGAAATTTCTTACATTTACAAAAACGGTAGACAGACTCCAGTTTCAATATTTAATATTATGAATGCCAAAAAGATTAACATATACGTAAACCGAAAATCATATATAGTTCTTTTCCGTTTAGTGAGAAAGTAAATTTAAAGTCTATACTAACCGTCAAGGTTAGACAGATAGAAGATAACCTTAGCCCTTGACCATACAGACGAACAGACCGTCGTACGTGTATTACTGTACCAATGATTGATGGTTTTATATCTCCGGAGTTCATTATTTTGTTAATAGTTTCAATCCCTATTTCTATAAAGTTTTCGATATTCAAGTTTTTTTTTGTTATCGATTACATGTGTGTATCGGAGAAGTTATCGAAAATTTGAAACACACTTGCTATGCCTAGGGATTAGGAGAGCTTATATCAAAAATATGGAGTCTCTAGCTTTTGTTGTTCCTGAGATGGATGCGTTCATATATACGGACGGACAGCAGGGCATGACTAAATCGACTCGGCTGTTAATGCTGATCAAGAACATATATACTTTATGAGGCCGGAAAAGATTCCTTCTGCCTGTTATATACTTTTGCACAAAACCATTATACCCTTTTTTACCCATTTCATGGATTATGGGTATAAAAATACTAAATTTTTGTATGGATAAGAACAATACAAAATTGATTATAGCAGCTTGTCGGCAAGATCAATAAACACGTTCAAGCAAAACGAAACAGCTATAAAACTGTTTGCATTAAAAAAAGTTGTAGTAATTAGCCAAATGTATTTTGGTCACATCTCTGTTTAATTGTCTAGCACATTTTTTTTTTAGTTAACACCTATGGCAATTATGTGTAAATGACAAAAATCACAACTACAACAGCGACTCTTATGCAATCTATTCTAAAATTACCACTGCAAAAAATGCATGTGAAAATATACGCTCAAATCATCTGGCAAGACAACAACTATGAGAAAAAGTTGTCAGCTCAACTGGTGAAACTGAGAGTCGAATTGATTGGGTTGGCAGTTTATTAAAAGCTACGCCCATTACATTACCCCTTCACGAACTGAACTCGACCCGGCAGTCAAGTGGCTGCTTATTTTTCACACATGCTCACCAACAACAATACTAATAATCAACGAAGAAAATAACAAAAGAAGTAAGAAGGCTCTAGTCAAGTAAACTCAACTAGAGAATACCCTTAACCCATGACTTTTCAGAGACACACATACCTGCACTGCTAGATGATTATACTTCAATCTTTTATATCTCAAGTGTTCCGCAACTCATTTTAAAATTTTCGAATTAAAGTTTATGTTTGATTCTATCTGTATATCGTAAGCCGAAAAAGTGATCGATAATTTGAAACCAACTTGAACTGCCAATGAACTAGAAGAGCTTATATTCAAAATCTTCAGGTTCTAGCTTGGATAGTTTCTGAGATCGACGCGTTCATACATACATACGAATGGATATGGATAAAATATCGATTCGGCTGTTGATGCTGATCAAGAATATATATACTTTATGCGGTTGAATATGCTTCCCTCCGACTATTTTCCTTCTAAGCCATTTCATGGGTTAAGAGAATAACACAAATAAAATGGCTGTCAGAATTTGAACAAACAATTTGTTGTAGTTGTTGTTTATGATGACCACTTTTTATACCCTTAATCTATGAAATGGGTAAAAAAATGGTATAATGGTTTTGTGCAAAAGTATGTAACAGGGAGAAGGAAGCTTCTCCGACCCCATAAAGTATATATATTCTTGATCAGCATCAACAGCCCAGTCAATTTAGCCCGTGTATCTGTCCGTCCGTCCGTTCGTCTGTCCGTCCGTTTGTATGTATGAACGCGTCGATCTCAGAAACTACAAAAGCTAGAGACTCCAAATATTGAATATGAGCTCTCCTAAGCCATAGGCAAGACAAGTTTGTTTCAAATTTTCGATAACTTTTCAGGTTTACGATATACACATGTAATCGATAACAAAAAAATCTTTAATTTCAAGAAACAGAAAATGAGGATTGAAATATATAAGCAAAATAATGAACTTCTGTAAAAATTTCATTAAAATCGCTTGAGAAACACCTTAGATATGAAACCATCAAGTATTGGTACAGAACTACACAGCCATATGTGTATGTCTGTTAGCCCGACCATCTGTCCCTCTGTATGGTCAAGGGTTAAGGGTATCTTCTAGTCGAGCTTACTCGACTAGAGTCTTCTTACTTGTTTTCCGTTGACGTCGTCGTCATGTGACCTTAAGGTTGTCAGTAAATAACAAACAGGAGAATGTGAATGGGAAGGCGAATGGTGTATGGGCGTGGTGCATTCCAGAAACAATGCCAGCATCAGAGAAGGCGTCAAATTATTGTGTATACCAAACGTGCAGCTGTTTTTTTTCAGTACTTGCAAAGCTGCGATATATGAATCAGTGGTACAAGAAAAAGTATTTTAGGCATTGCAACCAGCAGATAGAAAGATACGTATGTATCTTAATTGTATTTCTAAGTGCTTTGCAACGGAAATGATTTTGATCTCCGAAACTATAAGGGCTGAAGACTCAAAATTTTGGATATGAGCTCTCTAAATCCCTAGACTAAAAAATAAGGGTAATCTGTAATCTTTTATATCTCCGGTGTTTCTCAACCGATTTCACTAATTCCACAGATTTGTATTATTTTGTCAATGTTTTTAATCCTCATATTCCAATTTTTTTTAATTCAAGAGTTTATTGACATCTATGTTATCGAAAATCTGAAACAAATATTTATTTATATCCAAAGTTTATATCCAAAATCTGCAGTCTATAGCTCTTGTCGTTTTTGAGATCGATGTGTTCATGCATACAGACGCAAGGACGGACAGACGGGCATATCAAGAATAAATAACTTTATGATGCTTCCTTCTGTCCGTTACATACTTTTGCATAAAAATAGTATACCCTTTTTATACCATTAATGGGTTGAGAGTATAAAAACAGGGAGGTTAATAAGTTCAGTCTTTAAAACGATTGAAACGAATGAAAATGTTTCAAATGAAATACATATTTACAGGTAAATATACAATTATTTTTAGATTTTTGAACAACGTTAAAAAGGGTTTGTTTTAAGCTGTGATATCTGCCAATTCGATAACCATTTCCAATACTTACCCAAAAACTGCATAAAGGTCTTAGACATCTGACATCTTCTACGAATTTTCACACAATTTGGTCTGCCTAAAATCTAGAAGAAAAAGAACATAATTTTCATAATATTGTCCACTGAAGCACATAACTAACCATTTCTTAAAATAAATTCATCGTATTCACAAAAACATCAATCGTAATTTAATACGACGCGAGTGAAAATTTGTATATGACAAAACAAACAAAGTCGGATTTATTCACTCTAAAAAATGTTGACAAATTTTACTTAAAATTTGTTGAAACAAAAAGCAGACTTTTCAAAGTGTAAACCGATATTGAGGTGGTGCGTAATTGTCGAGGCTTCACTATTTTAACTGATTTTAACAACATTTTCATGCCTTTTCATTATTTTGCTAATGTTTTAATCTCTCAAATTTTCGGAATTCAAGATTTTATTGTTATCAATTATATGTGTAATCGTAAATGGGAGAAGTTATCAAAAATTTTAAACAAACTTGTCCTGCCTAGAAGCCTGCAGGCCACAGCATTGTGTCTGCGTCATTTGCGACAAAATTTTGACCCACCCATAGGTTATAGATAACCTTCTCCGACAATTCTTCGACAGCCAGCATCATCATCTTTATGGTGATTATAGTACATTCTGTCAATGGGTCTCGACGATAAACTTTGAAAATATAAACGTAATTCTTCATTAGAAAAAGTCATACAATGACAATGGAACTAAAGAGGCATTCATAGCCCAACAAAAACGAGAGTTAGAGAGCTTTCACCCAATCATCTCTCTCACTGTCTTTTTTATTCGTGGGTGCTTAATGTTCAGCTCCCACAGCGAAGCTTTACAAAAGACAGTTTGCCCAAAATGCAACCAAAAAGCAAAGCAAAAATATACAACCACATAGCTAGTCCCCGTCGACAACGGCACAAAAAATATATTTTTCGAAATGATATGTAAATTTATAAAAATTTATTGGGAGAAATTAAAAGAAGCAGAGTCAATATTGCAGATTTTAATTAATACAAATGACCAGACTTATCCGCCCGACATGACATAATAAAAATTATTCTATATTAAAATCGAAGACCTCAAATAAAGAATCCTGTGTTATATTTCTGTTATTTACGTATTGTTGATACAAATTAAATAAAAAACACGTAAAAAGGCTCTAGTCAAGTTCGACTAGGAGATTTCGTTAACCTTACCTTACACATCTATCATACATGCAGTACTGTACCAATGCTTGATTTAACTTAGATTTTGTGAATCTCCGGTGTTACAAATTTGTCATCAGTAGGATTTAGGAGGGTTCATAACCCAAAGTCTCTAGCTTTTGTAAAATCTAAGATCGACGCGTTCATACATACAGACAGACAGACGGACATGGCTCGGCTGTTGATGCTGATCAAGAATATACATATGTATATACTTTATGGGGTTGTTACATACCTTTGCACAAAATCATTGTACCCTTTCTTATAAACCTACACTATGTCGACCCTTATTTTGAGCAGTGTCAATAAAAAAATTGAAAGTGCAAAAAACGAAACATTTTAAGGCGCAAATTTGTCTTTATAACACATTTAAAAAAGAAACTTTATTAGCTTATTTTAATATAGCGTTTATGTAACAACTAGCTAAAAACTGAAAACATATGTAAAATACAAGTCAGAGCTTATTTTGAGCAGTCTTAAAAATTTTAAATATTTGGCTAATAAAATTATAAATAAGGATGGTAATACTTAGTGTGATATCATTTAGCCTTAACAACTTCACTTAACCTATTATTCGCGGAAACTTCCACCAGCTTTCGGGTACTTTCTGGACTGTATTTGCTCCACTTATTCAGCAGAAAGTTTTTGATATCTTTTTTGTTGGATATGCTATACTTCCGGATGTTATTTTTGAGCAGAGCCCACAAGTAATCAATAACATTTAAGCAAGGAGACTTAGGGGAGCAGTTCCAGATAAGCCAGGACTCTACTATTGCCGACTTATGCTTGGGATCGTTGTCCTGGTAGAACCGGAAAAGACATTGGATTCACAGCTCCTCGGCACATTGGAGTAATTTTTTTTTAGGATATTGAGGTACATTTTATTGCCATTGTACTTTTAAAAATCAATCAAAGTTCCAACACCGGCTAACTACTTACATGCCGATACCATGACACTTGCTCCACTGTGCTTGACTGTTGTACTTATGTGTTTGGGATTCTGCTCAGTACTGGACCGACACCACACATAAAACCGTCCGTTCGAGCCATAAAACTTGAAGTGTGACTCGTCTGTAATAATGAATGTGTTTCAAGACTAAAAATCCTTGTGCAAGTTTGTTTTGGCCAATGTCATTTTAGTGACTTTATTTTTATACCATTAACCCATGAAATGGGTAAAAAAGGGTATAATGGTTTTGTGCAAAAGTATGTAACAGGCAGAAGGAAGCTTCTCCGACACCATTAAGTATATATATTCTTGATCAGCATCAATAACCGAGTCGATTTACCCATGTCCGTCTGTCTGTATGTATTAACGCGTCGAAGGAATTACAAAAGCTAGAGTCTACAGATTTTGGTTATGAGCTCTCCTAATCCCTAGGCATAGTAATTATGTATCAAATTTTCAATAACTACACATGTAATCGAAAACTAAAAAATCTTGAAAATCAAAAACTTGAAAATGGGGATTGAAACTATTAGCAAAATAATTATCTTCTGTGAAACTTTCATTAAAATCGGTTAAGAAACACCGGAGATATGAAACCATCAAGCATTGGTACAGAAGAACACGGCCATATATTTGTGTCTGTTAACCCGACCGTTAAGGTCGTTTTAAGGCTGTGACCTGAAATTAGTGTACTTTTTTACATCACCCGACCTCATTTTGGTGGTCAATATATGAGCCTATCATGGGTTCTGGAATTCTTTAAAAATAATGTGAAATAAGATTATGGCAGTTATTTAAACGTTTTTGCTCGACACTGCTCAAATTAAGGTATGACATGGTGTAAATGATATGAGCTCTCCTAATACCTAAGCAGAACAACTGATTTTCAAATTTTCGATACCTTTTCAGGTTTACGATATACACATGGAATTGATAACAAATCAAAAAAAAACACTTGAATTTCAAAAATGTGTATTGAGTCTTTTAACAAAATAATGAAAATCTGTGAAACTTTTATTAAAATCGGTTGAGAAACACCGGAGATATTAAGTCTTCAAGCATTGTATGCGTATGTCACTATTCATTTGCACTACAAAACAAATGCTAATAAATTAATTTTAATCCTTCATGCAACCGGTATTTCTCAACCCATTTTAATCAATCTCATTATTTTGTCTATACTAAACTAACTCTAGATTTTATTTTAATCAATTGCAAGATTAAATTGGAGACCAATAAAGTTATTGAAAATAATCTATATCGACTCGGCTGTTTATAATGATCAATAATATATATACCTTATAAGGTCCTTCTGTTTGTTACATACTTTTTCCCAAAACCATTATAATATTTTTACGCATTTCAAGGGTTCATACATACATATGTACAAATGAGAAACAATTACACAAGCAATTCTATTGAAGTCGACGCGGCGGCAGAACCTCTACCATACATGTCACTCTACAGTGAAACAGTCTATGTTTCACTTTGTACAGTCCCTCCCATGCGCTCTCCATTTGTATACTCTTAACCCATGAAATGGGTAAAAAAAAAGGGTAAATGGTTTTGTCGATTTAGCCATGTCCGTCTGTCCGTCCGACCGTCTGTATGGTCGAGGATTAAGCGTATTTTCTGGTCGAGCTTACTCGACTAGAGTCTTCTTACTTTTTTATAACATTTTTTGAGTGCAATCATGTAAATGAAACAATTTTTTTCCTATGTATACATTTGCGTGTGTGCGAGCAAAATCAGTTTAGGCAGTCTTATCTCATTCTCTTACTCTCCAATATACGCCCTCAGTTCCACGCTGATAACATTTAAAAAGAAATTTTCCATTTGCATATTTATGTATGTAATGCAATTTGTAATAGTACTGCACATAATTGTGCCCTTGTTTATGGGCACTGCAAACCTACGTATAATAAACAGTAAAACGTAGCTTATTCCAATCAGCGCTTAAAAAATCTTTTATACTCATTACACCGACCGCTTTTACAAACATGTCAATCCTTTGGCTAATTACTTGGAGTCAAACACAATAGTAATAATAATAATAATAATAATAATAATAAACTTAATATTAATTTAAATTTTAAAAATGTAAATTTTATTTGGGTTTGCAGCTATTTGTTTTATTTGGAAGCACGCACAACTTAAACAACGTGAACTTTCTCTTAACCACTTTAAAAGTGGCGATTATATGGTTGAACCTAAGCTGATTTAACAGTCCACATTGTGAAATCTACAATATCATTCGAAAATCATCGATTTTTTCGCAAAAATTAACTTGCTTGTATGCTTGTATTTCACAATATTTCAGCAATCACTCTTTTTATTATTATTCGACTAGAGCCTTCCTACTTGTTGTTGTTGTTTGCATGGACCCGAAAGCTAATATTTTAATGTACGGGAATGACTTTAAAATAGAAATAATTAATTTACAGGGTGAAATAATAATTGAAATTGTTTTGTTGTATTAAAACAATAAAAATATAAAAAAAAAACAATAAATTACCTTGCACCAATTATGAATATTTGCAGTAGAGCTTAAATTTGAAATCAGTTGCAATACCGTTGAAATATCAATATGCCCAGTTTAAGCCCAGCAGTTTAAAAACCGATGGGTTACCAGCCTTTTCGGACTCATTCAGCTACTTTTTAAAATTTGGCGCCCGACTGAAGCACAAGCACGAGCTGATCGCAAGCTAGTGTACAAAAATAAAATACATGCGTTTTATCGCCAGCCAGTAGGCTACTGAAAAATCAAGCTACGCGCTGTGTGCGCCCCACATAAATCTCGACATTCGGTTGCAAATTCATAAAAAAAGGTGGTTGCAAGTGCGAATTAAAGGATATTTAATAATTATATATATATTCTTCATTCAGTGCACACGGATTAGCTGGTATTTTTGTGCCGCTGAAAATTAATTTACGACCTAAGAAGAGAAAAAGTTATTTATTGCTGGGTCTGGTCCAAAAAATCAGTTGGAAACTGCATTTGTTTTGTATCTTTTATCTGACAGATACTTGTACATTCATTTTTATTTTAATGTCGTGTCGTTTGTTTTAATATTTTTCAATTTTATAGGGGCGCGCATCATTGTTTGTCTTTATGTTTAATCCCTTTTTATACTCTTAACCCATGAAAGAGGTAAAAAAAAGGGTATAATGGTTTTGTGCAAAAGTATGTAACAGGCAGAAGGAAGGTTTCCGACCCCATAAAGTATATATATTCTTGATCAGCACCAACAGCCGAGCGATTTAGCAATGCCCGTCTGTCTTTCTGTTTGTATGTATAAATGAGGTTCTCAGGAACTACAAAAGCTATAGACTCCAGGTTTTGGCTTTAAGCTCTCCTAATCTCTATGCAAGCATGTTTGTTTCAAATTTTCGATAATTTTTTGGGTTTCTGATATACACACGTAATCGATAAAAAACAATTTTCAATTACAAAAAAATCTTCGATAATTTTTTGGGTTTCTGAGTGTTGAAACTAATAAGAAACACCGGAGATATGATGCCATCAAACATTGGTACTCGTGTGTATGTCTGTCAGACAGACGGTCAGGCGTCCGTCTTTATGGTCAAGGGTTAAGGGTATCTTTTAGTCAAGCTTTCTCGATTAGAGCCATCTTACTTGTTTTTTATTATTATTATATTATATTTTAACGCTTTGTTACCCAACAGGTCATCTCTTTTTCTCTTTTATTATTGGCATTTTACGACGGTTTAATCAAAAGTTGTGTACCGCTAAAAATATAATCTAAGATATTAATATACCATAAGTTATATAATGTGTGAACAAAAATGATTAATTAGCGATAATGAGTTTGGGGATTGACACTATTAACAAAATAATGAACATCTGTAAAATTTTTATTAAAATCGGTTAAGAAACACCGCAGATATGAAACCATCAAACATTGGTACAGAAGTACACAGCCATATGTGTATGTCTCTTAGCCCGACCGGCTGTCCGTCTGTATGGTCAAGGGTTAAGGGTATCTTCTAATCGAGCTTACTCGACTAGAGAATTATTAATTGTTTGTTTTGTTTTCGTTGTGAATGGCATATTTACAATTACTTTTTTAAAAATAAGACCGCGTAGCTCTTGGTGATGCAATTTTCTAAGAAATTTCATATTTGGAATATATGACAGTTTTAGAAAGCCTCTGAGATTGCAGGAATGTTTGCAATTAGCAGATAAGCTGTATACAACGTTTTAAACCGCATTAATAACGAGGGAAGGTTGGAGGCGAAGCTTTCAACTGGTCGGCCGCGGGCAATACATCCAAGGGCAGAGCGAATTATAGTCAGAAAGCTCAATCAAAATCCAACTATTTCGGTCAGAAGCTTCCCAAGTTCAATTTGGAAATTTGTCAGTGATGGTTTGGGGGTGCATCTCGAGCAAAGGAGTTGGAGAAATGTACTTCGTTGAAAATAGTACAATGGATGCCCAACAATGTTTAAGTATTTTGCGCACACAATGATCCCAAGCACAAAGCAAACATGGTCAGGTGCTGGCAGCCTTATAACTGTAAAAAGGTGTTCGATACACCTGTCCAAAGCATAGACCTTAACCCAATTGAAAATCTGTGGGCCTATCTGAAAAAACGTACTGCCAAGGGTCATCCAAAAAATAAGAATGATCTTAAGGCGATAGTCTTGGAGGAAAGGCAAAATATTTCATTATAATACGTCCAAAATCTAATAAAATCGGTCAAAAGGCGACTGGAAGCGGTTATGAAAGCCAACGGTGGACATACAAAATATTAATTATATATATATAACTAGGATTGTTGAGAGAACATAATATTGTTTATTTTAAACCAGTTGAATTTACTGCCTTTGTTAGTATTTTTACGGTTTCTTTGTTTATGTTAATGTTTTTTAAGTTTTGTTATAGGCTTAAGAGATAATTGACTGAATGACTTATAAAAAGAAAAAAAATCATCTCTAAAGTTAAAATATCAAAATTTTTCACTACTGTACTTTCTCGGGTCGGAGAAGCTTTTTTTTTGGAGGAAGCAACCAGATTTTGTTTTTCCCACCAAATTTTGTGAAACTTGCTGTTAAAATATACAGATTTGCACATAGAAGGGTATTGAATTGATATTGTTGTTGTCAGACAACATGACGGACATTGTACAAAAACAATATATTTTTAGTTTCGGGATCAAAGTATAAAATGTATAACTTAGTAAATAACACAACATGGAAAGTCCACATGACCAGACCGAACACAAAATAAAAAAACAAAAAAAAAAGATGACGGCGCACTCAAAAATGTAAGAAAGTTGACTGATGGGGAGAGGTTGCTATGTGTTTGCCAAAGAAAAACATGTTACAATATTTTGCATCTAGTTGAAGACGTTTTATTCAATGCCAAATAACAAGAACAAAACACGCATCGAAGAATTATTTACAAACTTTTGTTTTACTTTTTTGTAGACTTCAGACTTCTTGTTTTTTTACCAGCCCCGTACCCAGCAGATGTCATTAAAAACAAGTCGAGTAAGCTCGACTAGAAGACACCCTTAACTCTTAACAGACGGACAGACGGAATTCGCTTGATTAACTCATTCAAGAGTTTTTTCTAGGAAAGTTTTTTCACAGCTAAGAAATTTTCACACAGTTTTTCCAACTGCCGGAAATTCCTCTCAATGCCAAGGGGTCTTTATAAAGCCCGCAATATACTTTTGAATTCTAAAAAAAACCAACAGGCCACTTAATATTTGTTGTTGCCAAAAGGTCTTTTATACGGCAGTTGAGCCTGCACAATTTTCTTGTTTCACACTTGGACATATCTAGCAGCCAAGAAAGCCTATTGGCGCGGACCTGGCAGTTTTTGTAACAGCAGACAGACATTATTATACTGGTACACAAAAGATAAACTTTATAAAAAAATATAAATAATTAAATATTTATAAAATGCTAAATACTGCACTGACTGGGTTAAAAAGAAAAAAAAATTGCGAGAACAATTAAATTGGGGCCACCACAAAACTAAAGTATACAACATTATTATACAATATTTACAACACAAATAAAATCTACCGGCGTGAGCGTAATGGGTAAAACGAAAGAACTACGGATTGAGCTTACCGAGACCAACACCAAGTAGGGAGCGAGCGATTTTTTTTATTTTACCTCTGAAATGTGTACATGACATAAAGTATATATTTTCTGGATCAGCATAAACAGTCGACATAGCCGTGTCCGTTCGTCTATAAGAATAAGCGCGATGATCTTAGAAACTATGAGAGACTTCAGAACAAAGGCTCGCCTAAACCCAATGCAGAAAAGTTTGTTATAAATTATCTCTATCTGTTTCCGATATACATATGTAATCAATAATAATAAAATCTTTAATTTAAAAACTAACAGACAAGTAGACGCGAATTATGCAAAGCAGGAGAGAATTTTAAACACACTATAAAAGAGCGCAAGGATATTGAAGAATTTAGGCGCTCTGAGAGCATTACGAATAGGGAATGTCACCGATTAAAAAGAAGAAATAACAGTATAGTTAGGCAACAGAACATAGCTAACTTTTCGCTATGATTAATGCCCCGAAAAGACCCTGTTTATAGGGATGACGAACAGAGACAAAATACATTAGAACACGCTACTGGACGAGCTTCCTCATCAAGTGGACAACATTTTTCCGGAATTTGTGGAAAGAAATGTAGAGATGCAGAATGTAGATTTATTATAAGCCATTCCCCTTTTTTTCCGCCTGCAACAATAGATATAGTTTTAGCAAAACATGCACCAAGAGCAAATGGCTTAGACTTTCCCGATCGTTTTTATTGATTAAAAGTCCTAACGCCTCTAGAGAAACGGCTAATTTCTACACGCCTTTCATTTATGATTATAAAGAGTTTATAGTTCCAATACCTGTAGCAAATGTTGTTGGCACTTCCAAGGGCGCTCAATGAAAATTGCGGATGCAATAAAATTGTTAGCCAGAGCTTTTAAGGAAACACCAGATTGTTTTCAATGAATCATGGTTATCTTTACTTGTTGCATCAGCAGAAGATAGGGAATTAGTTTCAGAACTAATATAAAGATCTTATCAAGCCACCACAATTGATCAAAACAATGTAAAAGATGAATGTATATATAAGCCCCGGGGTCAGGAAACGTTATTAGAAAACGTCCCCACTAAATGTGTAGCGTTACAGACAATTGTAATCCTTTGGATATGATTGCAGATTGCGACTACGAGAATCTGGCCTTCCCAACCATATTCGCTGGCATTAAAAGAAAATGCACCGAAAGTTTTAAAACCATTGTTAGGTCTGAACTTAGGAATTTCGATAGGAGAGATTGTAAAACGGATAAATTATTTCATAACTATAAAAAGTTAGAATTGATTAATTTTAGGAACAATACCTCCATGTGCTTACGTAAGCACAGCGCCACTTAAGGCATTTTCGCAACAAACGCCCTAAATGAAGAAAATATAGGAAACTTAATTCGCCATGATAATGGCTATAGTGTTTTGAAAGAGATTCGAAAGTAAATTACTGTAGAAATTTAAAAATGATATAGCCTGTCTTATAAGAGCTGATCCAGTAACTTATGCTAGGTATGTTGATTTTCGATATAGACAACTTCTAAAGCTAATGAAAAATGAGAGCGGTGTATTCGGTTGTCATAGGGTACAATTTTATTGGCAAGTAGAGTTTCAGCAAAGAGGTTCATCATATATCCATGGCATGTTTTTGCTTCTATACTTGGCCTCAATGATAAATCAAGCATTCCCAGAGTAGTCATTTATTAATCAGTTTATAACAACTGGTTCAACTAACACAGAAGTGGGCACTCTTGTAAGCGCGCAGTTCGAAGAAACCATATAAATATAGATGCGTATCGGAATTTTTTTTTAAATTTTCAGACTCTTCTAGGTTGTGGCGTCTTCAAGATTCAACTTAACCTCAGTTATGATTGCTATATAAAAACACGTAGGTCGAGTATTAACATGCTTATATTCTTCAACTGCAGCGAGCAAATATTTATATTCATTTAATATTATAGCACTGTGCTTGCTGCAGCTACGTCGTAATATTAGCAAGTCTCAGATCGGTATTTCAAAATTAATTAATTATGCAGCTAGTAAGTTTAATGTAATGTACCTATTATAAAATATACATACTGATAAGAATAATTATTTCCGTGAATTTGCCGTAGAGGAATGCAAATTCCGAAATAGTTAATAGGGATTGCGAATTGTTTTTTGCACTCCGTAGTGCTGTGCGGTATGAAGATGAAAATATTGTAGATAATATTTGTAGAGTATTAGGGTTGCCAGAAATAAATGTTTTGAACGTTGATTGTAGTAATATAGAGGAAAATTAAAATAATAATAATGTCTGATTGGTTAAGCTACCAGCTTAAATTTCAACTTAGAGCTTAGCAAATATTATATTAGAATTTATCAGTCCTTTTCCGTATTGTACAATATGCAGTCAGGAACAGATCCAACTTCTGCAAAAAAAAATTGTATGTGCCCTCACAGGAAAAGCACCTGTGAGTTTTTATTATCAGTTAACCAATCTGGTTCAGATTTAATGGCCTTAATAGATATGGTAGGCTGCACAAACGAGTTTCTGTGGAAGTTTTCGATGATCAGTTATCATCACTAGAATATCTTTGGATCTTTTAACCCAACTTAAATTATCCCTACAGTACACTATTTAGTCCAGCTCTGTGGGACTTTGATATTTTTAACTTACAAAAATTATGAGAAAAAGGGAAAATATTTTTTAACTAATATATAATAAGAATAATATGACAGCCGAATTTATTAATCTTAAGCGATCCTGCATTTGGCGTGCCCGATGTTGCAATTATTTTTTTTTAGTACAAATTAGGCATCAGATTAATTTAATATTACAAATTTTAAAAACCACTGCAAAATGTATGATTACGGTCAATGCAGATACTGAAGAAGGGTTAGTTAACTATTCACCTACTCCAAGTTCTTTTTTAGAGAGAAGTGTAGGATTGCTTACTCGCTCAAAGTGTGAAAATCTCACGGAATCCTCTTGGGCCCCGATTCATAAAATAGTAAATAGTTTCCAATATAGAAGAAACAAGTAAGAAGGTTCTGGTGAGTAAGATCGACTAGAAGATAAAAAACGCCTATAAGTTCTACGGCTTTTTGGTTTGCTTATCTTGATGTAATGCTTTTACTGTTTTAACGTCTGACATTTTATAGCTGTGTGTTCCATACCACATTTGCCTTTAACTTGAGACCGATACTAGTTTGATTTGGCAACGCTTTAAGTTAATCTGTAACACTTGAGAACGCTCTTTAAAAAGCTCAGCTTGTTATTTGGCGTACGCCAAATGTACGATTGTATGTGTCCAAAGCTGATGTCAAGTTCCCGAATGATCGTCTACTCATGGAATTAGGGCTTCCGCTCAGTTGTGGTAGCGCAGCTGTGGTATATTAGCTCAGTGCTAGCATATCAAAAGCGAATGTATCAACATTGGTCGCTTGTTATTTGACTTAAAATATTGAGATAGCTTGCTAATTCCTACAGTATGGTTATGACCCTAAACTTACTTACTTACTTACTTTTTTTTATTAATAGAATATTTTATTTGATAAAATAACGCCTAGTCTGCCGCATTAAGAATATAATTAATATTTCAAATAGATCAAAATTAGCCAAAATAGCATCAACAATCACAAAAAATCAGTGAACTAACCATGAAGCGAAAAATAGAGTTTTTGTTTTTCGTTATTCGGATCGATTTCGGACATTCACTTTAATAATATTTGCTTGCTGTTAAACGCTCTTTCGTCTATGCATTCAATATTGTTCACTTGACCCAAATTAATTTCAAGTCAAACAAATATTAAATAAATAAACAAATATGGCGCGGTTCGAGCTTAGCAAAGACGTAAAGCTTCTACAGAATAATCAATGTGTGAAAATGAACAATTTTAATTTATCCCTGGCAGTAGTAGTAAATTATGTTTTGCGGTTTAAGCAACAAACCCTTTATGGCGCAAAGCCAACCTGAGAGACTGAGGGTTGAGAATAAGAAGGAGGATCAATGAAAGAGAGAGCCATAACAATATTTTATGTAAAATATTTTTTATTCAGTTTCACAAATGTTTCACAAATGTCAACACATCAACTTTGGGTAGCGTTGTAGCCGTAAATTATTATAAGGTGAACTTAAGAACAACTATTATTGGGATAATTCCGTGTTTACCAAATACATAGCCAAATTATGGTTTCTCAGTCCCAGTGCTCCCAGTTCTTCTTCGTGGTTGCAATTGCTCTAAAGAGAGGAAAAATAAGTAAGAAGGTTCTGGTAATATAAGATCGACTATAAATACCCTTAACCGAACACATGCGGTCATATTTGCACAAATGTATCCCTGACTTAACTTTAATATTTTATATCTCCGGTGTTTCTCAACCGATTTATAAATACAAAATTTGGAGGGTCTAACTTCTTCAGTTTCTAAAAACGAAGGGTTCATACATACAGACAAATATATCAACTTGGTTGTCAAATGTTAAAATTAAGCCAATAAAAACTTTGCTTGCTGATAGACTAGTTAATCAAGCGTTTTTATTATTAGAGTCATATCAAACTAAAACATGCATAAATATTTTAATAACAAGAAGGAAGGCTTTAATCGAGTAGGCTCGCTTGAAGATACCCTTAACCCTTGACCACACCAAAGAGTCGAGCTGACAGACATACCCTTACGTGTACTACTGGTTGATGGATGATTTTAATACAAATTTCACAGACTTTCATTATTTAGTTAATAGTTGAAAGTTAAGATTTTTTGTTATCCATTCCATGTTTACATCGTAAGCCGGAAAAGTTTTGATGTAAGTTTTTAGGGAAAGTAACAATCGACCTTACCAAATAATTTTATTAATTTAAACGTCTAAGTGTATCGATTTAACTAGTTTGACAAATACATGGACCTACATATTTGCAAAGTTACAAATCTCCAATTTTAAGGGTGTCGGACAGCATGACGAACATTTTCAAACCCAATATACTCATTTTCTCTGGTAATAATTTTAAACAAACTTATTTTGCTTAAGGCCGAGCTTATATTTTCTAACACAAAATCATTATTCTCTTTTACCCCTTTTATGGGTGCAAGGTGTAAAAAGACAAAAGCAAAAGCGACATTATTAAAGCTATTATATTTTGTTGGTGCTATATAAAATAAAATTAAATTAATAATAATAATAATTTAATTTATATTTTTTACTAGCCCAACAGATGTGCGTTTGATTGAATATTGCTTACACGTTAATTAAATGGAAAAGAGTAATATAAAAATTCAAAGCAACTCAATGATATATACGCACATTATAAATAAAACTGTTCTTAGCACCAATAACAACATACATAAAAAACTTGCCATACTGGAAACAGATTTTGAATGCAACAAAGAGAATGTCATGAACAACAAGTAAGAAGGCTTTAGTCGAGTAAGCTCGACTATTAATCCTGACCATACAGACGGATAGAATGTAGGTATTTGATGTGTTCATATCTCCGGTGTTTTTTGGCTGATTTCGATCAAAAATTCACAGATTTTCATTATTTGGTTAATGTTGTTATTCCCCATTACCATATTTTCGAAATTCAAGAGATTTTGTTTATCGATTCCATATGTATATCGTAAACGTGAAACGTTATCGAAAATTTTATGCATACTTGATATGCCTAGGGATTAGGATTGCTTATAACCAAATTCTGGCTTTTGTAGTTCTTGACGGACAGATGACGTACAATCACGTATTCGTTAAAAGCAAGACCATGAAATTTTGATATGTCGACTGTCTTGATTCAATAAATTATATTTAAAATAACTTTTACTTATTAGCTTTGACATTGATTTTGACGATTTTTACCATTTACTTAATTAAAGCTGATATTATCGGCACTGAAATTTACCTTTTCTTTCATTACAACAGTATTATAGTTGCTTGGTTGCTTGTTTAAAAATACTACACTTTGGGACGGAAACATTTTCCCAACTCGGCGCTGCTTACAACTTCACATTTGACCAAACACACACATATGCCATCCACATGAAGTATTTATTCGATTGCATGGTGCACCTGGTGCTAGTTATAGCACACATTTTATCTTATCGGCTAACGGTGCCGTATCAGCAAAATACGGGACAGGTAAACCAACAAAGTTGATAAACTAAAGCGTTTCAAAAATGATTTGATGTCGACGACTCATTTGTCTCTTTATACAGTAAAATTATTATCTAAATAAAAATGACGCAGCTCACTTTCTTGGACCTTAGCCAATACATAAAACAAATATGAATATGCAGAAAGTTACTTTAATGACACACAATATATTCTAAATGATAACGCAATTTTCGAAATTAAACTGCTTACCAATTTGTATACCCTTAATTCATGAAATGGTGAAAAAATGGTATAATGGTTTTGTGCAAAAGTATGTAACAGACAGAAGAAAGCTTCTCCGATCCCTAAAAGTATATAAATTCTGTCTGTATGCATTAACGCGTCGAACTCAGAGTTAGAGACTCAGATTTTAGTTCACCTAAATACTAGGCTTTACAAGTTTGTTTCAAATGTTTGATAACGTTTCCGGCTTACGATATTCACATGGAATCAATAACAAAAAAATCTTGAATTTTTAAAATTCGAAAATGGGGATTGAAAACATTAATCAAATAAGGAACATCTGTAAATCTTAACTAAAATCGGTTGAGAAATATCGAGCATTGGTACAATAGTACAATAGTAGTAGTATGTGTATGTCTGTTTGTCCGACCGCATGTCCGTCTTTATGATGAAGGGTTAAGGGAATTTTCTAGTCGCGCTTACTCGACTGCATCCTTAATTGTTTCTCATCAGATTTTGATAAAATGATTTTAATTTTTAGTCTTTAGTTTCAATCCCTATTTTCATCAATTTTCGAACATCTAGATTTTAATGTGTATATCTTTAGCCGGAAAAGTTATGAAAATTTTAAGGAAAACTGTTACAGCCTAGGAATAAGGAGATACCAGATGCAGATCAAGACTTAAGTTCGTACACAGCTATGCAACTCATAAACTTGACTTATTAGCCTCAATCCAAGCTGTACATGACACATATGAGGAAACAAATATTTTTAATATAAACATCAATGATTACCGGTTTTACATTTCAATTAATTAAATTTTAGTTAAATGTAATTTGGTTTTGTTATTGAATTCTACATGAAGCACCGGTTTGTAAATAAAGCTCATGCACTATCTAAAGGAGTGTAAGAGCCTCTTTATTTTTATTTTTATTTTTTTTTTTTTTTTTTTTTTTTACTGAACTTCAAGGGATTAAGAAGAGCCTGACGTCCACTATGTTAGATGTCCTTTATCCACTATAAACTCATAAATGTATATTCTTATTCAACATCAACGGCCGTGTTGATATAGTCATGTCCACCAGTCATTCTGTTCGTCTGTCTGTCTGTATGTATGAACGCGTCAATGTTATGAATCAATTTGAAACATAAGCTCTTTTTAACACCAGCGTTCATCATAAATGATGCCTTAGCCGAGTGGTGAAGGCTAAGGGGAAGGATTCAGAGTATCTTGCGAACAGAGCCGTCCTAGTTGTTTTTACTAATTAGACGCCTTTGTCGACAACCAAAAGCTCTCTGATTTGTCTCTGGCTAAGTCCAAAGCTCGTTTATTAAGTGTGACTGGCTAACTACAACACCACCCCAGCACGTCTTTTTCAGTGTCCCAACAATTAAGGAATTAAATGTAAAAATACTTACTAAAGCTCGAAACCGAGCCAACAAGCTCCAAACTATCTTAAGACATTTTGATAACAGCCAGGTACACATTAAGCCAAGTGAATTACTAAAGTAATAACAACAACTAAACCACCAGCACATGTCAATATAGGTTTTGAGATTATAGCTCTTGGTTCTACAAAGCAAATAAACTTAGTCAAAAAAACATATTTGCTAAATAAACTGAAAAAAACTTTCGGCTCAAAAGCGCGGTCACAAAGGAAGAAGAGAAAAGCCCGTGAAAATGTTTTCATAATAAACACTTTTTACATACGCAAACGACTACAGCACAAACGAACAAATGTGTTTCAAAAGAAAGAGACAACACAAAGAACACGTGTCTATAAATGACAAAGAATAATTGGTTTACAAGCAGGATCATGCCTGTTATATTGCGGTGGGAAACATGCCGATGGTGAGTAAGTAGACTAGGGTCGATCAAGCAAGCATAAAACTTGTTCAGGATTTGAGAAATAGTTGATTTACGTGGAGTGAGCGCAATTAACATTTTTATACCCTTAACCCATGAAATGGGAAAACTGGTTTTGTGCAAAGATATGTAACAGGCAGAAGAAAGTATTTCTGACCCAATAAAGTATAAATATTCTTGATCAGCATCAACAGCCGAGCCATGCCCGTCTGTATGCATGAACTTGTCGATCTCAGGACGCAGGTGGGACGCGACTTTGGTGGACGTGAAATTAAAATTTTATGAATGCAGATAATTGTGGAAAGGCACTAGCTATTTTCGCACCACAATGGTGGGATGTAGTTTAAAAACTATGAAAGATAAATTAAATAAATGGGTTTTTATCGATATCAAAAATGTAATATTTTGTCTAACGAACAAAGGGACCATTGATTGATGCTACCATTTTTAGCAACTTTAAATAAAAACTGACTGCAAAGGCTACATTTTAATTCGAAATGCGAGTCGAAAGTTATATGTATTACCATCGATCACCCAAAACGGACTCGCATTTGATGCGAAATATAAGTCGAAACTGCGATCACAAGCGACCCCGAGAGACCAGTAGCGCTATTGAGAAAATGAGTGCAATTATGCCTGTTTTAATCAGACAAATGACTAAGAAATTACTCAATTGTAAATATTTATTGCTGTGCATGCATGAGTAGAGTTGTATATAATGTAATACATATGTATAAGTACATTCAAAAAATTATATATTCAAATTCAGCATATTTGCATTATTTTTATCTTTCTGTTTCTTACTTGTCTCTCTATTCTTGCTTAGTTAAGCAATAAATTGCATACAATATAAATGTTTACTAACCACTTTCCTCCTGTCTCTCTCACTCTCTATCTTTTTGTCTGAAACATTTAAACTACATTTTATAACAACTTATGACCCGGGGGTGTCCTCAATATCGTTTCAAGTTACCCATATTTACGGGAAATCGTATTTACTAGACACATCATGACTGTAAGCTCAGATCTTTTACCAAAAACTTGAACATTTTGTGTATAAATAAAACAATTGTTCGTAGTCAGGTCATTTATATCTTGCATCTCGGGTGCAACAAGCCAACAACAGCCACTATTAAAACGGACTACCATTAACCAACGGAAACTCATCCTGGTACACTCCAAAAACGGATATTCACTACGCCAAATAACTGAAATTGTCAATCTGAGCACCTTAACTGTGCAATCTATCATTCAGCGTGCAAAAAATCCACAAAAATCGGATAAAATACAAGGGCAGAACGGCACGAAATAAGATTTTTACCGAAGAAAATTAGCAGAGGATAACCAGGAAAATGGAAAATGCGCGGCCACAAAACTGACTCAACAGGGGCATGAAATCAGACAAGAATGCAGTGTGGAAACTGTGCGCCTGGTGCTGCAAAACCATGACTTAAATGCCCAAGTACCTCTTAAGAGGCCCTTTATAAGCGCAAGATATAAAGACACTAGGATGACGTTTACCAAAATCCATTTGTACAAAGATTTGGATTCATGGCACACAGTCAATTTGCATGCGAGTCCAATCTCAACACTTATGGATCGGACGAATGTAATAATGTGTGGGGACAGTCAAACCCTGAACTGAACCCCAAACATTTAAATGCAACGGTCAAGTACGGTGAGGCAAGTGACATGGTATGGGCATGTAAGTCGTCAGTTGGTGACGGGAACTTGTTGGTTTTTAAGAGTCAAATTGATAATAACACAATATAATTAAGGGAAATTTATAATTATGTGCCGAGAAGACAACCCTAAGCATTAGTCCGAAATATAGTCCTAGCTTATCTGGATCTGGCCCGGCATACTAATTTTACCGACACAGTCTCCACATTTACATGATATTGGAAATTTGTGATATTTTCTGGAAAATAACAGGACACAATTACATACTATAAGAAGTATTTTTAATTCCAAATATTTAACTTGTTGAAGATCAAATGAAAAATACTGAGATATAAATTTAAATTTTTTTTATATTTTAGCTACTTTTTAAAGGAACACAAAATTTTAGCACCAAATAACGGTTCTTTCTTTAAAGTAATACAACTTATCAATTTGGCGTTAAAACATTTTTTTTTTTTTTTGTCTACTGAATCAGATAAGCATTTTACCTATATTCTCAAGCAATTTAGAATTTATAATTGTTACACCAAATGATATGCTTGGGAATGGCAAGTGTTGCCAAATTCGCATAATGGGAGTATGTGGAAGTGTATGCTAAACTTACGAAACAAGCTAAAGAACATGGAAATTGTGAAACTATATAATTATGTTAGTTGCGATAGCAAATATATGCTATTAATATCGATTAAAATTTTTTCCTTCTAATGGTTTTCTAAGAACACTCTGACTGTAATAAAATTATAGATGAAATTTAAGTGAAAATGAAAAATTGTATAAGCTCAATTTATTTTACAGAACTTACTGATAATTGAAGTATGAGTCTCACCAAATATATATATTTTGGTTCGATTTCCGCATTTTTCCCATAATATACAAAATTATGATTTTAATCATTTTTAATAAATTTATACAATTAATATTTTTGATAAAAAAAAGCTAAAAAAAACAGATTATGTTTTTCGCCTAAAATAAAACTTAATAGTTAAAAAGCCACAACTATTTTTGTTCGAAAATTAATCAAATAAAAAGGGTTTAAAAGTTGTATGCAAAAGTATGTAATAGGCAGAAGGTAGCTACCCGATCCCATACAGTATATATATTCTTGGTCAGCATCAACAGACGAGTCAATAAGCCATGTCCGTCTGTCTGTCTGTATGTATGAACGCGTCGATCTCAGGACCTTCAAAAGCTAGTTACTCCAGATTTTGGATATAAGCTCTCCTTATCTCCACGCACAAGTTTGCTTCAAATTTTTTTTATAGATTTTCCGCTTTACGATATACACAGTTTCTCTACACTCTTGTTCAGTTTAGATTTTCGATTTTTAAGAATTGTCAATTCGCGAGTAATGTGGTTTGTTTGACCTGTTCGGCTTACCAACAGGAACACACAAATGAAATAAACAGCATAAAGTTAAAAAAAAAAATACCAAGACATCTGACTCCTACCAGTTAGTCTGGGATTAAAAGCCGAGGAAGATTTTAAAATTGGTTTTGCGAAATTGATGAACTCGACTTAATTGTTTAATATTGTGGTATTTCGCTTGTGTAAGGTTATTTATACCACTTCTAACTTTGGGCGGTATAAATCTTCGCGGAAAAATATGTGAAGAATCTGGATCTGGAAACGGAAACGGATTTTGCACAAAACCATTATACCCTTTTTTACCCATTTCATAGTCTACCGGACTAGTGAACTATGTCCCAGGACAAAAGTGTACTAACATTCAGAATAAAGCCTGCCAAGAACACAAGCATACTTCAAAATTTTAGTTTCTGGTATAGATTTTTATACCCTTTACACATGAAATGGGTAAAAAAAGGGTATAATGTTTTTGTGCAAATGTATGTAACAAGCAGAACGAAGCTTCTCCGACCCCATAAAGTATATATATTCTTGATCAGCATCAACAACCGAGTCGATTTAGCCATGTCCGTCTGAGCGTGTCGATCTCAGAAACTACAAAAGCTAGAGACTCCAGATTTTGGATATGAACTCTCCTAATCCCTAGGCATGACAAGTTTGTTTCAAATTTTCGATAACTTTTCAGGTTTACGATATACACATGTAATCGATAACAAAAAATTCTTGAATTTCAAAAAACTGAAAGGGTATCTTCTAGTCGAGCGTACTCGACTAGAGCCTTTTTACTTGTTTTCAGTAGAAATATGTACTCAAAAAAATATAACCGTGAATCATTTTTTGCAGCATTTGAAAAACCTTGAAATTAAAATCCGTTTAAATGAAGGAAAAACTTTTTAATTATCAACACGAAAAACACTTAAGACAACAAAGAGACAGGCCATCAGCGATAATTTTCTAATATAGCAAGAGGGAAAATGTGTATTATTTCAAATTAATGTGCAAGTTTATCTCAACTTTTCAATACGAGAACAATCAGTACGAGATAAAATGAAACGATCAATGTCCGACTATCGGCATTTTTTCCAAAAGTATTTATTGCGTGTGAAAAAAACGCAACAAAGTATACACAATAAAATAATATGGCTCTATATTGACTGAACAAATCAGCGCTCTGCAATTCAAATCAAACAAGTAAGAAGGCTCTAGTCGAGTACGCTCGACTAGAAGATACCCTTAACCCTTGATCATACAGACGGACAGACGGTCAGGCTGACAGACATACACATATGTACATGTACTACTGAACCAATGCTTGATGGCTTCATATCTCCGGTGTTTCTTAACCGATTTTTTACAGAAGTTCATTATTTTTCATATAGTTTCAATCCTCATTTTCAGTTTTTTGAAATTGTACATTTTTTTGTTATCGATTACATGTGTATATCGTAAACCTGAAAGTTATCGAAAATTTGAAACAAACTTGTCATGCCTAGGGATTAGAAGAGTTTATATCCAAAATCTGGAGTCTCTAGCTTTTGTAGTTTCTGAGATCGACACGCTCAGACGGACATGGCTAAATCGACTCGGCTGTTGATGCTGATCAAGAATATATATACTTTATGGGGTCGGAGAAGCTTCCTTCTGCCTGTTACATACATTTGCACAAAAACATTATACCCTTTTTTTACCCATTTCATGGGTAAGGGTATAAAAAGGAGGATCTCGTCGAGTAAACTTAAGTAAACTCGACTTAACCCATATTTTAACATACGGGCATATCTATACCAATGCTTGATGATTTGATATTAATCTTTTCTATCTTCGGTGTTTTGCAAACAATTTTAATAAAAATTTTACAAATTTTCATAATGTTGTTAATACTTTTAATTTTTTAATTTGGAACAATTTCATATTTTTGAAATCCATGAATATATTGTGTATATCGCAATCCGGAAAATACATTGAAAATTCAAAACAAACTTGTGCTAATTAGGTATTAGGAGAGCTCAAACTCAAAACCGTACAGTCGGACGGAAAGACATTGATGCTTATCAAGAAAATATATACCTCTTGGTGTCGGAGATACTTCCAACTGCCTGTTACTTGGGTTTGCACTAATAATTTAATCTTTATTTTATGAGTTAAGGATGTTAAAACATGTTAAAATTTATTAGACATCTCACGGCTAAAATTGTAAGGCTTAAATATTTTTTTAGCCACTAGATAAACAAACACGCAAACATGTAAACAGTCTATAAATAGAGAGAAAGAGTGATAAAGCTGGTAAGGAAGGGGAAAAGTAACGAAAATATCTTTCAAGTACAATGTTACATAAATATAATATAATAATTTATCCTCTTAAAAAAGTTAAAAAAAAAGGTTTAATAGTTTTGTGCAACAGTATGTAACAGGGTGAAGAAAGCTCTCCCAAAAATTAAATTTTTTGATAATTTATCTGCTTAATGAAAATCTGTGATATTTAAATTACCAATCAGTAGTGCAGGTATGACAGTATGTGTTAGGTCAAGGGTTTAGGGTGTCTTCTAGTCGTGCCGACTCAACTAGAGCTCTCTTACTTGTTTTTCCTATAGTTTGTCATTTTCCGTGGTTTTTTCTGGAATCTTTTAAGAAAAAAAAAACTGGGATGCTACTGAACTTCACTACTGGTTAATTGATGTTAATGTTGTGGTGTTTTCTTTTTGGCTACTTAAAAACAAACATTTGCTAAGACAATTACATTAGCTTCAGCAGTTAAATGGACTCGTAGACCTGAGACCCACATCCCGGTGTTAATGTCTATGGAAAATGTAAGTAAGGCTAATAAAGATGTTGGTGTCATTCTCTCAAACCCCTCCGCTTAATATAATCGTTATCATCATTCTAATTATTTTCATTACAGCAGCATTAGCAACATCTTATTTAAGGTAAAAAGCATGTCGCATGCCGAAAAAGTTGTGTTTGGAAACATAAATTCATATACAACAAGTTAGAAGGCTCTAGTCGACTAAACTTGACTAGAATATACCCCTAACCCCAGACCTCACATAAACGGTCGTACCTGCACTACTGTACCAATAATAAAATATTTACAGATTTTCATTATTGTCTACAGTTTTCAACATAATTTTTCAAAATTTGTGTATATTGTAAACCGGAAACAAACTGAAATTGCCTAGGGCTTGGGAGAACTTATATACAAAATGTGGAGCCTCTAAGTCTTAAGTTAAGAACGCGTCGATCTCAGAAACTACAAAAGCTAGATACTCCAGATCTTGGCTATGAGCTCTCCTAATTCCTAGGCACAGCAAGTTTGTTTCAAATTTTCGATAACTTTAAAGATTTACGATACACGTATGAAATGAATAACAATAAAATCTTGAATTTCGAAAACTTAAATATATGAAATTTAAACATTAACAAAAAAATGAAAATCTGTGAAATGTTTCTTAAAATCGGTTGATAGAGATATGAAATCAAATAAGTATAGGGTGTCAAGTGATAAGGTTATCTTTTAGTCGAGTTTACTCGACTAGAGTAAGGTTGGTTTTTAGTTAGATGTGTAATCGTTTGCGTTGAGAAAATTTTATCAGAAGGATGACAAATATAGAGTTTTTTAGGTTTGAGGAAGTGTTAAACAATTCCACAAAAAGACCTTTAATACATGCACAGAGAAACACTGTGACGCTTCAACGCGCCCAGAGTCAAAGGAGCTATAAGTTGAGTTTCATTCATAAAGATTAGGATTTACACCTAAATACCCAACGAACGATATTTTTATTTGCAAAATTTTTACAAACTTAAAACTAAACCGAACTGAACGGCATCTGGACAATACCAATACCATAAAATACAAGTAAGAAGGCTCTAGTCGAGCTTACTCGAAGATACCCTTAACCCTTGACCATACAGACGGTCGAGCTGACAGACGCACTCATATGTACGTGTACCACTGTACCAATGCTTGGTGGCTTCATATCTCCGGTGTTTCTTAGCCGATTTTAATACAATTTTTACAGATTTTCATTGTTTTGTGAATAGTTTCAATCCCCGTTTTCAGATTTTTGAAATTGTACATTTTTTTGTTATCGATTACATGTGTATATCGTAAACCTGAAAGTTATCGAAAATTTGAAACAAACTTGTCATGCCTAGGGATTAGAAAAGTTTATATTCAATATTTGGAGCCTCTAGCTTTTCTAGTTTCTGAGATCGACGCGATCATACATACAGACAGACAGACGGACTCGGCTGTTGATGCTGATCAAGAATATATATATTTTATGGGGTCGGAGAAGCTTCCTTCTGCATGTTACATACTTTTGCACAAAACCATTATACCCTTTTTTACCCATTTCATAGGTTAAGGGTATAAAAACAACAACAACGGTAATTTTCTCATGGCTTGTTACATGAGTTGGAATCACGAACCTGAAGATATATGTGAATTACATGCAAACTAAATGAAAAACAATAACAAAAGCAAAAAAAAAAATATAAAAAACAAGATGTTGGACATTAATAAAGCTTAAAACCTAATTAAAACTTACGCTGGCAAATTGTGCGGCGTGTCTGTTACTTCTTGTTGTGTCTTTGAAAGAAAATACTAAAAGGGGCACATAAATAACAAATTTTAATTCGCTAATATTAAAGAAACGCGAAGAATTTACATTTTTTTGTTGTATAAATGGCAAATGTAAATTACACTTTTGGTGAGCAACACAAACATTTTTAATAATTTTTTCACTCATACACCAACCCGAAATGGAATTAACACTGAAAACCACACATATGCACACATTGGAAAGAGCGGCAGCCGTGCTGCAGAAAGTTGCACTCTCGCTAAAGAAATAGACAAAACTCAGATTGTGACACTCTGAGTTGAAACTAAACTTGTTGGTTCAGTTCAAGTTTTGGTTTAGGTTTTAGTTTGGATCTCGGTTTTAGTTTCAGACCACGTCTTAGTGTTAGGCACTCCTCAATCGTTTGTCTAAAAAAACGTCCAAACACGTTCACGTACACGGCTCAACTGGCAAAAAGTATCTAAGAGCGCGCACTCGACGAAACTTGTTTGTCGATAGCTTGTTGTTAGTGTTGCCATTTCCACTTTTTTCCAGTCAGATCTGGCTGATTATAAATACGATTGCGGGAATTCTAGCTATTTAAAATATGATTTAGCTTCTTGCCGCTGAGCAAATTTTGGTATAGTTCTTTAGGTTTGCATACTGTCTCATCTCAAGCAGCAATTTTATAACAATGATTTTAAGCGTATGAATAATCTTGTCGAGATAGTTCGACGATAGTAATGCATGTAACAATAATTAAATCTTCGACCTTACTTTTATCCGAGTTAAATACAAATTTCACAATTTTCAATATTTTGTTTATTGCGTATAAACAATTTGAAACTTGTAAAACACCAGATTTCTTTGTTATATGCATCAGTATATACAATATCAGTAGCCGGAAATATAATTTATATTCTTAGTACTTTGGCTTGAGAGAGGTAACTGTCCAGACCAACGGCCTCAAGTTTTTATAATTTGATGAGCTTCGTACTAACTTTGGTGATGCAAAATATTTTATTTGTATGTATATATTATGAAATGGAGGAATTATTACTATTTATGTTTAAAAACAAAACTGATAATAACTTACATATGTATATCAATATTTCTGCTTTTTTAATTTCTACACACCACAAACAACCGTTTTTACTTAATAAGAAATGGCAGCACTGCTTGTTGTATCTGAGAGAAATCCAATTTCTCTCCCTTTCTCTCGAATGCGAAGCATGCGGCACAACACGAGGGCATGAACAAATTGGGACATGTCAAAAATATATGAGCGCATTGATAAGCAAGAAAGACAATACAACTGACTTAAATTCGAGGCACAGCAAAAAAAACAAATCAAAAGCAGTTCTCATATCCGCCGCACCTATTTATGAAAAAATTCACACTCAAGAGCGTTTTGTCCAGTCTAGGTAGTTGAATTGTCTTTGTTTGTAAACAATGACTCAGAGAGCGAAAAAGAGAGTATGAGAGCGTGAGTAAAACTCAACCCATTAGTTAGATACATTTGTGGTTTGAAACTTTACTAAGTGGTAGCGAATTTTTCCAATGTTTATGTGGCTCTGTTCTTGCTTTTTGTTTTGTTTTTTTTATTATTTACAGTACTGGTTGATGTCAATAGTGAATGTGTACGTGTTTATATCATGCACAATTGTGCAAAAGACTCATGTATGCACAGCCCTTGGAATTTTCATGAAATTGAAGTCGCTTTGAATTTTGTATTTTGTCACTCAATATTTGACTGACCACTAATTGACAACAAAAATTTCATCATTATGTCGAATAATTCTATAACATAAATAATTCTTATATATGTATGTATGTATGAATCAATAATTATTCAGTATGCTCTGAAAGAAGTCCACACAATACGCAAATAATGATATTTTTTAAGATAAACAGAGAATAGAAAAACAAATAGATAAAGACATAGGGAGAGAGAGATAAAAATAGAGACACAGCTTGATTGCTCTCTTTTTCTCTCTTTTATACGCTTTTTGCGCAGATAAAATGCAACTCTTACTCAACTCTCTCACATATAAAAGTTAAATTAATAAGTAATAGATGGCGCACGCGTGTCTTAAATAGGAAACTTCCCATGCAACTACATCCAGCTTAGTTAATTTTTGATGTTGTTGAAAAAGCAAAAAAAAAAATAAAAATAAATAGGAAACCGGTAACTCCAGTTAAGTAATCAGTGTTAAGTTCAGGGATATATGCTGCTGAGGGAATTAAAGTTGCATGTACGGGGAATAAATGGCAAAAAGCATCGGTAGTTTTTTGTCACAAATGCATTGTAATCAGTTTTTGGCCACGATTTGCCACTTCAGTTGTGGCTGCGGCAGTGGAAGTTGCAAATGCTGCCTATGTCCACATTTTCGTTGTTGGCTGACACACTCCAGTGGTTACAGTTCCATTGCTTGACAACGGTTTTTTGCAACCCAACACTGAGCCTTTGTCTCAAGCCACCAAACCCCACTGTCCACACAGAAACACATAAATTTTCATACAAAATATCCGTTAGATATGAATTAAGCCATAATTGAGAGTGCAGTTCGAATAGCTCTAAATGATGTGCGTAGATGCTTGATTTTAAGCATTTTAAATAGTCAGTCGATTGCAAGGTTTCAATCGTGAGTGAATTGAATACAAGACTTTTAACACCAAGTTTTCGAAAGAGATATCAAATATTAACATGACGGATTAATTTACTTTATATTTGAAAATTTTGCTTTCGTTAATTGGATAATTATCTAATTTGTCAATAGAGAGAAGTTGCACTTGCGCTTCTGAAACTGCAAACTTAGGTAAATCTGCAGTTGTCCGCAAGTCTGACGCCTACCATATTGATGACTTATGCAAATCGCTATTATCTAAAAAATTTAAAAAAACTTGCACTAACAAAATTTTCCACTAGTAGTGTTTAGCCTAGGTGCACCAGAAAAAACTTTAAAAGTAAAATATATAACACTGTGGCTTATGTGGTTAATGTTTTTGTTTTGGGATCAGACAAAAATGTATAACGCTCAAAACCCATCAAGATGCATATTTTTAGCTTTAAGAGTGTGGAACGCATTCTTTTCAATAGTATGCGTTAATTTCACATATTCTATTTATATATGTATGTATGTAGTATATGTATCTAAGCTAAGCAGTAGTGCAAATTTTTATATACAAAAATGTGTGCAAACTGCGATTACCTTACAGCAATTATGAATTATGTATTATTAATTTTTGAGACCCAGAAAAATATAAAAGTTATGTGTTTTATATCCACTTGCCATGGAAAGTGTCCCAGCTATTATATATCCTCAACAGCCAGCATTTTGCGTGTCTGATAAAATCTTTTTTGTTTCTGTTTTGATTTGTTCTTCTGCCTTCGTAATGCGTGGACGACCTTTGTTGTTTTTAAACCCTTAATCCATGAAATGTGTAAAAAAGGGTATAATATAGGAGGCTTCTCCGAACCCATAAAGTATATATATTCTTGATCAGCATCAACAGCCGAGTCGATATAGCCATGTTCGTCTGTCTGTCCGTCCGTGTGTCCATCCGACCGTCTGTTCGTCTGTATGATCAAGGGTTAAGGGTATCTTCTAGTCGAGCTTACTGGACTAGAGCCTTCTTCCATGTTTTTTTTTTTTGTGTTAGGTAGCTTCCCGTTGTTCCGCTCCTTCTTGTTGACGTAAGAGCCTATATCGATTATTGTTTAATACGCTGTCATTAATCAATTTGTTTGCTATGATTTGAGGCCAACGGTAGTTGGATGCCTATGTGGGCAAATTAATTATGCTTCCAGATCTCAGATGTGTGCAGCTAGCTTTTCCAAAACCTGAAAAATGTACCGATGTAAAAACTAAACGAAAAATATATTAGCAAGTGCACATAATAGTAACAAATAATTTGCGGCATAATAAATGACTTTGTTTTGCATGTTTTTTACGAAAGTTATTAATGATATGAAAGAAACGATAAGAAAGATATTAAAGAGAATGGTGCTTACCAAAGTTACTCAAAACTTAATGCAAAGCAAAGGTAGCTTAGCTCTTAGTTTCATTTTATATAACGTTAGTAACTTGTATCCAAAATCCGTTTGATTAATTTTCTGTTGACCAATAAAATTGATCAAGTTATAAGTTAAAAATTTCTTTATATGCCACTGAATGCAAATCAGAATTCAAATTGGCTAAATTATCTGTGGACTTATTTGCAAATGGAAAACTAACTTAATTCTGAAAATATTCAGCTATATGCTATAATGGTCCGATCTCGCTGATTTTGACAAACAATTTAATAATCATCAGAAAGCTTATCAAGCATACACATTTTATAGCAATTCAAAGTGCATTAACTTTAAATTGACAATGACATGTTCATTTAGCGTTGAATAATATTTTATAAAACTATACAAACCTATTAAAAAAAATAACATTAAAAATAATATGTTCGATTCAATATCACCCTATTTTACTTTATAGTGAGAATTGGGGCGATGGGTATTTAAATTTAGGCTTTTAGCTTCCTTCCAAAAGCAGTTTTGTAACACTATGAAGCATTGTGCCAAAAATCGAATCGAATGGTACTTAACTTTTGGTAATATGAAGAGCATAAAAAAACTTATTTTTCTGCCGTTTTGTGGCGATATTTCAAGTTTTGTACATAAAAAACCCGTTTTTTAACCGATTGTATCTATTGAAACTATATGATATAGTTGTCTAATGTTTCTTTTTGATTTTTGGCGAGATATTAGTATCATTAAAAGACTTAAAGCTGTTAAGTTTCATTTATGTTCGTTGAAAGTTGGAAATTTGTCACGCAAAATCAGCTAAAACTATCTTGAGTTTATTCCAAGCTATTTATACAATGGCTGTGAGATCCGGTTAGTGAATGATAGTTTCCAGGCTTAAATCGCTTCACAGACCATCATATTTATTATACCCTTAACCCATGAAATGGTTAAAAAACGCGTCAATCTCCGGAAGAGCTAGAGACTCCCGCTTTCGGCTAGGAGTACAAGTTTGTTTCAAATTTCACATGTCATCGATAACAAAAATTTCTTGAATTTCGATAATTTGAAAGTGAGGATTGAAAAAATTGACCAAATAATGAAAAAATGTGAAATTTTTAATAAAATCTGTGGAGAAATCATCAAGCATTAGTAATAGCAGTAGTAGTACACTTATGTGTATGTCTGTCCATGCGGACGTCTTTATGATCAATGTTAAGGGTATCTTCTAGTCGAACCAACTCGTTTTCACCTTTCTGCTCTCTATAATTTTTTTAAATTTCAAAATAAACATTAATATTGTCATACTTGGTTTTAAGGTATCGGAGATGTGACAAACGTTTCCTATTAAATTAATCAATATGTATTAATTTTACTGATTTTAATAAAAATTCACATATTTTCATTATTTTGCTAATAGTTTCAATCCCCATTTTCAAGTTTTCGAAATTCAAGATTTTTCTGTTCACGATTTCATGTGTTTAAGCCTATAAAGTTATCAAAAATTTGAAACAAAATCGTCATGCCTAGAGATTAGAAGAGCTCATTTCCAAAATCTGGTTTTCTCAAGCTTTTGTAGTTCGTGAGTTCGACGCGATCATACATACAGACGGGCGGACAGGCAAAAAGACGGACGGATATTGTCATTCGAATTTTTATTTTGGATATACAAAGAATATTGGCTTACAAATAGATATTATATTCGAACCTTGTACCAGGTAAACCGTTCTTACTCGCCCAGTTCCAAAATTATGCAACTTAAAATTATTCACGTTTATTTTACATTCAAAAACTAAAGTTGAAATGTCATTAACAACATTTCGTAAATACCCGTATTATGTATTAAACTCAAACACCTCTTAACTAGGTAAATACTTGAATTCTTGTAAATCCTATAACCCCCGGATTTTTAATCGGAAACGCATATATCTTCCATAGGTAGAAGCTAGGTGTTAAGAAAGTTTATGCCAACCCAAAATAAACCGCATAACAAAATCATCCGGTCACTGATTATATCTTGAATCCAATTATGGGTAAAACAGTTTTAACAACTGTATTGTATAAGCCGATGGCATCTTTTCTGACGCCATAAGCAATGTGTATGTATTCTTGATCGCCACAAATAGCCGAGTCGATGCAGCTGACCAGCTGTCCGTATATTTTTGGAACATTGAGGCACTAATTAGAAAGCGTAATTTGTCCACTTTGAATAAAGTTCGCAATGACTGGGGAGGTAAATGCAGAAGCTAAATTTATTTTTTATTTTGTATAACAATCGAAAACATTTATTCAGTTATATTTTGCATATATTTTGTATATAAACTTTTATGAAAATTAAGATGTGTTTCATTTTTGCGATTATGCAATAGTATAACGTTTGCTGGTTCAGCGCATGATACTTTAACAGGAATGTTAGCCACCCATTTGGAAGAAAATTATAATTCTGGTGATCGCAACAATTGGATTTTGGGTAATGAAAATATAAAACGTAATTAATTTAACTATAAATATCTTTCATTATAGTTAAACCATTTTTATACCCTTAACCTTTGAAATGGAAAAAAAAGAGTAAATTGGTTCCCCATAAAGCATATATATTCTTGAAAAGCATCAACAGTCGGCCATGTCCGCCTGTCTATTTGTCTGTCCGTCCGCCTGTATGTATACTTTAAATATGATCTCAAGTTTATTTCAAAATATCACGAGCTTCGAAAATTTGAAAATACGGTTTGAAAACATTAACAAAATAATGTTTTGTTTCTGTTTTTTTTTTTGTATTCAAATCGGTTGAGAAACACCGGAGATATAAAATCATAATAATCATTGGTACCGTAGTGCAGGTATGTGTATGTCTGTCAGCCCGACCGTCTGTCTGTATGGTCAAGGGTTAAGGTCGAGCTTACTCGACTTCAGCTGTCTTGGTTAGTTGACGGCTTTAATAATATAAATTAAATTAAATTATAAGTAATATAGAGTAATTTAATAGTTGAAAATTAAAATTTTTATTGTATGCATATTTTTATTTAGATATGCTTAAAATGAATTGAAAAAAATCAAGTTCCTTAATAATTTAATTGTTTACAAAATCGGCCATGACGAAAACATACAATATCTTCGTCATTTTTAGATAACGAATTGACGAAAATGAGAATGTCAATATTTAGTTTTAGACTAAAATAGGAATACGCCCGCATCTGTGAAAAATAATTAAAATCGCTTTGGAGTAAAGCTGAGTTACCGGTTTAAATTCCAATGCATTATTGTTCAAACAATGAAAACATTTCGTGCTAATTAGTGAATCACAAGCGAAAATATAAAGAAAAAGTGAAACAATGAATGTTAATATTTCAATCCGGTAAATTTATAATTAAACTTAGACAGATTGTGCCAAACGTTCTTCCAACATCTCACTGACATGAAAAAATCAAAACTGTTTCGCTTGCAAGACAAGTTGCAGCAAGCTCGTAAAATTCCGCAACGTAAAATAACGTTACGTTTTATATAATAGCCTTTCATGTTTGCTAACTAACCCACATCAATTCTAATCGCCTGTAGTTTTAGTTAACACTAAAACTCCCAACCCAAACACACACAAACACATTCAGAGAGAGGTGTATTTCTGTTATACCCACCCACATCATCAGGCAAACGATTTATGGTATGATTTAACATACTTTCACCTGGAAGTATTCCATGTGCATAGTTGTGGTTGCTCCTTCATTTTCGTGTTTCTTTCTGGACAGTTTGCCTTTGAACTTTCCCAAAGCGAGGGCTGTAAATACATATTCTGTCCATTCCGGTTAGTTAATGGCACAATATTCATTTTGCTGCTTTGTAGCATTTTCGAACACCTCGTACTTAGTTTAAAGTTGCTTACATTTTAAATCGTAAACAGTAAAATTAATTGATAGCTTGACTAAAATTTTTGCTTGTACTGCCTATGGCTTAGGAGCTTATATGCAGAATCTGGACTCTAGCTCCTCTAGTTTCTGAGATCAACGTTTTCATACATTCAGAGAAAAAAGAAGTATAAATAGGTTATATCTGTGGTTAATTCTACTAATTTCGATATTGATTAAGAATTGAATGCCAATGTGCTTAAATGCATTGATCATTTGTAAAATTAACGATTTTCATGTTGATGTTTATTAATTTATTAATAGTTTCAACTCTCATTTACAAATTGTTAAAATTTTAGCTTTTTTTGTTGTCGATTCCATGTGTATATCGTAAGCCGGAAAAGTTATCGAAAATTTGAAACAAATTTTCTATGCCTATGGATTAGGAGAGCTAAAATCCGAAATCTGGACTCAATTGGTTTTTGTAGTTCCTGAGATCGACGCGTTCATACATACGGACGGACAGACGGACGGACATACTTTTGCACAACACCATTATACCCTTTTTTACCCATTTCATAGGTTAAGGGTATAACAAGTAAAAGGCTCTAGTCTTTGGAAGCTCGACTAGAAGATACCCATAACCCTTAATCATACAGACGGACAGACGGTCGGTCGGGCTGACAGACATACACTTTTTCATAACTTTTTCAATATTTTCAAACCCCATTTTTTAGATTTTGAAGGTTCAATACTATTTTATTATCGATTACATGCGTTAACATGAAATGCTATCGAAAATTAAAAACAAACTTGTCCTGCCTAGATATTATGGGAGCTCATATGCAAGATCTGGAGTCTCTAGCTTTTTCATTTTCTGAAATCGACGCCTTCATACATAAAGACGGACGAACAGATAAAGATGGCTATATCGACTCGGCTGTTGATGCTGAAGCTTCCTTCTGCATGTTACATAATTTTGCAGAAAACCATTATACCCTTTTTTAACCATTTCATGGGCTATGGGTATAAAAAATCGGGACAAAAGTTAAATGCCTGCACTTCAATTCGAATACTAATTCTTAATATGCACACTCTTTTTAATTTAATATATAAACATTTCGTTTAAAATATCATTATTTTAAAAATGCTCATAGAGGATTAAATGTATGTTAAATTAACATGGCAGTGTCATTTTAAATTGCACGCATTTTGATTCAAAGCGAATGCTTTTGATTAAAATATGTTTCACATTTATTTCCCGTTTGACCATTTTTTTTATTTATATCATCACGTTTTATTGTTTAATTAAGTATTACTCATAGTAAAATCAACAATTTCATAGTTAAATTTCGTGTTGGATTTTCTATAAGTGTACATATAAGCCCAGCTGTTGATGTTGATCAAAAATATATATGAGATGCTTCCTTCTGTTCTGTTTTGTTTGCATCTTAAATACATTTGCACAAAACCATACCATCTATACACATTTCATAAGTTAAGAGAGTAAAATATATGATTAAAAAAGTAGTAGATTGGAAAATTGGTCACGTAGTTGCGGCTTGTAATATATTTTTAATTAGTTTTTAACTGTGTGTTTCATGCGGCAACATGGCTATTATCACAAAAACCTGTATAGCTGACATTTTGGGTTCTAGGGGATTTATTTTTTCGCAATAGGTTGGATCCGATATCAATGTTCAACTGTAGGTAATATTTGGCATTCCAAAGAAGGCATGCTCATCTGTTTTAAATTGTTATAAAAATACAATGTACAGCGCAATCCATACAAACGCGTTAATACTGACAGACGGCCATAATATCGACTCGGTTGTTGATGCTGATCAGGAATAATAATAATGAGATAGGAGATGCTTTTTTCTGCCTGTTACATACTTTTACACAAAACCATTATACCCTTTTTTTTTACCCATTTCATGGGTTAAGGGTATAACATATACCTAGGATGTGAACTACACTGAGATCGACGCGTTTATACATACGGACGGACGGACATGGCTAAATCGACTCGGCTGTTGATGCTGATCAAGAATATATATACATACACATACATACTTTTACCTTTCATGGTTTCAGGGTATAAGACTAGATATGCATTTATTCTTTAACCGATGCGCTGTCGACAAACAGGTAAGATTTAAGATTGTCCGTTATGATTAAGGCATGACGACCACGTTCGGGCAGATCTGAGCGGGTAGGAATGTCTGGCGGCCAATCAGCAGTAGATGAATGTAGAAAAGCAGGTCCTGCACTCAGGAGTCAAATTATTACAGACAATGATCAGCAGATATAAGACACAATATTAAGTTTAAGTTATAATAGCTAATCGTGCAAAAATATCAGCAGCTTTGTTGAGCGAGAAAAAAAAGATTCGCATATGCCTGATACTGAGATATTCGAACGACGTAGCTCCAACTGAAGCTGGTTAACGACAAAGTTGAGCTGCGATGCTGAATCCACCAGAGCTCTACAAGGTACGCAGGTGCCAGATCGATTTCTGACAAGTATAGTATCCGTTGCGAGCAGCATGTAATCGGTCTTATTATGTTTCAGGGCTCTAGGTGGCGATGTGGATATGAAAACAAGTGATGCAGTTTTAAAACGCATTGTGTCGGGAATCCGGGGGGCAGAGAAACTTGTGTCCATATGCAAAAAGGAGTCTGCAGTGACCAGATTTGCATTGCTGAAAACTAGGCCTTTAGCGAAGGCAGTTAAGGCCGAGGTGCAGCCTTTTAGCTTCACTATACCAAACAGTGGGAGTTAAATTTATAAATCGTAGACATTTTTACAGACAATGATCAGCAGATATAAGACACAATATTAAGTTTTGTTAACGATTAGTGTATTGCTGTTTTGTATATTATGTTTCCCACCTGCCTGCCATTTGCGTGCGTTACTATGGCAAATTCTAAATTTTCCATCATGCGGCATCTCTTTTCTAAGAATGTGCACATGTCGGTGCAGTTTGGCAGAACTTTCAGGGGCAATGTTTCCTACTACTTCTCCTGCGTGGCTTGATTCAATTTGGATGTGATCAGGTAAATTAGCAAACCATCTGCAATGTC
Source organism: Scaptomyza parva (assembly GCA_035044645.1). Lineage (NCBI taxonomy): Eukaryota > Metazoa > Arthropoda > Insecta > Diptera > Drosophilidae > Scaptomyza > Scaptomyza parva. The sequence continues at coordinate 702,623 of JAWNNT010000062.1, forward strand.
GGGAGCAGATGCCAAGTGCAATGCGGATAGATGTGAATTAATACTGTCACTCGTTGCATCTTGCCAAAAGTTTTGCTACCTGCATCTGAACGATATTTTAAGATTGCTCGTTATGATTAAGGCATGACGACCACGTTCGGGCAGATCTGAGCGGGTAGGATTGTCTGGCGGCCAATCAGCAGTAGATAAATGTAGAAAAGCAGGTCCTGCACGATGCATTCGATGTCAAAAGTCCCAATTGAGTTTGTCCTTCCACAGCGTCTGTAATAATATCTTTATCATCGTGATTATGGGAGATATTAACCCGAAGGGGTCGTAGAATTTGGCGATTGTGACTAGTATATTACGCTTGGTTACAATGTTGTCAGAGAGAGTATACGATGGAAATAGAAGATATTCAGAGTACCCCAAGCAAAACCCAGGGCCTTCTTGACATCGGTTCCATTTGAACACCATTTGTGAATAGGAAAGTGCGCTCTACGAAGCAGCTCCTTGACCTGCTGACGAATTTCAACAACTTCTTCAAAAATGTCACCTCCAGTAATTAAATCGTCAACGTAGAAATCCCTTCGAATGATTTTTGTGAAAAGTGTAGAGAGTTTTCTTCTTCGTCAGAAAGTTGTTGCATAGCTCAAATAGCTAAAAATGCCACAGTCTTTCTTCCTAACGTAACGGTGTTTAAAGTGTAAATCTGGACTTCATCGCTCGACTTGTCACGCTATAGAATGCATTGAAGGTCTGGTCACGCGAAAATAACGGTCGAATTAATGCTGTCACTCAATTGATGCAAACTGCTCGCCGAGCCCTTTCAACACCTGAGTGCCTAAATATGGAACGTACGTGTGTCTGAAAATGCAACAATTTATTGTCAAAATGATTTATTATTTTTCATACTTATCGTCCGTTGCTTCGAAAGCGCGAATCGCTTCCAAGTCTGGTCCTGTTAGGCTTGATCGAAAATGCAGAAACTTCTCCACTTTAGTTAATTCCTCATTTTGACCGACGACAGTGTTGTGCATTGCAAAGAAATCGGGCCAGTCGATGTGTGTACCGCCAAAACATGGAAGTTCAGATTGTGGTAACCTCGTTTGGGTTACGCCGAATTTCTGTAGAATGGAGAATAGAGCAGATTTGTGAGCTGACGAGAAAATTTTAATGTCACCTCGCAGTGGGCTTGGTCAAATTGAGACCTTGCGTCTTCAAGACTAAATTATTCAGCATCAATGCCTATGCTTTGTAAAAGTTCAAGGCAGAGGGAAGAACAGGCTTTGAATTCGATTCGTTCTCAGACATTTCAATTGCTAGTCACGACTGACTCACTCCGCGCGAAAATAGTACAACGAGAGCGAAAATGTGCGAATGTGTGTGTGATTAGAATTATTATTAACACAATAGCTTAAACTTTTTCACTTGCATACTTTAAGAACGACACATCAGCATGAAAGAAAGTAAAATAATCACGTCGAGGTCACCAAATCTTTTAAGGAGGCAGTTTTGTGTATTCACCTATATTCGAGCTGCTTCAGAAGGTTGGGGATTATTTTTGGCTAAATGTAAAACACGATCACTTTACATTGTTTTCATTATATTCAATTTTCACAGGCTTGTACACTATATATTATAGCGTATGCGTTTGTATTGTTAGCTTAACTTTAACAATTAATGCGCGTGTCAAATTTATGTTAATGCGCAACCGTAACGGACGAGTGGTAAAATAAAAGTCAGAACAAAATCAAGCTATGCCAAGCAACCAGATAAAATGTTATCTGTGAAATTAGATAAAGTCTGTAATGTACAATCGTACAATCCCTGTGTGCGGAAATTGCTTCCGATATGATTCGCGTCGGATTCTCGGGCTGCGGCTAGTAAAACAGTCTAAGGGGGGTTCGTTGAATCGATTTCGGACACATACACACAGTTACATAATAATATGGAATAATATTAATAATTTTTTTTTTTTTTGAATCCGTGGGCCATTTTTAAAATAGTAACGTAAAACCAAGAACACAAAAAGAACAAAACCTTGAGTTGATTTGAATCGAACACAAAAACTTGCTGATCAAACTGCTGTTGTTAATGCAGTATGGCTCTTCACCCACCCTACCTTGAGCTTTCTTATGCCACATGTTCTGAAAACTCCCCAACCGAACTACACAATCAAATTTACTTTCGAGGAAACATTATTTTTATTTTAAACATTCATAATGCACTAAAATACCTAAGCACATTTGAAAACACCTCTCGCATTATCATATAATACTAATTTAACTTATAAATTACAATTATTTTTATATTCTTTTCCCGCAACTTCATTTGACCCTCTTTGTCCTGTACAAAAATTCATTGATTTTTTTGAAATCCACTTAATTTAGAGGGGCCCTAACATTAATTATGTGTTTCAACAAAAAAAAAAAGCAAACTACACTACTACTTGCTCATATTTGCGTATTCCTATGTTTCTATCGGATTCATTTTTTTTTGTTATTTCTTACATCGGATTTAAATTTAGTTTGGCTTAATGCTGATCAAAAAATATTACATTTTTTTTTCTGCACTCACCAAAATTTCTTGCACATAATTTTTTTTTTTTTTTGTTCTGTTTGACTTACCCACTTGTTTACAGCATAGTTGAAGGCCTTCCACTTGTTGCAATTGGGCGATGATAAAAATCCATTTTTTTTCTAAAGGGAATTTAACAATTTTAGTTAGTACAAAAAAATAAAGTGAGCAGCTCTTTTTTTCCATACATAATTTGCGAGAACCGTATACATGTAATACTGAATTATGGTTTAACAATTATGGCGTTTTATCTGCTACCTCACTTATACGTACACACAATCTCTAATAATTACCCGTGTTGCATTTGCTCAACTATCTTTTCTTTTTTTTTTTTTTAAGCTGGTATTTTTCAAAATTTCTTAATGTATAGAGAAACGAGGCCTGATTAATCGAAGTCGCGCACAGGTACTTTCGAAATGTGGCAGACTCTGGTCCAGAATTATAGCGTAATGCTCTCAGAACTGAACCCGTATTTTCTAGTGATTTTGGATTCCTTCCTTTTCCTCTCATATGTGCGTACCAGCTGAACTGGCTGATCTAAGCAAAGGACTTGTATTTTCTCGCACCAGTGATTTTGGGGTTGTAGCGAATCTAATCGTGTCCGCAATACGCCGATTGTGATTATCCAATTGTTTAAATAGCGCGGGATTTGCACTTGACTGCCAAATCGTATTAAATCGTAACACGATCCGATTATGCCTTCAGCGGAGCCAGTTAAATGTAGCGCTCTTGCACTGCACCAATTTCAAGGTTAAAACAATTGAGACATGGAAAACTTAACTAAGCCGAACTTTGTTTCCTTTTCTAGGTTAGCCGCACAATGCATAGCGAATTATAAATACAAAGCGTAAAGAATTTTATTAGAGTCAACGGCAACTTCAGGCTGGCCTGCGGACCAACCAGCAAAAAGAAGGCAAATAAAAAAAAAGTAAGAAAACTCGACTATGATATACCTTGAACCCTTAAAATGACGCCAACGGTCATGCCTGCTTTTTTCAGGTCTGAGATGCTTCGATCACATAGCTGGTATATACATTTGACTTAAACAAAATGGAAGATATGGGGATTTTGGATTTTTTAAAGACGGCGACAGTGATGGATGTGTAATACAAGTTTCTGAAACAGATATAGGCGACTCCAATTTTACAGAGGGTGGGGCTCGGTAGCTCTAGTTTAAGAACTAGGGTGGCCGAGTGTCCAAAATTGTTGATGATATTTTGTAAGGCAGTCTTCTCGCCAAATTCGGTAACTACAGCATTATAAATGTGGATATCGATTTTAATCTCTCCAGAAAACATGTGGCGAAAATGGGGATTAAAAACAATAACAAAGTAATGAAAGTCTGTATAATTTTTAATAAATTCGATTGAGAAACACCGAAGAGTATTTAGGGTATCTTTTAGTCGAACTTACTCGACTAAAGCCTTCTTATTTGTTTTTTATTGACATATAATTTGCAGCATTATATTACTAAGCCCAGTTGCAAGCCCCTGAAAAACTTTGAAAAATTTTACTTAGTACATGGCTTGATTTTTATACCCTTAACCCATGAAATGGGTAAAAAATGGTATAATGTTTTTGTGCAAATGTATGTAACAGGCAGAAGGAAGCTTCTCAGACCCCATAAAGTATATATATTCTTGTCGATTGTCCGCCATGTCCGTCTGTCTGTCCGGCCGTCTGTCTGTCTGTCTGTATGTATGAGCGCGTCGATCTCAGAAACTACAAAAGCTAGATACTCCAGATTTTGGATATGAGCTCTCCTAATCTCCAAGTTTGTTTCAAATTTTCGATAACTTTTCAGGTTTACGATATACACATGTAATCGATAACAAAAAATTGAATTTCAAAAAACTGAAAATGAGGATTGAAACTATAAGCAAAATAATGAACTTCTGTGAAAATTTTATTAAAATCGGTTAAAAAACACCGGAGATATGAAACCATCAAGCATTGGTACAACGGTATTGTGTGTTCCTGTCAGCCCGACCGTCTGTCCGTCTGTATGATCAAGGGTTAAGGGTATCTTTTAGTTCAGCTTACTCGACTAGAGCCTTCTTACTTGTTTTTTTTTTTTGGAAAATGTTTCATTGTTTTATTTTTTGAACAAATATCTTTTAACGCGTATGCATAAATTTTTTATTTTTTTAATTTTTACCGCCATAAGCTAATTATGCCTTTTCGAAGCTAAGAAAAAGAGCTAAATTATCTTCGTTTAGTATTTTTTTTAATCTGTTTGGAATATCGTAGAAAACCTAGCAATCTTTATGCACACTGCTAGTCGCCTTTCGCGCACTTTATGCTTTGTCAATAAGCAATTAAACAAATTTACAGATTAGACCGCACCAACGAAGAAAGCAAAATAGTTCCAGGCTTCAACAGTCAGCCGAATTTTAGAATGTAAATTAACCTTCTAGTACAATATTCTGGCTTACTTTAAATTCCCATTCCATAAAAGCCGCCCAGGCAAAAAAAAAAAAAACGTAATAAATGAAGCATGAGTAGCACACAAATTACAAGTGAAGCTCAGTCAAAGAAGTAGATGCTGAAAGACTAGCATAGTTCGTATGTCTATCCGTCTGTATGTATGAACGCGTCGATCTCATGTGTTTTAGAAACCGGAACAGTTATTCAATTATGAAAACAAACTTGATTTGCTCAAATCTGGCTCATACAGCCTCTGAGATCGGCGTGATCATACATCAGACAGGCATTATTTTTATACCCTTAACCCATGAAATGGGTAAAAAACGGGTATAATGGTTTTGTGCAAAAGTATGTAACAGGGAGAAGGAAGCTTATCCGACCCCATAAAGTATATATATTCTTGATCAGCAGCAACAGCCGAGTCGATTTGGCCATGTCCGTCTGTCTGTCCGTCCGTCTGTCTGTATGTATGAACGCGTCGATCTCAGAAACTACAAAAGCTAGAGACTCCAAATATTGGATATGAGTTGTCCTTATCCCTAGGCATGACAAGTTTGTTTCAAATTTTCGATAACTTTTCAGGTTTACGATATACACATGTAATCGAGCTTACTCGACTAGATTCTTCTTACTTGTTATTAAATAAATTATATCATTAAATTATCATAATACCTTTTTTCAGTACAAAGCAGAAAGCGACAGTCGAGAAGAGCTATGCCAAAATATAGCAACTCGTTAAAACTCTTGTCATATCAGCGCCGAAATTACACATAGACAAATGTTTAAAAGAGCTGCAACTAGAATGAATGCCGGGAATGTAAAAGGTTTGTGTAGCATGACAATGCAGTATTTTATGTTGAACCTTGAACTACTACTAGTAAAATAACAAGTAAGAAGACTCTAGTCGAGTAAGCTCGACTAGAAGATACCCTTAACCCTTGACCAAACAGACGGACAGATGGTCGGGCTAACAGACATACACATGTGGCTGTGTAGTTCTGTACCAATACTTGATGGTTTCATATCACCGGTGTTTCTCAACCGATTTTAATGAAACTTTTACAGAAGTTCATTATTTTGCTTATAGTTTCAATCCTCATTTTCAGTTTTTTAAAATTCAAAATTTTTTTGTTATCGATTACATGTGTATATCGGAAACGAAAAGAGCTATCGATAATTTGAAACAAACTTGTTCTGCCTAGGGCTTAGGCGAACTTATGTCCCAAATTTGAAGTCTCTAGCTCTTACAGTCTCTGAGATCGACGCGTTCATACATACAGACAGACGGACGGACAGACGGACGGACAGACGGACGGACAGACAGACGGACATGGCTAAGTCGACTCGGCTCTTGATGCTGATCAAGAATATATATACTTTATGGGGTCGGAGAAGCTTCCTTCTGCCTGTTACATACTTTTGCACAAAACCATTATACCCTTTTTTTACCCATTTCATGGGTTAAGGGTATAAAAAGAATCATAGTTTTCAGCAACTACACTCTTTTGTAGCATTTTTATTTACGAAATATTTTTTGTTGTCATGAATATTAAAAATTAGCTACCAAACTGCTTCCAGTGTACCAAACAACGACGGCCGCAGAGACTTAGCTACTTGGAACAGTCGATGCCTTTACGTAATGAGCGCATTAAGCACATCAACCAAAAGCTCATTTCTTTTAACAGTGCAAGTAAAGATTTCGTGGGACCTAGTGCTTGGGTTATCCTTGTCACATTAATGCCTTAGTGAAATACCTAGCGCGTCTTAAGTGTGCAACATTGTTACGGATAGCAAGTGAGGCAGCCAAACGGCTTGTAACTATTGTGTTTGTTGAACACGCGCAGCGCCTATGGTGTGGGGCAAAGGACAATGCCTCAGTACGGACTTAATGAGCACCTGCCACCTTCTTACCTTCCGGGCTCTTCTGGTGCATATGTGCATGTGCTTAAGTAGCGGAAGGCCTAAGGCTGGGATTGCAACAAGCTGTGCCAAATTTTTTTCTTTGGTGCACTGCTTCTTTTTTTTTGGCAAAACGCCAGCTGGTTGCACACTCAGTCTGACAGCCAATGTTGCACTTGTTTTTAAGCCACGTCGACGAATTTAAGACTGCATTTTGTAACATGTTTTTAGCATAGCAGCAGTCCCCAATCTACATACCAGTTTGGTTTTTGTGTTTGCGGATTGCGCTTGACTCTTACAGGTGTGCTTTACACGACTTAACAGTGTAAGCATAAAATTTTACTCTTTCTTTTACAAATATATAAAAATATATGTGTATGTATTTTTCTTTTTTCTTGAGATTTTTGAAATCTATTCGAGATTATGAACCATACACAAAGTGACAAAAATAGTTGAATTGTTAAATTCTTAAAGATTTGGAAGTGGTATACAGATGCATCATAGCTAAATCGACTCGGCTGTTGTTGCTAATCAAGAAGTTTTAGTCAGATATTACACTTCTTATAGACTTTGGCCTCCTAAGCACGAAAATCAAATATTAAATTAATCATATATATAAGGGTCACACAAAAAACGATATAATATTTTCACTCTAAAACAAAAACGATTTAAAGGGAACGATTTGTGTTTTCACATTTAAAATATGTCAGCTAAATTTGACATAACCTATCTCGAAATTGTATTCATACATTTTTGTACAAGACATTTGATAAGTGACGAGGCCGATATCTCGCTATACTATCCAAAGTGTTTGCGTGTGTGACAGTTTAATCGATATCGATTATTTGTTTAGTGGTTTGATGTAAACCGTTTCCTTTTTTTCATCACACTGATCATACATGATTCAACCAGCGATGAGCTATAACCAGCGATGAGCTATAACGTAGATGTGCCAAATCGCAAATTTCCCTATTTATCCACGAGGCGATCTTTCAGTTTTTTTTGGTGGATTACGCGTCAATTCACCAGAGGTATTTTTATTGCTGCCTTCGCCATACTGAAAAGTAGCAATAATCACCAGACGTATGCCGTATACCGGCATATACACACATGCTGCTTCGGCCTGGCGCATGCCTTCGCCAGACTGAACAGCAGCAAATATGACTAGATATATGTATACCGGCATATACACACATGCTGCTTGGGCCTGGCGCCTGGCGCCTGCCTTCGCCAGGCTGAACAGCAGCAAATATCACTAGATGTATGTATGTGCGTATGCATATATATATGTACATATGTATGTCAGCATTTTTTTCAGATTTCTGTTTGCTGGGCTTCGACTAGATTTTTTATTTCTCACCCCAATCGCTGCATATGAATATGTGTGTATACAAGTGCATGTATGTATACACATTAAAAAGTGCGCATAGCACTTGTCTGGATATTCCTTGACCTGCCTCAACTGTTATGATGATGATTTAATTAGCTTAAAATCATTTTCAAAATACATTTAAATTTTTTATATATCTATATCTATCTATATATATTCATATGAATTCATATATTATACCAGCGATGAGTTATAACGTAGATGTGCCAAATCGCAAATTTCCCTAATCCACCGCCAGGCGATCTTTCAGTTTTTTTGGTGGATTACGCGTCAATTCACCAGGGGTATTTTTTTTTGCTGCCTCCGCCATGCTGAAAAGTAGCAATAGTCACCAGACGTATGCCGTATACCGGCATATACACACATGCTGCTTGGGCCTGGCGCATGACTTCGCCAGGCTGAACACTAGATGTGTGTATACCGACATATACCAGCGTATACACACATTCTGCTTGGGCCTGGCTCTGCCTTCGCCTGGCTCTGCCTTCGCCTGGCTCAACAGCAGCAAATATCACCAGCCGTATGTACACCGACGTATACACACATTCTGCTTGGGCCTGGCGCATGCCTTCGCCAGGCTGAACAGCAGCAAATATCACTAGATGTATGTATATGCGTATGCATATATTTATGTACACATGTATGTCAGCATTTGTTTCAGATTTCTGTTTGCTGGGCTTCGATATTTTTTATTTTTTACTCCAATCGCTGCATATGAATTTGTGTGTATACAAGCGCATGTATGTATACACATTAAGAAGTGCGCATAGCACTTGTCTTAATATTCACTGACCTGCCTCATCTGTTATGATGATGATTTAATTAGCTTAAAATCATTTTTAAAATACATTTAAATAATTTATATCTATATTTATCTTTATATATTCATATTAAATCATATATTATACATTATAATCATATTTTAAATAAATTAATAAATTATTTATTTAAAGGGCATAATAAATTATAATCATATTTTGAATAATATTTGTCTAATTGTTACCTATCTTAAATATATATAAGATGCTGAAGAAAAATATTTAACATTTTGTCGAGATCATGAATGCTTGTGTGTATTCTGTAGGTAGCAAAATGCTTTTGTTGGCACGCTTTTGTTTGAGTATTCAAGATCGCGGAAAACTTGCCTGTATAGCTCATCGCTGCTATAACGTAGATGTGCCAAATCGCAAATTTTCCTAATACACCGCCAGGCGATCTTTCAGTTTTTTTTTGAATTAGGCGTCAATTCACTAGAGGTATTTATATTGCTGCCTTCGCCATACTGAAAAGTAGCAATAATCACCAGACGTATGCCGTATACCGGCATATACACACTGCTGCTTGGGCCTGGCGCATGCCTTCGCCAGACTGAACAGCAGCAAATATGACTAGATATATGTATACCGGCATATACACACATGCTGCTTGGGCCTGGCGCCTGGCGCCTGCCTTCGCCTGGCTCAACAGCAGCAAAAATCACCAGCCGTATGTATACCGACGTATACACACATTATGCTTGGGCCTGGCGCATGCCTTCGCCAGGCTCAACAGCAGCAAATATCACTAGATGTATGTATATCCGTATGCATATATATATGTACATATGTATGTCAGCATTTGTTTCAGTTTTCGGTTTGCTGGGCTTCGATTAGATTTTTTATTTCTACCCCAATCGCTGCATATGAATATGTGTGTATACAAGTGCATGTATGTATACACATTAAAAGTGCGCATAGCACTTGTCTGGATATTCCTTGACCTGCCTCAACTGTTATGATGATGATAATTAGCTTAAAATCATTTTCAAAATACATTTAAATTATTTATATCTATATATATTCATATTAAATCATATATTATACATTATAATCATATTTTAAATATATTATTAAATTATTTATTTAAAGCGCATAATAAATTATAATCATATTTTGAATGATATTTGTCTAATTGTTACCTATCTTAAATATATATAAGATGCTGAAGAACAATATTTAACATTTTGTCGCATATCAATTTCTGCAAGAGCCTAGAAAAAAGATAAATAACCAAGCCAGCCAAATTTCAGTTTTGCTATATCTGGTCATACATACTCTCATACTAATTTGGGAAACCAGTTTCAGGAAAATTGGGATTGGGTCTTTGGAATAGCCTTTACTTTTAAACACGCTTCACAATAACAACAAGTAAGAGGGCTCTAAACCTCTTAACCCTTGATCATACAGACGGACAGACGGTCGGGCTGACAGATATACAGTTTGTCAGGAATCTATTTACAAGCAGTGAAAATTTTTGATATTTTCACTTTAGAGATATACGGTCACACTCGCTGGCTTTAAAATATTTTTTATTATTTTTTATAAATTATTCAGTTAAGTATCTCTTAAACCCTTTAAACAGAACTTAAAAAACATAAACATTAAAAATAATAACAAAGGCACAAAATTCAACTGTAAGACAAGTGTTTTCCACCTTTTTTGTACGTGTACCGCTGTATCAATGCTTGATAGTTTCATATCTCCGGTGTTTCTTAACCGATTTTAACAAAAATTTACAGATGTTCATTATCTTGTTAATAGTTTCAATCCCCATTTTCAAGTTTTTGGTTTTCACGATATTTTTGGTTATTGATTACATATGTTTAACGTAAACCGGAAAAGTTATCGAAAATTTGAAACAAACTTGCTATGCCTAGGGATAAGGAGAGTTTATATCCATAATTTGGAGTCTCTGGCCTTTGTAGTTCCTGAGATCGACACGTTCATACATACAGACAGACGGACGGACGGACAGACAGACATAGCTAAATCGACTCGGCTGTTGATGTTGATCTTCTCCCTGTTACATACATTTGCACAAAACCATTATACCCTTTTTCTACCCATTTCATGGGTTAAGGGTATAAAAATCGTAAAAAGTAAGGGAAATCGGAGGACCAAAGTCTATTTTACTAAAGATATGTATGGTGTAAAGAAGGTGAGGCTGTTCTTATTTCGTAACCCTTCCTACCTATCTACTGAATCTTTGCTATTCTACCCTATAAATGCTAGTGCGTGCGAAATCATTAGGTGCCCAATTTACGAGACTTTAGTTCATATTTAACATATTACATTTAAGCAGTATTACTTTATGGCCTTCATAGCTGCTTAACACTAATTTCATGGTTTTCTTAATTAATTTAATTTAATTTACATATTTATATTTATAATTTCTAATAACTAAATCTTTAATTTTATTTAGTTTTGATTTATTTTTATAAAGCGCATTTTGTAGTTTATGTCTTACGTGTTTCATTTGTTATTTACATATTTTAACTTACGCATATAATTACTTTTTTGCGGCTAAGCGGTACTCACAATAATTTCATCGATGTAATCAGGCCTGATGACGACGAGGTGTGTGGGTGTGGGTGTAGGTGTGTGTATATGTATATGCGTCTACCATAACGCATCTTTTAGGCCTTTCCAACCGGCTAGGTTTTTATGAGTTCTTCCTCTTGTAAGCCAAACTTTTTTATTTATTTGTCGAATTGATATAGTTTATAACACAGTTATTAACGGTGTGCTGTTGACAGGGGGGGGCGGCGTGGACGGCGGCTTGGTGTGGCAAGCCACCGCAAGTTTTACTTAAACGAAAAAAAAATGCACTTTACGCCCTGTCTAACTATTGTCCCCTGTCTTACCTTGGAAAAAGGTTGAAATAACACAAAAAAAATATCCACCGTCGATCCGCGAAATATTGCCACTTGTGGTTTTTATACCCTTAACCCATGAAATGGGTAAAAAAGGGTATAATGTTTTTGTGCAAATGTATGGAACAGGCAGAAGGAAGAATCTCCGACTCCATAAAGTATATATATTCTTTATCAGCATCAGCAGCCGAGACGATTTAACCATGTCCGTCTGTCCGTCTGTATGTATGAGCGCGTCGATCTCAGAAACTAAAAAAGCTAGAGACTCCAGATTTTGAATATAGGCTCTCCTAATCCCTAGGCATGACAAGTTTGTTTCAAATTTTCGATTACTTTTCAGGTTTACGATATACATTTGTAATCGATAACAAAAAATTTAATTTAATTTAATTAAGCTGAAAATGAGGATTGAAACTATAAGCAAAATAATGAACTTCTGTAAAAATTTCTCTAAAATCGGTTAAGAAACACCGGAGATATGAAGCCATTAAGTATTGGTCAAGTAGTACATGTACATATGTGTATGTCTGTCAGCCCGACCGTCTGTCCGTCTGTATGATCAAGGGTTAAGGGTATCTTCTCGTCGAGCGTGCTCGACTAGAGCCTTCTTACTTGTTATCTTAATGTTTAGCAACGCGTCTGCCTTCAACGAAAGTTTTGGCAAGGTGATTCTGCCCTCGAGCGGAAATACGCTGGCGGTGCATATGCTAACATTGCATTTGCAGTGCTGAGCTGCATACGCATCAGCTGAGGGTTGGGGGTTTCCAGACTTATATTTTGGCGCTTAATTTGGCAACGAAAGCCGTTATTGTTTAAATTTAAATTTGAATAAATTTAAACTTATATTAAATCGATTGCAATCGAACCCCCCCAACGTGCTTACCGAATATGAGGGTACGCCTATTTTGTGCACAGAAGTGCCTGTGCAACCACATATGTCGCTATCCTCCCTAGCCAATCCTCTTCTTAAGCGGTGAGTAGTATTCCACTTCCCAATCAAGTTACCCCTTTTCTTTTAATTCTTGCGATCGGACTTGAAAACATTCGGCAAGTTCACTTACCTAAGAAAATTTATCCAATTTGCGGGCTACAAAAACTATCCAGTTTCAAAGAAGTTCCTTTAGCACAATTGTGAAGTCCCTCCAATAGAATATCTGGAAGTAGCTAGCTAAAAACTTGTGAAGATGGGTGGTGATTTTGTTAGTTGTTTCTCTCTTGGAACTGTAAACACAATAGTGAGTTTGAGTTGGAACTTGCATTTGAAGTCGTGGAGGAATTTTTCTGAGCATTATTCAGTTAAGAATGATATAACTCGCCCGATCATTAACATGCTCACAAGGAATGCGTCTTTCTCTTAAATGCATGAATTTGGCAGAAAATGAGAGTCGATTTTTCTTTATTTAAGATTTAGTTTTTATCTTACTACGTTTGCTTATGAGGACGGAAGACCTTAAACAATAAGATGGAATCAAAGTTTTTCTTATCTCTTTTCTAGGTGCCTTTCTTGGAAAAAAAAACTGAGGTGGCGAATGTAACACTTCAACGAATGTCGTTGCATAGCCGGCAAACACAGCATATTTGCGTAACCGCTATGAATGAATGTGCTAGTCTTAGCATTCTGCATTCTCATGAGTCTCAGCATTTTCATCATTCAGATAGTTTTCATTATTTTTTAAATTGTATTTCTTAAGTTAGTCTAAAAAAGTCCTTCAAATAAACAAGACGTATCGCCAAACTCATCAGTACGAAGTGTCTTCCTTTTAGTTAACTTAATTGCATTTATAAATACAAAATCATACCAACTTGCCCTAAACCTATTAAATTACACATGGACTCAGAAACAACAAAATCTTGAATTTCGACATTTGAAAATGAGGATTAAAAAAACTAACAAAATAATGAAAATATGCAAAATGTTCATTAAAATAGGTTGGGAAACACCGGAGATATAAAGAATTGAAGTAAATCATCCATTGGTATTGGTATATTGACATATCATCAAGTGTTAAGGGTATTTACCTGTCGGTAAATGGGTATTTGTTCCTTTCTATACAGTGGTCTAAGAAAATATTTCTGTAGGATTTTTCGATGTTGTGTCATTACTTTACAGTCTGCAACATTTTCCGGGCCATGAACACCAAACTTAGATTAAATAAACTTTAATCACTTGTAAAACCGTCTGCATATAGGTATTTTTATTTCTATGGAAGTTTTTGTTAAACTAGAATTTTTTGTAATTTTGAGATGTCTTGTCGAGGCGTATATTCCGGCAATGGAAGTGTACCTTTAACAAAGTTCTAAGTATTAAACGGACAAAAAAAGCAAAACAAACTATCCCGAAATAATTTCTACAATCTCCGAATCGAAAGAATGCAGAAGAATTTCCTTTATGATATAGCTAACATTTGTGAAAAAAATTTTCAAAAACTTTTACAATTATATTTGGTAAATTACCCAAAGATATACTTTTTGCTAACTTCCTTAGCCTCTCGACAATTTTTTTCTAATGAATATTTTCCAAAAAAATGTATATAAATTAAAAAGTTTATTATATTTATTTATTTATGTTTACTTCTACGAATCTTGTAAGTTTGATATTGCATTAATAAATGCTGTTGGGTTGATATTTAGTGTATTTAGCACTTATGGTTTATTGTGAGAACTAAAAGCAAAACACTTCGAATTGATGGATTGACGGTACATCTAGTTTATTCGAAGGCTATTTTAGATGTAAAACTAAAATACAAATATGATTGTTAGGAAGCCTTAGAGAGAAGAAACGCTAAGCCTCGCATGAAGTGCTGACTCAGACATTTCCCATCATAGCGACCACACTCATATGTCGTGATTGTCGGCTATGTGACCCTTTCAAGTGCTCATGGCGACATGCTGAGCACTTGAACTAAACGTCGATGTTCGTTGAGTAAAGATCAAAGGCTTATGGTGTCCTGTTCACTACTTCAACCGAACGTCGATGATTATTTATGGCCTTGAGAAATAAGAGCTGCTGAGCTCTGTATGTTTACTCTTATCGCATACAATGTAATGATGTCTTTTATGATAGACATGAAATAGACGATCGAACATGCATTGTTGTAACTAATCTCTAATCTTATTATATTAATAGATATTAGTTAGTTAATAGATATTAGTTAGCTACCCCCCCATCAAGCTTAATCAAGGCCGTCCCTGGCCGATTCAAATTCGACGATGGACTGTTTTATCCCTTCTGTATTTCTCCTCATCTTGTTGAACCACCAAATCGCGATGCTGATACTAGCAAGTGCCATAAGTATCAATCCTATGGTATGGACAACATTTAGCGCGCGGTTGGTGTCGAGTTCCTCCTTGAAGCCTGCATGGTCTCCAAGTTGCGTCCGTTCAATCGATGGAGGTATGGGAGACTCAGGATGTCGTGGCTAGCTGTGATGTTCAACAGAGGAGATTTTGCAACTCCCGGCACTCTGTTTTGGATATTGTGTCGGTTGACAAACAATGACCCATTTAATTTAGCTCGTTCCTTGAATGTGACGAGATGTGTATCCTGTATTTGAACTTCGGAACCATTATCCAAGCACATCTTTGCCGGGTGATCGTTGATGATGATAATCCTATCATCCACGTACGCGATGGGTTCAAATTGCTTGGCTGTGACTCACAGTGCGCTACCACTTTCGAGTGGAGTTCGCTGGCGCATGAGCTTCTTGTTGACAGTCGGCAAAAAGTGGCCGCTGGTGAGGCGGTGCAATCTTCGACGGCGTGGATTTCCTTCCCGCACTCCGCTATTACATTGTCTCTTATACGTAATATAACGTTTTCATGTACTACTACAGGGAAAATAGTAATTTTTTTTCCAGTCTAACTTAATTTTTGGAAATTTAATGATAAAATGAAGAATGTTAGCGGACTGAAGGACTTTTACTAATGAAACGGACATAAGATCCCCTATGGGGTATTGGTGGGCTCTTCAAGCCAAACTGATTTCAAGTCTGAATGATCTAAAATGTTTGGGTTAACAAGCGATACGGCCAGCATTAAATTTTGCAACTCCATCATAAGCATTCGGTTTCTTGCTAGCAGTGTCTCATACAGGTGACCGGAGTCAATTGGTGAGCTCTTGGCTGCTTTAAGAATCCTATTAACAGTATTGGTCAACTGATTGATTTTGTCCTGAACCTTCGAAAAAGAATATTACTTATTTTTTGTTTGCAAGGATGAATCCCACCACCACAAAGGGAATACTTAAAGAAGAATTTTCTCTTTGCCTGGTTAATAGAAGATCCGCGCGTTAGATTCATCTATGCGCGCTTTCCACCTTTTTATCTTAGCGTTAGGATTGGATTCATACACGGCAAAGGTTAAAGGTTGGTGGTCGGTAAAGATATTTATATCTTTAACCCCATACAGATAGTTCCGCTATTTGCTGAGGGCCCAAATAATGGCCAAAATTTCGCGCTCGTTAGTCGCGTAATTAACCTCGCAGTCCTTCAATTGAGATCATTGCAATCGGCCGACCCTCTTGGACCAATACTGCACCTCTACCATAGGCTGAAGCATCTGTCGTTAAATTAAATGGCTTCTTATAATCTGGGTATCTGAGCATGACGTCTTCAGAAGCCAGTATGTTACACAATTTCTGCAAAGCAGTCTTTTGTGCTTGTGAAAATTGAATCGGAATTTTCCGTGACATGTACCTACCGACGGTACCATTTTATCCTTTTAATGTTTCCGATATGGGTTTTGCTATTGCAGCGAAATCTTTAATGAAACATCTGTAATAGTTCGCGTGGCCCAAAAATGACCTCACCTCGAATATTGTTTTGGGTTCTGGGAATTCTCTTATGGCCTTTACCTTTTCTGGGTCGGTGGTTGCACGATGAGTGACGTTGTCGGGTATCGTTCGTTCATTGAGCTTGAGAAAGTCAATAACTAAACGCATATTTCGATTACCCGCTTTGTCAGAGCCTTTTTTATCTACCACCCATATGGGGTTATTGTAAGGGGTGACCGACTTTTGGATTATACCATTCTTAAGCAGATCTTGAATTTCTTTGTTAACGAAATCAGTTGCCCCCATAGGATATGTATAGTCTGGTATAAATGGGCTCTTCACTTGTTGTCCTGATGGTTGCTACCATCGAGGTGTTGTAAGGTAAGGCTTCATTGGGATCTGCAAATATTTTTCTACTCCTCTTTAGTACTTTAAGGAACGCACTCCTTACTTAGTGGGGTGCATCCGAACAATCCACCCTAGTGAAATTGACTTTAGTACTGGTGTGAAAGGAAATTTGATCAACTTCTGTGCCCCATTTAGGTTGACCAGAAGCTAAGCATAATGCCTGTCTTAATAAGTCGAGACTATTATTCCATCAAACGTCGATAGGTTCGAGAGGAGGAAAAAGGTTGCTTTAACCTTGAATAAGGACACTAAACATTTATGGGTAATTGTAGTTTCTCCGTGAATTGAATGAATTGAAAACGGAAAGTCTACTGGGCGGACGCCTTTCAATCCTTTAAATGGTGGGATGAAATTTTTCGATGCGCCCGTATCGATGAGGAACTTCATGTCAAGCCCCGCTACTCTCCGCCTGATGACGGGTAGCAGGAATCTTCCCCTATCATAGTTATTTGAGGTGTCGTCGTCAACTTCTGCCGCTGCGCTAGAGGCGGCATCGGCATATGACACTTTTCCCTGTCCCGCGCCCTGCGTATCATGGTGTGTTCTGACGTGGCTGTTCTTTTGTTCGCGCGATCTAAAACCGGGTTTGGTTTATGGAACATTGACACGGAAGGATCCACCTCCATTTGCTCTTGTGCACCGTTGTGCCCCTGTGGCCTATTACTGCGCTGGCTGGACTGGCTTTGCGACTTATGTTGATTGCTGAAATAAGGGTTTTTTGTGCCAACTGATCGTTCGTCCGAATACTCAGAAGTTTTCTTTATCCCACGACCATTTGACCTATTCCCCCTAGTCTCTTGGCTTTTTGCATAGTTATCTGCGAACGTGTACCTCTCATGGTTGGATTCTATTTTTTGTGCGAGCGCCAAAGCCGAAGACAAGTCCCTGGGCTTTGCCGCAGAGAGGAAATCTGTGAGACTACGCTTAACATGAATACCCGTAAAGCGTCTTCACGGAATTTTTTACACAATCCCTTCGTCAATGATGGCTCATAGGACATATTGACCTTGTTGGTCAATAGCGTTAGCTTCTTTTCGACCTCATCATAGTATTACAATAACTGCTGGCCACCTTGTCTAAGTGTTCCTAGCTCTTGCTCAATGACATGTATCGGTCGTTTGTCGCTGTAGGTGAAGTCGACTTATTATCGCGTCAAAGTTTAGCACTGTGCCAAATGAAGCTAGTACTGAATCAGCAGCACCTCTAATATTGCTTCTAATGATGATGACAGCCTGGTAGTGGCGTGAGCTGCCATTATATGGCTTGAAAATGTGGTAAGCGGCCAAGGCCGCGTGCCTCCAAGAGACTTATGATTCTTGTACCCCCGAGAATTCGGACAGGCATTTGACCGAGTTTAACGGTTCATCACAACGGACGTTATCTAATATTGCTATAGCCGTATATATTTTTACCTTCGAGGCGACAATGCGTGCTGCCGCCATCTGATCGGAGAGTTCATTGACTTTATTGATCAATGCTTGATTTTCCTTTCGGGTTTGAACAGCTTGCTCGGCTAAGGCGCTGCTAACATCCGCCTGCACAAAGATTTTAACCTGCTCAATGTTCATTTTCCTAAAAGTAAGGGGGCTTTTAGGGGCGCGGTCTGGAGATTCAAAATGTTCGTCACAGTCCGACTCTGAATCACTACAATATGTTCGCGGAGTTCTATACTGAAGGAACGGTGCACTCATGGGTCTTTGTCACCAAAAAAGTTTTAATACGAGCGATTTCAAATAATCACAAAAAAAAAAAAATTAATCAAGTCGATCGAAAAAAAGGTATTTTTAAGCCGAATGATTCTCAAGGAGTCCCTCACATGTGACGGAGATTTTTGTTGTAAATATTATAAACCGTTGCAAAACGAAAAAAGTGTTTGCCAGAAAAGTCCACTTACAAGCTTTATTTTTAGTTTCGAGACAAGTTCGGTGGTTCGTTTCCTGTTCCCGTCTTAGCGTCGTTGCGAAGATGAGGCTGGATTCACTGCTCCTTTTGCCGCCTGTGTTGAGGGAGGCAACTGCAGATTTTTGAATCCTTTTTAATAAGAGCTTCTTGGTGAAGCTGTGTGGGTACTGACTTTGAATTTGTGAGATTACCACTAGTTGATCCCCTCTAGCGTCGTTGAGAAGTTGAGGCTGGATTCACTGCTCCTTTTGCCGCCTGTCTTAACGGAGGAACTGCAGATTTTTGAATCCTTTTTAATAAGAGCTTCTTGGTGAAGCTGCGTGGGTACTGACTTTGAATTCGTCAGATTACCACTAGTTGATCCCCTCTAGCGTCGTTGCAAAGATGAAGCTGGATTCACTGCTCCTTTTGCCGCCTGTGCTGACGGAGGCAACTGCAGATTTTTTAATCCTTTTTAATAAGAGCCAATTAATAAGTTTATTATACTTATTTATTTATGTTTACTTCTACGAAGCTTGTTTGATATTGCATTAATAAATGCTGTTGGGTTGATATTTAGTGTATTTAGCACTTATGGTTTGTTGTGAGAACTAAAAGGAAAACACTTCGAATTGATGGGTTGACAGTACATCTAGTTTATTCAAAGGCTATTTTAGACTAAAAACTAAAATACAAATATGATTGTTAGGAAGTCTTAGAGAGAAGAAACGCTAAGCCTCGCATGAAGTGCTGACTCAGACATTTCCCATCATAGCGGCCACACTCATATGTCGTGGTTGTCGGCTATGTGACCCTTTCAAGTGCTCATGGCGACATGCTGATCACTTGAACTAGACGTCGATGTTCGTTGAGTAAAGATCAAAGGCTCATGGTGTCCTGTTCACTACTTCAACCGAACGTCGATGATTATGCATGGCCCTAAGAAATAAGAGCTGCTGAGCTCTGCGTGTTTACTCTTATCGCATACAATGTAATGACGTAGTGTCGTATTTTATTTTATGATAGCTCTGCAAGTTTACTCTTAGACGATCGAAAATGCATTGTTGTAACTAATCTCTAATCTTATTTTACGTATAAGAAATCAAATAGATAATAGTTAACTTATACATATATAAGTTTGAATATTTTGGGTATAAATAGACCAATCCATCGTAGTCACTTTAGTACTTTCCTGCATCTGGGATGCAACAGGCCAAGAAGGACAATACCGGAAGAGTCTTTCTATGTGTGCAAGAAATAAAGGCATTGAGATCACCTTAACCAAAATCCATTTGGGCATTGCGAGAAGCTGGGATTTACTATCATATATTTTGGCTATGTTTTGTTATTTTAAATTTCGAGAATTTTTGAATAGGGATTGAAAACATTTTCAAAATAATAAAAATCTGTGAAGTTTTTATTTAAATCGTCTGAGAAACAGTAGTACACAAGTAGTACACGTACACGACCGTCGGTCCGTCTGTATGGTCAAGGGTTAAGGATATCTTCTAGTCGAGCGTACTCGACTAGAGCCTTCTTTCTTGTTAAGTGTTCTAGAATGAGTTTTCTTTATTCAATGGTAGTCCAATAGTCGTTGTTGGCTTGTTGTATCCGAGATGCAGACACAAACGAAACTCACTACGAACTATTGATTTATCATATCTAAAATATTTAAAATGAAGTACAAAATCGGAGTCTTATGGCTGTACATGTACGAAATTCGTTTCCTATGCCTCGGAGCAGTTGCAACAACATGCCGTGAAAATTGCGGCTTTGTGTGTATGTCTTTTTATACCCTTAACCCATGAAATGGGTAAAAAAAAGGGTATAATGTTTTTGTGCAAAAGTATGTAACAGGCAGAAAGAAGCTTCTCCGACCCCATAAAGTATATATATTCTTAATCAGCAACAACAGCAGAGTCGATTTAACCTTGTTGGTCTGTCCGTCAGTCTGTCTGTATGTATGATTTCGTCGATCTCAGGAACTACAATAGCTAGACACTCCAGATTTTGGATATGAGCTCTCCTAATCCCTAGGCATAGCAAGTTTGTTTCAAATTTTCGATAACTTTTCCGGCTTACGATATACACATGTGATCGATACCAAAAAAATCTTGTTTAAAAAAACTGAAAATGAGGTTTGAAACTATACTCGACTAGAGTCTTCTTACTTGTTTAAATAGTATTGGTGATTGCTACGCCATAAGCACACTTCAGACTTTTCTATGTCAAGGTGCTCACAAGAATTTTTGTTTTTGGTCGACTATTATAAAACGCATCTTACTTCCCTTTCTTGCTGCCTTTTTATACCCTTAACCAATGAAATGGGTAAAAAGAGTATAATGGTTTTGTGTAAAATTAAAAAACAGGTAGAAGGAAGCTTCTCCGACCACATTAAGTATATACATATATTCTTGATCAATATCAACAGCTAAGTCAATATAGCCATAACTGTCAGTCTGTCCGTTAGTCTTTCCGCCAGTATGTAGGAACGTGTCAATCTCCCGAACAATAAAAGCTCGAGACTCTAGAATTACGATATAAATCTCCTAAATTCTACGGGTGGTGCCGTTGCTGCACTATTCTTATATTTTATTATCATTTGTTTCGGTAACGTTTTGTATTTGAACAAAAAATAGCTTATTATTACTATTGACAATATTGTTACTGATGTTAAACTTATGATTAATAGGGTATTGTTAGTTCTTGTATGTTCTCTTATGACTTCTTTAGTTTGTAAGAATGCTAACGGTTCTGTTTTAGTTATATTATTACTGATATAAACGATTTGTGTAAAATCTGTTATTACATTTGATTTTTGGATAGCTTCTAATTGGACCGAACAATTGGTTGCTTTGATAATGTTGTTTCCTAAAATTTCAATCTTATGAGGTATACAGTTTTGATTAAGCGACGCTTTAGGTAAGTTCCAAGTTAGTATTACATTTGGTTCTATGAAGCTTATTTCATAGTTTTTTCTTGTTTTTGTATATTTACATTCAACTATTGTTTGTTTCAAGATACCGATTATACATTTGTTTGTTATTAATTTCTTTTCTATTGCTGAATAAGTTTTATTCTTATGTAAATAATATTTATCTTCAATATTTTCGGTTAAAGTATTTTTTTCTTCGTCTGGATATGGTATAATTGAATATAAAGTTTTTTGTAACATAGTTTTCGGTATATGTGATATTATTATAATTTCATTTGTCTTGGGTTTTATCCAAGTTGATGTCTTTATATTTAACAATTTTTCTGAATCGACATTTAACAAATAATCATGTTTAAGTAATTTTGGGTTAAATATTCCCAATCTGGTCAGTTGCATCCCCATTTCAATGTCTTCGATGTATTCAGTGAATTGTTGTAAGTTAAACAGTAATAGGCTTAATTTTTTGTCCTGTTGTGACATTTCTGTCATGCCGTCCATTATTTCTATCCCATGATTGACTGCTTCTATGACTTTGTTAAGTTCGTTTACCTGTATACTATTTGCCTCTAAATCGTATATTTTTTCAGTAAGTTCTGTTTTGTCATCTTCAGCTAATGTGCCAAATAAATATTTGTTACCTTTTCCTACTATATTTAAAAGTCCTCGTTTCTGTCTTTTGATTATTTTTATTTCGTTCATTTCTCTATGAAGTTTTTCTACTAGATATTTTACTTGTGGTAGACCCCCAAAATCATCTGCTTGAGATATTAAATCTTTTTCAGTATTTTCGGTTTTTGTTAAGTTTACTGTTAAAGAATGGTATTCGAAATCAGAAGGTATGCTCAATGAGCCTGTTTTAAACAAAACGTACCCGTTTTGTGCTTTTACTTGGCTTATTTCAATACTTTGGGTATTACTCTGAGTTATTGTTATCGTTAGTATTATCATTATTAGCAGATGAACCGGTAGATGAATCTTCCGTAGTTGACCTGAAATTATTGTTGTATTTGCTTATGTTTATTTTCTTTTTCTTTTTGAATTTAGATTTGTAATGTATGATTTTTCTTCCTCTATTTGTTTCTTCGAAATGTTTGCTATCTAACTGTTTAATTATGCCTGTTTTCCTGAATGGATTTGTTGTTTTTGACTTGATAAGTGGCATTTCTCTATAGTTTGTATCTACTTCGTAAGTTTTTCTTTTTTCGTTTAGCTTGTTGATCCTTTTAATTTTATTCAATTGGGTATTGTATGCTGGTGATCCGGCATAAATAAAGATATCTGCTGGTGTTCTACCAGTAGTGCTATGTATCGTTTTATGGTTATAAGTGTAAAGTATTATTTCGAATTTTGTTAACTTATTTTCTTCGTTTGTGTCGGTATTAATTATTCTTAATTTTAGTATAATGCAGTTGCCTTGCGCTATGGGTAAAGGGTTTGCTGGCCTGTCAAGGTACAATCAACTGCGTCGTAGAGCATCCATTCCATTTATTTATTTAGTTTTTTAGTTTGTTGTGAGCGGCACACAAAAGCTAATGTAATAAATATAACCTGCAACAAGAAGCAAAAAGTAGGTAGGCAGTAGGATGCCCTTAACTCTTAACATGCTCTAACGTACCAATGATTGATGGTTTTAATAAAAATAAGGCAAATTTAAATTATGAATCTATAGTTTCAATCCCCATTTTCAAACTTAAAAAGTTCAATTAACTCGATTAAATGTGTACCCAAAAAAGTTATCAAAAATTGGACATAAACGTGTATATCCAACATCTAGAGCAATGGTCGGGGAACTTTTTGAATCATTACCCCATATATATAATTGTGAGTCTAAGCACGGTTTTAGTTTTTTAAAAAAATACAATTCTTTATTCTTACAACACGTCTTAACCCATTGGTGTACCAAATGTAACTGTCTTATGCTAGTGGTTTTATCCATAAGGAAACCTCGCACTT
The DNA here is from genome assembly GCA_035044645.1 of Scaptomyza parva. Lineage (NCBI taxonomy): Eukaryota > Metazoa > Arthropoda > Insecta > Diptera > Drosophilidae > Scaptomyza > Scaptomyza parva. Next base: position 726,537 of record JAWNNT010000062.1, read on the forward strand.
CTGTTTTTATGGTCTGCTTTATCAGTTTCATCTGCTATATACGCGGGGTTTTTCCATTGGTAATTGCATTCTTTGCCTGCTATGATTCTAGGAAGGGTGTTGGTATGAGTGTGAACATGAGGGATCAGCGTGATCTGAATATGTCACTTCCCCGTCCTTTAGAAATTTGTTTGTCCTCAAGCGTTCAGTTTAGGGTACATCTTAAAGTCGTTGGCGCTTTCCACGGTTGCTTTGTCTCCATTTTCGACGGGTGGTGCCGTTGCTGCACTATTCTTATATTTTATTATCATTTGTTTCGGTAACGTTTTGTATTTGAACAAAAAATAGCTTATTATTACTATTGACAATATTGTTACTGATGTTAAACTTATGATTAATAGGGTATTGTTAGTTCTTGTATGTTCTCTTATGACTTCTTTAGTTTGTAATTTATGCTATGTATCGTTTTATGGTTATAAGTGTAAAGTATTATTTCGAATTTTGTTAACTTATTTTCTTCGTTTGTGTCGGTATTAATTATTCTTAATTTTTCGTTGATTGTTTTGTGAAACCGTTCTACGTCTGATGTGCCGTTCTTACTTGTGATTTCAATTCTAACGTTTTCTGAATCTAACCAAATTTTTAATGCTGCACTCATGAATGCTGAGTCTTTGTCTGCTTTTATTTCTAACAGTTTTCCCATATCGTTGAATACTCTTAACAATGCTCTTATTGCTTCTAACCAATCTTTACCATTTATTTCTATTAATGTAGCGTATTTTGAGTATACGTCTATGCATGATAAAAACTGCTTATTATTGATCATATAAAAATCTATAACGTATTTTTCTCTAGGGTTGAAAACATCAGGTGTTATTTCATAACTAAATTTGGTGTCCCTGTGTTCCACTTTTGATATATTACAGATTTCACAATCGTTAATTATATTTTGTATTAGTTTTTGGTAGTCTGGGAAATAATATTTTTCTTTAAACATTACTATAGTTTTTTCTATTCCTGGATGTAAGAGTTTTATATGGTCGTTTAATATGGTTTGTTTTAAGTCTGAATAAGTTTGGATATCTTTTAATTTTTTTGTGGTTCTCATAGTTTTTATCGGACTCTCTCTTTGCATTATTTCTAAATAACCTTTTTGGAATATTGCCGTAGTCCCCTTCGTGTACGAAGTATATAACGCTGTTTTTTTGTACAAAGATATTCTTTTAAGATCTCTTTTGCTTTTTCCGTTGGCATTTCTATGTAATTTATTAAAATCTTAGTTTTGTGAAAATAGCTTAATTTCTTTATTTCTTCGATGTTTCCTTTTACGAATTCAATTTGGTAATTATAATTATTCAACGGTCTTTCTGTAATTTGAATACAATTTTCATTATCTTCGTTTGCGCTATGTATTGTCGCTGCGACGCTGTCTTGAATATCCCCCATGAAATTTTCTTCTAAGTTATTTTCTTCTGTTTTAATTCTTGAAAGTGCATCAGCCACGTGGTTTTCTTTGCCCGGTATATACTTGATTTCATAATCGAATTCGTTTAGTCTTATCTTCCACCTTTGTAACTTCATGTTAGGTTCTTTTATGTTGTTTAACCAAATGAGAGGCTTGTGGTCGCTTAGTATTTCGAAACGTCTACCAAACAGATATGATCTGAAATTTTTGGTTGCCAATATTATTGCTAATAATTCTTTTTCTATCGCTGAGTATTTAATCTCATGCTCGTTTAAAGTTCTACCAGCATAACATATTGGTTTGTGATCTTGTGATAAAACTGCTCCTAACGCATAATTACTAGCGTCCGTAGTGAGTGAACATTTTTTCTTAAAATCTGGGTATACCAATATTGGGTCTAATATTATGAGTAGTTTTAATTTCTCAAAGGCTTCTTTGTATGTTATTTCCTTTTCGTTAACTTTTGCCCCTTTCTTCAGTTTTATTGTCATTGGTTTCACGACTTTTGCGAAATTTATTATGAATTTTCGGTAAAATCCACATAATCCTAGGAATCTTTTGATTTCTTTTGGAGTCTTAGGGATTGGAAATTCCTTAACTGCTTTTATTTTAATGGGGTTTGGTTTAATTCCCTCAGTTGTTATTATGTGTCCTAGAAACTCAGTTTCTTTTTTCATAAATTCGCACTTATCTAGCTGTAATTTTAGGTTTGCTTCTCTGAGTTTCCTAAAAACTTTCTTTAATGACAGTATGTGTTCTTCCAATGAAGTAGAATACACTATTATGTCATCCATGTAAACTAGACAATTTTTGTAAATAAGATCTCCTAAGAGGTTGTTCATACAGCGTTGAAATGTTGCTGGTGCATTCTTCAAACCGAATGGCATTCGTTTATATTCGAAATGTCCTTCTCTTGTTGAAAATGCTGTTTTTGCTATTGATTTTTCATCCATCTGGAAGCCTTTGGCTAAATCAATAGTTGTGAAATATTGACATTTTCCTAGTTTGTCTAATATTTCGTCCATTACTGGTATGGGAAATTTATCGCTTACTGTCTTTTCATTAAGACTGCGATAGTCTACGACTATTCTATATTTTTTCTGTCCTGATGCGTCTTCTTTCTTTGGTACTATCCAAATAGGAGAGCAATAGGGTGAATTTGATGGTCGTATGATATTTTGTTGCATCATTTCTTTCATTTGTTTGTTAACTTCCTCATCAAAGCTTTGTGCGTATCTGTACGGTTTTCTATAACAAGGTTCCTAATTTTTTGTATTGATGACGTGCTTAACAATATTAGTGAAAGTCAAATTATCACCCTCTCTATACTGTATACCGCTAAATTCAAACAAAACTTTAGTTAACGCTAATTTTTCTTCTTTGTTTAGATGTTCTAATCTGAATTGATTTCTTTCTGCTAATTCGTTTTCTAATGCATATGCTATATGCACATCTGTTATTAACGGAGGGTCTTTATTTTCTTCTTGTTTATTTTTATTACTATATTTAAATAAAAATTGAAAATTATTAAGTGTAACAAACTTGTCTTCATAGTTGATTTCTCTTGTACAATCCTTAAGGAACGTTCGGCCTAAGAGGATGTCAAAATTTTTGGAAAAATTATGTATGTAAAATTTCTGGTCCGTTGGACAAAGTTTGCTAGGGGCTAGTGATATGCTTGTGTTAAGTTTTACTTCTCCACTTATTGTGTGACAAGTAATGTTTTCTTTAGAGGTTTTGTAGTTAAAGAAATTTTGATTCATTATATTTACTGATGACCCGGTATCTATTAAGCATCTCAATTCTTGGTTATTCATAGTTATTCTTATAAATGGTATTCTGTGTTCGTTTCCGAGGCTGTTTGATGAAAATTTTCCGTCCAGTCCATTTTTGATTGTCCACTATTACTAGGTCTTTGTCTTTTCGTAGGTTGGTTAGGTGGTCTGGTATTATTACAATTTGATTGATAATTGATTGGGTTTTCCATTCTGCCTTGATATAATTTTTGTTGATATTCGTTATGCAATTGTTCATTTACGACTGGATCGTTTTGTGATTTTTGATTTCTATGATTTGGGTATTGATCTTGTCGATACATATAACTCTGATTGTAATTTGGTTGATTTTTTTGATAATATTCATTACTGGATTTATTTCCTTTATTGTAATGTGTGGTGTTTGTAGCTTTTGATTTTTATATTATACGTTCTTCGTATAAACCTAATTCTTAAGCTACTGATTTTAATTTATCGATTGTCTATATATCGTTTTTGGCTAAGTGCATGTATAACCTATCTGGTAATCTTTTATGTATGACATCTCTGATCGTATTGTTTAGTGCATTTGTGTATAATGTGGAATTTTCTGCATTCCTTTCTATTACTAACTTATTTTGTATAACAAAAGATTTCTGCTCGAGATCTTCGATAAACTTACGAATACTTCCTCCAAAATATGTGTTGTATACTCTTCTGAGAAGTTCCTCAAATGGTGTTTGGGTTTTGAAGGTGGCGATTAGTATGTTCCGTAGTGCTTCCCAATCTCCTGGTAAGTGTCGTAGTGATGTTCTCATTGCTTCTCCGTGTAACTGCATCTGAATTGCGTACAATATTGCTTTTTGCCTCTGATCAGTAGTTGGGAAGAGTTCCTTTACGAAGTCTATCCTTCCTATGAAGGATCCCAACTCGTCTGTTTCACCTCCGAAGCTTGGTACTTGGCGGATTTGACCAAGGGCTTGGCTCAACGTTGCTTCCATCATTTTGTTTTTAGTGAAAAAAAAATTTTATATATATATAGTGACATATTCAGATCACGCTGATCCCTCATGTCCACACTCATATATAAGTTAAGTAGTGTCAATCTTATTTTATATATGGAATAGAATTAAGTAGAATAATGAAAATTTTGTTTTATATAGGAAATGTAATTCGACACCTTAGTTTATTGTTTACTTGAACGAATGTCAGCGAAAAGCAAAGCGTTGACCTTATTAAGTAAACTTTAGCGTTTAGCTGAAGTGGCGAAAGTGACACCACATGCAGCGGGAGAATGGCCTAACATAGCCGGCAAACACGGCATATTTGCGTGGCCGCTGTGAATAAGAATGCAAGCATCAGCATTCTTTTCATTATAAAAGCTTGTCAAATTGTAGTCTTTAAGTCAGTCTAAAATAGCATTTGAATAAACCAGATGAACCATCAACCCATCAATTCGAAGTGTCTTTCTTTTAGTTCTCACAACAAGCCATAAGTGCTAAATACACTTAATATCAAACCAACTGCATTTATTAATGCAAATAACAAACCTACAAGCTTCATAGAAGTATAATAAACTTATTAAATAAGTATAATAAACTTATTAATTTATATATATATATATATATATATATATATATAAGTTAAGGGTATAAAAATGCAAACTTCAACAAAAGGGAAGAAAGAGGGACAAATTGTGATGCCAAAAAGTCTGGCGAGTTGTCGGCAAATTTATTGTCTTTTCTGTAGTTTCTATAGTTGTATTTGTTTTTTATTTTTATCTGCAACTACTTTTAGCTGACTTTGCGCTGGATTTTGTTTAGGCTTATCGTCAAGGTAAATCATGTTAATGGCATAAATGAGTCTCGCCTTCAACCCCTGAACTCTAACAAAACAGTGCACTACCATAAAGGATTTGTCGCTTGCATTAACGTTTTCATTAAGTCTGGATACAAGCTATCTAATGTCTGCGTTTGTTAAAATTTATAATTTATTTGCCAAAATCAATAACGTGTCAGAACCACTTAATGCATCTTAAATGAATGCCGATTCTGTTGAAATCCTGCGAAAGATAAAGTGATTCCATAAATATATTTTTTACATATATCAAGTGGCGTAAAAAGCTGTATACGAATACTTTTAAAATGTATTATCATACATACAGGCGAATAGACAACAGTGAAATTTTTATTAATATCGGTTGAGAAACACCGGAAATACAAATGATAGAAGTTGACTCATCAAGCTTGGTGCCGTAGCACTAAAAGCTAAAAGCTTGCTTTCTTGGACTTAGCTGAACAGCAAATAAAGTAAAAAAAAAACCGAATTTTTTTATTTTTTAAGTTTAGCGCTGCATATAAATGTGCAATAATTAGTGCGCGTAGCACTTGTCTGGACATTCATGGACTAATACAATTATTTAATTATTTTAAGGAAAATTTTAAAATACATATATCACGCTCCCTCACCCACAAGGAACTGGCTTACCATTGGTAATTTGAATTTTGGTTGTTTAAGTCATCAAATTGGCTAGAAGATATCTGCTGTCATTTGCCAAGAAATTTTGAAAACATAATATGATTTTTAAGCTACAGTGCCCAAATGTGGTTGGTTATATTTCCAAAGATCTGTATTATAAAAAATCCCAACTAGGTACATATATTATTTTGTACATAAATTAATAAGGGGCTGCAATAAGCTGTGTTTTTTCCACTTGTTATATCAGGTTATGCAATAATGTATTTTAATTTTATGCCAACGCTTTTTTGAGGTTGTTATATTATAGATACCGATTTCACAACATTTTCAACATTTTTGGTATAAATATACCATATTGCTTCATATTGAGTTCAGTTATATTATGTTTCTCGAATGTAAAAGGCCAACAATATCTATAGGCAAGTGGATTACCGTTGAATAACGAAAACACTTCTGAAACACTTCGAAAATATTTACAGCGTTAAAATGCTCAAATGTTAAATCCTAAGCTATCGACCCTAAAAACTGACTTAACAGATGCAGGAAGAAATGGAGGAGTACCACTGATGAAGCCCTTTATAAACGTAAGAAATTGAGACACTACGATGACGTTTGCCAAACACATTAACTAGGATTTGTAGTCCTAGATCAATATTCAATATTTTAGGCACGTACGAATGAAATTATGAAATTATCTCAAACCCATAAAGGCAATGGTCAAGCAGGGCGGAGGAAGTGTTATGTTATGGTCATGTATCTCAGTAGCTCACGGAAATTGTTTATTAAGAGTACATTGGAAAATCATATGTACTTCAGAATGCTAAAGAAAACTTTACACTACATTACTAATTAATTAAATTAAAGCTGTGAATCCGACTTGATTTCCAGACTGACGACTTACATGCTCATACAATGACACTTGCTCCACCATGCTTGACTGTTGAATTTGAACTCATCTTCAGAATTGACTGTATGCCAGGAATCGAAATACTTGTCCAAATGGATTTTGGGGAACGTCATTCCAACTCCCGCTCATCCTCTTCGGTGGAAATCATGTTTGGTGCCATTCTGCCCTGTTCCACCATCCGACTTTCGCGGATAAAGCGCAAAATGATGTTATTCACGGTTGAGGTGCTCAGATTGAACATTTCAGCTATTCGGATCTGTGAAAATCCGTTCTGAAGTGTTCCAGGACGAGTTTTCGTCCGTTTACCCATTGTCCTGCATGGATTGTTGCACCAGAGATGCAGGTTATAACTAAACTGACTACTTAGAATTAGTCTACTTATTCCCTAAATATTTAATTATAGGTAAAAAACCGGGGTTTTAAGGCACGCAGGTGTTTATAACATTAATATATTAAAAATAAGCTATGATCTGAAATTAGGGTACTTTTTACAAAACCCAACCTAACCGGTGTGCAAGCCCCAGTCCTTGCTTTTAAATATTGATTCTGGTGGTTAAGACATTTACCTACCAGGGGTTTATGAAATTTTTGAAATTAATGAAAATTTGGATATGACAGGTACTTAAACTTTTTGGTTGACTATATTCAACTTAAGCTATGACTTATTGAATGTATGTCTGCCTGCTTTTTGTGGTTGATCTCATTATTACATATTGAAGTGGCTTCCCAACAACGACATCTAAGTAAAATGAGTGTAAGCATTGCAAGGTGTGACAATTTGACAGTGTGAAGTACATCAACCCAGACGAATAGGTTGTTCAAGGTCACCATTGTTTCAATGATTTCTCCACGCCAAATGCAGAAGATAAGCGTGCATTTTAATGCCCAGACGTCAACACTTCCAACAAATACCTCGTGTTTGTATGTTTTTAAGGGAAGTATTCAGTACATAAGCTGACTACTAAATAGCGTCGCAACTAGCACTTGTAACTAGTTGGACTACGGAGAGGGAATCCTACGATGCGATGCGATAGGAGAGTTAATAGCACTGACTTCGATGGTACTAAAAGACTGACTTTATTGACAAAAAGGTACAATATATATATAGGTAAATTTAGCTTAGGCTTACACGTTTGTGTTGTCAGGTGCATTGGGTTCTAGAGTACCCAGCAACTGCTCGCTTATATATAACAAGATACGCTACCACGTAGTTGGCTGACCGCTGCGCATGTTGTGCAATCAACGATAATCTATGTAGTCAGCAATATTTGTCGCTAACAGTTGTTTGACCCATTATGTTGAATTCAAGGTTACTGTTGCTAACAATTATGTGTTGTTTCTTATATAATTGGTTAATGAATGTGTGTTGGCTTATATGCACATAAACATTCTACCGGCCGTTGAATCGGTGATCATCCATCACCTGATACTGATTTCTGAGTTGCGTGCAGTACAACCTGATGACAGCGACAGTAGTCTGGTATCCTTTAGTTCTATAGTGAACAGGGTTCCGTTGCATACGGCTTGTAGTTCCATTGTAGCATGTGTTGCGAAGATCCAATTATTTGGATGGTGTGTTTTTGTCCATACCATATTAGTTGTTCTGTGAGCTACTTGCTGCGGCAACAATTGGATTTTGTTGTTCCATTGACGCATTTTCCAAATGCAGCAGCGGGTGGTGCCCGTTTTGGCACTTAAAACATTTATACGCACTTGGGCAACCCCTTGCCATATGATGTCTGCTGAAGCAGTTCACGCACAGCTTTTGCTGTTGAATCCCGTTCAGTCGCTTATTAGCTGTCTTTGCGTGGAAATCGTTGCACCGAAATATGCTATGAGTAGATTTCTTGCAAAAGGAGCAATCCTTCCTTGTAGTTAAAGAAGGTGCACATGTTGCTCCCGTTGAGTCTCCTTTGGCTCTGTTGTGTGGTTCTCTAGACTTGTTGTGTGGGTTGCCTCCGCAAGCTTAAACACAAACTCTTTGTTCGAAAAACTGGAGCATGGTATCCAGTTTTTGTATTTGCTTCGGTATCTTGTATCTTGGTGCAATGTGCGATATCGTGATGCGATCATTGCACTTAGTCGTCGGCACAACGCAATCACCTTGGGTTCCAGGGTTGGATGCTGTCGCTGTCCATAGCCGATCTCAGATTTCCTGCTTGTGGATTGATGTATGGTCTCAGCGTCCCTTTTGTATACTTCTACGAACTTCAGAACTGTTGTTTGTATGTCCTCATAGAAGGCGAAGTACTCATGATCTTGTGATAGCCCACCAGATTTTCTTATGGTTATGTGGTCGTCTGTTTTAGGAAAGTACGCTTGGATCCTGATATGTCGCCTAGTTGACAACTTCAGTAAGTCACACTAGCACCAATATAGGGATTGCGTTAGGTGGTTGTAGTTACACTAACACAAATATAGTGAATTGTGTTACCTGGATTTTAAGATTCCTTTTGATTGTCGGCTTGTTGACAACTTCAGTGAAGGATTGTAGAGTTGGTTATCCTAGTTATCCTGGCTTGTGTCCTTTGGCGCCTAGTTAACAACTTCAGATAATTCACGTCGGGGTCACCAAATGGTTTTCAGGGAAGTATTCAGTATATAAACTCACTACTAAAATGCGTCGCAACTAGCACTTGTAACTAGTTGGAATACGGAGAGGGAATCCTTTAATGCGCACAGTAAGTGCGATAGGAAACATGAGTTAATAGCACTAATTGCGGTGGTACTAAAAGACTGACTTTGTTAACGAAAAGTTACGTGTACCTCTGAACCAATGCTTGATGGTTTCATATATCCGTTGTTTCTGAACCGATTTTAATAAAAACTTTACAGGTGTTCATTATTTTGCTAATAGTTTCAATCTCCATTTTCAAATTTTTTTTGTTATCGATTCCATGTGTATATCGTAAACCTGAAAAGTTATCGAAAATTTGAAACAAACTTGTCATGCCTAGTAGAGCTAATTTCCAAAATGTGGAGTCTCCAGCTTTTGTAGTTCCTGAGATCGACGCGTTTATACATACAGACGGACGCGGCTATATCGACTCAGCTGTTGATGCTGATCAAGAATATATATACTTTATGGCGTCGGAGAAGCTTCCTTCTCCCTGTTACATATATTTGCACAAAACCATTATACCCTTCTTTTATCCATTTCATGGGTTAAGGGTATAAAATTAGCTTAGTTTTACATGTTTGTGTTGTCAGGTACATTGGGTTCTTGAGTTTTCAGCAACTGCTCGCTTATGCAGAATAACATATTGCGCACCGGGTTGGCTGACAGTTGCGCATAATCTGTGTAGCCACCGATATTTGTCGCTAAGAGTTTTTTGACCTGTGGTGTTGAATACAAGGTTAATGGTGCTAAAAATTATGTGTTGTTTTTTTTATATAATTGGTTTATGAATGTATGTTGGCTTATATGCACATAAACAGTACCTGTGCGCGACTTCGATAAATCAGGAGGGCCTTGTTACTCTAAAAACTATGTGATTTTGAGCAATACCATCTTAAAACAAGTAAGAAGGCTCTAGTCGTGTAAGCTCGACTAAAATATACCTTAACCCTTGACCATACAGACGGACACAGACGGTCGATCTAACAGACAAACATATGGATGTGTACTTCTACACAAATGCTTGATGGTTTCATATCTCCGCTGTTTCTTAACCGATTTTAATGAAAATTTCAAAGAAGTTCATTATTTTGCTTATAGTTTCAATTCACATTTTCAGTTTTTTAAATTCAAGATTTTTTTGTTACCGATTACATGTGTAAACTAATAAGTTTATTGTACTTATTTGTTTAGAACTTCTATGAAGCTTTGTTGGTTTGATATTGATATATTTATAAATGCACTTTGTTTGATATTATAAGTGATAAGTGTGTTTAGCACTGTATGTTATTTTGTGAGAACTAAAAGGAAGACACTTCGAATTGATGGGTTAATGGTACACCTGGTTTATTCAAAGGCTATTTTAGACTGACTTAAAGAATATAATATGACAAACTTTTATACGATAGGAATGCTGACACTTGCATTCTCATTGATAGCGGCCACGCAAATGTGCTGTGTTTTGCCGGCTATGTTACGCCACTCTTTTGGTGAATGTGGTGTCACGTTTCGCCACCTTAGCTGGTCGCAAGAGTTTACTGACTTTAGGTCGCTGATCTTTGTGCTTTATGCCGTGCATGCGAGATGGTCTTCAACATCCCGGATTGCCACCAAGTTGCGTATGTTCAACTGGTGAAGATACGGGAGGCTGAGGATGTCCTGGCTGGCGGTGATGTTTAACAGCGGGGATTTAACCATCCCTGGTACCTTAATCTGAACTTCGGGGAAGATAATAATTTCCTTGCAGGCGGATTTTATCTTAGGAAACTTAATAATAAAATGCAGCATATTTTTAGTTTGGAGCACTTTCACGGACGGACATAAGGCCCCCTATAGGGGTACTGGTGGGCTCTTCTATCCAAACAGATTTCAAGTCCGTGCGAGTGTGATGACGAGCATTAAGTTTTGCAACTATGTTTCTATGTTTCTAGTCAGCGGTGTCTCATGTGAGTGTGGAGGGGTGAGCCTATTTCCTAGCCTCCGGCTAGATTTTACTTAGACATTTTCGCCCACTTCAAAAACCCTGTTCTGCTTATTGCTATGCTGGTTATCAAAACAAGGGCTTTCTGCACCCTGGGTTTCTCGTGCGATCGCCTTTTTCGCATGGTTCGACTCTACGTCCTATGCAAGCGTCAGTGCCGTGGGAAAGTCTCAGGGTCTTGCTGCAAAGACTACATCCGTTATGCTATTCCTAAGCCCTGATACGAAAGACTTCAACGCGTCTTTGCGGTATTTTTCGCAAAGTGCCTCCGCTACCGCCGGCTCATAGGCCATATTGACCTTTTCTGTCAACAGGGTGAGTATCTTCCCCACCTCGTCATAGTATTCCGACACCTGTCGGCTACCCTGCATTACGGCATCTAACTCCCTCTCGATTGCCCTCATAGACCGTTTGTCGCTGAACTTAGAGTCGAGACGGCTAATTATTGCATGGACGTTCAACGGGGTTTTGTATGAGGTTAACATGGCATCGGCAGGACCCTTTACCTTGTTCCTCATGATGGCAACTGCCTGGAAGTGGCGCGTGCTGCCATTGTGTGGTTCGAAAACCTGATAAGCGGTTAAGGCCGCTTGCCTCCATGAGGCGTATGACTCACGTATCCCTGAAAAATCTGACAGGGATTTCATTACGCTCAGCGGCTCGTCACAACTGACGCCGCCATTCGTCTCTACAGGTGCGAACGACTGCTCGCTTGGGGCGACAATACTCGCTGCCGCCACTTGTTTAGAAACTGAACTCAGCTTTTTCCTGTGCATTCTTAGCTGCCTGCTCAGCTAAGGCTTGGCTGATAGCTACCTGTATCATGGCCCTTACCTCTCTAGCGTCCATTTTCCTAACCGTAAGGGGAGCTTTAGGGGCGTGGTCTGGAGTTTCAAAGTGTTCGTCACAGTCCGACTCTGAATCACTAATATGTGGTCGCGGAGTTCTATACTGAAGGAACGGTTTACTCATGGGACTTTGTCACCAAAAAAGGGTATTAATGCGAGATATTACAAAAAAATAAATAACCAAGTCGTCCAGAAAAAAAGGTATTTTTAAGTCGAATCTGTTGTGAATACTATGAACCGACGCAAAACGGAATACTCGCTCACTCTTTAGTAATTTTGTGACTTTTTGTATTTTGAGCTCAGTGTGGTGGCCCCTTTCTTTCTTGACGATTATCCCTTCTTAGCGTCGTTGCGAATATGAGGCTGGACTCGCTGCTCCTTTTGCGTCCTGTGTTAACGGAGGCAACTGCAGATGTTTAAGTCTTTAATAAGAGCATATATGAAGTAAGGTTGACAGTACTTAACTTGTATATCGTAAACCTGAAAAGTTCTCGAAAATTTGAAACCAACTTGCTATGCCTAGGGATTAGGAGAGCTCATATCCAAAATCTGGAAATCGACGCGTTTATACATACGGACGGACAGACGGACATGGCCAAATCGACTCGGCTGTTGATGCTGATCAAGAATATATATACTTTATGGGATCGGAGAAGCTTTCTTCCGCCTGTTACATACATTTGCACAAAACCATTAAACCCTTTTTTTACCCATTTCATGGGTTAAGGGTATAACAAGTAAGAAGGCTCTTTTTGAGTAAGCACAATGATGCATATGTTATCTAACCTCAACTTGACAATTGTACGTTACAGCAGGTGGGTAGATAGTGTGTGGCGTCAAAAATGGTGATGCACAGCTAATTTGATGGCGATTCTAGCTAAAAACTGTGCAAAATATAAGAGTTTTTATTAAAAAATACGGATCCCATCTAAAAAGATTTGGATTGAAATTTTATGGAAAGACAACATAGCTTCACATATCTTATGTAATAAATGTTAGATACATAATCATATCATCATATTGCTCTTTTTACTCATTTTCGGTTCAGAGTAAATAAGTCTGAAACTGCTTTTTGCCCTTCATGTCAAACGACCAAAATAACAACAACAAGACAAGATATTAACTACAACAAAAGTTCAGCAACAAATGTGGTTTTTACTTGCTCTGACTCTCCTAGAAAAGAGATTTTCCATCTAAAATACTTTAAAAAAATATTTTAACACTTATTTTTTATATACAGCTTTTATACCCCCTGTGCCATGGAATGTTTTCAGGGGGAGAGAGAAAAAGATAGAGAGAGGTTAAGGAGCACAAATTAGTACTACCGTACTAAAAAGGATGGTTATAAAATATGTTTTTCAAAATTGACAATACTTATTATTTCTTAATTTTTAAATATATTTTTCTTTTATTTATTTAAGACTTATAGAGACCAGGCTTAAAGCTCAAATTTCTGTTAGCCTATTCCTGCTTTGTTTCAAAAAATTTTAATTTTTTAATTTTGTTTAAAATTTAAATCAAATACTAAAATTGTTTTCATTATATAAATTAAATTGCCTAATCAATGGAATGATTTATTTGATAGCAGTGTCGCGGTAAATCAGTTAAATTTCAATAATTGCACAAGTGGTGGTCTTTTCTGGTACATAAGTCAATATTAAAAGAAAGGGAACGAGAGAAAGAGATATACTCTCTGTATAGAAAGAGAGAGAGAGAGAGAGAAAAAAAACAAAAAGGCATGCCACTTAAAATGCGTAACCTGAACGGATTCATACTATTATTTTTCGTTGTGAAAGTTTTCGAGATCAAAAATTAAAATACCCTTAAGCAACACGAGGAAACAAGTAAGAAGGCTCTAGTCGAGTAAGCTCGACTAGAAGATACCCTGAACCCTTGACCATTCAGACGGACAGACGGTCGGTCTGATAGACATACACATATGTACGTGTACTACTGGACCAAAGCTTGATGGCTTCATATCTCCGGTGTTTCTTAGCCGATTTTAATGAAAATTTCACAAATATTCATTATTTTGTTAATACTTTCAATCCCCATTTTTAAGTTTTCGAAATTTTAGATTTATTTGCTATCGATTACATGTGCATATCGTAAACCGGAAAAGTTATCGAATATTTTAAACAAACTTGCTATGCCTAGGGATTAGGAGAGCTCATATCCAAAATCTGGAGACAAGCTTTTTAGTTCCTGAGATCGACGCGTTCATACATAAAGACAGACGGACATGACTTAAGCGACTCGGCTGTTAATGCTGATCAAGAATATATATACTTTATGGGGTCGGAGAAGCTTTCTTCCGCCTGATACATACATTTGCACAAAAACATTATACCCTTTTTTTTACCCATTTCATGGGTTAAGGGTATAAAAAGGGGAAATAAAGATGGAAAAGGCGAGGAGCTTTGAAAATGGCTGGAGCTTAAAAATGGTGGCAAAATAATTTAAAGACTATTCAAGCTTTACGAACAGGCAATCTATAGATCCATTAACGACCACCAAGAGGGAAATTGGTGCGCTGGTGGTGGGAGTTGAGGCAATATCGAAATATGCATTGGTGCAGTATCTTACCCATTTCCTTGCGTGGTTTTCTGATACTCTACGCTTCAACTACCAAATTGCCCATTTATTATGCGGAAACGTCTTTTGCCTTCCCACGACGAAAAATTTAATGCAGTTCCCGAAACAAAAACCTTAACCTCCAAAGCAAAATTCAGTTCCGTTCACAACATAAGTAGATGCATTAAGAAAAGCTGTGTTTTAGAAGGCTGTGCACTGAAGGTGCATCGTTGACTGCATTAGGCGCACACTTTGCTACGAAAGTTGCACAATTAGAAAAGAAAGTAAAAATTTTTGCTTCGTTGACTTGGCCTGCTATGTAGCACTCGTCCATTTCATTACTATCTCTATCTATGCACTTTTAACTTGCAAATTAATAAATAGTTTTTAATTTTTATTTAGTATTTGTCTGCGGAATATAAAAAAACGATTGTCGAAATTAATAAAATTAATGCTTTGTCCAGCTATTGGATAATATACTAGTATTAGTTCAGACAGCGACAGTTCAGCATTAGCTTGTGACCCCAAACGCAAAGGTGGGAGACCTTCTGTTCGACCTTTAAAAATTAGAAGCAAACGTTACATTAAAAAAAACAAGTAAGAAGGCTCTAGTCGAGTAAACTCGACTAGAAGATACCCTTAACCCTTGACCATACAGACGGACAGACGGTCTAACATACATACACATATGGCTGTGTAATTCTGTACTAATGGTTGATGGTTTCATATCTCCGGTGTTTCTATTATTAAATTATATATATTATATTATTTTGTTTATGATTTCAATCCTCATTTTAAATTTTTTGAAATTCAAGATTTTTTTGTTATCGATGTGTTTATCGTAAACCTAAAAAGTTATCGACAACTTGAAACAAACTTGTCCTACCTAGGGATTAGGAGAGCTTATATCCAAAATCTGGAGACTCTAGCTTTTGTAGTTCCTGAGATCGACGCGTTCATACATACATACAGACAGACGGACAGACGGACAGACGGACGGACAGACGGACGGACGGACAGACGAACGGACATGGCTAAATCGACTCGGCTGTTGATGCTGATCAAGAATATATATACTTTATGGGGTCGGAGAAGCTTCCTTCTGCCTGTTACATACTATTGCACAAAACCATTATACCCTTTTTTACACATTTCATGGGTTAAGGGTATAAAAAAACCATTATACTTTTTTTGTTAACCATTTTATGGGTTAAGCGTATACAAATGAGCATGGAAAGACAGGTTACCTTAGCTCACATTATGAAGTTTACATTTGAATGCACAGCACATGGAACACATGGCACTGGGTGTGCGGAGCTTTTAAACATCTGTTGTTAGTTTCGATTCTTGTCGGATGTCCCTCAAACAAACAAACTTCTTCGAATATTTATATACCCCAAGTCCGTCAAATGAGTAAAAAATTTACAATACAATTTGTGCAAAGGTATTAAACAGACAAAAGGAAGCATCTTCGACCCCATAAAGCATATATAGTTTCGTACTTTAAAATTTTTTTACGGGCAAGAAAAAATACATATCGTTGTGAAATTTTTTCAAGTGAGTAATTTTTTAGTGTAGAGTAGCTTTTATTGATACGACCTGCATATTATTGATCAGTATCAAGAGTCACATGCACTTGCATGATTGAACTCATTAAGTTCAGGGTACTTTCTAGTCGGACTTTCTCGACCAGAGTTTCCTTACTTGTTTTTGGCTGCAGTTTTAACTTCGCAAGAAAAGCAAGCACAATACCCATAATATGTACTGTTGGTTCTGTGTTGATTTGGAATGGCTTCTCCTAATTGCCTAACCGGCTGTTGTGTAAATTAACTGGAAAACTTGCTGAGCGGCTATTTGATGGCGAGTTGCCAGTCATCGAATGAACTAACTTATTTATAGCATGTTACGCTATTACTAGAAACTTACTTTGAATAATGATATAATAGAAAACCATTTAGCTTTTAAACATTTTTATACCCTTAACCCATGAAATGGGTAAAAAAAAGGGTATAATGGTTTTGTGCAAAAGTATGTAACAGGGAGAAGGAAGCTTCTCCGACCCCATAAAATATATATATTCTTGATCAGCATCAACAGCCGAGTCGATTTAGCCATGTCCGTTCGTCTGTCCGTCCGTCCGTCCGTCTGTATGTATGAACGCGTCGATCTCAGAAACTACAAAAGCTAGAGACTCCAAATATTGCATATGAGCTCTGCTAATCCCTAGGCATGACAAGTTTGTTTCAAATTTTCAATAACTTTTCAGGTTTACGATATACACATGTAATCGATAACAAAAAAATCTTGAATTTCAAAAAACTGAAAATGAGGATTGAAACTATAAGCAATAATGAACTTCTGTAAAAATTTCATTAAAATCGGTTGAGAAACACCGGAGATATGAAACCATCAAGTATTGGTACAGAACTACACAGCCATATGTGTAGCCCGACAATCTGTCCGTCTGTATGGTCAAGGTTTAAGGGTATCTTCTAGTCGAGCTTACTCGACTAGAGCCTTCTTACTTGCTTGATATAGTCACAATCACATCGACTTAAAGTTCCCGTATGTTATCGGGTAGGCGATATTTCAAAACGTGAAAACAGCAGTTTTTATTGCATTAAAACTTAGGATATTTCAGTGGATATTTCGTGTGTGACACTGCTATGTTACTGCATCGCCTGATATCCCTTGAAAGTTTTTTCCTCCGGGTGGCCGGTGACGACTGTTGTGAGAAACAAGTAAAGGCTGTTGTTGAAAAAACTCCACTAATTATGTTTATGTACTTTGATCGTGGCATCTGTTCTAAGGTCTTCTGTAAACACACCAAGATATTTATTTCGGTGTTCAAAGGTTTTCTCTAATTTCTTATTTTAATTGTTAAACACAAAAAAAAATTACATCATTTTTAAACTTGGTTTTAAATTTTTATTAAATGTTTTCAGTTTATTTATCGGCATGAGTTAAATGGTTTACATAAAAAAATTCAAAAAAAAAAAAAAACGATATCTGAATATTTTTGACTAAGTCTTAAAGAGAATAATTTCTTGTTTGGAGCTCAAACATGTTGCAACAAAAATGAATAGATAGATTTTATAGTGTCCCGCCATGTTCTAACTAAGTTTGTTACTTTTTCTGTTGTTGTTACCCGCTGCTTAATGCGGAAACTTCAAATACCATATGATATAATCTTTGGTTAAAAGTGTATATACTTAATGAAGTATATGTATATGTAATTTCTTGATCAGCATCAACAACTCACAAGATATAAGCATTTTTGTCTTTATGTACGAACGCTTCGATTCCAGAATCTAAAAGAACTAGAAGCTTCACATATTAAATATGACTTCTCATATATCCGTACAATTAAAAATATAGAAAAAATAATGAAAAGCAGTATTGCTAGGATTACTCGATTAAAGCCTTGTTATGTCATGTAGTTCGCCTGGTGCCCTCAGCTGCTTCTGGTACTCTAGCATTTTATTTTTAATAAATAAGTAGAATATCACAGCGAATGATGCCGACGTTGGCGACGAAAACCGAAAATTATTTTCCATCAATGGAGCGAATGTTTTCCTCTTATTTTAGAAACTTTAGGTTATTATTATTATTACTATTATTCATGAAACATACCAGCTTTTGGGTAGTTTCATGACCGATTTTGCTCCACTCGGCAGACCATTTTTGGGATCCAGTTTATTGGAAACACTATGATTCCGGGAGTTGTTTTGGGACACAGCCCATAAACCATTTAATTCTGAAATCACCAATCACCGGGTACCGGTTGACGACTTACATGCCCATATCATGACCCTTGCTTCACCGCGCTTGACTGTTGTATTTAAGTTTTTGGGACTCTGCTCAGTATTGGTCCGAAGCCACACATAAAACGGTCCGTTTGAGCCATAAATGTTGAGTTTGGTCTTGGTTTCAAAGTTGACTGTGTGTCAGGAATCCCAATCCTTGTCCAAATGGATTTTGGGGAACGTCATTCCAGTGCCTTTAGTTTTTGCACTTATAAAAAGATTGTTTCGTGGCTCTCGGGCATGAAAGTCATGGTTCCGCAGAACCCGGCGAACAGTTCCTAAACTTTTTTATCCCTTTTTTATCCTGAACCTGTTGAGCCAGTTTTGGAGCCGATAGCTTCAGATTTTCCCTTGTTTTCCTGATGATCCCTCGCTCATTCTCTTCGGTGAAAATGTGTTTGGTTCCATTCTACACTTGCCCCTTCCGAGATCCAGGATATAACTAAGCTGACTATGAAGGATTAGTCTACTTATACTATATTAAATTATAGGTAAGAATCGGGGTTTTAGGGCAAGCAGGTGTCCATAACATAAATATTCAAAATAAGCTGTGATCTAAAATAAGGGTACTTCTTCACAAAACCCGACCTAGCCGTGGGCAAACCCCAGTTCATTGCGGTCAAATAATTATTCTGTTGGTTTATATATATACCTATAATGGGTTTTTAAAAAAATTATGGGAAATACGGATATGGCATGTATTTAAACTTTATGGTCGACAACATCCCAAATAGGGTGAGAGCCACTGTATGTTAGTGTATGTGACCCGGCCTCGGTTCGACTCCTGTCTACGTTTACTGACCCACCCTGAGGCTGGCTGCACTCTGTGAACAAAGTCTCATTATTTAGCATGTGACACTGTTAATGATTATACGTACATACATATATGTATATCCCCCACTCTTCAAAACAACCAAAAGTTAGGATAACAATGAGTTCTCCCATCTTTGGCTTGTGGAGAGACACACGACAACTCCGCGATGACGAGAAAGACCATGACATGAAAATCTAGGAACAAATGTTTTGGTTCACAACTGCAAAAATTCCCCACAAACACGACGATAGCTCGCCACTGCTCCTATTTGTAGTTGCTGTTCCGAGTTAAGGGTTCATTATAAATACAAAAAAATCAGAGCTCATTGTCTTCTTCAGCAAGGCATAAACTAGCATTGGACACAAGGGGCGACATCAAAGGCAGAGGACATTTGCGTTACACAGTTTAAAAATACATTGATTGCTTGTTTATAAAAACTGGATATTTGAGTATGTAGAAGAAATGAATGAGGGTGAAACAGTATTCATTTTAACTGAAGTTTAATAAAAAAAATTAAATCAAATTGCTAAAATCCAAATTTTCTGACCGCCCAGAAACCATACATGTAAAAGAGATCTCATGCAGTTGAAGTGGCTTGGTGGTTTTTTTTTTAAATTGTTTATTGGAGATCTTTAGAAGATGTCAACAAATTCGGTTTTTCTGAAATAACAGGGAGGACAAAGACAGCGGAATTGAACATGGCAACCCTGTATTGGTATTGGTCGGCAAAAAAATGTGATTTGCTATGCCGTAATGAACTACAAGTTTATCAATATATAAATATAAATGTTTCTGAATAAATGTATAATCTGTACTTAATTTTGAAGGATCTGATTTCAATGTACAGATTTTTTAAATTAACTAAGAAATTATGCAAAAAGTTTTAACAATTCTGACTAGTGTGTTTAGGTAAAAATAGCAATTTTCAATAAATAATTATAATAATAATAACTTTTAATATTTTAGGGCAACATCACGGGCTAACTAGCCACAGAATTTTGTGACTCTAACTGTAGAAATGAGGTAAGTAAGAGTGTGTTTTTATGATATACACCTCGACGATCTTCACACTTTGCCTGTTGCACACATTGACTAAAATTTCCTTATCGATTCTATGTGTATACGGTAAACCGGAAAAGTTATTGTTAATTTAAAACAAACTTGTACTGTCTAGGGGATTCTGTATCGACTCGACTGTTAATGATTGATTGATTAATCAAGAATATAAGTATATACTTTATGGGGTCGGAGAAGCTTTCGTCTGCATGTTTCTTTTGCACAAAACCATTATACACTTTTTTTTATCCAGTTCATGGGCATACAAATAATGAGATTTCCTATAATACCCATTAACTTCTGCAATGTTGACAATAAGCAAATTTAGGTGTGATTGGCTTTCTTCAGCACCTTTCATTGTATTCACAGGTATCAACCCTAGCCTCCGGTCAGCCACTTCAACTTAATATCAATTAATGCAAATGACAGTGAATAAAAACACTTCTATTTGAGGTCTTATAACTTTTATAAAGCTGAGACTGTACAGTATGGGTTGGGCTGTCGGCTTGTAATTAGGGATTGAGCACGGCCTTAGTCATTGATGACATCGACGGTCAATTTAAAATTAGAAGCTTTGGTCAATGCACTTATTTTTGATTATAATAAAGCAGACTGACGATTAATTACTGATATGGCGTCCTTTTAATTTAACTAAGCTAATACTTAATATCTAGACACCACCGAATGCCAAAAAAGTTGTAGGTGTTATTCGCATGATTTATGCTCTTGTCAAGTCTTCAAATTATTAAAATTTAGACAGATCGTCTATTCCATTGAAAATACCCTTGGATATTTTAAAATAACCAAATTTTTGAAAAGTAATAAACAGAAAAAATAGTCGCTTCATTTTTAAAACATTTTTTCCTGTTTTGAAAAAAAGAAAGACATTTCATATTACACAGGGTTCAAATATGTTTACAAAATGCACAACATATGGTAAAGATAGTCAGACCACCATAAAAAAATTTTTTTTTGCTTTGTTGATTACTGGAATGAAAAAAGTCTTTGCAGCGTCCGACTGTTACTTTTTCACTGTGTTATTTATGAATGTCTATTAATATCATTTTTGTAGCTATGTCCTCGACAAACGTTCTGTTTGGCTAAAAATAATGGTGAATTTAGCTCGGTCTTAAATTTGTTTCCTTAGGGTGATTATAGGAAGTCTCTCCCATTCACCACACCACGACCACACACTTAATGCTTATTTAGCACAAAGCAGCTTTAGCCCGAAGGTGGCCTTGGGGCCAAGGACAGCGCTTGGAAAACTTTGCTAATTTTCTTTCCAGTCACGTGGTTTTTTTCCACCATTATAACTATATAGCTGTCACCACCAAAGAAGCACATTTTTGTCCCTCTCAGCTTGATTTACGTTCTTGGCTCTTACGCCAAACGGAATTTCAATTAAATATTGTGTTCTATGAGAGCAGGCTCAAATCAATGAAGTATAATCGAAATAATTACTTCTAGTAGCTTTTATAGGACTTTCAAAACTATTTGCAAAATATAATTCCATATTAAGAGTGTTGTTCGTGCAAATAAATTTTCGTTCAAGCTGCGTTTCGTTGCCCACTGTTTTTGGCACAGATTTGTACTTTTCGTAATGGTCAATTCAGCATTTTCCTTTGACCAAAAAGGCACTTCTATGGCCATGTCGCAGGGATTGCAAATTTAAGACTGACTGGGCATGTCTATTTCTCGTTTTTAATTAGCATTAAGCTGGCAAAAAGTCGCTTCCCTCTTGCGCAATTAGCTGAGTTTTAATTTATCGCCGAGCAATAGCTATATTATCACCCATACGAATACAAGGTGCCTTTGCCCCTATTTCAGGTCTGTTCCCTCCATCCTCCACTAAAGTAAGAACTCAAGTGGAGTAAGCTCGATTGGAACATATACTTACCCCTTGACTTTACAATTGCGGCACCAATGCTTAGTGATTTAACTTCATTCATTTTTATCTCCGGTGTTTCTCAACTGATTTTACTAATATTTCATTAGTTTTTCTTAAGTTTCAATGAAATTTTCAAAGTTTAAGATTTATTTTTATCGATTACATGTGTACAGCGCATCAGACCTTATTTCGAACTGTGTCAAGTAAAAAATGTGAAGTGCTAGAAAGTTTAGATGAGGAAACAAACTCAATATATTTCGTTGAAAATAATCTTTTTTATAAAAATATTAATAAACAAATTAATATTTGCCAGAAACTACAAATTATACTAAATACATGTTAATGCTTATTTTAAACAGTCTTAAAATAGTACTATATTTTGTGTATAAAAACTTTAATAAGGATGTTAATACTTAGTATGATACCCTTTACCTTTTAGAACTTCTCTTAGTTTTTAGACTGATTCAGCTTCACTTATCCAACAGAGCAATTTTGAGATCCTTTTAGTTGGGTATGCTGCTCTTCCGGATGATATTTTCCTATAGATTCCACGATTTCTTAATAACATTTAAATCTGGAGACTTGGCCAATGGAATTATAGTGTGGGAGCAGATCTAGAAAAGACAGGACTGCACTAATCCTGACTTATATTTGGGCTCGTTGTCCTGTTAGAACCGGAAAGTACTCAGGATTCCCAGCTTCTCGGCACTTTGGAGCAAAGTTTCCTTTTAGGAAATTCACTATGTACTATCGGCATTCGACTTACATGCCTATACTATGACACTTGCTCCACCGTGTTAGACTGTTGCATTTAAGTGTTTGAGATTCAGCTCTATATTAGACTGATGCCACACATAAAACCGTCCGATTGAGCCATAAAAGTTGGATTTTAACTTGTCTGTAATAATGAATGTGTTTCAGGAATCCACATCCTTGTCCAACTCGGTTTTGGCGAATGTCATCCTAGTTCCTTTAGTTCTTGAGCTTATAAAGTGTTATTTCAGTAGTACTCGAGGTAATAAAGTCATGGGTGCGCAGCAGCCGGCAAACAGTTTCAAAACTAAACTCTTTCCATATTTTATCATGCACCTGTTGAGACAGTGTTAGCTTCGGAGTTGCCCTTGTTTCCTGATGATCCGCTTAACCTGTTCGGTGAAAATCGTATTTGGTGCCAAGCCTCAATTTCAGCAGCACGATTTTTGCTCGACAGTGGCTCACAGATACATTTGATGACTCAGAGCATTGGCTCATGTGGGAGCCAATTTCCTTTGCTATACAATGGTAGGTTGTGCAACAGATTATAGGAAAAACCAGGTTTGTGCATCAATTAAATCGATTCTGCACAGAGTGCTGGGTACGAAAGTCGATTCTCTTATCTCAGCTTGGAAAGCCAAAAATACCTTAATTATGTTATAAAATGTCAGATTCAAAGTTCCATAAGGGATCTAAGGCAGACAATTTTTTGGGAGCAGAACATAATGTACAAAATATTGTTTAGCTGGATTGTTACAGGCAACGGTTTAGTAAGAGTTCAGTTTATAATTGTTTTCTCGACTCATTAATTAACCGTCTAAACGAGTCGATGGATGTTCGCCAAACAGCTCATCATCAGGCCTGTGAAGTATACTTTAAGAAAACTGTACATCGATTATCTTCCAGTCACTTTTAAACTTTGAAAGGAAGATCGTTGACCGATTTCAAACATTTTGCATAATATACATAAGATTTACAGGTTGAATACTTTTACATATGGTACAGCACCGCACCTTTTTTGGCTGTGCGATGTTTTTTTAACTTGCAAAAATCCACGAATTATTACATCCCAGGTTAAGAGAGCTGGTGGTCATATCGACCAAGTAAAGGTGACTTCGAATTGTCAGAGTCAGTCTGACCAGTCGCATCATTAACATTAAATTATACAGACAAGACTAGTCAGTCTGGGATAACAGCAGAGTAAGTTTGCAATATCGTATATGTAAAATAGACGAACTCGAATTAAGGGCTCCACATTTTAGTATGTTGCTTGTGCAGGCAAGGTGATCACCATATCTAACGTAGGGTGGAATAAGTTTTCCGGATAAGATATAAGTAGGGTCTGGAAACTAATAAAGAGGCAGAGTCCCAAACAAAAATTAACCATTTTACCATTTTTTTTTTAGCGTGCGGTTACGAAGATCGCGAACATGAAGACAAGTGACTAAAGACTAGTTTTTTAAGAGAGCAAATAGGTGTATAACATAACATAACGCAAAACATCCGAAAGGGAATACAAATTTTCTAGTATTTCTAATAGGAACTGCAAAGTTAATTTGGTTAATAAAACTAAGCTTATTAAAAACACCTCTTACTTTCTGATAACCAAGTAGGAAGGAGGTTTTTAGATATTTAAACTATCAGAAACTGGAATTTTAGCTGAATCAACCTTGTTGAGCTATTGAGCTTTTTCAATAACTATCGAATTTTCACAATAGAATAAATAAATAGAAATGCACCGAAATTTGCTTTACTATAAATTTAGTTCATTTGCCTTCGTGGCCAAACTTAAAAATAGTTACAATTGTTAATTATAAGCTCCGAGTTGAGCTTTGCACGTTTAACTGTACGAATTATTTTTTGGCAAGCGGTGTCGAATACCGTGCCGCGACTTGAATTCCCGATTGATCTAATAGAACTAAATTAGCTGCCGAATTGCAGCTGCTGCTTTCGCTCAGCTAAGGCCAAGGGCAAGCAAGGTGAAAAAGGCAATACAAAGAAAGGCCGATGAGCATATGCAAAACAACAGTTATGATAGTTACGTTCATTTGCTCTTTATGCTGCGCAGAGCATAACTTATCGAAGAGTAAAATATTAAAAGCGAAGCTGCTTTAGTTGTTGTTTGGCGCAGATACCTGCGAAACCAAACATTCTCTCCCCGTTGAAAGACACGATCTTTCAACAGCATCCTCTTTCGGAAGCGCACACAACTTGCGCACAGCTCTCTTTATTGTTCCAGTTGACGTATTGAGCACAGCTACTCGGGAAACGCCGTCAGCACCAGCAGCAAGCTCGACCACACGAGCCAGTGGCCATTTAAGGGGTGGCAAGTTTTCACCCTTTACAAGGACAACATCGTTAATGTGAACGCCCGGGTATGATGTTCTCCATTTGGACCGTTGCTGAAGAAGCGTTAAATATTCATCACGCCAACGACTCCAGAAAATTTGCTGATAATAAGCTATACGCTGTCATCGATCTAGGCGGCTAGCGTTTAGCTTGGTGACATCCGGCTCCGTACAAAGTGCGAGTGGCAGAGTGCCAAAGAAGTGCGCAGGAGTTAACACATCCAGGTCTGCAGGGTGCTCTGAAAGTGGAAAAAGAGGTCGAGAGTTTATTATTGCCCCAATGTGGCAGACAAGTGTGCGCAGATCATCCAGGGGCAAAACCGAGGGTCCGACTGACCGATAAAAATGGTATTTTGCTGTCTTCACCGCAGCCTCCCAAAGTCCACCAAAGTGTGGGGAACAAGGTGGGATGAATTCCTATTCGATGTCGTCCGGGACACAAAACTCTCGGACAGAGTCGATGTGCTTCTCGCTGAGGAAGAGTCGCTTGAGTTCAGCTAGGTCATTCTTGGCTCCGACGAAATTTGTCGCAGGTTTACAGCTGGTAAGAATAAACCTTTTAAGCGCATTAAGTAAGGCTGCTGTTGACAAATCAGGAACCAGTTCGAGATGCACTGCCTTTGTTGTTACGCTGGAGACAGTCTTTCGCCCCCCAATAGGCCAATAGTGGAGCAGAGAACGAGGTCCGGCATGCAGCTGACGCCTGTGAAAATGCATGATGATGGCGCGTGTGACAGGATGATGACCCGGAAGTATGATCGGATACCGAGCATCGAAATCCAGGCTCGAGTGTTTTAGACGGCCACCAACACGAAGAAGTCCAAACTCATCGATGAATGGGGTAAGCGACGCAATAGAGCTGGATAATTTGATCGTCCGTCTGTCTTGAAGAGCCCTATACTCATCACTCAGATTCGCCATCTAAATGCTCCGCAAGAGTAGTTGAGTGCCCTTGTGTATCCAATCTACTGTTAGACTGGCATGCCTGATGCGATTCCGAAAATTTATATATATATCCAAAGACACGACGCAGGTTATGAAATGAATTTGCAAACTTGCATCCTAAGCTGACATCAGAGCATCTAGAGATAGTAACTAGCACCTGTTGCCGCAGCTCAGGAAGCGTCCGGGCCGGTAAACATGATGCGGGCCAGTCACACTCTCCTTTGGTTAAAAAATCGGGACCATGAGACCAAAACGATGATTCTAAAAGGTCGCTTGGAAGTGCTCCTCTAGAAAGAATGTCTGGCGGGTTGCATTCCGTCGGTACGTAGCGCCATTCCATTCCTGTCATTAGCTCCTGTATTGAAGATATGCGATTAGCCGTGAACGTTTGGAAGCGCGGAGGCTCATCACGTATCCAGGATAAGACAACTGCCGAATCCGACCAAAAATAGTATCTACAGTTAAATAAATTCATGAGCTACTTCGCGAATAAGTTGAGATAGAAGTGCAGCAGCAGATAACTCCAGCTTTGGTACTGTGAGTGTTTGTAAAGGTGCCACACGAGACTTAGAGCACCACAAATGAGCTATGCGCCGTCCCTCTATTATGGATACAACGTAAATGCATCCACCGTAAGCCTCAATGCTCGCATCACTAAAACCATGAACTTTGACGATGCCCTTTGGAACAACGACCAGTCGAGGCAGTTTTATTTGCTCTGTGTTGCAAATATCGACACACAAGCAATTCCAAGAACAGTGCAAAGAAGCAGGAAGACTCTCATCCCAATCCAATTGCTCTCTCCAAATGTGCTGCAAAAAGATCTTGGCTTTGGCTACCACAAGTCCGATAAGTCCAAGCGGGTCATAGAACCGAGCAATGGTAGACAGCACAGACCGTTTGCTACGGTTTCCAGGCGCTTTCATAGGCGAAAAGTTAACCAGAAGACAGTCAGAGGCTGGATCCCACGCAAGTCCGAGAGTCTTCGTGACATCCGTGCCATCGTCAAATTTTAAAAAAGTTTCCTTTTCCTCATCAGGAACCGGTTGAAGCACGCGAGGATCGTTGGAGCACCACTTCCTAAGTTTAAAGTTTCCCTTTCAAAGCAGACTGACTGTTTGCTCCATAATATAAACTACTTCCTCGG
Source organism: Scaptomyza parva (assembly GCA_035044645.1). Taxonomy (NCBI): domain Eukaryota; kingdom Metazoa; phylum Arthropoda; class Insecta; order Diptera; family Drosophilidae; genus Scaptomyza; species Scaptomyza parva. Next base: position 753,897 of record JAWNNT010000062.1, read on the forward strand.
CAGAGTCACCTCCAGTAATGAGATCATCTACACAAAAATCGCTCAAGATCACTTTAGATCCAGCAGGAAATGATCTTCTTTCATCAATAGCTAAATGCTGCATGGAACGAACCGCCAGAAAAGAAGCTGGCTTTGTGACAGTATCCAGCTTGAAAACTTGAATTTCCTGATGAGGCGAATCACGCCACAAGATACATTGCAGATAGGAATCGGTTTCAGCCTATCTAACACACCTATACATTTTGCAAATGTCACCAATCAGGGCTATTGGAAATGTCCTGAACTGCAATAGTGTAGCGAACAGCTTGCGTTGAATAGTTGGGCCTGCCATGAGGATTTCATTCAGGGAATAACCAGACGAAGACACGGTCGAACCATCAAAAACAACTCCAAGCTTAGTTGTTGAGCTATCTTCCTTAAGAACACAATGATGAGGAAGATAATACTTGCAGCGACTTAGCATGTGCGACTCCACAAGAGACATGTGATTCAAATCCACATAAATGCTAAATATTGTGACTTCAAACCAGGATGACGCTCTAATTTGCGTTCCAGGTTGCAAAAACGACGATATGCCTGCTGATACGAATCTCCAATTAGATCCACAGCGTGCTTGACTGGAAGGCGAACCGAATATTCGCCAGTGTCCAAACGAGCTAAAGTTTGTTTAAAATGCGCTTCACAATCAAGTTCTCCTTGGTAGATTCGTTGACTAAACGAGAACACGATTCTACCTCCCAAAACCGACGAACGATTTCATCAAGCTTGTGATCTGGGCTAGGATTTGGCATCAGAACCGAGCTAGTGACCATCAATGAGGCAGGGCTCGCTGAAGAAGTTCTACCTGTCAGTATCCAGCCCAGTTGAGTTTTTTGAAGAATAGGCAAACCAGGAGCGATTTTGATTTGACCGACACACAACAATTCAAAAAACAGGCCAGCTCCAATTAACAAATCAATTTTGTGCGCCTTAAAGAACTCTGGATCAGCCAAGCTAATATTTGAGGGTATATTCCAGAGCTCAATGCTAATATCGTAGCTAGACTGATTTCCAGTTATAGACGGAGCTACGAGAACTGAGATGGTGGCAGAGTACGCAGATGCTCGCGATTGAAAGCTTATATCGGCTGAATAGCCTTCTGAGGCAACAGTAGACTCCCCCAATCCTGAAATCAAAGTGCTTGCGCAGCTGGAGGTGTTGAGCTAAACGAGAAGTAATAATGTGCACCTGCGACCCAGAATCAAGTAGCGCTCGGCAACGGACTAAAACTTTAGTACGACTTCTAACGTTGATTACAGCAGTTGCCAAGAGCACCACGTCTTGACTAAGATTTTGGGCTACAAGTGGTGCAGAAGGGTTTGCAGCAGGCGGATGCGGAGCAAAGTTAACTTGAGAGCCGTCAATCTCGTTCTCAAAGTGCAGAAGCGTATGATGTTTGGCCTTGCAACGGTTGCAGGTAGTGGAGCTGACCTCCTTTAACCGATGACCTTTACACAGGCAATTAATGCAAAGGTTGAGCTTCTTTACCTCTCGTAGACGCAGTTGCGGAGTCAGATTTCCAAAACGGGAACAGTTGTAAATTAAGTGGCGAGAGGTCTCACAAAACACACATTTATTTGTGTTGGAGTTAGTAGCGACAAAGGCCTTTCTACTGGTGTTAACGATTTTACTACTTTTTCCCACTTTAGAGCTAGGAGTATACGTTGCCATAGCGTGTTCCACATTTTCCAACCTTTGACATCGTTGATCCAGAAATGCCATGAACTGCTCACAGGTCGGAATAGTATCCATCGTTGCTGTCTCCTCCCAACTAGGTCTGCGTTGCCTTGTCCACTTTCTGCAGCAAACTGTGCACGATAATGAAACCCGCAATCTGCTCAACGTTGCCCAGGCTTGGTTGGCGTTAACCGTATCCGAAAAGGTGCGAAGTTTTACCGCTGACGACGACTCGATGCAATCTAAACCAAAATCTCCGTGACATGTGCATCTTATATATATTTAAGATAGGTAACAATTAGGCAAAAATTATTCAAAATATGATTATAATTTATTATGCGCTTTAAATAAATAATTTAATAATTTATTTAAAATATGATTAGAATGTATAATATATGAATTAATATGAATATATATAGATAGATATAGATATAGGTATAAATAATTTAAATGTATTTTGAAAATTATTTTAAGCTAATTAAATCATCATCATAACAGTTAAAGCAGGTCAAGGAATATCCAGACAAGTGCTATGCGCACTTTTTAATGTGTATACATACATGCACTTGTATACACACATATTCATATGCAGCGATTGGGGTGAGAAATAAAAAATCTAATCGAAGCCCAGCAAACAGAAATCTGAAAAAAATGCTGACATACATGTGTACATATATATATGCATACGCACATACATACATCTAGTGATATTTGCTGCTGTTCAGCCTGGCGAAGGCATGCGCGAGGCCCAAACAGAATGTGTGTATACGTCGGTATACATACATCTAGTCATATTTGCTGCTGTTCAGTCTGGCGAAGGCATGCGCCAGGCCGAAGCAGCATGTGTGTATATGCCGGTATACGGCATACGTCTGGTGATTATTGCTACTTTTCAGTATGGCGAAGGCAGCAATAAAAATACCTCTGGTGAATTGACGCGTAATCCACCAAAAAAAACTGAAAGATCGCCTCGTGGATAAATAGGGAAATTTGCGATTTGGCACATCTACGTTATAGCTCATCGCTGATGATAGCTAGCGGAATAGGCGGGTGAGAGTATATGAAAAGTATTGGGGGTACAAAAGATGTGGCTTGTGGTATGCTTCAGATGGTGAGAGGAAACTTCATCTGCCTGATACAATAGGATTAATATGTCAAGACAATATTAAAGCCGCCTGCGCGATGTGCCAATTCTAAGAAATTAGTCAGCGTTGTCCTCGCGGATAATAGGAGCTACGTGTATTTACCTCGTCTGATACGCAGTATGTATGCACATAAATACACTTGCATAGATATTTCTTTATTTGTAAACAACAAATACCAGTCATTACATTCGAATTTATTAAGTATTTTACTTTTGACCCTAATACCATTATTGTCCTCCCTTTTTGTATATATATATATATATATGTATATATATATACCACTATTAGAGAGTTTCTCGGTCGGCTAAGTTCGAAAGAACGTTTTCATTTCCTATATATCTCTTTCAAGCCCTGTTCCTGAATATGGTTATTGTTTCAGAAAAAATTCATATAATTTCTTATAAACATGTATAATCAATGTAGTGAACAGAAGATAGTTAAAAGCAACCATCGGCCCTAGGTGATCATGGGTTATATAGCTGAGCCTTATTCTTCCGGGCTTCAGCTCTAGGCATACGAACGGTGTTACCTCCATCACAGGAATTGTCGTTATTACCCGCGTCTTGCTAGGACCTAATCGGTTGCTAGCAGTAACCGATCGGTAGACACCTTCTTGAAGCCTTAGTAATCCGCTCCGTTGGACTCGGATAACTTGTCGGCTGACTTGAAGATCGGATGCCGAATTTGCCCACTCCAATCAGTGAGTAGCGTCCTTGGATAGCGGACCCCTCAATTTTATCCATTTATAAATGTGTCATTACATACCTTTTTGACACTACTAAATTCAAAGCTGTCAACATTCTCATCATACTGAAATTTAAGGAGAACTACTTTTATGTAAAGAATAAATGCGTTTTACTTTATAATTAACATATCGTTAATGTTTCTTTATTGTAAACTCAAAAGTGGCGTAGCCGGTCTTAACGTTCTAAATAACACACACTAAACTGTTATTTCTTTTAAATTAAGCCAAAGACATAAGCACAGTCAGTTAAGCGCAACAGTGCAATAGTGGCAAAAAACATACAAAATCATAACTGTGGAAACTACAATTTTTAGCCATATAAAACAGAAGTGAACATGTTGCAAGCGAGCGCAACTCATTTCGGAATATTCCGATACCAGTATAAGCACGTAAGAAGTCTCTAATGGAGTAAGCTTGACTAGAAGATACCCTTAACCCTTGACCATACAGACGGACAGATGGTCGGGCTAACAGACATACACATATGGCTGTGTAGTTCTGTACCAATACTTGATGGTTTCATATCTCCGGTGTTTCTCAACCAATTTTAAGACGCGTCGATCTCAGAAACTACAAAAGCTAGAGACTCCAGATTTTGAATGTGAGCTCTCCTAATCCCTAGGCATAGCAAGTTTGTTTCAAATTTTCGATAACTTTCAGTCTTACGATATACAAATTAATAAGTTATTGCTTGTACAAAGCCTTGTTGGTTTGGCATTGCATTAATAAATGCAGTTGAGTTAATAATAAGTTAATAATATACCGACGGTGCGTCTGGTATTGTTGTGAGTAACTAAAAGAAAGACACTTTGTACTAATAAGTTGACGATACGTCCAGGTTATTTAAAGACTATTTTAGACTGACTTAAAGACAACAATTTAACAAATAATGAAAACTCTAATAAATAATAAAATGCTGAGTGCTGAGCCTGGCATTTTCATTCATAGGTGCCATGCAAATATGCTGTGTTCGTCGACTATGGTACGACGTTCTTTCCGGTGCTTGTAGTGTCACCTTCGCCACCTCAGCTGAACGCCAAAGTTTATTGACTTGGGTCGTTGAGCTTTGCTGTCAAGTAAACAATGTCGCAACTAAGGTGTCGAATTCTATTTCATGTATTAAATAAAATTGGCATTACCTAACTACCCAATCAACTAAGGTGCCGTATTCCATTTTATGCATAAGATAAGGCTGACATTACTTAACTACTTGTAATTGAATGTGACTAAGTGCGTGCCTCGCATCTGAATTTCGGTACCGTTATTCACATATCCTAGCCGAATGTTCGTTGATTATAACAATCCCTTCACCCACGTAGGTGATTGGATTCAAGTTGCTCGGCCGGATTTCGCAGTGTGCCACCATTCCCGAGTAAAGTTCTCTGGCACATGAATTCGAAATGGTGAGGTGGTAGAATTATGCTACAACATCGTCTTTTAGGTGTAGGATGAACCTTTTTTGGACGGGAAAAATAGTAATCATCTTGCAGGCGGATTTAATCTTAGGAAATTTAATGACAAAGTGTCACATGTTTGTGGACTGGAGTACCTTGACGCACGAAACGGACATGAGGTCCCCTATAGGGGTATTGGAACTAACAACGTTTATATTCGCAAGTGTGATGGCAGGCATTAAGTTTTGCAACTCCGTCATTATCGCTATGTTTCTAGGTCCGCTTCAACGGTTCTTTCTGCGCATAAAGGGGTGACCTTAAGACATTCTTGCCTACTTCAAATTCCCTGTTATGCCGAGAAGAATTTTCTGTCGTCATGAGTGTCTTTTATCTTGTCTTGGATTGCTTTCTGCGGCTTATTCGTGTGCGCTTGAACAACATCAACTGGTCTTCTGTTAATAACCGAATGGACTGATTTGTTGTACTCAGCTGTGACCAACCGGATACCCTATACCTTGTCACTCATGATTTTGTCTATCTTTAAGCACCTGGCTAACTTCAGCAACGAAATATGAAAACGCTCCACTTGCCCATTAGAGACACTATGCAGGGTCGGCTCGTTTGAAATGCTGACGCCGAAATATTTGGTTAGCATGGAGGAGATCGTATGTGATTTCAATGATGGTTCGTTGTCACAATAGATAGATTCGGGAAAAAATTCATGAGCTGAAGCACTGCTGGCTTCAGATCCACAATGGTGTTTGAGAGAATATGTTGCACGACGGCAAAAGTGAAGAACTTGTCGATGCAGGTGAGAAAAAATTTCTTGTCCGTGCAGAAGATATGTACGTGTAACATCTGTGCATAATGGAATTGGAGTTAAAACAATTTCCTCCATTTTTGGGTGTCTATTGTACTTAGCCCTGGCGCAAGTCTTACAATTTTGAACTATTTCACTAGCCAGTCTTCCCATTCTCGGAAAGTAGTATTCGGAGAGATGTTTCACATTCTCTTGGGCCGATCCATGAGCTCTATTGTGCTCAGCTGTAAGGATTTCTCGTCCTTCCTCAACTCTGAATATGACCATCACCTGACTCCTGCAATGCCAGAATTTCGTGGATGGGAATCTCCTAACTACCTCGTTCTGTATCATTGCCAGCCTATGCAGGCAATGCGTTTACGCCCTTTGGAATAATTACCCCAGCAAGTTCGTCCAGTAATAATTCTTTATAAGTAAAACTGATTAAATGGCGTCTTTTGTTCCCGAACAGAACGAAGCTGTTTTTTTTTATGAGGATTGCGCTTCTTCAATGACAACCTGGTTTTGAAAACAATTCAATGGCTTATCTGTTGTTTAAATGGTATAAGTGAGTGAAAGCTCTCTGTGAACCGTTGATGCACACGAATCTACATCCTGTTCTTATAAAGCATTGAGCAGTTGCCTAGACAGGGCATCTTTAACCAGATTCTCTTTGCCTGGCTTATAGAAGATTCGCGCATTAAATTCGTCGATGCGCCCTTTCTGTCTTTTACTCTTAGCATTAAGATTTGATTCCGATACTACAAAGGTTAAAGATTGGTGGTCAGTAAAGATATTCATATCTTTGACCCCATACAGATAGTGCCGTAGTTTGCCGAGGGTCCATACAATGGTCAACAATTCGCGCTCGTTGGTCGCTTATTAATTTCGCAGTCCTTGAGATCTGTTGTTGTGCCGTTATTGGTAACTACAAATCCAAGGAAGTTCACACTTTTCTTGAAAAACTGTGTTTTGCCTGACGTGTGACTTTTCATCGTGTGAAAAGATAATAACATCGTCGACGTCAACATTGCAAAATGTTCCTATTTATTCTCGCAGTACGTCGTCAATAGTCCTCTGGAAGATGCTAGCCGCATTTTTAAAACCAAATGGGAGTCTCCAAAATACATACTTCCCCTCAGTGGTATCCAGATTTGAGGTCTAGTGTCGAAAAATATTTGGCAAATATTCGGCATAGGGTATTTTTCCGGAATCGTTCGTTCATTGAAATTTCAAAAGGGTATAACTAAACGCATGTTTCGATTACCTTCTGCATCAGTACCCTTCTTGTTTACAACACATATGGGATTATTTTAAGGGGATGCAGACTTTTGTATTATACTATTTTTGAGCAGACTCTGAATTTCTTTGTAAACAAAATCAGCTGTGCCCATGGGGTATGAATTGAGCTTGGTATAACTAGGTTCCTCACTTGTTATCCTGATGGTAGCTGCCGCCGAGGTATTGTAAGATAAAGCCTCGTTAGGGTACGCGAATGCTTTTTTATTGTCTCTCAGCAATTTTAGGAATGTCAACACAGGCGTGAAAGGAAATCTGTTAGACTCTCTTGCCCCATTTAAGTTGACCAGAAGCTAGGTACAAAGATGCTCCTGCTTCTTTTAAAAGGTCGAAACCGACTATTCCATCGAATGTCGATGGTCTGATGAAACTATTTAATGTACCCGTGTCTATGAGGAATTTCATGTAGAGCCCCGCTATTCTTCGTCTGACGGACAGCAGGGACTTACCCCTAAAAAATTCACCGTAGCTGAGTCATTTTAGGTATTTTGCGATTTGAATCTTCTTTTTTGGAGCGTTCCAGGTTGAGTTTACGTTGACCATGAAGGATTCGTTCATTTATACTACAAATTTTTAAATTTTTGGTACAAATAAGGTTGTTTATGTTCATATAAAATATAGACAATCAGTTTATTATTAAGATCAGTGCTTGTGTGCAGATAAATATAGACACTCTTTAAATTGTTAAAAAACCAATGCCTGTGTGCAAACATAAATTAGGCACTCATTAAGTTCAAAACGACCTCATGCACAGAAATAATATGCATCCAATCTTTGAGCTAAGATTAGACAAAAAACTGATAATGTATCGAGACGTCCATACACCCAAGCCAGGGGTCATGACAAAAATAGTTTTAAGTCTCACGTCTCATGCACTCAGCAAATAGCATTATTAGACAGCATCGTAAATTATGTACTATTAATATATGGTACCCATGCATGCATGGGGTAACCTTTCATTGTCTATGTCAACCCATTATCATAACTTATCCTAAGCAGGGGATTAATTACTAAGAATATTTGGTATATAAGACCTACATTTCGTTCAATAAAATCAGTGTTCTAGAGTCTTAGTAAAGGCATACAAGTCTATTCATTCATCTCCATCATCACACTTACTGTGCGCATCGAAGGACCTCCCTCTCCGTAGTCCAACTGGTTACAAGTGCTAGTTGCGACGCTATTTTAGTAGTCAGTTTATGTACTGAATACTTCCCTTAAAAAACACACAAACATTTTGGTGACCCCGACGTGAATTATCTGAAGTTGTCTACTAGGCGCCAAAGGACACTAGTCAGGATAACTAGGATAATCACCTCTACGTTCCTACACTGAAGTTGTCAGCCAGGCGATCACCAGGCGATCACCAGATCCAAGCGTGCTCTCGTAACACCGACAACCAAAAGGAACTTCAACTTGGCTAACACAATTCACTATATTCGTGTTAGTCCATGATCCTGCATTGCAGTTGTCAACTAGGCGACATATCAGGATCCAAGCGTGCGTTCGTAAATCAGACGATTACAGCACGGGAACACAGTCCATCAAGCGGCGACGTTCACATAGCCCACAAGCGGCGACATTTAATCTAGCTAACACAATTCACTATATTCGTGTTAGTCTATGATCCTCCATCTGAAGTTGTCAACTAGGCGACAAAAGGATATTCACCCCCCAATAGTCCACATTTGAAGTTGTCAACAAGGCGACAATCAACAGGACATCTACCAGGACATCTACCTGGAATCCTTCACTGCAGTCAAAGGACAACTACCAGGAAATCTACCTGGAATTCTCCATTGCAGTTAAAAGGACATCTACCAGGACATCTACCTGGAATCCTCCATTGCAGTTAAAAGGAAATCTACCAGGACATCTACCTGGAATATTCTGATAAACAATATATTAAATAAAAAACTGAGTTACTATTCAGTCTAACCTGCGACAAATATCAGTCAAAATGGCATCAAAAAAAAGTAACCATCGATGAGTTACTTGATGTCCAGCAAGATATCGGCAATGAAATTCTAAAGCTGATATCTAACTACAAAAAGGATTCGACTGAGAGAAAGTCTAAAACTGGCTATCACAAAACTAATACCGATTCTCTCAATGAAAAATGGAATATGTTCCAAGAAAATGATGACGTCATAAGAAAAACTGGCGGGCTATCAGAAAATCAAGAATACTTCACCTTCTATGAGGAAATAAAAACAACAGTTCAAAAGTTTTTGGAAGTAATCAAAATCGACGCTGAAACCATACATCACGCCACAAGTAAAAGGCTTGATTTTGGCGATGAACAGCATCAGCAATCAACCTTAGAACCCAAGGTGATTGCTTTGTGCCGGCGACAAAGGGCAATGATCGCATCATTATATCGCACATTGCACAAAAGTACGCCAATTGAGCACGCAGCATTAGAGCTCATAAGGAATCTATGGGCACAAATTCAAGAGGTCCATTTTCGGCTGTATGAAGAAATTGAAAATCCAGAAGAAAATGGATATAATATAAAAGAGTATCTACAGGCAGAAGAAGATGTACAAAGGGCACTGGCTTCAAAAAACAATAAGCAGTGCACCAATGACATAAACTTGCCTCGCGTAACCATCCCAAAATTTGATGGAGATATATTAAAATGGACACAATTCTTCGATATGTTTGTGTCCATGGTACACAATACCAATATGCCCATAATCCAAAAAATGTGGTATCTAAAAACCAGCGTGATCAGTGAAGCAGAAAGACTTATACGCCAAATCGACTTGAAAGAGGATAATTACCTTCACGCATGGAACATCTTGGTTGACGCCTACGACAATCCAAGAGACATAGCATCAACGGTATTGAACCGACTTTTGATGCAACAAACTATCAACGATAATGTAAAATCGCTCAAGGAGCTATACATAGTCACCATGGAGTCCCTTGCATCTCTCAAAGGACTCGGATTAAACATCTCATCGTGGGACCCAATCTTGATAGAAGTCATTCGAAATAAGCTCGACAGCACAAATAAAACGCTGTACGAGCAATCACTCAGCAACTCTAAACAAATTCAAAAACTAGATACCATGCTTCAGTTTCTTGAACAAAGAGTTCGTGTTTTAGCCAGCGGAAGCAAAACAAATAGCAATACCAAAAAAGACTCGATGAGAGCAACTTGTGCATCCTCTTCAACTACAAAGAAGGATTGTCTCTACTGCAAGAAACCAAATCATTTGATATTTCGGTGCGACGATTTCCGCGCAAAGACAGCCGCTGAGCGACTGAATTGGATTCAACGCCAAAAATTGTGCGTCAACTGCCTCAAAGGAGATCACATGGCAAAGGCTTGCCCAAGCCATTTTAAATGTTTTAAGTGCCAAAAAAGGCACAACACACTGCTACACTTGGAAAACTCATCTATGGAGCCACAAAAACCAATTGTAGCATCAGCAAGTAGCAAAAATATAAATCTACTTGCAACAGCAAAGGTAATTGTCCAAGGCAATAATGGACAACAAGCTACCTTCAAAGCTCTGCTGGATTCTGGATCACAAATCAACGTAATATCGGAACGACTCGCTTCCTTGCTATCTTTAAAACGATACGATTCCACACTACAAATTGAAGGCATCGGTGGACAACCAAGGACAAGCAGAGCTCGTGTAAATCTGCTAGTGAAGTCGGTACACAGCAATTTCACAATGCGGGTAGAAGCATATATACTTCCGCACATTATTACGGATCAGCCAGCCCAAGGCATAAATGATAAGGATTGGAACATGCCAGCAACCCTGCCGCTAGCAGATCCTCAATTCAACAAACCAGGCAAAATTGACATGCTCATCGGTGCGGAACACTATTATGCACTGTTGCTCCCACAACAACACATAATACCCTCTGGTCCAATCATGCAAAAGACCAAGTTGGGATGGGTTGTGGCTGGAAAAATAAAAGAATCAAGGATGTCAGCAGCAATTTGTGCAGTAGCTACAGGAGAAGAAACGAATACCATATTGGAGCGATTCTGGACCCTTGACAACTTGGAATCTGCAGAAAGGCATCGTTCACCAATTGAAAAGGAGTGCGAGAGCCATTTCATTGAGAACCTGCAGACTGCTGCAGATGGAAAATTCATCGTAAAATTGCCGTTTTCTGAACATTCTTCAGCCCTGGGGCCCTCGTTGGAAATTGCACAAAAACGGTTCCTCGCACTAGAAAGAAGAACGGATCCAGAAATCTGGAAAAGATATGTGGACTTCATGAATGAGTATGAAGAATTAGGTCACATGAAGGCTGTTCCTAGGAAAATGCTTCCAACAAACCATTATTTCATCCCTCATCATTATGTGCTGAAGCCCGACAGCAGCACCACGAAGCTAAGAGTGATCTTCGATGCATCATGTAAGACATCGACAGGAAAATCATTAAATGACATACTGCAAGTAGGACCCACGGTACAAAGCGACCTTATGTCAATTCTACTAAGATTCAGAACACATAAGTATGTGTTTATGGCAGACATCGAAAAAATGTACCGTCAAATATGGATAAACCCTGAAGACCAATTTAATCAGATGATAGTTTGGAGAAATAATCCAAGCGACGAGTTAAAGTTCTTTCGATTAAAAACGGTTACATATGGAACAGCATCAGCACCATTTCTGGCAACTAAGTGCCTAAATCACTTGGCCTCACTTTATATAAGCAGATCGCCATTAGGATCCGCTGCCTTGAGAGATGACTTCTACGTTGATGATTGCCTAACAGGAGCAGACTCGATCCAAGAAGCAGTCCAAATTCGAGATGAGTTGGTAAAAATACTACTCCCCAACGGATTCAAACTACGCAAATGGTGCTCAAACCATGAGCAAATTCTTCAAGGAATTCCCAAGGATGACATAGTAAGCGACATTAAGCTTGAAGAAACACTGGAACACTACAGTGTTAAGACATTAGGCCTTATTTGGATGCCAAAAAGGGATCAGCTCTGCGGCCGCACGCAAGGCAGCACAGCAAAAAAGATTACAAAACGTGTAGTTTGTTCGGAACTAGCACAGATCTTCGATCCTCTAGGCCTTTTCGCTCCAGTAGTAGTAAAAGCAAAAATTTTTATGCAACGACTCTGGGAGTCAAAACTCGACTGGGACGACGAATTACCGACGAATCTTCAGAACGAGTGGAAGGATTATCGAGAGGACTTAAAGAACCTTAACTCAATGCAAATTCCAAGGCACATATACGATGGAAAAACTCCAGTCACGAAGGAGTTACACACATTTGTAGATGCTTCAGAGCAAGCATATGGCGCAGCAATATATGTACGCGCAACATACAAAAACAAGCAAATATCTGTGCGCTTACTATGCTCAAAGTCTCGAGTGGCTCCAACCGCAAAACAGTCACTACCTCGTCTTGAGCTCTGTGCTGCATTATTGGGTGCTGAGCTCGCAGACAGAATTCGACGAGACCTTAACCTAGACTCCACAACAGTACCAGGATACTTTTGGTCTGACTCTACAGTTGTTCTTTCATGGATCAATGCACCGTCTTCCACATATCATACTTTTGTGGCCAACCGAATAGCGAAAATTCAGGCAGTAACAAGTCAAAGGAATTGGCGGCATGTCTCATCTGCCAACAACGCAGCTGATGTACTCTCAAGAGGAATATCTGCACGAAATCTACATGAGCACAGTCTATGGCTCTATGGACCATTATTTTTGCATGGCACTCCTGACAAATGGATCGCTTCTCCAATCATCACTCCGAGCAACCTGGAGAGGAAAACAAAACATATAAGTCTAGCTGTATCTCAATCAACAATAGGCGAAGAATTGTACACCTGTCGGCACAGCAACTCATTTCACAAGTTACAACGCATTGTGGCTTACATGTTGCGGTTCTGCTATAAACGACACAGATCAGCAACTACCACACTGTGTAAAATGGAACTGGACCGCGCTCGCAATCTAATTTTGCAGGCAGTACAGCAAGCCGAATTTACGACTGAGCTTAAAAGCTTAAAACGCTACAACGCAGTGGATAAAATGAGTTCTATCTCATCACTGTCACCAATACAAGGTTCAGACGGACTTATCCGAGTTGGAGGTAGATTGGAGCAAGCCCCACTCCCTTACAATGCAAGGCACCAGATTTTGCTGCCTTACAACGATCCAATTGTAAAGATGATTTTACGAGAACTGCATGAAGACAACATGCATTGCGGTGCTCAAGCTTTACGAGCTACTGCAAGACAACAATATTGGATCTTGAATGACAAAACTATGTCAAGAAATATCATTCACAATTGTGTGAAGTGCAACAAGGCAAAGCCCAAATTAATGAATCAAATCATGGGAAATTTGCCACACGATCGAGTGACACCAACACGCCCGTTTCTTACAACAGGCGTCGACTATTGCGGACCAATTTGGATTCATCATAAGGTTCGCGGAAAAAGACCAGATAAGGCATACATAGCCGTATTCTGCTGTTTCTCTACCAAGGCTGTCCACCTCGAGCTAGTTAGTGACCTAACTACGAATGCCTTCTTAGGAGCCCTGCGTCGCTTCTTAAGCCGCCGCGGCAAATGTCAAACAATTCATTGTGATAATGCCACAAACTTCGTTGGAGCAAACAACCAACTAAAGGAATTAGGAGGATCAATATTTGGCGAAAAGGCTCAAACAGAGATCATCAATCACTGCAACAAAAAACAAGTTGCCTTCAAATTTATACCACCACGAGCGCCATCATTTGGAGGCCTATGGGAAGCTGCGGTCAAATCTGCAAAACGACTACTGGTTATCACAACAAATACCGCATCCCTAACTTTCGAAGAATTAAACACGGTCATCATCGAAATTGAAGCGATCTTAAACTCTCGCCCAATCACGCCAATGTCAAATGACCCAACGGACAATACAGCCCTCACCCCAGCACATTTTCTGATTGGTGAAACGCTGACTGCTCCCCCCGATGTCAACACTGACCGCAACGAAAATTCCTTACTTAAACGATGGGAACTAGTATCCAGACTCAAACAAGGATTTTGGAAACAATGGTCACAGGAATATCTACAAGAATTGCAAACTAGACATAAGTGGAAGATCGTCAACCCCAATATCAAGGAAGGCATGCTTGTTCTAGTCAAAGAAGATAACATACCAGTAATGAGTTGGCCCATGGGACGCATTATAAAAACATATCCAGGCCACGACAATCACATTCGCGTGGTTGACGTTAAAACTGCCTCAGGTATCTACAAGCGTCCCATAACCAGGCTTGCGCCGTTATTTCCAGAAGATATGTCCATAAAACGCCCCATCAAGGAAACTGAGGACACAGATGAAAATGATGCGACACCCGTTCAACGAAAACGGCTAAGGTTGCCAACCATAGCCTCGTCCTTGCTAATCCTGCTGTTTGTGTTACCCTTGGTACTTGCAGACTCAGTATCTGTAACACGTTTTGATACAAGACCTGGAATACATTATGAAAAAATTGGAACAACAAAGAGAGCAATATCCGACTGGACGATGATAATATACTATGATTTGGAATCATACTGGAGCGATATGAAGACATTTAATTCAGGCATAAACGAATTCAAATACATATGCCCAGAAGAAGATAAGGATCACATATGTCCATATGCTTCCATATCTAAGCATTTTCGTCACTTATATGATGAATTACAAATGACAAATTCACTTATGCAACGCACACGAAATCGTCGGTCCCCATTTGATATAGTGGGTAGTATTGCGAACAGTCTTTTCGGAGTATTAGACTCGGATTACGCATATAAAATGACAAAGGTGATAGAAAAGGTAAAAACAAATGAAGAATTTTTACTGAAATTACTGAAAAACCAAACTTCAGTACTTGATTCAACCGTTAATATTGTCAAGAAGACAAAATCTGAATCTGACAAACGACTAAGATTGCTTGAACAGCAAGTTGCCATCATTAGCAAATCCAGAGGAAGATACAGTGGTTCACGTCTCACGGAGACTTACCTGGCGCTAACAGCTCAATTAACACTATTAGCAGCCAGCCTTCAACGCATGCAATCCGAAATAGTGGACGTACTTACTGGAATCCGTCATCGTACAATAAGCCCAATATTGATCTCTCCCGATCAATTAAAGGAACAATTGGACCAAATACGGGATCATTTGCCGCCAGATCAAATGCTACCAGTGACATCATCTAACGTTATTCACATATATAGAATCATGCGAGCAGAAGGCACAGTCACCGACAATCATGTAATATTTAAAATAATATTACCACTAGTTTCAACCTCGACTTTAGAACTTTTCAACATCGTGCCGATTCCGATATGGGACTCAACACGCTGGCGACTATTTGAGGTTAATACACCTATTATAGCCGTAAATAATCACAGGGATCAATTCATGGGACTCACAATAGATGAACTGCAACACTGCCGAACATTACCTAATGAAGAATACATATGCTTTGATCATCAAGCTATGTTTAATGTTAACAATCGGTGTGAATTTCAACTGTTTAACAACAAAACACCAACGATGTGTCAAGTAACACATAGACCAACCAAAATGGTATGGTCAAAAACACACCATCCTAATAATTGGATATTCGCAACGCATTCTACAATGGAACTACAAGCCGTATGCAACGGAACACCATCTACTATACAACTGAAGGACACCGGACTACTGTCGCTGTCTTCAGGTTGTACTGCACGCAATTCAGAAATTAGCATCAGTACTTTCAACATCGTCATAAGTAAAGTAAAAAAGGGTTATGCTCACTTTGGCAACATAACCGAGCCAAACACCACTCAAAGACTTTTAACAAAACTCAACACACAAGAGAACAAGACACAAGAAGATGAGGAGCTAAAAAACTTGCAGCAAGAATTGAACGCACTCAAAAATCAAGAGTTGCCCGATCAATTAAATTCAGTAGAACATTATCACATCGCCGCTTATGCTGTTTTGACGGCATCCGTTCTTTTGCTACTTCTCTATGCACTACGGAAGCAACGATTTTGGACCTTTCAAACAACAGCTTCAAGGAATGAGGCTGCCACTACACCGATACCATCAGAGCCCCCAAGACGATTCACACTGGATTTAAATGATGGTTGATCACCGATTCAACGGCCGGGAGAATGTTTATGTTCATATAAAATATAGACAATCAGTTTATTATTAAGATCAATGCTTGTGTGCAGATAAATATAGACACTCTTTAAATTGTTAAAAAACCAATGCCTGTGTGCAAACATAAATTAGGCACTCATTAAGTTCAAAACGACCTCATGCACAGAAATAATATGCATCCAATCTTTGAGCTAAGATTAGACAAAAAACTGATAATGTATCGAGACGTCCATACACCCAAGCCAGGGGTCATGACAAAAATAGTTTTAAGTCTCACGTCTCATGCACTCAGCAAATAGCATTATTAGACAGCATCGTAAATTATGTACTATTAATATATGGTACCCATGCATGCATGGGGTAACCTTTCATTGTCTATGTCAACCCATTATCATAACTTATCCTAAGCAGGGGATTAATTACTAAGAATATTTGGTATATAAGACCTACATTTCGTTCAATAAAATCAGTGTTCTAGAGTCTTAGTAAAGGCATACAAGTCTATTCATTCATCTCCATCATCACACTTACTGTGCGCATCGAAGGACCTCCCTCTCCGTAGTCCAACTGGTTACAAGTGCTAGTTGCGACGCTATTTTAGTAGTCAGTTTATGTACTGAATACTTCCCTTAAAAAACACACAAACAAAGGTTTTATAGCAAATAAAATTCAGTGTATATAAACTGGAAAAAATAATCAGCCTTGTAATGCCAATAATTTGGAGTACTTATATCTGACGTCTATAATTGTTAAAACCATCTATACAGATGGAAATGATTATATCGATTCGGCCGCTCATGCTGATCTAGAATATATCTTCTATTTCGGAAATGCTTTTACTTTTGCCCACGCCTAAATTATTTTAATAAAAATTTTTAACGTCACTTCACATTTTCTGCGTCCAGAACCACACATTATATGAAGTCATTAAGCATTGGTACAGTAGTGCATGTATGTGTATGTCTGCCAGCCCGACCGTCTGTCTGTCTGTATCGTCAAGGGTTAAGGCTACCTTCTAGTCGAGCTTTCTCGACTAGAGCCTTCTTACTTGTTTTCTCTGATTGAATCATTTTGCTTATAGCCAAAAACACAAAATCAATATCAATCAATAGCAGCAATAACAACAACAATCCCAAATGTTTTAATGCACTTAAGCAAAGTGGATTTGTCTGCTTGCTTGACCAGCTTTGATTTCCAGTCTGGTTGCCGGCAATTTGTTTCCCCCAATCCATTAAATATTCCTGCATTTTCACTACGGTTTTGCATTTGACACTATGACCTGGAACTGTAACTACAATGACTCACACATACATATATATACATTCCATTTTGGGATAAAAACTTAACTGCTCGACACTTGTTTTGTGATGTGTAGCCACATCGTTGCCTGTGCGTATATGTTACTGATGTGAAATGTGTAAGTGACCCACTTCCTTCTCCCAGAAACTCAGCCTCCTAATCTAATTGTCCAACCAGGCAAAAAGCTGTTTACGGACATGGTGGTAAGTGCAGTGGGACCAAGTAATAGATAAACCATCTGGCTTCTCATATTTATTAAGGTTTTTTTTATTCATAGTAAAAGTTTAACCATTTAAACAAGCATTTTTTTTTTTGTCTTACTAAAATCTTTTAATAATTGGTATTTTAACAGAAAGCATGATTAGGTGCCTCGAATTAAAAGAGGGAGAATGATTAAGAACACTATATTAATGTAGCTCCCTCGGAAGACTTTCTTGGTCACGTTTTATAATCAAAACTCAATGCGCAATTCCCACAAGTTCTTTTACAAACTGTCTCGATCTACAATGTAACGAACTTTTTGTTTACCTAAGCTTAAGCAAGGCTAGCTTTTGCGATGCTGAGAGTCCGTGCTAAAAAATTTGTATTTGTGGAGTCACAGTATTACACAGTATATATATTTATAATACTTAAATATACTTTATTTTGCATGCTGAACTAATCAATAATACACTGGGCACATATTTAAAATAATTAAGTAAATTAAGTATTTTAAATTTACAATTATTATTAATTCCACATATTTCGAGATTGTATTTCGTTCGCACTTGTTTTTTTTTTTCACTTGTGATTCCGCACTTCGGCTACTTTTACTGCGTCTACTCAAATAGACAACTCGTCAGGTCTGGCTATGGCCTCCTTGACACCGCAGGAACTCGTCAATAGTTCTCCTTCTCGGGTGTTGATTTAGCGTCGTCTATTAAGCCGCCAGGCTGAATTTGCTTCATCCGCAGTTGTAGAATTAATTTTGGCTTACAAAAATATAAAACTTACAACTCACACCGATACTTGATTTAGAAATAGTGTCATTGATTCCGTCTTTTTTTTTTTTATAAGTGTGCCATTTATAATAATAATACCCCTTTTTATGCTCTGATTACGCATTTGAAATCGGCAAACATATTGACGGATTTAAGATTAGTTAGTTTGCGTTAAATGTGTAAGGTATAGGAAAAATATTCTGACACCAGAGAGTATATATAATCTTGATCAGTTTTACGAGCTGAGTCAGTAAAGCAATGTCTGTATGCTTCTACGCGACCTACTTCCTCAGTTTTAAGTTAACCAGCAGAAAGTTCAGTGAAGTTTTATTTTATTGCTGTTAAATAATTTGTCATAGTCAGTCACTATATCATATAACTGCCATACATATAAAAAGTCTTTTACAAGATTTAATTATTAAGATAGAACAAGTGCACCCAAAGAAAAAAGTAGTATAAATAAGCATATCTGTATTTGATCCAACTATTTATGTAATTGATAAGGCATCGAATACATTATTTTGCTTCTGCTTAACTTGAAAATAATTATTATGAAATAGTAAGATCAACGTTTTTTTATATTTAATTTGATGTATTAAAGATATACACAAAAGTATTAGATTCAAATACAATTTATATTATATTTGAAACCTTTGTTGATTTTACATCCCGCATACTTTAACACAAAACCTTTTTAGTCGCGTACTCTTACTAAAAACGTTAAATTATACTTATTTCAATTATTAAAAATGCTTTAAATATAATGAAAGTTATTTAGTTCAAACTGCAACGGGATTTTAACCTGCGAACTCTCGGTCAAGCGGATGCCTTAGCTTTGCCGAATATATTTCGTACGTAGTTAGCTCTGGCGTAAAACAAATAAGCTTCGGGATGGAAGATATGTAGATAACTGCAGTTTGGCTTAATACGTATTTTCCATAATATGAAGCAATTTTATATGGTGGTATTTAATCAGTCATTTTATTTTAAATTAAATAAATTTCTTATATATTTTGCCAATTAACTATGTTTTAAGTTGAATCAACATTAAGTAAGAATGCTTTAGTCGAGAAAGCTCGACTAGAAGATATACTTATCCTACGGTCGTACCAGCACTATTGAATTAAAGCTTAATGATTTTAATTCAATCTTTGCTTGGTGTTTCTACTCCGACAATAATAAAAAAAAAATGTTCATATTACCATTATTTTGTCAAAGCTTTCAATCCCTACTGTATGTATATGTATATGTTGAACATACGTAGATATTTACAAATCCAAAGGTGAAGCAAAACCAACAACCGATTGTGTTGATGTCGGCTGCTGCGACAACGTATAGTAAAGCGAAAGTCCAAGCATGCGGTAACATAAGGTAAAATAGTTGTGAAAGCAAACCATTTGATATTCCTTGTTGTTCCTTGTTCATGAGTTAAGGGTATAACAAGTAAGAAGACTCTAGTCGAGTAAGCCCTTAACCCTTGACTATACAGACGGACAGATGGTCGGGCTAACAGACATACACATATGGCTGTGTAGTTATGTACCAATACTTGATGGTTTCATATCTCCGGTGTTTCTCAACCGATTTTAATGAAATTTTTACAGAAGTTCATTATATGGCTAGTTTCAATCCTCATTTTCAGTTTTTTGAAATTAAAGATTTTTTTGTTATCGAATACATGTGTATATCGTAAACCTGAAAAGTTATCGAAAATTTGAAACAAACTTTTCATGCCTAGGGATTAGGAGAGCTCCAAAATCTTGAGTCTCTAGCTTTTGTTGATTCTGAAATCGACGCGTTCATACATACAGACGGACTGACAGACAGAAAGACAGACGGACATGGCTAAATCGACTCGGCTGTTGATGCTGATCAAGAATTTATATACTTTATGGAGTCGGAGAAGCTTCCTTCTGCCTGTTACATACATTTGCACAAAACCATTATACCCTTTTTTTACCCTTTTCATGGGTTAAGGGTATAAAAAGCAATAGGATTGCAAACCTCGCTTTAAGCGTTACAAATTTCTTAGTTCATGTGTCCATCAGACAAAGTGATAAGATTGGAGCGGTGCGCCCGCGAAGGGGTGGGAAACTTGTCGATAAATGACGAAATTTGGTGGGAAGATATTTAGTAACTTAGCCCAAATACTTGTTAAACCCCACATACATTTAAAAACTATAATATTTTATTATTTTATATAAATTTTTAGTTAAAAATCATATTGTTTAAGAATATCTGGCGACTACTTCTTAAGATCTTCAGATTTGAAATTGTTGGTTTTATTTAGCACTTTACACTTACATAAATGCATTTTGTTACTTTCTTTAAATTGGGAAAAATAAAACTTGTAAAACCCCGGACACGTATAAAATTAAAAATCAGTCAACAAAGAAAAATAAGTTTTTGCGTTAAGCAATTACTTTAAAGAATTGGGCTGGGTCTTAAAAGCCAGAGTGCGGAAAAACACCATTTAACCATTTGACTTAAAGATTTGCTTAACAAAACAGTACAGTATTAGTTTGTTTTAGAAGTCTTCTACAAAATTAGCTGCAATCCATATAAGGTTTAATTTGGCATTATTAATTAATTCTAAATAATTTTGCTTAACATGCTACACTTACTGAAATTTTACATTTTTGGTTATTTTTTATTTATATATTTGTATCACCTGCAGGTTAAAAATTGTTTGCAAATGTATGTATGTATGTAAGACAGAAAGAAAAATCTTTGATTCCATAAATTATATATGTTTTTTACCAACAACGGTAGCTGAGTCAATATAGCAATGTTCAAAATGTAAAAATCGTCGTTATGGAAGCTAGAGAATAAGCAAACAATTTTAAACTTTACAACTATTAGCCTTTTTGACTTAATAATGTAATCAATAACATCTAAATCAAATAAAAAATTAAAAATTTTAAATTGTTTAAGAAACTATAGAGAAAATAATAAAAATATCTTACATTTGTTTTTTAAAATACATTGGGAAACATCGGAGATATGAAATTGTGAAGTTAATTTGCATTTACGGTAGTCCAGGCATGACCGTACGTGTAAAATCTATGGTTCAATCAATCTCCTAGTCGAGCTTAAACTGCGCACTTTTCGAAATAATATATTGAAAACAATTTTCAATATTACTTGAAAATTTCTAAAACAGTTTCTATTAAATTTTGCGGTATTCAATACATAAAATTATAGTTTTTGATCGTTTGATTCTTTTTTTGATAAACAAAATATTTGTTGTATATTTTTGACTTTGCCTGTTGTATATTTTGACTTCGCCTGTTCGGCCAAAAATGCATATGTTTTAAAACCTATCGACAAAACATCAAACATTTACATTGTAATCTAACTTAGTTAACTAACACTTTTTGTATGGTTTTCCCTTTTTCAAATAAATGGCTCTAATTTAAATGAATCTGTCTTAGTGTTATTACAGTTGAAGTTTAGACATGGCACACTGTTAAGGGCCAAAGAATGTGTATATATTGGCAAAAATTAAAAACCAAAATGTGAAATAACCAGTGCATTTCATTGCAATCGGGTTGTCACGATTGCGCTGTTCACAATGCTTGCAGTTAAAAGTGAATACGACTCTTACACTCATAGCCCATTGAGACATGCACAGCATAAATATGTAATTTAAATTATTAAACTGGATGTGGTAAATTTCCATAGACACTTATTTCGTGATTTTAATAAAGTAGAAAAGCCAAACAGTTGTCAATTTCCACTCTTTGAATATATGAACATATACGCATTCAACTCGAATGTATTTCATCAATACGCAATCAAATTTGCCAATTGTCTATCAATCAACAAAATCCATTAGCTAGACATTTTGTACTTGGATTGCTTTCAGGCCATATTTAAATTGGTTCGGTGCAAAAGTAGGAGCTTAACTAGCAAGAAACTGGCTCAGAAGTAGGAAGAGCAGAACAATGAGAGATATACTCAATGATAATTTTAATATGAACGCACTTTCGGATACACCAATTCCTTTTATGTGTGTTTATTCTTATAAAATCTCCTTATGTATGTATGTATTTATGTAAATGCATGTGTAAGTTAAGTAGTGTCAATCTTACTTCATATATGGAATATAATTAAGCTGAATAATGTCAATTTTGTTTTATATAGGAAGTAAAATTCGACACCCTAGTTTCAAAATTGTTTACTTGAACTAGGTCAGGTGGTCAGCAAAGGCAAAGATCAGCGACCTTAAGTCAGTAAACTCTTGCGACCAGCTGTGGTGTGACGAAACGTGACACCACATTCAGCAAAAGAGTGGCGTAACATAGCCGGCAAAACACAGCACATTTGCGTGGCCGCTATGAATGAGAATGCAATTGTCAGCATTCTTATCGTATAAAAGTTTGTCATATTATAGTCTTTAAGTCAGTCTAAAATAGCCTTTGAATAAACCAGATGTACCATTAACCCATCAATTCGAAGTGTCTTCCTTTTAGTTCTCACAAGTAACAAACAGTGCTAAACACACTTAATATCAAACCAACTGCATTTATAAATGCAATATCAAACCAACAAAGCTTCATAGAAGTTATAAACAAATAAGTAAAATAAACTTATTAATTGGCGCCCAACTAGTGGTAATCCGACGAAACCATAGTCAGTACCCACGCAGCTTCACCAGGAAGCTCTTATTAAGGACTCAAAAATCTGCAGTTGCCTCCGTTAACACAGGACGCAAAAGGAGCAGCGAGTCCAGCCTCATCTTCGCAACGACGCTAAGAAGGGATCATCGTCAGGAAAGAAAGGGGCCACCACACTTAGCTCAAAATACAAAAAGCATGTAAGTGGACTTTTCTGACAAACAATTTTTCAAGTCACAAAATTACTAAAGAGTGAGCGAGTATACCGTTTTGCAACGGTTCATAGTATTCACAACAAAAAATCTCCGTCTCGTGTGAGGGACTCCGTGAGAATCAGATTCGAATTAAAAATACATTTTTTTCTGGTCGACTTGGTTATTTATTTTTTTTGTAATATCTCGCATTTAAACCCTTTTTTGGTGACAAAGGCCCATGAGTAAACCGTTCCTTCAGTATAGAACTCCGCGACCACATATTAGTGATTCAGAGTCGGACTGTGACGAACACTTTGAAACTCCAGACCACGCCCCTAAAGCTCCCCTTACGGTTAGGAAAATGGACGCTAGAGAGGTAAGGGCCATGATACAGGTAGCTATCAGCCAAGCCTTAGCTGAGCAGGCAGCTAAGAATGCACAGGAAAAAGCTGAGTTCAGTTTCTGAACAAGTGGCGGTAGCGAGTATTGTCGCCCCAAAGCGAGCAGTCGTTCGCACCTGTAGAGACGAATGGCGGCGTCAGTTGTGACGAGCCGCTGAGCGTAATGAAATCCCTGTCAGATTTTTCAGGGATACGTGAGTCATACGCCTCATGGAGGCATGCGGCCTTAACCGCTTATCAGGTTTTCAAACCACACACGCGCCACTTCCAGGCAGTTGCCATCATGAGGAACAAGGTAAAGGGTCCTGCCGATGCCATGTTAACCTCATACCAAACCCCGCTGAACGTCCATGCAATAATTAGCCGCCTCGACTCTAAGTTTAGCGACAAACGGTCTATGAGGGCAATCGAGAGGGAGTTAGATGCCGTAAAACAGGGTAGCCGACAAGTGTTCGAGTACTACGACGAGGTGGGGAAAGTACTCACTCTGTTGACGGAAAGGGTCAATATGGCCTATGAGCCGGCGGTAGCGGAGGCACTTTGCGAAAAACCGCAAAGACACGTTGGAGGCTTTCGTATCAGGGCTTAGGCATAGCATAACGGATGTAGTCTTTGCAGCAAGACCCTGGGACTTACCCACGGCACCGGCTCTTGCACAGGACTTAGAGTCGAACCATGCGAAAAAGGCGATCGACCGAGAAAGCCAGGAACCCCTTATTTTTATAACCAGCATAGCAATAAGCAAAACAGGGTTTTTGAAGTGGGCGAAAATGTCTAAGTAAAATCTAGCCGGAGGCTAGGAAATAGGCTCACCCCTCCACACTGACATGAGACACCGCTGACTAGAAACATAGAAATATAGTTGCAAAACTTAATGCTCGTCATCACACTCGCACGGACTTGAAATCTGTTTGGATAGAAGAGCCCACCAGTACCCCTACAGGGGGCCTTAAGTCCGTGTCGTCCGTGAAAGTGCTCCAAACTAAAAATATGCTGCATTGTATTATTAAGTTTCCTAAGATAAAATCCCCCTGCAAGGAAATTATTATCTTCCCCGAAGTTCAGAGTAAGGTACCAGGGATGGTTAAATCCCCGCTGTTAAACATCACCGCCAGCCAGGACATCCTCAGTTGAACATACGCAACTTGGAGGCAATCCGGGAAGTTGAAGACCAACTCGGCACAGATCGCATGCACCGCATCGTGCTCATAATTTTTGAAGTACTTAGTGCACTCATTGGCTCCAGCACCGTCAAATGGAGATGCATCAGAGAAAGAAGAAACACAGTTTCAAAATTGTTTACTTGAACTAGGTCAGGTAGTTAGCAAAAGCAAAGATAAGCGACCTAAAGTCAGTAAACTCTTGCGACCAGCTGAGGTGACGAAACGTGACACCACATTCAGCAAAAGAGTGGCGTAACATAGCCGGGCAAAAACAGCACATTTGCGTGGCCGCTATGAATGAGAATGCAATTGTCAGCATTCTTATCGTATAACAGTTTGTCATATTATAGTCTTTAAGTCAGTCTAAAATAGCCTTTGAATAAACCAGGTGTACCATCAATTCGAAGTGTCTTCCTTTTAGTTCTCACAAGTAACAAAGAGTGCTAAACACACTTAATATCAAACCAACTGCATTTATAAATGCAATATCAAACCAACAAAGCTTCATAGAAGTTATAAACAAATAAGTACAATAAACTTATTAATTTGTACATACAGTGGTCACAGTGTATTTGGGACAGTGTTGACCAAAATTTTTAAATGCCTGCCATAAGCTAATTATTTTTCAAAAAATTCAAGAGCTTGGTATTAACCACCAGGCCTTTGGTGATATGACCGCAAAAAACTGAGGTTTCCCCACTTGCTAGGTCGCGTAAAGTAGAAAAGTACCCTAGTTTTCGGTCACATTATAATGAGGATAGTTTTTTTATAGACACCTGTGTGCTATAAAACACAGATTTTGCCATAGATCCTCTTTTTTACGTAAGTTTTAACATTTTTAATATAAATTGCCCTTCGTAGTCAGCTTAGATTTTATCTGCATCTGGAATGCAACAAGCCAACAAAGATATTTGGCCAACGATGGAAACTTATCCTGAAACAATCACATCACCAAATAACTTCGCGCACGAAAATCAGATGGAGGACGAGGACAGAATGGCACCAGATGAAGAGCGAAAGATCAGGATAAATAAAACAAATCTTAAGCTATCGACCCCAAAACTGACTCAACGGATGCAGGAAAGAAATGCAAGAAATGAGAAAGAAGTGTATTGTGGAAATTATGCGCTAGGTTCTACGGAACCATGACTTCAATACCCGAGTACCTCGTATAAAGCCCTTTACAAGCGCTTCAAATAAATTTACTAGGATAACGTTCACCAATATTAATTTTGACAAGGATTTGGATTCCTGGCACACAATCAATTTTGCAGGTGAGTCCCAATTCAATATTTATGACTCGGACGGTCGAAATTATGTGTGACGACAGTCAAATACTGAGCTGAATTTAAAAGTCAAGTACGGCGGAGGAATTGTAATGGTATGGTCATGTATCTCGTCAGCTGGTGGTAACTTAGTGTTTATTGAGACTAAAATAGTAAAAAAAGTAAATAATATGGACCTCAATATACTAAAGGAAAATGTACACCATACTGACTGGATTCTTTTTTAAGACATAAAAAAATCATTGCTTAAATTTAAAATTTTTTTTATCATCTTTATTGACTTGTCTAAAAAATATCAGAAACAAAGTAGTTGAGGCAGGTCAATAAATGCTGATGTAATTGTCCCTCACACATTTAAACGTTTGCTAGCCCAGCTCAAAAAAAAAACAAGCGCACACGCATGCAAATACTAATAAATTTGTACCGTTAGTTGCTTACCGCGCGCGCCCCCCCTGTTCTACAGTAGTCGGGCCGCTGAAAGCAACCAACAACTGAAACAAAATCGGCAGCATATGCATACCCCGCAAGCGCACCCCCTCTCTCATCCAGAAGCTCGGCCGAGGACACACTCATGCATACATGCACGCTCGCATACCCACGCATACATACTAGAAGGCTAGATACAGAGACTCGAGTCGGTTCTGTTCTGTCAGCCTTCCTTTAGCATTGCCAGCAACGGAATGACTTTCATTTTCTGCGCGGCATACTCGGAAAGCGTAATGAGCTCTGAAAACCGCTCTCGTGCTCTCTTTTCTATGGGATGATGAGAAATCGAACATGTTTGAGACCTCTATTTCGAATATTTGCTTAGTGGTTTTATGCAGTTGTTTTTTGTCTTTTGTAGCGTCAATAGCATTAGCACAATTTACCTAAAAGTTGATTATATTTGGTTATATTATTAACACTTTACTGGCCAGCGGGCCAATGTTACAAGTTTGCATTTAAGGATCATTAGCATAACTAAAATTTTTTTAGGTGAGCCTCTATAGTTTTTGTTCCCACTCGTTTTTACTGTCTTGTTAAACTGTATACAAGTTGAATTCCACCCATAAATTAGTTGTACAATTCTGTAATTTTCCTACTCAGTGACTTGTTTTGCTTTGGCAAATTTTTCTGTTACATTCGACTTGAAATATCGAATAAATTATATTGAATCACCAAATTATCGCTCTATTATAAGTAAAATCTGTGTACGTGTTAATTGTTCACAAAGAAGTATCTGCTGGAGGCTGGATTTTTAAAAATTCTCAACGCCTTTACGTCTTCCCTCGACGTGCTTATCGTACAGACCAATAAAAGCATCAAGGGAAATAAGCCTCGTCCTTGAACGTGGTCACTATCGCGAAATTGACAGTTCCGCAAGCAAGAGCAAATGGTCTTAGTTTTTTCATGCCCTTTGATTAGACAATATCCTTAACCCTTAACTTTACACACACAAGCTTACCTCCAGTACTGTACCAATAGTTGCAAATTTAACATCAATATTTTATATTTCCGGTGTTTCTCAACCGTTTTTGGAAATTGTCACAACTTTTCATTATTATTTTAAGAATTTTTTAACATTGTCCTTAACAATTTGTCATCAAAAATGTTTAGATTTCGAAATAGAAGAAACAAACAGAAATGGCCACACCTTTGAAAAAAAAAAAAAAACAAACTGAAAATGTGTAGTGGTACACAATCGACAATGAACTGCTTTGATTCCAGTATAAAACAAGTAAGAAGAATCTCGTCAAGTAAGCTCGACTAGAAGACACCCCTAACCCTTGACCAGACAGACAAACAGACGTTCGCGCTGGTAGACATACGCATACATACGTGTACTATTGTACCAATGCTTTTTGTTTTCATATCTCCCTGTGTTTTTCAACCGATTTTAATACAAAATTTCACAGATTTTCATTATTTTGATAATGTTTTCAATTCCCGTTTTCAAATTTTTGAAAGTAGCAACTTTGTTTAAAATTTCCGATGACATTTTTGGTTTACGATATACACATGGAATCGATAACAAATAAATCTTTCAATTCAAAATTTAGAATATGGGGATTGAAACTATTAACAAAATAATGAACATAAGTCAAATATTTATTAAAATCGGTTAAGAAACACCGGAGATATGTAACCATCAAGCATTGGTACAATACAGCACGGACATATGTATATGTCCTCAGCCCGATTGTCTATCCGTTTGTATGGTCAATGGTTAAGGGTATCTTCTAGTCGAGCTTACTCGACTAGAGCCTTCTTACTTGTGTATGTATGCACCTTTGCGCCAGTGATCTGGTAACTCGTAGACGCATGTATGTGTGCGTCTGTGTGCGGCTCGCCTTCAGTGGTCCGCATCTTGTGGGTAAGGGAGCGCAGCAACAGAGGCAATTCACAAGAGCGTATGTATACCGACATATACCAGACCTATGTATATGCGTATGTATGTATATATGTATGCACATATTTCTGTCAGCATTTGTTTCAGTTTTCTAGTCGTGAAATGGGTAAAAAAAAGGTATAATGGTTTTGTGCAAAAGTATGTAACAGGCAGTAGGAAGCTTCTCCGACCCCATAAAGTATATATATTCTTGATCAGCATCAACAGCCGAATCGATTTAGCCATGTCCGTCTGTCTGTCCGTCCGTATGTATGAACGCGTTGATCTCAGAAACTACAAAAGCTAGAGATCTGATTTTTGTTATGAGCTCTCCTAATCCCTAGGCATAGCAAGTTTGTTTCAAATTTTCGATAACTTTTCCAGCTTACGATATACACATGGAATCAATAACAACAAAATCTTGAATTTCAAAAACTCGAAAAGGATGATTAAAACCTTAAGCAAAATAATGTCCATCTGTATAATTCTTATTAAAATTGGTTAAGAAACACCGGGTATATGAAACCATCAAGCATTGGTACAGAAGTACGCAGCCATATATGTATGTCTGTTAGCCCCACCGTCTGTCTGTATGGTCAAGGGTTAAGGGTGTTTTCTAGTCGAGCTTGCATATATGTATACACATTAAAAAGTGCGCCTATAACTTGTCTGGATATACATTGACCTGCCTCAACTCAAAGACAATCCAACTACTCTAGACTGGACAAATCGCTCTTGAGTTTTTTTGCAACGAAAAATAGATGCAGGCGCGATCCCCGAAAATTGAGCAATTGTGTTAGCGTGCCTTCGTGCCTACTAGCCGAGCGATGGTAAGCTGACAAGCGCCCATATAAAATCGTATACGGGCAAAATCAGCAGATACAGAAAATGTATTTGCGTGATGTTGTGCCTAGCCTAGCCATGTGTACAATATTGGGCGACGTAGCTTGGGTAAAGCGAAGGAAATCAAATCACCTCAATAAGAATAGAGCTCGACTAGAGATACCCGAAGCCATAAACATAATGCATGAAGACATGGCCAACTTGACTTGTCTATTGATGCTGATTAAGAATACATATACTTTATGGGGTTTGAAATTCTTTATTTTGTCTTTAACATACATTTCCGCAAACCAATATACCCAACACACGTATAGTAAACAGAATATGGTTTGGTTTCGATGCAGTAGTGACAAAGCAAATGCTGAAAGAAGCGAAACGAGACAAACATAGAACCGCTGCACACTTTTAATGCCCTATATCCCATTATGAAGTTATAGAAAGTGAAATAAGTTATGTATAAATTGAATACATATTTTAATTCTTTTAGTGTTAGTTATAGATTTTGAAATAAGTTACATATAAAGTGCATAATTAACTATGCATATACATTTGCATATTGATAAAATAATAGTTAGTTTAAATTAAGGAAATCAAATTGAAATGTTCTCGCATTTTGTTAGTTAATTGTGCAAAATTTGCATAAGAACAAACTACCCTTCCATAATAGGCACTTGCAAGCAGATTGAAGCAAAAGTTAAAAATTGCCAAAATGTTATTATGCTACAACAACAAGAGAAATTAAGAACGGCAACAGAACATTGCCTACACTTGTGTCTCCCATTACACGAAAAGAAGGAAACAACACACTGATCACAAGCAAACGCAACGTACGCAACGAATGCAATGAGTGAGACCGAAGCTCAGCTAAATCAAAAGCAATGGTGAAGTCTTCTATTTCTGAAAAAAAAAACTCAAGAGCGATTTGTCTAGTCTAGAGTAGTTGGGTTGTCTTTGCTTTGCTCAACTACATCTACATACTCTCTTCACTTTTAAATCTATAACATAGCAAACAATTTTGTCAACGCAAACTGCCATACAGATGTGTAAAGAAGCACATGAACTGCGAAAGAGAATTCAAAGTGCAATTTCGTCGTAATCAATATTGCTTGTATGCGTTCATGTAGAATTTCTTGTTCCATAATCAACTACTCCGGTCAATTACGAATATTCTTCTCCCTTTTTTGGCCATTTCATGGGTTAAGGGTATAAAAAGGGTTGGTTGCCTTAACTCTTAGAGATCAAGTGGCTGCTAAGACTGCGGCAGAATGACTTGCATTTTTTTTAGTTTTTTGGCGTCATTCACCATACAAAGCCAAAAGATCGCCACGTGGTAGATTAGGGTAATTTCCACTTTGACACATCTAGGTATAGTAGGTAGGTGCTTTAGGTCAACACAACTTTAATATCCATCAGCAGCTTTGCACCTCTAAGCCAACCAAGTCAGAACTTCTGCTCAATTTACCATTTATCGCATTGAGAAGTGTACAGAATATTCTTATCAGCTGAGACAATATCATGGCCACTTGTTGGTAAGCTCTTGGAACTAGGGATGTGGGGACACGTTCTAATGTATATTAGGGTGCTGAGTTCGAATATAAATTCCAGTTGTTAAAATGCTCCAGTTTTTCTCAACAAACTAAAAAGATTCCTATCCAATCTAATCGACTGGATTTGGTTTTGATTTAAATTCAGCGGTGCGTAATACATAAATATCAGCTTTCACTTCAAAGTTCAAAAGCTGACCAAACTTTGTAAGCTAGTGTAATTAGTATAAGCAAAATAAACTTATGTTGGAGTGGTTCTGGCACTTTGAACTTTATCATTTCAAACGTACAGCTTCTACCTATTGTCATCATAAACATCATTATCATTGTCATCCTGCTTAGTTGGCAGTCACATTCCTTAGTATCCAATGCTATATTATGTTGGCCTGAGCTGCCTGCGACAATTGTTCATCTGGAAGCAATCAAAAATGTTGATAATATAATTTCCAATTCCATTTATATTCTTGAGGAGAATTTCGGGATCTACTGGTACTAATAATATTATCAACTGCACCGTCCACGACGTCATCTTTATTGCTGTTGTTGTTGTAGCATCCCTAATGCTCGCTATTGAACCTGTCCTGCGGCACATTTGCTCTCGCTTCCTGGCATCACTAGCGATTTCCCCATTTGTTAGCAATAGAAATTCACCACACATTTTTGAGTTTGTTTGGTTGGCTTCACTTTGGCCGTACTTTCAGCTTGTGCATGGAGTTTGAGGCTTTTGGTCTAATGGTTGCCCAGCGGGCACATTTTGCATATTTCTGTCCCATTCATCGATTCGACTTGTCATTCTCCTCCCGTTTTTGTAGCTATTGTTTCATTTATTTACACATGTAATCGATAACAAAAAATTCTTGAATTTAAAAAAACTGAAAATGAGGAAGAAAAATAATAGAAAAATAATGAACTTCTGTAAAAATTTCATTAAAATCGGTTAAGAAACACCGGAGATATGAAGCCATCAAGCATTGGTTCAGTAGTACATGTACATATGAGTATGTCTGTCAGCCCGACCGTTTGTCCGTCTGTATGATCAAGGGTTAAGGGTATCTTCTAGTCGAGCGTACTCGACTAGAGCCTTCTTACTTGTTTGTAATAGCAGTAGTAAGCTAAACAAGGCAAAATGTAGCAGTCGGTCGAAATCTCTGCACTAGGTCGGTTGGGCTGACCCTGGAATTGACAATAAGGAACACCGAATGGTCGGGTAGATTTTGGCATAGTCATTGCAATGTGTTTTATAATCTTGTCATAAAATGTGTAACGCAAAGAACGAAGCATATCCAAAAAAGTACATATATTCCTGATCAGCATCGCAAGTTAAAATGGCATAGACAAGTTCGTCTGTCCGTCTGTTCGTATGTTTCTATGAAACTAGTCTCTTAGTTTTTGAACTATCGAATTGAATCCTTTCCCAATGTATTCTTTTTGTTGCAGCTAGTTCATTTGTCAAAATTATATCAGCCCACTAAATCGTTTACAAGATGTTACTATGAAAACACAACTCCTAGGTTTTCTTTCAAGTGTATATCATATTCAGCAAGCCGAAGATGGCTTCCTTACTTAATTTAATTTTTATAAATTTAATAAAAGTGGGCCTATTTTTAACAAATTTCCTAGAGAAGGATTTTGGTGCTTGTTATAGTTGTTATTGTCGGAGTTTAAATCGCAATTGAAGGCTGCGCATTAATTTTAATAAAAGTCTGCAATGGATGACAGTGCAAAAAGAAGTGTGTAACTACAAACTAACAGAGAGAGAGAGAGAGAATTCATTGCTCTCGAACGGTGTTGCCAGATCTATAATATTATCGCTTGCATTATATCGAATATAATGCAAATTAATATTTCACCACTTTTGCTTAAGCTTAATATTATTCAATTAATCCAAGTGATTTTACAAAGCCACAATGCTTTTGCTTAATTAAGCTCTTTTTCCAAATGTCGGCAACATTTTTATCTGTAGATACATATTCCAAATTAATTTCATTTCATTTCATTCAACTTTTTTCTTATAAAATGAAAATTTAAATCAATATGCTTAGTGCGCCTATGGTGGATAGGATTTTTCGCAATCTGATGCGAACTCGTGTTGTCGCCGTAAACAGTTATCGGTCCGGGAATCTTCCATCCGATATCGTTTAGCAGTTTTCGAATATATACACCTTCTCTAGCTGCCGTTGATAAAGATACATTGACATACTGCGCTTCCGTTCTGCTCAGTGCGACGACACTCTGCTTTGCCGAAGTCCACGAAAAAACACTTCCAGCCAGCAAGAAATCGTATCCAGAATATCCTTTCTATCCTGTTTGTCGTTTGCCCAATCTCCATCTGCAAACCCTTTTGGGGGCTCCCCACTCTTTCGGTACTTGAAGCTTGGATTTATAGTACCAGAGAAAAAGCGCAGCACATGATTTGCTGCTGTTTCATGCTCCGTGTGAGCATCTGTGTTCCTTTGTGACAATTTGCAAATGGCGTGCAAAATGTTCAGACGGCTTAATACTGCTAAGTACATAAGAGAACCAATTAACGATTGGTAATATCAGCGATGAGCTATAACGTAGATGTGCCAAATCGCAAATTTCCCTAATCCACCGCCAGGCGATCTTTCAGTTTTTTTTTGGTGAATTAGGCGTCAATTCACCAGAGGTATTTATATTGCTGCCTTCGCCATACTGAAAAGTAGCAATAATCACCGACAAAATGTTAAATATTTTTCTTCAGCATCTTATATATATTTAAGATAGGTAACAATTAGACAAATATTATTCAAAATATGATTATAATTCATTATGCGCTTTAAATAAATAATTTAATAATTTATTTAATATATGATTATAATGTATAATATATGAATTAATATGAATATATATAGATAGATATAGGTATAAAAAATTGTTTGAGTCGGCGAAAGGCCGGACTCGCACCGAGTGAACTAAAACGCACACAAGAATTTTATTTGAGAGACGACGAGCGCCTTGCTTTATTCATTGGCAATTTTAGACTAAAAACTAAAGTACAAATATGATTGCTAGGAAGCTTTAGAGAGAAGAAACGCTAAGCCTGATAGACATGAAATATACGATCGAACATGCATTGTTGTAACTAATCTTATTTTACATATAAGAAATCAAATAGATATTAGTTAACTTGTATACATACATGCACTTGTATACACACATATTCATATGCAGCGATTGGGGTGAGAAATAAAAAATCTTATCGAAGCCCAGCAAACAGAAATCTGAAAAAAATGCTGACATACATGTGTACATATATATATGCATACGCATATACATACATCTAGTGATATTTGCTGCTGTTCAGCCTGGCGAAGGCATGCGCCAGGCCCAAGCAGCATGTGTGTATTACGTCTGGTGATTATTGCTACTTTTCAGTAAGGCGAAGGCAGCAATATAAATACCTCTGGTGAATTGACGCCTAATTCACCAAAAAAAACTGAAAGATCGCCTGGCGGTGGATTATAGCTCATCGCTGGTAATATGTAATATTTACCCTGACACACTTGGCACTTTGGCAACCACTTTCAAAACCCGGATCTAAGGGGGTTCCGACAGCTCGACATGACTGCAATCCAAAGTTATCCAAAAGGGTCTTGATGTATAGTTAGTTTGATTGCGCCTGTTTTGCCCTTCCTCTTGATCTTCATCCCAAGGAAAAAGCTGAGGTGCCCGCCGTCGTGCATCTCAAATACGACTGCGATTCTTTCGTTGATCGCGTTGATATCCTTTTCGCTTGGACATATGATTATCAAATCGTACACATAAACCGCAATATAGCTGAAGCCTGCTTCCTGCTGCTTCACTTACAAACACGCCTCGTGTTTGCTCCTTTTGAAGCCAATGACATGTACCTCGTTGAGTGTATTATTCCACACACGACCAGACTGCTTCAGCCCGTAAATCGCCTTTTGCAGCTTAAGAATCTTCATTGGATTGTTTTTGTCCACAAAGTTTTGGGGATTCCTCATGTATACATCTTCATGAAGCCTTCTGTTTAGATATGCATTTGAAATATTCACTTGATGCATGTACAGTTCTTTTTCCACTGCTATTGCAAACAGCATCCGGATCGTCTCATATCTGATGACTGGAGAGTGTTTCCCAGTAGTTCACGCCAAACTGCTGCCCACAGTCCTGAGCAACGAGTCGCGATTTGAGATCTGCTAATAACTAAGACTGATTATTAACCAAAGCGTTATACTCACATTGTATGGACATCTGCCAGTCCGATGCGTGTTGGCCATTCAGCGCCTCTACCACAGGATTGAGGCGTCTCAACATTTTCCACGATTAGATTGCTGAGTACCTGGTACATTTTTCTAGGTCGACCAGCTTGACCTGTGCGGATGATTTTGGGACGACCTTGCCCACGTCTTGGCTGGACGTCATCATCCACATGTAGATCACTGACGCTAGGCTGGGTGTCATCCTCCTCTTCTAGATCACAAGCGCTGATATACAAGCCCCACAGATATTCTGGTAAATTCGGATGGATTAACATACTTTTGACCATGGCCAAGGTCAGTCGAGTGGGTCGACCATTGAGGACCAAGAAGATGGGCCGGTATACCTGCTGTTAAAGAAGAGGAGCCCGGCACACGGGTTGCTATTCGGGCACGCAACCTACGGCACGCAAAGTGTTTCCCCTCTCCAGCATTTCCCATAAAAAAACAAGTAAGAAGACTCTAGTCGAGTAAGCTTGACTAGAAGATACCCTTAACCCTTGACCATACAGATGGTCGGGCTAATAGAAATACACATATGGCTGTGTAGTTCTGTACAATACTTGATGGTTTCATATCTCCGGTGTTTCTCAACCGATTTTAATGAAGTTTTACAGAAGTTCATTATTTTGCTTATAGTTTCAATCCTCATTTTCAGTTTGTTGAAATTAAAGATTTTTTTGTTATCGATTACATGTGTATATCGGAAACGAAAAAAGCTATCGATAATTTGAAACAGTTGTGTCGATTGATGGACCGGGTGATATCACAACGTCTGCGGAATGGCGTGTTCGTCTATTTGGATGACCTGCTGATCATCGCCCTCACCTTTGAGGAGCATGTGCAGCTGTTGAAGGAGGCCAATCTGACTATCGGCTTGCAGAAATCGAAGTTGTGCTTCAAATTTCTGAGGTATTTAGGGTACATTGTTGGTGACGGAGCTCTACTAACGGATCCGAGCAAGGTGGAGGCAATAGTTCAGATTCCCGTCCCCAGAACCACTAACCAACTAAGGAGATTTTTGGGAACTGCAGGTTGGTACAGGCGATTCATCCGAGATTTCTCGAGCCTTTCTGCGCCGCTAACTGATTACCTAAAAATCGGCAAGAAGTTTGAAATGTCGATTGAAACAGTCGAGGCATTCCATAAGTTGAAGAAGGCACTTACCTGTGCGCCGGTCCTAGTGCACCCAGATTTTTGCCGGCCCTATTTTATCCAGTGCGACGCAAGCCACCTGGGGATTGGTGCAGTTCTCTTTCAGCGTGACGACGAGGGTGCAGATCGACCCATTGCGTTCTTTTCAGCGAAGCTGCGTGGAGCCAAGTTAAGTTATAGCGTAACGGAGAAGGAGTGCCTCGCAGCGGTGAAGACGATAGAGCGATTTGGGCCTTACGTGGAGCTAAAGCCGTTCACGGTCATTACGGACCATTCGAGCTTGCAGTGGCTAATGTCACTCAAAGACCTAAGTGGAAGACTGGCGAGATGGTCCCTAGCGCTACAGAAGTTTGATTTTCAAATCGAACACCGTAAAGGGAAGGAGAACGTGGTAGCCGATATGCTCTCTCGACCGTGTGAGGTAGAAGAGCTTACCTTGTTCGAGTTCGAGACGATAGCCCTTGAGGGCGAAAAGTGCCAGAGTCGGTTGGCGTTGGTGCGCGCAGAAAGGGAGCGTTTTCCCGATCTCCGGATTGAGGACGGCCTACTTTTCAAGAGGTTCCAGTTCGCGCGGGACGATAGCGTAGAGTTCCTTTGGAAGCTATGGATCCCGGAATCTCTAACTAGCACACTAGTTCACCAGGCACACGACGGTGTTAAGGGGTGCACGGAAGCATAGCCCGAACATTTGGCAAGGCGGCGCCAATTCTACTTCTGGCCGAGGATGGCACGAGCGCATGTACTCGGGTGCGAAGTCTGCAAAGAAACCAAACACAGCACGCAGATTACAAGGCCGAGGATGGGCAAGGAGATGGTGACGGAGCGGCCGATGCAAAAGCTATAATTCAATTTCTTGGGCAGGTACCCACGTTTTCGCCAGGGCAACGCCTACATTCTAGAGCGATGCTAGAACACTACGGGGTAAAGCACTGTCGCACCGGGAACTATGCCCCACAAGCGAACGCGTCCGAACGTGTTAACCAGTCGGTGTTGGCAGCAATACGAGTGCATATTGGCGCCGACCAGACGGTGTGGGACGAGGCGTTGCCCGAAATCGCGATGGCGCAGAGAAGTGCAGTGCACTCCGCGACCGGAACCTCTCCGTATTTCGCATTGTTCGGACAGCACATGATGAGTCACGGCAACGAGTATAGCCTAGCCAAGAGGCTTGGCGATGTTAGCGACTCGACCATCAAGTCCTTAGAGAGGTCAGCGAAGCAGCAAATATACCGTGCTCGCATCCGTTCAATACACGGCAGGGCAGGAAGTGTATAAGCGTAATTTCGTGTTGAGTGACTTCGCGAAGAACCTCAACGCGAAGTTCTGCCGCCGTTACACCAAGTGCCGGGTGGTGAGGCCAGTAGGACGTTGTTTATATGAGCTGGAGACACTTCAGGGAAATCCGATCGGGGTGTTCCACGCTAAGGATCTCAAACAGTAACCCCCGAGCGTTGGATCTGTGCCCGGCTACCTCAGATGGTAGTACATGAGACTCTTAATCTCAGGGCGTGGGCGGTGGCCTGCGTTGGGCAGCTTGGCGAGCAGACGCCTTCTTTTAGCACTCCTGTTCACAGCGCACACGAGCGAACCGGAGTGTGGTGTTATGGTCGGCGATGGGCTATCGATGATTGGGAATGTCGAACGAGGGTTGGAGAGTCGTTTAGGCGAAGGTATGCGATTGATGTCGAGGTTTTGGGGTAATGAAAAAAAGGTGAAAGATGAGGAGAGGATGAGATAGCTAATTTTCGGTGACCATGTGATCGAGTACCGGATAGTTTTTCTGCTCGCCTTAATCAATAAATTGTACGCGGATTTGATAAGAAATTAAAATAAGAAAACAAGACAAACAGTGGAAAAAATTAGTGCAAGTGCAGCGAGAGGATTTGCACGGAACACTGACCGAATTAGCCAGTTCAGGCAGCAGTTCCAGTGGCCAAGGCAGATGCAGGAGACCACCGGACAAGGATCAACCAACCCGTCAAGGGGGTCTCAAGTTTGTGCCCGTAGAAAAAGAATTATTCATCAGCGCTTGCGCAACAGCCACCCAGCCGCCGTCACAGGCACAGAGGGCCAGAATTAGCCTTAGTTAATTTATTAATGTAGCGATTTATCCCCGCCCCTATTTATTTAATATCATTTAATTCATTTATTTGAACAATCTACGTTTATATATTGTGCGTTTATTAGTTCATGTTAATTTTTGTTTATTTATTTGTTTAAATACTTTATTCATTCTTATTTTTATTTATATAAAGTAAATTTAATTTAAGAAAACGATGTATAGTTTTAAATGAATAAATATAAGTATGTACTGTTTATATAACATGTGTGAGTAGATAGTTATGTGTGGGTGGGACGATTGTGTGTTGATGTCGGGGTAAGTTGTTGTTGATAGTATTGTAGTGTATAGGGGGTCGGCACTGAAATGCAAAAATACCGACCCATAGGTAGGGAGGGCGCATTGGGGGGTAAATGTTTCCACCTTTTTACCTTTGTATGTCCTATAGTTGACCGATTCTGTGAAGATTTACCAGTTACCCGTTTGTTTTTGTTTAGTTATTCGTACAAAAAAATATAAATTTTTGTTATAGTTCTAAAAGTTATTTTAAATTTTATTTTAATCTTCAATTTAATTAACATGTCCCACAGCTAGTGTTACCAGGTGGTAACGCTAGCTTGCGTGCAACGAAATAAAAGTTATTCATATGGCTACATATGGCACTACAGCATTGGTCAAAAGTGTAAAAAAAAAAATCACATATTAAACACATTTTAAGCAATATTAATGAAAAAATGTTCAAGGAGCTGGAACTTTTTGAAATAGAAAATGGACAAAACTCAACACTTTAAGTAAGTCTCAAAAATGTATTGTGAGCCCAGGTGAAATGCCATATTTAACACCTTGAAACCAAAACAAAACTAATAGGAATGCTTTAGTCGAGTAAGCTCGGCTAAAAGCTACCCTTAACCCTTGACCATACAGACGGACAGACGGTCGGGGTGATAGACATACACATTTATGTACTACTGAACCAATGTTTGATGGTTTCATATCTCCGGTGTTTCTCGACCGATTTTAATAAAAATTTCACAAATTTTCAGTATTTTGTTAATACTTTCAATTCCCCGTTTTCGATATTAAAGATTTTTTTGTCATCGATCGAATGTGTATATCGTAAACCTGAAAAGCTATCGAAAATTTGAATCAAACTTGCTATGCCTAGGGATTAGGAGAGCTCATATCCAAAGTCTGGAGTCTCTAGCTAAGCCTAAGTAGGAGAGGCTGTATGATTGTGATGGGATGCTAGAAAAATATCAACGAGTGAATGCTATCTTCTGCTTCTGCCTTTTTAAAATTTCATGGGTAAAGGGTGTTAAAATATATTTTATTATTACCGTAGGCCTACAGTCTTAAGTGCTTGGGACCCAGCTCTTTCATTCTGCCCTTATTCTCTATTTGATTTATACGGGCGAAGCGCCGAATGATGATGGCTTACACACTTGATGAGCTCAAAGCCATTTGAGCTATTTGATGCTGTGAAAATCCATGCTCGATTTGCCCATAGTAGTTGTTGGCTTGTTACGTGATATATAATTTATGAGCTTAAATATAAAAATATGTATTAATCATCGGTCATTGGAATTTTTAAAATTATTGTGTAATAAGTTTATGGTAGGCAATTTAAACTGTTGCTCGGAAGTATATAAAATTTTCCTGTATATCACATATATAAGCAGTTTAAATGTAAAGTTTTTAAACCTAGGATGAATAAATTAAAAATAAGTTTTTCACATCGAGGAGTATTGACTTTTCGACTTTTCAGGCCCCTAACTTTGTAGTGTAACAATTTGATTGATGAAATATTGTGCGAAAATTTAGCTACGGCTTATTTGACCGGTTGACGCTAATGTGGTGGATTTTATCGACACTCAAACTTTCCCTTTGCGCAAATCCCGCCAGATAATCAAAACTAATAATTTTATTTTGGCAGATTTTTATGAAATTTTTCCAAGTTATTTTTTTCCATATTTTCTTTACCATATTTTGTAAAATATGTTGTTGTACGTTAGATTAGGTTGGTGTAGACGATCTGAATTTTGATTGACATAATTAAAACTGTTACAAATACTCAGCCCGATGTTTTGGTCAGCAGTTTCTGAAAAAGAGGGTGAGCCTTTGTGAATGTTTTGCTCACTTAATGCCAACATCTAAGTACTATCGCCTTCAATACCAATGTCAGTGCACACGTTGTTTGCATTGTTGTTGATAATGCTGCTGCTTATTTTGTGGTTGTTGGTGTGTCAGTACCCCACAGATTACGCCGTAACTAAACGAATTGCCGTGTTGGTCCTTTGCCTGCTGTATGTAAACCACCTTACTACTTTTTGGGGTCATGTAGACTGTAGCATGCAATTCAATAATTGTCGGATAACCATTGTAACCATCTTTCTCGATTGCATGTATTGACTTGGTGTGAGCGAGGGAGTCAATAGCAGGCATCCGATGAGTCGAAGGAGGTATAGCGAGCGGGATCCCATAATACAGTAGCTCTTGCGGGATGGGGTGGGTTTTTGCTATTTCCTTGACTCTAGCGTACAAAAGTTTTAATTTAGGATCCCTCCGGACACTACAAGAAACAAGTACGCAAAATTTCGTCAAAAAAAAAATAATTTAACAACAACAGCTAGGCGAGCTGTGACTCATGGACCGATATGCTTAAAAAAACGGGTGACTTCTTTTATAAAACTGGTGGGGGCGGTGTCTGAGCTGGTGGTTGGCAACCGCTTTCTATACCCTACCCAACCATGGACTTATATAG
Organism: Scaptomyza parva; assembly: GCA_035044645.1. Taxonomy (NCBI): domain Eukaryota; kingdom Metazoa; phylum Arthropoda; class Insecta; order Diptera; family Drosophilidae; genus Scaptomyza; species Scaptomyza parva. Next base: position 795,060 of record JAWNNT010000062.1, read on the forward strand.
CGGGCTGTTGTTAAAGTCCCCAAGAAAAATGTGCGTTACTACCGTTTATGTTACCATGTCACCAGGACAAAATAACTTTAGCCGAGCATACTATAATCTATATATTAAAATATAACAAAGATAGGATTGAGTTTCATTACTTAATTTATTTAACAAATATGTAAATGGAAAATTAAAATATTATAACAATTTGTTTTGTTTGTTTTTTTTTTTTTTTTATACATTCATTGCTTAACTGATTTAATAATGATGCAAATGGAAAATTAAAATATGATTACCATTTCGGTTTTTGTTTTTTTGTGTTATTTTTTTTTTTTTCAATTTAAATTCAAGTTTACAAAAATTTTAATTCAAAAGCATTGAACATTTTTTTTTTGGTGTGTTTGATCACTAATAATATTACTACTATGTGGTATTTATTTCATTTAGTCAAGCTGAACTTTTAAGAGAGTGCGCTGCAAAAGCAATAAAAATTTACTTTTGATGATTTCCAACAGATCTAATGGAAACTTATAGTTCATTTTTCGTAACAGAACATATGCACAATTACAACAACACAAAGACAGTATAGTATATATATATATATATATAGGATATATACTGATGTCTAAAGCTTTGATTGGAAAATGTGTAAAACGAGTAAGAGAGCTTGCTGCTCCATAGCTTTTATGTACTTACACAGATATGGTGCTCCGACGATGAAAGGCCTTCCAGCGAGAGAGTCCATCGTTGCTTTTAATGTGTGTTTGTTTTTTTTTTTTTGTAAATTGTCTTGTGTTTTTTTTTTGTTTTGTTTTTTTTTTTTGTTTTTTTTTTGTTTTTTTTTTTGTTTTTTTTTGTTGTTAATTAATTTAATTACTTTACAACATTTCAATCAAATGAAAGGTGTGGTTTGAGTTGTATATAAATGTTTACCACTTGTGCATAGGTTCTCTTGATAAATGAAGGATAAATCGGAGAGGTAACATACGTAATAACATAATAATACATATATATGGGTGTCTTCACTGCGGGTCTCCCTAGGATTTGTTGCTTTCTCTGGACATCATGGAAAGAAGCTGCTCCCGGGCGTCGGTGGACGGTGCCAGGCCGTGCAAGGGCGAAGAGCAAAAATGTCGCTTGCTCTTGTAGGCACTGCGAGTAAGGGATGGGCTGCTCTGGACCAGATTATAGACGAGGTTTGGTCCAAAAAAATTACACGGCGTTACTGGGCCTGCGTTGACAAACGCGTGGTGATTTGGTGCGTCTCCAAGTTGGATCCACTTATAGGTCGTGTGGGGGTTCACTCAAGTTGGTGAATAAAATTGTCATTGTTGTTTGAATTTAATTTGGTTGGTTCCACACACAAGGGTATCGGGTTGTATCGATTGGATGGCGAATTAATTGTAAATGTTTTTTTTCAAATTTATTTTCACTCTTTTCGAAGTACAAGCTTGTGCATCGCGATCACGTGTTAAAATTCTTTCGGTAGTTCGCGACTCGGCAACCCGGCGTAACTTTTACAAGCCTTGACAAAAAAAAAACAGAAGAGAGCGCTGTCACCTAAGCATGCACTTTATATAGGCGTTTTTGAAAGCTCTTTTATTGGAGAGTATAAAGCTGGTCCGGCTTCGAAGCTCTGGAGCATTCTCTCTGCTGAATAAGAGAGCACAGCCGCGGAATTACGGTACCTGTGCTTTTTTATCGCAGGCGACAAAATTGTCAAGAAAGGTTGCGATAAAAATTGTAATCACAAGCTTCCTCAACAGCGAACGTTACACCATTCAATTGCATTATTTATTAATCGAACGCTGTTGACAATTTTGCACTGGATAAAACCATTAAAAAACAAGTGGGAACGCCCTTAATTCCATGTTTATATCGTAAACTTAAAAAGTTATCGAAAATTTTAAACAAACTTGTTTAGGGATTAGTGCAAATCTTTCACACCGATCTTAGTGGGATGTCACCAGCTATCTTCCTACTAAATTTGAACTCGACTTAAATGGTGCATATATTTCAGGAATGTAACCAATTAAATTGCTACCAAATTTAGTAAATAGCTACAAAACTATGGAAGATATGGGCAAACGCGTTTTTAAAAAGACGTAGCGGGCCAAGAGGTAGTCTGTAGAAACGTGGCATCCAAACTCTTTATACAGATTTGTGGATTTGGTCACTAGCTATCTTCCCACCAAATTTGGTGACTATAGCTTCAAAACTTTAATAGCGGTAGAAGATTCCGAGTTTACAAAGGGGCCTTTTGCTGGTGGTTAAAGAAAAAGGCAAGTTAAGTTTTTAAACTATCATTGCACGCAATTTGATGTTTTAGCCTAACAGCTATGGAGTATATAGGCGTTTCCGTTTTCAAATTGAATACTGACAGACATACACATGACTGAACCAATCTTGATGATTTAGCTTCAATCATTTATATCATATAATGTTCCTCAACCGATTTTAATAAAAATTTCACAAATGTTCTTCTTTTTGTGGTTAAAATTCATGTATTTCTATGCTTACTAACTGTTATCCGAGTTTAGACCCATTTCAGCAACATCATGATGTATAATGTATACCAACATAAGTAATATATTATATATAAAGCCGTCAATATGACCTGATGATTCTTTGCTCTAAATGTTCAGTGAAAAATCTAGTCTGCCTTTGTCCTATATCAGATTTTCGCGGACAACTTGTTAAATGATGTGGTACATAGTATGTAACAGGCGGAAGGAAGCATCTACGACCCTATACAATATTTATATTCTTGGTCGGCATCAACAGCCGTTTGTCGGTCTGTCTGATGAACGCGACGATCTCAGTAACTATATAAGCCACCGAGTCCAGACTTAGCTCAGAGGCCAGGAATTCGAAATCAATGACTCAAAATTTATAAATCCATTTTTCATAATAGAGGTACCAAATTTGGTATGAATAAAGATAACGAAACAAAACCCTGAATCAACATTTTGGAGGCACGCCAACCTTTTGCGCCCCCAGAGCCCGCATTTTGAAATTGAAAAAAAATTTACCCTCCAATGTGTAAACGAAAAAAAAGGTGCTGTTATGACATCCCTCAAAAAACGGCATCAAAATGGTTAGGCCACGTCCATTCTTTAGCCACCAGCCACCCCTCCTCTTTAAATAATCGGGTTCTCGTATGGCTTTGACAGATAGAGTCAGCAAATATATGAGAATATACTTCGTGACATCACCCAAAGATCTGCATGAAATATGAATGCCACGCCCATACCTCCCACAGTTTACAATCAGAAATTTCCCTATCTTTCACAGTTTTTCGACTACACACATAATGCAGATATTCCCCTAAGATCTGTATCAATAATTTAGCCATATATAGCCCATCTACTCCCCCTTTGAAAGTAGACACTAACGCTCGTTTTTATACTGGTATCAGAGTATTCCGCAGTCGGTTGTATCACTTGTCTTTATAGTAATTTTGTCGATTTGATTCAACGTAAACATCAATTTTGATTTATTGCGCCGGCGACGATATCGATAACAAATTCACTGGAGTGTAAATGTAGCATAGTTAACTTATTAATGCTTATTAGCGCCTTAAAACGCCTGTTATCACTCGCGTCTTTTATTTTTGTTTTTTAATTTCGGGGATGATGTCTGTATTGGGTAGGTGAACAGAATTTTATTTTCATTTTTATCACCGTGAGGATGACCTGGCAAATCAAAACACAAATATTTGTACTTGGATTTTATTTTTTTGGGCGTTGCTGCCACTGTATTTCATATGCGTGAATTTAATTTTATTTAATATTTTATTATCTTAATTATGCATTGCACCTACACGACCAAGTTTCAGTTCGCATTCGAAACCGCCCGAAAGCTTTACCCTTTTGTTGCCAGTTAGGGTTTGACCTTATGATGAAGAAATTATGGCCATAAATAAAGTAAACGAGTTAAATGTGGTTTTGCGTGTAGGCAGCCAACATCAACATGGACAGGCTTGAACTAAGAGCAAACCCCGTTTGCCGGCTTGTCTATTTTCATCTCTACTTCACAGTCTGTCTTTGGTCTAGCCATAATCTAATGTAATTTTCATATTATCCGATACAAACTTTTTAATTTGTACATATTGATGCTCCTGTCTTCGTGCACATTATTTTAAAATTTTCTAATTTGACCACAAGCGCAAAGTGGATATTAAAAAAAAAAAAAATAAAGAATATTAATAATCGTGAACGGTATTTTAAAACATTGGCAAGCTTACTCAAACCAAGTACGACTAATGTCTAACAATATTTGGTAAGTTAGATTTGTAAAACAAATCTCCATATGCAGTTGTAGTGTATTGTATGTTTTCATTGTATTTCACAATAATCCGTACTAATATTTCGGGTCGTTGTTCTGGTAAAACCGGAGAGTACGTCGGATTCCCAGCTTCTCGGCACCTTAAAATACATTTTCCTTTTGGATATTGGATATTATCCATTGTATTCACTAAAAACACCAAGTTCCCGGCTCTGGTTGACGGCTTACATACCCATACCATGACACTTTCTGCATCATGCTTGACTGTTGCATTTAATTGATTGGTACTCAGAATTGTATTGGAAAGTCGCCACACATAAAACAGTCCATCTAAGCTAGTGGTCGGGGAACCGGGGTAAATTACCCCAAATGGGGGTAATGGTAATGATTCAAAAGTATATATTTCAAATTTTATATTCAGCTGACCTTTTTTTTTTGCTCTTTACTGGGGTAAAGTCAACTTCCACAACAATATTTTGGGGTAATTTATTAAAAAGTATATATATTTCTAATTTTTTATTGTGGTGACCTTTTTTTTGTTTTTTTTTCCCCTTCAAAAGTAAAGTCATCTTACTTTAAAATTGTACATTTTTGTTCTCGGTTGACCTTTTTTTGGGTCAAGATTTGGGTAACGATTCAAAAGATTTCCCGACCACTGATCTAAGCTAATGCATTTATTTCTTATGAAGTACTCGGGTATTAAGGTCAAGGCTCCCCAGAATCCGGCGCACAGTGCTTTGTGCTGCTGATTTACCAAAAAAAAAAAAATTTTGTGCGGCTCGGTTAATAATAAAGATGCCTCAATTTCTACTCAAGTTCCATTAAAGAATTCAGCATTATAGTTAGCGGAATGATTCTCTCCCTATTTCTATCCAGTTTGTAAAAATTTAAACATGGCAACAGAGCAACTGAGGCGAAGTTAGAGTTTGTTGCTGTGTTTTGTCGCCTGAAAAAATTTCAAGTGATATCATCATTATCATTTTGTTCGTTTTCGAGTTGACTGCCGTTGTTGGTCAGTCCGACAGGAAAGCTGAGTTGGTTTGCAATAATTTCTTTTATTTTTGTGCACCTAGAAATTTTATGGACGACAACTTAAAGCATTGTCTATGCTTTGACAAATTAAAAATTAGAACTAAGGACTTGACTGCACCTAAGGTGATTATAAATTTTACATATTATAAATAAAAATATATGAGTTTTCGTAATTAATTTGTGTACAAAAACTTATGCAATTTAACACAATTAGTTTTAAATTCAATTGGGAAATATTTTAATATAACTTTTTAATATTTAACTTAAAAAGAAAAATGTTTAATTTTAAATAAAAAAGAAAAACGTGCATATTAAATTCTATAATTTCAATTTTAGGATTAAGTATGAAATGTTTTAAAAATATTTGAATTTTTCTTCTAACTTATAAAACAGATAAGAGGGTATAATGTGTTTTTATGCAAAACTATGTATCAGGTAACAGAAGGCATCTCCGAAAGCACTCCGATCAGCATAAACAACCAACTGTCTGTTCTTCCATCCGTCTATGTGTATGAATGCGTTTATCTCAGAAACAATAAGAGCTAAAGCCTTGAAATTAAATTGGATATAGTAAGTCCTTGACGGTACAAGAAAGAGTTAACCCAACATACCTTTAACCCCCGACATAAACTACAGGTCATGCCTGTACCACTGTACCAATGCTTGATGACTTAACTTTAATCTTTCATATTTTCATGATTCTCAACCGATTTTCATAAAAAGTCACAAATTTTCATTAATTTGTTAATGTTTTCAATGTTTAGTTATTTTTACCAATTTTTTTTTTATTATATTTGCCAAAGTATATGACTTTTTGTCGCAATTACTAAATACTTCAGTGTAAAATCGGTATAAAAGCGGTATTTATACAGAAAAAAACAATTTGTAAACAATAAAAACAAAACTGTAGAATATATAATTTTTTTTATAAATTGTAAATTGGCAAAACTTAAACTTTTTCTTTTACGGCATAGCTGCTTTTGTTTTTATCGAGAACAACAGATACTTATTTGGAATACTGATCGGAGGTAAATAGCAACAAAAATGAAAAAGTTTATTAGAAAAACCATCGGATATAAATTAAATTACTACTATGGTGAAATTAATTAGAAAAAACGAAAATCTTATTTGATTTTTACCGTCAAAATTAGCAATAATGAGATTCCTGAAATAATTACTCAGACGTTAATGAGCCGTTTTTTTTTTTTTTTTGTAGAAAATTTGCAACATTCCAGTAAGTTATTGATATTTATATTTTTGGAGGTTAAATTTTTTTACATTTCATAATGATTATACTATTATATTTCTTCATTTCTTTAATAAATCATAAATCATGCAGCAACAAATTAATCTTTTAACTTAGCGTTTTTTACAGTTTGCCAATTAAGGGTTTACACATTGATATTTTCACTTTAGAGATATATGGTCATACTGGTTGTTGTTTTTAATTTTATTTTTAGTTTAAGTTATTCAGGTAAACCTATTAAGCAAAACTTAAAAAACATAAACATTAACAAAGAAACATTAAAATATACTAACAAAGGTACAAAATTGAACTGCCTATAAAGTGTTTACACAATGTTAATCTTACTATCAGTTTTTAGTTTTAAGCTATAATTAATATCTTGTAAGTCCACCGTTGGCTTACATAACCGCTTCCAGTCGCATTTTCATCGATTTTATTAGATTTTAGACGTATTCCAATGGAATATTTTGCCATTCCTCCAAGATTATCGCCTTGAGATCATTCTTATTTTTCGGATGACGCTTGTCAGTACGTTTTTTTAGATAGGCCCACAGATTTTCAAGTGGGTTGAGGTCTGCGCTTTGGGCAGGTGAACCAAACACCTTTTTATTATTATTGGACGTAGATGTACTAACGATCAGTATATTCAAGTGGCCCAACGATACCAAGAACCGGCTTGTGAACGCGCGGACCCTAGCACAAAGCAACTCACCTCCCGCCCGTACGACCGAGCAAATAGAGCAAATAGAAATAGCACTATGTATTAAATGGGAAAGATCATTATATGTATCACATAAGATCCGAAAGGGGTTATGGATAGCATAGTTAGAGTAACAGGGTGGAAAAGCTAAAGGTACAAAATTTCTAGTATATCTAATGGGAACTGCAAAGTTAATTTGGTTGAATAATATTGAATAATCTATTTCACCACTTATTAAGTTATGGAGAAAGGTTATTGCTAGCATTGTTATACCGTTAGAAAGTGAAGGAAGATTTATTAGTAAAAGTCTACTGAGATAGGAAGGTAAGTTAATAGAATTATCCCAGTTAAGGCCCCAAAGAGCAAAAAGCAGGAATTGTTTTTGCACCGATTCCAATCTATCCTGATGATTCCTGTATTTGGGATACCATATACAAGATCCATATCGGTCACACAAGAGACACATACAAGGTTTTTGTTAGGTAGTGGTCGTCGTTCATTTATAAAGCAACCAGCACCGCACCATATTAGCACTAAGCAAATAATCGATAATTTCAAAAAGCCATGGTAGGTTTATATATTGACCACCAAAATGAATATTAAGCCGCAATGAAGTGGGGTTTTCCCACTCTCTCGGGTTTTGTAAAAAAGTACTCCAATCTCAGGTCACAACTTATTTTAAATTTTTAACTTATGGACATAGGTTTGAATAATTTGGGTTCAAATAGACTAATCCTTTGTAGTCAGTTTAGTTATATACACTTCAAAAGCAGATTTTTGCAGATCCGAATAGCTGAAATGGTAAATTTGGGGGCAATCTGTCAGTAACATTATTTTGCGCTTCATACGCGAAAATCGGATGGAGGACAAGGGCAGAATGGAAACAAACACGGCACATATATTTTTGATAATAAAACGTTAAAACGCATTAAATGGATTTAAAAGCTATATTATTTAACCAGTGAATCGAAAAAAATTTAAAACGTGGTTTTATATACCTTAAAGTATTTGTGTATGTTCTCGATTAAAATACTTACTGAATTCTTATATAGCAAAAGTATTTATTGCTCTTAATTTATAAAATTCTGAGAAATATTTAAAATAATAGGCAAATAAAACTTTAAGATTATGACTAATTCCAACTTTTAAGAATCCAAAAACAAATTGCATTGATGCCGGCAAAGGTCGGAGAATAATAATGGGAGCACTCGGACTGAAAAACCTTGCTCTAGTTCATGAGTTTTAAAAAAGTTTATATCAAACAGACAGACTTATGAATAAAAGTACACACAACATGACTTTTCAAGCTGACTGCAAGCTATATATCATAGGTACATAATTTAATTTGTGTGAATCATGACATCTAGACCACTGACTTACATAAAATGTATTTTTTATAAAAATTTGTTTTATCTTAATTGTCTGTTTACTGTAAACTAAATTATTGTAGTTGCCTTGTGACAACTGTTAATTGAAATGTAATTTTCCAAATTTTTTTTAGAATTGTGTGTGAAATGCTTCTACAAATCACAAAGTTTATACGCAGGCCCATCGCATGGACAAGCAAAACCGTATACTGTGCAATCTACGGAAACGAAAGAGAGATTACATCACTTATTTGGATGTTTCGCATTTTGTTAAGTTTGTTGTCTGGTATTCTGTTCGCATATCTGATGTGGCTGCTTATTTCTTTTAATGTAAATGTTCAACAAATTAACGGACGTGTGATAAATGAGGTTCTACTAAGAGATATATTTCTTTTAATTAATGGCGTCTTATATGTGTTCAGTCGGAATGTACGTGTGGTGACCTTACTGATATTTGTGGGACTTCTTGGCATAGAGGGACGTCGATATTTCCGAGCGATTGCCTTTGCATTTATCATTGCAGGACCCATAGGTAATCTTGTGAAAAATGCTGAAGAGGTGGCACGGGTGTTCACTTGTACAACGGAGCTGACTTACAATCTCACAAAGACGCGCTTCGATCTGTTGGCAAAGCCCTTTACGAATACGCTTCAAAACATGTCAGAGAATTTGTCGGAGATACAAGTCAGTTTCAGGGAATTGCAGAACATCCTTAGCGATCTCAAGTACGCTGTAAAGCATTCCGACATTGAAGATGATAAATTCGGCGACTACAAGCACCGAAGAGCTGCGAATATTTCTGTCGAAGAAAACCATAATACTCCTGCTAGTGACCAAATGTCTAAAGCGTCCAATGTGCAAACTCAAGTATTACGCAATTTGCGTAATCGCTGCAAGCATCAGTTGCGAAGTGGCCTTATGGTTTGCCAAGAAGTATTCCTACAGGGCTATCGCAAGTGTGGCACAAATTTTCCCGATTGGCTGGCCAGTGCCATATGCTGGCCCTATCGCGTCGATATCATATGCAAGATCAACATGTTCGGCAAACCAGATAAAATCTGTGATGCCTCCAAGGTATAATATAATATAATGTTCACACAAACATACTTGCATTAATTCAATTTCGATTTGAATTTATGTAAGAAAAAAGTTTGGCAAGAAACCATGTATCTTTTAGTCGAGCATTCTCGCCTGCTTCCATTTTCGTGCTGTATCTTGGACTAATAAAAAAAAATATACTAAATATATTACTTTATTCTAAGGTAGTGCCTGCTGAATTTGGCACGACATATGTAAAGATGCAAGAAGCAGAACATGAACTGTTTGACAATGGTAGCAGCATAGAGATAATTTATCAGCTACAAAATATATCTACATCCGAACAATTGCGAAGTGCACAGGAGACATCTAAGGAATTTATGGAAGACTTTGAAAGCAGACTTCGAGTTTTCCATCGTGTAATGCTTATTATGGAGAAATTTTTATGCCTGATAATTTTGTGTGTCATTTCTACATCAGTGCAATACCATTATTGCTACCGTGCCAATATGGAGTTTGATAACATTTATATTACGGACTATTTCAAGCACATAGACGCTCGCCGCAAAAACTCTAAGTTGCGTTCAATTTTACCCCTACGCAACCATGAGAAATCAAAATTAGTGGATGTTGATCAAATGTGTAAGCGCACTCAGGATGAAACTAGCAATTTATTTTGTTACATGGTGCAGTTGTCGCTCGAAATTGTTACTGCCGGCTTATTTCTTTTGCTCGACCATATGGTTGTCAGCCTGCTGCAAATCCTACGTCAACGATCTCTGATCACCTACCAACAAAATGGTGAACACGAAGTTCGCTTTCGCGTAAGTCAACATTAAGACAATGTATTCAGTAAAATTTTTAATTGCATTTTTTTAGATCAATGGCACTGGCTTAATGGCACGTCTGCTGCGCATCACAATGAAAAACTTTAATATACACGAACGCGTTTCCACCTCTTTAAGCAATGAGAAATGTCTTCCTGTTCCGCATGCTCTGCCCAGAAGCTTTTACATCAAACTTCTTTTGCTTTATCTGGCCATTATATTATTGATCTATAAGAGTTTTGCATTTCTGCGAATGCGTCGCACCATTTGCAGCTATTTTTACTATAAGCGGGAGAAGCAACGCATTCTTTTTCTATATAGCAACTTACTGCGCAATCGGTATTCGTATCTCGATGAGTTGCGTAAGCGGGCTGAAGAAAATATGGCCTTGAGACACATTCAGGGTGAGGCAAACATTTTTTTTGTGCTCCGTATATCCTATCCAAATAAATTTGGTTGGCTGCGCAAATATAAGTGTGCCAAACGAAAGTGTATAATTTGCAACGTTCCCGAAGACAGCAAGTTTGTCTCCTGCGTTCACTGTGGCTTTCCGTACTGTCGAGAATGCTGTCGTGAATTAAAAAAGGTATGCATTAACTGCGACGAGCTTCTCCTAGATGATATTACAACAGATAACACTTTCACAAGCGATGAGACTAATCTGACTTTGTACACTTACCGAAAGGAAGAGTAGGTATACATATATGGCATTAAATAATCGTATGTGTAATTAAATAAATATTATAAAATATGCGAAATGTATCAATCCATGCGTGGAGAAACTATGTCGTTATTATCTTGAAGAAAAACATATGTATGTGGGACTGAACGTTTGAAGCCACCATAAATTAAAACAACTTCTTGGCTTCGTTGATAGTATAATTACCATAACTTTTATTATACTTATACTTATACTATATACAACACTTTCCAACTTCTGAAATTATACGCGAATTCTGCATATCAAGTATAATATATATAAGTTAACTAATATCTATTTGATTTCTTATATGTAAAATAAGATTAGTTACAACACTGCATGTTCGGTGCGAGTCCGGCCTTTCGCCGACTCAAACAATGACCAAAGTCCGACCTATCGTCGGCATCCTAACCAAATAGTATTTCTAAATACTAGTAATAAAATAAATAATTGGCGCTCAACTCGCGGCTGAAAGTATCGTAAAAAAACGAAACCCACGCAACTAAATTTAAAAAAAAAAAAAAAAAAAAAAAACCAATTTGTGGAACCACCGAAGCAGCAGTAGCTCATCGGGCAGCGAAAACAGTGAATCAGGATATACGTAGCGACTCATCACCAGGAGGAAGGAAGGAGGACGAAAGCATACCTAAAAATAAAACATGTAAGTGGACCTTTTGAGTTAAACCTATTTCAAGAAAAAAAAATGCAAAGCAGGAAAAAATATGTATGTATTACCTTTTGCGGCGAATCATAAAGCTATTCATAAAGTGTGTTGATTGATTTGATCGATTCCCTAGTTATTAATTATGCTTGTTCGCAATCTATTGCACAGGGACTGTCTTTATCTTATCAGTAATTAATACCCGTGAGTTCACCGTTCTCCCAGTACAGAACTCCTAAGCCCCATTATAGTGATTCAGATTCAAACGGTGACAAACAGTTTCAGGTTCCAATTTCAAAAAAAATACCCAAAGCATCCATCGCTTCTAGTAACATGGATATTAAGCAAGTTAAAGCCTTAATACAGGCGACGGTCACCAAGGCCTTAGCTGAGCAAGCTGCTCTGAACAACCAGGAGAAACAAACGTTGATCAATAATATCAATGAAATCTCCGACCGGATGGCGGCAGCACACGTTGTCGCCCCGGAAGTAAAAATATACACGGCTGTAGAAATAATAAATAACGTCCGTTGTGACGAACCGCTAGACGCAGTCAAATGCCTGTCCGAATTCTCGGGGATACAGGAGTCGTTACCACATTTTCAAACCTTATAACGGCAGCTCACGCCACTACCAGGCTGTCATCATCATAAGAAGCAAGATTAGAGGTCCTGCTGATTCAGTACTAGCTTCATTTGGCACTGTTCTAAACTTTGACGCGATAATAAGTCGCCTTGACTTTACTTACAGCGACAAACGGCCGATACAAATTCCGTGAAGACGCTTTACGGGTGTTTATATCAGGGCTTAAGCGTAGCCTCACAGACGTTCTCTTTGCGGCAAAGCCCAGTTGGCACACAAAATCCTTATTTTAGCAAGCAACATAAGTCGCAAGGCCAGTTCAGCCAGCGCAGTTATAGACAGCAAGGGCACAACAGTGCACAGGAACCCATGGAGGTCGATCCTTCCATGTCAAGGATCCGCCAGCAAAATCAGGATCACACAAATAAAAGACCACCCACGTCTAACAAGTCACGCGATTATAAAAAAATACAAAGGGTAAACCATGTCACGCAGGATGCGGGACAGGGAGAAGGGTCATATGCCAATGCCGCCTCTGGCGCAGCGGCAGAAGTTGAGGATGAATTCTCAAATAACTACGACTCAGAAGTCATCAATTTTTTAGGAATAGATCCCTGCTACCCGTCATCAGGCGAAGAGTAGCAGGGCTGGTCATGAAGTTTCTCATTGATACGGGCGCGTCAAAAAATTTCATCCGACCATCCAAAGGATTGAAAGGCGTCCGCCCAGTGGACTCTCCGTTTGCGATTCATTCGATTCATGGAAAAAACACTATCACCCATAAATGTTTTGTGTCCTTATTCGGGATCAAAGCAACCTTTTTTCTTCTCTCGAACTTGTCGACGTTCGATGGAATAATAGGTCTTGACTTATTAAGACAAGCAGAGGCATCATTATGCTTTGCCTCTGGTCAATTTAAATGGGGCACAAATGTTGAACAAATTTCCTTTCACACCTGTGCTAACGTCAATTTCACTAGCGTGGATTGTTCAGATGCACCCCCCTCAGTAAGGAATGCGTTCCTTAAAGTACTGAAGGGCAGTAGAAAGGCATTTGCAGACCCCAATGAAACCTTACCTTACAACACCTCGATAGTAGCAACCATCAGGACGATAAGTGAAGAACCAATTTATACCAAACTTTATCTATACCCTATGGGGGCAGCTGATTTCGTCAAAAAAGAAATTCAAGATCTGCTAAAAAATGGTATAGTTCAGAAGTCGGTCTCCCCTTACAATAACCCCATATGGGTGGTAGATAAGAAAGGCACTGACAAAGCGGGTAATCGAAATATGCGTTTAGTTATTGACCTTCTCAAGCTCAATGAACGAACGATACCCGACAACGTCACTCATCGTGCAACCACCGACCCAGAAAAGGTAAAGGCCATAAGAGAATTCCCAGAACCCAAAACAATATTCGAGGTGAGGTCATTTTTGGGTCTCGCGAATTACTACAGATGTTTTATCAAAGATTTCGCTGCGGTAGCAAGACCTATTTCAGAAATACTAAAGGGAGAGAATGGAACCGTCAGTAGATACAAGTCACGGAAAATTTCGGTCCAATTATCTCAAATTCAACAAACGGCTTTTCAAAAGTTGTGTAATATCCTGGCTTCTGAAAACGTAATGCCCAGATACCCAGATTATAAGAAGCCATTTGATCTAACGACAGATGCTTCAGCCTACGGAATAGGCGCAGTACTGGCCCAAGAGGGTCGTCCAATTACAATGATCTCAAGGACATTGAAGGACTGCGAGGTTAATTACGCGACTAATGAGCGCGAATTATTGGCCATTATATGGGCCCTTGGCAAACTGCGGCACTATCTGTATGGGGTTAAGGATATAAATATTTTTACCGACCACCAGCCATTAACCTTTGCCGTGTCGGAATCCAATCCTAACGCTAAGATTAAAAGGTGGAAAGCGCGCATAGATGAATCTAATGCGCGGATCTTCTATAAACCAGGCAAAGAGAATCTGGTGGCAGATGCCTTGTCCAGGCAGCAGCTTAACGTTTTAGAGGAACAGGACGCGGCAACGGTTCACATTGAGCTTTCGCTCACCTACACTATTGAAACAACGGACAAGCCGTTAAATTGTTTTCAGAACCAAATAATCATTGATGAGGCACATTCCCCATTGAAACGCAGCTTCATTTTATTCGGGAACAAGAAGCGCCATTCGATTAATTTCACCTCTAAAGAATCGTTACTAAACGAACTTGAAGGGGTAATCATACCGAAGGCCGTAAACGCCTTTCATTGTGACCTGCACACTCTAGCAATGATACAGGATGAGGTAGTTAAAAGGTTCCCATCCACAAAGTTCTGGCACTGCAAGAATCGAGTGGTAGATATAGTCAGGATAGACGAAAGGAGGGAAATCCTCACAGCTGAGCACAATAGAGCTCATAGATCGGCCCAAGAAAACGTGAAACAGGTTCTCTCCGAATACTACTTTCCGAAGATGTCAAAACTGGCTAGCGAAATTGTTCAAAATTGCAAAACATGCGCCAGGGCTAAGTACGATAGACATCCGAAAAAGCAGGAGATTGGTTTGACTCCAATCCCTTCGTGCACAGGGGAAATGCTGCACGTGGACATCTTCTCCACTGATAAGAAATATTTTTTGACAAATTCTCCAAGTTTGCTGTCGTACAGCCTATTCTCTCGAGGACCATTGAGGACCTAAAACCGGCCATGCTTCAACTAATGAATTTTTTCCCGAAAGCCAATGTGATCTTTTGTGACAATGAACCATCATTGAACTCACACACGATCTCCTCTATGCTAACCAACCATTTCGGAGTCAGCATTGCAAACGCGCCACCTCTACACAGTACCTCTAATGGGCAAGTAGAGCGCTTTCATAGCACTTTGCTGGAACTGGCCAAATGCTTTAAAATTGATAGAGGCATAAGTAACACGGTAAAGGTCATTTTGTTAGCTACAGCTGAATACAACAAATCAATCCACTCGGTCATCAATAAAAGACCAGTTGATGTTGTTCAGGCGCACCCAGACGAACCACAAGAAGGGATCGAGATTAGAATAAAAAACGCCCAGATCGCGCTCAGAGCCAGAGAAAATTCTTCTCGGCAAAACAGGACCTTTGAGGTGGGGGAAAACGTCTTGGTAAAGTCCAATAGGAGGCTCGGGAACAAGCTCACACCCTTGTGCGAAGAGAGGGCTGTAGAAGCGGACCTGGGGACCACGGTCCTCATTAAGGGGAGGGTGGTCCACAAGGACAACATAAAATAAGCTTATCATTAAGTCTTCTCTTTAATCCCCTTTGTGATGGTGGGATTCATCCATGCAAACAAAAAATAAGTAATATTCTTCTCCTCAGGTTCGGAATCCCTTTTCTCTTCTTTCTGTCCTTGGCATCGGCGCACATCACCGACTACTCGCATGCCAGATACATCCCTATAATTGATGGTCAAATACTCGTGTGGGAGAAGTTTGCCTATGTAAGGCATTCAGCGAATCTCTCTGAATACAAGCGTATGATAGAAGAAACAAATAATTTGAATGACATGTTTCCGCAATCACACATGAGAAAATTGCTTAGCGTGGACACTTCTCATCTCCGGGATTTATTAGAAGCGTTAGGCGGGCACCACAGGGTATCTAGGAGCTTAGACTTCCTGGGTTCCATGTTGAAAGTCGTAGCAGGCACACCGGATGCCCATGACTTAGAACAGATTAGATTTACGGAAATGCAACTAGTTAGTTCAAGCAATAGACAGATAGAAATTAACACAAGGATGCAGGAACAAATCAATCAAATAACCAACACTGTTAATCAGATTCTCAAGGCAGCCAAGAGCTCACCAATCGACTCCGGTCATTTATATGAGACACTGCTAGCAAGAAATAGAATGCTTATGATGGAGTTTCAGAATTTAATGCTCGCCGTATCGCTTGCAAAGATTGGCATTGTTAACCCAAACATTTTGGATCAAACAGACTTGAAATCGGTTTGGCTTGAGGAGCCCACCAATACCCCCATAGGGGATCTTATGTCTGTTTCGTCCGTGAAGGTTCTCCAGTCCGCTAACATTTTGCATGTTATCATTAAATTTCCAAAAATTAAGTTAGCCTGTAAAAAAATTACTATTTTTCCTGTCATACAAGAAAATGTTATATTACGTATAAGAGACAACGTAATAGCGGAGTGTGGGAAGGAAACCCACACCGTCGAAGATTGCACTGCCTCACCAACGCCAACTTTTTGCCGAATTTCAGCAAGAAGCTCATGCGCCAGCGAACTACACTCAAAAGTGGTGGCGCATTGCGAGTCACAGCCGAGCGATCTGGAACCCATCACGTACGTGGATGATGGGATTATCATTATCAACGATCACCCGGCAAAAGTGTTCTTGGACAATGGTTCCGAAGTCCAAATACGGGGCACATATCTCATCACATTCGACGAACGAGCTATAATCAATGGGTCGCTGTTTATCAACCGCGACAACATCCAGAACAGGGTACCGGGATTGGCAAAATCCCCTCTGCTAAATATCACTACCAGCCAGAACATCTTGAGTCTCCCGTACGCTTCATGCGAGGCTTAGCGTTTCTTCTCTCTAAGGCTTCCTAGCAATCATATTTGTACTTTAGTTTTTAGTCTAAAATTGCCAATGAATAAAGCAAGGCGCTCGTCGTCTCTCAAATAAAATTCTTGTGTGCGTTTTAGTTAACTCGGTGCGAGTCCGGCCTTTCGCCGGCTCAAACAATAACCAAAGTCCGACCTATCGTCGGCATCCTAACCAAATAGTATTTCTAAATACTAATAACAAAAAATAATAATTTATGTATATAGTTCTTCGGCGAAATGCGGTTTAGCTTTGATGCTGCGCAATCGAACCTTGAAATTATTAATCTTATTATTTGCCATGGACGCAAGGCCGCAATTTGACCAACTCCGCTGCGAGGTGACATCAAAGCTTTCTCACGAACTCACCAATCAGCGTAAGACTTCAATGCTCCACTTAACAACAATTCGGCGCAGGACGGAAGATCCAATTGGTAGCTCGAAGAGGGCAGTGCGTCTCTCTAGGCTACCGCAATTTCAGCTTCCACGTTTTGGCGGCGCATATATCGACTGGCCCGATTTTTTTGCCATCTACAAAACTATCGTAGGCCAAACCGAGGAATTAAGTAATGTGGATCATTCGATAATGCCTCACAGGACCAGCGTTGGAAGCGATTCGCGCTTTCGAACCAACGGAAGATAACTATGACAAAGCCATTGAATTGTTAAGAAATCGTTTTGATATCAAATCGTTGCATTTTCAGGCACACGTACGGTCCATATTTAAGCTCTCAGGTGCTGAAAGGGGTTCGGCGAGCAGTCTGCGTCAATTGAGTGACAGCATCAATTCGCATCTACGCGCGTTGCAGACAGTGGCTTCTGCTCAGGAAATTACGGATGGTTTGCTGATTCATCTCATCACATCCAAATTGGATCAAGCCACACAGTAGAAGTGGACGCATTGCCCTTGAAGGGTCTGCCGAAATGGAGCGATATGTCTGCATTTTTGGAAAAGAGATGCCGCATGATAGAAAATTTGGAATTCGCCATGGCACACAACTGGCAAGCAGGTGGGCAAGCCTACTATACAACACCGCAGTACGCTAATAGTTAGGAAAACTCAATCTTGTGTCGTATGCGAATCTGCTGAGCATTATCTGTCAAAATGTCCACGGTTCCTAAATTTAGGTCACAGTCTGCAGCAATGCAAATCTGGTCACTGCAAGCATTGCCAACAGAAGCACAATTCATAGTTGCATATGGATACAAGTTCCTCTGCATCTCAGTTGCCCGACACAACGCGTTCTCAAACTGCATAACTTGTTTACATACCCACATCGCCACCTATAGCCTTGATAAAGTGAGATCGATTACGTGCTGCTACCAACGGCTATTATTCTTGTCAGAAATCGATCTGGCACTTTCGTACCATGTAGAGCTAGATTCAGCATCACAGCTCAACTTCGTTACCACCCGTTTCGCTAACCAGCTGCAGTTGGAGCTACGCCACACAAACATAGCAGTGTCCGGCATAGGCGAATCTTCTCTCTTACTCAACAAATCGGCTGAAATTTTTTTGCAATCAGCTAGTATTCATACGATGGATCATTTTCTGCAGTCGTAACTTTGATATAAATACCACCGGCTGGAAAATACCTAACAATCTCCACCTCGTTGACCCGCTCTTCTACAAAGGTCAAAGAATCGATTTGCTTATTGGCGCTGACATATATTTCGACCTGCTTTGCATTGGGCAAAGTCGACTTGTAAATCATTTGCTCACGCTCCAGTACACCAAATTAGGCTGGATAGTGTCTGGAGGCTGTGCTGTTTATAAATACACATATTTAGCTGCAGCCATCTAGCTTCCAGATGTACATTCGGAACCGTTGTTTGATTTTGTAAAGCAGTTCTGGGAAATTGACAATTGTTGCGGCGCTATAGATACGCCGTCGGAGGAGGATGCGCTTTGTGAGCAGCTATTACTCCGCAATTATTCGCAGCTTGAATCAGGCGAGTACTCTGTTCGGCTTCCAGCCAAGGCTCGCTTAGATGCATTTGGGGATTCGTACAGTCGCGCCTTACGTCGATTCACTGCACTGGAATCAAAGCTAGCGAAAAATGCGCCTTTTAAGGCGCAGTATATTGAAGGAATACATCGATTTGAAGCACATAACCCTAGCCTCCAAGCAGTCTGTTGTACCTGTGTATGTGGGGATATCTGCAAGATCGCAACGATCGCCTGACTCACCCAGACCAATATCTTCAGTGCATCCTATGGCGTTGCAATACGAGCGATGAAGTTCAGGTTTATATCCTAAACACCGTTACATACGGAACAAAGCCTACGGCATTTTTAACTATTCTAGCTATGCAACAGCTTTCTCACGACGAAGAAACCTCGCTGCCCCCTGCGTCAAAGATCATTCGAAAAGGTTTTTACGTTGACGATGTAATAACTGGAGGCGACACCATTGAAGAAGTTGTTGAAATTCGTCAGCAGGTTAAGGAGCTGCTTCGTAGAGGGCACTTTAAAAAATGGTGTTCGAACGATGAAGCTGCTCTGGATGGCGAGCTGGAAGCTGACTGCGAAAAATGGTGAAGTTCGACGATGGAACTGATGTTAAGAAGGCTCTGGGGTTGGCTTGATATGCCAACTCCGATCATCTTTTATTCAGTCTGTCGCATACACTCTCACACATCATTGTAACCAAGCGTACAATATTAGCCACAATCGCCAAATTCTACAACCCCTTCGGTTTAATATCTCCCATAATCACAAAACTAAAAATATACTTACAGACACTATGGAAGGAAAAACTCAATTTCCTTCCTCAGTCTCTCTACTTGGATCGAGCACATATCCCAAATAGCCGTAGTTGGATGTTAATGGATGTTAATACTTAGTAGGATATCAATTAGTCTTAACAACTTCTATTAACAGAGCATTATTGAGATCCTGTTTGTTGGATATGCTGTGCTTCCGAATGTTGTTTTACAGCAGAACCCACAAATTCTTAAAAACATTTAAATCTGGAGACTAGGCCAGCGGAAAGAGCATGTGCGGATAAGCCAGAAAGCACTATTTCCGACTTACGTTTGGGATCGTTTCCCTGATAGAACCGCAAAGTACGTCGGATTTCTCAGCATCTCGGCGCATTGCCGTAAATATTTTTTAGGATATTGTGGTATATATTATTGCCCATTGTACTCTCAAAAATACCCAAGATCCGGGCAATGTCTGCCGACTACATCTCTATACCATGACCCTTGCTCCACCCTGCTTGACTGTTGTATTTAGATGTTTAATTCAGCTATTGGGCGATGTGAATATCGTTTTTTTAAGTGTTTCAGGACAAGTTTTCGCTGTTCAATGATAGTCCGTTTATAATTCTTTTTGACTTGTTGCACCCCAAAGGTTAAAAAATCGGGGTATTTTGGAACGCATGTGTTCATAACATATATGTACCAAGTGCGAATGGAAATCATCGGACAAGATCAGGAGATCACCTAAATTGTCAAATACTCTTCTTCGTAGGCTAGATGATATTACTTGATTCATCAGTCTAACTAAAGTCTGTGCTGCGATACAAAGGCCGAAAAACATAACCGTTTACCGATATAACGGTCTATTTGGTATTGTAAACGCAGTGTATGGTCTCGACTTTTCATCCAGCGGATTTTGTCAGAAAGCGTGCTATATCAATACCAGTCATAAATCTCTCTAGTCTAAACATAAACGAGCTTTGTGTCCTTTTTTACCAAGAACACAGTTGCTACTCCAAGGGCTCGTTGACTCTTCAATCACTCTCAAATAAATATCTTGCAACAATTATGAAAGACGTTATAAAGTTTGTGCAATATTGATACAAAGCCCACCGATCACTAGGCATTTTTTACCACTAGCCGTTTTAATGTTCCCTAACATGTTCGGAACAGTGCATGCGCCTAATGCTCTTTTGCAGCTTATTTATTTACAACTAATTGTAGCACCGGAATCCAGCAGAGCTACATATTTCTTATTCGCAATTTCTAAATCGGTGGGCAACCTGTTATCTGTACTAAGAAGAAGTTGAGAAAAACTTTTCGACAATATCGCACTAACTTCCATAAACTGCGCATTTGAATGGTTGTAACGTGCATAGCAGTGATGTCTATGCAATTTCCTGTCTACTATGCTGTTCCGGGTGTACTCACGGCAATTGAGGTGGGGTGTTTAAAAAAGCCTTTACACACACATCACAAGAATAACAAGTAAGAGTTTGCTCCACAAATCACACTTGGTCTCAAACGGAATCAAGTTTGTTTTAAAATATCGTTTACTCTTTCGATATCGAAAAATTTAAATTGTTTTAAAAATGTTTATTAAAATCGGTTAAGAAATGCCAGAGATATTGGAGATTGATCTCAGTCGTCGTGCATTAAAGTTGAAGTACATATTTATAGTTTAATGTGATCTCTCTTTTAGAATCTTACCGAAACTAGCATGTAAGCTGGTAGATGGTATTTGGTAGATGGTCTGGTTACGTGGTGGTTTTTTATTCAAACCAACAATCAAAACTCAAATGAGTCAAAAGGTACCCAACAAACGCAGGACTAGCATCAGCTTGAGTGGAAATCAGCAAAGCATTTACACCCAATTATTTTGAGGTTTTCACCCGCGAAAGGTGCTCAAAATTTTAATCGCATCATACCAATCGAATAAAAGTAGTACAAATAACAGAAAAATAAAGGAGGCAGAGCTTTTGCTCCAGGACCAATATGCTTAAACAAAAAAAAAAAAATTGGTGACATCGCTCGCATTGGCTGCGTCTGTCTATACCCTACCCATCCAATGATTTTAGTAGCGTGATATATTTAAAGTCCTATATCACAGGGTAAGATTAATCTAGCCCTGAATACTAACATTTATATTATAATATCACTTGCGTGTTATTGGAGAAAAAAAGAAGTTTCAATATACTCAGTCTGAATACTGAATTTAATTCAAAAACATTTAAACACCAAAGTACATTATTAAAGAAGAGCACGCCTTTTTATACCCTTAACTCATGAAATGGGTAAAAAAGGGTATAATGGTTTTGTGCAAAAGTATGTAACAGGCAGAAGAAAGCTTCTCAGACCCCATAAAGTATATATATTCTTGGTCTGCATCATCAGCCGAGTCGATTTAACCATGTCCGTCTGTCTGTCTATCTGCCCGTCCGAACTACAAAAGCTAGAGACTCCAGATTTTGGATATGAGCTCTCCTAATCCCTAGGCATAGCAAGTTTGTTTTAAATTTTTGATAACTTATATACACATGTAATCAATAGCAAAAAAATCTTGAATTTCAAAAAATTTAAATTGAGGATTGAAACTATAAACAAGATAATGAACTTCTGTGAAATTTTTATGAAAATTGGTTAAGAAACACCGGAGATATGAAACCATCAAGCATTGGTACAGTAGTACACGTACATACAGTTTGTCAGGAATCTCTTTACAAGCAGTGACAATTTTTTATATTTTCACTTTGGAGATATACGGTCATACTGGCTGTTGTTTTACATTTTTTTTTTTTATTTTTTATAAATTATTTAGCTAATTATCTCTTAAACCCATTAAACAGAACTTAAAAAACAGAAACATTCACAAAGAAACATTAAAAATACTAACAAAGGCACAAAATTCAACTGTAAGACAAGTGCTTACAAACTTTTTTTTTTGTTCGTTTTTGGTTTTAAGCTATAATTAATATTTTGTATGTCCACTGTTGGCTTTCATAACCGCTTCCAGTCGCATTTTCATCGATTTTATTAGATTTTAGACGTATTCCAAAGGAATATTTTGCTATTATTTCAAGATTATCGCCTTGATATCATTCTTATTTTTCGGATGGCGCTTGGCAGTACGTTTTTTCAGATAGGCCCACAGATTTTCAATTGGGTTGAGGTCTGGGCTTTGGGAAGGTGTATTGAACACTTTTTACAGTTATAAAGCAGTCAGCACCAGACCATGTTTGCTTTGTGCTTGGGACCATTGTCCTGGTAGAACTTGTATGTTGACTTGCCATCATTAGCATATCCAAATTTGTTGGCACTGGCCACCAAATGTGTGTTCAAAATACTTAAATATTGTTGGGCATTCATTGTATTTTCAATGAAGCACAATTCTCCAACTCCTTTGTTCGAGATGCACCCCCAAACCATCACTGACAATTTTCCTAACTTAACAGTGGGTATAATATCTCATTGGCAAGCGTTCTGGTCTAAATAGTTGGATTTTGGGTGATCTTTCTGACCACAATTCGCTCTGCCCTGGGAGTTATTGCCCGCGGACGACCAGGTGAAGACTTCCTCTCCATCCTTCTCTCGTTTTTAACGCGGCTTAAAATGTTGTATACAGTTTTCCTGCTAATTGCAAACATTTCTGCAATCTCAGAGACCGTTTTCCCTTTGGTGGAGTTGTAATAAACCAACTGGTTCAAACCGTCTAAAACTGTCCCGATTATATATAAATTCTATATTCCAAATCTAAAATTCTTTGAAAGAGCTGCGCGTTTTTATTTTTTTTAAAAGTAACTACAAATATGCCACTTACAACGAAAACAAACAAAAAAATAAAGTGTGTAAACACTTGTTTGGCAGTTGAATTTTGTGCCTTTGTAAGTATTTTTAATGTTTCTTTGTTAATGTTTATGTTTTTTAAGTTTTGTTTAATGGGTTTAAGAGATAATTAACTGAATAACATATAAAAAATAATACAAAATATTTAAAACAATAGCGTAACTGTATATCTCTAAAGTGAAAATATCAAATTTTTTCAATGTGTGTAAACAGATCCTTGACAGACTGTATGTGTATGTCGGACAGCCGACCGTTTGTCCGTCTGTATGGTCAAGGGTTAAGGGTATCTTCTAGTCGAGCTTACTCGACTAAAGCCTTCTTACTTGCTTATATTTCATATAAATATATATATTATATATAAAAATATATATTATAATGCAATTTGTAAAAAGAATCCGTTTTCATCAGTTTTTATTAGATAATCAATGAAATTAACTTAATTCATTTTTTTCACGTTACATATTTTCCAAACAAATTAAAAGTTTAGGTTTTAGAAATATTTTGGGATTATTCTTATGCATGGGTATATGATTTCTCTTAATTTTCCCTTTGATTTTGCAAGGCTCTTATGACCTCACAAATATAATAATACATAGATGCCGGTCTTCCAAGTTTTTCCCCCCTCCCGAGACAAAATCAACACGTAGCTGCTTCAAGGGCCTGAGCATGCCAACATGCAGCAAAGAGCACGGAGGTTACACTTTCTCTTTGCGTTTTGAGACTATCCACAGCAAAGGTATCATAGGAGGTCTGAGATAACTAATGAGCGACTTGCAATTTGGGGTTCGCCTTGTGTTTAAATCCAATTTGCATAGTTTTTATATGTCGATGTGAGTTGTGTCGTCTGTGAAATGCTCTAATAACAGGTTTCTTTCATTTCAATGGCCAGCACTTTTTTTTCTATTTTGTTTCCACTTTTATTGAGGTTTGTATATATTTTCCACGAAAAAGAAACAAAAAATTTCCAGAGCTGTTCTCACGCTGCGATTTTTTTGTTAGTTGCGGTCTGCTCCACTCCTGTCTGGTATGCCATGCTGTTCGTTAACTCTGCTCATCGCTCTTATTAACGCGTCAAGCTCCAACCCAGCAGTAAACTCTGCCAGAAGTGCTGCCGAGAAACAATTATTCGCTCCATTGCCTGAAAAATGGCCCTAACACCTAAATTCCAGGGTTTCGGCAAAAGAACAGCAGCAGGGACAGAGACACTATCTGATCATTTGTGGGGCTTCCATCTGCTTTTCTTTTATAGTTTTTTGCTTTGCCATGCCATTTACAGCTGTGCATTTTTGCCTGGTTGGTTGCTAATGATAATAAAGCTTAAATTCTGTTTAATTTTTAATACATAGACAACAAAAAATTTTATAAATCAAATTAATACTTTCAATAAATTAATCATTTATTGTAAATACCTAATTAAGATTACAAATATTATTACATATATATATATTGGGTTACGCCCTACTTTCTATTTTAGCTCAGTCGTCAACCCCTTATAATGTAAATACAATGTACAGTAGGCCTCACCTTAATCTGACCAAGGTAAACAAACCAGGTAAAAATTCAAAATCTTTTAAGCGCCAATTTGTCTTATGGTATACCACATTTAAAAAAGAAATTTTAATTTTTTTTTAAATATTGCCTTAATATAATAATCAGCCAAAAACTAAAAACATATTTAAAATACAGGCGTCAGCTTATTCGGAGTAGACTTAAAAAGTAAAATATTTGGCGTTTAAGACCATAAATATGTATGTTAATACTTAGTATGACATGCTTTAGCCTTTAAAACTATTATTCATGAAAGATACCAACTTCTGGATGTTGGTTTGCAGCAGAGCCCACAAATTCTCAATAACATTTAAGTCTGGAGACGGCCGGTGGAATAATCACGTGGGTGCTGCTCCAGATGAGCCAGGTCTGCACTATTTCGGCCTTATGCTTTGGGTCGTTGTCTTGGTAGAACCGGAAAGTACTCCGGATTCCCAGCTTTTCGGCACATTGGAGTCAATTTTTGTTAGGATATTGTGGTACACATTATTGCCCATTGTACTCTCAAAAATGACCAAGATACGGGTACCGACTGACGACTTACATGCCCATACCATGACACTTGCTCCACCGTGCTTGGCTGTTATATTTAAGTGTTGAGTACTGGACTGACGCCACACATAAATCGGTTCGTTTGAGCCATAAATGTTGAATTTGGACTCGCCTTCAAAGTTGACTAAGTGCCAGGAATCCAAATCCTTGTCCAAATGGATTTTGGGGAACGTCAAGTTTCTTCCGTGGTTCTCGGGCATGAAAGTCATGGAACCTGGCGAACAGTTTGCACACTATACTTTTTCCTTATTTCATCCCAAACATGTTGACTGAGTTTTTGAGCCGATAGCTTAAGGCTTACCCTTGTTTTCCTGATGATCTCTCTATCATCCTATTTGGTGAAAGTCGTGTTTGTTACCATTCTGCCCTTGTCCCCCATCCGATTTTCACGGATGAAGCGCCAAATGATGTGGAACACAGTTGTGGCCCCCAGATTGACCATTTCAGCTATGTGTTCCAGGATAAGTTTTCGCTGTTCAATAGTAGTTCGTTTGCCCATGGTCCATTTGCTGATTCCATCTGAGATGCAGGATATAACTGATCTGACTATGAAGGATACGTCTAGTTATAACCATAATCTACTCATAACATTTGAACATAGGTAAAAAATCGGTTTTATGGCACGCGCGTTTCCATAATTTACCTGATCAGAATATGCTGTGTTCTGAAATTAGGGTACACTACGCAATACCAATATTTGTATTTCTTTATTTGTATTGGTGTTTGCCTTGCTTAAGCTCTTTCTGCCATTGATGTCTCTGAGATTGACGCATTTATAAAAATCAACAGACAGGCGGCATTGACCAATTCATCCTATTTGCTGGTACTTATTTTATATATGTGCACAACACTATTATACCCAATTGTTAATTTTTATATGTTCAGTTAATAATTATCATTGTCTGCAACAACATTTGGTAAATAAGGATTCATCAATCTGTGTCAATGCGCGCGACCGTTAGCCATCTAGAGGATGAAGCAGGCGCAGACTTTGTAGGAGAAGACTCAGAAACCAAGCAGCGACCGACGATGACTGGATCATTAATCGCATCAAGCTATAAGAAGATATGATGATATGCACGTATGTAGGTAAGACTTATGGCTCATTGTTTTTATACCCATAACCCATGAAATGGGTAAAAAATGTTATATTAGTAGTGTGCAAAAGTATGTAACAAGCAGAATGAAGAATCTCCGTTCCCATAATGTATATATATTCTTGATCAGCATCAGCAGCCGAGTCGTCCGTCTGTATGTATAAACGCATCGGTCTCAGAAACTACAAAGGCTAATGACTTCAGATTTTGGATAGAGCTCTTCTAATCCCTAGGCGTAGCAAGTTTGTTTCAAAATTTCGATAACTTTTCCGGTTTACGATATACACATGGAATCGATAACAAAAAATCTTTCGAAATCTTAAAATGGGGATTGTAACTATTAACAAAATAATGACATCTGTGAACTTTTATTAAAGGTTAAATTAAAATTGAATTCTAGTTACATGTATTACATCAACAGACCAGGCCTGACAATACCTCTATGTATATGCATGTACACGCATAAAGTATTGGAGTATTGCCTAGTCGAGAATGTCGTGACAACACGTTTTCTGGTTGCGCAACTGATGAAAAAGAATTTTTAAGTCAACTGTGCACAGTGTTGAAAGTTCTCAAAATGTGGGTATGTAGTGAATATACAAAAATACATAGGTGAATATATGTATAAGTGAATAGGGGTGAACTGGCACAAATGCGTGACGATGTGCAGGAAAGTACGCAACACTGACGCTCATGGCATCCGCAGTTAAATGGGTTGTGCCTGCATCAACTCTCTATAGCGTCTGGGACTTGGCTTTTTATTTCGTTGTGCTAGCCTAGCAACCAAGCGCTTTATGATTTTCACGTGCCACACTCAATGCGCTAAGCCAGCTTTCCCTAGTATGCAGAGTGCATAGTCTCAAATGAAGAACTTTGGGAAAAGCTTGCGCTCTAGTGGCAGCTAAATCTGTGCAATTTCAAAGGAGTCCGGCACTAGATTCATTGGCATTGGACTAATTTGCTTCGTCTGGCTTGGTTTGTCACAGGCACTTTGTTATCTGACGCATTCATGTGTGAACAACCAACCACACATAACCTCAGTTTTTCCGCTGGGTGTTGATCTACGTACTAAATATTATTAATTTTACTTGTTCATCCCCTCTATATAGTTACATAGTTAACGAACACCAACCTACCACAGGGTAGCGGGATACAAGTAGCGAAATTGTAAAAGAAAAACTCCATAACACATATGTACATACATATAAAGAAATGATAAACAAAACATTGTTTTATTGATTTATTTATTAATAAACATTCTAGAGCAACAATTTTCAAGAAATTTAAAGTTTTGTTGTGCATTATTAAAGAATGTGTTATCGACTTTTTGTCAAAATATAGTTATAATTTTATAAGTATAAATTCTTTAAAACCGTGCTAACACAAGGGACGGCGAAAATAATAATATTGAAACTGGTAAATTGGAGACACTAGCTTTCTTCGTACCTAATATTGTAATTCTAGCTTAATAATTGTTATAGATATAGGCATTTCCGGTTTTCCGCGGAGGTGTAGCGTGCGACGGAGGTGGGGAATATATTTTCCTTTGTTGTGCACATCCTGCGTGGATGTCACTAATTTGCCTTACTTATGACTCATTTTACTTGGCCCACTTATTATATTTCCCTTTACGCTGATCCATTTTATTTTAGCTTTTTAGATGCAGTTAATACAGCAGCTTCTCTTGTTCGCGCTGCGCAAGAAATTCAAAAGAAATTAACACATTAATTGCAAACTTCCGTTTGCACTATTTTTCTTTTGTAAATTCCGCCACTAAGCAGCGTTGCTCTGAGACAAAGACAACAACAACAAAAACACCGCTGCTGTGTTTGCAGCACTGGCGTCGTTGTTGTATCCGCATCCTTTTTGCTGCTGGTGCAGTGTGAAGAAACTCTGCTCTATAATGTAGCCTCTGCTTCAAATGAAAGCAACTAACCCTTTAATGACACTTGAACATTCTGTAGCAAAGCTGCTTGTGCTTGTCTCGCCCAATGGCACTGAAAGAAACAGAAAGAATACGTGTCGTGGCATTGACGGCATTTTTCTCATAGGCTTTTTCATCGTACTCTGTATATAGTCATTTTAAGAAATTTGGAACGGATCTCTGTGTTATGGTAACGGTTTCTTAAACTTTTGTCAATAGCTTGAGTTAGGTGGGAAAGTATTTAGTAAGTCGAATAGCATATGCGAAGAACTGCCTATCTGAACAAGCATGTCGAGGTTGTAAGCAAACAAGATTATTGATTTTTAGTGAAAGGTACAGAGATTCACTCCTTAATTGAAATGGGGTCGACCAAAAAAATAGCAAGTGCAAAAAAGAAAAAATGTTGAGACGCAAATTTGTCTTGTGGTATGTCATATTTACAAAGAAACTTTATTATATTATTTTTTAAAATATAGTTTTAATGATATAATATAATGTAAAAAATACATGTTTGTTAATACTTGGTATGATATCCTTTAACATTTAGCCTTTATAACTTAACCTATTATTAATTTAAGAAACCAGCTTCTGGGTTGTTCCTGAGCTGATTTTGCTTCTCTCATCAAGCAGATAATTTTGAGAACCTGATTGTATTGGCCAGTATTGGACAGACGCCACACATAAAACCGTCCGTTTGAACCATAAAATTTTAATATGGACTCGTTGTAATAATGAACGTGTTTCAGGACTCCAAATCCTTGTTCAATTGGGTTTTGGCGAACGTTATCCTAGCGCTTTTATTTTTTGTACCTATAAAGGCCTTCTTCTTCCTCGGGCATGGTTGCTCGGCACATTGTTCCCACACTGCACTTTTCCCTATTTCTTCCTGCACCTGTTCAGCCAGTATTGGGGCCGATAGCATCAGATTTCCGTCTATTTTCATAATGATCCTCTGCTCCTCCTGTTCGGTAAAAATCTGGCTTGATGCCATTTTGCCCTTGACCTCTATCCAATTTTCGTGGACAGTTTATTAAGTAAGATTTACTATTTAAGATATTTGGCGATATGACTTTTGAAGTGTTTCATGATGAGCTTTCGCTAATAGGCCTTGTCTTATAGTTGCACCCGAGATCCAAAAAAAAAACTACACTGACAAAGAAGGATTGGCACATTTATATCTAGAATATTCTATCTTAGTTAAGAAATCGGGGCTTTATGGCTGGCAGGTGTCCATAACATAACTATCCCTTTTTTACATAACCCGACCTAGCATGTGGAGAATATCAAGTTTTGCGGTCATATATTCATTTTGGTGATTAATATATCTACCTACCATCGGTTTTACGGAACTTTTGAAAAATATGCGAAATTAGACAGACATGTAAAATTTTTACCATCCCAAATAAGTTGTGACACACTATACATATATGTATGTCTGTTCCTTCCGACCGTTTGTCTGTCTGTCTGTATGGTGAATTGTTAAGGGTAACTTCCAGAGAGCTTACTCGCCTAGATCTTTTTTTATATAATTTTGTGTAGAAGGATAATTATAATTATGTTGATTGACAGAAAGCGGTTGGATAATTGCCCAAAGACAGAAAAGGTGTTACGCACTGCTTTACTAACCTGGTAATACCAGGAAGGCGTTTCTAGATATACCGAAGCTTAAGTCTTATCTATATTTGTTTATTCGTTTAAATAAACTGTAAGAGTATATCGTTGTCAACCGTGTCAAGAGCTCGCAGCGTAACCTCACTATCATCCATTTCAACCCTAATATGCTCAGTGTGCGCAGCCCCCAATTTTGACACATTATCTGACCCGACCATAGTTAAAAATATACATACAACAAAATAGCAAGTCTCTAGCTTTACGGGTGTCGAAAAAAGTTTACATTTTTCTTAGTCTGATGTTTGAGGAGGAAGCGTAAGATCCGTTAAAACATCCAATTAATATTAAACTCGCATAAGAAAACATCTTTCATATAGTATCAGTGGCAACTACTCCTTGTTAAAGGGTCTCCCGGAGGCTACTTGTAACTGGTCTGACAATGCAATATACGCGAGCCCCAAAGGAGCATCACTGTTGTTGTTTGCTTGCGTGCCTTTTTCATGTTTAGTTCAAGTATTACAATTCGGCGCTTCTTATTTTGGTCAGGGCTGGTGAGCTATCCAGTTGCCTGGCTTGTTTGCAACAACTTTTTTTCATATATAATTTTTGCAAGGCGCAACAAAGATAAGCCAAAGTCGGACACAGTGACGCAAACCAGGCGTCGGTTATATACGCATTTTGCATTTAGAGCAGCTGCTGTTGTGTTCTTCTTAACCATCGCATATGGCTGGCAAACGGCTTTACTGGACACGGTAACTGCCGCCCGCTGGTTTCGTTTGTTTGCATCCACTTTGGAGCTAGGAAGTGGAAATTGTTTAGTATGGGAGGCATAGGTTTTTGTAAGCAACTACGCCCACGTGACAGACTGCTGCTTTGTTTGTGGTTTCAGGCAAATACTCTGATGATGTTTTTTCTTAAATGCCTTTTTCAATTCCTTAGTTTTCTCCAAGTTGCTCAGCCATTTATTTTTTTCTTTTCTATTTCTTTTCATCCGCCTTGTGGGTGCTTTTACTGCATCGTCTTAGTTAAAATTGTATTGTGAAAAAATGCCTTTAAGGCATTTAAATTCTTTTTATCATTGAGAGAGTGCTTTCTAATATAAAAGGGAGTTATACAAACCACACAGACGCACACACACAAAGACAGAGACCTCAGACTTCAACCGAAGCTTCGCGAAGCAAACAAATCGACGTTGCATATCCTGAACTTAAGTCCTCGGTTCTTAACAATTTCAATAGAAAATATGTAAGAAAGCTCTAGTCGAGTAAGATACCCTTAACCCTTGACCATACAGTCGGACAGGCGGTCGGGCGGACAAATATACACATACATGTACTACTACTGTACTAATGCTGGATGGTTTCATATCTCCAGTATTTCTGAACCGATTTTAATAAAAAAGATTTGCATTATTTTGTAAATGTTTTCAATCTCTCTTTTGAAGTTTTTCGAAATTTGTTATCGATTCCATGTGTATATCGTAAGCCTGAGAAGTTATCGAAAATTTGAAACAAACTTGTCCTGTCTAGGGATAAGCAGAGCTCAAACCCAAAACCAGACAGGCAGACGGACGGACATGGGTATATCGACTTGGCTGCTCATGCTGATCAAGATTATATTTGAATAATGGGGTCGGAGGTCGGCCTGTTACACACTTTTGCGCAAAACCATTATAACCTTTTTCATTTCATGGGTTAATGGTATCAGCACTATTTGCTGCTCTTTTTATATACCGTTCTCTTTATTGTTGGGCGTTAGCTTAAGAAAATTTGTTGCGAAGTATGCTGTATGTAAATAGGCGTTGGCTTTTGGGCACTTCATACAAATGACTTGATGTTTGCTGCCTGCCGGGAAGCTGGGCACTAGACGTTTGATTTGAAAGAGAGGAGATATGATTATCAAACTGAAGATTTAACGCACTTAATACGATCTAATGGTTTATTATAAATAATATAAATATTTAAAAACGTTTATAAAACGACATTACGATATATATCGGGGATCAGAAGGTCTGGACGGGACGTGAGTTGGGAAACCTTTGCTGAGGTACTGAGTGGCCGTAAGCACGGCACAAGGCACAGTACTTATTTATAAGCAACGGCTTAACCTTTTCTCCGGCATCAAGCGCGTGAAATTCTTGCTTTTTTCTAAACACCTGCACTCCGCAGACTCGACAGTGGAAAAAGGTAACTTCTCAAGCACGTTTGTCTTCAGTTGCGCGTACGTTTGTTTTTAGACAAGGAGTCATCTTTTTTCTTTGGACGAAAACTTAATATTGAAAAATGTGTACTTAGAATTAGTAAAGATTATGATTAAAAAACAAAATGACAGGCACAAAAGAATACGGAATTAACGGAATTGTTAGTTGTGTTACCGTTGTCATTAGCGAGGTAATATTTTTGTGTTAAAATACGGTTGTTTAATGACAGATGGCTCCGCAAGGACGACACCCATGTGGCTAAAAAAACCAAACTAATCTTACAAAAATTAACTATTGCCTTTATGAGGACCTTAACGTTTGGAATCCATTGCATTGGATAACGCACAACATTAATAATTTTCATATGTAAAGCAAATGGATAAGAAAGCGTAAATAAGAGCACGTTGATTAAGCTCGCGGCTGCTCTTACCTACCATCAGGCTCTTATAATTTCATTTATTGGTATAGGAACAGGTTCCGATGGATAGCTTCAACCTTCTGGTTGTCGCCAGCGATTTATGCGATATATGATCGTTTACTTTCTAACGATAACAGGTGCTAACCATCCAGCAGGATTAAACAATTTAAAAATCTGCGAATAACATCGCATTCTGTCAATAATCACTAAGCGGAAGTGGAAAAAAAAATTTGTGTTTAACACGTCTTTTGCTGTTTGTTGAATCGATGATAGCAGTGCTTTTTAGCTTGGACTCGACTTATGTGATTATATAAGTCAATGTGCTCCTGAAACACAAAAGATTGAACGACATTCGTTCTTCCGAAACTGAGCTAACGGTTCGTTGAATTTGTAAGAAATAGCAAAATTGCAGACACACATAAATTCGAATTCTTAATTGGACTTAAAGAAGAATCCTCAACCTTCTTTGTGAAAAGTAGCTGGATTGGAGGCTGTATAGATCGTTTTAGACGTGGGCTTCGTTTCGGAGAAGTAAATGACCGCAACCTTTGCACATTAAGCAACTGTGTGCACTAATGCAAGCTTAAAGGAGAGGGCCTTACTACTAGCAAAAAAGCTTTACATTATTTTTGCAATTACATTTATTGAGATCTGTCTTTGATGGACATTTTTAGAAAGCGCAAACATAAGCGCAGCGGAATATTTTCGACGAAGCATAACCTACAGGTTCTTCTTGGTTAGAATCAACAGCAGGGTGGATATAGCCAGGTTGGAACTTTTAAAAAATATAATCCCATTAAAATCGCTTAAGCAACACAGAAGTTATGACAATTGGTATATTTTTTCTGATCAAAGACCACTCTTACAAATCGATGTATACGAAAAATGTATAGTGTTTCTGCAAGTAATGATGTCAAGAAATCTACTGTATTTATTGCGTAATTGCTTAACAGAGTTGGGCGTGCTACTTATCTTGTAACCAAGTATTTTAAAAAATCTCATATATTTTAGATTTTTAAATATCGAATTGCCTGTTTCATGACTTTGTTTTACCATTTCAATTTTTATTTGTTTCAGATATACATATACATATATCATTATTATTTTTTACAGCTTCATTACAAATTACTATTCTTACTTTATAACTATTTTTTTCCCATACTTATTAAACAAACAGGCTTTATGCCTAGGTTACAATGTCTATCAGCATTCAGGAGACCTCACAGAAATAGGGCTAGAAAAAGGTCCAACCCGAATTATGCAGAAAATAGCGATTAATACACAATCTCAAAGAGAGCGCTATGATAAGAAGGTATTTATGTGTTCTGGGAGACTCAAGGCATTTCCTAATGAAGAAATTATAGATAATTTAATTCTCCACGATGACTATAATGTTTCAAAAGGTTTTCGTACTTCGCTCGATAAATCAAGAATTCGGCAGTCGTCGGACTATTAAATTTTATTGGCAAGTAGAGCTTTAGCAAAGAGGCTCAAAGTTGCCCCTAAACTTGACCTTAATGATGAATCTAGCATTCTCCCAGTACATTTATCAACTTATCACCACTGATTAAACTTTTTAAGAGTACCAAACACACAATCATGAGCACTCTTTTGGGTGCAAAGTTAGAAGATACTACATTTATAGATTTTTAAACAGAAATTTCCGTAAGTAGATAAAGCAAAAAAAAAATAAATAAAAGTGCTTTGCAGGAACTTTGAAAAAATTAGACTCTTCTTAAATATCCGTTTGATCGTAAAGGTTTTAGTGACTTTAATGATTTTTTGTCCCACGATCAACTTAACCTCATATTAAAAACTTTAATTTCAAAAATTTTAAGTGAAATTAAAAAAAAAATTGACAAAACAATAAAAATCTGTGAAAAACAAAAGCATTCTCGCCATTCACCACGTGCTTAAGCATTAGTTTACGCTCTTCGCGATGGTATTGTTATACCCTTTACCCATGAAATGGGTTAAAAAGGGTATAATGGTTTTGTGCAAATGTATGTAACAGGGAGAGGAGGCTTCTCCGACCCCATAAAGTGTATATGTATATATATGCATCAACAGCCGAGTCGATATAGGCATGTCCGTCTGTCCGTCTGTCTGTCTGTATGTATGAACGAGTCGATCTCAGGAACTACAAAAGCTAGAGACTCCAGATTTTGGATATGAGCTCTCCTAATCCCTAGGCATTGCACGTTTGTTAAAATTTTCGATAACTTTTCCGGTTTACGATATACACATGGAATCGATTACAAAAAAATGTTGAAAATTAAAAACTTGAAAATTGGGATAGAAACTATTAGCAAACATCTGTGAAATTTTTGTTAAAATCGGTTAAGAAACACCGGAGATATGAAACCATCAAGCATTGGTACAGCGGTACACGTAAATATGAGTGCTTCTGTCAGCCCGACCGTCTGTCCGTCTGTATGGTCAAGGGCTAAGGGTATCTTAGTCGAGCTTAGAGCCTTCTTACTTGTTTTTATTAAAAAGAGGGTAAGTGCGTAAGAATTTGGTGGAGATGCTGCTGACGTCCAAAAGATCCAATTTATCAGCCCTGGTCCGTTTTTATAATATTTTAATGTGCACCCACAAAAAAAGCAGGGTTTTGAATAAGGGTCATATTATATTACAAAATATTAATATTAAACTCCGACTGATCTGTATATATCTGCCGCTGATGATTATATTAAAGAAACTGATTTACATTTTCCAAATAGGGTTACAAGCTTATAAGCCATCCGTACCTTTAAAGCTTCCGAAAAACAGGGGGTTTTAAAGACCACTGTCAAATATATGAGACGGTCAATGGAGATACAAGAGATTTTAGTGGATTAATTTGTGGAGGAAAGCGTAAGAGTATTTGGGCGCGTAAAGTGTGCACAGAACCCTCTTGGACTCTGCTTTATAGAATACTTAATTACTTAGTTTCCAGTTGTATCAACAGAAGATAGACAATAATAGCTTGTAGTAGGGCAACATTAGCATCGGGATTATTTATTAATGGAAACTGCATCTCCGAAACATCCTAAACATAAAAATAAAATTATTAATCAATGGCAGCTATTGCAGACAGAAATAATTTTTCAAATACATTTTGATCACTTAGTGATCAGTAGATCATTTTTTCCAGAACACATAAAGTCTTCAACGCCACATTTAAGATATTCAAGTAGATAAATTAATGTAATAGTCGGCTGTTCTATGTTGCGTTAAAGCTTCATCGAGTATAAATGAAAATATCGATATTCAAGGGCTTAGAGGGTCTGAATTGTAGTACTGAATTAATATCTTATGCAGTGATATCTAAGAGGAGAATAGGACTTTACGTTTGGAATGAATGTCTTAGCAATGCTTCAATTTACTTAAGCGGTAGAAGAATATCTATCGTTTTCAAAAACAAATCTTAATTTGAGGATATGTTAAATATGTGTTCAATCCGATGGACGTGAGCCTATTAATAACGGACGTCCACTACCAATTATGACTCTTTCATTGATTGGACCATTTCAAACATTTTATGTTGAACAATATGCGCCAGGATATATATATATGTATGTATATAGAAAATATGGTCTGACTTAAAGTTCAATTATTAAGTGTTTTTTTGACTAGTTTGCAGGGAGACAGAGAGAAACCAAAGTCTCATTTATTTAATTTGAGCGTTGTAAACGATTAATTTAACCTTCATAACCGCTGGCACATTTAAAAGATGTACGCACATCCTTAGCACTTGTGCTCAAATGGGTCTAGAATCCTGAAGTTCCCTTGACGCTTGATAGAACAAATGATGCTGCAGCTCATCATTCATCAAAGCGCATGGCCAAATTCAATCCATATATTGTTTGCGTTTAAGTTTTTCGTCCCTTTCTAATCGAATTACGTCAAATCCCTTAAGCACTTTTTATACATTAAGGCTAAATCAACCATAAGAAACTAATTTGAGACGACCCAAACTCCAAAATACTCATTCATATACCAGGCACTCAGCCAGACATTAAGATTATATAATTCAGCTCTCTGCCCTCGTATCAGTAAAAATCCACGAGAAGCAGATTAGCCTTTAGTTGACTTGAATATACCCAGAATCGCAGCAGGGGTACCAGCAAAGCTGTAAAACCACCACCCTTCACTCCTCGCCTCATGTACATTGTTTTCCGAAATCGGATTTTAGTTTTGCCCTAATATCTTTATCTTAAGACTTATTCGCTCGACAATTCACAAGGCGAATGCAGAAAATTATGCGACAGGCACGAAAGCGGATAAGTTGTTCGTTGCTACACTGCCCATTTATTTGTGACAACTCGAATGCAGACTTGCAAGATTCTTCTCTTCTTTTCGAAATTTTTTGGTAAAAAATAATATGCACTAAATAAATGTAAGATGGTTTTCATAAAGATTGCAAAAAGTGTTTTGATTGATGCGCATAAAAATGTTTGTATATGTTTTCGATTAAAATATCTATTATAATTAAAACATTTTGTTGACTAAATTCTTAGATAACAAGTAAGAAGGCTCTAGTTGAGTAAGCTCGACTAGAAGATACCCTTAACCCTTGACCATACAGACGGACAGACGGTCGGGCTAACAGATATACAATGATTGATGGTTTCATATTTCCGGTGTTTCTTAACCTCCGGTGTTTCTTAACAGAAGTTCATTAAGTTAAAAGTTATCGAAAATTTTAAACAAACTTGCTATACCTAGGGATTAGGAGAGCTCATATCCAAGACGGACATGGCTATATATACCCTTTATTACCCATTTCATGGGTATAAAATAATGTTTAATGTTCTTGTTTTAAGAACGAAAGGGTCTAAAATTATTCTTAATTATACCATTATATTTATAACATAATTTATTAACGTTTTGTGTGTGTTTTTTTTTTATTAATCTGGTAGATATTATAACATCTATCCGTAATGGTACAGTAGCAAAGCCAATAATAATTCAACATACTATGGGAAATAATAAATATGGTGGGTGACAGCAGTGTGCAGAAATATAAATATATTATATTGTAAACATTTTTTTTTTAAGAAGAGAGATTTCTAGTTTCCTAAGCGGATATGTTTAACTACGGATATGGGTAAAGTACGCATTTGACGACAGATCAATAGAGATTAAAAGCCCATACAAGGACATTCATACAATTGCTGTACCTACCTTGATTTTGTAAAAATGTATTTAATAGGCAATAGCCATTTCATAGCCCAAATGTTATAATCAGCATAAAGAGCATATCTGATGAAAAAATATATTAAATATTAAAATTGAATCAACCTCGCAGTAGCAGGAGCAGGAAATACACAAACAGCATGCTTGAGGTCTAAGGTCTTCTAGTCGAGCTATCTTTGTATATTTTTTATTCTACAGAAATCGATACTAATATTTCGGCAAAAAAAAAGTATCATCCAATATAAAGAATCGGTCAAAATACAGTTTTTACATAAACAATTTGTTATTATATATTATATATATATATATATATATATATATATATATATCCACAAAACTCTAAAAAATTAAGTTTTTTAATTCTCCTGATATTAAAACAAAATATAAATAACATCCGATATGTATATATATATCATATGGCTCTCATTGGCACGGTTGACAAATAATATAAAAGGTCTGCGGAAAACTTGTTTCTTATCGCAAAAATTCTGAATAAAATTACAATTAATAAGCGTCTGTAATTATATTTTATTATTAGCAAATAAAAAAAAACATTACTGCTATACAACAATATTTATTAAATTTACAACATAATTGCATTGCAAATGAAAATTTAATAAATGCTCGATTTTTGGCAAACTGCCCCATAGTCACGTTGTAAGTGATTTTGCCCTTCTTATGCGTGCAGAACATCACATAGAAAGACAAGAGTTGACAATTCTGCCAGCAATCGTATGTTTAAAATGCATAATTCTAGACCAATAATGATGAAGGGTCTTTAAAGCACCCATACATGTACACGCTTGCCGACATTTAACTAAATCCTTTATAAATAATGTTGACTGCTCACATGTTTTTCTCGGTCTGTGCTGTGTAACTTGTATCAAGGGATCCTTGTATCAAGGGATAAAGACATTAGCACAATGCCACTCTACAAACACGCGGCGAATATTTAAAGGCTGCGATTTTTATTTATGCCTCATTTTAATGATGTTAAGTCAATGTGCATATAACGAAAATGTAACAAAACCGATGGAAACGAAAAGACAACATTTAAATAATGTTTTACGGAGAAGAAAGGGCAGAGTTTTATCATAGAACATTTTATGGAGGTTTTTCCACCCGAAGTATTGGACTATATATATTTTGACTCCATGCTGAAAGCAGATTGCAATTTATTTTAAATCACTTTTTTATTTGTCATGGTCTTAGCTAGATCGTACAGCTGATAAACTTTCACTTGTTTAGTTCAGTCTTATTTGTTTACGTACAATGATAAATTATGTCTGCACCGCCAGGGAACGGCTTACAGTGAAAGAATGTAATAAAACGCAATGAACAATCTTTGTATCAAATATTATAATGATGATGGAACAAAATTATTTTAAGTTCTAAGCTTAAATAATCAGAAGGTGCAAAAAGTTGATATATTAAATTTATGTTGATCCACGTGTGAGTCGAATATAGGGTTATAAGTGGGGTGCTACGAATTCTGGTGGGGCTGGGAAATTAACGGAATAACCATAACCCTCAATGTGCAGTTCGGTAAAAATACATATTTCACACAAATTTTTTAAGCAACAATTATGTTATGGTCGGCGATGGGCTATCGATGATTGTGAATGTGGAACGAGGGTTGGAGAGCCGTGTAGGCGAAGATATGCGATTGGTGTCGGCGTTTTGAGGGAAATGGCGAAAGGGGGTGAAAGGAGACTAGATAGCTAATTTTGTGACCATGTGATCGTTAGTACCTAAAAGTTTTCTGCACGCCTTAATCCATAAATTGTACTCGAAATTTACAAGAAATTTAAATAACCAGACAAGAGAAACAGTGGAACAAATTAGTGCAAGTGCAGCAGGAGGATTTACACGGAACACTGGACAGAATCAGCCCGTCCAGGCAGCAGTTCAACAGACACCAGCAGTGGTCCAGGCAGCAGTTCCAGAGGCCAAGGCAGATGCAGGAGACCACCGGACAAGGATCAACAAACCCGTCAAGGGGGTTTCAAGTTTGTGTCCGTAGAAAAAGAATTATACATCAGCGCTTGCGCAACAGCCAGACAGCCGCCGTCACAGGCACCGTTGGCCGCGGCCGATTGTCGAAGGCCAGAAGTAGTCTTAGTTAATTTATTTATGTAGCGATTTATCCCCGCCCCTATTTATTTAATATCATTTAATTCATTTAGTTTATCACTCTTTCTACGTTTCGTGTGTCGTTTATATATTTTACGTTTACTAGTTCAAGTTAATTTTTGTTTATTTATTTGCTTAAATACTTTATTCATTCTTTTTTATACCCTTAACCCATGAAATGGGTAAAAAAAGGGTATAATGGTTTTGTGCAAAAGTATGTAACAGGGAGAAGGAAGCTTCTCCGACCGCATAAAGTATATATATTCTTGATCAGCATCAACAGCCGAGTCGATTTAGCCATGTCCGTCTGTCTGTCCGTCTGTCCGTCCGTCTGTCCGTCCGTCTGTATGTATGAACGCGTCGATCTCAGAAACTACAAAAGCTAGAGACTCCAAATATTGGATATGAGCTCTCCTAATCCCTAGGCATGACAAGTTTGTTTCAAATTTTCGATAACTTTTCAGGCTTACGATATACACATGTAATCGATAACAAAAATCTGGAATTGTTTTCCGAAATCGGATTTTAGTTTTGCCCTAATATCTTTATCTTAAGACTTATTCGCTCGACAATTCACAAGGCGAATGCAGAAAATTATGCGACAGGCACGAAAGCGGATAAGTTGTTCGTTGCTACACTGCCCATTTATTTGTGACAACTCGAATGCAGACTTGCAAGATTCTTCTCTTCTTTTCGAAATTTTTTGGTAAAAAATAATATGCACTAAATAAATGTAAGATGGTTTTCATAAAGATTGCAAAAAGTGTTTTGATTGATGCGCATAAAAATGTTTGTATATGTTTTCGATTAAAATATCTATTATAATTAAAACATTTTGTTGACTAAATTCTTAGATAACAAGTAAGAAGGCTCTAGTTGAGTAAGCTCGACTAGAAGATACCCTTAACCCTTGACCATACAGACGGACAGACGGTCGGGCTAACAGATATACAATGATTGATGGTTTCATATTTCCGGTGTTTCTTAACCTCCGGTGTTTCTTAACAGAAGTTCATTAAGTTAAAAGTTATCGAAAATTTTAAACAAACTTGCTATACCTAGGGATTAGGAGAGCTCATATCCAAGACGGACATGGCTATATATACCCTTTATTACCCATTTCATGGGTATAAAATAATGTTTAATGTTCTTGTTTTAAGAACGAAAGGGTCTAAAATTATTCTTAATTATACCATTATATTTATAACATAATTTATTAACGTTTTGTGTGTGTTTTTTTTTTATTAATCTGGTAGATATTATAACATCTATCCGTAATGGTACAGTAGCAAAGCCAATAATAATTCAACATACTATGGGAAATAATAAATATGGTGGGTGACAGCAGTGTGCAGAAATATAAATATATTATATTGTAAACATTTTTTTTTTAAGAAGAGAGATTTCTAGTTTCCTAAGCGGATATGTTTAACTACGGATATGGGTAAAGTACGCATTTGACGACAGATCAATAGAGATTAAAAGCCCATACAAGGACATTCATACAATTGCTGTACCTACCTTGATTTTGTAAAAATGTATTTAATAGGCAATAGCCATTTCATAGCCCAAATGTTATAATCAGCATAAAGAGCATATCTGATGAAAAAATATATTAAATATTAAAATTGAATCAACCTCGCAGTAGCAGGAGCAGGAAATACACAAACAGCATGCTTGAGGTCTAAGGTCTTCTAGTCGAGCTATCTTTGTATATTTTTTATTCTACAGAAATCGATACTAATATTTCGGCAAAAAAAAAGTATCATCCAATATAAAGAATCGGTCAAAATACAGTTTTTACATAAACAATTTGTTATTATATATTATATATATATATATATATATATATATATATATATCCACAAAACTCTAAAAAATTAAGTTTTTTAATTCTCCTGATATTAAAACAAAATATAAATAACATCCGATATGTATATATATATCATATGGCTCTCATTGGCACGGTTGACAAATAATATAAAAGGTCTGCGGAAAACTTGTTTCTTATCGCAAAAATTCTGAATAAAATTACAATTAATAAGCGTCTGTAATTATATTTTATTATTAGCAAATAAAAAAAAACATTACTGCTATACAACAATATTTATTAAATTTACAACATAATTGCATTGCAA
This sequence comes from Scaptomyza parva, assembly GCA_035044645.1. NCBI lineage: Eukaryota > Metazoa > Arthropoda > Insecta > Diptera > Drosophilidae > Scaptomyza > Scaptomyza parva. Next base: position 837,440 of record JAWNNT010000062.1, read on the forward strand.
ATGAAAATTTAATAAATGCTCGATTTTTGGCAAACTGCCCCATAGTCACGTTGTAAGTGATTTTGCCCTTCTTATGCGTGCAGAACATCACATAGAAAGACAAGAGTTGACAATTCTGCCAGCAATCGTATGTTTAAAATGCATAATTCTAGACCAATAATGATGAAGGGTCTTTAAAGCACCCATACATGTACACGCTTGCCGACATTTAACTAAATCCTTTATAAATAATGTTGACTGCTCACATGTTTTTCTCGGTCTGTGCTGTGTAACTTGTATCAAGGGATCCTTGTATCAAGGGATAAAGACATTAGCACAATGCCACTCTACAAACACGCGGCGAATATTTAAAGGCTGCGATTTTTATTTATGCCTCATTTTAATGATGTTAAGTCAATGTGCATATAACGAAAATGTAACAAAACCGATGGAAACGAAAAGACAACATTTAAATAATGTTTTACGGAGAAGAAAGGGCAGAGTTTTATCATAGAACATTTTATGGAGGTTTTTCCACCCGAAGTATTGGACTATATATATTTTGACTCCATGCTGAAAGCAGATTGCAATTTATTTTAAATCACTTTTTTATTTGTCATGGTCTTAGCTAGATCGTACAGCTGATAAACTTTCACTTGTTTAGTTCAGTCTTATTTGTTTACGTACAATGATAAATTATGTCTGCACCGCCAGGGAACGGCTTACAGTGAAAGAATGTAATAAAACGCAATGAACAATCTTTGTATCAAATATTATAATGATGATGGAACAAAATTATTTTAAGTTCTAAGCTTAAATAATCAGAAGGTGCAAAAAGTTGATATATTAAATTTATGTTGATCCACGTGTGAGTCGAATATAGGGTTATAAGTGGGGTGCTACGAATTCTGGTGGGGCTGGGAAATTAACGGAATAACCATAACCCTCAATGTGCAGTTCGGTAAAAATACATATTTCACACAAATTTTTTAAGCAACAATTATGTTATGGTCGGCGATGGGCTATCGATGATTGTGAATGTGGAACGAGGGTTGGAGAGCCGTGTAGGCGAAGATATGCGATTGGTGTCGGCGTTTTGAGGGAAATGGCGAAAGGGGGTGAAAGGAGACTAGATAGCTAATTTTGTGACCATGTGATCGTTAGTACCTAAAAGTTTTCTGCACGCCTTAATCCATAAATTGTACTCGAAATTTACAAGAAATTTAAATAACCAGACAAGAGAAACAGTGGAACAAATTAGTGCAAGTGCAGCAGGAGGATTTACACGGAACACTGGACAGAATCAGCCCGTCCAGGCAGCAGTTCAACAGACACCAGCAGTGGTCCAGGCAGCAGTTCCAGAGGCCAAGGCAGATGCAGGAGACCACCGGACAAGGATCAACAAACCCGTCAAGGGGGTTTCAAGTTTGTGTCCGTAGAAAAAGAATTATACATCAGCGCTTGCGCAACAGCCAGACAGCCGCCGTCACAGGCACCGTTGGCCGCGGCCGATTGTCGAAGGCCAGAAGTAGTCTTAGTTAATTTATTTATGTAGCGATTTATCCCCGCCCCTATTTATTTAATATCATTTAATTCATTTAGTTTATCACTCTTTCTACGTTTCGTGTGTCGTTTATATATTTTACGTTTACTAGTTCAAGTTAATTTTTGTTTATTTATTTGCTTAAATACTTTATTCATTCTTTTTTATACCCTTAACCCATGAAATGGGTAAAAAAAGGGTATAATGGTTTTGTGCAAAAGTATGTAACAGGGAGAAGGAAGCTTCTCCGACCGCATAAAGTATATATATTCTTGATCAGCATCAACAGCCGAGTCGATTTAGCCATGTCCGTCTGTCTGTCCGTCTGTCCGTCCGTCTGTCCGTCCGTCTGTATGTATGAACGCGTCGATCTCAGAAACTACAAAAGCTAGAGACTCCAAATATTGGATATGAGCTCTCCTAATCCCTAGGCATGACAAGTTTGTTTCAAATTTTCGATAACTTTTCAGGCTTACGATATACACATGTAATCGATAACAAAAATCTGGAATTTCAAAAAACTGAAAATGAGGATTTAAATTATAAGCAAAATAATGAACTTCTGTAAAAATTTCATAAAAATCGGTTGAGAAACACCGGAGATATGAAACCATCAAGTATTGGTACAGAACTACACAGCCATATGTGTATGTCTGTTAGCCCGACCATCTGTCCGTCTGTATGGTCAAGGGTTAAGGGTATCTTCTAGTCGAGCTTACTTTTTTGAAATTCAAGATTTTTTTGTTATCGATTACATGTGTATATCGTAAACCTGAAAAATTATCGAAAATTTGAAACAAACTTGTCATGCCTAGGGATTAGGAGAGCTCATATCCAAAATCTGGGGTATCTAGCTTTTGTAGTTCCTTAGATCGACGCGTTCATACATACAGACGGACGGACGGACAGACGGACGGACGGACAGACAGACGGACATGGCTAAATCGACTCGGCTGTTGATGCTGATCAAGAATATATATACTTTATGGGGTCGGAGAAGCTTCCTTCTGCCTGTTACATACATTTGCACAAAAACATTATACCCTTTTTTTACCCATTTCATGGGTTAAGGGTATAAAAATATAAATTTTTGTTACACCGGCCAGCACTGTATCCAGGTCGCATCCATCCCTGAGTGACCGATTTGCTAGCTGGCTATCGATACAGTGTTGGGGAATTAAAAGCCGGTCAATAACAATTATCAAATGTCATCTGTTGGCGTTCCTCAAGAACTGCATTAAATATTTATCATACACTTTTTCTTTCGCATTTTTGCCTTGCAAATTCGAAAATAACCATATCTTTCATTGGCTTTGAGCTTAGCTCACCAATTTTAGTGGAAAATAATGTGACGACAAACCATAAAAATCTCCATCAAGTCCCTGCATCCAGGGTCTTTACCACCAGTTTGTGGATTGGTTGTTACCGTATACTTTATCATTATACTCTGATACCGAAGGTGAAGAGTATATTCGGTTTTGTGAAATGAGATTTGAAACATTGAACATTTTCTTGCCTATGACCGGGGTCAGATAAACTGTGGGTTACGCCCACTGTGTAGCTAAAGATTCGACAATATCGATAAAAAGAACATATGTATTTTCCACATGCTTACAACAAGGCTATCCTGAAGTACTGGCGTTCCCCAGAAACCTGCATCCTTTGCAAGATCACCACTCTTTTAAAAAAGTAATTTCCTCCATAGCTTTTAAGCTGGAACGTAGAGTGACCAAATTTGGGGGAAAATGGGTGGATACTTTCCAAACAAATTTGAAATTCAAGCCTCTCTCTCAAAAACAAGAGGAGAATAAGCTTGCAGATATTGAATATACACTGTAAAAAAAAAAAACAGATAGGTCAATATGGTTAAACTTAAACAAAAATAAAAATAATTTTCGACTTGGGTGGTATTTTACCATCCGTAAAATATGGAACAATAGTTCAGATAAGCGATATGTTTCCTTTTAAGTGCGGTTAGGTCACAGGTTTATTCTTAACTTATTAACATTCCGTTCTTAAATTATAAGCAAATTCTGCTTAAGCTTTTCCTTTTATTGTATTTTTTACGCTTAACCCATAAAATGAGTGTTTGGTTACGCATGTATCCGCGCCAAACAAAAACTAAAGCAGCTTCGCTCTTAATATTTAACTCTTCAATAAGTTATGCACTGCGCAGCATAAAGAACAAATTAACGTAACTATCATAACTGTTGTTTTTCATATGCTCCTCGGCCTTTCTTTATATTGCATTTTTCACCTTGCTTGCCCTTGGCCTTAGCTGAGCGCAAGCAGCAGCTGCAATTCGGCAGCTAATTTAGTTCTATTCGATCAATCGGGAATTCAAGTCGCGGCACGGTATTCGACACCGCTTGCCAAAAAATAATTCGTACAGTTAAAGTGCAAAGCTCAACTCGTAGCTTATAATTAACAATTGTAACTATTTTTAAGTTTGGCCACGAAGGCAATTAAACTAAATTTATAGTAAAGCAAATTTCTGTGCATTTCTATTTATTTATTCTATTGTGAAAATTCGATAGCTATTGAAAAAGCTCAATAGCTCAACATTTGGTGACCCCGACGTGATTCATTAGCTCTGTTTGTTTAAATAAATAAAAATTATTTAAAGTAAAGAGTTAATAAACCTCGCGCCCGCGCTCTTGCATCGTCTTCGCTATTCTCGGTTCGTTTTGTGCTCACTTTCGGTTCAGGTGTTTGACCTGCATTGGCGCCAGCGCATTCGCTTCCCTTATCGCGTGTGCTTAAACAGTTGCACCAGCGGTTACTGCATTGTTATTGCTTGTCCCGTTTCGTTTTGCTTGCGCTTATGAACAAAGTTTTTGCCCTCCAATTAACATTGCATCGTTTGAACTTGTGTGTTAAAGCGATAGTGGAAAAATTCAGTGATTCCTAAGGGAATATCTAAAAATGCATAATTCTGCTGCCGTTCAGTCTCCTAGTGCCCCGTTTTACAAAGCCAAGGCCAAAGCTATTGATGAGCAGGTAAAACGGATGGCCAAGACAATCGATCAGGAGCAAATTGTGCATCTCAGCGAAGAAGAGTTGGCGGTTCGGCTGGAGGAGTTGGAAAGTGCTCGGCAGGCATTTCATAATATGGATGACGCGTTGGAGGAGCTGGATTATGATAAAATCGGGAGTGAGTTACGGGCATGTTTTAATGACTACTCAATATTAGTTAAAACTAGCTTGCGACGCGAAATTAACAAACAAAAGTTATAGTCGCCGTTGTGCTCGACTATGAGGCAAGATGCATGTGGTGACAATCACACACTGTCTCAAAGCCGAATCCGATTGCCTGAGATCAAGTTGCCCGAGTTTAGTGGAGGATATACAAAGTTTGCAGAGTTCATAGCGATGTTCTCTTCAATCGTTGATGCGGACTCAGGACTTTCGGATGTGGAGAAGTTTCAGCACTTGCGATCGTGTCTGAAAGGATCAGCCTTAGATAGTGTTTCTTCGTTGGAAATCAGCAGCGCTAACTATCCAGTTGCATTGGAGATCCTTAAAAAAAAGGTTTAACAACAAGCGTCTCATTTTCCAAGCACATGTCACGGAGATTTTGAGTTTAGATTGCATTGAGTCGTTGTCAGCGGTAAAACTTCGAACCCTTTGGGATACGGTTAACGCCAACATCCGCGCTTTACAAAGCCTGGGCAACGTTGAGCAGATTGCGGGTTTCATTATCGTGCACAGTTTGCTGCAGAAAGTGGACGAGGCAACGCAGACCAGTTGGGAGGAGACAGCACCGATGGAAACTATTCCGACCTGTGAGCAGTTCATGGCATTTCTGGATCAACGATGTCAAAGGTTGGAAAATGTGGAACACGCTATGGCAACGTATACTCCTAGCTCTAAAGTGGGAAAAAGTAGTAAAATCGTTAACACCAGTAGAAAGGCCTTTGTCGCTACTAACTCCAACACAAATAAATGTGTGTTTTGTGAGACCTCTCGCCACTTAATTTACAACTGTTCCCGTTTTGGAAATCTGACTCCGCAACTGCGTCTACGAGAGGTAAAGAAGCTCAACCTTTGCATTAATTGCCTGTGTAAAGGTCATCGGTTAAAGGAGGTCAGCTCCACTACCTGCAACCGTTGCAAGGCCAAACATCATACGCTTCTGCACTTTGAGAACGAGATTGACGGCTCTCAAGTTAACTTTGCTCCGCATCCGCCTGCTGCAAACCCTTCTGCACCACTTGTAGCCCAAAATCTTAGTCAAGACGTGGTGCTCTTGGCAACTGCTGTAATCAACGTTAGAAGTCGTACTAAAGTTTTAGTCCGTTGCCGAGCGCTACTTGATTCTGGGTCGCAGGTGCACATTATTACTTCTCGTTTAGCTCAACACCTCCAGCTGCGCAAGCACTTTGATTTCAGGATTGGGGGAGTCTACTGTTGCCTCAGAAGGCTATTCAGCCGATATAAGCTTTCAATCGCGAGCATCTGCATACTCTGCCACCATCTCAGTTCTCGTAGCTTCGTCTATAACTGGAAATCAGCCTAGCAACGATATTAGCATTGAGCTCTGGAATATACCCTCAAATATTAGCTTGGCTGATCCAGAGTTCTTTAAGGCGCACAAAATTGATTTGTTAATTGGAGCTGGCCTGTTTTTTGAATTGTTGTGTGTCGGTCAAATCAAAATCGCTCCTGGTTTGCCTATTCTTCAAAAAACTCAACTGGGCTGGATAGTGACAGGAGGAACTTCTTCAGCGAGCCCTGCTTCATTGATGGTCACTAGCTCGGTTCTGATGCCAAATTCTAGCCCGGATCACAAGCTTGATGACACTGACTGGTGACATTTGCAAAATGTATAGGTGTGTTAGGATGGCTGAACCCGATTCCTATCTGCAATTCAAGTTTTCAAGCTGGATACTGTCACCTATGGCACAAAGCCAGCTTCCTTTCTTGCGGTTCGTTCCATGCAGCAATTAGCTATTGATGAAAGAAGATCATTTCCTGCTGGATCTAAAGTGATCTTTAGCGAATTTAATGTAGATGATCTCATCACTGGAGGTGACTCTGCCGAGGAAGTAGTCTATATTATGGAGCAAACAGTCAGTCTGCTTCGAAAGGGAAACTTTAAACTTAGACGAAACTTTAAAATTTGACGATGGCACGGATGTCACGAAGACTCTCGTACTTGCGTGGGATCCAGCCTCTGACTGCCTTCTGGTTAACTTTTCGCCTATGAAAGCGCCTGGAAAGCGTAGCAAATGGTCTGTGCTGTCTACCATTGCTCGGTTCTATGACCCGCTTGGACTTATCGGACTTGTGGTAGCCAAGGCCAAGATCTTTTTGCAGCACATTTGGAGAGAGCAATTGGATTCGGATGAGATTCTTCCTGCTTCTTTGCACTGTTCTTGGAATAGCTTGTGTGCCGATATTTGCAACACAGAGCAAATAAAACTCCCTCGACTGGTCGTTGTTCCAAAGGGCATCATCGAAGTTCATGGTTTTAGTGATGCGAGCATTGAGGCTTACGGTGAATGCATTTACGTTGTATCCATAACAAAGGGACGGCGCATGGCTCATTTGTTGTGCTCTAAGTCTCGTGTGGCATCTTTACGAACTCTCACAGTACCAAAGTTGGAATTATCTGCTGCTGCACTTCTATCTCAACTTATTCGCGAAGTAGCTCAAATGAATTTATTTAACTGTAGATACTATTTTTGGTCGGATTCGGCAGTTGTCTTATCCTGGATACGTGATGAGCCTCCGCGCTTCCAAACGTTCACGGCTAATCGCATATCTTTAATACAGGAGCTAATGACAGGAATGGAATGGCGCTACGTACCGACGGAATGCAACCCGCCAGACATTCTTTCTAGAGGAGCACTTCCAAGCGACCTTTTAGAATTATCGTTGTGGTCTCATGGTCCCGATTTCTTAACCAAAGAGAGTGCGACTGGCCCGCATCATGTTTACCGGCCCGGACGCTTCCTGAACTGCGGCAAAAGGTGCTAGTTACTATCTCTAGATGCTCTGATGTCAGCTTAGGATGCAAGTTTGCAAATTCATTTCATAACCTGCGTCGTGTCTTCGGATATATATATAAATTGCGGAATCGCATCAGGCATGCCAGTCTAACAGTAGATTGGATACACAAGGGCACTCAACTACTCTTGCGGAGCATCCAGATGGCGAATCTGAGTGATGAGTATAGGGACGGACGGACGATCAAATTATCCAGCTCTATTGCGTCGCTTACCCCATTCATCGATGAGTTTGGACTTCTTCGTGTTGGTGGCCGTCTAAAACACTCGAGCCTGGATTTCGATGCTCGGCATCCGATCATACTTCCGGGTCATCATCCTGTCACACGCGCCATTATCATGCATTCATGTTTTCGAGCAAAACCGGTCCTCGCTGAGACAATCATGGCCGATCTTCCCCGAGATCGTGTTAGTGGCTCGCATCCTTTCGCTCTCACTGGAGTGGACTATTATGGACCGTTTTATTACAAGAGCGAGATTCGTAACAAAGGACCAGTAAAATGCTACATCTCGGTCTTCATTTGCTTCGCAACAAAGGCAGTGCATCTCGAACTGGTTCCTGATTTGTCAACAGCAGCCTTTCTTAATGCGCTTAAGAGGTTTATTCTTACCAGATGTAAACCTGTTCGCACCTGAACTCAAGCGACTCTTCCTCAGCGAGAAGCACGTCGACTCTGTCCGAGAGTTTTGTGTCTCTGACGACATCGAATGGGAATTCATCCCACCTCGCTCCCCACACTTTGGTGGACTGTGGGAGGCTGCGGTGAAGACAGCAAAATACCATTTTTATCGGTCGGTCGGACCCTCGGTTTTGCCCCTGGATGATCTGCGCACACTTGTCTGCCACATTGGGGCAATAATAAACTCTCGACCTCTTTTTCCACTTTCAGAGCACCCTGCAGACCTGGATGTGTTAACTCCTGCGCACTTCTTTGGCACTGTGCCACTCGCACTTTATACGGAGCCGGATGTCACCAAGCTAAACGCTAGCCGCCTAGATCGATGACAGCGTATAGCTTATTATCAGCAAATTTTCTGGAGTCGTTGGCGTGATGAATATTTAACGCTTCTTCAGCAACGGTCCAAATGGAGAACATCCTACCCGGGCGTTCACATTAACGATGTTGTCCTTGTAAAGGATGAAAACTTGCCACCCCTTAAATGGCCACTGGCTCGTGTGGTCGAGCTTGCTGCTGGTGCTTGCCCTTGGCCTTAGCTGAGCGCAAGCAGCAGCTGCAAGCAGCAGCTAATTTAGTTCTATTCGATCAATCGGAAATAATTCGTACAGTTAAAAGTGCAAAGCTCAACTCGGAGCTTATAATTAACAATTGTAACTATTTTTAAGTTTGGCCACGAAGGCAAATAAACTAAATTTATAGTAAAACAAATTTCGGTGCATTTCTATTTAATAGTTCTATTGTGAAAATTCAATAGCTATTGAAAAAGCTCAATAGCTCAACAATGAGAAAAAAAAAGGTATAATGGTTTCGTGCAAAAAAAAGAAACAGGCAGAGGGAAGCTTCCCTGACCCCATAATGTAAATATATTCTTGATCAGCATAAACAACCGAGTAGATGTATCCATGTCGGTCTGTCTGTTCGTGTTTCTGCCTGTCTGTATGTATGAGCGCGTCGATCTCACGACCTACAAAAGCTATAGAATCCAGTTATTGGATATGAGCTCTCCAAGGCAGGACAAATTTGCTTAAAATTTTCGATAACTTTTCAGGTTTGCAATATACACAAGGAATCAATAACAAAAGCATTGGTACGGTAGTAAACATATGAGAATGTCTGTCAGCCGGACCGTCGGCTCGTTTCGTCCAGGGTTAAGGGCACTTCTTACTTGTTTTTTTAAAAGTTATTTTGAATAACAGTTTAAAATCAATGGGTAACATTCATTTAACAAAATAACAAATTATATATTAAATGATTAATAACATTATGCTTTGGGTCGATAGTGGGACAAAATTGCGCTGTTAATGATAATGATGCGAAATATGCACACATAAACCGTCTGTGCTAAAAATAGTGGAAATATATTTTAATTGAGTTTGCTTAATCTTTCCCAAAAATTGTAAACCATTGCCATTGCCGTGAATTTCGTTGTCTAAGCGGGCGCATTAGCCCTTACACAGTTAACTTATATATTTACCGAACAAATTTCGGCTCATCTTCGGGTGATAAATGCGTTCTTATTTTATGAACATTGTTCTTAAATTGGTAAAAATAGAATAAAATTGTTTTTATATTGTACCAAACTAAGGCAAGTCCTAAAGCCGCCTTGGTTTTTCTTTCTTTTCGCGAGGATGGTTACACAATTAAGTTGGGCTACTTGAAGTAATAAACCATGGCATAAAAATGTGAATATATGTATGTACCCCGTGTTTTTAGGTCAAACAATTTGGTACAAGCTCTAACGTATATAAAACGAGTTTTTCAGTCGGGTCATAAAAAAAATTAAATAAATATATTTAAGTGATTTGACATATGTTAAAAAGTGTTAATTTCTTAGTGAAGCTTAAGAAATAGTTATCACCTTTAGTAAAATATTTGTGCAGCTTTTTAAAAGTTTATTCTGTTTCTTGCTTCAAATATCGTATTAGCGACTGATCACAATTTATTAGTTTTTAAAGTTAAGGTAAAAACAAGTAAGAAGGCTCTAGTCGAGTACGCTCGACTAGAAGATATCCTTAACCCTTGTCCATACAGACGGACAGACGGTCTGGCTAACAGACATACACATATGGCTGTGTAATTCTACACCAATGCTTGATGGTTTCATATCTCTGGTGTTTCTTAACCGATTTCAATTAAAATTTCACAGATGTTCATTATTTTTTTTTTTTTTTTTTTTTTGTTATCGATTCCATGTGTATATCTTAAACCGAAAAAGTTATTGAAAATTTGAAACAAACTCGCTATGCATAGGGATTAGGAGAGCTTATATCCAAAATTTGGAGTCACTAGCTTCTGTAGTTCCTGAGAGGCTTATACATTCGGACGGACGGACATGGCTAAATCGACTCCGCTGTTGATGCTGGTCAATATACTTTATAAGGTCGGAGAAGCTTCCTTCAACCTATTACATACATTTGCACAAAACCATTATACCCCTTTTTTACCCATTTCATGGGTTAAGGGTATAATGGGTTTTTATTTTATTAGGCTTAGTCGAACCACCATTATTCCGTTAAATTAGTTCTGTACACATATTCTCCTTCAAATGCCTTACTATATTTAAAAACACATTTATAAAGTTAATCCTTAGGGATTATAGCGACTTTACAATTTTCCTTAACTCACATCACTTTACAATCATTACTAACTGCGCCAATCAAATTGAAGTTATTTGAAGGAACTTTGGCTATCACCTGCACAATGCTAATGCGTCGCCGAAGCTTATAAAAAATTCTATTAACGGCCTTTTAGACAAGCTGTCCTAAATATGCTATTATACTATGGTGAATATGCATTTTGGGTCAATCAGGTAATGCTCCTTTGCTCCGTTTTGTATCACCTGTCAAGTTTACAATTGACACACCTGCTTTTATTTAAAATTGCCACGGGGAAATTATTGCACCGTCGAGCCGCCGTTCTGCTGTCGTTTGGCCAACAGCCGCAACAACATCAGCAACAACTATTTATAAATAACAAATGAGTGGCAACAGTCCAGTCTGTGTCCCGGTATTGTGAAAACGTGTGCCAAGGAAACTGTCGAACATGCCGGCTGGTGTTGAGCTAGCAGTAAGGCCACCCTCCAATACCACATCTCCGTCATGGCTGCGCTTGAATGGAGTTGGAGAAATCAGCCTTGTACCTTAAATAAACAATGTACATATAATTACATATAAATTTGGTTTTGAGAACAAACAGCGTCGATAGCCGCGAGCGCACTCTCGACAGAATGGGAATATAAACGACAACTCGAACAGAAACAGGAACAAAGCAGAAACTGAACGCTCACGTCCATGGGCGTCGTCAATAAATGTCGACCGAATTGGCAACACACGCGGTTCGAAGTATTACAGAGGATGAGGTGCAGGGTCAGGAACTATAAACGGAACAATACGCTACTGCACTACTAGGGAATAGAATTATGGGTTGCTTAATTTACTTTATAGTTTTTCGCTCTGTGCTGGCGTCCTGGCAAAAGTTCGCCTGATTGCCACTTTGGAGGCGAGCCAGTGCTGATTGCATTCAATTCAATGAACACTTTTTGCCAAGACCGTCTTCCCTCGTTTCAGCTGTTTGACTGGTCCAGTAGGTAATGCACCCTCAAATCGATAGTAATGACGGTTTGGGGATGTGAGCAGAGTCAGTTGTAATAGAGCACTAAATAATTGCCCATATGTGGCCGAGAAGCAAGGAGGACTCTGTAACAAAAACCCACCCTTTTATAACCCAGGGGGTTGCATTGCTCGCTTGTTGTTTCGTCGATATTGCTTTTTTCAATTTATGCTCATTTATATTATCAATTTAACAAACAAACACATGCACATAGTGTAAATCTATTGCTGACAGCTTACAAATACATTTGTACATATACATATGCGCATTGATATAAGGCGAGTGAACGATAGCAAATGGAAAAGCAGATTGCAACTCGTGCGTAAAGTTAGTCCCTCTAGTAAGGGCCAAGGAGAAAAAGGGCGAACGACCGCGTTTTGTGTTTTGAAAGCTAATACTTTCTGATAATTGGAAGTCAGATGTCATATGTATATGTAGGTATATACATATGTAAGTAAGAGTGTTTGTGTAATACGCACACCCAAATGCCGTTTGTCTAAATTGCTGCTTGACATGCACACACAGTCCCATAATTCAAGTTGAGTTGTCAAAAAACTCAACACAAAATACAACAGAAAAATACATTACTGAGAAGTGAATCGTGTAGACCAAGATGAGTCAGACAGTTCAGGAAGTGATTGACAAATATAAGGCAAGACTTTCCCATTAAAGCAACAAGGAAACTGACAATAATTGTGACACCTCACAGGTTGTGAGATGTGATTTTTAAGCAAAAACGATATGTTAATTATCGTAAAGGAATTTTCAAAAGGGCGGGTAGATGTTCATGTGAAATGGAATAAAACAAGCTGTGTGGTATTAACAAAATTATTCTTTTATTTGAAAGGCCCATATATGCCATTAAGTATGGAATATGACATCATGCAAATGCCCGCCTCGGCTTCTTACGGTGGCACGAATCCGAGTGTTCAAATTTTCAATGACTCTTCCGCATAGATCAGGCTGAATTTGAGCTATGGCCTGTGTTATGTCGATTGCGGTTTATTTGCATAAACCTGCGACTTCAAGAAACTCTACAGGAAAAAGTCTAGTGGGGTCAAATCGCATGACTTAACCGGTGATCTCAAATTTGGCCACCATAAGTTGAAGAGTCGACTGTGAAGGGCCACCACGTCTACCGTAAAATGGACGCAATGCGCGCAACGTTTGTATTACCGAACACTCGATTTGATAATAAAGTTTTATCATTTGAACGTGCGGTTCAATCGTGTAACTTGCAATGATAATTTGGCATAAGCAACTGAATAATAAACAAAAGATTTGATGTCACCATAACAAAATGGCCGCCACGTGCCGCCAAAATCTACCCGCGCCAATAGCAAAACCTTAAAGCTGTTTGAAATTTGAGACATATTGAACTATTGCAGATAATACTAGTTTTTTTCCGGCGCATACATCTATTGTTACTTTTTATGTACTGGATAATGTAGTCTTATCTTCAACCCCTTTGTTTAAAAATTATCAATGCTTTTAAAATGTTGTGAATATGGGTGTTTTACTGTACAATTTAAACTTTAGCTAAAAATCACATAAATGTTTATTGCACGTCTAGATAGAAAGAACAACTTACTAAAAACTCTCACCTTTTTTTAGAGTCTTCATTAAAATTTTTGTCAAAATATTGCCGTGACATGTAAAACTTAAAAAACATCATCGTTTTTAGCTCGAAGAAATACTAAATGAAAACTTTTTAAGTCTTAAACAAATTTTTGGTTGCCTATGTAATTTTAATTACTATTTTGCAAATTTCCACAGTGCTATATGATTTCTTGCAGGTGTGGCTGCTTTATATATATATCTTCCATAGTTTTTAAGCTAGAAAACAAAAAAGGTTAAACCAGAAACCTGGTTAACATTTTATAGGCCACACCCACTTCTTCAGCCCCCAGCACCTAGTCCCTGTGTAAAATCGGATTTACCTTAGCTATGACAGTTTTAATGGTTGATAACACACATACCGCCCCAGTACTTCCCCTTTGCAAGACGACTCAAACACCCGTTTATACTATTGTCAGAGTATTACGCCGTCGGCTAAGTCTGCATCTCAGATCTGTAATACACATAGTTCTCGAAACATTAAATTCCACATAAAACGCAAAGTAAAAACGTAGACTAACCGACGACCGATATACAAACCGTATTATTGATCGTCGATGTACTAATGGCCAGTACATTCAAGTGGCCCCACGATACCAAGTACCGGCTTGTTTACGCGCGGACTCTAGCACAAAGCGACCCACTTCCCGCCCGTCCGACTGAGGAGCGCACCGCGTAGCGTGCGGTTACAAAGATCGCGAACAAGTAGACAAATTAAAAAAAAAATTCACTTCATATTCCTCTAAGGACAGTGTTTGCCAATCAAGCTTCTATACTTGTTTTATATATATTTTAAACCTTTTGTGTACATAACAATGTATTAAAGTTTTGATTAAAACCTTTTTGCCGTAACTACGCCAAGTAGAGCAACCATAGCTCATTGGCAAAGGTTATTGCTGTTGCTGCATCATTGAGTGCATGCTACTTTTGGGACTTTGTGTTTCTGTCAGAAAGACAGACTTACATTGATTTTAGGTCTTTGGTTGTACTGTGCTGCGAAATATTACACAATGATACAAAGTAAGGCTATCACACACAAACCCAGATTTGGACTGACGCTGAATGAATGGAGTTTTGGTGTTTAATGACACTGATTATGACTAATTATGAACATTAATAGTTTTTGATTTAATTAAACTTGCGCCTCTTGTGGTTTGGCGCCAGAGTTGGCCAACTGGAAAAACAGCAACATAGAGCTTCTCCACAGAGACCTGCACCATTGCTGATTTTTGTATTTGTATTTTTAGCTGTCTGTATTGACACTCCTCAAGTAGTTAATCCTTTTGACTATTAACGTGGCCTTAAAAAGTCAGCACCGAAGGCATTGTACATTGCCACCCTCGCATATTTGTGTCCTTTTAAAAAAGTTTTAATACTTTTTGCATAATGTTTTTGGTATAACAAGCATATTACAACTGCTGGCTAGTAAATAAATACGAACTAGAATATGGAAAAATAAAGAACATCGAATACCTTACATAACGATTCAAAAGATAATAGGTAAGGCATGTATTTAAAACCCCGATACTAAAATATGTACATGTATGTCCGTCCGTCTGTATGTATGAACGCGTCGATCTCAGAGACTGTAAGAGCTAGAGACTTCAGATTATGGATATAAGCTCTCCTAATCCGTAGGCATGACAAGTTTGTTTCAAATTTTCGATAACTTTTCAGGTTTACGATATACAGATGTAATCGATAACAAAAAATTCTTTAATTTCAAAAAAATGAGGATTGAAACTATAAGCAAAATAATGAACTTCTGTAAAAATTTCATTAAAATCGGTTAAGAAACACCGGAGATATGAAGCCATCAAGCATTGGTCCAGTAGTACATGTACATATGTGTATGTCTGTCAGCCCGATCGTCTGTCCGTCTGTATGATCAAGGGTTAAGGGTATCTTCTAGTCGAGCGTACTCGACTAGAGCCTTCTTACTTGTTATATTATTAATTATATAAAAATAATATTTATATGAAATATGCTTAAATTAAAATACATATGTCGGTATCAAAATATTAAATAAGCATAAAAACAGAAGCCCACTTGTATGTATAACATTTGAAAAGTGTATCTCAGTTTTGTCTTGAAATTTGTAAGCCATAGAATGTAGCAATATTCAAACCTATTAAGTATACATATTCTTAATCACAAGGGAAAGCTGAATTGGTATAACCAAGTCCGTTTTACCGTTCGTTTCTATATAGCTAGTCCCTCAGTTATTGAGCAATCGGGCTAAAACTTTAGCCATAGTTTTTAAAAGAGCTAGGGTTTAATTCACCTTTCTGCAGTTTCTTAGAAGATTAATAAAACATTTTAAAAATATACACACGAAAAGTTTTTCCATAAAACGATAAGCTCTATTTTGGTTTTAGACAACTGCTTAGTAGCGAAAAACTGAGCCACTTTAATATTATTATCATATATTTATGGGTTCACGTGGTAGAAATATGGTAAATTGACTATCGGTAACCTGTTTGATCATAAAAAGTATTCACCACTCTACAATGTCTTCAATTTTATGTTTCTGTTACTTTTAAAATTTCGTATATATCTTTTTGTTTTTAATTTAAAAATTTCCAAATATAATTTAATTAATGCAGACATTAATATCTTTAATACTTGCTTAAATATAGGATAATACATGTTTTTGTAAAATTAATTTAAAAACACTACCAAAACGGTTATGCAATTAAAAGAAAATGTGCAGAAACCTGGAGTTAAAGAAGAGGAATATCAACACTAATTCGCAATATTTAATGTTTTATAATATTTATTAAGTTTTATCTATGAATTTGTATCTTAGAATGGTTGGGTTTGGTCAATTTAAATTTAAATTAATAATTATGATAATAATAAATAATATTGATACTGTTAAAAATGGAAATAGGTTGCAAAGGTGAATACGCCCGAAACAGTTCATCAAAAAAATGTTTGCAGCAGCCGGCAAACATAGCAATTTTTGTTATATTTTACCTTAGCGAAAAGTACATTTTTTAATAATTATTTAAAATAAACATTAGTATTCTTTTCTTATAATTACTGAATCATTGGATTTGCCCAATTGTTAAAGCTTATCTCATGTACGGCTAAATTTTGATGTCTGTCCGTCTCCTCCGTTCTCTTAACTTCTCCTATGTACTTTTGTTTATATTTAGCTGGGCGACATCATAAATTAATTAATTACCCTGCGGCTGACCAACAACGTCAACAAGCAAATAAGAATGCATAATTATTCGCTTTAATATATGTGGGGAGTTTCGCAGAGTTCTAAATACAGGGCTCATTGCAAACTGGGACAGAAATAAGATTGAGGCTGCGAAATGTACTAGGACCCTACGACATATTTTTCCACACCCAATCTGCTTGCTCAGTCATTCATTTATTCGACTGCTTCCGATGCGATTTAAATCATTAAGCATTGCATCAGTAGTGCAAGTATAATCGTATGTGTTATGTCAAGGGTTAAGGCTATCTTCTGTATGAACGCAACTTTATACCTGTCCTAATGCTATAGAGTTAGTAGTAGTGTCTTTAATGAAGAAGATAAATTACATCACTCCCATCGTTGAACATTCTAAAAGTGTAAAAACGCTTTTACAGCTAAGGTAATCTAAATAGCCAGTTAGAAACAAGCTCGACATAAAGTAAAGCTACCAATTATTGTGGACTCATACGCACGTACTCTTAAAATTTGCAATCGGGAAATATGGCGGTATGGCAGAGCATGGCATTCAAATTCTTGACACAGAGCCCTCTTCTTTAGATCAAAACCGTGGACGATAGAGGGTTTCCGACTGTATAAGGCGGGCTTCCAGTCCCGGGCTTTTAACTAATACTGGTATCACCCGTGTGGTTGGCGGGCAGAAGAATATCCCAGTATGTATATATATATATATATATATATTGCAATCGGGAAATATATATATATATCACAGTATGTCACTGCTTGTCGTATGAGTCGACTAAAAAAAACACGCGGACTCCCAGTCCCGGGCTTCTAGCTACTACTTGTATCACCCGTGTGGTTGGCGGGCAGAGGAATAAAAGAGACAACAAGAAAGAGTGGCTTGTTTGTTTGTTGTTGGCTTAGGTTTTTGTGGAGTTCTGCCAAATTATAGATTTTTATCGATTTCCCAACCCACAGTGGGCGTAGCCTCCAATTTTTACACTTTATCTGTAAAATTTTACAGATTTTTTTTATTTTATAAATTAATTCAATATTTTATTGCTATTATCGATTATCGTGTACCGTAAAAGCTGTCGGTAATTTAAAAACTACTTGAGGCTGGCTTAGGAAAAGTTAAGTTCCACGTCGGTACCTAGCTCTCATAGTGAAATAGTCCGTTCATACATTCAGACAGACTAATAGATATAATATTTACTGTCCTCGCTAGTCGTATGTGAAAATTTCATTGGGGCTGCGTTACTTTAGAAATACCTGCAGGTTATGCTCAGCCATTCGAAGACATCCATCACCAAAGGTTGGGACGAACACTTGGATTTGGTTAAGAATCGTAGGGTCAAGGCAACAGTTGGCCAAAGTAGTTTTACTAGACTGAAAGGTAGGTTATGGTATACCAGCACCACACAACATTCTTCTTCACAACCGTCTTCTGTCCTTGTTGGTTCTGCTAACGAAACAAACAAGATCGAGAAGAATATTAAGTCGTGGAGGTGCCCTGATTGTGATTGGCATCAATCAAAGAGGCCACCAGGTTTCATTCTACTACAGAATGATCTCTGTCAGTAAAACAAACACTAGCCAGGAAAAAGAATATGCCTGTGATAATCGGTTGCGATGCCAATTGACAGCAAAAAAATCAAAACAAGTGGTGAGTGGCTCACTGACTTTTATCAAAATTACTTGGGATTTCGAAATATTCGAGAGACATTGATACTCTTTAATAGATTAAGCGAAGTATTGGCCACCACCCTGATTAATTAGTCTCTACAGAAACATCTCTTTAATCCATATTTAATCATAGGGTTATATAATGTCAACGGATAAGAATAGCATGAACAGAATCTACTCGTATTTTGAAGGATAATCTTGGAAGCCTAGCAATCGATCACATACCCAGAGCAGAGCTACTGTGGATGATAGGATGACTATACCACTCTCTTGCTCAAGTACGAATGTGTAAATATCGACGAGGGTGACGACTTGCCTCATATCAGCAGTGGAGATTCTATTGGAGATCACGCAACTCCATTAGGCCGAGAGGAACTCTCTTATGAAACATATATGCTAGCAGATGAACTCCTAATACTGGCACCGCCAAGAGATGAAATGCTTAATATATGTTCAAGCGAAAATTTCAAGTTCACCTTCGCAGCTAAAGGGCACACCAATGGATCTACAACTCTGGTCTAAAAGTGGTAGATCTTTGTTATACGAACCCAGTCCAATATAAATCAATAGGGAGGACTTAAACGTAACTAATAGATGTATAGCAATCGATATTACCATATTACCCGATAGTGAAAAATCACCTATGTCATTAAGCAGGACCGTAATTAGATCCAAGGTGGGTCGCCAGGAACGAACAGAGCTTCACATTATAGGATCACAAAATAGGTTAGCCCTTAGATACGTCCCGGGTTATGTTGAAACGAAGATATACTTTTGCGAAAAACGAAGGTAATAGTCGAGTAAGCTTTTTTTTTAAATATTGCCTTAACATAATGATTAGCCAAAAACTAAAAACATATCCAAAATACAGGCCTCAGCTTATTTGGAGTAGACTTAAAAAAGTAAAATATTTGGTGTTTAAGACCATAAATATGTATGTTAATACTTAGTATGACATGCTTTAGCCTTTAAAACTATTATTCATGAAAGATACCAACTTCTGGATGTTGGTTTCCAGCAGAGCCCACAAATTCTCAATAAGATTTAAGTCTGGAGACTGGGCCGGTGGAATAATCACGTGGGTGCAGCTCCAGATGAGCCAGGTCGTTGTCTTGGTAGAACCGGAAAGAACTCCGGATTCCCAGCTTTTCGGCACATTGGAGACAATTTTTGTTAGGATATTGAGGTACACATTATTGCCCATTCCACTCTCAAAAATCACCAAGATACGGGCACCGACTGACCACTTACATGCCCATACCATGACACTTGCTCCACCTGTTATCCAGTTTTCGAGCCGGTAGCTTAAGGTTTAACCTTGTTTTCCTGATGATCCCTCGCTCACCCTCATTGGTGAAAATCGTGTTTGGTGCCATTCTGCCTTTGTCTCCCATCCGATTTTCACGGATGAAGTGCTAAATGATGTGCACAGTTGTGGGACTCAGAATGATCATTTCAGCTATTCGGCGATCGGTATATCCGTTTTTGAAGTGTTCCAGGATGAGCTTTTGCTGTTCAATTGCCCATGGTCCTTTTTGGCTGATTCCATCCGAGATGCAGGATATAACTGAACTGACTATGAAGGATTAGTCTATTTATACCCATATCTACCCATAATATTCGAACTTAGGTAAAAAAGCGGGGTTTTATGATACGCAGGTTTCCATAATGTACCTACTCAGAATAAGCTGGGACCTGAAATTAGGGTACTTTTTGGTATAACCCGTCCTAACCACTACTATTATAGAATAAGAGATTTGTTGGACCATATAACAATTAATACTATTTTAACTTATGATTTATTATCAAATATGAATATACTCAACTTGAAATGTGTACATTTCAAATTTAGAATTAATATAAAATAGTAAAACTATAACTTTTCTTATTTAATTTAAAGTATTTTCATAATAAAAATTATGCACAATAATATTTATTTCATATATAATTTCTTCTGAATTTTGATATAAAAAGTTTTATTTTTAAATCTTAAGACAATGTAAGACATTCCTGTTTTTATACCCTAAGCCTATGAAATGGGTAAAAAGGGTATAATGGTATTCTGCCTGTTACGAGCAGAAGGAAGCTTCTCTGACCCCAAAAAGTATATATATATTCTCGATCAGCTTTAGCCACCGAGCCGATATAGTCATGTCCGCCTGTTTGTCCGTGTGTCTGGTCTGCCTGCCTGTTCGTATGAACGCGTCGATCTCAGGAACTACAAAAGCTAGATGGTCTAGATTATGGATGCGAGCTCTCCTAATCCCTAGACAGGTTAAGTTTGATTTAAATTTTCGATAACTTGTCAGGTTACGATATACACATGGTTTCAATACTAAAAAATCAACATTTTAAAATAGAGATTGAAACAATTAACATATAAATGAAAATATGTGAAATTTGTATTCAAATCAGTTGAGAAACATCGGATATATGAAACCATCAAGCATAGGTAAAGTAGTACACGTTCGTCTATGTCTGTCAGACAGACGTCTGTCCGTTTGTATGGACAGGGGTTTAACAAGGTCAGAGTATTAATATATCCACATTATTCCAACATCCTTACAGGAAGAGCAACCAAGTTTAGATATAGATATTGGCGTTTTCCAAAAACGTGAAACATCATTTTTGAAGCAACGCTCACCCATTCTGTCATCATACATCCATAGGTTTTAAGCTAAAAAAGATAGATTAAGCATCCACAAAAAAAACAGCATCACTAATTTTTAGCCACGTTCATAGTATCTCCGAACTTCACATTTGCAAGGTGACTCTAACACCCCCTTATAGAGTATTCCGCAGTCGGCTACGTCCGACTGCAATGTTCTCACTTATTCTTAATAGCATAGTATTCACAAGTCAACAGCTTGTGCTATTTGTTTTGTGCATTCGAATATGAACTGAATATACCCACCAAACGATTTTAAAAATAAACAACCACCGCCTTAATAATGCACAATAGCTCGCCCAAAGAGCAATGCCAAAGAGCAATCAATGTCCATGCTGACTTGCCAGCAAGACGGGCTTTAGCCTGAACTAAGCAACAACCCAGGCATTCCTCTATTTTCAGCTTGTGTTATTATTAACTGTTGAGTAGCCTTGCTCTCCAAATGGCAAAATTTCTGCAACCAACATTATGATTTAAATTAGGATATTTGTTTAATTCTGTACATTTTAATGATGTCATACAAAGGTTGCCATTAGGGGGTTATGTTTCAAAAACTTATAAGTATTTTTAACGTTTGAATATCGCATATTCTTCAGAGAATTATTGAGGGGTAGAATTAGGTAAAAATGTTATAAAAAAAAGCTTGACCAGAAGTTACCGAGAATCCTACGGCGAGAAAAAAGAAAGAAATGTTTTCCTATTTTTGGTTCTTATTATATTGGTATTAAAAAACGATCGAACTTCTTAAAACTATTTCCAAAATTATTTTTGCTCTTAATAATAAACGAAGGTTCTTGAATTAAGAACTGCTTGGTTATATTATATCCATAATAAGAATTTAATATAATACAAATATAATATATTTGTTTTTTATTTGTAATAAAGCAAGAACAAATTAATTTGAGTTATATATCTAAATTATATTTTTCATTATGACCCTATTCCATTCCACGCTGCGGTCCCACACCATAAGCAATATTAAAAATTGTCTATAGTATGTTGAATTGTACTTGGTTTAACAAATTTATGTCATGGACTGATTGCGAGCCAGTGCCTCGAGACTTAAAAAAACTAGTATAAATCGTTTTAAAAATAACAACGAAATGCTACATTGCTCAGTGTACTCTATCTATGTGAGTATAATATTCTGTATTCTGAGTATAATAATAGATTACAAAAATTTCAGCAGCTTATAACTTTCTGTTTACATATATAAAAATATATATATTCGTTTTCGGATTCACACTAAGGTATTTACAAGCTACAAAGTTAGACCTTATTGTGTTTGTCACATTATAACCAGCAATCTACGAGGAAAGTGATTTGGCCCCATGAGTGATTTTGTGTATGTTTAAGTTTCCGCAATCTAATAATTTCAAGCTACAACAAAAAAATTAAGTTAATACCCCTCACACAGCTTGTTTTATTCCATTTCAACATCTACCCGTCCTTATTGAAAGACCCTATAGTTGAGTACTTAATTAATTTTTTTGCTTTTATACCCTTAACCCATGAAATGGGTAAAAAAGGGTATATTGGTTTTGTGCAAATGTATGTAACAGGCAGAAGAAAGCTTCTCCGACCCCATAAAGTATATATATTCTTGATCAGCATCAACAGCCGAGTCGATTTAGCCATGTCTATCTGTCCGTATGTATGAACGCGACGATCTCAGGAACTACAAAAGCTAGAGTCTCCAGATTTTATATATGAGCTCTCATAATCCCTAGGCATAGTAAGTTTGTTTTATATTTTCGATAACTTTTCAGGTTTACGATATACATATGTAATCGGTAACAAAAAATCTTGAATTTTAAAATATTGAAAATGAGGATTGATACTATAAGCAAAATAATGAACTTCTGTTAAGAATCACCGGAGGTTAAGAAACACCGGAGGTTAAGAAACACCGGAGATATGAAACAATCAAGCATTGTATGTCTGTTAGCCCGACCGTCTGTCCGTCTGAATGGTCAAGGGTTAAGGGTATCTTCGAGTCGAACGTACTCGACTAGAGCCTTCTTACTTGTTATTTTTAGCATTTAACTGTTTTACCTTTTCAGAAATCTTACACGTTTGAGGGTTACATGTCGTTGGGTGCGTCTGTCATCATTTAAATCACGTTTTATTGTTTAATGCGCTTAAAAGCCCAAAAGCAAACAATAATGTTATAAAATGTGTTCAAAAACTGTTAAAGAGAAAATTTTAAAATATTTACGAATCAGTCACATTTCTATTAAATGCAATCAAACTTAACAAGTTTTGGGGCAAATGAATTGAATTTAATGAAATAAATTATATTGTTTTCAAATCTGGACAAAACACGTATGCTTTAACCATCAGAGTAGACTCGCTTGTACCTAGTACCGTGAACTCGAGACCATAGACGTTCGGTCAAACTTGCAAAGCTGAAGTCTCCACCTCTTATAGTTTCTAAATTGAGGCGCTCACACATATGTACATACGAATACACCAGACGGACATGGTTATATTCACTCGACTGTTGATGCTGATTAAGACTATATGTATATACTTGGTGGCGTTGCAGATGCCTTTTATATTCTTAGCATAAAATCATCACACCCTTTTTACCCCTCCTAGGGGTTAAGGGTACAATGCTTTCGTGCAAAATTTGGGTATCGCGGGGACTAAGAGAGCCAGAGATTTAAGTTTTCGAATATTACTAGTAGATGAAATGTATTCTATATCAGTTAACTCCACCTTCCAATACACACTTCTTATCAATATAAAAACAAGTAAGAAGGGTCTCGACGACACTCTTAACCCTTGACAATACCTTGACGGACAGACGGTTGGGCTGACTGACAGACTTGTACGTGTACTACTGTAACACTGCTTGAGGGTTTCTTATCTCTGAAAATTTAAAAATAAACTAGACCTGCCTAAGGATTAGAAGAACTGATATCCAAAATTTGGAGTCTTTAGCTTTTTTATCGATGCGTTCTTCAAACGGACAGATGGACGGACAAACGAACATGGCTATATCGACTCGGCTGTGGTGGAAGAAGTTCCTTCCAGTTAGATAGTTTTGCACAAAACCATTATACCCTTTTTACACATTTCATGGATTAAGAGTATATATATAACATTGAACTTAAATATTTTAAAACATATCTTAGGAACTGCACGCAAAATAATTAAAATCTGCGAAATCTAAGATCCTAAAATATTAAAAATGGGTATCTTCCTGTCGAGTTTTTTTTGCGTAAACTCCACCTGAGATGCTGTATAGCTGCGAGACCCATTATTTAATAGAAAAACTAATTTTTGCAGAACTTTCACTTATCTCAACTTTTATTTAAATTCAAATTTGATGCTTTGTCAAAGATAAAAAAAAGTTAAAATGGCTCTTTCCCCTCGACTGTTGCCACATGCGCGCAGCTCCCAGTCGAAACTTTATGTGTTGTCGCAAAACAATCAAAGTTCGCGCATTGTACAGTAAACGGAAAAACGTTATATTAGGTCGCAACCGACTTCAGAATACTCTGATATAAGTTTTTAAATATGTGGTAAATAGTTTTATGGCATTCATATTTCTGATGCAAATCTTTGGAGGACGCCACGAGCTACCGTCATACCACAACTGAAAAAGAATATAAAGTGTAAGGATTTTTGATGCTTTCTTGGTTCGTATTTCCAAAATTTGTATGTATTATTGATTTGCAGCTTAATGATGGCAGGTGAATCTGTAATTGGGCAATGCTTTAAATCTCAAGCCGTACAAGTGTTGCAAAACTAAGTTAACGGACATTGCACAATCTTAGTGTACTCTACTTTATTTCGATTTCAGAGTATAAGGGCCAACACAATTAATATGCTCCCGTTGCTGTTGCTACGGGTTATCGTGAGCGTTTGTTTTCTCAACGAAAATACATTACAACAACAACAGCAGTGACAATTGTAGTGGCAAAAGCAACGAGAGGAACGAAAAGTCAACTTCAACTTTAGCGCGAAAACTTTTCCACTAAAATTCTGTAAACACAAGCAGCTAAAGCTGGGCGGGGTTTCGGGAAGCAAGCTCGGTGCCTCAGTCTGAATCATAATCCCAGGACCAGTTTCAGTCCATCATCCCCGCTACCTACAGCCAAAGCAATTAAAATTATTACTGGCGAAAAACTAATATTTTTCAAGTGCTAAATAAACACACCATTAATGCCGCGAATGGAAACGCAAGCTGACTCAACTTAAGTCAATATATGTGCCCGTTCACCGCTAAATGACGTTGGTTCACAAACACACACACACACACACAAACAGTGAACACAAACCCAGAAACCGAGCATAAAAATTGATTCAATAAATGTTCAGGAGTTCTTTATACATATATGCAACGCGCACAGAGATCTTCAGAAGGCGCCAAGAAAACCCTACCCACACGCCGTCCGCTCAGCAAATATTTGGCCACCGACTTTTCAGCTATGCCAAATCGCTGTTTGGACTTCCTCCGGTCTCAATCAGTGGGGTAGTAAAGCGTTGCAAGAACTTTGAGTGCGTAAAGATTCTGGGAAAGTTGTTGGCGCCTGAAATACCGCTTGATTGCCTGCTTGAGCTGTGATATGAAAAAAAAACAGCACCAAGTAGTTGGTAGATAGCATTGCTGGGTAGGAAGACAATTATGATAATGTTAAAGTTTTCCTGTTTCTTACTCAATATGCCTATGTTGACGCAAAAGGAATCTAAAAATTATATATGTATGTATGTACTCTGTAGCCGTGTTTAATGCTATTACCTACCATATTTGTAAGTCAAAGCTTATTGGGACAGTTATTTTATAGACCTGATTTGAATATTTTCGGTAAAAATTGACGAAGGACTACCTTTGAACAACCAAAATGCATTACCTCAAAAGCAGATATTCACATCGCTAAAAACTGAAAAAGTCGATCTGAACATCCCAACTGTGGAACACATTATGCAGCGATTCGTCTGTGAAATTTTGAGAGATTATGGATTAGATGTGGATAAATTGTGGCAACAGTCCAAATCTGATCCAAACAGTCCAAATCTGAACCAAACACTTAAATGTTAAGCAGGGCGAATAAACTGTAAGGGTATGGGCAGGTAGCTCTGCAGCCGGTGGCCGTAGCTAAGTGTTTATTGAGACTAAAATGGACAATAATATATACCTCGATATACTTTAGGAAAATATACCCCAACCTGACGACAAGCTGGGAAATCAGACGTATTTTTTTGATTCTACCAAGACAAAAAACCCAACCATAAGTTCGGAATAGTACAGTCCTGACTTATCTGGAACTGCTCCCACATGAAAATACCACCAGTCCAGTCTCCAGATTTAATTGTTTTTTAGAATTTGTGTTTCCGTGGCACACTATATCCAACAAACAGGATCTCAAAATGATATGATGGATAAATGGAAACAAACTCAGCCCAAAAACTACCGGAAAGTTGGTATTTTCCATGAAACTATAGTTTTTTAAGTTTCAAGTTAAAAGCTTATATTCAAAATATGGAGTGTCTAGCTTTTGCAGTTCCTGAGATCGACGCGTTCATACATATGGATGGATTTTTTTACCCATTTCATGGGTTAAGGGTATAAAATATACCTGGGATATAATGGGTGAGTGATGGGCAGTTCTAAAAATTTGCATGAGGTAAGTAAATAATCAAAGAAATATTTATTTTCCATCAATTACTTACTTTACTCAATAAATATATGTATATATCAGTATTATTAAAAATGTTATCAACAAGTGAAAAGGCTCTAGTCGAGTGAGCTCGCTAGAAGATACCCTTAACTCTTGACTATACAGACGGACAGACGGTCGGGCTAACAGACATACAATGCTTGATTGTTTCATATCTCCGGTGTTTCTTAACCTCCGGTGTTTCTTAACCTCCGGTGATTCTTAACAAAAGTTCATTATTTTGCTTATGGTATCAATCCTCATTTTCAATTTTTTTAAATTCAAGATTATTTTGTTATCGATTACATGTGTATATCGTAAGCCGGAAAAGTTATCAAAAATTTGAAACAAACTTGCTATGCCTATGCACAAAACCATTATACCCTTTTTTACCCATTTCATGGGTTAAGGCTAAAAAAAATAATACACCATAACTTGTTTTCGATATATTATACCTCAAACCGGACAAAATAATCTACAAATTTTGGTGTATTTTTTGATACTATATGTCAGTCAATATGAAGGGGATATCTTCTTAAGCAAGCATAGGTATATTCAAAATGCCCATACAATTTTTAATTTTTGCAACATTATTTGTTATTTGTCAGTCGGTTGCAAAGAACTTGTTTTCACTTGATATACCCTTAACCCTTGAAATGGGTAAAATGGGGTAATATATTTTATTGACCAGCATTAGATCGAGTCGATATATCCATGTCCGTCTCTCCAACCGTCCGTCTGTATGTATGATCGTATCGATCTCTAGATTTTCGATATGAGCTCTTCTAATCCCTAGGAAGTACCATTTTTTTTTTTTAATTTTCGATAGATTTTACGAATGCACATGAAATCGTAAAATTTAATCTTAAATTTCGAATATTCAAAATTCGGATTGAAAACAATAGTAAAATTATGCAAATAATTGATTTTAATTGATAATAATTGTTTTTTTTTTTTGACAAGCACCGGAGGTATAAAATATTGAAGTAAATCAGCAAGCCTTGGTATAGTAGACCATATATAAAAACATAACATATCCAAAATACTGGTCAATGCTTCTTTTAAAATGTCTTAAAAAAGTAACATATTCGTAAATAAGAATGTAAATACTTGGTATCCTTTAGCATTAACCACTTCCCTTAACCTATTAGTCATGAAATGGAACCATGGAACTTATGGTGCGCGTCGTTGTCCTGGTATAACCGCATGGTTCGTCGGATTCCCAGCTTCTCGGCACTTTGTAGTAAATTTTCTTTTACTTAGTTGAGGTGCTCAGCTGACCATAACCAAAATATTTAAGCTTAGGTAAAATAACGCGGTTGTATGCCACGCAGGTGTCTATAACATTAATTTTCAAAATATGTTGTTACCTAAAATTGGGATTCCTTTTTATATAACCCGACCTATCCGGTGGGGAAACGCCAGTTCATTATTCAATATTGAAAATATTCAAGTTGATTCTGATCAAGAATATATATTCCTTCTGCTTGTTACATATTTTTCCTAAAGCCATTATACATTTTCTTACACATTTCATGGCCATTGACTCCTACCAAAATATAGATTAACAGAAGAAGTCGAGTATCAAGGTATCGGCATAACCAACAAGCTATGCGAAATCCTTGACAAAATTGTAATTGGATACAATCAAATTTGGGGCTTACAGACATGCACATATGTCTGTGTTCTTCTGTACCAATGTTTGGTGGTTTCATATCTCCGGTGTTTCTCAACCGATTTTAATAAAATTTTCACAGATGTTCATTATTTTATGAATATTTTCACAGATGTTCATTATTTTATGAATATTTTCAATCCCCATGTTTAAGTTTTCGAAATTCGAGATTTTGTTGTTATCGATACATGTGGATATCGTAAACCGGAAAAGCTTTCGAAAATTTGAAACAAACTTGTCATGCCTAGGGATTAGGAGAGCTCATATCCAAAATATCAAAAAGTCTCTAGCTTTTGTAGTTTCTGAGATCGACGCGCTCATACATACAGTCAGACAGACAGACGGACATGGTTATATCGACTTGGCTGTTGACGCTGATCAAGAATATATATACTTTATGGGGTCGGAGAAGCTTCCTTCTGCCTGTTACATACATTTGCACAAAACCATTATACCCTTTTTTACCCATTTCATGGGTTAAGGGTATAAAAACCAATATTTTCTACACATATGTAAACTATGAAAACTAGGAAACTGTGAGAGCTAGATACACCAGATTTTATCTATCCCGGTTTACGATTTACACTTGTAATCAATGACAACACAATTTTGACTTTTGAAAATTTAAGTTTAATCATCAAGCATTGGTGCATTAGTGTAGGTAAGACCGTATGTGTAAGGTCAAGGATTCAGTGTATTGCGTACGCATATTTAATGCAATTACCAAAAGGATTTCCCAAGGCTCCGATACGGCTCAATAACAACAATTGATTTGGCTGAAACGTTTCTATTAGCTATATTGAATCCTAAGATCTTAAAGCCACAATATGTATAACAATGCACCTATGTTAGACAACAAAAGTTAATATACTCTAAATGCAAAGGTAATAGGTATATTGGCTATGTGCCATCTTTGTTAGTCAAGAATTGAATCGTTGCATAGACCATAGGCCAAAAGCTAAAAAAATAAAATTCTCCAAACATCTTGTTTGGTGCAATTCTGCCCTTGTCCTCGATCCGATTTTTGCGGACGAAGCGCCAAATAATGTTGTGCACAGTTGACAAGTACAGATTTACCATTTTAGCTATTCGGTTTTGTGAATATTCGCTTTTTGAAGTGCTCCGAGCAAGTTAGTATGTTCAATGGAATTCCGTTTGCCCATAGTCCTGGATGGCTTGTTGCAACTGAGGTCCAGAATATAACTAAATTGATTACGAAGGATTATTCTACTTATACCCAAAATATTCAAACTTTGGTAAAATATCGGGACTTAATGGCACGCAGGTGTCCATAACAAAACAATCAAAAATAATCTTTGACCTGAAATATGGGTACTTTTTTTCATATCCCGTCGTAGCCGGTGGGGAAACCCTAATTTAAATTTTCATTTTGATAGTCAATATATGTTACCTATGATGGGTTTTTGGAATTTTTGATTAAAATAACTTGAAATAAGATTATGGAAAGTAGTTTAACTTTTTGCTCGACACTATTCAGAATGAGGTATATGATGCAAACTAAAATCCTTCTAGCATGGTTTCAACTTTAGATTACGTATTCGTGTATACGTGTGCATACTTATGCCCATTTATATAACTAGTTGTCACCTGCCAACTCCTTGCTGTCTCACACATTCCATTTTCTGTAATGGAAAGTGTCTTTTAAATGTCTCTTTCTAAAGCTGTTTTTGAATCGGTTCGCTTTTCTTTCATATTGTATGTATATTCAGCTCTCCTAGCACATCCTGCTAATACGAAAGGTAACAAGCTTTTTTTGCAAACAGTTGCAACAATCGTGATCCTTTTCTTACACCCTGCCTGGGTTAAAGGTATAAAAACTGGGTAAAATCATGTAAAAACGTAAATAGTATGATATATTTTATGTACTCTTGATCAGCATTAACAACTTGATCAGCATTAACATGGTACAACCATGTGCGTCCGATGAATCAAATTAAGAAACGTTTTTTATCATAGGCAAAAAATTGTAATTACTGAATATACAAGACATTTCCAATATATAAATCGGAAATGTATATATCATCTACATATAGTCTAGTGATCTGGGTATCTGCTAGTTGAGCGTTTATGACTAGATCCTTCTTACTATTTTTAATATCAAAGTGAGAACTATTTGAGTAATACATAATATTCATTATTATTATATTAATAAGTATAGTTTTCATAAACCACCAGGGAACTTCAATAATTATTCCTCGAATTTCATCGTAATAAAACCAGCTTTTTGGCAAGTTCTCAATTAAAAAGTAAGCCAAAATAAATATATGTATCAGTGGCGTAAGGAGATTTTTAAAACAAATACAAATACAAATAAAACACATTACACGACAGATTTTCATTATTTTTTTTATTGAACAAAAACTAATTTAAATGAAGAAATACATGCTTTGATCTGAGAAAAATATAAAATTAGAACGGCTTGTTATAGATAATATTCGAATATGTTCTTCTCATAACGAAAACGCTTAACTGTCTCAAGTAATTAATATTTTATTGCTATCGATTTCATGTGTATATCGTAAATGGGAAAAGTTATCGAACTTTAAGCAAAGAAAAAGAGAAGTTAAATCCGAAATCTGCAGTCTCTAGCTATAAAAGCTTCTTAGATCGATGCATTCACATATACAGATGAACAGAGGGACAGCCGGTTAGACGGAAATGGCTATATCAACTCAACTTATGTTGCTGATCAAATATATTATACATATATACTTTTTGGGTTCAAAGAAGTTCTTCTGCCTTTTGCACAAAACTATTATATCCTTTTTTTTATCCATTTCATGAGTTAAGTGCATACAAAGTATCGAAACGAATAATGTGGATACTCAATCAACACCACCTCCTATCCTATTAATATTAGATAATCACATTCGCAATAACTACAAACTAACTACAAATCTTAACTGTCAATTGATCTTTAGATCTTTAGATCTCAATCAATTGCTCTGGTTACACCATTGTACCATAGAATAAAATTCCCTAGTAAAAATAAATACCAATCCTAACGAAACACAACTATATACAACTATTTCTCCACGTTGTTGTTGTTGATTTTACCGCAGTAGCATCGAAATACTCATACTTAGAGATACACAGCATGCTATGTATATGCAAAATACACCATACAACATACAGAGACAAGCACCTTCAT
This sequence comes from Scaptomyza parva, assembly GCA_035044645.1. NCBI lineage: Eukaryota > Metazoa > Arthropoda > Insecta > Diptera > Drosophilidae > Scaptomyza > Scaptomyza parva. The sequence continues at coordinate 868,921 of JAWNNT010000062.1, forward strand.
CGCAAATTACGGTTTGCTATATGTAGGTTTGCTATAGGTAGCTGAAACCAAGCGAGATGATAGCTGGTTGACATCGTCTCATCGCAACGGTGTCACATTACCCACCTCCTATCTTCTGTCAGGTCGTAGATGTTAATCGCTGGGGCTCTTTGGAGTAAGTGATATTTTGCAGTGTCCACCACAAGACAAACGTTTGTGGGAAATATTTGCGAATTTGAATTTAAATTGAAATATAATATTGTATATTCAAACAAATTTTATCTTTGGTATCGCACTAGAAGTCGAAAAGTGACTCAGATTAACATCATCAGTTTGAAATTGATTGATAGAGCGCCACTGGGTTAAAGTGGAACCACAGCCGAAAAAATAAATTGATCCAAAATCGTTAGTACATCGAATAACATATACTATTTCACAGTACATACGAGTCAAAGTTAAAATTAAAAAATGATATATATAATATATTTCAGAATGTTTAAGTGGCTTTGACATTATTTGACAGTTTATATTGACAGTTTGGTATAGACTTGTCTAGAGATTCAGAAATATTAATGACATTTGATAATTTTGTATTATTTCATTATAATTTATTTACTGCTATGATCTATCTGTACTTCGTATATAAATTCCACATCGACCTTAGATAAATAATCTATTAGGCAGCACTAGATTATTTTTTTTCTTTTGTTTTTTTTTTTCGTTTTTATTTTTCTGCTATCATTTACATTTACATTACATTTTAACAACAAAATTTACTGAATTTATCAATATTTAATTTATTAACTGTTACTCATAATGGCATAAGATGCAAACGTTTTGGTAGAAACCGATCACCAAAGCAAACCTGATACAAGATTCTCTTTGACCAGTCAAGAATCCAAAACACACCGTCGACTCGATGCAGCAAAGTGAAATAAAAAAAAAATAGATATAAAATATTATAAAGAGTTACTTTTCACTACAAAAGATCTTGCACTTGTTTGGCAGATACATATATCGGATTGTGACAAAAGCTTCAAGTGCAATTAACTCAATCGATTAAATTTTAAGCACGATTACTCAAAAATAGAGGAACTATTTGGCGGAGAAACAGATGGTAATGCTTTCTTAGTATTGAAATAATGTGATTTTTTCCCAACCAACGGGGACCTAGTTGCAAGTGGCACAGAAATGCTTTTGACTAAAATCTTCTAACTGCAACTTGAATACAATAACAACATCAAGACCATAGCCATAATTCTGTTTTGTTGCTTGAACTAGTACATTGAAATTAAAGAATATATTGGTTTTCTGCAATTTACTTTGTTTGATCGTCTGCATTATAGATAAGATGTTCTTACACTGTTGTTAGAGTAATCCGCAGTCGGATGCAGCAAATGCAATTTTTAATCTCAATTGTTTCATATTTTTATTATTTTTTTTCTTATCTCAAATGTACAAATTGCCTTCTGCAGTAGCGCATCCTTATTTTTTTAAAAGCGTTGAAATTAACGCGATCTGAAAAGTAAAAGGAAGGGTGCTTATCATCATTATAAGCGCTATATTATAACAATTTGTAGCCACACAAAAAAGTTCAATTTTCTGTATAACGTCCTACTATTTGACATTTGTAGCGAGAGGGTCAAATCTGCTTAGAAAAAATAAAATGTTTTAAAAAAAAGCCCCAAACCATTGCGAGGTAAAACAGGAATTGATTAATAATTGTGCCTTTTTCATTAGGTATAAAAGATCTTTTTTGTTTCGTGTGAAGAACTCGTAACGCATAAATGCTTACTAGCTTTGTATAATAAGTGTTCATAATCTGTCGTCGTATTTTTTCCATTTCTGATTTTGTTATGTTTATATCCTTTTCAGATGAAATAGAAAAAATGGTTTAATGTCTAAGTGCACAAGTATTTAAAAAGCTGACCCCAATATCAGTAAGAACAGACGATAAAGAGTTGTCAGTTTTTTATAATTACAAATTAATAAATGTAATAAATAAATAACGAGTATGTAATCTTACAGATACAAACCACTTTAACAGAAAAGTATAACGCTGTGTTTAAAAACATCGGGGTAGCAATATTCTTTCTACTTTGTCAGCTTAATCTTTTAAGCCGATCGGAAGCTTCTCCGACCCCATAAAGTATAAATATTCTTGATCAGCATCAACAGCCGAGTCGATTTAGCCATGTCTGTCTGTCCGTCTATATGTATGAACGCGTCGATCTCAGAAACTACAAAAGCTAGAGACTCCAAATATTGGATATGAGCTCTCCTAATTCCTAGGCATAGCAAGTTTGTTTTAAATTTTCGATAACTTTTCCGGTTTGCAATATACACATGGAATCGATAACAAACAAATTAAAATTTTATTAAAATCGGTTAAGAAACACCGGAGATATGAAACCATCAATCATTGGTACAGACGTTCACAATCATGTGTGTATGTCTGTTAGCCCGAACGTCTGTCCGTCTGTATGGTCAAAAGTTAAGGGTATCTTCTAGTCGAGCTTACTCGACTAGTGCCTTCTTATTTGTTGTATACTCCGATACTGAAGTTTCGTTTAAAGATCTGATGCCCGTATCTTCCACAATTTGTGAGGTAGAGACACTAAAGTGCGAGGAAACGTTGCTCGTGAACTCACAATTCACAAAATTTGCTTGTATGATGTGAGTGACATCCCAAGACTTAATTTTAAATGCCGTCGGAAAGAGACTAGCGATTTGTATCAAATTAAATGCCACTTCTACTCCTGTACACACCCTTTGCAAGGAGACTCTAGTCGGCTTGACTATAAGATATCCTAATCCTAAACCATCCACACATATGTACATGTACTATTGTACCGAGGCTTGATGACTTCATATTTACGGTGTTTCTTAACCGATTTTACTAAGAACTTCACAGATTATTATTAATTTTGTAATAGTTTCAATCCCTATTTTCGAAAGTGTCGGAGGCAGCAGCAGCTATCAAACAATCTAAGCAAAATTTAATGTAATTCATAACGTCTTTGCTTGCGCATCACTAATTCTTGTATTTGCCTTGCACATGCGATTTTATCTAATTTCATAGATAACATTCCGCCTGTCTACTTGGCATAGCTTGATCTTATTATCTCTTGTTCACTCATGTATGTACTCTTATCGGTTACTGTTGCGCGTTAGCTTAAAATTGTCACTCGCATTATTTAGTCGAAAATTAATGTGCAATACGCAGCATATCATAAAACAATTGTAAAACGTAGCAAAATTGAATAAACGAAAGAAGCTAATGTAAAGTTATCGTATTTTACATCTAGTAAAGTAATCCACAACTTTCTGTTAAAATTCGAACATAGGTAAACACAAAAACGAGTCTCCACTGAACAGAGAGCTTATATTCAAAACCAGGAGTCTCTAGCTTTTGTAGTTTCTGAGAACTGTTCATATGTACATACAGACGGACAAACTGGCATGCTATGTCAATTCGGCTGTTGGCGCTGATCAAGAATATAAATGTATACTTTATGCGGTCGGAGAAGCTTCCTTTTGCACAAAATCATTATACTCTAATTTACTTATTTCATAAGTAAAGTTTTCATTTTAATTTTTTCTTTAAAAAAACGAACGGCGATCTTCAAAAATGTTCTTAGCTTTGTTGTTGTTTATTAATTATGATTAACGTCATTGTCTTATTGTTATGGCCTCATTTCGGGCTAATGCTAGAGCAAAACAAGCACAAATCGTTTATAAATTAAAAACGTTATGTTATTGTTTTAAGAACAATTTATAAACCCCCTTTGATTTTAAAACAAAAACAGCGGTGTTTTTGAAATTTCACTGAACAAACCGGATTTATTTTCTAGAGTCCAAATGTTGAAATTTTATCTGATTTCTCACAGTTACAATGTTGATCATAATACATAGAGTTCAGGTAGCTCACGCCTTGTTCTAAACTACCATGGGCAAAAACTAATTGTTATTGTTGCTGCAAACTTCTATCCACTACATTGTAAAATGCAATTGTATAGACGATGCATACCAATTCCCTTTAAAACGATAAACAATTGCAATTGTATCCATAGCTGTCTTCTCTGTATCTCTTTAATTTCTAATCTTTTTTAACATTGTCATTAATACACAGCGGTTGACTGGGCTGTACAGACAAGCTCGTTTCAATGCCAATGATGAGAAATTAATTTCTCAGATACCCAGGACAAGGTACAGGGCCCAAGAACAATGAACATTCGGAGACCGAGCCCAGAGCAAGGTCTAGCACAGCGTGAATTGGGCAAAAGCGTCACGGTCGGTCTGCTCAGCGGGACAAAGTGCCGAGTATTGTTGGTAAATTTCATTGCGCTCCGCACGGGTTCCAAAAAGTCGTCGCCGTTGTGCGATCATTGTAAAGTGTAACAAAAACCCAAACGATTGAAATTTTACACTTTATGGGTTGTTACCGCTGAAGCTGTGGCTGCTGCAGCGAAGACGCACTGCTGCAGCGAAGACGCACTGCAAAATTTAATATCTAAGGTATCATAAATCAACACAATTAAAAACTATTTATTAATTTTGTATTTCTTGTAGTTATATAGCATAAAATATTAACTTACAACTTTCCCTTTTGTATTTAGCTTGCCCTTTTATGTCCCAAATCATGCAACCATTAACTTAGACGCCCCTAAAGGTTATTGTATTATGCATCACCAATATATACCAAAAGGTGATAAATAGCGCATCAAAGACGCGTCGAAAACGTTCCAAATAGTGATAGGTGAAATGAGAGTGAAGGCACCCAAAAGCACAATTGTTAATGGCTTCAATTTCTGAAGTTATTATAATGAGAATTTTTTACATGGTCATCGTGCTATCAATTTTAAAAGTAACACTAAGCTTCTACAATACCGAAAGTGTTACAATGGCGCCAATATTTCGACTGCGGCTCGTTGTACTTACTGCCCTGAGCAAAGCTTTAAAATTTCACTTACTATATTTTATTATTAGTTTCGTATTTTCTGCCTTTCCGAATGCGATGTGAATTCCAAAAACCTTTAAATGCATCATATCTGAGCATTAGGCATCGTCGGTTGGAAATTAACGTATAAACTTTAATAGCACTGAAAAAAAAAATTAAACACATGTAACCTTAGTTCTGCCCACTTATCAATCATTTTACTTTTTTTTTTGTATAAAATACTAAAAGCATTCTCAGAACTATCTCAATTTATTTTTATACCCTGAACACAGTGGAGTATAAAATAAAAAAATTGTTTTGTGCAAATGTATTTAACATACAGTAGGAATAAGCCTATTTAATAAAATCATCTTATGTATAAACGCGTCGAAAACAAAAATTTTTAATTTTTAAGACTTGATCCAAAAACTGTCTACAAAATAATAATTGAGATTGAGAAACACCTGAGATATCGAAAATTGAAGTCATATCGACATGCGGTAGCGCAATGTAACATGTTTTTTATATACGCTCCAACACACTCACAGACGAATAAGTCATATCTAAGGCTTAAGCTGTCTCCTAGTCGAGCTTTGTCGACTGGAGCCTTGTTTCCAAATTGTCTATATAATATCTAAATTAAGAAAATCGTGTGCTGGCAGTCTATTGTCAACGGAAGTTATTATATTTTCACTGGAGAGAAAGGATCTATTTTTTCAGTGTACAAGTTCAGACAGTGGCCAGTTTTGTGGCTCGATCCATATCCCTTTAATGCAATCACTCAGTGCCAGCTCGAATGAGCTAATAGTAATTGAAACTCGTTCGGTAGCTTTTACACTTCATTGCTTTTGGGGATCGATCCCATGGAAAAGAAAACTATAGTGATCGAAATTAAAATGGTTTCGTTACTTTAGCTGCTAATGAAGCTTGAACAGCGCGAGTGACTTTGCACAGTTGCCTATTGCCCCTTTAGCATTTGGCCGTTGGCCTCTCGATGGCAAAACTAACGAACAATGAAGCTTTTTAATCGAAATTTGATTATGAATGGCTTGATTAATTACTTGAAAATAATACTTTGGCCGCCATATCTTAATCTTTATTTTATAGGCCATTTGAGACTGTACTGCCGTTATTTAATTTTTTTTTATTTATATATCATTAAGGCTAGGAGTGTCATCTAGTCGAGTTATTATTATTATTATTGTCAGTTGTACTCTCGAAAATCAAGTTTCCGATACTGGCTTATGGGCCCATATATAGACACTTGCTCCACCGTGCGACTGTTGAATTTAAGTGTTTGGGATCTAGCTCAATATTGGACTGCCGCCTCACACAATTCCAAGTGCCTATATTTTTAATTTGTATACCCTGAAGCCATTAAATAGGTAAAAAAGTGGATAATGGTCTTGTGGAAAAGTATGTAATAGACAGCAGGAAGCTTCTCCGACCCATAAATTACATATATATTCTTGATCAGTATCAACAGCCAAATCACCATGCGTTTGTCAACGCCGGTCTGTCAACGCAGGTCTATTCTGTTATTGGACCAAATCCCGTCCAGCACGTGGTCCAGTGCATCCCCGCACTAACTTACAGTGCTGACACGAGCAAGCGCAATTTTGTTGCTCTTCGCCGTTGCATGGCTTGCTCAGTTCATAGAAGCCCTGGAGCAGCTTCTTTTGTTCTTGTCCAGAGAAGGAAAAAACCAGTGAGAGATCTGCAGTTTAAAATTATGCAAGGCCTGTTAAGTTATAAGTTTTTTAAAAATCTGTATTAGTTTAAATGTACAGTAATGAGTGCAGTGCAAACTCATAAAAACCAAGAGAAAACGATCCCGGCTTAGATTTCACAAGTAGCTCTCTCTTAGTCTGTATGTAGAGCACACATACATACATACGTATATGACATCTTCGTTCTCTTTATTAGAGAGTAACGATGCATAAGTACTAGCGACATATTGCATGTGATTAGAAAATATGTAAAGTGACAAAAAAAAATAAAAGTAAAAAAAAAAAAAAAAAAACTTTACAAGCAACGATGGACTCTTTCGCTGGAAGGCCTTTCAACGTCGGAGCAGCATACATATGTAAGTACATAAAAGTGATGAAGTAGTCTCTTTTATTTACATGTTCTAATCACAGCTTTCTATGTTGGTAACTTTTAACTAAATTTTAATTTGAGTAAACCAATTAATTTTGTTAAGGAAACTGAAATAGTAAAAACAAAAAAAAATACCAATATGATAAAATTTTTGTATACATATTCATGAGTCTACATAAAATCACAAAAAAAGAAAACAACTCAAAACATTTTTCTGACCCTTCTCTCATTTAATTTATCTCATTTAATTTAAAGAACCGATCTTTAATAAAGTTCCAAATTGTTATTCAAATTATTGATAGTTAAAAGACATGTATTCAATACAATGTTAAATTTACTTACACTGAATAAAATTGTTATTGAAGTTATCTTAAATTTTAAAAGTTAGCATATTTTTGTTAAGCAATATGGAAAAGCTTATTTTTTTATGATGATAATATTCTTCCCTAAAAATCTGTATTAAAGAAATTAACAATCCAAACCAAGGATAATGAAACGGAATTTCTCATTATGATATTTTTATACAAATTATAGTATGCAGTACTAAATTGATTTAGCCTTATTGACATTGTGACAGAAACGGTAGTAACGTAATTGGTTTTGGGGACTTTAAAAACATCCCGCTAGTAAAGTCCATGGTTGGGTAGGGTATAGAAGGCGGTTATCAACCACCAGCCTCAGACACCGCCAACGCCAGTGAATAAAAAAAGTCACCAAATTGTTTTTAGGTATATCGGTCCGAGAGCCACAGCTTGTCTAGCTGTCTCCTTTACTTTTATTTGGGACGATATTTTGCGAAGTTGATTCTTTAGTGTCCGTAGGGATCATAACAAAATATTGTAAGCGAGAGTCAAGGAATTAGCAAAACCCATTCCACCCCGAAAGAGCTACGGTAATATAGGGTCCCGCTCGCTATACCTCCATCGACTCTTTGGACAAATGCTATTGACCAACCCGCTAACACCCGGTCAGTACATGCGGACGTTGGTTTTTAAGCTAGTGCTACAATCTTATGTAAAAATCGGCGTTTTATGGCAAGCAGGTATTCATATGATACATGCTATATGTATCGATTTCGAACAGTTTGCTAAGCAACAAAAAACTTATTTTATATTTTTCTGCTTAATAATGGCATTTACAGAGAAAAATTAAACTTTTGAATTTAGCAGACAGATAAAAATAACAATTTGGATTTTTAAATATATTTTTGTAGTGACTTAACCCGGAACTTGAGTAAAAGAAGAAGTAGACTACATTGTCGTCAAGAAATCTAAGAAAGTAAAAGATCGCATTTCTGCCTGACACGAATTTGAATTTTCTGAAAATAAACGAAATACATAATATTATATTTCTACAATATACGTTTCCTACACTCTCCTTGCAGCGTTGTTTGTTTTATATAAATATATGTGTAAGAATATACATAAGTAATACAAAGTATAGTTACACACCATTATTCAATCATTTTACTGTGTGTCAGTTTACCGTAGCGTTTACATACAAACAAACCTTACAAAATTACGCAAGCATCAACACTTTAAACTATTAATTTAAATAAAATGCAGCTAGGGGAAAAAAATAATGCGCTAATATTTGATAGTCGCGAGCAACGAAGCTTTTACAGCATAGTATCGCCAAGTGAACATGCAGTTGCAAGTATCTAACAAATACTACCTGTACAATGAAGAAGAGAGCGAGTAAGCCTGCATGTGTGAATAATAATACCCTTAAGATATGAAATGGGTAAAAAATGGTATAATGGTTGTGAAATGTATTTAACATGCCAAAGAAAGCATCTCCGACGCCATAAAGTATATTGCCAAGACCGTCCGTCTTTATGTATAAAAGCGTCGATATCAAAAACTATAAAAGCTAGGGACATCAGAATTTGAATATACGGTTTTCCGATTTACGATATAAACACTTGTAATCGATAGCAATAAAATTTAGAGTTTTAAATCGGTTCAGAAACACCGGAGATATGCAATATTGAACTTAAATCATCAAGCTCGGGTATAGTACTGCAGGTATAACCATATTATGTGTAATGTCAATGGTTAAGTTTATCAAGTCGAGTATACTTCACAAAAGCCTTTATACTTGAATTCAATTGAAAAGGGTTGCACTACATATTTCCTGTCCCTTTACGTATGCATATTTCAATATATATATAGATTGAAAATTGCAAGTTTATCATTTTTAACAAAAATTAAATGGACGGTGTTAAAGTTTTTGTTTTCAGATTCAGTTTTCAATGTAATTTGTTTCCAGTTTTTATTTTTTTTTTTAATAATATTTCAATTTGCATATATTTTTTTCTAACTAATGAATAAATTATCATTACTTCGAAATACGTACGTTCTTGATGCTTTAACAATAATATCTTTTACTCATTTAAATTAACCTTAACAGTGAATCTCAGTGCTTTGTTGTTTTAAGTTATTACAATGTATGCCTTAATATTAAAGCTTACAATCTAATATGTACAATTTGTAATGAAAAAATAGTTGTATAAGGACAGTAAGTAAGTTTAGTGCTAGAGATTGCATTGAGATTTGGCTCTTAACTACATAAAATTCCAGGTTTTTTTATTTGGTCAAAGTTTATTAAATTGGTGTAAGTAAAGTTTGTCTTATACAGCGCTTTCACGTGTCATCTGCTTTTTTAAATATTATTTAAATGTTGATACAGATTAAATATTTTTTTTTGTGGTATACATTTAAAATTTAACAGAATTTGTTCATACTTTACGGCTAAGTAGCTACAGTTAGCTAGTTGTGTGTATTTGTTCACAAGACCATTACCGTTTTAAGATATTTAAAAATTCGTTTTATATTAATAAATTAAATATTCATATACTAGACTATAACTAATTTAGGAACTAGAAACTGTACAAGCCGCCTTGTAACTTAGCGCCTTAATGTCCTGATGTGGTTTACTCCTATCATTTTGTTGTGGGATGGTTTTCAAAGGTTTACAATTTTTGGCATCACAGTTGACAACGATACAACGCGGACTAAGCAATAATACTTAGATGTTGGCGACGATAGTGCTCCGAAGATCAGTGCGAGTACTGGCGCATCGTGCTCGTATTGTTTTGAGTGGATTTGTGCTGAAACGAATGTCGTCCAGTTGTGGCACACAGAACGTTTCTTAGTGGCAAGGCTGGTGGCAGAGGTGGAGGCGTCGGCGTCTTGCTGCGCCCCATTTGCTCGAGTGGCAGTGAATAGTGCGCATTGCTGTAAATATAATTAGGATCGAATATATCGCCGGCCGCTCCGTTGTCGCTGTCGAAATCGCGATTGCGTTGCTTAAAGTGTTCGTGAGTGGTGCGGAACTGTTGTGAGGCATACACCATTGGAACATCCGCATACGAGTAGCAAGAATCAGCAACAGCCGCTGTGGTAGCCAGAAATTTTGACTTTGTATAATGATTTTGCTTAGATTGCTGCAGTTGCTGTTGCTGCTGATCATGGCTTATTGTTTCCGTCTTCATGTGCAACACAAAGTTTGCGCTGTCATTAATGCTGCCAGCCATGCTCTTGGTGTTGTTAAGCTTTTTTTCGTGCATAAGTGTGGCGGAAATCGGGACCTGCAACTGCTGAAACTGCTGACCGTCGACGGAATTCAAATCATTAATGGGCATCGGACACATGCCATATTGCTGATGTCCGGTAGCTGGACCAGTCGTTGTTTGATGTGGCGACGTGTAGGTGTTGGGAAACGTCGAGTGAACTCCTAGCGAGCACGGATGATGTTGTAAGCGTGACATGTAGTCTTCGTCGCAAAAGGTCTTCTGATACTCTCGTTCTTTGCGACCTAATGCCGAGTTCCCCCATAGACCACCTTTAAGATACTCGCGTATCTTGTGACGGCAGCGATACAAAACTAATGCCAAAGCGGTAATAGTTGCTGCACATCCAACCAGAAGAGCGCCAATCAAAGCCTGCTTGCGGGGATCAGTGTGGGTGCAGCCCATCAGAGTGGGGTTTAGGTGTTTAAAGGACTCTCCACGCAGACGTTCGGGAAACTCACAGAGCAGCTCCGTCAGCTGATCTTCTTCCTGAGTGGCATTCTTGGCTAACAGCAGATTACGCAGCCACATAACGCGGCAGTCGCAGGACAAAGGGTTCTCAGATAGATCCAACGTAGTCAGGTCTTTCCAGGGGAACAACCCTTCTGCAAGAGAAGTCAAAGCGTTCGCCTTCAACACTACATGACGCAAATGTAAAAGGCCACTAAGAGCTCCCTCCTGCACCTCGACAAGCATTTTGTTGGATGATAGAGTCAGGGACTCCAAATTGCCATTGGCTGCGAAAGCACCGGTCATAATACGTTTCAGTTTTAATGCACCATTGATGTCAAGACGCTGGAGTTGCTTCAATCCCATAAAGGCGCCCTCGCCAATAGTTTCAAAATCATTTTGACCCAATGAGAGTTGCTCCAATCGCACCAGGTGACTAAGACCCCCGGAAGGAATTTGAGTTAATCGATTGTCAGACAGATCAAGAATACGAAGCTCCTCCAGACCCAGGAAACTTTTCTCAGAAATGTTTTGCAAGCTGGCGCCCTTTAGCTCCAGTCGCGTCAAACCTTTAAGATCCTGGAATGCGCCTGACTGTATGGTTAGCAATGAGTTCATCCCAAGGAAGAGTTCTGCCAGACTTGGCATTGCTTGGAATATGACCGGATCTGGCACAGACGTCAATGCATTATCATCCAAATACAGAATGCGCAACTGCTTAAGACCATCAAACGCCTTTGGATCCAAGAATCCAATGCGATTCTCGCCCAAGTTCAGCTCTTCAATCTTCAGCAACGGTGAAAATGTTCCGTGATGCAGCTCTGAGATGAGATTTCCTCTTAAATTGAGTTCGGTTACAGCGGATAGTCCCATAAAGGTTCTATTACTGATATGACTAATTTTATTATGGTTTAAGTGCACTTCTTGCAGTTTCTTTTGATAGGCAAACGTACGCTGTGGGATGGTCATTAAATGGTTCTGTGATAGATCCAAAAATGTGAGCTCCGCATAAAATTGTATCGATGAATCGATAGTCTTTATTTTGTTTTTTTTTATGACCAATCGCTGAATCGATGGATTTAACGCAATGGGCAGCACATCCAGCTGCCCCTCGCCACACTGTACAACCAGAGTGTTATCATCACACTGGCAGCCGGGCGGACAATTGGCTAAAGCTTTTGCTTGGTGCACACAGCTGCTAATTATGAAGATGCAGCTCCAGATGTAGATACCAATCAAGTCTTGTACTTTCCGCATGGCGTTTTGTTTTTATTATTTTATTACTGTTTATTTGTGATTATGTGTGTATTTGCTTTTTGTGGCTATTGACTAATCGGCGTCTATTTCGATATCAGTTTTTCATGATGCTATTGAATATATAAGAAAAATGGAAAATCCAAGCGTTAGCGATATTTGTCACTATGAACATATTTTTTACGTTTAGAGGACTAAAACTATGTCGTACACTTTTGAACAATATATTATTTTAAAATTTTTCTATATGCATATATGTATCTTTATTTTTGGCAATCGGGACTCAATTGCACCATTTCCGTCATAGGGTTACAATAGTTACAAACTTTCATCATATAAAGGCATTTTTGTTTCTTATCCATTATTACGTTTTATTGATTTTATTAAGTGTTCGTAACTACACAATCCCAACACTTAACACACTAAAACACTTACCTTATATTTTTGATTTCACTTCAACAATTTTTTTTTCAAAAAATGATAAAAATATGATTTTTGTTTGGTGTTTGCGGTTAGCCAATTACAACTTTCTAGGTTATTACACAATTGCATTGCACTTAATTTATTTTGAAATAACCTCAAAATTCTTTAAGCAAACAAATTTTTTTTTAGCGATTTTGCACCATATAGTAGTTTTATATTTAGGTTTATTGCGCGATTCTTGTATTTTATATGTTAGTTTGAAAATCGTGCGCGATATTCCAGTTGTTCGCTTTGTTGCACGCTTCAAGTTGTTTTAACACAGCTTAGGTTTTTATTATTCGGATCTGTGGCAAAATTTGCCAGTCGACGCTGGGCATTTATGAACAACCGAACTCAACGAGGCAACGAACTACACTGATTTAGCCGAGAGAGTAGCGCAGTGACGATACCTCGGTGCGAGTGTTTTCAGATTCGACAGCTGCAAACTGGTGTAAATAATCTGCCTACACGCCCGTGCAATGTATGAAATGAGAAAGTGAAAGAGAGAATCAGGGAGAGAGAAAAGTGTAAGCACATGAAAAGGTGGTACAATTGCTACCTCAGGTAAAGCAGCTGAGAGCAAACTGGTTCTGAGAGCCGCCGCATAAAACTTACTCAAAATATCTCACTCATTTATCTAAGCCTGTTTCGGACACGACTTTCATGTATTGGCTCCTGCAATTACAGCGCGACTCTCAGTTAGGACCTGGAAGCCATCAACATAATAACGAATTAAATGCTGCTAGTTTCGTGTAAACAACCAAAATAATTTTTGTCGCATTTTATTTAGTTATTTACTTTGGTAGCGGAATTTGAGACCAACGAACTATAACAAACAATGTGGGCTATCAACGTGGAACATGGATTTTTCTTCAGAAAATTTCAGATTATATTAATGTAACACTTAAGCGAAATATTTGTCACTTTGTATGAACCCAAAATTGCTGCTATGACCAAGTAGTAATCCAAAACACCCTTAAGGAAGATTTAAAGTGTTGAACATTTAAGTGTGGTGAAAACCTTTTATGATAAATGTATGAACATGTCTTTAAGCAATTGATATTTTGCTTAAACCATGCGGCGAAGGATTATTTAAAGTATCATTTGATATTTGGCACATGCCTGGCAATAGCTTTTCTGTATGCATTCCTAAGCTGTAACGCAGGACGCAGAGATAATTGCAGACGCGCAACAGACACACACAGGCAAAAAAATATGCAGACTGCTCAACTAATTACCAACCTACACACACAACTGTAAAAATAAAAAATATATATAACTTTAAGACAACATAATAACCGGGTGAAGGGCAAAAAGCAAATTCATTTTTTTTATTTAAATTTTGGGACATTTCGCTAAATGTGCAAATGTAAATCAGTACATCTTTCCATGTTTTCATGTAAGTGTCTTTAGTAAATCTACTCTTCGTGTGTGGCTTTTATTTAATTGTACCCTTAACCCATGAAATGGTTCAAAAATGGTATAATGGTTTTGTTTAAAAGTCTGTAGCAGGCAGAACGAAGCATCTCCGACCCCACAATTATATAAGTTATTGAGCAGCCTGTCTGTCGATAACAATAAAATCCTGAATTTCGAAATTTGAAAATGCGTGCTGGTATGACCGTTTGTGTAAGGTCAAGGGGTTAGGGTCTACTGTCTCGACTAGAGCCTTCTTACTTGTTTGTAGTTACTTTTGTGTGCAATCTGCAATCATTTTCAGATTTCTGTAAATTTTCAAATCTATTTTATTAATGGCTAAACTAAAATTAATTATCAATAAATGGTGTTTCTCAACTGTTTTAAATACAATTTTTACAGATTTTCATGAGGTTCCTTAAATATATATAAGAACGCGCAAAGTAATCGTTCTATTAATTTGAATATTATTAATACACTTTCGAAACTTAGATACATGGCTTGTTACTTGTTTTATATCAGCATTTACAATTTTTAATTTAATATATTTGTTTAATTTTTGGCTGATATCCTTTCTGGATATTTGATAATTTATTTAAAATTCTAAATGAGTAATGTATATTTTATATATATATAATTGTTATTTAATATTCATATTTTTACCATATGGACACATATTTGATTGCAGATCACATTTGTACATATATAATTATTTTAATGCAACATGATACAGTACTGCTGGCTGAGCTGTTAGCCCCTAACGCATTTCTGTTGCATTGTTATTTTGTCAATAAACTTGTTAGTTGCAACGCGTTAAGGTAAACAAATTGCTCGTCGCGACATAGTCATCGGCTTGCTGCTTCGAACACGGCTAAGCTGCCTTTGAATTTATTTAGGCCCATTTATAAGGCACAGTTGCAATCCTAGGAGATAGACAGTTCGGTGCCTGTTTACCGCAGTGAACCATGGTAAATGCCATATCCTACAGCGATATTGTTTTTAGTCCAATAGAATATCAATTGACTTACAATTAATCATATTCCATAAGTGCAAAACCCAGTTAGATCTGTAACTTTAGAATAGTTTCCATTGCTTAAAGAACCGAATTCAAACCGGAAACGAATCTCGCCATTGTTATGGTACCTATTCTTCTTTTTTGTGATTTTCTTGTTTTTATTATTACGCTTCACACTTTTTTCCGTTCACCTCTGCTTTGAAGTCGTCTCCTGGTTCTACTGGTTTTTAGTGAAATAACAATAAATAATGAATCAACAAATGAGCGTTAAATGCAACAAAGCGAAGAAGGGCGGATGCCAACAAAAAGCAGCAACGGAAGTGAGCACACAATGGACCAAAGAGCCCAACACAATGAAGCTCTGAACTGAGTGCTAAGCCTACTGCCAACCGGGAAAAGTTAGGTTTAAATCGATGCCATTAACCGTAAATAAATACCTACAACCTTGCCCGTATAAACACATGCATAACCATCTGTGTTTGGACTCACAACTCTGTCAATTGTTTATAGGTAACTGGCCATTTGCTGGCTTGGCATATTTTCCTCATCCCTTTTGCGCCTAATTTTTCAAGTTGCTTGTGTATTGAGCTTAGCTAATACAACTCAGCCGGGGTCAACAAGTGTGTGACGCTTCAGAGACCTCAGAAGCTCTAAGTACATTTTAGGCTGCAAATGTATATGAAATAGCGAAATGTAGTCCCATATAAAATAGCATATCTGCATTACTGTACCAATGCTTGATGATATAACATCAATATTTCATATATCCACCGCTTTTAATATACTTTTGGACAAATTTTCATTATTTCGTTAACATTTTTAAATTTCTATTACATGTGTATTTGTAAGCCAGAAAAATTATCAAAAATTTAAATCAAATTTGCACTGCCTACGGAATATGAGAGCTCATATCGGAAATCTGGAGTCTCATGGGGTCGGAGAAGGTTTGTCTGTTACATACTTTTGCAACCATTATTCCCTTAGTTTTAACAATTTCATTAAGATTTTCAAATTTTCGAAATTCAAGTTATTATTGTTATTGATTCCATGTGTATATCGTCAGACGAACAAGGCCATATCAACTCGACTAATGATGGTGATCAAATATATATACATATATAAGGCAGGACCGACCCCAATTCGCATATTTATATACATATGTATGTACATATGTACATATATAGAGAGAGTTCTTACACATCCATGAAATGCTTAAAAAAGGGAAAAATGGTTTGCCCAAAAGTATTTATATATATTTATATGTATTTATATATATATATATATATATATATATATTATTATATATTATTTATATATTATATATAATATATATATACACCTTGCGCAAACCATTATGTGTAAGAACTCTTTTTTATACACTACTCTTTATACCCTTAACCCATGAAATGGGTAAAGAAGGGTATAACAAATATGAAAACAGATGCAGACACGCACATCCTCAACAGCGACAGCTAAGCATGGATAAACCAGCTCAAAGGCAACCCGCACACAGAACATAAACATCGAAATACAAATAAATGTGTGTGTGTCAGAGGCAGGTGCGTTTTTTATGCAGGACAGGCAAAGGCTAAAGGTAGAATATCTTCGCTTCAGTTTTAAAGTGTGACAATGTGTGATATTTTTATACCCTTAACCCATAAAATGGGTAAAAAAGGGTATAATGGTTTTATGCAAAACTATGTAACAGGCAAAACGAAACGTTTCCGACCCAATAAAAGATATATGTACATATAAATGTATATACAACCATATGTATAGATATAGCCATGTAACAAAATTAGAAAAACTGTGAAATATGTATTAAAATAATTTAACAAACACTGGAGATAAAAAAAAATTTAAGTAAATTATCGAGCATTGGTACAGTAGTGCAGCTAAAACCATATGTGTATGGTTATGTCAATGGTTAAGGGTAACTTCTCGTCGAGCACATACGACTAGAGCCTTCTTACTTGATTTTTTTAGTTTGACCGGCGACTATTAGCCTCTGCGCGGCACATATGTATTCACGCTTGGCTGGGTTCTGTTATTGCTAAAAATATAAATATAGATACAGCTATCAGATTTTGGTTTCGGCTTGGAATTCGCAGCACAGCTTAAGATCGGCATTGGAATAAGCTAATTTGGGCAGTGATTTAGAAATGCGTTGGTACGGCTTTACCTTTATTCCAGCTCTCTGGTCCTCTGTCCCCCAACTTTAAAAGCAATAATCAATTGGGAAAATACATATGGTACATATGTATGTATGTATGTAAAAATATTTCATTCAGTATTAATTTCTTGCTGCAGCAGACTGTTTTAAGTCGTAACAACATGAAAGCAACTTGCAATAACATATGTGCTAGAAACTCACGCTTTTAAAAAAACCTTATACACATACTGTAGGCCTCACCTTAAACGGAGTAAGGTCGAGCAAAAAGTTTAAATGCCTGCCATATCCGTATATCCCAATATTTTTCAAAAATTCAAAAAATCCAGGTATGTACATATATTAACCACCAGAATCAATATTTGACCGCAATGAGCTAAGGTTAGCCCACCAGTTAGGTCGGGTTATGCCAAAAAATACCCTAATTTCAAGTCCCAGCTTATTTGGAGAAGGCACATTATGAACACCTGCGTGTCATAAGAACCCAATTTTTTACCTAAGTTCGAATATTATGCGTAGATTATGGCGATAACTATACTTATCTTCATAGTCAGTTCAGTTCTATCCTGCATCTCGGATGGAATAAGCCAAAATGAACCATGGGTAAACGGACTACTATTGAACAGCGAAAACTCATCCTGGAACACATCAAAAACGGATATACCGAACGCCGAATAGCTGAAATGGTTAATCTGGGGGCCACAACTGTGTTCCACATCATTTGGCACTTCATCCGTGAAAATCGGATGGGGGACAAGGGCAGAATGGCACCAAACACGATTTTTACCAATGAGGATGAGCGAGGGATCATCAGGAAAACAAGGGTAAGCCTTAAGCAACCGGCTCGAATACTGGATCAACATGTTCAGGATAAAATAAGGAAAAGGTATAGTGTGCAAACTGTTCAGCAGGTTTTGCGGAACCATGACTTTCATGCCCGCGAACCAGGGAAGCAACTTTTTATAAGTGCAAAAAATAAAGGCACTGGAATGACGTTCTCCAAAATCCTTTTGGACAAGGATTTAGATTTCTGGCACATAATCAACTTTGAAGGCGAGTCCAAATTCAACATTTATGGTTCAAACGGACCATTTTATGTGTGACGTCGGTCCAGTACTGATCAGGATCCCAAACACTTAAATATAACAGTCAAGCAAGGTGGAGCAAGTGTCATGGTATAGGCATGTAAGTGGTCAGTCGGTGCCCGGGTCTTGGTGATTTTTTAGAGTACAATGGGCAATACCTCAATATCCTACAAAAAAATTGACTCCAATGTGCCGAGAAGCTGGGAATCCGGAGTACTTTCCGGTTCTACCAAGGCAACCCCTAAAGTATAAGGCCGGAATAGTGCAGACCTGCCTCATCTGGAACTGCCACCACGTGATTATTCCACCGGCCTAGTCTCCATACTTAAATGCTATTGAGAATTTGTGGGCTCTACTGGAAAACAACATCCGGAAGCACAACATATAAAATGTTTCAAGTCTCTAGATTTAAGGGTGTAGGAAAACGTGTGTTCGTAGGAAAGACAGTCACAATGAACATTGCACAAAACCAGAGAACTCTATACATTTGGCATTAAAAACAAATAAATAATACTATTTATAAAATTGTTTTGTGACTCATTTTAACCATTCAACATTTAACGAAAAATCATAAGTTAATTCTACCCATTTATTAAGTCATTGAAAACATTTAATGAATATAGAACATTTTTTTAAATCAACAATATAAAGGACTCCCGTCACAGCATCAAAATTAATTATGCTGAGACAATTCAATATAATTTTAGTCCATACCCAACTACAAAACTAATCCAGTTATTTAGATAGATTGATTTACATGTGTAAATTAATAAGTTTATTATACTTATTTGTTTATGCTAACTTCTATGAAGCTTGTATGGTTTGATATTGCATTAATAAATTTTGTTGGTTTGATATTAAGTGTATTTAGCACATATGGTTAGTTGTGAGAACTAAAAGGAAGACACTTCGAATTGATGGGTTGATGGTACATCTGGTTTATTCAAAGGCTATTTTAGACTGACTTAAAGACTATAATTTGACAAGCTTTTATACGATAAGAATGCTGACACTTGCATTTTCATTCATAGCGTCCACGCAAATGTGCTGTGTTTGCCGGCTATGTTACGCCACTCTTCTGCTGAATGTGGTGCCACTTTTCGTCAGCTCAGCCGGTAGCTAGAGTTTACTGACTTTAGGTCGGTGATCTTTGCTTTTTGCTGACTACCTGACCTAGTTCAAGTAAACAATTTTGAAACTAAGGTGTCGAATCATACTTCTTATATAAATCGAAATCGACAATATTCAACTTAATTCTATTCCATATATGAAGTAAGATTGACACTACTTAACTTGTAGAACAACCAAGGTAAGCAAAGGGCTCGGAACCTATCACTGGGTTTCTTGGTCTAGCTCCACTTAGCTTCCACTCTTTGTCTCTAGTTCTGGCTTCAGCTTCTTGTTGGGCTTTTATTTTTTTTCTGTTAGTTGACCCTGTCCTATTATGGCGTGCTGGTTGGCTGACAATCTAAAAGACAAAAAACCACAGCCAACTATAAGTCGTAAAAAAAATCTTTAGCACGCAAACATGACACATCATAGAATTCAAGCAAATTAAAGTTAATTTTAATTGCATTCACTTAACATTGACACCAAAGTCTTAGCCGTTATTAGAATAAAGCCTTAGCTTAAACTCATTTTCGTCAAATCAAATACAAATTAATACAAAAAGGATCAACGTTTTTTTGAGAGCTCATATTCAAATTTTGGCGTATCTAGCTTATATTGTTTCTGAGATCGACGCATTTATACAAACGGATGGACGGACAGATGGACATCGACTCGGCTCTCGATGCTGATATATATATATATATATATCTTATGGGATCGAAAATGCATCCTTCTGCCCGTTTCATACCTTTGCATAGAACCATTATACCGTTTTTTACCCATTTCATGGGTTAAGGGCTTTAAAAAACCGATACCAAAGTTTTGGCTCGATTTATCTACCTGTAAACAGACGTGCATGGCTTTATGGTTAAGCTTGTGATGCTTATTAGGAATATATATAATTGAAATAATTATCTGGTCGGGAATTCTTCTCGAGAATAATCGACTAAAACACATTAGAATATTTTCGGCGCATCGAATATTATATACACTTAATACAAGCCTTCTTGTTATATGACATAGTGGTCCGATCTCTGGTTGTAGTTTGAGGGACTGGCTTGCAATAGAATCAAACGGACATACGGACATCGCTATACTGACTCAGGTCGCGATAATAATCAAGAATATATATGGGGTATAATATGCTCCCTTCTATGAGTCAAACATTTCACGGCAATATTATAACACATTTTTCAAGTCTATAAAAACAGAAAAACATAACAAAATAACACTTGAAAGTGACCTTTGCCACATTAAATTTTGATTCAATAACAGCACCCCTAATCCATGAAAATGAATAGAAATTTATTAAAAAATTTCTACCCAAAAATATGGTAGTACCAAATTGTAAAATTCAGAAAACGTTTTACTTCTCAACAGGCGATTACATACAGTCAAAAATTATATTTACAAATTTAGAGATCGTTTTAAAGGCATGGTTCTTTAAAATGCAAAAATTTTTGATGAAATGGTTAGTGGTTGTTATTTGAGTAGAGAAACATAAATATTTTATCACTTAAAAACATTATGTCTGAATTGCCGTGTCTCTTTTGTAACGAAACAGTTGTTTTGCTTACTAAAACTGCAATTTGCTACACGGTGATTTGCCCTGAGCAAGGGCTTACAAAATCAATACAAAAACAGGGCTCAATAAGCAAAATAAGTCGAAGCAGCTACATTAATCCACACATTGATCCATCTGGGTGGTGATTAACTTACGATAAACAAGTAAGGTGGCTCTAGTTGAGTAAGCTTGACTAGAAGATACCCTTAACCATTGACCATACAGACGGACAGATGCTGACAGACATACATACATGAACGTGTACCACCAATGCTTGATGGTTTCATATCTCCAGTATTTCTGAATCGATTTTAATGAAAATTTCACAGATGTTCATTGTTTTGTTTCAATTCCCATTTTCAAGTTTTCGAAGCTCAAGATTTTTTGAACAGTTATTGAAAATTTAAAACAAAATGCCTAGGGATTCGGAGGGGTCATATCAAAAATCTTTAGTCTCCAGCTGTTGTAGTTCCTGAGATCGACGTGTTCATACATAAATCGTGTTCAAACATATATCGACTCTGCCGTTGATGCTGATCATGAATATATATACTTTATGGGGTCGGAGAAGCTTCCTTCTGCCTGTTAAATACTTTTGCACACAACCATAATACTCTTTTTTACCCATTTCATTGGTTAAGGGTATATAATGTCCAGGCTTGTTATTTCTACCCTGTTCAAGGTACAGACACCATGTTAGACCAGACATCTTACACTGTAGACCTGCACGCAAATTTTTGTATACTGGCCACAGGCCACTGTCACGGGAGCCAGTTCTCTTATTGGTCAGTTGTTGGCTTATGTGTTTTCATTGACAGAGAGCAGCAACTGCAACGCAGTGCGACTGCGGGACCCTCGAGATGGTTAGCCTGCAAGCTCACTTTCAACCCTCGACAGTCTCGGTTACTCAGCGCACAAAAGTTAAGTGTCTGGCTGTTACAGGCGATTTGCACCTGCCGGATGAGTAATACAGCAAGTAGCGGGCCCGGTCTTGCTTTCACAAAAAACAAAAAATATTTCATCTAGGTGTCTGACTAAATCTTCTTTTTTTTGTGTTTTTGGGAACACAGAGTGGGAATCAGCGAGTGATAAGTTTCTCAGTATCAGATCAGGATTTAAAAACAGCCATAACTTCGGATTTATCGAACCCACAAATATATGCATAGTCAAATCACCAGATCGGAATTTATTTTACCCATGGTTTTGTGCAAAAGTATGTAACGACAAAAGGAAGCATCTCCGACCCCATTAAGTATATAAATTTTCGGTCTGTTCGACCGTCTGTATGAACGATCTCAGTAATTTTAAGAACTGGAGACTTAAGATCTACAAGCTAGTTTTAAATTTTATATACACATGATTTGAAGATAAAATAATAAAAATCTATAAAAATATTATTAAAATCAATAGAAATAGTAGAACCATCGGAGATATGAGAGATTGAAGATAAATCCTCAAGCATTGGTATAAAAGTGCAGGTTTAACCGTATATGTATGGTCAATAATTAAGGGTAACTTATAATCGAGCTTACTTGATTAGAGCGTTCTTACTTGCTTATTTTGTGTGGTTGTGTTATCATCGTGTAGAGGCTCAGTTGCACGTTTACCAAATTCTTTGAATGGACTATAATCAGGGTCATGAAATTCCCGGCATTAACTCAATGTTTGTTTTTATATTTCTATTTAAACCAGATGATGAACTCATAAAACTATGTATAAACGAACAAATGGGTATTTCTACTGCCAGTTTGTAAACACAAAGGCAAAGTGCAGTTCTTTGCTAAACCGGTTTTTGGTGTGTTTTTGCGTTTGCTCTCGCTTAAATGCAGCTGGACGCCGTTACCATTGCCTTTACTATTGCTGTTTTTGTTGCTACGGTTGGCGCAATGGGCAGTAATTTCCTGTGAACACTGTGCTTTGACTTTAGAAAATTAACAAAAGCCCCAACAGCCAACCAGTCGAGTCAACATTACTGCCCAAACGAATCAGTATCATCATTAACAGCAACTGTAAACCCAGCAGCTAAACCTTTAAAGTTTCTTAAGGAATTTTTAATGCGCTCTAAAGCAGAAATAAATATATAGAATTTAATAATACAAATAAAATATTTGCTCACATCTTAAGAGCGAGCAACTATTATTACGAAATATTAGAAAATCAATTAATTAATTTAATATATTTTGAATATTATAGGCAATAATCATAATGTAAAATACAATTTTAATAAATAAAATTAGGGCTTTTTAAATTTCTTAGATAAACTTAAAAAAATAAATGAAAATAAGCAAAAAGGGCCAGTCGGACGCAACCAACAGCGGAAAACTCTGATACCTTTATAAAGAGTCAACTCGTAAATGGTGAGTACGGGACGGCTGGGGTGTGCGTGGCATTCAAATGGAATGCAAATCTTTGGCGGATCTCCTTATTAAATATTTCCAAAAAATTTTAAAGATATGGAAATTACTGATCAAAAATTGTAGGGGATATCCCTGGCTACTTTTCACCAGAATTTTAGAGTATAAAAAAAAATTTAATGCTAGTTGCTTTATTGAAAAAATAGTTCCCATAATATGTTTTTACAGTTAAATTATGCACATGTAAATCTACCCATTTACTTAAAGACTGTAACAAGTCAACAATCGCGATTCTAGTGACTAAATCTGGTTTTTAATGAGCTTTCTCGCGATTAGGCCTTCTGCTTATGCATCAGTCTAGCGCCAATTACCAAAGAGCCGCGAAATCTACACACCCTTACTCTAGTCGTTGTTAACTTTAAAAGTCAGTGTATTATAAGAGCTTGCAGACATACGCACTGCAGCATAGTATCTTGTTTGCTACACCAGAGTCATTTGCCCCTTACTTCTGATTTTAACTGTGGATGGGGCTCAATGATACCACTGCCATGGTACGCTGACTTGATTTTCGCCACGTGTGTTTGGTTTAGCTTGTTCGCTGCGGCTAAACAGGTTAAAATGTCATTCAGTCAGCAAACAGGTAAAACAGCTGCCAACGTTGTTTTACAACTTTAGTTTCAGTTAGGTACAGTTCGCCTTATGTTTATTTGCGTGTGATTTGCAATATATTTATACTACATTCAGCACATGACGAGACATACAACATTTTCGATATTGTTAAGTGCAGCCATCGGGCTGTCATTGTCGATTTCGAATCGCCATATCAAAGCCATCATCCAATTTTTACAAACAGTTTTGTTCTAATGCTTGAAAAACTTGTCCTCTAAAAAAGTATCAGCTCCTGTGAGAATTAAAACAACTTGAATGGGTTGTCTTCAGTGAAGGGAACTCCGAGGCATTCCTATATAGTATATATTTTGTCTATGGTTTCAATCCTCATTTCAAGTTTATGAAGTTCAAGATATTATTGTTATCGTTTGCATGTGTATATCGTAAACCGGAAAATCTATCGAAAATTCGAAACCAATTTTTACCGCTTAGGGCTTAGGTGAGCTCATATCAAATATATGGAATCTGTAGATCTTCTAGTTTCCGAGATCAGACGGCCGGAACGACGTGATTTTATTATCTTTGCTTTTGATGCTTATCAAGAATATATATACTTTACTTTAAATATTATAATATATATATTAACCATTGTGTGGATAATGGGTAACAAGCAAAAATCGGATACTGTAAATGCTGAAACACACAATTTTACTTGCCACACACCTTATTCTTTCTTGTCAGGTTAGGGTGAAAACTCTTTGAAGCACTTGACTTAGGGTCTTAACCCCTGTTATTCTAATTCCAATATTTCAAATTCCTAATGTGATACACAAATTCTGAAAACATCATCGTCTTTACGCAACAAACATAGGGCTTTTTGGTTACAGCCCAGTCTAATCCAATTTAAAATCGGATCATTAAAGTTGGTTTATATAGGAACAGAAATATAATACAAAAACAAAAAAAAAATTTCTAGTCGAGTTGCACTACTGTTTTTTGATTATATGTCCGGTGTTTGGCAGCCGATTTTAATCAAAATTACAGATTTTCACTTATTTTGCCAAAATTTTCAACCCCCACTTTCAAAATTATAAAATTACAAATTTCATTGCCATTGATTCCATACGTATATCGTAAGCCGGAAATATTATCGAAAATTAAAAACAAACTTGTAAAACAAACTTGCCTATCCAAAATCTGGAGTCTCTAGCTCTTTTAGTTTCTTAGATCGAAGCGATCATACATACTGACGGACGGATGGGGCCGGAGATGCTTACTTCTGCCTGTTACATACATTTGCACAAAACCATTATGCCTTTTTTTATAAATTTCATGCGTTAGGAGTATAAAATAGTCATATGCTTTCCACAATAATTTATTAATAGTTAATTGAAACTGATTTACATCTGAAAACAAAGGTCATCATATTAATAGTTACGATTCTTGCCAAATGCTGTCATTGGCTTTGCATTGCCTGACACCTTTCTCACAGAATAGGTAGGTCTCAAAATTACGAAGCTGACAATGAGTTCAGCATTGACGACCATAATAGCACCTGCATTGTCGAACAAGTCACAGTAGTTTGGTGCAGAAAAGAGCGTAACCAGCTGCCGTTTGGCAAAGAACTCATAACCATCCTCAACGACCTGATGGGCACGACAAATAACATCGATTCCCATGCGAAAGCAGAAGTTTCTCACAACATCAGCTCCAAAGGTGACACTTACGCCGCGTTCGTTGCTACCCCAACCGAGCACCTTATCATCAGGATCACTCCATAGGAGGTCACAAACAAGACCCTGATCTGGTACATCGCAGGGTCGCTTGATTGCCAATATGTCGTCAAAGCTTCTCAGACTAGGACTAAGTCCACCATGAACACAAAAGATGCGACCACCCACAATGGCCGCCAGGGGCATGCAGTCGTACGTATCAACAAAATAACGCCAGAGTTTAACGGAGTACCGACGTTTGCATTCATCATAGAAGCCATAGATGCGATTGATGCTGGCGCTTTCATGATTGCCTCGAAGCATTATCATTAGCTGCGGGTAGCGTACCTTATAAGCAAGCAACAGTGTAAAAGTTTCAATGGACAACAGGCCACGATCAACGTAATCGCCCAGAAAGAGGTACTTGCTTTCTGGTGGAAAGCCCGTCGACTGCAGAATGCGCAAAAGATCCCCAAATTGGCCGTGCACATCGCCGCATATTTTGATAGGTGGCTTTATTTCAAGCAACGTTCTCTCCTTCAGAAAGATTGTTCTGGCTTCCGTGCACACAAATTGTATTTGATTTTCTTGAAGAGCTACTCCTTTAGCGGGGCTTTCACATTCGACAAGCTGATTAATTAGCATATGGAGATCATTTGGTGGAATCGCCGGCTGCTGGATCCTTACACTAACACGTCCACGATTACTGGATTTACTGGATCGATTTGCCATATTTCACAGACTCAGAATTTAGTATTGACAATAACTACTTCAACTACTGATCAAGTTGAAAGAGGTGTGAATACAGATAGGCGTGGAAACCACTAAAAATGCCGTCAATGTACAATCTGTTTTTATACCCATAACCCGTATAATGGTTTTGTGCAAAAGTATAAATCTTTGCGTTCTCTATTATTTCGTTAACTTAAGTTTCGTTAAATAAGTAAGAACATTAAAACCAAGTAAGTAAGCTATTTTCGGGATTTCGAATATTACATTTGTGTGTACACTTGAAGCAAAACCTACATGTTTTTTCTTTTCATAGTAAAATCTGGTAAAAGACCTTGAATTTTTATGACAGTTTTATAATATTGTGGTCCGATCTCAGGTATTTTTGCAAATTATCTGTCTGCAACAAAAGAAGACATTGAGCAATGTTTTAGCTAGATTGCTATACTACTGGGGGAATGTATAAAAAAATCGGACAGACGGATAGGGCTATCAAGATTATATATACTTTTTTATTTTTGTTGTAAATTTGTAGTTTTATTTTTTACTTTAATTAACGTTATTTTAATACACGTGACTACATCTTTTAATGTTCCCAAGGTCCTTGCTAATAGTCAGCTCTATTTTATAAATACAATGCCTTAATTTGGGCGATTTTAAAAGAAACACGACGATGTTTGGCGAGATGCGGCCCATTAGACTCAACCTCAACTAAAGTGGTTGCAATTTTGAGAATATTTAACGCTTGTGAAGTTAACAACAGCGTTGAAGCAACTTCCAACGACCCGCCGAAAGCATTGTCGATGGGGATGTTAAGTGATTCGCTCTGAAACTGGATTCACTTCGTAGTATGGCGAAGAGCGGAGCGTAACGGAGAGTAACGTAGAGTAAAACGCAGGTCTAAAGTACAGTACTAGAGTTTCGTGTTTTGTTTTCTTTGCACTTAAGTTGTCTCACATCAATGGTCGTTGTGTTCGTCAACTTTGATGTTTCGGCAAAAGTTTTGAAGTGTTAGGTTTTAGACATTCTTATTGTATTTTTCCGCTGAGCACCAAAGAAACGACGGGCAGAGTCGGTTTCAGAATCGGAAAGTCTGGAACTACCATAGCTTGACAGGTAAGGAATGACAAAAACGAGTGCCTCCGTTGCCCATTTCATCTTAGCTTATTAGGATTAGGGCCTGATGCTATCGTGAATTCCAATCCAAATAAACTTGTCTTTTAAACGGAAAGCGCAAAAAACATTAAGAACGACTCAGAACGTTAGAATATTGACAAGACAGGAGTTAAATTCGAGTTAGGTCAAGTCAACTATAGTCGATTTTGTATATTTGTTTTTGTTCTAACATATCCTCTAAATTTTCTGTTCTAATTGAGTAAAAAGTGCGGTGATCTTGCAGTTTTTGTATCACATACATTTCAGCATCATCTTTTCATATCTGGCCCGAATAAGGGCGCAATATTTGATTGGTGTTTGTATAATGAACTTGTAATATTTTCTCATCCCAGACAAAAGCTGAGCAGTTGTTCTTATTATAACAATCTTCTAACCCGTGAAAAGTAACACACCATCGCTTTCGTTCTTTTTATACTCTAACAACGAATGTTAATGAGTTTATTGGGTTTGTGCAACGTCCGTCATGCTATCTGTCTATCTCTTAGGCTATATAAATGTAAATTGTTTTCGGCAAATTAAACCGTTTTTTAAAATCGTGGGCCATGTCTGCGTCAAACAAAAAATTATACTTAGCTTATATGGTAAGCCACTGTGCACCTTAGAAATTCGTTTCGTTTGCAACAACTAGCAAGGACTGGGAAACCGTGATTTAACGATTTTAATAAGCCAACCACATTGTTACCCCATTCATAATAGAAGTATTATTACTGGATTCAGAGTATTCTGATTATATGATCGTATCTCATCTTTGAAATATAATTAATTCTACCTAATTTTAACATTTTAAATTTGAATGGCAAACAACAATGAAATTAAATATTAAAGTTTTCTTAAGCATTTGAAGGCGATATAAGCCTTATTTTATACATAAGCTGTTTGGAGATTTTTTCCCTTGTTTATGAAACTATGCATCTGTAACGTTTTTTATTTATAATTGTGACAATGCAAATTTAATCGCAATTCTTTCTTGACAGCTTTGTCGCCTGCTAACTTCATGCTCTCATTTCTCAGCAAATAAATTGCTTCCAGAGCTTTAAAGGCGGAAAAAAGTCAATGCGGAAAACTAATAGCATCGGCATATAACGCCGCAGTCCCAGTTTGGCTAATTCGACATAACCCCAAGGCGCTCAACTCGCCATACGTTTGATGCCACCGACCACGTAAGTACATAAAAACTATAGAACAGAAAGCTCTCTCTTTTGTTGTACTTAGTTTCTATCGTAAGTACTGCATTGGAACTATATTGTCCTTATTATAATTATGCATATGTCCCATGAGGGTGGACCAAATGTCTTTTGGTTACTTAGAGGAGAATTAAATAAGAAAAAAATTAATTTCAATTAGAGTGAACAAAAACATTTTTTTAGTTATTAATTTAAGTATAAAACGTAAACATAAAAAGACTGCATTTTAAAATTAACGACTGAAAATTTAAATAAAAATCATTCAAATAGAAATGATAGATATTAGGCAAATAATATATTTTCTTGTATATTTACCTTCTCAAGATAAATAGAAAAAATAGAAAAATAGAAGGACACGGCTTTACCGACTCGGTTGTTGATGCTGATCAAGAATATATGTATATACTTTATGGGGTCGGAGAAACTTTTTTCTGCCCATTTCATGGGTTAAGTGTATAAAAATTAATTTACTTAAAAAAAACTCTGTGTAGTCCTTGTTGCAACAGCACCATGTAATCTAATCTAAAATCTAGTACATTGAAACACACTCGTAACGTATTATAAATACTATGGCAGTTGGCTGTTTTTACAAGCCTAACAAAGCAATCAGAAACGCAATTCCCCTCATTTAGAACACGGAGCCGCCTAAAGAGCAGCTTGGCCAAGGAACAATAGTTCTTAATGGTCTCATAAAAATGTACCAAGGTAGGCACCGGCGGCGTTTATGATGGAAAAAATAAATGACTTCAATAATTAAAACACCTGTTTTAATTAGATTAAAGTAAATGTGCACGGTTCGGCATTTATTTTCTGTGCTACCGTGAGAACACAAAATTATGTCGGGCAGCGATGACTTATTATTTGTTGAAAGTTCTTTAAAGTGTTAAGCTGCAGACACAATTGATTGGTCGGCGTCTTGAAAGTTGTGATATTAGTACAACTTTATTATATTTATATGTGAGTAGAAACAACTGAAAATTTCTTCATTGTTGTTAAGCCAGAAATAGCTTACAGCGAACACCGATTTACCGCTATTGCGTATTGTAAGTTCTGTGTGCCCTTTGCCTGCGGTCACAAATAATCCAAAGCATAATCATTAGCCTTTGTCACTTCAATTGAAACCCGCGCAAATCCCTAAAACCAATCCTTTGACGAGCTGTGGGTCTGCCTTCTGTAAATGTATACCTGTCAATGCTTAACAATGAACGTTGCGTTTCACGTTTTCTTTAAGTTGTATTGCCTTTTATTTGTATCTTCAAGAGAAGTGTATTCATTCAATTGTAATCCTTTTATCGCTTCATTGCATCGCTTTGTCTGTGCATTCACTAGAATTTGCGTTGACATCCTGCCTCGTTTATCACTCCTAGGTCTCCGTTGTTGTATATATATATACATATATATATATATCTTTATAGCTCTAATTTGTCGAGTTTAAGAACAAAAAGGACAATTATGCATTTCTGTAGGTATCATGCGTTATGCCACACACCTTATCGGGTGGTTTTTGTCTGGGACACCGAGTTTCAAGGTCCTTTCCCTTCTTCAATTAAACATTTAGTATAATTCTGTAGAGGAGCGCCTTGTGTTTTAATACGATCGTTAATAAGGTCGTTAAATTATTTTCTGAAATTGAGTCGAGTGTTTGTTTCTATCCTGTGAGTGTAATACCTCATTTTACGAAACTTCTGAGGACAACTGAATTCCGTTGAAGAGGAAAAAAGTGAAGGATCTACAAGAATTTTGGAGAGTATTGTTACTTATTTCGCCGTCTGGTCATTTGATGCAAAGCAAAATATTAAACAAGTAAGAAAGTTCTAGTCGAGTAAGCTCGACTAGAAGCTACCCTTAACCCTTGACCAGACGGACAGACGGTCGGGCTAAAACACATACATATGGCTGTGTACTTCTGTACCAATACTTGATGATTTCATATCTCCGATGTTTCTTAACCGATTTTAATAAAAATAAAAATAATTTCACAGAAGTTCATTATTTTCTATATAGTTTCAATCCTCATTTTCAATTTTTTATGAAATTCAAGATTTTTTGGTTATCGATTCCATGTGTATATCGTAAACCGAAAAAGTTATCGAAAATTTGAAACAAACTTGCTATGCCTAGGGATTAGGAGAGCTTATATCCAACATCTGGAGGCTCTAGCTTTTGTAGTTACTGAGATCGACGCGTTCATACATACGGACGGAAAGACGGACAGACAGACGGACATTGCTAAAACGACTTGGCTGTTGATGCTGATCAAGAATATATATACTTTATGGGGTTGGAGAAGCTTCTTTCTGCCTGTTACACACAAAACCATTAAACCCTTTTTTACCCATTTCATGGGTTAAGGGTATATTTACAAAAATATAATAAACAAGTAAGAAGGCTCTAGTCGAGTAAGCTCGACTAAAATATACCCTTAACCCTTGACTATACAAACGGTCGGATTGACAGACATACATATATGACTGTGTAACTCTGTACCAATGCTTAAGGATTCATACCGGAGATATTTCTTAACCGATTTTAATAAAAATTTCACAGATGTTCGTTATTTTATTAATAGTTCTTTTTTTTTTACATATATTGGACGTAGATGTACTAACGGACAGTACATTTAAGTGGCCCAACGATACCAAGCACCGGCTTGTTAACGCGCGGACCCTAGCACAAAGCAACCCACCTCCCGCCCGTCCGAACGAGGGGCGCACCGCGTAGCGTGCGGTTACAAAGATTGCGAACAAATAGACAAATGAGACAAGACAATTTTTTTTTAGAGAGCAAATAGAAATAGCACTATGTATTAAATAGGAAAGATCATTATATGTAGCACATAAGACCCGAAGGGGGTTATGGATAGCATAGTTAGTGTAACAGGGTGGAAGCGCTAAAGCTAAAACATTTCTAGTATATCTAATAGGAACTACAAAGTTAATTTGGTTGATTAGTATTGAAGAATCTATTTCACCATTTATTAATTTATGGAAAAAGGTTATTGCTAGCATTGTTCTAGTTAGAAAGAGAGAGAAGATTTATTAGTAAAAGTCTACTATGATAGGAAGGTAAGTTAATAGAATTATCCCAGTTAAGGCCCCGAAGAGCAAAGAGCAAAAATTGTTTTTGCACCGATTCTAATCTATCTATCTAATCTATACAAGATCCATATTCGAGAATCGGTCGCACAAGAGACACATACAAGGTTTTTGTTAAGTAGGGATCGTCGAATTCCTTCGACCAGCGCTCAATGAACCCCAAGGCACTTGATGCACGATTTGCAATTGAAGATATATGCTTGTCGAACTTAAGCTTTGGGTCCATTAGAATACCCAAATCCTAAACCCATTTAATCCGATCAAGTGGTTGGTTATCCAGAAGAGAGATATTGAAAAAGGGCATTCGTCTGTAAAAAGACATAACTGTGCATTTACTGCAATTGATATGCAATAAATTTGTTCTGCACCAAGATTGAAAATTGTCTAAGTCACTGTGCAGTTTATGTCCAGACAGAAGAGATGCAGCCGACATGCATAATTTTACACATGCATAATTTTTTAATCCTCATTTTCAAATTTTTGATATGCAAGATTTTTCAAGGGTTAGGGGTATCTTGTAGTCGCCCTTACTCGAGTAGAGCATCTTACTTGTTTTGTTTTTTTTTTTTTTGTGTTTAGCTTACAAAAAACGTTTATTCTTTTATTGTTTGCTTATTATCCCCTTCGCAAGTCGTACGAAATCTTCCGATGCATCACGCAGATGCCTAATATAGACGATTTTGCCTTCTTAGTTTTTATGCGTTCTCAATTTTCTGACATATTAATCATCTACCCTATAATAAAATGGAAAACAAGCTCGGCATTCGAAACAGCGTAGAGTTTTTATACCCTTAACCCATGAAATGGGTAAAAAAGAGTATAATGGTTTTGTGCAGATGTATGTAACAGGCAGAAGGAGGCTTCTCCGATCCCATAAAGTATATAAATTCTTGATCAGCATCAAAAGCCGAGTCGATATAGCCG
The DNA here is from genome assembly GCA_035044645.1 of Scaptomyza parva. Classification (NCBI taxonomy): domain Eukaryota; kingdom Metazoa; phylum Arthropoda; class Insecta; order Diptera; family Drosophilidae; genus Scaptomyza; species Scaptomyza parva. Next base: position 901,822 of record JAWNNT010000062.1, read on the forward strand.
TGTCCGTCTGTATGTATAAACGCGTCGATCTACAAAAGCTAGAGACTCCAGATTTTTTATATGAGCTCTCCTAGTCCCTAGGCATAGCAAGTTTGTTTAAAATTTTCGATAAGCTTTCAGGTTTAAGATATACACATGGAATCGATAACAAAAAATCTTGAATATGAAAATGAGGATTGAAACTATTAGCAAAATAATGAACATTTGTGAAATTTTTATTAAAATCGGTTGAGAAACATCGGATATATGAAACCATCAAGCATTGGTACAGCGGTACACGTACATATGAGTGTGTCTCTTAGCCCGACCGCCTGTCCGTCTGTATGATCAAGAGTTAAGGGTATATTCTTACTTGTTTTTTTTTTTGTATTATTAGACAATTGTCAAATACTAAGTGTTATATCCTTCGGAACTCAGTTTTCCTTAGACCTTAGACACATTGTAATGCCTGATGTTATAAGGAATGGATTGGCAGTGGAAGACGATGGTTTATCGGAAAGTACATTGAAGGCATGCACTTTTTGTTGAAACTATTTGTATTATTCAATGTTATACCCTTAAGCACCAAGGTTTTCAGGCCAATAAAATCTGGAAAGATGGAACAGAATAATAATTCAAGTGCTGTTGGACAAATTCTGTCCGCTTTTCATCTACGCACATACGTCTGACGCCATGGTGGGAAACATGCATTATTTGAGCCATAGAGAATATGGCGCATTATTTCTCGTGGCAGCATCCGATTCCCTTTATTCTCGGTCAAAAGTCTTGTTCAGCGTGTTTTCGTTGTTCTGCATCAAGCTTCTAATACTCACTGCAGACCCGAAAACTAAGAAAGAGAATATCATCCTTTTGGCATCATGATATATATGGGCAAAAATGACGAACACTGCAAAAAACTAATGTACTATTCTACCTTCTACCACAGTATATTAAATGTCACAATTGTAAAGCCGGAAAACGGAAATTGTGTCAAACGCAGTCTTCGGTTTTTACCCGCCTTTCTTTTCATCCTTCTTCTACTAGACTATCACCCATTCTGGGGCCATTTTTCGTACTGTCCCGACCTAAAAAACCACTTGACTTGTGACCGCTGCTTCCAAAGATTTATGTTTTACCACCGTTTAATCAATCCAATCTGTCGACTTCTGCTTTCTCAGCGGCGTTTGCACAGCTTGTGTTGTGCTGCGCATTTTAAGAAGCAATTGTTGGCCTTGGATTTCAATGTGAAATTGAAATTGTCTATAAATTATGTGTTAGTTACAGTAGAAGTTCTAAAAATTGCACACTTTTATCAGCGAACACTAAAGTATTTACGATTTCTTAGATATACGGACGAAAAAATATTCCAAAGTATCTCAAATTCAAACTTTAAATTTCAATATAAATAAAAATTCCTTTTGTAGGTAATTTGCCAAAACTAATGATGCACAAATACAAGTTATTAAAAGTTCTCTAAAAATAAAATTTTGAACTTTAGTTCGGGTTTTTATGTTGCACAGTGTTACAAAGTGGCTCCACAGACTAAATACATTTTTTTTTTTTTACAAACATATTTTTACGACACCCTTAAGGCTACGCATTTGTTATTTTAAGGGCATCGACAAATTGAGTTAATTCAAAAGAACAGCCGGCATGACGGGCACTGCACAAACTTAAATACTCTTCTACCTTTCGTATCTAGTAAGTATTAAAAAAGCGTTCAAGCGAGAACACTCCAAAATAAAATAAAGTTTTTAAAACATACGTAAAATTGATGGACTTAAATGCCTAAATAATTACAATCAGAGAACTGAAATCAAGGCGTATAAATGTTGACAAAAGAACAAAACGAGCCATCGCTGATTACACTTAATAAAAATATTATGAATCCGCACTTAAAGCCACCTAATTCGCCAAACGAAAATGAACTGGAAATCTAAATGAATGTGGATAGCAAGGTTTGACGACAATGTTGAAAGTTTTATTTTCTGCCACCAAAAGTGACCGTAAAGAAGAAGCCCAAATTGGCATACTGACCGCCAGACAAAAGGCAACGCAGGACCCATTTTATCGACAATCGTAATGCAATTGTCAGCGGCTAAGTAAAAAATAATAAATATTACGACAGTACTAAAATATCACAAAAAAATTTATATATATGTATATATATATATATGTGTGTGTGTATATCGCAACATTTGGATATTCCAAAGATTTAAAATTATGAAAATTGTATTTTGATTATATTGTTCTTATATAAATCGAAATACAAATAATAAATATACAATACGTTCACGTTAAAATTTTTACTACTTTTTATGACGTACTTTTAACATTTACAAATTGTGATTTAATTATACTGTGTTTGTTCATAAATACAGCTGCGGAATTAATATTGAACCAAGATACTTTTTCTAAGAGAAACAAAAAAATTAAACAGTTTTGCAGTTATTCCAATTTAGTATTTATTTTATAACGATAGGAGTTTTTGGCAACAGTTGTAACTTGTAAAATTAATGGGACGTACAAGTTTGTTTTTTAATTTCTGAAATATTTTCGGTTTACGATATTCAAATGGAATCGATAACAATAAAATCCGTTTTTTAAATTTGAAAATGGTGATTTAAATCATAACATTACTAAATTAAAATCGGTTGAGAAACTACAGATATAAAATATTGATGTTAAATCATAAAGGCACACTAATAAAGCATCGAGTAGCCGAATCGACTACTTGTTATTATTATAATTTTAAGCCAACATTACAAAATTAACTTTTTTCTAACCACTAAATTCGTTGGTTTTCGGCTAAAATCATTTAAAACACTAAAACTTTAAAATGAGGCTAATTAATAATGTGTTTTAGTATATTTCGTATCAGAAAGTTAATTAAATTACAATTAAAACAACAACATAGCGAATATAGTTTTCTCATATCGCAGACGTATATGTATATCATAAGCCAGAAAGCTTAGGATAAGTCAACTGTTTTAGTACATTATAGATACTGCATTTGTATTCCAGATATACAAATACATATATAGTTACCAATATTGACAATTGATTTAACTGCAGCAAAAAGAAATTCTTGGCCATGTCTACACACACGGCTACATCAATTTAGATTACGATGCCGATATATATATATATATATATATATATAAGATCATAATTGATGCCTACCTGTTAAATATTCACTTATGCATTGGCAGACTAATTTAGGCAAATTTGTTAAATTCTTTTAAATAACTTAATTAAATTATATATATATATATATATATATATATATATATATTATTGTGTTAATTAATCTAAATAGTGCTTAAGTGTCATAGTAGTAAACGTTTTAAACGCCTCTGCAGCAACCTTAATAAAACCGATCAAGCGGAACAGTTCACATAAAGAAAATAATTTTCTGCATTAATGCTCAAAGAATAGGTTATAAATAATTAGTATTATCTAGTAAATAAAAATTTCTGAATGCGAATGGTTTGCGACGAGATATGAACATGCGAGTTCTTGATCACAATGCAGATGGCATAACCATTGTGCTGTTGACAAACATATTACGTTCTGCCTAAATCACAATCACCTCCGGATAATACTGTTTGTACGTATGCGTATGTATGTTAAAAAATACAAACCAGTTTGTGTTTTAATTAGTGTAGCAAAGCTCTTTTTTTTAATATAAGCTTACAGTAGTTAAAATTTAATTAACATTTTACAATATTAAACTTAACATATCAAATATATATAATTTTCTAGCTTAATTTTTTTTAATTTCACGCTTATATTCGTAAGCTAAAGCGCATTTATATCTTCGCTCTAAGTCCTCTACCAGAGCTGAGAACTAATTTTATGGCTACCACATCAACCAACGCCAACAAAGAAATATAAAGCTAATCAAACATGTCCCCAAACACATAACTTTCCAGCCCCCACAGCACATAAAAAGCGCCCACATGACAAATAAGCACACGCCCCACCAAATGCCAAAAACATATCCCGCTGATAAGCGCTTCCAAACAAACGCTTAAAAAAGCAAGTAAGTAACGAGTAAGCTCTACTAGAAGTTACCATTGACCCTACAGACGGACAAACATACACATTCTACTACTGTACCAATGCTTGATGGTTTCATATCTCCGGTGTTTCTCAACCGATTTTAATTAATATTTCGAAGATGTTATTTTGCTATTGTTCTTCATTTTTATGCTTCCGAAATTTAAGATTTTTTTTAACGATTACATGTGTAAATCGTTAACCTGGAAAGTTATCGACAACTTGAAACAAACTTGTCCTGCCTAGGGATTAAGAGAGATCATATCCAATAACTGGAGTTTCTAGCTTTTGTAGTTCCGGAGATCGACGCGTTTATGCATACAGACGGACGGACATGGCTATATTGACTCGGCTGTTGAAGCTGATCAAGAATATATATACTTTATGAGGTCGGAGAAGCTTCATTCTGCCATATATTCATTGATATATGCATGTATGTATAATATGTGTACATACATACATACTTATTATGAAAATAAAATGAAATTGTAAACTTCTCCTCCTCTAACTAAAGGCCAAGAAAAAAATGATTAGTTAAAAAATATTTTCATGATGCGTTGATGTTATGTTTCGAAACGACAAATATGCAATACTTTGACATGAAAATGGGATGGGGTAGAAGCGGGTTCGATCATTTTGTAATATAATTCGTGATGTTGTGTTGGGAGTCTAAGCATAATAAACATAATCAAAAATCCGCAAACTACCTACAAAATGACGAGGCGGTGCCCCATGCGGTGCCCCATGTCGGTGCCTGGTCGCATTATCATCTCATTGCACAGGACTTAGTCCTGCATCAAGTTATTAAAGCGTAACGCAACGTACTTTCCCTCATTATTGTCCTCATCTATGTTGTCGACGTCGTTAACGAGTCGTCCTTGTCGTCGCCCTCGTTGTTTTTTCGCGCTACGGTCCTTTTTTTCTGCATTGTTGGGAACGTGTTGATCCAAACCGAAGAGACCAAAGATGCTAAATAATCCAATATCCCGTATACTGCGTTTGTCCATGAAGCACCAGCATCCCAACCAGCACTGAAGACCAGTCACTGAAGACAACTTCTGTACAGTTATTTGCTCAGCATGACAAAAAAAAGTTATATAATATAAGAAAACGTAAGACGTTCTAAAGAATAAACAATAATGTTATATTTGTGTCTTTGCATGCGGAAAGTTAAATTGCAAGATGCTAAGTTTTAATTATGCAACTCGTCGTCGTCCTAAGACGTCTTCGTTTCGTCTGCTAAAGATGTGATGCTCGAAAGTTAAAATACACATAATTAGCAGTAGTTTTCAGTTGTTTGAACAGCGCACAAAACGAATTCTCTATTTTATTTTATAGATGTCTTTGATACATTTCCGAAATATGTCATAAATTGGAGATGTTAATGTTTATTTTTGAGATATGCTAGTCCATTTTATTAATTCTTTCTGATTGTTAGACATACAACTGTTAACAGAGCTTAATCTAATTAATAAAACAATTTGCCTCGTGACGAGAAAACACCACAATATCGTGCAAGAGTATCACTTTTTAATACATAAGATTACCATTAAAAAGTACAATATCTTGTCGCCAGTGTTTGACCAACCCCAGGAAAATACAGTTGCGAAAATAACAATATCACCAAAAAGCTACCTTTTCTTTCTTGACAACAAACAAATATGAAGTTTTGCAATTCTTTCAAATAGGTATTTGTACACTTGAACCCATGACATACATATGTATATAATGATGGCTTTAAAATGACGTTGGACGGATAATGAATCAAAAAAATTTGGTTTTCGGCATAGTACACCAAAATCATGTTAACAATTTGATTTTGTAAATTGTGTTTGTCGTGGACATGAAACCATCGACAAAAACGAAGGAACACTACCAATACCAAAAACAAATTTGATAAAATAAAAATGAATTCTTAACCTTGTAGGTGTTACAATTGTATTTGCAAATTTTTTATCCTTTAAATATAACTCAGAGCGTCGCAGGTCTGCTGGAGCAACAATGCCAATTGCTGGGTGAAATTCAATACAAATAAGCAAAAACACAAATTTACCAACAAGTTTTAACATTTTCTTATGATGTGTGCTTTTTAAGCGTGCTACACTACAGGCATTTGCCATTCCAATCCAAGGTTTTTTACAGCCAACTTAAATTGTCAAAATCAGCTACAAAATATTTTTTCTTCTCTCGAATTTCACATGCTTTGTTATTCGTATGCTCTTATAGCTTTTTCTCCCCGTTGATTGCTCCTAATTTTCCAAATAACTTGGTATGTTTGTATAGAAAGGTGATTTAAAATTTTGAAATTTGACAGCGTGAAAACATTTTGATTTTCGAGAGATCGAAATTTGTTTTCTTTTTTAATTTTTGTTACAAAAAATTAAAAAAAATAATATTTAATTGTACATATGTTTAATTATTTTCATTAAATTAATTTAAACAATATTAAATATTGCATTATAAAAGGCGGAGAAATATAATCCAAATTTTTCATGTTATAGATCTCTAGCTTTCATAAAGCCAAAAAAGCGAACGTTCATACAAATCCTCCAACAATATCACTAATCAAACAAATATGAGTATCATAACAACCCAAAATATAAATGTGAGCAACACAAGTTGTAACAATAGCATAAAAACAAAAGCAAATTCAACCCCTCTTTAATCGATATATTCTGCACGCAACAAATGCACTATCGGGATTTATTTAGTTTGCGATATACATTTATACATGTATATATGTATATATGTTTGTATGTATATGCTTGTATGTATATGCTTGTATGTATATATATGTATTTATATGTAGCAACTGCTTGCCTATGCAGATGTACTGAGTCAACAGGGAATAAAAAGCTATCTATATGGTGAACTATGACCAATTAAGTTTTGAGTTTGGCAACCCCTCCCGGAACTAATAACTATAACTGCAGCAGAAAATGGGAGCATTCTCGTTTGCAATTGTATATTAATTATAAAATAACAAGTAAGACGGCTCTAGTCGTGTAAGCTCAACTAGAAGAAAGCCGAATAGTAAGCAGAAAATCTATGAAACAAACTTTTACGGCGTAGGGCTTATTTCCAAAATTTGTATTCCTTATGTTTAATAAATAGTGAGCTATATTTACTCAATTCTTTCTATATGCGGATCAAGATTATTATGAGGGCAGAGATGTTTTCTTGTAATACTTTCTCACAAAGCCTTTTTCACAAACAATATAAAAAAAATCACACTTCAATATTTTTAAATATCAAGACCTTACAGTCGGACGGACAGACGTATCCGCATATACTGAACCATGTTTAATGTTTAAGCTTCAATCGGTAATGTCTCCCGTGTTTCTCAACCGAGTTTAATATAAGTTTCAAATCTTTTCAATTTTTTTTATGTTTTCCTTATTACATACTTCATGGGTTAGGGGTATAAAAATATCGACTGTGGCTGCCTTCTCTTGTACTTACTGTTATCCCGTTTACTGCTACTAGTAGTTCCTTTTACTCCCACATTGTGCACTTTGTTGGTCAATTTGTCTACATGAACAAGCAACACATATTCATAGCGTCGTACCATGTAAGGTGTATTATTCTTAGCCGATTACAAAAATGTCGCGTTGTTGCACAACGTTTGCCGGGCTCTACGTGGAATCTGTGAATCCACTGGTAACGCCGTTCAAAGTGGTCACATTATATTAGGTCTTAGTAGTTTTTACACTTTGTTAATTGGTTCGGATGTGGGCTTTTGTAAAAGTCAGCATACAGAAATAGGTGCTTGTAAAGAATTATAAGTAAGGTCAATGACGCAGCCCTGAAGCTGAAGGCCTTCTAACGCTCAAGAAACGTCTCAGGACCAATCACCCAACAATTGAAAGATTGCACCATAGGCTCTCGAACAAGGTGAGAATAGCACTTGCCACACTTAAAAGAGAATCCGCAGACGTTTATCTGCAAAAAGCTATTTCTGGAAAAAAATTACGTAAAATTAAGGTCCAACGCTCTTCAGGTTATACTAACATCATATTCCCTCAGCTGATGACATGCCAACGTCGGACTTGTCGCCAGCTTTGCGGGTGATTCTGCAGTCCTTGCCAAAGACAAATTCGTCTAGCGGTATAGATCTTGATAACATTTAAACCTATCTAAAAACGTGTTGGCCTGCTGCTGAAATATCATTATGTACACTGAAAACTGTGTTTCAATGGGGTATTTATTTATTTATCTTTGCGTGATCCTAGCACTTAAACCAAATTTGATCACTATACGTCAAAAAATGTAATGTGTGATTTCGAATTTACAAAGGGCCGGGATGGGAGCTAACGGAATGGGCGTGGCCTTGACATTATTATTGGGGAGATTAAGACATTTACATAATATACTACTAGCTTCAGAATATAACTAGTCCCCTTACATTCGCTCAGCGCCTAATACTGCTTCAAAAGTCGAGTAAGCTCGACTAGAAGATACCTTGACCATTCAGACGGACAGACGGTCGGGCTAACAGCCATATGTACGTGTAATACTGGACCAATGCTTGATGGCTTCATATCTCCGGTGTTTCTTAACCGATTTTAATAAAAATTTCACAGATGTTCATTATTTTGTTAATACTTTCAATCCCCAAGTTTTCGAAATTTTAGATTTTTTGTTATCGATTACATGTGTATATCGTAAACCGGAAAAGTTATCGAAAATTTGAAAGAAACTTGCAGACCAAGAATATATATACTTTATGGGGTCGGAGAAGCCTCCTTCTGCCTGTTACATACATTTGCACAAAACCATTATACCCTTTTTTTACCCATTTCATGGGTTAAGGGTATAAAAACCGTCCGAACATTTTATATCCCGGACAACTGTATTTTAATGCAAACCGATCAAAATTACGCATTTTGAAAAGCGCACAATACGATGCAAATAGTAAGAAATTGTTTGCTACAGTTTACGCGTGTGCCGTATTAATGTATGATGGTTTTTCCCTCGGAAATGTGCAGTGGTAGCAGTTACCGTGGCACACCCTAAACAGAAACTAAACAACCACCAACATCGTCATTATCCTTTCTCATAGGAGAGAAAATGTGTTAATACCGCGTGTTCCCTTGACAATATGCCTCTCGACTTATTATACACCTAGGGAAACCCTTTGTTCGTCCATTATGAGCTTTTATTTTAAGCCTAAAAATTATAGTTCATGAAAATCAAGTATTATTAGAGCATTCATTCATCATTCATCACTCTGGTGTGATATTTATGGGATTTTAATTTATTGATAGTGAGGGAACTGCAACTTAGACCTACCACTAAACCAACTCCAAAACCATCGAGATGTAAGCATTAATGCATGTACTACAATACCATTCAGGGTTGCAAAGACTATTCTGACCTTGAACAATGCGTTCTGACTTTATCATCACAAGCCCAGCACGCCTAGTGTTTGCTCATTACAAGGTCGACTTTACTTTGTGCGTGCGCGGCGTGTGTCTAGAGTAACTAGCAAGTCAAGCGACTCAGCATAATCACTCTGGAAGGTCTAATGGTTACAATTAGACCTTGACTCAACTGGTGGCGATATCATTTCGCTTAAGAACAAGCGCGATGGGCCTTTTAATGCGCAAGGTCAGTGTATACTTAAGTCCAGCTGCCTGCTGAGTGAGCGCCTTGCCAGCAAGGCAAATAAGCTTGCTTGAGGACTTCACATTAATTACAGTACATAGATGCGCACGCTTCTTTGAAGGTCCTTTGGCCTTTCAAAAATAACTTAATATTTATGTATCGAAAAAACGTTGCCTGCAAGACAAGATAAAATGTAATTTTTTTCATTGCTTACGTTGCTTGTCCTTCTCTTCTTTTCATGGGTACTCTTTTTGCCGTTGTAAAAATTTAATTATTATTGTATTATGGTCGCCTTTGTGTTAAGTTTACAACATTTTGCCTATTGTCTGCTTCTTTTGCAGACCCGCATCTTTGCTGTGTCAAAGTCATATTCTTACTATATCTTTGCAGTTGTCATTCCAGTCATCCAGTTCAGTCAGCTATGCTGGTCGAAGCTAATAAATAATGTACGCATTATCATTTCATGCAAGTTGCCTTTTATGAACTATAACAATGCGATGTGTTCGTTTTCTTTGATTCTCTCACTATATCGTTGATTTTTCACATTGGCTGCAGATGATTAAATAAAAACAAAAAAAAAAACAGTTAAGAAGGCTCTAGTCGACCTAGCTTGTCTAGAAGTTACCCTTAACCTTAATACGATTATACCTGCAGTAGTGCACCAATTCTTGATGATTTAACTTCAATCTGTCATCACCTCTGGTGTTGTTGAACCGATTTAAAAAAACTCCAATATTTTCAAATTTTTAAAATTTTCAAAATTCTTTAATATTGCAAGCCGGAAAAGTTAACAAAAATTTAAAACTGCCTAGGAAAAAGTTCCAAAATTTTGAGTCTCTACCTCTCATATTTTCTAAGACCGAAACGTTAATACATACAGATGGACAGAAGGACTGACAGACCGACGGATATCGGCTTATCGTCTTGGCGGTTGATGCTTATAGGGTTGGAGATATTTCCTTCTGCTGTTACATACTTTTGTACAAAACTATTATAGTCTTTTTACCCATTTCTTGCGTTAAGGGTAAAATACCTCGAAAATATCTGTGTGGTAGACCAAACTAAAATAGTAAATTTAATTTGATAAATTCGTAGTCAATTGCATAAAATCGAAATCGAATGTTGCGAAAAGTTGTAGAACTTTTTAAATTATAAAAGTACATTCTGTATGGTTAGTCGGGCTGATACCCATATAATTTTTTTAATGATGCACCTCTTCTTTTCTTTTCTTTTCTTTTTATACCCTTAACCCATGAAATGGGTAAAAAAAGGGTATAATGTTTTTGTGCAAATGTATGTAACAGGCAGAAGGAAGCTTCTCCGACCCCATAAAGTATATATATTCTTGATCAGCATCAACAGCCGAGTCGATTTAGCCATGTCCGTCTGTCTGTCCGTCCGTCCGTCTGTCCGTCCGTCCGTCTGTCCGTCCGTCCGTCTGTCCGTCTGTATGTATGAACGCGTCGATCTCAGAAACTACAAAAGCTAGAGACTCCAAATATTGGATATGAGCTCTCCTAATCCCTAGGCATGACAAGTTTGTTTCAAATTTTCGATAACTTTTCAGGTTTACGATATACACATGTAATCGATAACAAAAAATTCTTGAATTTCAAAAAAATGAAAATGAGGATTGAAACTATAAGAAAAATAATGAACTTCTGTAAAAATTTCATTAAAATCGGTTAAGAAACACCGGAGATATGAATCCATCAAGCATTGGTTCAGTAGTACATGTACATATGTGTATGTCTGTCAGCCCGACCGTCTGTCCGTCTGTATGATCAAGGGTTAAGGGTATCTTCTAGTCGAGCGTACTCGACTAGAGCCTTCTTACTTGTTTTTCCTTGAATTTTTCATTATTGTAGTTGACATTAAAGTTGTCTACGTTAGACGAATAATTGAATAGCTGAATGACGTGTCCAAAAGTGTATAAAGTTATTTAGTTTTGTTAATGGTCTTCATTTAATGTCTAGACAATGATGACAACAGGTGCTGCAGATTAAAATTAAAACAAAACAAGTAAGATGGCTCTAGTCGAAAAAGCTCGACTAGAAGATACCCTTAACCCTTGACCATACAGACGGACAGACGGTCGGGCTGATAGACATACACATATGTACGTGTACTACTGTACCAATGCTTGATGGTTTCATATCTCCGGTGTTTCTTAACCAATTTTAATAAAAATTTCACAGATGTTCATTATGTTGTTAATAGTTCCAATCCACATTTTAAAAAATTTTGAAATCGAAGATTTTTTTGGTTATCGATTACATGTGTATATCGTAAACCGGAAAAGTTGTCGGACAGACAGACGGATATGGCTAAATCGACTCGGCTGTTGATGCTGATGAAGAATATATATTCTTTATAAGGTCGGAGAAGCTTCTTTCTGCCTGTTACATGCTTTTGCACAAAACCATTATACCCTTTTTTACCCATTTCATGGGATAAGGGTATGAAAAATATAACAGCGATGCTGTGGAATGCTTTTAATCTGTACGCTGATACGAAATTTTAAATCAAATTGCGCTGGTGGAAGACAAGTGGCGCTGTGGTCCCAATCTAATAAGCAGCCGTTTGTATCTGATGGATCGCGCAGCTAATCGAAGATATCACTGAGCACTTGAACCTCTTCGGGGCCATCATCAGCATAAATTCTACAAATTGCATTTCCATGTCTACAGTCCTGATGAATCATGTCCGCGTCGTCTCTGTTGCTACTTTCTGATGTTGATCAATGCGCGGTGCTCATTAGCATAATCGTTAAAATAACAGAGCAATGCACTTCGAGTTTCATTGTCGACAGAGAGTGGCTACCGTTGCCCATGCCACACAGCAAGACACATGGGTAGATAAAACATAAATGGGCTCTGAACAGACCATTACATTGGCCGTTTGTTTATTCAGCGAAATTAAATTGTGGATAAACAACATTACGGTTGTTCGGCATTCACTTTAGTTGCCAAATACTCTTATTTGTTTGTCCACTAGCTGCATTGCCCCGAACCAAACATAACAAAAAATTTAGACGTTCTCACAGCACCTACCATAGACACTGTGAGCGTCCTTCTTGAGCTGGATTTAGATATTTAATGCAAAGTTGACATGAGTACTATTCTCATGTTGACTGCAAGTTGTAAATTTTCACTCTTTCAAGTGTGCAACTAAGCCGTATAAACCATGAGAGGTTGAAAATGTTGTCATATGATTCGTGTTTCCTGTGTAGAAAGCAAAAAAGCACCACCGTTGTCGACCTTTTCGCCTTAGTGACTGCAGCTCTTGGGAATTATAATTTTGTTTATTGTGGGTTATAGTATATAATAGTAAACATATACATTAGATAAAAAAATAATACAGCAGCTAAGAGTACATACATAAATATACTTTGAAAGCAGATTTTATTTTTCTCTGAGAAAAAAGCTTCTTTATTAAATTTGCAATAAAAAAAGAAGTAAGAACGTTCTAGGCGCGTAAGCTCGACTATAAAATACCCTTAACCCATGACAATACAGACGGTCAGACTGACAGACATACAGTTTGTCAAGAATCTCTTTACATGCAGTAAACATTTTTGATATTTTCACTTTAGAGATATACGGTTACACTCGCTGTTGCTTTAAATTTTTTTTTATTATTTTTTATAAGTAATTCAGTTAATTATCTCTTAAACCCATTAAACAGAACTAAAAAAACATAAATATTTACAAAGAAACATTAAAAATACTCACAAAGGCACAACATTCAACTGTAATACAAGTGTTTACACAATATTAATCTTTCTATCAGTTTTTGGTTTTAAACTATAATTAATATTTTGTATGTCCACCGTTGGCTTTCATAACCGCTTCCAGTCGGGTTTTCATCAATTTTATTAGATTTGGGACGTGTACGTTTTTTCGGATAGACCCACAGATTTTCTATTGGGTTGAGGTCTGGGCTTTGGGCAGGTGTATCAAACACCTTTTTACAGTTATAAAGCAAAAACACAATACCACGAACTCCCGCAAGGGGGCCCGGGACTGGAAGCCCATGTGTCTCTTTTAGTCGCCTCGTACGACAACCAGTGACATATTGTATAGTACATTCTTCTACCCGCCAACCACACGGGCTCACTCCACATATAGTATGGCACAACCTATACTGAATAATGTCAACAAAAAAAGTGCATGTGCTGTAGTAACCAGGGAAAAAACGAAAAATGTCTAAGCGCCAATTTGTCTTATGGTGTATCACATTTAAAAACGAAACATTATTTTTTGTAAATATTGCGGTAAAAATTAGCCAAAAACTGATATCATATTAGCTTATTTTGGATAGTCTTAACAAAGTAACATATTTGATATGATAACCTATTATTCATGGAAGATACCAGCTTCTCGGTAGTTTTTGAACTGATTTTGCTCCACTAACCCAAAGAGAACTTTTATGAGATCCTTTTTGTTGGAAAAATCGGTGCTTCCGGATGTTGTTTTCTATCAGAGCCAACAAATTCTCAATAACATTTATATTTGGAGACTGGGTCAGAGAAAATAGCATGTGGGAGAGGTTCCAGATAAGCCAGGACTGCATCATTCCCGACTTACGCTTAGGGTCGTTGATCTGGTAGATCCGGAAAGTACTTTGCATTCCCAGTTATCGGTACATTGGATATACGCCACACATAAAACCGTCCGCTCTAGCCACAAAGTTTATTTAATGAACGTGTTTCAGGACTCATGTGCGCTTAAAATATTGTTTGGTGCCATTTTGCCCCTGTCCTCCATTAGATTTTCGTGGACCAAGTGCATAATAGTGTTGTGCACAGTTGTGGGACTCACATTGGCCATTTCGGATATTCGGCGTTGGGTATATCCGTTTTTGAAGTGTTCTAGGACGAGCTTTCACTGTTCAATGGTAGTCCCTTTACGCATGGTCCATTTTAGCTGATTCCATCCGAGATGCAGGATATAACTGAACGGACTATGAAGATAAGTCTAGTTATAACCATAATCTACGCATAATATTCAAACTTAGGTAAAAAGTCGGGTTTTTATGATACGCAGGTGTCCATAATGTACTTGCTCAGAATAATCTGAGTCCTGAAATTAGGGTACTTTTTGGCATAACCCGACCTAACCAGTGGGCAAACCTCAGCTCATTGCGGTCAAATATTGATTCTGGTGGTTAATATATGTACATACCATGGGTTTTTGGAATTTTTGAAAAATATTGGGAAATTCGGATATGGCAGGCATTTAAACAGCTATTTGGCGATGTGAATATCCTTTTTTGAAGTGTCCCAGTATGAGTTTTCGTTGCTCAATGGTAATCCGTTTGCTCAAAGTCCTGGATGGCTTGTTGCACCCAAAACTAGGATATAACTAAATTGACTACAATGGATTATTCTACTTATACCCAAAATATTCGAACTTAGGTGAATAATCGGTGTCCATAACATAATTATTCAAAATAAACCGGACCTAGCAAGTGGCAAAACCCCAATTCATTGCGGTCAAATAATAATTTTCGTGGTCAATATATGTTGTAGGTTTTATATTTTTTAAAAATATTGTGATATTTTAATTTAAACTTTTTGCTCGACACTTTTCAGAATAAGGTGTGACATTCTGTAAGTGTGTATATGTTCGTGAGATATTTGTTTGATGTCTTTATTGATATTTAAGGCAAATCGAAACCGGCCAAAACTATTATTCTTCCTAGCAAATCTTCAGCAATTATTCAGAGTATAATTTTAAACTCATTTTACCTTGCCCCAAGCAAGATTTATTTTTGCCTGAGTCAGTTTACACACTTAAGTTTGTAGCCCATCCTTGGCAGCAGCTGCTGCTGCGCGCAAATCTGTTAAATATGTGACAACAACAAAAAATTCTCCTTGTAAAGCAAAAAAAAACCAGAAAGAGCAAGCCAGTCAATAAACAAGCGACGCGATGCAATAAACATCCAGCGAACAAAAATGTTGAATTTTTGGGCCATCGTCGTTCACAGTCGAGATGCAGTTTAGTTTTTTGCCAACCCGATGCTGCTTCTGCTGCTTTTTTGTTCGTTTATTCCTAAACCAAACCAATGCCGTACAATGTCCTTTCGGCCATTTATTCACATAATTAAAATAGGTTCATTCCACAATGCAACTACGATACGTTCTGATTTTTAACCATAGTTGCTGTGAGGTGACGCTCTAGTCTTTAAAACTTTGCAACGGGTAAAGGTTAAGGCCAACTGATGCAACCTATTCACGTCCACATCCACTTTCAACATAAATATTTCAAAATGTGAACTTTTAAAACAATATAAGCTTGACAGTTGAACTTTACATCAAGATGAATGCTTAAGATAAGCGGTTTATAAATTCGTATTCTGATAACTACCTAAACTTACCTTACCGAATCCTTTTCATTTTATTTGATGAATTGGTTTTCCACATGTTCTTAGTATATGCTTCTAAGTATACTGCCATTTGTCCCCCAAATAAAGAAATATGGAAGTTTTAAGATATAAAAAATGTTAAGCTGAGAGCGATGATTGCTGATCTTTATATTTTCACCATCAACTCTTTCGAGTTAGGCTTTACAAACGTTTGAAATACATGTATGTATGATTTATTGACATTTACCTTTATGGTTTGGTCTTTTTTTTTCTTTCACTTTCACTTCGCACAACGTTAGAATCTGTTTTGATTGTATGGGGATCCGTACACCGCCATCTTGCTATCTAAAAAATTAACATGTTCGGTGGTAGCTAGGCTGTTAATATAGGGTATAAGAGGGAATAATAATATAAGTCGAACGTTAACGAATAACTCGTTCATGCTTGACACGTCTGGTAACATTTCTTATCTTCTGGCGGTTATTGGGAATTGCGCAGAATGGCATTAAACAAGATTTTCACCGAACGAGAAGAGCAGAAGATTATCAGAAAAATTTTGAATTAATCCCTAACTATCAGACTCAAAACTGACTCAACACGTACATGATGGCGTTCGCCAAAATCCCTTTGGGCAAGGATTTAGATTCCTGACACACATTCAAATAGACGAGGCCAAACTGAACATTTTTGTCTCGCACAGACGGAATTTTTTATGACTAATTACCTAACAAAATGTATTCCAAAGTGCAGAGAAACCTGGAATCCAACGTAGTTGACAGTTCTAATCAGACAACGACCCGAAGTCCTAGCTAAGGTCCTAAAACTGCCCCCTATGCTAATTTCTCCTGCCCAGTCTCCATCCCTTAATACAATCTCCAAGCAATGCTGGAAAACAACTTCTGCAAGCACAACACAAATGTTCTGCTGAATGAATAAAACTTAAAAAGCCCAGCTAATACTGAAAGCTGGTAACTTCCATAGGAAACAGGAAAGAAAAGTTATTAAGGCAAGTATCAACTTTCAATATACGAAAAATATTTGTAATTTTTTAAGAATTTACAAATGAGCTGAAACCCAATATTAAGACATGTTAAAGTTGTTAGTTTACTTTTAAGTTAACGTAATATAAAAAAAAAAAAAATTGTTTATATCTATTGTTTTCGTCAATTTCACAAAACCAATTTTGAAAAACTAACTCAGCTATTTTCCCAGACTGACTGATCTTGCCTCTACGGGTCTGATGAATTGGATGTAGCAATCAGTATTCTTTGCAAAACTTTACATTCCAATTTTGATTTGTGTGTCCCAGTTGGTAAGCCTTACAGGTCTAGCAAGCCTGTATGGTTTACCCACGAACTGACAATTTTAAAAAATAGAAAATCAAAACTGTACAAAATTTTAAAAAGAAACTAACTCTTTCACAGCTTATCTCTCATACTTGATTACTACATCCAGTTTTTCAGTCCTTAACAACTGTTATAGGAATTACCTGTTTCGGCGTAAACTACAAGTTCAGGGGAAAACCAAGCTGTTTTTTGATTTTGTTAATGCAAAGTGAAGGTCATCCAAGCCACCATCTAACATATTCTTCGATGATTTAACTGCCAACTATGATGAGGCGATTGCTCATCTTTCTGCAAAGTTTTTTCAAACGACTTATACTTCATGTCACCATCAAATTGTTTTTTCATATTATTTTCATAATACAATCATATTTATGGATCCAATTGCATTTTCGAACCTGAAAATACAGAAAGTTCTCCACTCCTTAATCTCATTTTCTCCCCGGGTCCAGACGGAGTACCGAGCTGTGTGCTTCGATATTGTGCTCAGGGACTCTTTATACTTTTTTCGAAAATTTGGAAAGAGTTGTTTATTATTCCTCTACACAAAAAAGAAAATAAATCATATGTTAAGAACTATAGAGGTATATCAAAACTCTCTTCTCTTCCAAACATTTTTGAAAAACTGATCACTTTCCAACTGCAGGATCTTTGCAAATTCTTTGCCTTTGTTTCAAACAAAGTTCTACTACCACTAACTTGTTAGAATTTACGTCATTTGTATTTAGGGGCTTCCAAGTTAAAATGCAAACAAACGATATTTACACAGACTTCAATAAGGCTTTTGATTCCGTTAATCACTATCTCCCAATTCATAAATTACACCTCTTGGGCCTTCCAAACAACCCTCTTCATGGATCAAAAATGACTTTATTTTAAGAAAACAAAGGGTTGAAATCAAGGTTCTGGTTTCCAAGTCGGTTCAGATTACCTCTGGTGTGCCTCAAAATAGCCACCTTGCACCTTTTACTATTTTCACTATTTAAAAACGATCTCCCTTCAGTTATAAATCACTCACGGGTGTACATGTTTGCCGATGATGTAATGCTTTGAATCTCGGCTACATTTTCTCAGTCAGCTCAACAATTAGAATCGGATCTAAATAACTTTTAAACTTGGTGTAAAATAAATTTGTTATATCTCCATTGTAGTAACATAAAGTAATGTCTTTTGTAGACGCATTCCCTTCATCAACATATATTTACTTATATCCTTGATAATGAGCCATTAAATCGCATTGAATGGGTTGAAGATTTAGTAATCCTTTTGGATTCAAATCTTAAGTTCGATAAGCACATCACCTCCATTACTACACGAATAAATTCACTGGTCGAAAGTATTCGACGATTCCTATATACATAACAAAAACTCAGTATACCTCTTTTGTACGTTCGATTCTAGAATATGGATCTTGTGTTTGGTACCCCAAATACAGAGTTATCACGACAGATTAGAATCGGTCTAAAAACAATTTCTGCTTTTCGCTCTCAGGGGTCTTCCCTGGAATACTAACATTAATCTACCTTCTTAGAATAGTAGACATTTATTAAGAAATTTGCAATATCTTTCTGATTGCAGAACAATGCTGATGTTGCTTTTTTAAACAAACTTATTAATGGTGAAATTAATTCTTCTGAAGTAGTTAGTCAAACAAGTTTTGCAGTTGTCTAAACAGAACTGCTACTATAAATTTTCTATATATTTTTTTTAAACTTGTAATACTTATTACTTTATTTATTTTGGTGCCACTTCTAGCGCCTCTCTTGAAATATTAGTTTTGTGTCACGCTAAGCGGTGTGCCCCTCAGATAGTTGGGTGGGAGGTGGGTTGCGTAATGCTAGGGTCCACGCGTTAACAAACCGGTGCTTGGTATCGTTGGGCCACTTGGATGTACTGTCTCCTTTAGTACATATACGTCCAAGAATATGCAATTATTTAAGTTGCCGATTAATTCTAGTGAAATATCAACCGCGTTTACTCAAGTCCAGCTATTCTTTGTAAAACTAAACTAAAAACCACAAGCCTTTGCAACCGCTGTTGTTTGCTTATTGATGATCGAAAGATGTCGTTTGTGTTTTCGCTCTAACTAAATTACCAAATATTTTAAATCAAAACATTAATTATCGATTGGTTGTGCAGTTATTAATATCAAATTGTGCAAACAAGGTTTGAGATAATGCTGATATCAAATTAGTATAGTTACACTTACTAATTATACACAAGCAAACATGAAACGATCATTCATACTAATATTTTGAAATTTATACAAAATCATATGAAACGATCAATTTAAGGCTTAGACAATTATGATGTTTATATTAATTATATATAATTATGGCACATAAATATTTGCAAAAATTAAAAATAACATATGCGGATTAATACATCTGCATACACACACAACCAAAAGCTGTGCGAGACACATGGTGAGACCAACTTTATTGTACTGTTCCCTTTGGCCTTTTTAATGTAGCAAGCATTTTCATTCGATTTTCAAAGATCAGAATGATGTGGTAAACAGTTAATTAGCCAAGATTGACCATTTCAGTATGAATTTTAGATTTTGAAGTGTTGCAGACCGATTTTCGTTGATTAATTGTAGTCTCTTTGCCCTTAGTCCTTGTTGCCTTTTTGTGCCCAAATTGCAGAAAATAGTTAAAATATATACCAAAAATATTCAAATTTGATGTACATGTTTCCATAATGTAACCAATTGAAATAAGCAGTAACTAAAAATTAGGGAACTTTAGTACATAACACAACATGTTAGGGAAAGTCTTAAGATTTTACTATGAAAACCAAACAAGCTGATTTGGTTTAAGTGTATACAATAATCGACATGCCAAAGATTGGTTCATTGTTTCATTATTTATTTATATTTTCATGGCAATTTACCAATACTACAAAGATTAAAATGTGTAAGTGAAATGATAATTAGTCAACTTTATTGTTCATACTAAGAGAAAGTTTCTGTCATTCGACATACTTTGGCCGATCTTTTGTGAGATTTATGTCTTTGCGATTTTCTTTTAAGCATACTGCGGTTATTTATTTAACACAGTACTTACATTTAAATGTATATAAGTTGAATCTTTCTTTTAGGCATACTGGCATTTTTACTCAGAACAATACGCTCGACTCAGTTAATCCAGAGATTACTCTCTAATATTATTATAGAGGGTATTATACTAGATTCACAGAAATCCAACGGCTAATCCAATCAATCAAAAATAAAATGACTTTTATCATGTAATTATTTCTGTATAAATTCATCCGACAGGTAAAATTTGAATTCTTATTACAGTTTAATAAGTTCATTAGTTTTGGGCTGTCCACTAAGTATACCCAAAGTTTAGGATGCGCTCAAAAACGCTACGTTGATTTTAATAACTTCCACCATTTTTTCTAAAATTTACTGAAATGTTTTTTACGCTCATGGTAAAGTTTTTGCGGTCTCAGCTCATTAATCACAGTGCATAAAGAAAGCATGACACATAAGATAAAAAAATCCAATCGAAACTTTAGAGCTAAATCACATACATATATTCAAGTCCAACATATCAACGTGCAATATGCTCATTGAACTGAGATCGCTTCTAAAATTAAAGTTAAAAGTCTGTTCTTGGCAGAGACATGCCAAACTTGATGACATGAAACTTATGCCACTGCTCTCCACCGCAAAGTTATCCGAAGCGCTTTTTTTTTAGAAACTTTTGCATGATTTATAACGTATATACGTAAGGAATTATGTTTAAATTGAGCGACTGCAACTGAGAGCTTAGAACTGAAATCGCCCGTGGAAATGGAGACACGTTTTCAATAAAACTTTTTGCCGGGATATATTTAAAATAGCTTCTGCAATTGAAATGTGAATATACTTTGTTGTTGTTATAGAGGTAATATAATAATAAAACTAATATTAATATTAATTTAACTTACTAGAAAAGATATACAGAAATTAAATGAACGATAAGTAAAGCAATAAGCTGCATATTTAAAATTATATTTACATCAAAAAATATTTATTTTAATTGTTAAACAATATAATGAATTAAGCGTGGATCTCGTGAAAACTTATACCTACCAATCGATTCTATCCCGTTAATCCTCACAAGCACCAGGGGTCCTCTTGCACCTGCATCCTTAATACGAAGCAGTCAATTCAGCTACAATTGTAAATATCACAGCGAACCTTTTATGCAGGTATAAAACGTGTACGCTTGTCCTGAGGATATTTGTAGGTATCTCTATACCTTTAGTTCGATTAGCATTTGAAATCATTAGCCGGGTTCTGGAACTGGTTATGTGCAAGGTGCATTCTGTAACCACATTCGTGGTCGACCAACAACGTAATGAACATCAGCATCATAATTTTATCTGGCAATGTGTTTTATACCCTGAACTCATGGAATCGCTAAAAAAGGTATAGTGGTTTTGTGCAAATGTATGTAACAGGCAGAAAGAATCTTCTTAACTCATCAAACTATAGACAACATAAGGATCATCGCTAAAAGTTATAACTGATCAGAAACACTGGAGGTATCAATATTGAAGTTAAGTAAGGCATGCATTAGCGTCGTAGCGCTATCATTATTTTACTACACGTCGGGTCAAGGATTCAGGGTATCTTCTAGCAGTTTTAGTTTTCTTACTTGTTTTGTTTTATTTTCTGTACGGACAGTTTTGTTTTTGGTTTCCAACGGCGTCCAATTTGTGAATGCACCTGGACTTATTCGTTTTTTCGGTGCCCTTGTCTGTTTGGCGTTTGGACGATATTTTTTATTTGTTTTCCTGATATATTTATGTGTCTGTGTGTACGTCTTGTTGATTATTCTTTGACATTGCGGCTGTGCAACTGTTCGGAAATCATCCATCAAAAATGATTGTTTCATGAAATTTAAAATTCAAATTAAAATAAGTTTTCTAATTTCTGTGCATTATTTTTAAACACCGGAAATGTGTGTATTAATTTAGTCATACAATGTGTAACGCATAGAATGAAGTATGCATTGATGGCCAGCTGAGTCGGTATAGCCATATCCGACTGTTCCTAAGCAAACTAGTCTCACAGTTTTTGATCTATTTTGCAGTTGGATCAAAGGTCAAAATCAGCAAGCTTGGACCACTATCATATATTTTCTCTTCAAATGCAATGTCTTTTACAAGATTTTATTATGACAATAAAACAACACGGAATACCGAAGACAGCTTTCATCTTTGTTTTTCTTGTCAATGCCGCCTTTCGTAAATCAGAATCTATACATAATATCTAACAAACTGGCATTAATGCCCTCATTTTAAGCTATCAAAAAATTTGTTATACATATATTTCACTCGCATATAAAATAGTGAAATTGAGCATGTCAGTCGCTTTTTACGATCGTATTTGTTGATAACATAAGCATAATAAATATATTTATCCAACTTAAGAAATTAAAGCTCCAAAACCACTGATGCAGCATTTGGATCACTCTATCGAGAAGCGCTTATCAAACGAAAGTTTCTTATAAATAAAAATTAAAGGAAAGTCACAGCAATGTACAGAGGAGAGACTTATATCAGTATCTGTCGTCTCTGTTCTTTGATCTCTTGCAAGCAGCCAAGGTTGGTGAGGGGCTAATGCTGTAATGCACCAGCACATTATTTATTTTGATATCGAAGGAATGGTCTCCAACCTGCCCAAGACAATAAAAACTACACATGCAACTAGGTTAATAAATACGACTATAAATCTTAAATAATCTTCATTGATTTTGGGTTGGATTTTTTAATTGGCCGATTGCCAATTTGGTGTGCAATGCTATTTTTATACACTTAACCCATGAAATGGGTAAAAAAAAGGGTATAATGTTTTTGTGCAAATGTATGTAACAGGCAGAAGGAAGCTTCTCCGACCACATAAAGTATATATATTCTTGATCAGCATCAACAGCCGAGTTGATTTAGCCATGTCCGTCTGTCCGTCTGTCTGTCTGTATGTATGAGCGCGTCGATCTCGGAAACTACAAAAGCTAGAGACTCTAGATTTTGGATATGAGCTATCCTAATCCCTAGGCATGACAAGTTTGTTTCAAATTTTCGATAACTTTTCAGGTTTACGATATACAGATGTAATCGATAACCAAAAAATTAATTTCAAAAAACTGAAAATGAAATGAAAATAATGGACTTCTGTAAAAATTTCGTTAAGAAACACCGGTTAAGAAACACCGGAGATATGAAGCCATCAAGCATTGGTCCAGTAGTACATGTACATATGTGTATGTCTGTCAGCCCGACCGTCTGTAGGTCTGTATGATCAAGGGTTAAGGGTATCTTCTAGTCCAGCGTACTCGACTAGAGCCTTCTTACTTGTTTTATTTTATTATTGTCCTCGTGCACTTGAGCCAATTTAAAAAGTAGCTGTTAACGAAGCGATAAGCGTGGCCACAAGTTCTACAATTGCTTAAAATGCGTTTAAAATATAATTGCATAGCGGGAAACCCTTTCCGTATAACCTTCTGAAAAAAGCATAACGCATTGTCCTGGCCGCTTTTCGTTTTTATGACAGCACAGAACTACGATTGGCGTTCAGTCTCTTACTTCTTAGTTCACTTCCTGTGTACCCTATAATCTATGCCATCACTTTTATGTGCGCAACGGCAGCAAAACCTGTATTTAATAATGGTCAGAGTCTTTGAATTTATATTCAACTACGCGCTATCTTTTCCTCAAGGGAAGACAAAAACATATTTGCCGCTTGACTCTCGCTTAAGAAATGTATTCTTTATAACAAACTGCGTGGCAACTAAACACTTTATTGTTATTGAAGATGGCCAATTATCTGCAAGCAAGTTTTTTCTGTTGAGCTGTTCTGCTGAGAAACCAGCAATGATTTGTCTGCACTCATTGTTATAATTTTCTATGTTTTACTGGCGTTTGTGAAGAAAAAAACTGAAACTAGAAAATGATTTAAACGAGAACAAATTTGTAATTTTACAAATACAAAACACTAAAGCTTTTAATAATTTTAACCAAACCACTTTCTTCGAGCTTATATCTCTTGATCTTAAGGTTTCTGCGATTAAAATGAAGATTTGTTCATTTGTAATGACTTAAGGGAAACACTGATTGAAATCTGAAGTTTTTAGCTATTATAGTTTCTGTAATCGACGCGTTATCGAATCAACTGTTGATGCTAATCAAAAATATACAGCCTCACCTTTAAGGGAGTAAGGTCGAGCGAAAAGTTTAAATGCCTGCCATATCCGTACTTCCCAATATTTTTCAAAAATTCCAAAAACCCATGGTATGTACATATATTAACCACCAGAATCAATATTTGACCGCAATGAGCTGAGGTTTGCCCACCGGTTAGGTCGGGTTATGCCAAAAAGTACCCTAATATCAGGACTCAGATTATTCTGAGCAAGTACATTATGGACACCTGCGTGTCATAAAAACCCAATTTTTTACCTAAGTTTGAATATTATGCGTAGATTATGGTTATAACTAGACTTATCTTCATAGTCCGTTCAGTTATATCCTGCATCTCGGATGGAATCAGCTAAAATGGACCATGGGTAAAGGGACTACCATTGAACAGTGAAAGCTCGTCCTGGAACACTTCAAAAACGGATATACCCAACGCCGAATATCCGAAATGGCCAATGTGAGTCCCACAACTGTGCACAACACTATTATGCACTTGGTCCACGAAAATCGGATGGGAGACAAGGGCCGAATGGCACCAATCACGATTTTCACCAAAGCGGATGAGCGAGGGATCATCAGGAAAACAAGGGAAAACCTGAAGATATCGGTTCCAACACTAGCTCAACAGGTTCAGGATGAAATAAGAAAAGAGTATAGTGTGCAAACTGTTCGCCAGGTTCTGCGGAACCATGACTTTCATGCCCGAGAACCAGGGAAGCAACTTTTTATAAGAGCAAAAAATAAAGGCTCTGGGATGATGTTCCCCAAAATCCATTTGGACAAGGATTTGGATTCCTGGCACATAATCAACTTTGAAGGCGAGTCCAAATTCAACATTACTGGCTCAAACGGACTATTTTATATGTGGCGTAGGTCCAGTACTGAGCAGAGTCCCAAACACTTAAATACAACAGTCCAGGAGGTGGAGCAAGTGTTATGGTATGGGCATGTAAGCGGTCAACCGGATTTTGATGATTTTTTTGAGTACAATGGGCATTAATATGTACCTCAATATCCTAAATAAAAATTTACTCTTAAGTGACGAGAAGCTTGGAATCCGGAGGACCTTTTGGTTCTACCAAGAGAACGACCCAAAGCATATGGCCGGAATAGTGCAGATTAAACCAAAAAGGATCTTAAGAATGCTCTACTGGATGATCGGAGGAAAATCGATAAAGAAAATACCCAGAAGCTGGTATCTTCCATAAATAATAATTTAAGAGAAGTTGTTAAGGCTTAAGGATGTCATACTAAGTATTAACATACATATTTATGGTCTTATACGCCAAATATTTTACTTTTTTAAGTCTGCTCCCAATAAGCTGAGTCCTGTATTTTGAATATGTTTTCAGTTTTTGGCTAATTATTATGTTAAGGCAATATTTAAGAAAAAAAATTAAAGTTCCTTTTTTGAATGTGATATACCATAAGACAAATTGGCGTTGGATTTTGGATATTATAGCACTTGCTTGCACCCTTTAAGGTGGGGCTGACTGTATGTGCCTCGACGCACAAGCCGAGTCTGGCAGCAAATTTTGAATAGTTTCTATTTCAGGTTGATTAATGTTTAATAATGTTTAAATTACTATTTGTTCATACAAATATTATTCATCACAGAAATTACTTTCAGAAATGTTGGGTATTTTTATACCCTTAACCCATGAAATGGGTAAAAAAAAGGGTATAATGATTTTGTGCAAATGTATGTAACAGGCAGAAGGAAGCTTCTCCGACCCCATAAAGTATATATATTCTTGACCAGCATTAACAGCCGAGTCGATTTAGCCATGTCCGTCTGTCTGTTTGTCTGTCTGTTTGTCTGTCTGTATGTATGAACGCGTCGATCTCAGGAACTACAAAAGCTAGATACTCCAGATTTTGGATATGAGCTCTCCTAATCCCTAGGCATGACAAGTTTGTTTCAAATTTTCGATAACCATTCTGGTTTACGATATACACATGTAATCGATAACAAAAAAATCTTGGATTTCAAAAAACTGAAAATGAGGATTGAAACTATAAGCAAAATAATGAACTTCTGTAAAAACTTCATTAAAATCGGTTAAGAAACACCGGAGATATGAAAACATCAAGCATTGGTACAGCGGTATATAAGTGTGTCTGTCAGCTTGACCGTCTGTTCGTCTGTATGATCAAGGGTTAAGGGTATCTTCTAGTCCAGCTTACTCGACTAGAGCCTTACTTGTTTTCTCTATGGCCATATGCACATGCACACACACACAGTCGTGCCTGGCCCGCTTTAATCGGTAGACTACTGCTTCACTTGAATAGGGTAGTATAGACTTATTAAGAACTTTGCGTAATTAATATATTTAACGCAACCCAAATGTAATACAATATAATATACTACTACTAAACACTGTATTTTAATACTTTAAGTAAATGACTACAATGAATTTTGCGACAAAGGATATCTTTACGGCAGCAAGTGTGTTTTAATTGGCTTATTGTGTATATCCCTTTCTCTATTGAACACTGACATGCATATACACAGGCATATTGTATGATTTAATAATATAAAATATATTAAAGGTTTTAGAATCAATTGATCAATTGCCTATACTAGCGCGTCTTGGATTACACCGATGTAGATGTGCAATAACAATTGTATATTATATTTAATATTATATAATTTTTAATAAATAGTTATATAATCACATTTAAAATAAAATTATTTTGCTTTATTCTCCTTTTCTTTTTCTTTTTTTTTTTGCGACTTAAATGAAAGAAGACTCACATAGCCTAGGTCAGGCATAGAAGCCAAATATACATATATACATACAAATGTACATATGTGTATTTTATGATCACAACAAAATCAAATACGATGTCACAACAATCAGTGTGGGCAAAGAAGAATATAAACAAAAGCAGCATTTCAGCGTTTGAGGGGTAATGCTTATACTCGCTACTTTTTGTATGCTTCGCCTCTGCGCCAGATTTTCCAGCTTACTTAACATGACCAGCGCTGTTTACCCATCTCAATGTTAAATGGTAACATTGATATGGGTAAAAATAAAATAAAAAAATGATAAAAATATCTTTAAAAAAGTTTAATTTTAATGTAGAATGGTGTCAGATATCGGCTAACTAAACTTATGACTTTAGTTCAAAAACTGTGGAAAATACGGCCGTGGGCGAGGTATCCAAACTTTAAAAAAAATACATTTTCGCATAATAACCCAGTAAAGATACGGACATTCCCATATTTAAAATTCTAGGGCCCGTGGGAGGCAACTGTGGGCGTGGCACCTGCATTTTAAAGATGCTGAACTTTGTATTTCCATCAAAGTCGGTGGCAACAGTCTTCCTTAGGAACACATGAACTAAAGCGTGTGCAATGTTTCAAGTCTCTAGCTTTAAAACTGTAAACAAGTAAAAAGGCTTTAGTTGAGTTAGCTCGACTAGAAGATACCCTTAACCCTTGACCATACAGACGGACAGTTGGTCGGGCTGTTAGATATACGCATACTTGTACAACTGTACCAATGCTTGATGGTATCATATCTCCGGTGTTTCTTAACCGATTTTAATAAAAATCCGATGTTCCTTATTCTGTTAATAGTTTCAATCCTCATTTTTAAGCTTTTGAAATACCAGATTATTTTGTTATCGTATCCATGTGTATATCGTAATCCTGAAAAATTTTCGAAAATTTGAAATAAACTTGCTATACCTAGGAATTAGAAGAACTCATATCCAAAGATTGACGCGTTCATACATACGGAGAGACGGAAGGACAGGGTTAAATCGACTGGGCTGTTGATGCTGATCAAGAATATATATGGGTATAATAGCTTTATGCAAATGAATGTAACATGCCGAATGAAGCATTTCCGACTCCATAAAGTATATATATATTCTTGAATAACAATAAAGGCCGAATCGATATAGCCTTGATTGAAACCATTGACAACATAATGAAGATCAGGTACATTTTTTTAGAAACACCGAGGAAAGATTGAAGTTAAATCATCAAACATTGGCACAATAATGCTAGTATGACCGCCTTACTTGTTTTATTTAAAATAGTTAATTATTTTATCCTATTACATTTCCTAAAGCTTTATTAAAAAATATTTTTGGCTTAATGCGCTAAAGTGTTACATATGTATATGGTATTGTTAATATGGTACTTTTGTTCCCAACCAGTAAACTTATTTTGATAATCATTAAAAAGTTCATAGCGTGATTTCATTTTTGTTAAAATCATAGTGTGGATCTTAACTTTAAGCGTTATTTTCACAAGCTTGAACTCTCACAGTTATTGAATTTATAACAAAAATTGTCTTGCATAAGTGCTCAAAATTATCCCGACAGCTTAATTATGTATAGTTTAATAAACGCCACAAAAAACAATGACTAAACGTATTTGTATGAAGGCAACTATTTTCAACGCCCTTATTGTTAGATACTTGAAAATGATAAATATCTTTATTTATGGCAGGTCAAATAACGAGTTAAAACTGGGGTGCGACGCCCAGTGCTGTGCTAGAAAAACGATAGAATTGATCAATGAAAATGAATTAGTACACATATTTTCCACGTTCTTACAGCTAGACCTATAAAGAAGATGTTAACTGGCGTGCTCCAAAAACGTACATACAAAATGATGGAGCTACACCCTTCCATTCTTTCCCTTAGCCACATTTGAAAATCGGAAATGCCTTGAAAACAATTTGTAGACCACGCCAGCTAACCCTCGCATTTTTATTGCAGACATTTTTAGGGGCTGTCAAAATCCTATCTTGGCACAAAATGTTTGTTTTCCCTAGGAATTTTCGACTTCAAAATACGGTGTCTTGAGCGGAACGTGGTAGGCGTGGTTACAAAAATGATTAAACCTTTGGTATCAGGGTATACATAAATTGTAAGCCAGTCAGCACATGGTAAGCAATTGCCGGTTGCCGAGGCTGCGAAAACAAACACCTTGGGCGCTTGTGCAAACGCGTCGTATCTGGAGCCCAGGACTCCGCCTCGAGCAGCATCAACCAGTTGGGGAAGAAGTTCACTCATCGGTGTACAAATAATCACAATTTAAATATTAAACAAGGCTGAAAATAAAAGCAAGTCTGACACGACATTTCTTGGGCTGCCATGGTTTCCTTGTATTACACCAACGATAAGCTTATACGTATAGCTTATAGGTATATACGAGCTTAATTTGTATATTTTGTATCTAAAATATTGCAAATTATAAATTATATATATAAATAGTAAATTGTAATTTTGTCCCAAAAGATGTAACGCATAGAAAAAGCATATCCGACCCCATGGGTATGTAGTTTCCTCTTGAATATTTTATTTTAAAGATATTAGCCAAAATAACTATAATACCGAAAAGCGATTTTAATTTGTTCCAAACATAAGTTAAGTTAAGATGATAGTTAAATTAAAAATATATTTAATCGTTTCGCACATAATAATGTTTCACACCGTTTACAATCTATGATAACTAAACATTT
This sequence comes from Scaptomyza parva, assembly GCA_035044645.1. Lineage (NCBI taxonomy): Eukaryota > Metazoa > Arthropoda > Insecta > Diptera > Drosophilidae > Scaptomyza > Scaptomyza parva. Next base: position 931,862 of record JAWNNT010000062.1, read on the forward strand.
GTGTACTTTTCTTGGCATCTCACCCTTAGCACATTATCTATAAATAATTCTTAGTATTTATATTCTTACTCTCGCCACTAACTTCAATAAAATTTTAAAGAAATTTGTTATAGTCTTATTAACACCCTAATTCCAACTGTAGCACCATCTGGCATCAGCTGCTTAACAAATTGAGATTTTCAGCCCTTTGGGCCCAGGATAAATGTTTTTTTTTTAAATGAGTTGGTACCTCCTCATAAAAACCGCAGTGCGACATGAACATAAATAATTGAAATGAAAAGCGCATCGAATGTGACGCAGCTGTGGCAGTCCAGCAATTTGCAATGCCTCGTTCCACGGCCAGGGTTTACCCATTTTGTTCTCAAATCGTGTATTACACCACAAGTAAGAAGGCTCTAGCCGAGTAAGCTCGACTAGAAGAATCCTTTAACCTTAAACATACTATTATACCTGCACTACTGTACCAATGCGTGATGATTTCCTTCAATAACATTTTAACAGATTTTTATTATTTTGTTAACGATTTCAATCCCCATTTTCTCAAGTTGTTTATGTTATCGATTACATGTGAATATCATATACCGACAACATTATCAAAAGTCCCTAGCTCTTCTAGTTTCTGAGATCGCCATACATGCATACAGACGGACGGAGAAACGAACAGGGCTATATAGATTTTGCTGTTGATGCTGTTGATTAAGGGTATAAAAATTGTTCAAGCAAAAGCATATTGTTCGTAAAACCAGAACGGCGTTCTTAATTTAAGAAAATCGTTTCTAAATTAAGTGTTTAGTGCTTAAGATTGAAAATTATTCTGGAATGACTGTGCATATTGTGCACGCACCTGAGCCCTGCTTGCATAAGTTCCAGCTGAATAATTTTGCCCAACCAGCGACCAACATAAATTAAGAACTTCAAAGAAAGAAAACGGGACTTAGTGCATTGCCAAAGACCCAAGCAGTTAAACGGCGTCAACACTACTTCATGCTTAATCAAAATATGTTGTAGTATAGTCGATCGGATCCTTTTGAACTGCCGCTGCCACTTCTTAAGCCAGATTGGTTCCATGCAGAGATCAGTTCCAGTTCCCCCGCCACTGGCGATATTGGTGTTTGCGCGATCTTAAAGCCGTCATTGAGGTTGCACTTTGATCTGCTCTTATTAGGGAAAATTAACACAGAAAAAACTGTTTACATATAAAAAACTAACTATTTTAGTTATTCGTGTTTTTGATGTGTTTAATAATAAATTAAAATAATCAAAGGTTTTCATACAAAGGTCTTACCCCGGTCGTCGGAGCTTCCACAGGTCATTATCACGAATTCCTCCCAAGCTATAAGTAAATGCATATTGTAACCATCTTTCTCGATTGCATGTATTGACTTGGTGTGAGCGAGGGGGTTAATAGCAGGCATCCGATGAGTCGAAGGAGGTATAGCGAGCGGGATCCCATAATACAGTAGCTCTTGCGGGATGGGGTAGGTTTTTGCTATTTCCTTGACTCTAGCGTACAAAAGTTTTAATTTAGGATCCCTCCGGACACTACAAGAAACAAGTACGCAAAATATAGTAAAAAAAAAAATAATTTAACAACAACAGCTAGACGAGCTGTGACTCATGGACCGATATGCTTAAAAAAACGGGTGACTTCTTTTATAAAACTGGTGGTGGCGGTGTCTGAGCTGGTGGTTGACAACCGCTTTCTATACCCTACCCAACCATGGACTTATATAGCGGGCTTTTGTTAAAGTCCCCAAGAAAAATTTGCGTTACTACCGTTTATGTTACCATGTCAACAAGACTAAATCAATTTAGTACTGCATACTAAAATTTGTATAAAAATTTAATAATGAGAAATTCCGTTTCATTATCCTTGGTTTGGATTCTTAATTTATTTAATACAGATTTTTAGAGAATAATATTTACTTTCTAAAAAAAAAAAGCTTTTCCATAATGCTTAACAAAAATATGCTAACAATTAAAATTTAAGATAACTTCAATTAACAATTTTTTTTTCAGTGTAACTAAATTTATCAGCGTATGCCTATAATGGTTCTATTGAATACATGTCTTTTAACTATCAATAATTTGAATAACAATTTGAAACTTGATTGAATTTTAACTTATGTGTGCATTTCAATAAAATGAGAGAAGGGTCAAAAAAATGTTTTGTGTTGTTTTCCTTTTTTTTTTTTTTTGCGATTTATGTGGACTAATGAATATGTATACAAAAATTTTATTTTATTTGTTTTTTTTTTTCTATTTCATTTTTCTTTAATTAGCTTCATTAATAAAATTAATTGGTTTACTCGAATTGAAATTTAGTTAAAGGTTACCAACATAGAAAGCTGTGATTAGAACATGTAAATAAAAGAAAGAACTTGCTGCTTCATAACTTTTTTGTACTTACATATGTATGCGGCTCCGACGATGAAAGGCCTTCCAGCGAAAGAGTCCATCGTTGCTTGTAGTTTTTTTTTTCTTTTACTTGAAATTATTTTCTCACTTTACATATTTTCTAATTACATGCAAGGTATATATGTCGCTAATACTTATTCATCGTTACTCTCTAATAAAGAGAACGAAGATGTAAAATACGTATGTAGTTGTATACAGACTCAAAAAGCCACTTGTGAAATCTAAGCGGGGATCGTTTTCTCTTTGGGATTATGAGTTTGCACTGCGCTCATTACTGTACATTTAAACTAATAAAGATTAAAAAAAAAACTTATAACTTAACAGGCTTTGCATAACTTGAAACTGCAGATCTCTCACTGGTTCTGTGCCTTCTCTGGACAAGAACAAAAAAATAACTGCTCCAGGGTTTCTATGGACTGAGCAAGCCATGCAAGGGCGAAGAGCACGAAAATTGCGCTTGCTCTTGTCAGCACTGTAAGTTAGTGCGGGGATGCACTGGATCACGTGCTGGACGAGATTTGATCCAATAACAGAATAGACCTGCGTTGACCGACTGGCGCTAACAAACGCATGGTGATTTGGGTGCGTCTTGAGGTTAAGTCCACTTGTAGATCATGGCCATGAGCTGTTGTCGTGTGCATGTTCTGATCGCTAATTCGTATATACTTTAATTCTTTAATTTGGTTTTATTTTGATTTAAGCACTATGGTATTGTAGTGTATTGGCAATCGAACATTTTATTTCAACATGTGCTCGCGGTCCGGCGTAACAATTCAAAGACTGACCAAAAAAAGAAGAGAGCTCTCCAATACGCATGCACTTTTTATAGTAGTTCTTTCCAGAGCTTTTTTGGAGAGCATGAAGTCAGCTGTGATTAAACTTCTAAGCTCTGGAAGCAATCGTACTGCTGAATAAGAGAGCACAGCAGCGGAATTACGGTACCTGTGCTTTTTTATCGCAGGCGACACAATTGTCAAGAAAGGTTGCGATAAAAATTGTATTCACAAGCTTCCTCAACAACGAACGTTACAACACCCGATAATCTAACTTCGCTAGATGGAACGATTAGCGGGAATCAGGCTCTAATATCTTTGGCATGAAAAGTACCTATTTCTTTTCCTTGCAAGTCTTCCAACAAGTAAAAGCAATTACCTAGTTTCTTTTTAACGCGAGCCTTCAAAAAATTATAAATTTGCTAAGCCCAAAATTGCGTCTAAAAATTTCTTGTCCATCTCTAAACGTAACTGGCTTTGAGCGAAGATTGTATTGTTTTTCATTTCGTTCAAAAGCTTGACGGATATTAACCTTGATATCCCTGCGCAAGATTGCAAGGGTATCAGCACGAGATATAGGAACTATTTGTTCTTCTAACAGGGACAACTCTTTTAAAAGCCGATAGTCCGCACCGTGGTTTATCATGTCTATTCCAAACAGAGCTTTATATGGCGAACATCGCAATGACTGATGTATAGAGTATCTTAAGGAGCATGAAATTCCTGTAAGATTCTGATCCCAATCCTTTTGATCATTTTGCAAATACGATCGCACTGCCGCTAATAAAGATTGATTTACCCGCTCCGCAGCATTACTCTGAGGTGAGTATAAGGCAGTATACACATGTCGTATTCCAAACTTTGTGAGGAATGCGTTAAAATCATTCGCTTTGAACTGCGATCCATTGTCGCTAACACCATCTTCAGGAACACCAACTGCATGAAAAATATTGTGTAGTAGATATTCTTGAATTTCTGCAGACGTTAATTTTTTTAAAGGTTTTAGCCAATGGTATTTGCTACAGTGATCAAGCACAATAAGAATAACAATACTTCCTTTTTTACTACGCGGATAGGGTCCTAGTATGTCGATATATAATCGCTGGAAGGGCCTGCATGTCGGACTAAGAGTTCCCATGGGCGGGCGTAATATAAAATTAGGTGCTTTCATTTGTTTACATATTTCGCACTGTCTTATATATTTTTGTACGTCACTTGCCAAGCCTGGCCAAAAAAGATTTCGACGAATTCTTTCTATAGTTTTTTGCATACCGCCATGCGAAGAGACTAAACTATCATGTGCTTGTTTTATCACCGCTGATCGGAGACGTTCTGGGCCCCATAATTTCCATGATACTTGGTCTTGCTCCAAATCGTCAGACATGTGTTCTTTCTTGATATACAAATATGGATCAACTATTTTGACGTCGGGAAATTTGTCTTGATTAGCTTTAAACTTTGTCTTAAGCTTTTCATACTCCTAATCATTAAAGGAATCAGATTCAAGGTCTATGACTGGCTCTAACTCAAGGCCTGCAATTTCTGGCTCATCCAGACGAGATAACGCATCAGGAACAACATGTTCGTTTCCTTTGCGATGGGAAATCGTAAACTTAAATTGTTGCAGTTTAAAAATCCAACGAGCCAATCTTCCTGAAACATTTTGTTGGCGCATAAGCCAAACAAGACTCGAATGGTCAGTGACTACTTCAAATTCTTAAAGCTCAAGATAGCATCTATACTTTTATACTGCAAGGATTACGGCTAAGCATTCACGTTCTGTAACGCTGTAGTTTTTCTGCGAACGGCTTAATTTTTTTGACATAAACGCGATAGGTTGCTCGTGCTCATTATCAGATTATTGAACTAACACAGCTCCGATACCAACATCACTTGCGTCGCAATGCAAAAAGAATTTCTTTGCAAAATCTGGATTTTTCAAAACAGGGGCAGTTGTTAAAATGGCCTTCAATTGATCCATTGCCACTTGGGCTTCCGGAGTCCAAATGAACTTTTTTCTTGTTTTTCAACAATTCTGTAATTGGACAAAGTTTTGTATAAAACGCCGGTACCAATTACAAACTCCAAGAAAACCACGAATCTGTTTAAGATTCTTAGGCGCTGGCCAGTTTACAATACAAGAAATTTTGCTGGAATCAGTTGAAATTCCTCCACAGCCAATAGTATAACCTAAATAATTAATACTCTTTACACAAAAGTTACTTTTATCAATATTTAGAGTTATATTCGCTTTTTTAAACTGATCTGCCAGTCTGATCAGAACCGCCAAATGTGATTCAAAATCTTCGGATACGATACAAAGATCGTCTATGTACCCGAAAACGCAGTATCGCCAGTCGGGGGGTATAATTTCGTCCATCAAACGACACATTGTGGATGGTGCGTTACACAGTCCAAATGGCATTACCTTGAATTGGTAAAGGGGTCTACCCGGAACAGTGAAAGCTGTCAAAGGTTTTGACTCCTCGTCCAACTTAATTTGCCAATACGCATCTTTTAAATCGAGCCTTGAGATTACATTTGCATTTGGCAAACGAGCTAAAATTCCATCGATGCTCGGTAACGGATATGCATCTTTTCCCGTAGCATCATTTAGTTTGCGAGCATCTAGACCAGTGTTGTGGGCGCTGCAGGTCTCAAGGGGGGCGGTAAAAGACCCAGAAAGAGCCCGTAAGAGTTAACTTGAGTACCTAAGCGCCGTTGTATGTTACCTACTGCGCTCGGTTGGGGGCGCTAAAAAATATTTATTCTCAAAGTGGGCGGTAGACAAAAAAAGTTTGGGAGCCATTGATCTAGACAGAGCCTTACTTTATTGGGCTTGAGCACTAATCTCATGGGTGAACTCCAAGCACTAATGGAAGGTTCTATAACATCCAATGAGATCATTCTGTCAATCTTTGCAAATAAAACTTTTTCGACTGCGGGACTGACAGGGTAATATCGTTGTTTAATTGGCTTTGCATCTCCTATGTCAATATGATGCTGAATTAAATTAGTGCGACCTAAGCCAGTATCACAGTTGGGAAACAGTTTTTTTACTACATCAACCTGTTGTCTTTGCAAGTCAGTTAAAGGATAGACATCCTCTGACTTATCAATAATCTGTGACAACTCTAAAGAATGAATTATTTTGGGCGCAAGCTCAAAAGTTCTCCAAAAATCTATGCCCAAAATCAGTTTCTGTTTAATTGACGGGATTACGTACAATTGCATGGGCTTCTGAACGCCGTTGTAAGTCATAACAACCTGTAACACTCCACAAACTATATGGGATCGACCATCGGAAGTTTTCACATATGACCCACATGGTGTAAATTCTAGGCATTCACTAAAATTTTTTGTGGCTAAACTAGCCCCTATGCAACTGACATTTGCTCCTGTGTCCAATAGTCCAAGTTCTTTAAACTCAAGAAAGGAGACTGCTGCATAACTTCTTAGATCATTCTTATTGTTCACTATAGCCGAGATCAATAATTTATGGTTCTTTCTTATTTTATCGAAATAACTTCTAATTCTAACTGTGTTTCTACTTATTCTTACAATTTTATTGGGTTTACTTCCGAAAAAATCGTATGCCTAATTTGTCTATAATTTTGTAACCGTTCTAAGAACGGCTTTTTGTAATTTTGCTGAAACGTATCTTGCCTACTTGATAAGACTTGCGTTGGCTGAGCAATCTTGCTTGTATTTTCCTGTTTGTGAATTTTTATTTCGTCGGGGGCATCCTGGTGGTGTTGGATGCATTCTGCATTCGGTTTTCCGCTCTGCGACGGATGCATTTTTGGCATTGAGGCTTATAAACATTTGATTCCCCACAGCCATAACAAAATATGCGGCGCTCTGCTAAACAGTCTTGCCACACATGTCCTATGACGTTACAATTCCAACATACTAGCTTGGCGTGTGAAACGCGAACTGCTGCGATTTCTAGGTCTAGGTCACTTCCAAAGTCTTCCTGATTACTATTTTGAGGATCAGTAATTTCCATTGCGTGTACCGCGCGACGATATGGGGCTACTTTCGTATTCTCTAAACCTGAATCTATTTCACGAGCCAGATTTTCTTTCATCTGAACTAGTTTTCGCAACTCACTAATGGTTCTGATTGGCTGATATAATAACTGTTGACACATTTCGGGTAAAAGATTGTTTTTCAGAATTTCTAAAATTTCGTCTTCGTCTATTCGGACAGAGGCGTTATCCATTAATGCTGCCACAGCATCAAAAAACATTGCAAACGTCTCCCCTGACTTTTGCTTACGTGCCCGAATACGTTCTTTGCTTAGGAAGTCCGACGTATAGTCTTTATATTGCTGTCTGAAGGACATACAAAAATCAGACCAGACAATACGAAATACTCCTTTGTGGTATCTCCAAAACCAATCTCGGGCTTTGCCTGCAAACAATATATGCAAGTTCTTGCACAAGCCTTGAAAATCACTTTCTAACGTTTCATCCGTTAGTGATTTGACTCGATAAATAAATTCTTCTACGGTTAAGCCCTGCTCAGTTCCCTCAAAAGTTAAATTCCACTTTTGCATAATATTAGCAATTTGATTGCTAGGTACTGACGACGAACCAGGTGATGATATTGGCTCACTATGATGTAACCGACTATTTCTTATGGGTGATTCACTTTGTGGGTTTAAATTGAGTGTTGATACCAAACGAGAAACTGTCTGCTCGATCATATTCTGTATCAAGGCGTAGTCAATACTTGGCTCTCTCGGTACATAATTGGGCCGAGATCCGTTTGATCCCCCTCGCCTTTTAGAATTAGATTGTGCAACTACAGGGTTAGAACTTTTACTTTTGTTCTGTACCTGTCCAGGCAGGTGATAACTCTGCGCTTGTTCTTCATTCAGAGCTCGTGACAAGCTGCGCGTGACCGTATGCCGACTTTGGGACTGCGGCTTGACTGCAGCTTCCGTTTGTCGTGTCGGTGAACAATTTCCTACCACTAGTTTTAACTGGGCTGTTTCAATAATTTGAAAACAGCTAGGACAATCTTTATGAGTCGTCAGCCGACTCTCTAGGCATTGCCTATGGTACACATGGTTACACGGTGCAACATAGCATGGTTCTGTATCTGTTAATCCTTGAAAACAAACTAAACAGTTTTGTACAGCATCTGTACTTGGCTGTCGAGCTTGTACAGGTGAATATCTTGGTAACATTTCTTTATTAAATAATTTATTAATTTTCAATTTTTTCCTGTTGTGACATTTTATTGGTAACATATACGGCAGTAACTTAATCGGCCAGTTTTAAATAAGAAGTAGCAATTTATCAACTGGGCTATTTTAACTAATTATTCAGATCAAACATGGCTAAAGTTCTCTTAGTTTTCAACAATGTTTCATTAAGCGGTACAAATACGCTTTCGCATGATATGCAGATCCAGCCTAAATTCCACATTGCATCTAACCTTTGAACTTATAACCGATTTGCTCCTACTAACAATTAACATATACATTTGGACTTTTGACTGTATTAGCCAGTTCTTCTCAACAAAAAGGCTATCTTAGCGATTGGCAGGATGTCTGAGCTGAGCCAAACATGCAAGAATCCAATAAGCTTTTAAGAGTATTTTGAAGATTCGACTACTTCAAGCAAAGCCTATGTCCAGTATGCATACAACATGAACTAATGTTGTATGAGCATCTATCAGATGGAAAAATTAGCTTTGACTTTTCTCTTTATTTACATGATCCCCTTAATTTAAGCATTTGGCAGATAATCTAATTGACTCTAATTATAAGAATTCAAAACGCCTAAAAAAAATTTTGCCATGTTTCTCAGAATCGGATGCTACGGCCTGTGTCAAATCCAATCAGCGCCAAAAACTTTGTAACCATCTTTCTCGATTGCATGTATTGACTTGGTGTAAGCGAGGGGGTCAATAGCAGGCATCCGATGAGTCGAAGGAGGTATAGCGAGCGGGATCCCATAATACAGTAGCTCTTGCGGGATGGGGTGGGTTTTTGCTATTTCCTTGACTCTAGCGTACAAAAGTTTTAATTTAGGATCCCTCCGGACACTACAAGAAACAAGAACGCAAAATATCGTCAAAAAAAAATAATTTAACAACAAAAGCTAGACGAGCTGTGACTCATGGACCGATATGCTTAAAAAAACGGGTGACTTCTTTTATAAAACTGGTGGTGGCGGTGTCTGAGCTGGTGGTTGACAACCGCTTTCTATACCCTACCCAACCATGGACTTATATAGCGGGCTGTTGTTAAAGTCCCCAAGAAAAATTTGCGTTACTACCGTTTATGTTACCATGTCAACAAGACTAAATCAATTTAGTACTGCATACTAAAATTTGTATAAAAATTTAATAATGAGAAATTCCGTTTCATTATCCTTGGTTTGGATTCTTAATTTATTTAATACAGATTTTTAGAGAATAATATTTTCTTTCTAAAAAAAAAAAGCTTTTCCATAATGCTTAACAAAAATATGCTAACAATTAAAATTTAAGATAACTTCAATTAACAATTTTTTTTTCAGTGTAACTAAATTTATCAGCGTATGCCTATAATGGTTCTATTGAATACATGTCTTTTAACTATCAATAATTTGAATAACAATTTGAAACTTGATTGAATTTTAACTTATGTGTGCGTTTCAATAAAATGAGAGAAGGGTCAAAAAAATGTTTTGTGTTGTTTTCCTTTTCTTTTTTTTTTTGCGATTTATGTGGACTAATGAATATGTATACAAAAATTTTATTTTATTTGTTTTTTTTTTTCTATTTCATTTTCCTTTAATTAGCTTCATTAATAAAATTAATTGGTTTACTCTAATTGAAATTTAGTTAAAGGTTACCAACATAGAAAGCTGTGATTAGAACATGTAAATAAAAGAAAGAACTTGCTGCTTCATAACTTTTTTGTACTTACATATGTATGCGGCTCCGACGATGAAAGGCCTTCCAGCGAAAGAGTCCATCGTTGCTTGTAGTTTTTTTTTTCTTTTACTTGAAATTATTTTCTCACTTTACATATTTTCTAATTACATGCAAGGTCTATATGTCGCTAATACTTATGCATCGTTACTCTCTAATAAAGAGAACGAAGATGTAAAATACGTATGTAGTTGTATACAGACTCAAAAAGCCACTTGTGAAATCTAAGCGGGGATCGTTTTCTCTTTGGGATTATGAGTTTGCACTGCGCTCATTACTGTACATTTAAACTAATAAAGATTAAAAAAAAAACTTATAACTTAACAGGCTTTGCATAACTTGAAACTGCAGATCTCTCACTGGTTCTGTGCCTTCTCTGGACAAGAACAAAAAAATAACTGCTCCAGGGTTTCTATGGACTGAGCAAGCCATGCAAGGGCGAAGAGCACGAAAATTGCGCTTGCTCTTGTCAGCACTGTAAGTTAGTGCGGGGATGCACTGGATCACGTGCTGGACGAGATTTGATCCAATAACAGAATAGACCTGCGTTGACCGACTGGCGTTAACAAACGCATGGTGATTTGGGTGCGTCTTGAGGTTAAGTCCACTTGTAGATCATGGCCATGAGCTGTTGTCGTGTGCATGTTCTGATCGCTAATTCGTATATACTTTAATTCTTTTATTTGGTTTTATTTTGATTTAAACACTATGGTATTGTAGTGTATTGGCAATCGAACATTTTATTTCAACATGTGCTCGCGATCACGTTTTAAAAGTTTTCTGCAGCTCGCGACTCGACGGTCCGGCGTAACAATTCAAAGACTGACCAAAAAAAGAAGAGAGCTCTCCAATACGCATGCTCTTTTTATAGTAGTTCTTTCCAGAGCTTTTTTGGAGAGCATGAAGTCGCTGTGATTAAACTTCTAAGCTCTGGAAGCAATCGTACTGCTGAATAAGAGAGCACAGCAGCGGAATTACGGTACCTGTGCTTTTTTATCGCAGGCGACACAATTGTCAAGAAAGGTTGCGATAAAAATTGTAATCACAAGCTTCCTCAACAACGAACGTTACAATATCTTCTATTAAATCCACCAATAACCTTGCTTTTCAATCCACCAAGCGTACCTCACATGCGTTTGTAAAATACTTTAAGGCCATTTTCGACAAAGACACTTCTTTTTTTTAAATGCACTTTTTAATAAATCTATTTGCGAAGCGTGTGTTAGCTCGTAACCAATCTCCTTCATGTCAGAATATTCAACTTGCTTATTAGACCTCAAGTCTGGCGAAATAAAGGCGTGTCAACTTTGTTTCCATTGAAAGCAGGTGCATATAAAGGAATTGCATAAAATGGTCAAGTTGCAATCACAGACAAAAAATCCGCATCCTGGAGATATGATAAATGTCAAGGAGTATAATAATCTTGCCAACGAATGGCGCCAAAGCTCTTACATAACATTACGTCGATAAATATCCCAACGACACACAGTGCTAGACTGTTCATTCATTTCTTCTTAAAATTAAAGTACATGCTTTCTCGTGCAAAGAATCCAATAAAAGCATGAGCTGCCGCTAACCTTCTGCGACTTTCAATGTAATTATAATACAATAACTTTATATTTCTATATTTATTAGAAATTATAAGTATATTGACTTTAAGCAAAGTAGAGGTATTTAACGATGATTTTTGATATTTTGTTGATTTCCTACAACCCTAAATACATAAAGCATTTGTGTAGCAGGTTTCACACTACAACACTCAACAAGAAAGAAGGCTCTAGTCGAGTAAGCTCGACTAGAAGATACCCTTAACCCTTGACCCTACAGAGGGACAGACGCTCGGGCTGACAGACATACACATATGTACGTGTACCGCTGTACCAATGCTTGATGGTTCCATATCCCCGGTGTTTCTCAACCGATTTAAATAAAATTTTTACAGATGTTCATTATTTTGCTTATAGTTTTAATCCTCATTTTCAAATTTTTGAAATTTTAGATTTTATTTGTTATCGATTACATGTGTATATCGTAAGCCGGAAAAGTTATCGAAAATTTGAAACAAACTTGTCATGCCTAGGGATTAGGAAAGCTTATATCCAATATTTGGAGCCTCTAGCTTTTGTAGTTTCTGATATTAACGCGTTCATACATACAGACGGACGGACAGACAGACGGACATGGCTAAATCGACTCGGCTATTGTTGCTGATCAAGAATACTTATACTTTATGTGGTCGGAGAAGCTTCCTTCTGCCTGTTACATACTTTTGCACAAAACCATTATACCAATTTTTACTCATTTCATGGGTTAAGGGTATAAAAAGCAGAGCCATACTGCTTAATAAGAAGCTGCAGATAAGATAAACAAGCTAAACCAACACAGAAAACTGATTTTTTTCAAAGAAACATTGAAGAATGCAGCTGAAAAGTAACCTCAAGCGTAGGTAAATATGAATACAAAAAGAGAACTTAAGAAAACGTATACAAATATTTGCGTGTGCTTAGAAAATGCGCTGAAGTATCCACACAGGTTGTTGAATACAATGACAAATTTATGTATAAACTTTAGCGCTAAAGTGCCACTAACTAACCCATACATACACACGTAAACCCACACGAACACCCACTCGTTTACACACGTTTGTTCCTAATAGCAGGAGGAAAAGACGTCTGGGCGTATGCTTTATGAATAGAGCATAGAAAATGCAATTCTATGAATAGAGCGGACGGTGCCTCAGGCTACAATAAGCACTCTGTTTAATACTATCAAATACGAGCCCGTTTGAACAAAGCGTAGACTCCCTGACAATGTTAATGTCCCTCCTCTGCTATTATCGGTTTTAGCGCGCAGCTTTTAATGATTTATTTCAAGCAATTTACGCGCGAGCGTAGACGAGGATTGAATCAGACCTAAACGGCTCATGGCCCCGCATGAATCATAATTTAACTATCGAGGCATACATTTCATACTGTCATGTCTTATTCAGGCCTCACGCCTGAATGCTGCATTCAAAAAAACAGCATGAGTTCATCGAAAGAAAGATAAATGCTAAATAAAATAATGGCTAAAATAAATTAATTAATAATAGTTTTTCAAAATACAAATTTACTTAATACATTGCAAATAACATAATCATTTGTTACGTGCGCCTTGTATTTTGTTTTTATTCCCATAAACCATGAAATTGGTAAAAAATGGTATAATGGTTTTGTGCAAAAGTATGTAACACGGCAGAAGGAAGCTTCTCCGACCCCATAAAGTATATATATTCTTGATCAGTATCAACAGCCGAAGTCTATTTAGCCATGTCTGTCCATCTGTCTGTCTGTCCGTCCGTCCGTATGTATGAACGCGTCGATCTCAGGAACTGCAAAAGCTAGAGACTCCAGATTGTGGATATGAGCTCTCTTAATCCCTAGGCATAGGACGTTTTTTTCAATTTTTCGATAACTTTTCCGGTTTACGATATACACATGTAACCGATAACAAAAAATCTTGAATTCAAAAAAAATTGAAATTAGGATTGAAACTATAATCAAAATAATGAACATCTATGAAATCTTTATTAAAATCGTTTAAGAAACACCGGAGAAATGAAACCATCAATCATTGGTACAGAAGTACACAGCCATATGTGTATGTCTGTTAGCAAGACCGTCTGTTCGTCTATATGGTCAAGGGTTAAGGGTATTTTCTAGTCGAGCTTACTCGATTAGAGCCTTCTTACTTGTTTTTTCTGTTTTAATGTCGTCCCAATTAGGTTTTGGAGATCCAGATTTTGCACTGTAAATAATGCTATCTGAAATATAAATATTTTATTAAAAACCATAACAATTTTTGTAGTAGGATTGTAGTGTACATAAAAATTGTGTCGCCCAAGCAATATGCCATTAATGTCTAAAAATGGTTGCTGACTTTTGTACAGTCAAGCTATACATTAAAAAATGAATTTTCGGCTTAACAAAAACAAAAATCTATAATCCTTCCAAAAATAGTTAACACGCATCGGAAAAAGATTAACACGCATCTCATCACATCGCTCTCCAACAAGCTATTTGCGACCACTGCAGCCCATTATGGGTATGAGGTGAGTATTTCGATAAACAAGGTGCATTTTTATATGTTAACATCAGTGAAGTTAGTTTTTAGTTTTTTTCGTGCTCAGAACTAAAAATGGCTGCTTTGAATGTATTTGTGTTAATCTTTATTTCGCTAGGACATTTCTACTTCCACACCTACTTACGCAGAACAACTTTTTGACAAGAAGTCAGGTCAAAAAACATAATTGATCACGATTATTCTAAGTGTTTTGAGCAAGCTCAACTAGAAGATACCTAGGGATTATCCGCACCTAAGGATTGGGAGAGCTCATATTCAAAATATGGAGTCTAACTTTTATAGTTCCTGAGATCGATGCATTCGTACATACAGACGGACGGATAAACGTACATGGCTATATTCATTCGCCTTTTGATGCTGATCAAGAATATGTATTTAAATTATTTATGGGGTCGGCGATGCTTCCTACTGCATATTACACTTACTTTGCACAAAACCATTATTATATAAAAAATGTTCCAGTTCGTATCAATATAAACTTATACATTTGGAAGAACACAAATTTCAAAACTTAATGTTTATTTTCGTCTTCGTAAAAACAAATAAATTGGTGGTGAAATTTAAAAGTTCGCAGCTGTGCCAAAGGGCCTGTAAAACCAACATTGCTATTATTATTTCATTGTGCTGGTTTCGCCACATATCCTATTTTTATTTCTTGTTGGTAAACCAGAGGCACTACAAACATGTAGTCGCGTTGTTTGAGTAATAAACTGCAACACTCACCCATATACCTGTCCTCACATACAACAGACACACTAACACAAAATTATGAAATACAACTAAGGATCTAGTCGAGTAAGCTCGACTAGAAGATACCCTTTACCCTTGACCACACAGACGGACAGACGGTCGGGCTGACAGGTCTCATATCTCCGGTGTTTCTGAACCGATTTTAATAAAAATTTCACCGAAGTTCATTATTTTGCTTATAGTTTCAATCCTCATTTTCAAATTTTTGAAATTCAAAATATTTTTGTTATCGATTACATGTTTATATCGTAAACCGGAAAAGTTATCGGAAATTTAAAAACAAACTTGCTATGCCTAGGGATTAGGAAAACTCATATCCAAAATTTGGAGTCTCTAGCTTTTGTAGATCCTGAGATCGACGCGTTCATATATACGGACGGACAGACAGATGGACATGGCTAAATTGATGGTGATCAAGAATATATATACTTTATGGGGTCGGAGAAGCTTCCTTCTGCCTGTTACATACTTTTGCACAAAACTATTATACTCTTTTTTACCCATTTCATGGGTTAAGGATATACAAATATTATTGAATTTCGACAATGTCGGAGTTATGAGGACAATGCGCATACGGCATATGGCTTGGATAAAGGATCTGACTATTCAAATTAACAAACTGATGCCACAACTATAACTTAATTACTCAGACTTTAAGAAAATAAAAAGCCGATCTCGGCGACAAAAAAAGTAAACGTAATTTAAAGTTAAATATTCCATTCCGTAATATAAATAACTTGCCTACCAATTAGAATAAACAAGTAAGAAGACTGACTAGAAGATACCCTTAACCATTGACCATACAGACGGTCGGGCTAACAGACATACACATATGGCTGTGTAGTTATGTACCAATACCATCAAGTGATGGTTTAATATCTCCGGTGTTTCTTAACCGATTTTAATGAAAATTTGAAGTTCATTATTTTGCTTATAGTTTCAATCCTAAATTTCAAAATTTTGATATTCATTGTTTTTTATCGATTACATGTGTATATCGCAATCCGGAAAGTTATCGAAAATTTGAAACAAACTTGCTATGACTAGGGATTAGGAGAGCTCATACCCAAAATCTGGAGCCTCTAGCTTTTGTAGTTCCTGAGTTCGACGCGTTCATACATACAGACGGACAGACGGACGGACGGACAGACAGACAGACGGACATGGCTAAATCGACTCGGTTGTTGATGCTGATCAAGAATATATATTCTTTTTGGGGTCGGAGAAGCTTCCTTCTCCCTGTTACATACTTTTGCACAAAACCATTTTACCCTATTTTTTACCAATTTCATGGGTTAAGGGTATAAAAACGCACAAATACAAAAAGTCATCGATAAGGTGTGCAATAATAAAAAAGCCTAAGAAAACGTTAAAGCTAAAAGAGATATGATCTGAGCCAGTAAGTCGTACAAAAGAGGCAATAATTAAACAAGGTCTTAGGCGTCCTATTAAATAATGGAAAAATTAAATGACACGTACAGTAACTCACATCTAATTTTGTAAATGCATATACAAAAGTTTCAAATGGTTTAAAAAATATCAAACAAATTAAACATTTAAAGTATTGTATGTTAATTTTAAGGCACCTAATGAAAAAATGCACTAATTTTCGTTAACAGATTATTATGAACATATGATTTTAACAAAGCTCAACAATTAGTAGATCAGTGGTTGATTTTATTTTTCGCAGTTCCTATATCATAAAGTATATGTTTTTAAACATATTTATTTTATCATATCACATCTGTAGAAGATTGTAAAAACTTATATTACTGAGCTTTTCGGAGAGCAAAAACCTACAGCTTTTTGTTTTGTGTTAAGCCTGACGTACGCAGTTTTATTATACTCCAACTATACCATACAAGAGCAGACAGCCTCGTTTCCCTCTACAATTCTCCCACTAGCATATAAGGTAATAAAATAGTTGTCGACACCAGGCTAGATAACCATCTAACTCGGCGTCCTGGAGTCGCTTCTATGCAGTATTAAACACACAATCACAAATTCGTTATGTTGCATGTTGGTACAAATTGTTTCCATTGAAATAAAAGTTATTATCCCAAAATAAACAAACAAGTCAAGGGTTAAGGGCAATTTAAACAAGAACAAACTTGTGAAAGATGCATGAAATGTGGCTACACTGAATAAATAAAGAACAAAAGAAATGGAAAAAACTCAAACTCAAACTGCTGCAACATCATTTCGTAGTCATTATATGGTTATCTAGCTTATGTGGGATTCGATAATCTAGGAAAGCAAGCAGATCATATTCTGTGAATAGAATGGGGAGATCTCCTGTCAAATATGCAGCTCTTATCATATGTTGTCATCGTTTGAAATAATGCACAAGGGTACAAGTCCAAACAATAAATTAAAAACCTCTTTCTGGGAGCTTCATTAGAGAAACTCCAGACTATGACCTGCAGATCCCAGTTCCAAGACCCAAACTCTACAACTAATTTCTTAGTAGATATGTTGTGTTTTGTCAAAGCTAATTAGTACATAAAACAATAAACAGTGTTCCGCAGTGAATATATGACCACGTCAGAGCGTCAATTCATAGTCGGTCCAAATTCGAGTAAATTTCACTTGTGATATGCATATTTTTATACCCTTAACCGATAAAATGGATTTAAAAGGGTATAATGACTTTGTAAAATTGTATGTAACAAGCTTGTTATTCAGCAGCAACAGCCGAGACAATATAACCATTTCCGTCTGTCCCACCATTCATCCGTCAGTCTGTATGTATGTATGCGTCGATCTGAGAAACTCTAAGAGGTACAGATTTTAGATTTTGGATATGATAATACATAGGCTGTACAAGTATGTTTTTAATTTTTAATAACGTTTCCGGTTTATGGTTTACACGTGGAATCGATTACAAAAAAATCTTTAATTTTAAAATCTTAAATTACGATTTAAAATAGACAGTTTAATGAAATTCTGTAAAATTAATTTAATAAAATCGGTTGAAAAACACCAGAAATATGAAATATTAAATTTTAATCAAGCAGTGGTTGTGAAGTGCAAGAGAGCCACATCATCAAGCATTGGTACAGTAGTGCAGCTATGACCGTATTTGTTTGGTTGAGTGTTAAGGGTATCTTTAAGTCGAGCTCACTCGACCTTACTTACGTGCTTACTTCAAAGAGCAAGGTTTGGGAAAACTCATTATTAAATTAATTAAAGCGCGAACATTTACATTTAAACGTCTTTTGCTGGCCAGTCAAACAACAAAAAGAGACCGTAGACCCAGACAACAGATCAGTGGTGGGTCTTAAGACCCAGTAGCTTATCCCATTTATAAAAATTAAATTAAAGACCGTAGCCGTAATACTTGCAAGATGCGTACGTTTTTATTGGTTAAATAGACCACCCGAGCGTGAAATAAGAGCTGAAGATTGACTTTGAAAAGAGGGTATTGGGTTAAATATGGATCACAACACAATGAGAGTAATTATGCGCAAATTTGCATAAATTTCACGCTTGACATTGAAATGATGCAGGAAGGAAATTGTTGGAATGAATGATTTCTTAAAATTCTCAGATATCTCTTAGCTAATTTCTTAATCACTGTATGGAGTCCAATGTGAAAGAAAGTTATGTGAGAAGTCCATACTTGTGTAAATTGCTGAGAGAAAAACAAAACAAAGTTATCTTAAAGACTTGAAAGGCAAAAAATTATTAAACATGCACATTCCATACTACTGCGTAGGTTATAAAATATTTTTGGCAATAAACAGGGTTACTTGAGGCAATATAATGACCAAAAGCAAAACGAAAACAAAGGCCTTACAACAATCAGCACTTGCGTGACCCAAGCGATTAACTGCAGATAATCGTTTTTCGTAGCTCTAAAAAGCTTTCTATTGAACTGGAAGGACTCTTCACATTTTTAGCTTGCTATCAGTTACTTAACTACATCTTTCACTCACGTTATTTCAATATGCAACTGCTCTGTCTTGCGGTCGTCAAACGACGCTGCTGTGCAATCGATTTAGTTGCATGCATAGATTGCACATTAAACACTTTATTGTAATCCTTTACAGATTTTGTGGCAAAACTAAATAATCATCAGTTTTTTAAGTAGCTTGCTTAAATATAGACGCATGATACAAAAACCTTTGACTTGTTTTATCCTGCACATGCCTTGTGCAAATTTGTTTAGCTTTATTAGGCAAAAAGTACTGCCATGTAGCACTGATGCAGTAGTAATAAATAATAAGCTATCCACTGGAATATCAGAGCCGGCTTCAAGCAGAAATACAATAATTTCGTATTAAATAAAAACACAGAAAGGATAAATGAACACCAACTTTAATCTGATACTATGGAATCGTACAACTAAGAGGCAGCCAAGGCACCTTGCGCACCAACCAAGAATATATAGGGTCCGCCCTCTAACGTTTTTTTTTCAACTAGTGCTTATTTCGTGAATGATAACACTTAGCTTATGTTTAATTTGACAGATAATTAGTTTTATCCTTCCGCTGAACGAATATGGCTAAGTATACGCTTGAACAACGCTGGGAAATATTGCGACATCACTTTGAAAATCATGGTAATATTGCAGAATGTGTGAGAAAGTTGCGTACGGATTTTGGAAAAGTGAAAGAAACTGGCATCCTCATCGATAAACCAATTCGTGAAAAGCCCAAAACAGTGCGTACACCCGAGAATATTGCTGCTGTGGCAGAAAGTATGCGTAAGGCGCCATCAACATCAATTCACCGTCGTTCTCATCAATTGAATATTTCGGAGACATCATTGAGACGAATTTAGCATAAAGACCTTCCTATGACGCCATGGCCAGCCGAGGCAGCCATTTGAATGAAATTAATTTTCATTATTTACCGGAAGGATTGTACTTTCAAATAACATAAAAGTGTGAGAAAATATTCAGTTTTTTTTTTTTTTTTTTCATTTAAAACAAAAATATTTATTTTGCGGACCCTATATCTAAAGCAGATACTGTATCTATATGTCTGTCATACTTGGTATGTGAGACAATTGGCACCCGTATCAAAAATATAAGACATTTATTGTCATATATGACCAGAAGACAAGAGCCTTAAGTTAGTTACAAGCCGTTAGCTGATATAGTTCAACTACCTCAAATACTTCATTTAACAAACAAATTTGTCAGTAAAGCATCGCCATCCACTAAGTCAGGGTTTCCTAGTCTTTATACCAAAGACATAACAAATCACTCTTGAGTATTTATACCCTTAACCCATGAAATGAGTAAAAAAGGGTATAATGGTTTTGTGCAAATGTAGGTAACAGGTAGAAGGAAGCTTCTCCGACCCCATATAGTATATATATTCATGATCAGCAACAACAGCCGAGTCGATATAGCCATGTCCGTCTGTCTGTCTGTCTGTCCGTCCG
Organism: Scaptomyza parva; assembly: GCA_035044645.1. Lineage (NCBI taxonomy): Eukaryota > Metazoa > Arthropoda > Insecta > Diptera > Drosophilidae > Scaptomyza > Scaptomyza parva. The sequence continues at coordinate 952,252 of JAWNNT010000062.1, forward strand.
TCTGTCCGTCTGTCCGTCCGTCTGTCCATCCGTCTGTATGTATGAACTTTTTCGGTTTACGATATATACATCTAATCGATTACAAATAAATCTTGAATTTTGAAAACTTAAAAATGGGGGTTGAAACTATTAACAAAATAATGAACATCTGTGAAATTTTTATTAAAATCGGCTACGAAACACCAGAGATATGAAACCATCAAGCATTGGTCCGGTAGTACACTTATGTGTATGTCTATCGAGCTTACTCTACTAGAGCCTTCTTACTTGTTTTTTTTTTTGTTGTTGTGACAGAACTTGAATTAGACAATTTTTAACTTGCGTGTGCGGAGGGGTATTTTTTTACGCAAACTTTGCGCAATTGACTAACAAAATTGGAAAATACTTATCTATTTATTTCCCGTTATATTGCTTCTGCTTCTTGTGAAACTAACCTTAGCCTATTTACTGTAATCACGAATGTATGGGTATATTAGTTTTGTCCAAGTGTATGTTACAGACAGAAGAAATCATCATATCCGTATGTATATAATTGTGCTATACTTTCTTGTTTGCAATGAAATAAAATAAAAATGAGAATGCCAGCTGAATTTAAGTTTATCATGATATTACAACATAATAGAAAAGACATCAATAGCTGACACCACTGTGTGCTCATTTAGGTTCAGTAGTCTTCGCGTTCTATCAATTAACACATTACCTGTCAGATATAAATTAACATTAATTAAAAGAGAAAACTTTTTAAGTTTAGGTGGAGTTTATAAACTTAAATTTCGAAATAAAAGAAATATATACTGCTGTAAAATCTATAAAAGAATTAAGTCATTGTTAATTTTATTAAATCATATGTTTAATGTAATATACTTCTACTATATAAACCACACAAGTCAACCATTTTTTTTAATATCTCATAATAAAGTAAATGTAAGAATAAGGGCCCAAAAATTTACTAATGTTTTTAGTGTAATTTTACTTTAACTAAAAATCAGAGCGTTACTCCATTACATAATAAATAACACAAATAGTTTGTTTGCCCCAATTTTTCGATACTTCTTACAATAGTGTTAAAAAATTATGAAGTTATCAAAAAATTTATATTATATTAAAGACAAGCTTCACGATTGGATAGATTTTTAATTATGGTAATTCAAAACATCTAAATATATAAGGAAAATGCTTTTACATTTGAGGGTTGTGTTAAAGCTAAGATACTCTTTACTTATAGTGCGATGGCGAAAAAAGATTTTGATTGACAATTCCTCACATAATTAAGTGAACTTGATTTTTATTAGCTAAATTAATTTATCCAGATTCTGGCGCAATTCACTAAAGTGTTGCAACAAACTGCGATCACACTCCTTAAAGACACGCTTACAGCCTGTACGCGTTTTTCCTACCTTTTCGGCATAGTAATATTCATTATCCGAATGCTCCGACAGCTTATCTACTGATGAAGATGGACTAAAAAAATAATGACATTTGATCCAATTCTTGATATATACAGAGAAAGCCTCACTTACGTCAAAAGTATATGCAATAGGTCGGCAAAAAGTCCATTTGCGACATGAAACGGCTCCTCGGCTACCTCGCATATACTTTTCAAGACACAAATGCGACCCTGATATCCCAGGCGTTTGGCCAACCCCTCCAGACCTTTGTACATCGTCCACCGATAGCTACTTAGCACATGGTTAGTTTTAGTTAGCAGTTTCTTTGTACTCTTTCCCAAATCGTCGACCCCAATTAAAAAATTCTCGAACATAGGTCGATGTCTACGTGCTCCAACAGACCCAAACGTTGGCACTTGGTTAATGGGCAAAGCGGTCGGCGCTCGCAGGGAATTGGGGGTCTCGGGCAACCAATACTCCGCCTTCAGTACATAACCTGTCGTCACAGCCTCATATTCGAGATCCTCCAGCGGTATACCGATTCCACCGATGAACTGATTTAAAAACTTATTAATTTGCAGTCGATCTTTACTTGGAACTCTACACACCTGCACACGAGTGGGCGATGTAGCTGGGAAAATGAGCCATGGAATGGGAGCTCTTTTACTGCGTTCGTGTTGTAATATGCTTTCATAAGCAGCAATCGAACATGCAACTAGATTGAAAAATATACTTAAGCTATAGAATGAACTTGTTATTCTCGACTTCATTTTGCAATTATGTATTTTTATTTTAGATGAACGCTGCACACGTTGTTAAAGCTTTGGCCAGCCAGACACTACTGACATAAAAAATCATTTAGTAATTTTAGCTTAAGAGTTGATCAATAAATATATGGGTGTTAAGCACATAAAGGCCCGTTGTCCAGACTTAACTTTTTAAATAAATATGTACGATTCTGTTTTTTTTTTAATTATCACCATTAACTACCTCCACTCTGTTGAGAATCTCTACTAACTTATCTCTGATACAAGTACGGTGTAAAACTGGCATTTCAATATTAAGCTCTGATGTCCTAAGCTCTTAAATATATGTTGCGTAAATAAACATGCCTTTGGCTATTATTTGCATAGCTAAAACCTCTGTTGTTGTGGTAAGTAAAACTCTTAAGGCACACATATCAGATATCAGATATCATATTCATTAAAAGCTCTTGATCACCCTTAATATATTTACTTATGCTATACAGCTGGGTTTCCCATTTAGCAAACACCAAATTAATTAAAGAAATACACAAGTACATTCAAGGTAGCAGTTTTCTCATTAATAAAATTAATTAATTAATAATTTAAAAGGTGGTACTTTAATTCTTATCGTTGTTGATTTCAATATTTCTGGAATTATACTCGAATCAAGTTCACATTTATTTATTTTATAAGTATTTTAATACTCATTTTAGGTATTGATTTTCATTCCAATTTCAAGTATTTTCATTTGAATTTAATTTGCATTAACTACCGCTCGATAGGGAGGCAGGTTTCCTTATTGGCTTCAGAATCGTTCGCAGTCGTGAACGACCTAATCTAAGCTGCTGCTTAGCCGTGAAGAGTTCCCAAAACACAAATTGTGCTCTAATGAGCCAACTGTACTAGAGGGAGAGCGTGAACAATTAGAAGCTATTAACATAAGACGAAGGAACTGGCATTGCGATGGATTAGAGGCTGGTATGAGATCAGCTCTGACATTATTTATTTAATTTCGCAAAAATCGTTACAGATGCAAACAGAATATGAATAAGTTTCATTTAAATGTAAGTGTGTAAATTTTAAATCTAACGATTTTACATTTAAATAAATTTAAAATTTTTTGTTTCAATACCACCATATTTAAAATGCTTTATATTAAAAATAAATGTGATCCGTGATCATATTAAAACGCAGGTATTTAGACTCTGTCACAGCCCATCATATTTCGCTTTTGGTAAGGATATAACATTCATAATATTTTAAGAATTTGTAAGTATTATATATAATTAACATTTCTAATAAACTAAGAATATTTATACAAAAATCCTCTGAACACATTCCCTATTTCAAAATTGGAAATGTTGCCTTGTCCTTGCTACACTGTTCGTCAACATTGCTCATATTATGCCTTTCTGAAATGAGTATCAAGAGTGGTGAAGACCAGATTGCGACAAGAGTAGTCATATTCGTGTTTTGGGGTGTTCCTATTGGTTGAGAACGTAGAGCAACGTCATTTAGAAAATGTGTAAAGTGAGAAACAAGAAGCGGAGTCGTTTTTATACCCTTAACTTTGTATTGTTTATATGAGCTCTTCTAGTCCCTATGTAGGAAAAGTTTGTTTCAAATTTTCGATAATTTTTCAGGTTTACTATTCGAAAATATAAAAATGGGAACTACTATTAGCAAAATAATAAAAATCTGTGACATTTTTATTAAAATCGCTTGAGAAACACCGGAGATATGAAACCATCAAGCTTTGGTACAATTTAGACGTATGTCTGTTCGTCTGTAAGGTCAGAAGTAAGGGTATCTTCTAGTCGAGCTTACTCGACTTCCTTGTTTTATTTAATTATATATTGTTTTATATTTTATATTTTGTTATGTTTTCATTTTCGATTTATGCTTTTTTTTCAATCTTCTAATAGTTAAAAGTTTGTTAAACCTAAAAATATTAACCAAATGCAGAAAGACGTAGTTTCTTGTGAAAGATATTGAAAGATTTTGAACAAATACTATAACTGGAACAAATTTTATATTTTTTTGATTTGGGAAAAGTTATAAAAACGACGAATGAAATAATATTAAAATGTATATGTTTGTCAAATCTAAATTTATAAAAGTACGATTAATATAGTTCACTACATATTAATATTATTTTAAGAATTCACGACTAAATAGTATTGGCATTGTTTTGTTTTTCTTTAAAATTTTATCTTTTATATTTAAATTAATTAAATTAAATTAAATTACATTTAAATTTTTAAATAAACAAGGTAAAAATACTATCATATAAAAAAGTGAGACTTTGATGACTTAAAATAAAACAAGTATTTAGTATTCATTTATTTATCAAAAAACTTATTTTTTTCGATTACATGTATGTATTGTAACGTACAATCTTCGATCTAACTCTAGAAGACATTAGATATTACATCATGATTAGATTATACATCATGTGTGGAACTTGTTCCTAATTCAGCTAGCACAGCTAGCAAAAACAGTCTACGCGGGGTTCGTTGAATCTTATTAGTACACACACACACAAGTACAGTCGTTGATAATATTAATGTTAAATTTATGAATCCGTGAGCCTGTTTTAACATATAAACGTAAACACAAAAAAACCATAAGTTGATTTAAATATCGGACACCCTATATTAAACTCCGCTGTTTGGACTGCATGTTGTCTATGTACAGCTCTGTACAGCAATCACTTTAAGCGTACACCACGCTGCATATATATATTTTTTTTCTTAATTTGGTTTTACCTTATAATTATATTTTTTTTCTATGTTCATTTTAAAAATTTCGATTCTTGTTATTTTCCACATTTTTATTGCACTCATATGGTATTCTTGCACCCTATTGCTATGTTTTGTGTATTGTTTTTTTATTTATTTTATTTTTTTTTATTTTGGACTCACTCATTTAGTACAGCATAGTTGAAGGGGTTCCACTTGTTGCAGATGTGTGAAGATATTGTTCAATTTTCTAAAGGGAACTAACAATTTTGCCAGTACAAGAAAACTTAGAAAACCTTTAATTTTCAAATATTACTTGCGAGAACCGTACACATGTATAACTGGGTTATTGTTGAACAATAATGGGGTTTAATTTTAAATCTGTTTTGCGATCATGTGCCACACTTAATTCGATTGTTTAAATGCAAAAGTTAAAGTCTTGCTACCTCACTTATACGTGCATACAATCTCTAATAATTACGCGTATTGTATTTGCTCAACTATTTTTAAGCTGGTATTGCTCAAAAACTTGATGTATAGAGTAAGGAAGCCCTCCTGACATATCGAAGTCGCGCACAGGTTTTTTTAAAATGTAGCAGACTCTATTCCACAACCGAAGCGTGGTGCGCACGGAACTGTCCCGTATTTCCCAATGATTTTTGATTCCTTCCTCGCGTTTGTGCTTACCAGCTAAACTGGCTAACCTAGGTAAACGACTTGTCTTTTTTTGCACCAGTGATTTTGCGGTTATAGCGAATATGATCGTGTCCGCAATAAGCCGGTTGTGATTATCCAATTGGTGAAATAGCACGGGACCTAATAATATCAAATATATATTCACCACTATCTTAATTTAATATTAACTCAATTGCGCTTGACTGCCAAATCGATGATGACTTATGCGGAGCCACTCAAGTGCTGCGCTCATGCACTACACCAATTTGCACTCAGGTATACTTTGATTTTTCTTGGCCACGCGGTTATTTTAAGTTTAATGAAGAAATTATCATTGATTTTGGCACATAGACTAAACGGTCTTCCTAGGTTTCGAGTTTATAAAAGAACGTTTATAGGTGGAATTTCCAGCCGCTATGCGCAATACGCGAATTCGCTGCACTTGCACAAAGTTACTTTGAGGGTAGCCACTAAGCATGCATTGCCAATGTTGCCAGATAACACACACATGGGCGCTAATTTTGAAACTTTACATAATCATTCTAATTATTCTATTCTTTACATAACCCATTCAATACAGTATCGGAAAAGATACGATAATTTAGTGGTTTCTGGGATCGACGTGCGTATACACACAACCAGACAGACGGACAGACAGGTTTGGCAATATCTACCTGGATGATGCTGATAAAGAATATGTATATATACGTATACTTTATAGGGTTCAAAGATGCTCCCTCCTGTCTGATACAAACTTTTGCACGATATTATTATACTCTTTTTTCATTTAATGGGCTCAAGGCACAATACAATAAAGACAAAATACAAAATACAAAATACACAAGCCCAAAGAAAAAGTTATGATATAGGGGTCTGAATCCAAATCCGTGATCCGTTTCTCACTATACATTTTTGTAAGATAACCTTAAAAAAGCATTAAAGCAAACGCTGTCTTTAGTGGATAATTGAGGTTGTTTACTGAATTTTGGTTTAGACAACTCGAGCACTTTTGCTATTGTAATCTTAGCACGACCATAACCTATAATTACTCCCTATATTAACACAATTTTTAACACCCATTTATTTGTGCTCATGTGCAACGTCTTACTTACTTAAGTTTCAAGTCGAAACTGCAAACAGTTCACTTAACGCTTTGTTCATGATGAGTTTAAAACACGCGCATTCAAGTGCCATCTTCTTAGTTGGATTGATAATAAACTGTCTTGCTGTAACACTGACCAGTGCTGTGCTCTTTTTTCCACGTGGCGGCTCAATAGGAGTAAGCAAATCCACCTCAATAAAATCAAAATTTTATTACTTGTGTATTTAGCTATTAGCCGCAGTGGCCATTCCATTGGATCTAACATATCGCAATGTGTATATGGCCTTTAACTTTGAGTCAAACTATGGTCTGCCATCAAATAACTCATACCATGAGTGGATTGATAGGGTAAGTAAATAAAGCATGGTCTCCCGCCAACCACCTTACATATTACTATCCATACAGTGGGACTTGGATGAGCATTTTCTGGGCATTGGTAGCGATGTCACGCCTATAGATGGACGGAATCGTAATAATGATAACATGGAAAAACGTTCCATTTCGAGACCGCCACGCTTCACACGACTCGACTTCTATTATGCAGTTGTTAACTATTTGGGTCAGTACGGCTATAATGGCAGCGCCTGTCTACTGCGTACCATCTGCGAGATAAGCGCTTCTCCACTAGATACCCACAATGGCTTATTGGGCAGCATATTGAAAATTCTATTCATGTAAGTTCGGGTTATTAAAGTTACCCCATGCGTGGAAATTTCTAGTACTAATTAAAGGTCTCACGCCATTTACAGGCCAACTACAAGCGCCGTCGAGTTGCGACTACAGCGCATGGATGGTCTCTTTAAAGCATCAGCCATGGGAACACTCAACTTGGACTGTACTGGATACGTGGCTGGTTGTCCACATAGTTTGCTAGATATGATAAGCGTTCTGCTTTGAGTATAGTGATTTTCAAAGTTTGAGCAATTAATATGCATTGTTAATATTACAGTGATTTACCCTCTTTTGTTTTTGTTTAACAAAAGTATATTTGAAATGTTATCCACGGAAATAACATTTTTTTAAATAAATTGTTTTATTATTTATCAATTATAACACCGTAACAAATCTAAATGTTTATCTGCTTTTAAAAACTTTTGTATTGTCCTTGTGACAAACAAAAACAGACAAAATGTTGGCAAAACAAGCAGCCAACTACAGTCGTCGTTTGCCGTCTGTGTGAAATGTGTGAATTGCGTTTAAAGAGTTTAAGACCGCATCGCTGTAGCAACAAAAGCAGATATTGGTGATGAGTGCAGCCCTAAGCTGGCCGCAAAAGTAGTCCGTAAAAACAAACAACCATTGTATATAAGTATAGATGGTACAATATAAATGTGTTATGTCCATTAAAGAACAAGGCGTAGAGTTGTGTTGGTACCTTCTTTCTTTTACATATGTACTTCTATTTGTGTTTTTTCCCCGTTTCCTTTTTCTTTGCCTCTTTTATCGTCTTTTCCGCTCCTTTTGTTGGTAAACAAAAAGAAATTTCTTTTTTGTTTACGGTCTAAGCCTGCCAACAATGGTATACATATATACATATGTATGTATATACAGATGTACGAACAAACATGTATGTATGTACATGTCGGACCAGGTCTTGTGTTGTCTTCTATATACATACATACATACATATTTATTATAATTGTTTTGTTTGTTTGATCTTTCTTTGATTTAATTTTCCGCCTATTGATTATAAGCCGTTTACTCTTTGACGGACTGGTGAGAGCGAATTACGCCTTCTTTGATTTTGAAAATCTATTGAAATCATAATTAAAGGACACCCGCCTTATTTTTTTTTTTTATTTAACTTAATGATCAGGTAAAATAATAAAAATTGCTTATTTGTTTTGTTATGTTGGGCAAAGGATTTCTTAGACTCAAATAAAGTTAGGGAACTAAAAGATGAGGTAGCTATTTATGTGTGCTTCTTGCAGCTTAACATAGCGAAAAATTCGAATAATCACTAATAATAATTTTTTTTAAGAAAATATAAAAATTTCTTAATTTACATAGATTTGCAAATTAACCTTATAAATAAATATATTATTTCCAATTATTAGATTTTTTTGTTCAATTTAATAAAGGCGGCAAGTATCAGAAATCTACACTCTACATGATTTTTTTTTAATTTCTACATTTTTTTTAATTTTGTGTTGATATTCTAAATTTATATAATGTACAAAATTTTTTTTAAAAAAATGTTGTCAATTAAACTGTAATGCAAGAATTTACTTTTAATATGATTTAGGAAAAACGAAACGGTTTTAAATTGTGTATCAAAGAGAGTACACAACCAAACACACTTTGACCGAATTTACTCGGTGCAACTTAATGCATACATTTTTCTTGTTTTTTTATTTTAAAAGTTACTACGAGTTGCAACTCTCGTTTATATGTTGAAATTAGTTGCGTGCACCCTTTGAATATCGCAATATGAAAATAGCCAACTTTATGAAATGTTTTGTTGTTCAAACCGTGAATTGCATGTAAAAAGATACTTATTGCGGTCATCGGTTTAACTTTTACGCAACGCAGCTCACCTCGCTACTTTTGCTTTCAAGCTAAAAGTTGCGTGCATTAAGTTGCACTGTGTAAGAGCGGTCAATTTAGTGGCTTTAATATAAAAGCATTATTAAGGCTTAAGACTAGTAGTTTGCTCAGTGTAAATGCACTACAAAATAAAAATATATATTTTACATTTAGCAAACAAAATATAACGTTGTAAATTAGATTCTTCGTTATTTACAACAGCACACACCAAAAAAATATAAGAAATAAGAAATAAAGAAATTAAGGTGAAAGAATGAGCGAGTTTTTATAGTTTCTGAGATCAACGCGTTCAAACATACCGATAGACATGGCCATATCGACTCGACTATTGATGCTGATCAAGAATATATTATGTATGTACATATATACTTTATGGGGTCAGAGATGCTTCATTCTGCCTGTTACATAGCTTTGCACAAAACCATTATACCCTGCCTTACCCATTTCATGGGTTGAGGGTATAAAAAGACTTGTCAAAAAGGCGACCACATAAAAAGATATTTATATCCTCTGGAGAACTAAACTGCTTTGTAATTAGATGCAGTTGCAGTCAACGATGTGATTAGCTAAGCACTCAGCGAGGACCCAATCTCCGCCTATGGCTTAAAAATCGGGGGCTGCATCTGAGAAGTCTTATGCTACATACAAGATGCACTTACACCACAGATGTGCGCAGGCGTGGAAATAAATGAAGACATGCATTAATATTATTAATTTTAAGTAGAAAACAGCTCTCTTTATGGCATGGCAGGGCGTTCTAGGCACATATAAATACATCTGTTGAAACTGCTTTGGATTACCTCAAAAATATATTAGTATGTGGACTGTCTTAGTATTTCAAGTATCCATAACATATGGTTGAATGTATTTCTCTGACAGTTGTTTGCAGCCTGTGTCACAAAATAAAACAAGTAAGAAGACTCTAGTCAAGTAAGCTCGACTAGAAGATCCTCTTAACCATTGACCATACATACGGACAGTCGGTCGGTCTGATAGACATACATACATATATGTACGTGTACCACAGTACCAATGATTGATCATATCTCCGGTGTTTCTCAACCGATTTTAATAAAAATTTCACAGATATTAATTCTTTTGTTACTAGTTTCAATCCCCATTTTAATTTCTGTTGTTATCGATTACATGTGTATATCGTAAACCAAAAAATGTATAGAAAATTTGAAACAAACTTGCTTTGCATAGGGATTACCAGAACTCATATCCAAAATCTGGAATCTCTAGCTTTTGTAGTTCCTGAGATCGACGCGTTCATACACACAGACGGACGGACCATCAAGCATTGGTACAGAAGTACATAGCCATATGTGTGTGTCTGTTAGCCCGACCGTTTGGCCGTCTGTATGGTCAAGGTTTAAGGGTATATTCTAATTGGGCTTACTCGACTAGAGCCTTCCTGCTTGTTTATATATGTGTACATATACATATGTACATATAAATATATTTAAATAAATAAATAAAAATGCTAAATAAAAACCCACATTTAAATTATTACATTAACAACATCGCTCTAAACATTTTATGGCCGCCATTGCACTGTCTTTATAATTTGATCGATTGTACAATAACAGTACAACAATAAACAAACCTTTTGTTGGAGCATCAAAAATGCTAACATGCCACACTGCTTTCACGGGTTGGTACCAAAGAATGATTGATTGTCTTAGCCTGGTCGAGGAAAAATCTCTGTTTCTATGGTTTGTGGTTTTTATTTAGCATTGACTGCAAAATACGTAGCACACCTACTGCCAAAAGAAAAGAATCAATCCCCAAAAAAAAAATTACGCCCTAATACAAAATTTCACATTTTAACATTCAGGCGGTTCAGGTTTAGGCGGCACTTCTCTATGACAATTTTATTCCATGGCTAATACAAAACGTGCTACTCCTAAAGCCTGTTGCAAGATGTTTACCAGGACCAAGCAGGGTTTTTTTTTTAGCAACAATGAACTATATTGCAAATATTGGTATGCGATTTAAATTACACCGGACGTGGATCTACAATGACACAACAGTAATTGGGAGAAAAGAAATTTTTGAAGGCTGGTTTCCTTATTAACAATTATTAAAAATTTTATCTTCTTAGCTACATTTATTTAAAACAAGCTCTGAGCTTAACAACACTTACAAAAGTTTTGAATTTGAAAGCGTTTTGCATTTAAATATTATTCAATCCATACTTGCATAGAACCCAATATGTCAAGTCAAAAACTCACAAAATAAATTTATTCTCTGCTCTATTGTACTACATTATCAAACACGACCTGTGATTGAAATTTGTACGGAACCCTCCATTATTTTCGCTTGTTGCTATATTTTATATAAAAAACACATAAATATCTTGTACGTAAAATCAATCCAACCTAGTAACTAAGCCTCACAAAAAGCATTTAAAAATTACAGAAAATATTCATTATAACAGTTTTGAAGCAAAAATTTTGAGTTATACGGCAGGAAGTCATCGTGCGGCTGCTTGCTTATGCCCACAAATGACGTTTAACATTTTAAAGAGAGCCAAACGAGTGGCCCCACAGAAGTTTATACCCTGCCTTGACATGTCAACTATGCATCACGCACAATTTAAGTTAAAATTCTCAAAAGCTGTGTGAGTGGAGGTATGGACGAACGTTAAATACATATAAGTTAATAGCGTGCCCAAAGAGTCAACAAACACGATAAAAATACCTGTACCGATGTTAGTCAGAGCTCGAAGCCACAGCTCAAGGGTTTCAGTTAAAATTTCCCCCTTACCCCTACCCACCCCCCCCCCCCCCCACACCCCTCCACCAATCAAATCACTCACAACGAAGCACACCTGTTTTAAGTGCTCGAATTTCAATGCAATGTTGAAATAAAAATCACATGCCAGACCGCATTTTAAACTAATGCCAAAATTGCGCGCTCCCAACGTGCTCGTATCAGCTTACATCAGCAACAGCATCCCTCCTTCATATCACTTTATACGAGCAGGTATCATGTGTATCCTGTGACAGCCAGCCAGCCAGGTATCCTGGATCAATCACTTCCTACTTCTTCGTACTTTTTCTGTGGAGATATTCTGTGTCCCATAAGAGACTTGCCAAATAAATAAAAAACACACAAACCCACTACCACCACTTTGGTAAGCCAACACCTGGAATAACCTAACACTTCGTTTCGGAAATAGCTCATAGCCGAACTGGTGCCTCTGAAGTTGCTAACAACAGTAAAGTGTGTTTTGGGTCCACTTACGTGTTTTGCATTTGCTCTGCAAAAAGCTTCTTGGCATGTGCAAATTTTAAATGGATTTTCGATACGAGTATGCGAAACCAAAAGCGATTATAAACGATTCGTCGATATTGACAATTGAGTCCATTAGGTCTAAGCAAAGAAACCAAATATCACAATAATTTAATACTATCAGCTGTGCCATTTCCTTTTTTTTAAAGATGTCATTAGTAATAATCTTATTTTATTTGTTGGCCTCCAGCTCAAAAACGATGAGCTATATGGCATTTGGAATTTTAAACAAGTAAGAAGGCTCTAGTCGAGTAAGCTCAACTAGAAGATACCCCTAACCCTTGTCATATAGACATACACATAGGTGTACTACCGAACCAATGCTTGATGGTTTCAAATCTCTGGTGTTCTTTCTTAAAATTTCACAGATGTTCATTGTATCGTTAATAGTTTCAATCCTCATTTTAAAGTTTGTGAAAATCAAGATTTTTTTGTTATCGATTCTATGTGTATATCGTAAGCTGGAAAAGTTATCGAACATTTGAAACAAACTTACTATGCCTATGGGTAGAAGAGCTCATATCCAAAATCTGACTCTAGCTTTTGTAGTTCCTGAGATCGACGCGTTCATACGAACATAGCTAAACCGACTCCGCTGTTGATGCTGAACGCAATCTGTTTTTTATGCAGAACAAATATCGAGGATCTAGTTAAAAAATAGTGACAAATATACATATGTAAATATTTATGATTTCATTAGCAAATAATGCCAGTGAAATGAAAGAGTGAGCGTGGCCTAAAAATTTTTTATACTTATTTAACGAGGACAATACTATTTATCTTCCTATCTGAGGCCTGACATAAAAAAAAATAGTCTTATCAAATATCAGGTATCGATTTCCCAAATTCCATCGGCGTTGCACCGTAATTTGGGCACTCTATATTGTCAAAAATGTTATGTTTCCAAAGTTTGAAATTTTTAGCTTAAGGGGTGTTAAAAAAGTTGGTTTCAAAGTCTAAGAACTTTGAGCATTCTGAACAATCCCGTAATGGTGGATTTTTATATCTGTAAAACATCACAATTCAAATGTCATGGTACTTAGAGATTGTTTTTGACCATAAGCCAAACCAAAGAATGGTATGGTATATTTATATAGGACGACTTTACTCTCTTCATATTGGCAATATTTAGTGCCTTTACTTTCTCCGAGAAGGCCTTAAAACTATTGAACCAACAAGAAACATAAGAGTGACAAAACTACAGCACACATTGAGTCGGACTATATTACGCCCCTGAGAATTTTTGCACCTGGTAATTGCTCTACAAAACGTGGAGTAATTTTTGTTTAACGAATCTCAAATGACTTTTGCCTCGACCTCGCTTGTCCTTTGTTTATTCTGGACCGCATGGAATTGTTGCTCTGGTCAAATGCTGTACACAGAATACATACATATGTACATACATACATATGTGATTTTCAGCTGCTCAGCAATCATTTGGCTCATTGCTAACCTCATGAACTTACTGGAGACATTTAAGACCTTAGGCTTAGTATACACAAGTTTCACTTCGGTTTCAGGATGTCTTGGTACAATGCTGCCAATTTGGATTCGTTAGCGACTGTTTCTATTGAGGCATTGTGTATCTGTAGGCGTTTTAATTTGAGCTCTTTGTCGGCTGCACAGCATTATTCTTTACACCTTAAGACGGCTGCTTCTTTTGCCTTTATGCTTTTACAATGAGAAACCCAGAGATGACGTTTGAATTATTGTTTCTAGGAATTGGACCTTTAACGCATTTGGCCAGCTGAAAATGGGTGAGATGGTTTGGCATTTGTCACCGAATGAAGTAGCGAGTGATAGCAAATTAAATTTAAAATGCATCAGTCTATTTACTGTAATAATATCAAAACATTTACATTACATCTGTCCGCTGTCTTATCTTATAAACATCTCCAATATCGCCCTCAAGCGCCCAACTGCGTCTTTCTACGTCTGCCATTTGCGCAAGCGCATGGACCCAAACCAGTTTTGATTTAATATCAGTTTAAGTTTCTTGCTCCAGAAATGCGCCAGGTGCAATACTTTAATGAGCTTTTATTTGTATACCCTTAACCCATGAAATGGGTAAAATAAGGGTATAATGTTTTTGTGCAAAAGTATGTAACAGGCAGAAGGAAGCTTCTCCGACCCCATAAAGTATAAGTATTCTTGATCAGCATCAACAGCCGAGTCGATTTAGCCATGTCCGTCCGTCAGTCCGTCCGTCTGTATGTGTCTATCTCAGAAACTACAAAAGCTAGAGACTCCAAATATTGGATATGAGCTCTCCTAATTCCTAGGCATAGCAAGTTTGTTTCAAATTTTCGATAACTTCTCCGGTTTACGATATACACATGTAATCAATAACCAAAAAATCTAAAATTTAAAATATTTGAAAATGAGGATTGAAACTATAAGCAAAATAATGAGCATCTGTAAAAATTTTATTCAAATCGGTTAAGAAACACCGGAGATATGGAAATATCAAGCATTGGTACAGCAGTACGCGTACATATGAGTGTGTCTGTCAGCCCGAGCGTCTGTCCGTCTGTATTGTCAAGGGTTAAGGGTATCTTCTAGTCAAGCTTACTCGACTAGAGCCTCTTACTTGTTGTTGATGTTATTTTGGTGTTTTTGGTTACTCGTTCTGCCTCCTTCAAGCTTAACAAGTGAGTTGAGTTTTTATTATTACTGAAACGAAAACTATACAGCCAAATAAGATAATCGTATAATTAAAAAAAAAAATTAAAAGATAATTGCTTAACCATTTGAAAAGGCGCCACGCTTTCTAAATGCCCATGCACTTATGTGCTATACAAGTTTGTGAGAAAATTTTAATTTATTTAATTTAAATTTTTATTGTCGACTACGATCAATCGATATAAAACCAAACGTAAATTTAATAAAAATAAAATATTAAATAAAATATAAAATTTAAAAAAATGAAAGTAAGATAAAAATTAAGAAAAGTAAGAACTTAGGATTAAACATTTAAAAAAATTAAGCCTGAATATTCAAAAAAAATCTATCTTATAAATACATACATACCTGTACTACTGTACCAATGCTTGATATTTAAACTTCAAGCATTCATACATAGGTTTTTCAACCGATTTTATTACAAATTTCACAGATTTTTAATATTATTATTAACGTTTTCAATTCCAATTATCAAATTTTTGAAATTTAAGATTTTCATGACATCGATTGGATTTCGTAAACAGGAAAATATGTACATATATCGAAATTTATCCCAAGCCTGCAGTCTCTAGTTCTTACCGTTTTTTAGATTGACGGAAAGACGGGCATGGTTGTACCGGCTCGACTGTTGTTTAGTATAAAGGACAGACAAAATGTTATAGTCAGAGCATATACCACGAAATGGCCAATGAATTTAAAACTTGCTTGAGCAACGATCTAGGTTAATGGGTATAAACTAAGGGGAAAACATAACTGCGCTATTTAATAATAATAATTTGACCCAATAGACTGTTCACCGTTTAGTAGTTTATTAACAAATAATAATTTATGCTTAGTTCTAATGTTTAACAGCGAGGAAAGATTAATTTAAAGATCCGTTTTTGAAATTCGCTTTTTGCCCTTTGTTCTTGTCGCTTGCTTTTGTTTTATGATTTGCGTTTGTTCCTTTTGTATTTATAATTAAATATATATAAGATAAATATTTGGCACGCAGCTGGACACCATTAACATCCGGTGCATGCTTTTTATACCCTTAACCCATGAAATGGGTAAAAAGTGTATAATGGTTTTGTGTAAAAGTATGTTACAGGCAGAAGGAAGCTTCTCCGACCCCAAGTATAAAGTATAAAGTATATATATACGTGATCAGCATCAACAGCCGAGTCGATTTAGCCATGTTCGCCTGTCTGTCCGTCCGCAAGTATGAACGCGTCGATCTCAGGAAAGCTGAAGCCTCCAGATTTTGGATATGAGCTCTCCTAATCCATAGGCATAGCAAGTTTGTTTTATATTTTCGATAACTTTTAAGGTTTACGATATACACATATAATCGATAACAAAAAAATCTTGAATTTTAAAAAATGTAAAATGACAATAAAGACTATAAGCAAAATAATGAACTTAATGAAACACCAACCCCCTGACCGTTTGGGCGTCCTTTGGTCAAGGATTAAGGGTATCTTCTAGTCGAGCTTACTCGACTAAAGCTTTCTTACTTGTTTTGTTTGAGCTTTAGCCTGCGGAAGTAAAGAGCATGCCAGTTGTTCACTATGCACTATTTAATTTTGCGAGATTAGCTAACTGACTTTCAAAATACAAGTAATTAGTGTCATTTATATTGTTTTATATTTATATAAATATGCTTTGAGCATAGCTCCGAACGCAAATTCATTTTAAATTACCTTCTACTATTTATAGTGATTGCTTACCGGCAAGAATAATGATTAACAATATTTTTATATTTTTTTGGTTATCCACATAAAATGATCATAAATAAAAAATGATCTAAAGAACCTCGCCATGCATAATTATGTTTTTCTTTTAATATTTTTCCTCTATTGCACAAACTTAATATTATTTAATATGCCTCACCTGTCGATAATTATAATAAGCATTTATAATCAATCACTCCAAATTATGTATTTCTGTTCAATGACTACCATAGGCAAACTCACCTGTCCACGCGGATTTTTAGCTTGTAATACATACATGAATGCGTTAAGAAGAACACAAATAAATGCAAGCCATTAAAAAGATATGACAACCACAGACCAGTATTTTAAAATTTCACCTGCAGTTCAAAAAGAACCAATAATATTCCCATCAACAGTTTTGGACACGCTTAAAAAACTAATTGAATTTTGACCAGCAACAAAATCGAATAACAACAAGCGAAAGAGAGGCCGGACCAGAAAGCGTGGATAATAATAATGTGGAATCAAAAATAAGCTGGGATCAAGACTGAGGACTGCTGATTGTAAAGTTCTGCCTTTGCACCTGCAACACTCGCTGCAAATATAAATTGATATCAGCGCCGTTGTGCTACATAAATAACATGTATTTTAACAAGTAAGAAGGTTCGAATGCTTGATGATTTAACTTATATTTTTCTTATCTCCGGTGTTTCTTAACTGATTAAAAAAAAATTCGCAGACATTAATATTTTGTTAAAGTATTCCCTTTTAAACCCATTTCATGGATTAACGGTATATATAATCATTTATTATTTAACTGCTCAAACTAAAACCTTCCCTCTCATTCCGTTATTACTACCAGCCTTTTAATCCTAAACTAATTTAATTTATATTATAGAGTCGGAATGATAGCTTATCGTTGTACAAATACATAAATACATCTATGGAACCAAAAATGAAAATTTATTTTATGTAAACATGACCAAAATACATATTTGTGTGTACTTAATCAAAATTTACACATAGGTCTCTAAGCAGAATTTTGCAATTGTATGCAAAAACCAGTAAGAAAACTCTAGCCGAGTAAGCTCGACTAGAAGATACCCTTAACCCTTGACATAAACTATGTACCTTACTTAATCATTCTTCGATGAATTAACTTCAATCCTTTATATGTCAGGTGTTGCTCAACCGATCCAAACGGACATTGCTGTATTCTATACTTTTTTCTACTTGTTACATACTTTCGCAGAAAAGCATTATACCCTATTTTACCAATTTCATGGGTTAAGGGTATAAAAAGGGAAAGGAAAAAAATTGTATAAATGCCGCAGGTGGCTACAAACTGTCGGTCGTCCATTTGTCTTTTAACATTTTAAGTGTTTGTCTTTGCCTCCAGTCGGAAAAATTTACATGCTACCAAACAATGAGATTACCGCAGGTAAGAGATGCTGGACGTTCGTTTCTAGGCATTGGACTGGACACAGTGCACAAATTCCACACGTCGTTATTTAAATACTATTTTTTTCATGTCTTTCTTTTTCTGTTGGTTGCCTGCTTAATGCACACATTTGAACATTAAGTGTACCGGCAAAATATAAATTTAAATGGAAGAAGTATGAAGGCTCTACTCGAGTAAGCTCGACTAGAAGATACGCTTAACCCTTGACAATACAGACGGCCAAACGGTCGGGTTGACAGACATACACATATGGCTGTGTACTTCTGTACCAATGCTTAATGGTTTCATATCTCCGGTGTTTCTTAACCGATTTGAATCAAAATTTCACAGAAGTTCATTATTTTGTTTATAGTTTTAACCCACATTTTACATTTTTTAAAATTCAAGATTTTGTTGTTATCGATTCCATGTGTATAACGTAAACCGGAAAAGTTATCGAAAATTTGAAACACACTTGCTATGCCTAGGGATTAGGAGAGCTCATAGCTAGAGTCTCTAGCTTTTGTAGTTCCTAAGATCGACGCGTTCATACATACAGACGGACGGACGGACGGACAGACAGACAGACGGACATGGCTAAATCGACTTGGCTGTTGATGCTGATCAAGAATATATATACTTTATAGGGTTGCAGAAGCTTCCTTCCCCCTGTTACATACTTTTGCACAAAACCATTATACCCTTTTTTTACCCATTTCATGGGTTAAGGGTATAAAAAGGAGAAAAAATGAAAAAACGACTAATAAATAATTATGCTATTTTTGTTGCCATTCATTTCTTTTGCTATGCAAATTGGCAGATCTGATACTCCCCGCATGGATCGCCCCAAAACCCGATGTCCATTGGTATTGTTGTTTTATGCCAATTCGGATCACACTCCTTTTAATTACATGCAAATAAGCGTTCATTCACACTGCGACAGATGTTAGGAGTGACCAGGTGCGATGTTTGTGTTTTTAACGCTTTACGGTTTTTAGTTTTATGCTGCGAAAATTGAAGTGCCTTTTGCATATTCAGCAGCATGCAAATGCACTACACTCAGCCTGCAATTACAACATCACTCGAGCCAAGAAGGCGTCTTTGTATCATTATTGAAAATGACAGTGAATAATAAGTGTATAAATGATGTACGCACCTGCATCCAAATGACGTTCCGAGCGAAATTTTTATTTTTTATTTTATTATAAGCCACGATAAATTAGAAAACACTCTCTTGTATCCCAGTCACCAGATATCTTCCAACTAAATTCCATGAGTCTAAAATAAAAACTGTGGAAAATATGGGAATTTCCGAAAACAATTAGTGGTAGTTAATCAGCGGGCATCCAAATTTGTTATGCATATCTTTGGGGGTTGACACTTGCTTTATTAGTACACAATTTGTATCTAGCCCAAAAACTCTGGAAGATATGGGAAGATCCAATTTAAAAAGGTGTGCGGATTGGGTGAGCGTGATTCCCAAATTTTTGATTATTATTTTTTTAGAGAGAAGCCACTAGCCTCTTATCAAATTTCGACAACAACCACCAGTCGCCACCAGTTATGCAGCACCCTAAACTTGACAGTACTGTGAAACAAAGGGAGATGGAAAATTTGTTATGCTATCTCGTTTGAACGAAAAGAAACAAGAAACGCTGCTTAGCAACTACACCTTCTATTCTCCGTTAGTTAGAAAATTAAGTTTAAAAATACATTTTCCAGTAGGTAGAGAAACAAATATGATATTTTTGCAGATTGATTACTAGGACAGAGGTGAGAGATTTCCAATAAATATTATCTCACACAACTCAAAAGTTCTGCTTACCCTCTACCCAGGCAGCAAGGATGACTTTGTATGATTTGCCGAACATATTTTAATATTAGTTTAGTCCAAGCAAACGGTATTTAACATTTAAAATTTTTTTGAATGCAGAAAAGAAAGACAGGTATTAATCCGATGGTAAATAAAAATAATAAAACTATTTCGTATAAAGTAAAATTAAATTTATTCATTTATTTTATATAATTAAATCTACGTTAATTATTCCCCAGATTTACTACAACTTGCAGCTGCAGCTACCGCCGCCTGTGTTACATGATGTTTGGCCACCGCTTCCTGGGCTTTGCTTAGCTTAATGTATCCTTCGTGGGCTCGCGAACGAAGCTCACTCTCCACACTTTTGTTAACCGCTTTTGAAATGGTTGCCTTAATTTTTTGCGTTTCATTAAATTTACCTTTCTTGGCTTGTATTGGAGCATCTGCAAATGTATGTTAATGTAAACGATAAGCAAACACTGTACAATTTTTTTTATTCTTTTCTTACTTGATCTGCGTGTAAATGCTGCATTATTTTGCTCTTTCTTTTTGTTTTGTATAGCAGCTGGTACCTTGGCTTTCTTAAATTTACCTTGTGGCATTTTTTCTTATGTTTATAATAGCCAACAACAACGCCACAAGCACGTTTTTTTTAAGATTGTATTTGTACAACAGCTGATGTCATATACACTGTGGTGGTAAGCCAATATGTTATTGCTGCTCGCACTTTAGTGTGCCTATGAGAATGTTAACGCATGTAAGATGACTGTTATGTTGCATTACTATGTTTTAAGAAAAATGCTAAACTTGATTACGTTTTTCCCCAGTAAAAAAGGAACTTGGAGCTCTTAATATTTTCACAACTCTATATACATATATAATAATAGACATTTGTTGTTCATTATCATTATTTAAGCTTTCAAGGAATATTGTTTGAATCGCTATCAACATTTATTTAAAGTTTAAGATATGAAATTCACTCAGATTTTATAATTACAAAAACCTGAATTAATTCTATGAAATAGTGAGAACACGATGGAAGCAAAATAACCCAGGACATGAGACTTGCAAGTATTATTTTTTTAACAAAACATTGGCAAACAGCTTTTGAGTCTAATTCTAAAGTATTTTAACTACTTGCAATCAATCTATGTTATTTACATAACTTTAAAAGAAATTATTAATTTAAATTTAAGCAAACTATAAATAACAACTAGGTAGGCTCTAGTCAAGTAAGCTTGAGATACTAGAGATACCCTTAACCCTTGACTACACAGACGGACAATCGGTCGGGCTGACAGACATACACATATGTACGTGTACCGCTCTACCAATGCTCGATGGTTTCATTTCTCCGGTGTTTCTGAACCGATTTTAATAAAAATTAGACAGATGTTCATGTTATTTTGTTAATTTTTTCAATCCCCATTTTCAAGTTTTCGATTTTCAAGATTTTTTTGTTATCGATTCCATGTTATTGATTTCATGGATTAATGGTATACAAATGTTTATTCTAATATATGCCTTTTAAAATTTGATATGTTTATATCTTTCATTTTTTCAACTAGGGTTACCACAATTTAAAAGTTAGATTTCAAGCAGATAACAAGCTAAATAAATGTTCAACCACACTTACCTCCGGCTGCAAATATTTTGTGAAAGCTTTTTTTCTAAAAAGCTCTACAATTTTGGAAGTCATTTACAATATTTTTAAGTTAGCTACTAGTAAGCTTTTTTCATAAATCGTGTCACGTCCAACCAGCTTAAGATACTATTAAAGGCGTATTCGGTGGCGTTTGATGGTTACCTTTTTAATAGTTTGATATTTGTGCAAAAACATAATAATTTAACGTTTGAAAGCGCTAAGTCTTTTAATTGTAATATTAAGTGGTTTCTATTGTTGTACACATGTGTATAAATTTATTTCCATAAGCATTACTTTTATAGACATAACAATAATCTATAGCGCCCCTCAAAATTAAACTCGAAATTGTATTTTATGGCGTTTGGCGCGTGCATTAACTCACTTGGTGATTACTGCATATTTAATTTTGTTATACATTATTTAAAAAACTTTAATTATTTATAAATTGTGTATGTGTAGCTGTTAGTGTGTAAATGTATGTATGTGTAAAGTTTTTTGTGTATATACACAATTAACTTAATTTTCCAACTATAATGCCAGTTACAACTAATCCTATTATCACAGCAATTACTAAAAGTATCAGTATCTTACGGCGGTGGCTATTGCGACTAGCAACCGCTTTTACTAATTGATTGCGACCCTCTTCCACATTAGCAGCCGTCTGATCAATGAGTGCCTCCATGTTATCTATGATTTTAAAATGAGAATAATTACAAATAAAATAAAAATAAACAATATATATAAATATGTATAGGTAAGAAGTCTCTAGTCGATAAAGTCAGCCTGAAAGATACCATAAATCCATTTAAAAATTCAAATTACAATTATTATTCAAATTACAATTTTTATTACCCTAACCTATGAAATGGGTAAAAAAAAGGTATAATGGTTTTGTGCAAAAGTATGTTTGATGCTGGTGAAGAATATATATACTTTAAGGGGTCGGAGAAGCTTTCTTCTGCCTGTTACATACCTTTGCACAAAACCATTATAACTTTTTTACCCAATTTGCATGGGTTAAGGGTATAAAAGTTAAACTTTTCTAACGCATATTTATATCGAAGATAATTTTGGCCGTGTTTCACGTCCCTGGTATACCAACTTTGGTGTTCACACATTTATATTGAATTCCGAAAAAAATATGGAAAGCTTTCTTACAGAATTGTCTTAAAGTTGTCTTCTAAAAAATTTACTCACCCACCACCGGTCTTTGCTCAACAACCAAGCTACTTAGCTTATTCATGATAACATTTACATCGAGTATATCGGCCTCAATTTGTTTGACTTGAATCTCACGTTCTACAAGCTCATCATGTTGATGCTCGAGGCCCAATTGCTCACGACGCTGCTGCTGCAGCAGATCCAATCTGGCAGACACTACAGATTCGCGCTCGACTGCCGCGGCCACTTGGTAACTTTTTCGGGTTGCTTCAGAAATACGCTTCTGCTGCGTTGAGTATTTTTCGACAACGTTTTGAAACTCCTGGGTGAGTTTGTCTAACTGCAGAGTTTGCTGCCGATCGCCATGACGCACAACTGCCTGCAGACGCTGCAAGTCCAAACTAGTGGTCTGGACGCGCGCATTAGTTTTTGTATTGATGCTGTGAATCTTTTCCCGCAATGTCGACAAATCCTTGGCAGTACCTATAAGTTTCAGCTGCTTCTCCAGCTGCTTGGTGCTGCTGTTTATTGAGGTTATATTTTGGCCGATATCCTCGCTCAGCGACACAAACTCGGTGGGACTGAAACCGGCATTGCCGCTTGAAGCAGCAGCAAAGCTAACCTCGGGTGTGGCACTAGATGTTGCTCCATAATCGCGATGTGTGCTCCCTCCTTTTTTATTATTAAACGATTGTGCCATAATAATTGTATAGTGTCTTTGCTATTGCTTTTTATTCACTCCAGATCTGCCTGTCTGGTATTTCGTTTTCGAATTAAATTGTTCGGTGACTCGACGGTCTGCGAATGCAAAAAGCTTAACTTGAGTAATGAGGGTTCAATTATACCACAACTATCTATCAACTAATGTGCCTCGCAATACACAACGAAGTAAAATCGTTCTGGAGCCAAACAAATAATTCACTTCAGAACAACGTTTATCATATTTATGACCACTGTACATACGTACATAAATACATGGCATACATGTATGTTCATATGTTTGCACGAGTGTGAACGTATGACTTTATGTGTATATGCGGGCTAAAAAAACATACAAGTACAAACGGTCTGAATTTGCCTGTGGGTGCCTACAGTTGTGTGGCTTCCAATTACTAGTATTAGTTACATACGATTTACTCCAGTGGGTGAGTGGATTTTCAAGATTTTCTTAAACTTATTCGCCAAGTGCGCAAGCTTTTTACCGCATTACACATAAACGCAACACTCATTATCGATAGTTTAAATACTTGTTAGACACTAAAAGCAGGTTTTTAACCCTAGACTAAGTGTGTTAACAACACTAAGCAATGAATGTCAAAGAGTATTGCGCGCGAAACTTAAGCCTTTTTTACACGGCGCAACTAAATGCATTTATTTAATTGATTTTTCTTAGAAAATTAATAGAAGCTGCAGATCTCGTTTATAAGTTGCACTTAGTTGCGTGAATCTTTGTATCGACGTATGTCTGTATAAAACCAATATACAATTTTTATGTTTTCATTGTATGCGTTTTTGTACACTTCATTTATTTAATGTCTTATCACTTAGCACGCACATCAAATATGCGCTATCGAGAAATATCGAAAAGTACAACCTTGCAGCCATGAAATCGGAATGACCATAAAATGATTGCATGTTTAATGATTTACGTTCGGTCATCGTGCAACTTTTATCGAACACTGCACGACTCACTTCTCTTGCCAAGACACATTTAGTCGCACCGTCTAAAACTGATCTCACCCTGCAGAGCTTAAGTTGAAAAATGTACAAACATTAGCGAAGATGATTTCTGAAATTTTATGGAAATAGGAAATATGCCCATAAAACAAAAGCCGACGAGCCATTCCTTTACTTCAATTAAAACATGTATACATCGATAACAATTTGTTAACTGGTTTGCTGATAGAATAATTTTAAAGAGCAATGGTTAACCTATAACTGTTCTATTTCTTTTAACCGGGTAACATCACCTTGCGGTATAAACCAGGTACATAAAAGCCACAATTAATTGTTTTTGTTTTGTATTTCCGTAGCTTTAACGTACAGTTACACTACCAAGTAAAATTCCTTATTACTCTTGTCCCCTAATCTGTGGATGTTGTTGTTGCCCGGCTGGCATGTTACTTAGTGGGTCTTGGCGGCCAAACGCTTGTCGCGCTCCTCAGAGATGCTAAGCTTTACACCCTTGCCCTTTGGCAGGGAAATGTAGGGTTTGTTGCCTTTGCCAATAATGAATACGTTGGTCAAACGAGTGGCAAACACATGACCCTGCGAGTCCTTGATGTGCACAATATCGAAAGATCCGGGATGACGCTCACGGTTGACTACGGTACCGACACGTCCCAAATTTCTACCACCGGTGATCATACAGAGATTGCCTGCAAATTTACAAAAACTGTTTAGAAATTCTTTTAAAGAGTCATCCATTTGTGATTTAATTTGTAATTGCACGTAAAAGTTACTGAATTGGCTGACAAAATGCACAAATCAGAGACCGTCGTATCAAAATTTGCTTTTGGCTTTGTTTTTGAACCGCGCAACTTAACGAGTACGTTTTGTGGTCTTCGAACCAGCCACCTTCAATTAAATATTAATTAACTTACCCGAATCAAATTTGATGTAGTCGGTTATCTTGCCAGTAGCAATGTCCACTTGCACAGTATCGTTGGCATGTACCAAAGGATCTGGATAACGAATGGTGCGGCCATCGTGTGTTACGAGGAAAGGCACGCCCTTGGCACCCAATTGTGTCTTGCGTACCTTGCACAGTTTGTACTGTAAAAACATGAAAAATAATTTATTTGAGAACTACTCACTGCTGAATCTGTATATACATATGTGAATTAATATTCATATATGGATACAAATGTATTCCTTGAATCGTTATCGAATCGTATGTATTAATTTTCTAGTTCATTTGTAATTGTACGTAAAAGTTACCGAAATGGCTGGTAAAATGCACAGATCAGAGACCGTTGTATCAAAAATTGCTTTGGGCTTAACTTTGAACCAATTAGCATACTAAAAACACTAAATAGTCTTCGATTAAGCTCATCATGCACTATGTCCAAGTGAATTAACATCTTACCTTTGCCTCCTCCGCGGAAATGCGGTGAATGGTGAAACGTCCCTTAACGTCATAGACTAAGCGGAAGAATTCACCAGTCTTTTCAATGGTGATAACATCTATAATATTAAAGAATAATCAGGCATTTTTAAATAAATCCATATTCAAAGTGGGGTTGAACATACCCATGAATCCAGCTGGGTAAGTGGGATCCGTGCGGACCTTGCCGTCAACCTTTATAAGACGCTGCATGACAATCTTGGTCACCTCGGCTCCGTTAAGTGCATACTTCAAACGATTTCTCAAGAAGATCAAAAGCGGTAAGGACTCGCGCAACTTGTGTGGGCCGGTTGAGGGACGTGGTGCAAAAACGCCGCCCAACTTGTCCAACATCCATGCCTTGGGTGCGGCTAAGCGCTTCAAATGTTTCTTAGGTCCACGAGCCTACATAATTAAAATCACCACTTTAAAATTATTTTTATTATTTTTGGCCAAGCAACTGCAATACCAAACAAAACTCAGATTTATATTAAAACAAGCGCAATTTCACATAAATGCTCGCATATTCACTAATCGCATAGTCTGTAGCATAATTCTCATTATGATTCATTGTATTTTTGTTTCTTTTGCGCGTCGATGGCAGTGTATTTAAAATTGTATTTATATTTAAGCCTTACCATCTCGTACGATACGTAAAAAAGGAAAGGAAGTTGGAGCGCTGTCAACGCATTTGACAGCTAACGGCAGCGATGCCACCCTGCACAAGTCAGTGTGACCAAAGCAAAACAGTGTTGCATGAGTAAAACTTTTTACTTTTTAAGTTAGGTTTATTTTCAGTTTTAATTTTAATTTTATACATTAATTTAAATTTTGTAATTTGAACTGTATTTTTATTTGAATTGATTTAATTTTATGTCGACTGCACGTAGTTGACAATAAATAAATAAAATGACGGGTATCGTGTTTGGCGTCGTAACCTATGCGCGTATTGATGTAAATTCGAAACACATTACTTCCGTTACAATGTTTTTTTTTGTATAATTTTTATGTATAATAATGAATGCTTTTCTTTTTAGGTATTAATAATTACATTCTGTAAAACCTAACTTAGACATTAAACCATAGTGTTCTAAGCAAACACTGCTAAATAACTGTTCCAACATAATAACTGTTGCAACATACATTTAACCGAAAGTGTTGCGTATTTATTATGTATTTTTCCTTTGTTTTTAGATTTTCTTGTTTAAAGCACATGGATTTATTTATTTTATTTTATTATTTTAAATTGAGAAATATTTTGTTTTTGTACATAATACAAATTGTGTTTACCATGCACGAATTACTGTTTTATTAGTTTTGACGCGCAATAAGACTTAGAAAATAAATTGTAAGAAAATGTAGTATGCATATATGAATGTTACATTAGTATTTAAATGGCTACGCATGTCTGTCCATCTATGTCTGTCGGTGTGTCCAATTGTATCTTTATGAGGGGCGTTCGCAATATTCATTTTAGTGCATTTATTGTAGCTGATATTCAGTCCAACTTTTTCATGGATTTAAGAGCACGCTCCCTCAGCTGTTTTTCTAAATCCTCATTGATGCCGGGGCCGCCGGAAATCATCAGCGGTAACTTTCCATTTCGCTTGCCAACCTTTGTTGCAGTCTCATCATCGTCATCACCGCTACTGGCCTCAGAGCTGCTTTCTTGCCGATGCTTTGCGCTGTTGCTGCTCTTTCGCTTATGCTTCTTATGCTTCTTGCTCTTCTTACTGTTTTTCTTGTGTTTCTTGTGTTTTTTCTTCTTGGACGACGACTCAGCTTCGGAAGCAGAGTCACTGTCACTTGTCTCAACCGCTTTTTTCGATTTCTTCCGCTTCTTTTTGGTCACTCGTTCATCACCAGAATCGCTCGCTTCATCGCTACCTACATCTCTACGCGATTTTTTATGAGTTCGCTTGCGGTTCTTGTCAATTTTTTTTTGCTTTTCAAAGAGTAATGCATCCGCTGGCAACGCGTCCGTAGACATGCTGCGTTGTAGTTTCTTGTCTCCGCTTCGTCTCTGTTTATCTCTTGACGCCATCGGCTCTTCTTTACGCTTCTGGTTTCCCAGCTGTAGCTGTGACTTCTTCTTATGCCGCTCATCGCTGCTGTTATCGTTACTGTTCTCGCTGCTGCTGCTAGATGAACTTCGCAAAGTTTTTGTCTTGTTGCTTAACTTTCTAGTTTCCATCGCTGCAGAAACCTTAGATTTTAAACTTTTGCTGGCTGTTATTGAGCGAGACGACCGTTGACGCATTTTCTGCAGATGATGCTGCTCGTCATCATCGCTGTCATCGCTTTCGTCAGCACTGCTATCTAAACTGCTGCTTTGACTGTTGTCGCGAGCTTTCCTTGGTGCCGTTGTAGCGCTAGAACTGACGGCGTTGCGCTCATGCGACTTAAGGAACGGCGACGGAGTGCGCGACAAGCTTGCAAAACTGCGACGCGATGACTGCAATTGCAACTTCTGTAACGTTGCCGCCTGAGGTTGTGGCTGCTGCTGTGACAACTGAGACTGCATTGGCTCTGCTTTGTGCACAGGCTGCAACTGTGGCTGCGGCGGCAACTCCTCCCGGCAGAGATCGATGGTGTTAACAGCTGGGCCAGCAAATTCTACAGAACGCCGAGCTGTACCGACGCTTAAACGACTGCGCTGATGCTGCTTCTGTCGTGGGGTGGATCGACTGCGACTACGTTGACTGAGACTTCGCTGACTGCGACTGCGAATACGTTTAGTTGGTTGTTCGCTGGACCGACTTCTTTGGCTGCGACTGCGACGTCTGGGCAATGGACTAACGCTGCGATGCTGATGCGGCGGCTGACGTCGTGGCGGCGGACTGATGCTGGCGGAACTAGAGCGTCCCAGGCGTTGCTGGTGTGGCTGACTGCGCATGGGCGCGATTGGCTGACGCGGGTCGTTATGCGGCTGATCCCAGCGATTAAACGTGGCTAGTGGCGACCCGCGGCGATCAAAACGACGTCCAGGAGAGAATTGTTTGCGGAATTGTTGCCCGGGTCCACACTGACTACCCGGCGACAGGCGACGATCGCGTGAATAACGATGCTGGCCACCACTGGCCGGCGAATGGCGACGCTCGAAGCGACGTACACTATTAGGACTGTTCTGCCTGGCCTGCCAGTGTATACGTCCACCGCCCCGATGATTGGGACTATTTCCGCGATGCTGCTGCTGTTGCTGCCACATGTTGCGATGGTTACCTCCGCGACCACGACCACCTCCACCACGATAATGCATTTGCGGTGACCGACGACGATTATTAAATCTATGCGAAAAACAATTACGAAAATTGTTCATTATAAACTTTCTAAAGTTAAATATATTTAAAAAAAAAAAAAAAAAAACAATCAATAAGGGAGTTCGGAAAAGCGATACAATGGCAAATTATGACGAAAGTGACAAAATGTTTTTGACAGTTAATTCAATGTGTAACCAATCAAGTAAGACACAAAATTAAAAATGACCTCCAATATCTGTATTTCATTTGAAATGAAGCCTACTAGGTTATTTTTTTAAATGTATATAAGCACATCTTGAATTTGTATGATAGCTATAAGTTGTAGTGGCCGCTTTTTACAAGTGATCTAACTGAAGTAAAAAGAAGTCATAAACCAAGTTTTACCTCATAGCTAATCGAATCAGCCTGCGATGCTAATTAAAACTATATATATTTTATGGGATTGGGGATCGGCTATGCGCCCTTCTATGCGTAACACATTATTATAATACACTTTAAGTGTATAAAAATATGAAATTTCTGTTTTTAATACTTTAATACTTAACTTATATTATCTTTTGTTTAAAAATGTTGTTTCCTAATAATTAAAAAACCTCACAACCATGTTTTTTGCAGACTTTGCCAAAATTTTGAATTCTGAAAAGAGGATTATGTTGACTGCACAAAAAAACATTCAAAAATAACTAAAATATTGGACTAGAATCGCTCTCGTGTTTTTAATGTTTTTAATGCCATAATCTAATATTGGTGGTCTAACGAATTATTTACTCCACATATCAGACTTTTATTCAGATTCAGGGTATATCGTATCGAAAAACCTATTGACAAACAGCGAGACAATGGTAAAAATATTCTGGTATTGTTATATATTCTTACCGTCTAGGTGATCTGGAGTACCGCATGGGCGATCTGGAAAGTATGCGGGAGCGAGAGCGACGTCGCGAATTAGATCGCCGAAATCTTCCACCACCACCACCTCCATTGTCCGGATGCAACGGGCTGCGTCCGCGTGGAGAAAAGCGTCTGCCTTGGGGCGGCGCCCGTCGTCCACTACCACCTCCACCACCACCAAATTGCCTGCCACGACCATCGCCACGCTCAATGGAGCTTGCGGAGTCATCTCGATTATTGCGATACTGCCGCTTACTCTGCACGCTGTTCTTATTACGTCGATGCTCGAAGTGCTGATTCTGTTGCCGCTCTGGAGATAACGAGACACTGTTGGCATTGGAACGCGACCTACGTCGTCGACAATTGCTACGAGAAGAGGAGCGCGATGAGCTGCGTGATCTGGTTTGTGCCGCTTTGGAGCGTTTACCACCACTGCGTGATCTAATGGATGAATAAAATATATAATAAATTCAATTGTAACGGGTAATATATGAATATCTTAATTTTAATATATTTTTTAAATTGACATTTCTCATATTTGACACTTTGCCGGAAACTAACTAATATCATTTAACTACTGCACAAATCCACAAAAATTCAACTTCAATGCCATTTTAATGAAGATGACAAGTCATTTATAAAATAATGACATTAATTTAAAATTATGCTAACAAATTTTTAAAGGAAGGTTATATGTGAAGTAGCGTCTCTTAACTATGTGTGTGAAATATACAATTTAAATACGTTTTGAAGTAGATAAACACCGTTCAGCAACAAATTAATTAAGCTTCACTTGAAATATTAAAAATGTATAAACAAAATTAAGCTGATTAACTTTTAATCAATAAAAATGTATTCCCATGAACTATACTACAGTTGCTTAACATAATCCAATACATATTATTATGAAGCTTCATTTAATTTATAAGCTTTCAGTTACAGTATCGTAGCCTTTTTAAATCTTCTTCTACCTGGTGCGACAGCGTGATGACCGCGAACGTGAACGCGTTTTGGCAGTTGATTTGGACGCTGAGGGAGGTGGCGATTTTTTTGTCACTGAGTGCCGCCCATTTAAAGTCTTTGCAGCGCCAGCTGTATCCGTTGAGGGCGATTTCTGCGCTGAGTGATTAGAGCGTGAGCGTGAATGTGATCGTCTATGGCTGGAACGCCGTTCTTTGGATGCGACCGATGGAGCTGCTGTTGTTGCACTTGATGCACTACCTGAGGCACGTGGCGGGCCTCCCCCACGTTTGCGAAGACGCGCTGCCGCATTCGCAGCTGCTTCACGAGCTGCACTGTTAATTGGCGGCGCTGCGTTGGTGCTCCCATTATTTGGGGCGGCTACTGTAGGTTTTGAGCGGCTGCGCGATCGCGACTTGGATCTATCGTGGCGTCGCTGCTTGTCTCGTAGGCGAGACTGGGATCGTGATAAGTCACGTTGACGCTGCTGCTGGTGTTGACGCTGCTTTTGCTGCTGTTGTTGCTCTTCCTCCCGTTTGAGTATTTCATCCTTTTTCTGTTGTATAAATTCAGCCGGTATGCCGCTATCGCTCTCCTGCGCGGAGAGCAGCAACGCCCATAGTTCACCCATAAATTGGCGCGCATTGCGACCATTGAGAAAGCCAGTCATATTGATTTGCATCTTTTTTGGGCAAGGGTATTTTTCCTCCTCCAACTGATTGTAGACAAACTCAACGACAACATCGTCCTCAATATGAAGAATATCGGTAATTTTTTTGCTAATCCAAGGGCGCAACACGTCCAATTTAACTTTGGACATATCCACGCGCTTGTTGAGGCAATCACCGAACTTCATTTGCTTCATCAGCTTCTTCTCTTTGTCGCTGAAGCGCGTGTCCTGCTGCTGATTAGTGCCCTATATAAAAATAATATAACATAAGTATAAATGTGAAATAAATGTAGAGACGAATAATATCAAGGGCTTTATATGGCTCATTTGATTTCTAAAACATTTTAAGAAGCGGTAATGCTTAACAGAGCATGACGATAACATTAAGAGCATTAGCACATATGTACATGTATATATACACTTAAAGGAAATCACTTAAGAGCAGTGCAAATAAAAACATAGGCATTATAGCTGCCGCTCTTTTAGTCTGCAGCTCTGCAGTACCATTTATCGATTGTCCATCGGTTTTATTAAAGGCACCCCCTTGCACAAGGCGTAACAACAACGTACCGTGAACATCATTTTGAGCTGAACGCACTTGTAAACTGTAGCTTTACGTGTTTTAACTGGGCCGGCAAATAAGCAATGATTTTATTTCATACCACAATTGGTGCTTACACTCGCAAATCAACAACAAAATTTTAATATTTGATTGTAACCCGGCACCACGCAACAAAATTGTCACCTATACACACTACACACACAAAGCACTTTGTTTGTGTGTGTTAGTGTAAGTGCGGTGCGTCCTAATGCACAAAATACACCTTTGAAATATGTATAATCACACAATTTTAGTTTTAATCTTTAAGGTAAATAACACTTCCTATACTTTTGCCAGCTTTTGGTTACTATTTTAAAAAAATTTTCTCTAAAAAATTTATGCGTGCAGCTAGATCTGGCAGGAAGCAAAACGATACACGGCAATCAAGCGATGAGACGATATCTGACAGCATATACTGGGAAAAATATCGATAGTTCTGAGCTGCCGGTGCATCTGATTAAAGTTAATTAAAATTCACCTCGAAGTACATACTTATTTACATTCGATTGTATTTTGTTTACCTTTTAAAATATTAACATTGAAAGTAATTTGTACGTGCAGTAAATTCAAAGCTTTGACTCTTACCATAAAATGGTAAGTACATAAATGTAGTAAAATCGGTCCGATACAAAAAAAAAGATCAATGAAAAACATGTATGTATGTATGTAGGTGTTTTAAAAAGTTAAGTCAACGAGAATCAAGTCGAACCATCAGTTTTTGAGTTGTTGCGTTTAGCGACTTCCTATGAAAAAACATTGTGTCTACTGGCGCACAGCTCATTATCTCAGTAATTTAAGACCAAATGACCTGTGATTTCGCAACTGACTATAAAAATTCTGCAATAGAAACACATTCGCCCATTAAGTTAAATTTGCTGTATCCATATTCATGTTTATTTAAAATAATTTAATTCATTTAAAATTAGTACATATATACATATGTATATATTTTAACAATACATTAAGAGGGAATTGTTATAAATAATTTATTATTTGTAAATATAAGCTAAATTGTTTTTGCAATATAAGCAGTATTTTTTGAATTACTGGTTTTTTATTTTGACTACAAGTCTAATCAATTTTTTTCTGCAGTAAATGGTTTTCGTATTTATGATGTTTAATTTAAATGTATTTTAAGTAATTTAAAATTAAATATTAGTATTATTTTTCAAGCAAAAATTTTTTGTTTTTACAGCGATAGGGTAAGATAGACAAACTTGATACGAATAAATAACATTAAAAAATTGATTTTGCTACAAAAAATAATTCCACATTTAAGTATATTTTTCCGCTCCACCCCATAAACTCGCTCAGTTCTTTTGGTTGCTTTACCAGTGAGTGTGATCACATTTGTACATCCACCTACGGTATCATATTTGGCTCTTGTGCGGCGCCCGTCGAGTACTTCGGCTTACATACACATCCACTCTCCACCAGCACATAATCCTGACCGGTCAACGTTACAGGGCCAAGAGGTATGACCAGGAACAAATACGGCACATATGTTTGGGTGCACTCGCCGCGCACCACGTCGCATTCTGACGATCTATTAAGAGAAAATCAATCGTTGTTGTTATATTTACTATTCGATTCCACAAGTGGAAGTAAAAAAGCATAAGACGTAGACTTTGCGTTGATGTGCACTTGCGATTGTGTAATTTTAAACTTTAAATCTTTCCTCGACGAATTTAATAAAAATGTTTACGTGAATTTTGTGTCCATGCTTCATATTATAGTGGAGTTCACCTGGATTACTCGGATTAAGTATGCGTCTTATTTGAATTTGGTTATAAATAGTTTTGGATTCAGTCTGTTAATGATATATGTATGTATGTACAAAGGCTACAAAAGAGCCATGACTTTTTAAAAAAGAGGGAGTGAGAGAAGAGAGTATGGTGTATGGTGGTGCCATTGGTTGGACTTAGTGCGTTAGGAATGTACATGCTTCATTGACAACTATAACTTATGTTGCTGCTTCCCTTATTCTCCCGGCAAATCTATATTTTTCTAAAACGCGATTGCAGCAAAAATTCAGAAATTACGGGAACTGGAAACTAGTCTCGTGTTACTCATCGACGACAATGCAAAAAAAATTCATAAGTTTGTCTTCATGACAAATAAAAATATATATAAGACTGATTGTTTTGTTTTGTATAAGTAAACTGCTTCATGACATAAGTGAACAGCTTGATTGATATAAGTGAACTGCTTGACTAATATCAATAAACTGCTTGATTGAAATGCACAATTACTTAGGAAAAAATAATGGCTTAAGACACCAAGAAAAACTCGCAGAAGCGAACGAAAACAAATGAAAATAATTTTTATTATCATGTAATTAAATTTAGAATAAGGTAGTAAGAAAGTTATAGTAGAGTAAGCTCGACTAGAAGATACCCTCAACCCTCGACATAAAATACGTACACTACTGTACTTGATACAACTTGTTAGATAATTTAACTTTCATCTTTCATTTCTCCGGTCACTCTCAAGAAATTCGAAAACAAAATTTTACAGATTTTCAATATTTTGTCCAAAGTTTTAAGCCCAACTTTAATGTTGCTCACTCTGCATTCTTTTTCAAATGATAATAGTGCATGCAAGCTACGAATTCTTTGGTGCTGTATTACATTTTGTATGTATGTGACGTTACTATTGATCAATTTACAAAATAAAATAATGTAACTAAATTCAATAACATGTGCTTTTGAATGTATTGTGTACACACAGTAGACCACCAAATTAAAGAGAATAATAGCAAATAAACGATATTAGATGATCGACCTCTGAAGATCGATTTTCTGAGCCCAGAAAAGCTACTGATCAATTTAATTTAACATACAAAAATACAATCAGTGAGTGCACAGTCCGATTTTTTAAAATAAGGAGACTTTAAAACATTTAAAACCAAGGGCGAGCTTAACACATCATAAAATTTAAAAACAACTCTTAAAGAATTTTCGATTTTTGTACAAACCAAAAGTAGCTTTCTTGCGAGTTATTGCGATAAAATTGATAGAAGCTTTTAGGCATTGAAACACACCAATAGGTGGCGCCAGTGGAAACATCTATTATTTAAAATTCGTCTTTCTTTTATAATGCAACCACTGTTTTACATTTTTCATCATTTCAATATAATAAATATAATAAAACTATTTAAAATTGAAATTAAGAGAATATAATGAATGCCATATCTTTAAAGATTTAGGAAAAAACATTTTACAGATTTAAAAAAAAAAGATACAAAACCTAACAAAACTAATTGTTGCTGGTAAAAAAAAACCATATAAAATAAAGTAGGCCAAATTCATCGTACAGCTTAAATTGTGATTATTAGATTTTATTACAATAACTTATACACATTACATTTGATTGAATACTTACTCGCACACTTCAAACACAACCTGCTGAAGCAGATCTGGAAACTTTTGCACAATGGTCACGGGCTGACCTGAGGTCAAACTAACTCCATACATAGGCGCCGTGGTATTATAGCGCGTCTTGCACAGTCGCGCTGGTGTATCACTTTTGCACTGTTGCGATGGCGTAGTGTTTTTTATTGAACGACCTGATCAGAAATCAATTAATCAAACAGCCAATCAATCAATTGCGGCCACGCCATTATTAGCATTGCGGCTGACCGACTTACCATAACGATCGCTTCCGATAGCCTCATTGTTCACCTCATCGTAGGCCCTCAACAGTGCACTCGTGGTTAGTGCTGGATCCAGAGTGCTGGGCAACTTGCTTTGGCGTCCACGTCTCGAATTTCCGTTCCAGTTGGAGAAGGTGCGCGCAACGGCCGCACTAAAATATACAGGTAATGGACAGTTCCAGGGACGTTAGAAATGAAAGTTTTGCATTGTGGCCATGTATCATGAATCTTATTAGCACACACATATACATATAGGTGTACCCACGCTTGCGTACCTGGGATAAGGCGCGTTATTCGGACCCAGGCAGTCCAATGAATCTGTCAACGCATCACCAGACAAATATTTCAGTCCACGTGCACCTGCGCATTTGGTTGGCGGCGCATCATCAGCGTTGCTGCTGCTGCTTAAGCTGGACCACAACGCCGCGTTGGCGCTGGTTAGTGCAATGCCGATGATGCAGAGAACCGTTAGCTGCAGAGAAAAGAGAAACGAATACGGATATATCAGTATGTTATCGATTTTGATAGGAACACCACCGTATGGGTTATATGTACATATATACATTGTACACAGTTTATTAAAGTTTCAGTCCGATTTATAAAAAATTGTTTCCAGTACGGTAGTATTCACTGCACTTTACTATGATAAATATTGCTATGGCAATTTAAATGTTGTTTTATTAAACATAGGAGTTAAGGTTTTCATTATAAATGGTCAAGAATATGGGATCAAAAATGCTTCCTTCTATACGTTACACATGACAACTTTTAAAATATATAAAAAAACAAATAAAAGCTGCAAGAATATGAAGCATCATAAATCAATATGTTATTGCTCTATTATGGCGTTGAAGCAAATACTTGATATTAATGTTAATCTTGATTTTTTCTAATGGAACCTTAACCGCTGTATTTTGTATATATGAGCTATAGTTTTTGGTAGATGAAACTATTTTGTACGGATTTGTATCAAAAAGTAATTTTGAAAGAAATGGCGCTTTTTTGGCGGTTATGGATCAATACATATTTACACTGGGGTAAATAAATTCGATTTCTTAGCAGTGTTACTAATACTTAATTAACCTTTTTTTTTTTTTTTGGTGAGGCCAACCTTAACACGCTTCAACTTAATAACTCCCTTAGAACTCAGAAGCCACAAGCGGCACCATAATCGTGAAAGTAAAAACAAAAGCTAAGATATTCCAATTGGTGCGACCAAAAGAAGAGAGAAGAGATAAACACATACACATATTTTTTTTTTCAAGAACATGCTAAATTTACTTATATTACGGTGTGAACTTTTTATAGCCTCTTCTTTTAGTTTTATGTATTTTATTTTTAATTTTGGTATTTTTTTACTTTCTCCGTGCATATTTTTTGTTGATCAAAATGGTGGCCTGACCAAAAACACAAAAAGGCAAGAATCAAATAACATCAAATAATTTGTTGTTTTTTTTAGTTCACGGAATTGAATGATTGCACGCTTTAAAATAATTGGTCAAGTTGTTATCGCCAACTAGGTTAAAAGATAACTACCCTTACAATTATCATGATGTTCATTAATAGAAAAAAAAAAAAAACTATTAAGAAGAAGTCAAGTAAACTCAATATCTTTAGCCTTGACCTTACTTTTACTATCAATGCTTGATGAACGTTTTGTTCAATCTCATTTACATCATTTCTCCAGTTTTTCGCAACTTATTTTACAAAGATGGCTACAAATTTTTATACTCTTAACCCATGAAATGTGTAAAAAAGGGTATAATGGTTTTGTGCAAAAGTATGTAACAGGCAGAAGGAAGCTTCTCCGACCCCATAAAGTATATATATTCTTGATCAGCATCAACAGCCAAGTCGATTTGGCCATGTCCGTCTGTCCGTCGACAAAAGCTAGAGAGTCCAGATTTTGAATATTAGCTTTCCTAATCCCTAGGCATAGCAAGTTTGTTTCAAATTTTCGATAACTTTTCCGGTTTACGATATACACATGGAATCAATAACGAAAAAATCTAAAATTTCGAAAACTTGAACTTAAACTATTAACAAAATGATGAACACGTGTGAAATTTTTTTTAAAATCGGTTGAGAAAAACCGGAGAAATAATCAAACATAGGTACAGTAGTACACGTACATATGTGTATGTCTATCAGACCGACCGACTGTCCGTATGTATGGTCAAGGGTTAAGGGTATCTTCTTGTCGCGCTTACTCGACTAGAGCCTTCTTACTTGTTATTATTTAGTTATTGTTATCAACCCCTATTATTGATGGGGTCGCAGGTGCTTCCTTCTGACTGTTACATACTTTTGAACAAGCCATTATACCCTTTTTTGCAAATTTCATGGTAAAGGGTGTACTAATTGCAGCAAAGCGAATTAATTTTTAAATTGATTTAAACCATTTCTTTATTATTTGCAAGACATATGTCCATTACAGTTGTTAACAGCGTACGTGATACAGTAAAACTGTTTCTTGTGAAAGCAACAACAAAACTTAAGAAAACTTTCTAGAAAATTGCATATTTGACGAAATTTTTGAAGGGGCAACGGAACTCATTATGGCCCATTGCGTGGTTGTGTTTATGGGAAGTAAATGAAAGCGAAATTCTATTATTTAATTCTTTTCACATTCGTTACAAGAAATTAATGAACTTGCTTTTGTTGCTCATCAACTCTCTCATGCTATTTTTACAGTGCTTGCTGGGGCCACTCTCACCTGAACTTCGGTTTCGGCCCTTTTGTCAAATTTTCAGTAGTTGTCATTAAAAGCGCCATTGTCCATGCTCGTTTTTAACTTTCTTATTTTTCGTGGATTCCAGCAATTTCGTTTAGCAATCATCATAAACATAATACTATACTATGATTAAAGTACTAACATTTGAGTAAACCTGTAAACCATCACAGTTGTTCAAGTGTCTCGTCACCCTTGTGAATTGCAAATTGTTGCCGGCAAGGTGAGTTAAGTCAAAAGTCCAAGCCTAATGAAATTTTTGTTGTTGTAATGACTTGACTGGACTGCACAAAAAAAATGCAAATAATTATTTTAATTATGAATAGCTGAATATTTCTTTTATCAATTTTATAATTGGGTTACAAATTGTAAAATCATGCATTAATCAAAAAGTCATTGATGTGTCGTTGAGTCGCTCACGGCTACGATTTGTACATTGTGCCATCATTAAACGACGTCTAAATTGCGCTTATATAACAGCTTAAGAAAAATAGCAATAGCAGCAACAACGTAAAACAGAAGCGACAACACATTTAATGTTTTAGTATACACATGTACAGACACCATTTATATGGTATTTGGTGACTTAACGTCGACCAACAACAACCAATAAAAACTAGGTAGTAAGGTTGGGAAGAACGAAATAGAACTTAAACAAACGAAACGGCAAACTATCAAGAGCACAAGTAGACATATGTGTTAACAAGCACACAAACACATTTGTGAATACATGTTAGGTGCCGTTATAACGAGGTTAACGACCCACATTCGTCTCTCTTTTGCTGACTCTCTCTTAATCTTCTATCGTTTAGATGTCGCGGTCTTGGATCTTTGCGTACTACCTGACTGGTAAAAAAAATCCAAGACAATGTGGGGCGCGCAGCGACTATGGTTCAAATAAAAGAAGCTTTTTAACGCAGGGCACAGCGCAATAGGGCGACGACAGATTAATGACAGCAAATTTATATCATTAATTTATATTTATATAAACAACTCAAAACGAATTTATTAATAATCATTTGTCGCTATACGCACGCAAAGAGATCCACCTATTTGTTCAAATTAAATATGAAGATGTAGTTAAAGATAATTAAAATTTCCTTGTTTTCTCGAACACACAATTTTCAAGGACTTTATTGCTGATGGCAAAATATCCAATATCCAGTTTTAGAAACAATCTTACAAGCATTTATTGCACAAGCTGTCAAGAATATTTTACATTTGTTAATCGATTGTGACGAGAAGGGAGTCTCTCTCGATTATTTAACCGTTGCTCATTAGATAGTTATTATATTATGTGTGCATCTGCTTGGAAAACAACATCCAGACTCTTTGTTTTGCCGTGATTACTCCAAGCGGCAAAATTTTTAATACGGTTGCTTTTAATAACTTTAAACCAAGAAATGTGTAAAAAAAGGGTATAATGGTTTAATGCAATGTCATCATTGACCCCATAATGTATGTATGTATATACATATTTGATCAGCATCAACAGCTCAGTTGATATAGCCGTCCGTTCAACTGTATGTATGAACGCGTTGATCTCAGAAACAAGATTTTGGATATAAGCACCAAACAGTACAATCTTGTAAATGTTTTATAACTTTTCCGGTTTACAATATACACATGAATTATAGAAATAGAAATATAAAATAAAAACAAAATAATGTAAATCGGTGATTATTTTATTATTTAGACGACAAGAGCCTAATAACGTGTTTTGCTTTGGCATGTAAAGCATGATTTCCCAGACTCTGAAAGCACAGAACAGGAGGATTGGCTTGTATGAATATAGCCATTGCTTGAGGCACTGCTGCTTGAAGCAGACTAATAACAGAGGTAGATAAAGACAAGTACAATGGCTGCGGTGGCCGTTATTGGTTTTCTTACGGCCTCCCACACTCTAACGACAGCTTTCATTTTGGGCTAATTCGCATGCTGCGTGCATACTTTGTCCATTGTCCGGCTGATGTTGGCATTTTACGATCGCGCTTGGCAACGACGTTAAGACAAAATAAACCAAACGTAGAACTGTAAAAATAATAAAAAAGTAAGAAAGAAAGCTCTAGTCGAGTAAGCTCGACTATAATATACCCTTGAACCCTTGACTATGCAGACGGACAGACGGTCGGGCTGATAGACATACACATATATATATGATTTTAATAAATATTTC
Organism: Scaptomyza parva; assembly: GCA_035044645.1. Lineage (NCBI taxonomy): Eukaryota > Metazoa > Arthropoda > Insecta > Diptera > Drosophilidae > Scaptomyza > Scaptomyza parva. The sequence continues at coordinate 993,240 of JAWNNT010000062.1, forward strand.
ACAGATGTTCATTATTTTGTTAATATTGTTTCAAAATTCAAAATTGTTTTGTTATCGATTACATGTGTATATCGTAAACCGGAAAAGTTTTCGAAAATTTTAAACAAACTTGCTAGGGATTAGGAGTGCTTATATCCAAAATGTGGAGTCTCTAGTTTTGTAGTTCCTGAGATCGACCTGTTACATACTTTTGTACAAAACTATTATACCCTACATTACTTCATGGGTTAAAGGTATAATTAGCTATAGCCGCTGACACTTTAACTCATTACCAAAATTGTCACTACGTTTTATTTACAACATCATTATACTCTAATACGAAAGGTATCTTTCCGTCTGTATGAAGGTTACCTTTTTCGATGCCCCTACAGGTTTCATGGGTAGATCAGATTGGGGTCATTCGCTTCCAGACCCCCGAGATCGAAACCGAAAATGCCTATATCATCCATAGTTCTTAATCTAAAACAACATTTTCTGGCAAGTTAGGTGATGAAGTCCCCTGAAATGATGTGCCAAATATTTGTAGACCAACTTATCCACCCTAAGCCACGCCTCTTTGTAAAATCGGAGTCACCCATATTTTTGACAATTTTTAAGCTCCAGTCACCAAATTTGGTATATAGAAAGAAGGTGACCTCCCCCAAAGATCAAAATAAAAATTGTTTTTATTCTGATATTTGAGTATTCCGTAGTCGGTTGCGTTCGACTTTAACGTGTTTAATTGTTTATAGTTAAGTTACAGGCAGCTAATACTCATTAGATATGTGCTGAACAAATAATGTAAGCTTTTGTAAGTTTCTTTAACACGACCAATTATCACAAACATTCTTGTAAGGTGTCATTAACATACATACATACATATGTAAGTAGTTTGTATTTTATTTATCGATCCAACTATTTATGCAAACGCAAATCAAAATAAAGAAAGACAATGACAAATTTTTGACCTAGATACTGAACACTTCTTTGCTTTACAGTTTTCCTTTCGCTTATTCACCGTTTTGCACGAATTCAAATTGTTTTTAAGGTTGGTCTTCTTCACGGTCAAGAAGAAGAATAATTACAGCAACAAAGCAACTTGATCCATCAATCTGGACACGCATGGGTGAGTTTTCGGCGCATATTTGTATGTAAATTCTTGTCTGGGCTTAAAAAAAAACCGACTCTAAACACAAAATAAGTCAGAAAGAAAGTTCGATTAGAAGTAAAAGTAATACTGCGCTCCTGCATGCTTGACTTCACTTCAATCTTCAACATCTCCGCTGCTTCTCAACTGACTTTGGTGAATTACAGAATATCATTATTTTGTCTTAAGTTTTTGGACCATGTTCCTAATTTTTCAAATTCATTTTTTTGTTATCGATTACATGTGTCTATTGAAAACCTAAGGGGTAATCGATTATTTAAAATAATCGTATTCTGCCTTGGGCATAGAAGGGATTTTATTCACAATCTTTAGCTTGAATTATATCAGCGATCGACGTGACAAAAGAACATACGGACAGATGGTCATGGCCTACGGCATAGCAAATAATCCAACTCTGAAGTCACTTGCTCTAAAAGTTTTTCAGATCGACGCGGTCTTACAACCGGACGGACAGACTAAAATGGATTAATAGACTCTGTAGACTAAAAATATATACATTTAATGGTGTCTAAAATGCTTACTTCAAACTGTTACATACTTTCTCACAAACCCATTATTTCATTCATAATCATTTCAAAGGCTATTGTATAAAATAATAAAAAAAAAACGTAACTCATAAATATAAAGTATGAATATGCTTAGCCTACTTTTATAAAATCTTGTTATTTAGCAAATTTACCTGCGACTCTCTGAATCAGTCTGGGAATTTGTTTTGAACTGTCATTAAAACTGTTAACCTAAGGTTTGGTAACGATGAGCTCGATATTAAGATTAAGCAATACAATAATATTCAGTTCAATAAAGTTATAATTAAAAAAAAACGGTATTTTCTTGACAATCGATAAGCGTGAATAAGAGAACATCATTCAGACAGGCAAACTGACATAGCTTAATCTACTAGTTTGATGTTGCTGATCAAGAATATAAATATTTTTTGCAGTTGACTGTCCTCCTTTTTGGCTGTACAATTGTATAGTATTCCTGGCCAGTTAAATGCGTCCTGCAAGGGCAATACGGTTGAAAACAAAGTTTAAAATATTTCCTCGCCCGCATTTTGCGATTTATTTGTATGCACATAGATGCAAGTAAAAGTTATTTGAGGAAAGCAAATTCATCTTAAATTCGTTAGGGCTATAACTGTGTATATGAGCACAGCAGGAAAAAGAAAGTCACAAAACAGAATTTCCTGAATAATCAGGCAAACACCAACATTACTTAGTTGTTAATGAACCACTAAGGTGTTATAGTGACTTTGCTGTTTGGTGGGTTGATACAACTAGGTTGCATGCACATCTACCAACACGTACGTACATACATATACTCTTATGAGCACATGCACAAATCTTTACGCGCAGGCACACATATACAAACGTTCATAAATATAGAGTTTTATGGCATACTGGTTTACAGCGTTAAAGGAATACAGACACACCGTCGACAACTAAGAACAATACAAAGATCAATGTAAGAAAAAGAGTCAGAGAGCGCACCCCAAGAGCAAAATTGAGTAAAGCTAAGCTTTCTTGAGCGCATTTTATTACCTGGGTATTGTTGTTGCTCTTTAAAAAATCTCTCTAAATTCTACTATGTAAAGCCAAGCTAAGGTAACAAAAAAACTGCTGAGAAATTGATTGTCTTGTCAAATATCTCTTGAAACCGTGAATCCAAAGGACTTGCACGATGTACAGAGTATCCCCCAATCGAGCTTATGGAACTTAAAGTCTTTCTTTTATCTTTTGGCTTATTGGGGTCACTTACTTTGGCAGAACATATATTTAAGCACCGGTATTCCATTTTAAAACTGTAAGTTTTTTATTGTATATTGCTGTACTTGGGGGAGCAACTACGTTGTGTTTTCTTCTTTTTTTTAACGTTATTTGTGTATACAACTTTTATTTGTTTCTTTACATTTACAGCACTTGATCACCAACACGTAACGTAAATAATTTTAATTTCAATCTTTTCTTGTTTTTTTTTTTTGTAGAGGGAGTGAAACAATCGCGGGTCAAATAAAATAGTTGCTGGCAAAACCAATTAAAACCAAAATCAAACCGAACAGCGCGAACGCTCGCCTTGGACTGACATGCACAGGTAACGTTTACCATTCCTTAAGCACTTGGAGACTCTGTGGTTCGGTGTGACTACGACTGCGCGACATCGCGTCTGCGCAGTGATCGTAACCTGTTGCCGACGTGGTTGACTCTGAAATTGGATTCGGTGTTGGTAGTCTGGCTTTATGTATGCCGAGTGCTAAAAACCGCAGCAAAAGCGACAGACGAACGTCCAACACACATAGGAATGGAGAAAGACTAGTATAACACACGATTCTGCTATAAAATTTTTCCAATAGTTTCACAAATGCACCGTGAACGATTTTATTATTGTGAAAGATTTGTCAATTATTTGAGAGTCGAAATCTTCATCAAAATAAATAAGTGGGGTGTTCCTATCAGGCAAGCCTGTTTGCCTGTTTGCTTAGTTTGCCTATGACCCATATAGATTTTGCATGCAAAACTGAATAGATGTTACAAGTTTATTATACAGTAAATAAGAACAATTTCAACTTTGATATACATATGTATATTTTAGTTAGTTAGTTTATATACATATGTATATTTTAGTTTATAGGTTAGCGAACCAGTTTGTTTACATTGTTGTTTGTTATGTTCCGGTATCTTGTAATGCAATAGGGGTTTGCCACTGCACCGTTACCGAAAAATTTTTCGGTTGCACTTACCTTTTACTATTTTAAGTTAACAATCTCTAATTAATGCGAGATAGGTTGAAATAAAGGCAGATTAAAAACAGTTTGGATTTGGATTAAGCGACCGTAAGAATATTCGGTAAACATATAAACATAAGCCGCGTTGGCTGTGTAGCCAACAAATATAAAGATATACAAATATTTCTAATATCATATTTATTATTATCAATAACATGATGAAGCTGGAATTGGAAGATTTTGTAACAAATTTGACCTACTCGTGCTAAAATTATGCTCGAACTTAAATTAAAAATCTGCAAGTCTCTGTCTTATAGTCTGCGAACGACGGAACTCTATTTCTCACTAAATACGGAATTACTAAAATATAGAAGACCGTTATTTCATTTGATTTATGCATACTTTAATTAAGTTCTTTTGTTCTTTGTTTAAGTTTCTTATGATCACGAATTAATTTTGGGAGTTTCAAAAATATTTTTATTTTTAATTTTTTATCCACATATGACAATACTAAATTTTTTAAAACCAAGTGCATTTTTTCCAAATTCATGTAATGTAAAAATAAAAAAATAACATTTACATTTTATTTTTGCACTTATCGTGTGGGGGAATTGAACCTCAGTTCTCAGTTGCACGATTCATTAAAATATATCTTATTTTAACTTTTTATATTTATTCTGAATCAAACACTATATTGCTAATTTTTTATATCAGTGTGCCATTCTTAATCATTCCAGGTCTTCGCTGCCTTCATGTTTTATGCATGCTCGTACTTTGACAAAACTAGACACTTATGCTAGTGTGTCAAAGATCTCTTATATTTTATTATTATATCTTAGCGAGTGCGAAGGCGGCTGGAGGAATATAATGTTTTGATGCAAATTTTTGGGGAAAGTCACTAACTATTTTGCCACCAAATTTGGTCATTCTAATTGAAACAAGTAAGAAGGCTCTAGTCGAGTACGCTCGACTAGAAGACACCCTTAACCCTTGATCATACAGACGGACAGACGGTCGGGCTGACAGACATACACATATGTACATGTACTACTGAACCAATGCTTGATGGCTTCATATCTCCGGTGTTTCTTAACCGATTTTAATGAAATTTACAGAAGTTCATTATTTTTTTAATAGTTTCAATCCTCATTTTCAGTTTTTGAAATTCAAGAATTTTTTGTTATCGATTACATGTGTATATCGTAAACCTGAAAAGTTATCGAAAATTTGAAACAAACTTGTCATGCCTAGGGATTAGGAGAGTTTATATCCAAAATCTGGAGTCTCTAGCTTTTGTAGTTTCTGAGATCGACGCGTTCATACATACAGACGGACAGACGGACGGACGGACAGACGGACGGACGGACAGACAGACGGACATGGCTAAATCGGCTCGGCTGTTGATGCTGATCAAGAATATATATACTTTATGGGGTCGGAGAAGCTTCCTTCTGCCTGTTACATACATTTGCACAAAAACATTATACCCTTTTTTACCCATTTCATGGGTTAAGGGTATAAAAATGAAAGCATTTAATTGAATTACAATTAATAATATTGCATAATAGCATATTCTGTAGAAAAGTACGCGTTTGCGTTTAAGCTTTTCATTTTGGGAAAGTTGACGTCGCCGTTGCCAAGCTATTTAAGTTTTAATTCGTGATGGTTATTATTATTATTTTATATAAGAGATAAAATAAAAAACAAGTAACAGGTTGAATTAGCTCGACTTGGAGATACCCTGACGTATTAAGTCCTGCAGGCACTAGTGCACCAATCCTTGCTGATTTCAATCAAACTAAAATCTAGCATATCTCCAAAGTATCACAACCAATTAAGAAAGAGTTTTAAAAGAATTATTCAGTTATAGTTTCCAAATTATCTAAATTCAAGATTCGTTTTCATGTGCACACTGTAGTTTGAAAAACTTATCGATAATTTAAAATTCCGCCCATCCCGTATATGGCTAATGAATTATGTCGAAAATCTGAAGTCTCTAGCTTTTAAAGTCTATGAGACAGACGCTTTCATCGTCTGTAGATGCGGATCAAGAAAATGTATACTTAGTGAGGTCGAAAACTTTTTCTGCTTGTTGCATACATTTGCACAAATGCAATATACCCGTTTTCAATGTGTACACAAAAAAAACTTTCGAAGCTGTGCTTGTGTTAACATTTCTCTTTGATAAAAGCCAGAAAATGAAAAATGTTTTTGGACTTTTGGTGACAAGGTATAAAAAATAAAAAATTAGCAAATTAAACATAGTATGTATATCGAATTTGAAGAGCGCAACAATAACAAAATATTGTCGAAAAAACGTGTGGACGTGACTCGTTGTTGTTCCATTACTTGCTGCAGACACAGGTTTTATCTACACGTTACATTGTCTATCTTTATCACACAGTGGGCTAGAAGTTGGAAAAGTATAATTTTTAGCATTCGATTTGTATGAATTTTACTTTATGGCATTGTGCTTCCCAACACTTGAAAAGTGTATTATAACTATGTAATGAAATGTTTAACGCGTAGAAGGAAGCATAACACCACATAAAGTCTGTCTGGTTCTATGCAAATTAGTTATCAAGTTATCGAGCCCAAGATCTTCTTTTAGTTGCAGTTAGATGATCATTTGGCAAAATTCTTGAGAACTGGCAAGTATAATATATATGTACATATGTATGTATGTATGTGTATATATGTATATACATATATGCAAAATCTTTTACAATATATTATTATGAAAACAAATTTAATTTGTTACTAGTGTACATAAAATTTGGCATGCCGAAATATATATCTTACTCAGTAAGATACCTTTTTACAGACGATTCAAATAACATATCAATCCACCACAAACAGAGGTCTTTGTCTTGTCACAATTTTACTTCGACGATAATGTGTATGTAGTATATTTATTTTGTTCAATGTTCGTCATGGCGTTTGTTCATGTGAACAGAACTTTTTTGAACACCTTTAACACTAAGGGCTTGAATCTTTACAAATACATACATATTTTGCAAAATCACAAAATGTTTAAAGGCCATATCCACTCAACTTATACCATAAATAAATTATTATTTACCACATCTTTTAATATTTGTATCAGGGTATTTCACAGTAGGTTTTACCCAACTGCAACGATTTGAGTTTTTTAGCGAAAGTAACTGAACAAGTTTTAAAGCCAATAATACAGTACTTTTTTTTGGTCTATCAACCGAACACAAATTGTCGTAATAGGTTGCCAAATGAAAAAAAAACTCTGACATTGCGTATATAATTTGAGATGTAGAGAAAGTAAAATAAACTGTGAAATCAAGTGTGTGATATTTTTTAAAAGTATGCTTTGAAGTTTAAGGATTTTAGAATTATTCAGTCTAAAAATGTTTTAAATTCACGTAGAGCAAACAAATTTTGTTGCAGTTTTTTGAATACGTCTGGTTGATGTTCGTTTTGCGCGCGCCCAATCCATGTTGCTTTAGCGTTATCGACAACAACACAATACAACCGTGCGTACACAAACGACTGTTGACCAACACTTTTGACAGTGACCGTCCGTGTGTGTGTGAGAGACTGAAGACAATGGCAGCGGCTGCGGACGGTATTGTTCCTACTCTTGCAAGTAAATATACAGTATATTAAATTTATTCTATTTTATTTAAATCAGTGAGTAGACAAGTTAACTTCGTCAGTCACATGTTTTCGGCAATTTTTGCCACTGTCAGCGAATGTTAAAAACATCTTTTTCTAGTCGCGTGTACATCTACATCTACATGCATACAAACAAACTTACATACATGTGTTGGTTACAACGTTTTCTTATTCATACATTTCTGTAGTTCGCTCTAGCGTGGCTATTGAGCTGTGGTCGTCAGCTGGAGCAAAGCAGCCATATGAACACCAGCCTAATTTGCCTCGAGAGGAGACGAAAAGTTCGCGTTCGATCTGTTTCAGCCCGGATGGGCGATACTTTGCCTACTCGAATGGCGCTGTTGTAAAAGTGCTGCGCGTGCCGACTTGCAACACTGACAGCGTTGCTGGTGGATGGTCAATACAATGCACGCTGCCGCGTCCAAAGGCCTTCTACCTCAAGTTCTCACCACGTGGCAACTATCTGAGCACATGGGAGCACTATGCCATTACAAAAGATCGTCCTGAGGGCGGTGCAAACTTATTCGTATACTGTATTGCCACTGGTTCTGAGGTTTTTGCTATTGTGCAAAAAAATCAAACGGACTGGGAACCCTCATGGTCTTCGGACGAATCGATTTTTGCGTTGGTCGTTGGCGGAGATTCACTGTTCTATGATCTAGCACGTGGCCCAGTTGAGGGATTTTCCAGCACATCGCACAAGATTACTGGCAGTCGTGGTGGTATGCTATCTCTGGGTCCAGGCAATAGTCCGCCTTATTTGGCATCTTATACGCCCGGTGCCAAAGCTGCACCTTCCATGTGTAAGCTCTACAAGTATCCGGCCTTGGGTCAGAATCAAACTGTCGCCTGTAAAAGCTTCTTTCAAGCGGATCGCGTCGAGATTTTGTGGAACAAGCGCGGAAGTGGTTTATTGCTGTTAACAAGCACGGATGTAGATAAAAGCGGTGCTTCCTACTATGGAAATCAGGCCTTACATTTTATGGCTACTAAAGGCGACACATGCTCGGTGCCATTGTCCAAAGAGGGACCCGTGCACAGCGTCAAATGGAGCCCTAAAGCTAATGAATTTGTTGTCGTCTACGGCTTCATGCCATCCAAAGCGGCGTTGTACAATCTTAAGTGTGATGTCGTCTTTGACTTTGAGGAAGGTCCGCGTAATTGTGCGTACTTTAATCCGTTTGGCAACCTACTGGTACTCGCCGGCTTTGGCAATCTGCCCGGTGCCGTCGAAGTCTGGGACGTTAGCAAGCGGGAGAGAATCGCCAGTATTAAATGTGCGGACACCACACATTTTGAATGGCATCCAAATGGAGAGTGGTTTGTCACTGCTACCACCGCTCCCCGGTTGCGAATTAGCAACGGGTAAGTAATTGAATTAAAAAAATCCAACATTTTAGAGAATGATTACTTTAAAAAAAAAAAGTAAAAATTTACTTAATTCTTTTTCTGATTCGTAATTTTTCACACAATACATTCAAATATTTCAAAACGAATCTAACTTATAGCAAGTCATTTAGTCATACATTTTTTAATTTATGATTTTTAAAGATTTAAGGTCTATCATTACTCGGGCGCCTTACTTCATGAGACATTGTGGCCACAAGGGCAGGAGCTTTTAGGCATTGAGTGGCAGCAATATGCGGACAATACATTTGCCGAACCGAAAATTACAAAGGCAAAACATGAGGGCATTAAGTCCAGTCAGCCAGAGGCCAGCAAAAAGGCGTACACACCCCCCCATCTGCGCTTGCTTAAGGAGGGCAAAAATCCGGAAAAGTATCTGCCGCAGCCGACGGTGCCGGGACTTCCAGCAGCAGCACCAGGTAATAGCAACCGGAAATTTTGGCATAGACAATACGACTTGGATAATCCGATACTGCGGCGAAACCCTGGCCCGGGCGAGCAGCAACAGAGCCAGGGTCAGGTCAGCTCAAATACCAGCTCAATGAGATCTAATCGACGCTACCGACCTTACCAGCATAGGCGCTACTAATTTGTAAAGATACATCATTCCATTCCACTCATACAAATCCCCAAATGCATTGTGTAGGATTTTAGAGAACGTGGCTGTAAGTAAACAAGTACTTTGCTTACAAAATTTCTTGGTTAGTTAGGCCAATTAAATAATGCATTCAAATTGTATTCACCGACAAATGAAGCACTTGTGCTGGAAATTATCATAATTAAAAATAAAAATGATTTTTATAAGACTTTATACCACTATATTCCAGTAAGAATTACCATTCTATTTGAGCCTCTTATCCTTTTAATGTACTTTTCGCCTCATAATAATTAAGACAACACATCGTACTGTCAGCCAAAAATGCTATTGTCATATACATTTATTTTTGCCCTTCTATTTTGAAAAAACACACGTGTTTTCCAAAAGCCATTTATGTAGGTGGTAAATATCTTCCTAATATTTGTAATACAAATCCGACCTATGTATATTTTGTAAAAAACAATCGCTTATTGCTTTCTATACTTCTATATATTTGCAGGTGCGGGAAAGAACAAGAAAAGAAATAATAATAGCAGCAAAGCAAGAAGTAGTAATACAATCAATAACAAGCGTGAAACGGGCGATGCCACTGTGCAGGATGCATCTGCAACTGAAGGACATTCAACAGAATGTGTGGAATCCCAGGAGCACCCTGTGACTGGATCCGTAGCAGCAGTTGGTGAATCGCCGCGCAGAATTGCTCAGTCAAAACAGCGTGCACTGTCAAGGCAGCAACAACAGCTGGGCACACCACGTCAACACACTAATTTCAATGGAAATGTTGCGCACAATAACAACAGCAGCAGCAACAATAGCGACAAAGACCGCAAGATACGTAGTGTTGCCAAGAAATTATCAGAAATTAAAAAACTCAAATCGCGTCAGGGCCAAGGCGAAATGTTGGAATTAAATCAGTTGGACAAAATTGAAATGGAAGCCAAATATCTAGAGGAGCTCAAGGCGCTCAAATTGTCCGCCTGAGCAACATGCCATCATCTGTTAAATGTGTGATACAACAAAAATAAGTGTTTACTGCAACAACAACACGAAAAACTTCGGAGTTAATTTTTCTGGGTGTCCAGTAATATACTTCTTGTATTTTACGTGCTGTTTATTTTACGTGCGCAAATTTTTCAAAGTTAAAAAAAATAATTTTTCTACCATTGTGATTTTTGAATATTATTTGCAATAACAACAACAAAATCATGTATGTACCAAATTGTGCTACACAGTAATAAATAGTTTCCAGATAAAAACAACATTCAGGTTTCCCAGTTGGATTTCTTTTTTATAAATTCCTCGCGACCATCTTCCTTAACTGCAACATAGTAACCAAGACTCTGGTATTTATGCCGCATGTACGCTATATAACCAAAAACTCCTGCAGCTGCAGCTAGTCCTAAACCCATTATAATTTTATTCTGCATAAATGTTTTTAATTAGTATTAATATCAATTTTAATAATCCCGCTATGCCTACCGGTTTTGTATAGAGTTCAAAGTTAATAAGTCTAAACACATTAGTGCTACGCATGGAGCGGATTCCATCTCCGGGCTTTGATTCACGTTTGCTGCTCATTGTTACTAATCAATTATATTTTTAACAATCCTGCAACAAATTGCACAATTTTTGTAGAAAACCCAAATCATGTGGGTTTTATCGATAATATCGATAATACTGCATATCGAGTGGCTGAACAGTCCTAAAATCACTGAATTATCACAAACTTTGCGATAGCTTATATCTGGTATGCATCAAAGCAACGAGTAGGTATATGATAGAGGCAACGAGTAGGTATATGATAGAGGTAAATTTTCATATAGCGATTTTGTGCCAAATTTTTTTTGAGATCAGAACCCATAGCTCTTCGGCTGTCGAGTCGATCGCGCTCTCAGCACTCTCATTCAATTGTAATATGCTTGCGATTAGATGCAGAGTGGCGGTCGATGGAGAAGGTTGGTTCGCGCCGCTTTGCTGTTTATATGAGTATGCATTTTACGTACGTGGGTTCTGATAATTTCGGGGTGGGTTTTCATAGCTCGCATCAAAGACAATCCAACTACTCTAGACTGGACAAATCGCTCTTGAGTTTTTTTGCAACGAAAAATAGATGCAGGCCAGATCACCGAAAATTGAGCACTTGTGTTTGCGTGCCTTCGTGCCTACTAGCAGAGCGATCGTAAGCTGACGAGCGCCCATATAAAATCGTATACGGGCAAAATTAGCAGATACAGAAAATGTATTTGCATGATGTTGTGCCTAGCCTAGCCAAGCGCAGGTCGTGTCTACATGTGTACAATATTGGGCGACGTAGCTTGGGTAAAGCGAAGGAAATCAAATCACCTCATTAAGAATAGAGCTCGACTAGAGATACCCTAAGCCATAAACATAATGCATGAAGACATGGCCAACTTGACTTGTCTATTGATGCTGATTAAGAATACATATACTTTATGGGGTTTGAAATTCTTCATTTTGTCTATAACATACATTTCCGCAAACCAATGTACCCAACACACGTATAGTAAACAGAATATGGTTTGGTTTCGATGCAGAAGTAACATAGGAAACCGACAAAATCATAACGGGATCGCTAAGCATATGCTGAAGGAAGCGAAACGAGACAAACATTAAAAAGCTGCACACTTTTAATATCCTGTATCCCAATATAAAGTTTACCTCTATCATATACATATACTCGTTGTCTATACATTAAGGGATTTTAAAAAAATACCAAAAAAAAAAAAAATGGATTTTTATCATCGCCCAATTGCAACAAGTGGAAGGCCTTCAACTATGCTGTAAACAAGTGGGTGGTGAGTCAAAAAAAAAAAAAAAAGCAATTATGTGCAAGAATTTTGAACAGGCGTGAGCAAGTAGTAGTGTAGTTTTTTTTGCTGAAACTAATAATTATGTTAGAGCCCCTCTAAATTAAGTGAATTTCAGAATCAAAATCAATGAATTTTTGTACAGGACCAAGAGGGTCAAATGAAGTTGCGTGAAAAGAATATAAAAATAATTGTAATTTATAAGTTAAATCAGTATTATATGATAATGCGAGAGGTGTTTTCAAATGTGTATAGGTATTTTAGTGCATTATGAATGCTTAAAATAAAAATAATGTTTCCTCGAAAGTAAATTGAATGTGTATTTCGGTTTGGGAGTTTTCAGAACATGTGGCATAAGAAAGCTCAAGGTAGGGCGGGTGAAGAGCCATACTGCACTAACAACAGCAGTTCGAACAGCAAGTTTTTGTGTCCGTTTCAATTCAACTCAAGGTTTTGATCTTTTTGTATTCTTGGTTTTACGTTAGTATTTTAAAATGGCCCACGGATTAAAAAAAAATAATAATTAATATTATTCCAAACTGTAACTGTGTGTGTGTGTCTGAAATCGATTCAACGAACCCCCTTAGACTGTTTTACTAGCCGCAGCCCGAGAATCCGAAGCGAATCTTATCGGAAGCAATTTCCGCACACAGGGATTGTACGATTGTACGTTACAGTAAACTATAATATTAATAAATCTGGCGCTCAACGTGGGGCCATAAGAAGTTAAAGTTAAATATTCTAATATTATTACTTGTGGCTTTTGAAAAGTTAAATAAATTAGAATGTAAATAATTTATTGCCCAGAACTTGGGTTGGAAGAAGCTAAAGATTATAATATAATATTCATTATTGGTGCGTCTTTGAGAAATTTTCAGTTGGAAATATTGGAATATTAATTTTTGGCGAATGTAGTAATTGCGTAGAGGCTTTAATTAATTGTTCGCGTTCATATAAATTTGATCAAGCGAGGTGCAGGAATTACTATGCTTTGAGGCTTGGCCCACAACATAGTCCGCGCAAGTTTGTTCAAAAATTGTTTTGTGAAATATCATTTTTAAAATCGGCAAAAGCAATAGTTTTCGGAATACGGTGATTGAGGCTGACCTTCGACAATGTCCAACTCCATTGCTTTGCATTTTCTTATTAATTGTTATTGTGCTGTCATTGTCGTTCTTTAATTATTAGATCAACTGAATGGAATTTGTTACTTTTGGTGTAGACCGAGATAATAACCGCAGCTTAGATTTATTAATTGGGATTGAAAGAATGATAATAAAGTTTGAAACTAAGAGTTGATAAATTGAATACAATTTTTAAACAAGATTAATTTTTTATAAAAGTATACACACAAAATATTGTACGTAAGCAAATATGGCGTTATGCAGCATTTGTGAAAGACCATTAATGGGACTTCAGGAGCAAGTATTTAAAACAGGATGCAAACATAATTTTCATGAAAGTTGCATCAAGGACTGGATAGTTCAATATAATCTATGTCCGCAATGTAGACAAGTTGCGAAGATTGATGACTTGGTATTGGTTAGACAAGGAGAAGCTGACATCAGGGTAGACAAAGCACCGACAGCAGCAATAAGCAGGTTACATAATACAAGAGGGAAAACAAAACCGCCAGGCAGCTATGTGCATGAGCAAGTGGCAGAGGCAGGAGCGGTATCGAAAGTATGGAATGCAGAAAACCCTGAAAGTAATAGTGCAAAGAAAGGAGGGAGACCACGGAAAAATGGTAATGTGCAAGCTCGGACTGGACAACCTAGCTCAAATGCAGGTTCTCGCATTCCTTCCAATGCACGGTCTCTTGAATTGACTATAATAGAATATTTGAGCACATGGATAATTTGATTAATCGTAGACTTAGCCATCTTTACCTAGAGGAAAGAGATCGAGCGAGTCCAGGTCAAGGTTTGGAATCTCCGCAAACGGATTTAAGTCCAACTGAGGACAGAAGAACTAGCCGAAGCAGTCGTATTCAGCCTGATAAAGTAGCACAGGTTATGCATAGTTGGAACATTAAATTCGATGGCTCAACAAAAGGGATAGCGGTAGAAGAATTTGTCTACAGAATTCGATCACTTACCGAAGATTTTTTAGATAACGACTTTGCAGCAGTATGTAAAAACATACATGTGTTAATGATTGGAAAAGCTAGAGAATGGTTTTGGCGTTATCGTCGAGACTCGCCTAGATTTGTATGGAGTGAGTTTAGTGAGGCGTTACAACGGCAGTATACCAACTACACGAACGATTTCGATGTATTACAAAACATTCGAGCGAGGAAGCAACAGATTAATGAATCTTTTGAATCTTTTTATGATGCTGTCCTGTGGATTGCATCTCGTATGTCAAAACCGATAGAAGAAGCGCTACTGTTAGAAATATTGACCAGAAATCTTGTATTTGAGATAAGGCAGGAATTATTGTATGTTCGAATACATTCAGTTGCTCATCTCAGAAAAACTATTTCAATGAGAGAAAATTGATTACAAAATTACCAAGGAAAGCGGGTTGGAAAAAGCTTGACATCGGTAATACGAAACCGATTAAACAGAGATTTTACCCAGTAAGACCGGGTGTAGAAAAACTTATGTATATAGAGATAGACAGAATGATTGCTTTAGGTGTGATAGAAAAGTCTAACAGCCCATGGAGTTCACCTATGAGGATGGTAATGAAACCAGGGAAAGTTCGATTATGCTTAGATGCAAGAAAAGTAAACGAGTTTACTAGAAAAAATGCGTATCCTTTACCAAACATAGATGGCATAATTGCACGGTTGCCCAAAGCAAATTTGATATCTAAAATTGATCTTAAAGATGCGTATTGCCAAGTTCCATTATCTAAAGCCTCTAGAGAGATTACAGCGTTTACAATTCCCGGTCGTCCTCTATATCAGTTTGTAGTTATGCCTTTCGGGTTATGTAACGCTTCACAGACAATTTCTCGACTGATGGATAAAGTTATCCCGGAAGATTAAAAGAATTGTTGTTTTGGATATTTAGATGATCTTTGTGTAGTGTCTTCCGATTTCGAATCTCATTTAACAGTGTTGATTAGACTGGCTGAACAATTTAAAAAAGCGAATCTGACGCATAAATTGAACAAAAGCCACTTTTGTGTTACGGAAGTAAAATATTTGGGATATGTCATAGGACGCGGGGGCATATCAACGGATCCATGCAAGGTTGAGTCAATCTTATCTTGGCCGGTTGCAAAGTCCGTGAAGCAAGTCAGGAGATTTTTAGGATTAGTAGGATGGTATAGGAGGTTTAATGGCAACTTTGCTACAATAACCACATCTATAACTGATATTCTTACAAAGAAACACAAATTTTTTTGGATAGAAGCATCCCAAGAGGCTTTTCACCGATTAAAACGCGTATTAACTTCTGCTCCAGTATTAAGAAATCCAGATTTTAGTAAAAAGTTTTATTTACATTGTGATGCAAGTGACTTTGGGGTTGGTGCAGTTTTGGTACAATTAACAGATGAAGCCTTAGAACAACCAATAGCATTTATGTCACGAAAACTTAATTCTGCTCAACGTAATTATAGCGTTACCGAACGAGAATGCTTAGCAGTGCTATTAGGCATAGAGAAATTTCGTTATTACCTAGAGTTACAAGAATTTGAAGTGATCACAGACCAATCTAGCTTAGCGTGGCTGATGAGACAAGCAGACTTAAAGGGAAGGTTATCACGATGGGCGATAAAATTACAGACTTATAAATTCAACGTGAGTCATAGAAAGGGACGAGATCATGTATCATGAATTGCAGCGTAAAACTAACGGAAACAAAAGTTCATATCCAGATGTGAAGGTTTTGAATGGTTTCGTGTACAAACGAACAGAGCATAGCGATGGCACAGAAGCATCCGAACAAAATGCATGGAAATTATGGATTCCACCGGGATTAACTTTTCAAGTTATTAATCGTGCACATGCATCAGTTTTAGCTGCTCATGGAGGGATGGCAAAAAACCTTAGATTTAATTCGCAGACATTTATTTTGGCCAGGGATGGTATCTCAAGTAAGAGAATTTGTTAGAATGTGACGTGTGTAAAGGCACAAAAAGTAGAGTCCCAACGTCCATTCCAACGTCTCTACATTGACATATTAGGACCTTAGCCTAGAAGCAAACAAGGGCATGTTGGTCTGTTAATAGTTCTTGACCATTTAACCAAATTTCATTGGCTTTATCCGCTTAAGAAATTCACAAGTAAAAACATACAGAAATTTTTGGAAGATCAAATATTTGATATGTACGGAGTACCGGAAATATTGATAAGTGATAATGGTTCACAGTTTAAAGCGAAAGAATTTAATGCGTTTCTGACTACATTCGGCATCAAGCATATATACACAGCTATATATTCACCTCAGTCGAATGCATCAGAAAGGGTTAACCGTTCGATAATAACAGTTATTGGAGCATATATTGGTTCTGATCAAAGTGAATGGGATTTACACATTCATGCTATCAGTTGTGCTTTAAGAAACGGGTATCATTCAAGTATAGGTGTTTCACCTTATCATGCATTGTATGGCTTGAACATGATAACTCATGGCTCGCAATATCAACTGCTTAGAAATTTACAGTTGTTAGATAAGCCTACCGTTCAGCTATCATAAGCTGACAAACTGAAATTAATGAGACAAGATTTGTGAAAGAGTCTGCAGAAGGCATATGATAGGCAGGCAAATCAATATAACTTACGTACTCGAAATATTGAATATAAAGTAGGTCAAGAAGTTTTTCGAAAGAATTTTGTACAAAGCAATTTTAACAAGTGTTTGAATGCAAAACTGTGTCCACAATTTCTAAATGCTAGAGTCAGAGAAAAACAAGGCAACTCTTTTTATATACTGGAAGACTTACAAGGAAAGTTAGTTGGGACATTTCATGCAAAGGATATAAGACAATAAACATTTTCTGTGTAATTCGACGCGGCAAGACCTTCGAATTAAACAGTGCTGTGATGAACGGTGTAGGGACAGAAAATAATAATTAAGAGTATAATGTAAAGTTTTAAAGTTCGCGCGCTTTGACAGTTCATTACACAATGAGTGTAAATACATTTATATGCTCATCTGTCATTACACTGGTGAATGGCAACATTGGGGGATCAACACGATAGGGGGCGCTGCATGCACAGCAACTCTGCGTAAGCTCGGCCAATTATGGTATCTGTGGAAATGATTGGAATTGCACCTATAAAAGGTAATGCAAAATTGCACAAGTTCTTTTTCGTTTAATACTCGAGACCTATGAAGAAGTGCCCAAAATCAATGTTAATTTTTTTGCATTAACCTTGAAATTACCGCGTGGCAGAGAAAATTTTAAGTATACCTGAGTGCAAATTGGTGCTGTGCAAGAGCGCCACATTTAACTGGCTCCGCTGAAGGCATAATCGGATCGTGTTGAGATTTAATACGATTTGGCAGTCAAGTGCAAATCCCGCGCTATTTAAACAATTGGATAATCACAACCGGCTTATTGAGAACACGAATAGATTCGCTACAACCCCAAAATCACTGGTGCGAGAAAATACAAGTCCTTTGCTTAGATCAGCCAGTTAAGTGGTACGCACATATGAGAGGAAAAGGAAGGAATCCAAAAGCACTGGAAATTACGGGTTTAGTTCTGTGAGCATTACGCTATAATTCTGGACCAGAGTCTGCCACATTTCGAAAGTACCTGGTGCGCGACTTCGATTAATCAGGAGGGCCTCGTTTCTCTATACATTAAGGAATTTTAAAAAAATACCAGCTTAAAAAAAAAAAAAATAGAAATGATAGTTCAGCAAATGCAACACGGGTAATTATTAGAGATTGTGTGCATTAAACCACTCGAATTAAATGTGGCACGCGATCGAAAACAGATTTAATATAAAACACCATAATTGTTAAACCATAATTCAGTTTTACATGCATACGGTTCTCGCAAATTATGTATGGAAAAAAAGAGCTGCTCACTTAATTTTCTTGTACTAACTAAAATTGTTAAATTCCCTTTAGAAAAAAAAATGGATTTTTTTCATCGCCCAATTGCAACAAGTGCAAGGCCTTCAACTATGCTGTAAACAAGTGGGTGAGTCAAAAAAAAAAACAATTATGTGCAAGAATTTTTTGCAGAAAAAAAAACTTAATATTTTTTTATCAGTATTAAGCCAAACTAAATTTAAATCCGATGTAAGAAATAAAAAAAAATGAATCCGATAGAAACATAGGAATAAACAAATATGCATTCTGAACAGGCGTGAGCAAGTAGTAGTGTAGTTTTTTTTGTTGAAACAAATATTAATGTTAGAGCCCCTCTAAATTAAGTGAATTTCAGAATCAAAATCAATGAATTTTTGTACAGGACCAAGAGGGTCGAATGAAGTTGCGGGACAAGAATATAAAAATAATTGTAATTTATAAGTTAAATTAGTATTATATGATAATTCGAGAGGTGTTTTCAAATGTGTATAGGTATTTTAGTGCATTATGAATGCTTAAAATAAAAATAATGTTTCCTCGAAAGTAAATTGAATGTATAGTTCTGCACAAATTTCATTAGGAGATATGAAACCATCAAGCATTGGTACAGCGGTATATGAGTGTGTCTGTCAGCCCGTCTGTCCGTCTGTATGATCAAGGGTTAAGGGTATCTTCGAGTCGAGCTTACTCGACTAGAGCCTTCGTACTTGTTTTTTATACCCTTAACACATGAAAAGGGTAAAAAAAAGGGTATAATGGTTTTGTGCAAAAGTATGTAACAGGCAGAAGGAAGCTTCTCCAACCCCATAAAGTATATATATCTTTGATCAGCATCAACAGCCGAGTCGATTTAGCCATGTCCGTCCGTCCGTCTGTTTGTAAGAAAACGTCGATCTTAGGAACCACAAAAGCTAGAGTCTCCAGATTTTGGATATAAGCGTTCCTTATCCCTAGGCATGACAAGTTTGTTTAAAATTTTCGATAACTTTTCAATATACACATGTAATCAATAACCAAAAAATCTTGAATTTCAAAAAGTTGAAAATGAGGATTGAAACTATAAGCAAAAATATTACCGGAGATATGAAACCATCAAGCATTGGTACAGAAGTACACAGCCAACAGTATGTGTCTGTTAGCCCGACCGTTTGGCCGTCTGTATGGTCAAGGGTTAAGTGTATCTTCTAGTCGATCTTACTCGACTAGAGCCTTCTTACTTGGTTTTTTTATGAAATAGCTCTGGTAGGCTCAACAACTTTTGCTCAAATGTCATTTGCCCGTCTCAAACAAATTTTCAAAAATGCTGCTCGATTTGAAGGTATTTGTGTAGTAGTTTTCGGTCATCTACGACAGTTATCAACAGCAAAGACAATCCAACTACTCTAGACTGGACAAATCGCTCTTGAGTTTTATTGCAACGAAAAATAGATGCAGGCCAGATCCCCGAAAATTGAGCAATTATGTTTGCGTGCCTTCGTGCCTACTAGCCGAGCGCTCGTAAGCTGACGAGCGCCCAAATAAAATCGTATACAGGCAAAATCAGCAGATACAGAAAATGTATTTGCGTGATGTTGTGCCTAGCCTAGCCTAGACAAGCGCTGGTCGTGTGTACATGTGTACAATATTGGGCGACGTAGCTTGGGTAAAACGAAGGAAGAAAGGACCTCAATAAGAATAGAGCTCGACTAGAGATACCCTAAGCCATAAACATAATGCATGAAGACATGGCCAACTTGACTTGTCTATTGATGCTGATTAAGAATACATATACTTTATGGGGTTTGAAATTCTTCATTTTGTCTATAACATACATTTCCGCAAACCAATATACCCAACACACGTATAGTAAACAGAATATAGTTTGGTTTCGATGCAGAAGTGACATAGGAAACCGACAAAATCATAACGGGATCGCTAAGCATATGCTGAAGGAAGCGAAACGAGACAAACATTAAAAAGCTGCACACTTTTAATATCCTGTATCCCAATATAAAGTTATTGCCAGTAAAAGTTATGTATAAATTGAATTAAAGGTTGATTTATGTTAAGTACTTAATTTTTCTTTTAGTTTTAGTTATAGAATTTGAATTGAGTTATATATAAAGTGCTTAATTAACTATGCTTATGCATATGCATATTGATAAAATAATAGTTAGTTTAAATTAAGGAAATCAAATTGAAATGTTCTCGCATTTTGTTAGTTAATTGTGCAAAGTTTGCATAAGAACAAACTACCCTCCTATGATAGGCACTTGCAAGCAGATTGAAGCAAAAGTTAAAAATTGCCAAAATGTTATTCTGCTACAACAACAAGAGAAATGAAGAACGGCAACAGAACATTGCCTACACTTGTGTCTTCCTTTACACGAAAAGAAGGAAACAACACACTGATCATAAGCAAACGCAACGAACGCAACGAATGCGCTGAGTGAAACCGAAGCTCAGCAAAATCAAAACCAATGGTGAAATCGCCTGCACCTATTTCTGAAAAAAAAAACTCAAGAGCGATTTGTCCAGTCTAGAGTAGTTGGATTGTCTTTGCGCAAACACAATTGCTCAATTTTCGGGGATCTGGCCTGCATCTATTTTTCGTTGCAAAAAAACTCAAGAGCGATTTGTCCAGTCTAGAGTAGTTGGATTGTCTTTGTAGATTAGCGGTGCATCTCAAGCAAGGGAGTTGGAGAATTATGCTTGACTGAAAATACCTTGGTTGCCCAAAAATAATTAAATATTTTGCGCAACATTTCCGACAAAACTGGATTTATAAATGATGGCAAGACATCTTATATAGTAAGGTACTGGCTGCTTTATAGTTGGAAAAAGGTGTTTAATTCATCTTCCCAAAACCCAGTTTTCAGAACAATAAAAATCTGTGGACCTGCCATCCAAAAAGACTCTCCTCAATGCGATAAACTTCGAGGAATAGCAACATATGACTATATTCAAAATCTTGTCAAATCGATGAAAAAAATGCTGGAAGCGATTATAGAAGACAACGGTGACAAACATAATATTAATTATAGTTAAATTAATACCACTAAGCATACAATCGATTGTACATACCAATAAGTATTTCATAGACTGATATTGTTTAAACGCTTTGTTGGCAGCTGAATTTAGTGCCTGTTTAATGTTAATATATTTTCAAAGTTTGTTTAATAGTTTTAAGAGATAATTGGTAAATTTATATTAAAAATAAAAAAAAATAAAAAGAACCACTAGTTTGTCCCTTCTTGTTTAAAAGTAAAGAAAATAAAAAAATGTCACAGCTTGTAAACACTTTGTAGGCAAACTGTATATGTCGTTAGTGGTTTAGGCTGCGGTCAATATACTTTAAAGTAGCTAACTGGCCATTTGAAACAGTGCTTATATTTTAATTGCCTGCCATAACAAAATTACAGAATATTTTTCAAAAATTCCAATGACAGATGGTGGGTACATATATTTAGCACCAATATGAATTAATAAACTATCTTAATTTTGGGCCATAGCTTATCTTAAATTTTATATTATGGATACAGTTTAAGTTGCCCTTAGTGTTTGCGATCCGATTCAGTATTAGACTGCCACAATAAATAATTGCATCTTCAATCAGCCAATATGACTATGTATTGGTCAATGTGGGATTTAGCGAACGTCATCATAGTTTTTTTTATTAATAGTCTTAGAAAGCTTTTTACGTATGCTTTGAAGTCATGATTGAGCAAACCCAGTGTACAGTTTTCATAGCGCGTTCTTTACCCATTTTGTCCTGCGCCTGTTGAGTGAGTTTTGAGGTCGATAGCTTAAGATTTTCCTTGAATTTCCTGATGATCTTCCTTTTTTACTGTTCGGTGATATTCGATGTTCTGGTATTCGTGGGCGAAGCACCGAATGATAGAGTACACAGTTGTGGTTCCTAGATTGACCATTTAAGCTAACTGACGAAGTGAATATTATTCTTTGAAGTGTTCCACAGAAATTTTATGTTGTTTATACACATACGTGTACTACTGTACCAATACGTGATGGTTTCATATCTCTAGTGTTTCTCAACCAATATGAATAAATGAATTTCAGAAATTTGTATTATTTTGTTAATAGTTTCAACTCTCATTAAAAAAGTTTTGAAATTTAAAATTTTTGTCATTCATTAAATGATCATAAGCCCGAAAAGTTAGCGAAAAAGATTAAGCAAACTTGTCATGCCTAGGGATTAGGAGAGCTCATTTCCAAAATCCGGACAGTCAGACGGACGTGGCTATATCAACTCGACTGTTGATGCTGATCAAGAATATATAATCATTATACCCTTTTTTTTTACCCATTTCATGGATTAAGGGTGTAAAAACAAGTAAGAAGATACATTTAACTTGACCTTAAACATACGGTCAATCGTGCGCTAGTGTAGTAGTCTCCGCAGTTTTTTAACCGATTTTAATAAATATATTAAAAATTTTCAGATTTTGTCTATAGTTTCTATGAGCCGCAAGCTCTGCTAGAATATAACATCGGGAACCCAGAAACACCAAAAACTACCCGAAAGCTCGTATCTTCCATGATAGTGAAATATCGTTTTCCTTCAAAGTGTCTAAGCCAACGTTTAACAAAAACATTTTTCCTGTTTCAAAATATTTTATTTTTGTAATGTCTTGCTTTCACATATTGATGCATGAATTTAAGTTTAAGTTTAAGCCAATATAATGGCTACCAGCTATGATTCCCAATTTGATTTCTTTTTAATAAACTCTGTTCGTCCATCGTCTCTTAGGGACATGTAATAGCCAAGACGCTCGTACTTGTGACGCACGTAGGTAATATAGCCAAATACTCCGGCTGCTGCAACGAGCCCCAGACCCACTAAAACTCTATTCTGTAAAACGATGCTTGTTAGTTTGGTTGGGGTTAAAATTGTATGCGTACCTGTGTTGAATTAATTTCGGTGTTAATAGCTTTAAATATACATGTGGCTCCCGTGGAGCTTTTGCAGGGGTTTTTAATATATTTATCAATCATAACAGTAATTTTTTCTTTTAAATTAATATTTACAAAATTTTGATTCAATGTCTCCAAAATTAAATGTCAAAAGCAAGTAGCGATAACAGGGAACATAGCATTTATCGATAACTGTACATAGCGTTAAGTCAACATTTATGGAAATAGCGGACTAGAACAAACTAGTAAAGGCACAGATAGTCTAATAGTAAAAAATCACAATACTTACATTACAAATTAAATTTTACTTGTTTTTCATAGTAACTAGAGGACGAATAAAAATTTGTATACCCATCACCCATTAAATGGGTAACAAAAGGTTATAATGGTTTTGCGCAAAAGTATGTAAAATGAGAATAGTTTTAAAAAAATAATGAAAATCGGTAAAAAAAAAAAATCAAGTCGGTTAAGTAACACCGGAGATATGAAACCATCAAGCAAGGTACAGAAGTACACAGCCATATGTGTATGTCTTTTAGCCCCACTGTATGGTCAAGGGATAAGGCTAGTTTTAGTCTAGCTTACTCGACTAGAGCGTTCTTACTTGTTTAGATATTTTTGTGTATGGACAGTAGATAACACAAAATTATTGTATTACCCCCGACGTCTCATAGTATAGAGTCATATGTTTTATAGAATAAAACCACAGAGATCTTATAGAATAGAGCCACTTTTGTACATATGTATTAATAGAATAGTTTTGCCAAAGTGGAAATTTCCCAATTCGTGCCTCGACGCAACAATTTTACTTTGTTTGCTGAGAGAAGCCAGCCGAACGCAATGCGTTTTCTTTTTGCAGGCCTTTTGCGTTGACAAAAGTATTTACAAGTGTCATACAATCAAAAATATAAATAGTATGTGTGAACAGATATATATTAAAACTTTAATTTTACTGGTTGGGAAGCTTGTTTTTTATACCCTCAACCCATAGAATGGGTAAAAATAGTTATAATGGCTTTGTGCAAAACCCACTCGTTGGCAAAAGTATGTAACATGATATGATATGAGCTCTACTAATCCCAAGGCAGTACAAGTTTGACTCAAACTTTCGATAACCTTTCCGGTTTACGATATACAAATGGTATCGAAAAAAAATAATCTTGAATTTGGAACAAGGGATTGAAAGCATTTTCAAAATAATGAAAACCTATTAATATCGGTTAAGAAAAACCGAAGCTATGAAACCATCTCATTGGTTCAGTAGTGCACGTATGTACAGTAAGCCTCACCAACCACTAAAATTGCAAGTGCTTTAATATCCAAACCAGGTAAAAATTCAAAAACATTAAAGCGCCAATTTGTCTTATGGTTTATCACATTTAAAAAAGGAACTTTAATTTTTTTTGTTAAATATGTCCTTAATATAATAATTAGCTAATAACTGAAAACATATCCTAAATACAGGCCTCAGCCTATTTGGCGTAGACTTAAAAAAGTAAAATATTTGGCGTATAAGACCATAAATATGTATATTGATACTTAGTATGATATCCTTTAGGCTGAATAACTTCTCTTAACCCATTATTCATGGAAGATACCAGCTTCTGGGTAGTTACAGGACCGATTTTCCTCCATTCATCCAGTAGAGCATTTTTTAGATCCTTTTGTTGGATGTGCTTTCGGATATCGTTTTCTAGGAGCGCCCACAAATTCTCAATAACACTTAAGTCTGGAGACTGGGCTGGTAGAATAATCACATGGATGCAGCTCCAGATGAGACAGGCCTGCACTATTCCGGCCTTATGCTTTGGGTCGTTGTCTTGACAAACGGAAAGTACTCCGGATACCAATCTTCTCAGCACATTTAAGTACTCTAAAAACAACAAGATCCGGCCACCGGCTGATGCCCATACAATGGCCCTTGACCCACCGAGCATGAGTTATATGCAAGTGTTTGAGATTCTGCTCAGTACTGGACCGACGCCACACATAATATGGTCCGTTTGGGCCATAAATGTTGAATTTGGACTCGCCTTCAAAGTTGACTGTGCCAGCAATTCAAATCCTTGTCCAAATGGATTTTTGGGAACGTCATCCCAGTGCCTTAATTTCTTGCACTTATAAAAAGTTTCTGGCGTGGTTCTCGGGCATGAAAGTCATGGTTCCGCAGAACCTGTCGAACAGTTTATCTTTCCTTATTTCATCCTGAACTTGTTGATCTTGTTTTGGAGCCGATAGCTTCAGGTTTAACCTGATACCTCGCTCATCCCCTTCAGTGAAAATCTTATTTAGTGCCATTCTGCCTTTGTCCCCCCTCCGATTTTCACGGATAAGGTGCCAAATGATATGGCACACAGTTGTGGCCTCCAGATTGACCATTTCAGCTATTCGGCGTTCGGTATATCCGTTTTTGAAGTGTTCCAGGACGAGTTTTCGCTGTTCAATGGTAGTCCGTTTGCCCATGGTCCTTTTTGGCTAATTCCATGCGAGATGCAGGATATAACTGAACTGACTATGAAGGATTGCTCTATTTATACCATAATCTACCCATAATAGCTCAGGTAAAAAATCGGGGTTTTATGGCACGCAGGTGTCCATAATGTACCAGCTCCAAATAAGCTGAGTCCTGAAATTGGGGTACTTATTGGCATAACCCGACCTAGCCGGTGGGCAAACCCCAGTTCATTGCGGTCAAATATTGATTCTGGCGGTTAATATATGTATCTCGGCAACTTAATGCATTAAACGCGTTCCTAACTGCTGAGACGTTTATTAATTTCAATGAAGCTGAATTGCAGGCTCGACTGGAGTTAATCAGCGAAATGCGGCTTAGCTTTGGTGCTGCGCAATCGATCCTTGAAAGGCTTAATCTTAAGGAGTTTGCCATTGACCAACTAAACTGCGAGGTGATATCAAAGCTTTCTCGCGAACCTACCAATATGCGTAAGACTTCAATTCTCCATTAAATAACAATTCGGCGCAGCACGGAAGAGCCAATTGGTAGCTCGAAGGGGGCAGTGCGTCTCTCTAGGCTACCGCAATTTCAGTTTCCACGTTTTGACGGCGCATATATCGACTGGTCCGGTTTTTTTGCCCTCTACAACACTGTCGTCGGCCAAAACAAGGAATTAAGTAATGTGGAAAGGTTTCAGCATCTTCGATCATGCCTCACAGGACCAGCGTTAGAAGCGATTCGCGCTTTCGAACGGAAGATAATTATGACAAAGCCATTAAATTGTTAACAAATCGTTTTGACAACAAATTGTTCAAAATTTTCAGGTACACGTACGGTCCATATTTAGGCTCTCAGGTGTTGTACGCGCGTTGCAGACAGTGGCATCTGCTCAGGAAATTACGGATGGCTTGCTGATTCATCTCATCACATCCAAATTGGATCAAGCCACACAGGAGAAGTGGGAGGAAGCATTGTCCTTGATGGGTCTGCCGAAATGGAGCGATATGTATATTTATGCGAATTTGCTGAGCATTATCTGTCAAAATGCCCACGGTTCATAAATTTAGCTCCCACTATGCGCTATAGAGAAGCTAAATAGCTGCACCTTTGCCTCAACAGCCTTCGCAAAGGGCACAGTCTGCAGCAATGCAAATCTGGTCACTGCAAGCATTGCCAACAGAAGCACCATTCATTGTTGCATATGGATACAAGTTCCTCTGCAGCTCAGTTGCCCGACACAACGCGGTTTCAAACTGCATCACTTGTTTCCATATCCCCACCTGCACCTATAGTCTTGAAACAAAGTGATTACGTGCTGCTACCAACGGCAATTATACTTGTCAGAAATCGATCTGGCACTTTCGTACCATGTAGAGCTCTGACAGATTCAGCATCGTAGCTCAACTTTACCACCCGTTTTGTTAACCAGCTTAAGCTGGAGCTATGCCACTCAAACATAGCAGTATTCTGCATAGGCGAATCTTTTCTCTCGCTCAACAAATCGGCTGACATTTTTTTGAAATCAGCTAGTGGCTCATACCAAGGATCGTTTTCTGCAGTCGTAACGCAGTGCGAGTACTCTGCTCGGCTCCCAACCAAGGATCGCTGCGATGCTTTTGGGGATTAAATGAATTAATGGGGATTAAGGAATTAAATGCACTGAATTCGAAGCTGGCGAAAAATGCGTCTTTAAAGTCGAGGTATGTTGCATTCATGATGGAATACATCGATTTGAAGCACATGAACCTAGCCTGCAAGCAGTCTGTTGTACATCAATACTTTTTGCCTTATCATTGCGTGCAAAAGCTCGATAGCACCACGACCAAGTTGTGAGTCGTTTTTGATAGCTCCGCAAAAACCACACCTGGGCTCTCTCTAAAAGATCTGGAAGTGGTCTGCGAAGAAATGGTGAAGTTTGACGATGGAACCGATGTCAAGAAGGCTCTGTGTTTGACTTGGGATACCAACTCCGATCATCTTCTATTCAGTCGGTCGCATACCTTATCACACATTGTAACCAAGCGTACAATATTAGCAACAATCGCCAAATTCTACGACCCTTGGTTCAATATCTCCCATAATCACAAAATTAAAAATATTCTTACAGACACTGTGGTAGGAAAAACTCATTTGGGACGAAGCCCTTCCTCAGTCTCTGCACTCTGCCTGGATCGAGCACATCTCCCAAACAGCCATAGCTGGTACACTCAAGTTCCCTCGTTATGTTTTACAGCCACACTCATCATGGGAAACACATGCGTTCTGTGATGCAAGCCTAGTCACATACGGCACCTGTGTTAACGTCCAATCAGAAGCGCAGGGTAGCTACTCGTCACATATTCTATGCTCAAAATTAAGAGGCTCACCTCTAAAAACGCTTACAATTCTCAAACTGGCACAAACTGGCCGCCGCACATCTGCTATCAGAGCTCGTCTTTAGCATCGCTTAATGGGCACCGCACCCTTGCCAGTTCTATTGTTGGTCTGACTCGACAATTGCACTCTCTTGGATTCGTCAAGCTCCATCTGAATTAAATATTTTTGTATCCAACAGAATATCTCAGATTCAGGAGCACACCAAGGATGATGACTTGCAGACACGTTCCTACTCATTTAAACCCATCCGACATATTATCACGTGGCTGCAGAGCACTGGAACTTTTGGAATCGGGCCTTTGGCATGAAGGACCTGCCTTTCTACGCTCATCTCCTTCTGATTGGCCGCCAAACACTCTACCAGTTCAGATCTGCCTGTCGAGTTATGCTTTCTTAATTAAGTCAGAAGTGAGACACAGGCCGCCCATAAAGAGCTACATCTCAATATTTGTTTGCTTTTCCCCCAAAGCACTACATCTGGAATTGGTGGAGGATTTGTCAACTGCATCGTTTATCGCTGCATTAAAGCGATTTATCGGAATTATAGGCAAACCCAATTCAATCTGGTCGCACAACGCAACAAACTTTGTTGGAGTGCGGAATGAACTGAGCGAGTTGAGGCTACTGTTTTTAAGCGACCCTCATATGAAGGAGTTTTCGA
Organism: Scaptomyza parva; assembly: GCA_035044645.1. Classification (NCBI taxonomy): domain Eukaryota; kingdom Metazoa; phylum Arthropoda; class Insecta; order Diptera; family Drosophilidae; genus Scaptomyza; species Scaptomyza parva. The sequence continues at coordinate 1,021,998 of JAWNNT010000062.1, forward strand.
ATTTTTGATTTTTAATTGGAATTAACTGGAACTTTATTCCACCTCGGTCTCCTTATTTTGGTGGTTTGTGGGAGGCTGCGGTAAAATCTGCCAAACACCATTTCTATCACGTCGTTGATTCAATTAACTTCGTACTCTTATTCAGCCAAACTCACGACCTTCTTGTCCCATTTCAGAGATTCCAGGCGACTTAAAAGTTCTCACTCCTGCTTATTTTTTGATTGGAGCCCCATATGCCACAATAAAAGAACTCGACATAATGCATATCGACATCAATCACCTATGTCGCTGGCAGCGCGTTTGTCAAATGCAGCAAGCATTCTGGCGCAAATGGAGCACCAGCTACCTATCACTTCTTCAAGAACGTTCAAAGTGGCGTTCATCGACACCTAACCTGATGACCAACTCAATCGTTGTCCTGAAGGATGACAACGTGCCACCTCTTCAATGGCGTCGCGGCCGAATCGAATGTACTATCACTGGACCAGACGGCGTCGCGCGAGTTGCAATAATCAAAACCGCAGCTGGCACCGTCAAAAGAGCCGTTGGCAAGATTACAGTGGTGCCCCTTCGGTTGAAACCCTCGCCCTTCCAACGGGGGCAGCATGTCGGAGGCAACAGTAGCTAACCAATAATTTAAGCAAAATTTAACATAATTCATAACGTCATTGCTTGCGCACCACTAATTCTTACATTTGACTTGCACATGCGATTTTACCTAATTTGCGCGTTAGCTAAAAATTGTCAATCACATTAATTAGTCGAAAATAAATGTGCAATACGCAGCATAGCATAAAACAATTGTAAAACGTAGCAAAATTGAATAAGCGAATGAAGCTAATGTAAAGTTATCGTATTTTACATTTAGTAAAGTAATCAACAACTTTCTGTTAAAATTCGAACATGGGGGAACGCAAAAAAGTGTCTCCTCCAAACATTAAAAAAAGGGTATGATGGTTTTGTGCAAAAGTATGTAACAGGCAGAAGGAAGCTTCTCCAACCCCATAAAGTATATATATCCTTGATCAGCATCAACAGCCGAGTCGATTTAGCCATGTCCGTCCGTCCGTCCGTTTGTAAGAAAACGTCGATCTTAGGAACTACAAAAGCTAGAGTCTCCAGATTTTGGATATAAGCGTTCCTTATCCCTAGGCATGACAAGTTTGTTTAAAATTTTCGATAACTTTTCAATATACACATGTAATCAATAACCAAAAAATCTTGAATTTCAAAAAGTTGAAAATGAGGATTGAAACTATAAGCAAAAATATTACCGGAGATATGAAACCATCAAGCATTGGTACAGAAGTACACAGCCAACAGTATGTGTCTGTTAGCCCGACTGTTTGGCCGTCTGTATGGTCAAGGGTTAAGTGTATCTTCTAGTCGAGCTTACTCGACTAGAGCCTTCTTACTTGGTTTTTTTATGAAATAGCTCTGGTAGGCTCAAAAATTTTTGCTCAAATGTCATTTGCCCGTCTCAAACAAATTTTCAAAAATGCTGCTCGATTTGAAGATATTTGTGTAGTAGTTTTCGGTCATCTACGACAGTTATCAACAGCAAAGACAATCCAACTACTCTAGACTGGACAAATCGCTCTTGAGTTTTATTGCAACGAAAAATAGATGCAGGCCAGATCCCCGAAAATTGAGCAATTATGTTTGCGTGCCTTCGTGCCTACTAGCCGAGCGCTCGTAAGCTGACGAGCGCCCAATCGTATAAAATCGTATACAGGCAAAATCAGCAGATACAGAAAATGTATTTGCGTGATGTTGTGACTAGCCTAGCCTAGCCAAGCGCTGGTCGTGTGTACATGTGTACAATATTGGGCGACGTAGCTTGGGTAAAACGAAGGAAAAAAGGACCTCAATAAGAATAGAGCTTGCTTGCTTCACTAAAAATAATGAACTGACAGATGACAGTTGGATACCCTTTTAAAATATACATGAACTTTCTTATATTTAGCTTGTCAATACATTTTTAAAAATTATATATTTTTATTGGCTTAAATTGTTGCTTAATTAACAATTCGGATAACGCTACAGATAGTTCAAAAGCATTAAATCTTTTAATGTTATTTATGAGTTGCGTAGCACCCCGGATAATGTAGCTAACAAGCTTGCTCATTATACTACTTTTGTTTTGTGTTGCTGCATCGATGCAAAGATTTCTGATTGTTGTTGCTGCTCTTAAAACTGAATAAGTATTTCAAACAAGCAGCAAATAACAATGCGTTCTTATATAATAGCCGATTAAATTATTTATTAATAATTAAATAAATTTTTTTTAATAATGTAATAAAAATTTCTTTAAATAAAATAAAATTTTTTTATAAACAAATTAAATTTATTTTTTAATAATTAAATTTATTTTTTAACAATATATTTTATTACTAATTTTGAAAAGGAATAAAATAAATAAAAATAAAATTAGGCACCTGTAATAAAAAATAATCATCATCATCATAAACATTGCAGCAAGTTCAAGTAAAGTTCTGAAAACCCACATCGTACGTAAAATGCATACTCATATAAACAGCAAAGCGGCGCGAACCAACCATCTCCGTCGACCGCATCTAATCGCAAGCATATTACAATTGAATGAGAGTGCTGAGAGCGCGTTCGGCTCGACAGCCGAAGAGCTGTGGGTTCTGATCTCAAAAAAAATTTGGCACAAAATCGCTGTATGAAAATTTACCTTCATCATGTACCTACTCGTTGGTCCAGTCTAGAGTAGTTGGATTGTCTTTGACATTTTTGATATTTTCACTTTAGAGATATACGGTCATTCTGGCTGTTGCTTAAAATTTTTTTTATTATTTTTTAAAAATTATACAGTTAGTTATCTCTTAAACCTATTAAACAGAACCTTAAAAATATAAACATTAACAAAGAAACATTATAAATACTAACAAAGGCACAGAATTCAACTGTCAATAATATGTATCCAAAATATTAATCTTTCTATCAGTTTTTGGTTATATACTATAATTAATATTTTGTATGTCCACCGTTGGCTTTCATAACCGCTTCTAGTCGCCTTTTCATCGATTTTATTAGATTTTGGATGTATTCCAATGGAATATTTTGCCATTCTTCCAAGATTATCGCCTTGAGATCATGCTTATTTTTCGGATGGCGCTTGGCGGTACGTTTTTACAGATAGGCGCACAGATTTTCAATTGGGTTAAGATCTGGGCTTTGGGCAGGTGTATCGAACACCTTTTTACAGTTATAAAGCAGCCAGCACCTGACCATGATTGCTTTGTGCTTGGGATCATTGTCTTGGTAAAACTTGTATGTTGGCTTGACACCATTAACAAATCCAAATTTGGTGGGACTGACCACCAAATGTGTGTTCAAAATACTTAAATATTGTTGGGCATCCATTGTATTTTCAATAAAAAATATTCCAAAGCATCACTGACCATTTTCCAAACTTCACAGTGAGTTTAATGTTTTTGTTTTCAATTGATTTCAACGGCTTGCGCCACACCCTGCTGGGTCCATCATTATAGAAAAGCATAATTTTGGATTCATCACCAAATACCACGTCGTCCCAATATGAATCTAGCTGTCCCACGCGGTTTAAAAAGTTGTATACAGTTTTCCTGCCAATTTAAAACATTTTTGCAATCTCGGAGACCGTTTTTCCGATGGTGGAGTTGTAATAAACCAACTGGTTCATGTCGAAAAATAACCGCTTGCCTGGTATTTTAAAACCGTCTAAGACTGTACCGATTATATATAAATTCTATATTCCAAATATGAAATTTGTAAGAAAATTGAATCACCAGGAGCTGAGCGTTTTTATTTTTTAAAAAAGTAACTGTAAATATGCCATTCACAACGAAAACAAACAAAAAAATAAAGTGTGTAAACACTTGTATTTACAGTTGAATTTTGTGACTTTGTTAGTAATTTTTATGTTTGTAAATGTTTATGTTTTTTAAGTTTGGTTTAAGGGGTTTAAGAGATAATAAACTAAATAACTTTAAAAAAATAAATTTATATAACAGCCAGTGTGACCGTATATCTCTAAAGTGAAAATATCAAATATTTTCACTGCATGTAAAGAGATTCTTGACAGACTGTAAATAAAAAAGGGTTGGTTACCTGTACTCTTAGAGATTAAGTTGCTGCTAAGACTACGACAGAACGACTTGAATTTTTTTTAGTAACACGGGAAGCTTGCAAATAAGGTGAGCTTTTTGCGTACGGCTGGCGTCATTCACCATACGATCAGCGATGAGCTATACGTAGATGTGCCAAATCGCAAATTTCCCTAATCCACCGCCAGGCGATCTTTCAGTTTTTTTTGGTGAATTAGGCGTCAATTCACCAGGGGTATGTATACTACTGCCTTCGCCATGCTGAAAAGTAGCAATAATCACCAGACGTATGCCGTATACCGGCATACAATGCTGCTTGGGCCTGGCGCATGCTTTCGCCCGGCTGAACAGCAGCAAATATGACTAGATGTATGTATACCGACATATACCAGCGTATACACACATTCTGCTTGGGCCTGGCTCTGCCTTCGCCTGGCTCAACAGCAGCAAATATCACCAGCCGTATGTATACCGACATATACACACATTCTGGCGCATGACTTCGCCAGGCTGAACAGCAGCAACGAGTAGGTATATGATAGAGGTAAATTTTCATACAACGATTTTGTGCCAAAATTTTTTTGAAATCAGAACCCACAGCTCTTCGGCTGTCGAGCCGAACGCGCTCTCAGCACTCTCATTCAATTGTAATATGCTTGCGATTAGATGCAGAGTGGCTGTCGACGGAGAAGGTTGGTTCGCGCCGTTTTGCTGTTTATATGAGTATGCATTTTACGTACGTGGGTTCTGTTAATTTCGGGGTGGGTTTTCATAGCTCGCATTCAATTTTAATATGCTTGCGATTAGATGCGGAGAGGCAGCCGAAGAAGAAGGTTGGTTCATGCCGCTTTGCTGTTTATATGAGTATGCGTACATTACGTACGTGGGTTCTGATATTTTCGATGTGGGTTTTCAGAACTTTACTTGAACTTGCCGCAATGTTTATGATGATGATGATTATTTTTTATTACAGGTGCCTAATTTTATTTTTATTTATTTTATTCCTTTTCAAAATTAGTAATAAAATATATTGTTAAAAAATAAATTTAATTATTAAAAAATAAATTTAATTTGTTTATAAAAAAATTTTATTTTATTTAAAGAAATTTTTATTACATTATTAAAAAAAATTTATTTAATTATTAATAAATAATTTAATCGGCTATTATATAAGAACGCATTGTTATTTGCTGCTTGTTTGAAATACTTATTCAGTTTTAAGAGCAGCAACAACAATCAGAAATCTTTGCATCGATGCAGCAACACAAAACAAAAGTAGTATAATGAGCAAGCTTATTAGCTACATTATCCGGGGTGCTACGCAACTCATAAATAACATTAAAAGATTTAATGCTTTTGAACTATCTGTAGCGTTATCCGAATTGTTAATTAAGCAACAATTTAAGCCAATAAAAATATATAATTTTTAAAAATTTATTGACAAGCTAAATATAAGAAAGTTCATTTATATTTTAAAAGGCTATCCATTTTGAATACTCTTTCGGAGTTTACGTGCACCTTCCTGTCATATGCATTTGATAGAGTCTTAAAAAAATATTCGTAGTTGCCCGTTGTAGTTGATTATGGGACAAGAAACCCTACATGAAGGCACACAAGCAATAATGATCGCGACGCAATTGCACTTTGAATACTCTTTTGCAGTTTATGTGCTTCTTTGCACATCTGCATGGCAGTTGCGTTGACAAAATGGTTTGCTAGTGTCATAGAATCAAAAGTGAAGAGAGTATGTATGACCAGATATAGCAAAACTGAAATTTGGCTGGCTTGGAAGTTTGTCTTTTTTCTAGGCTCTTGCAGAAATTGATATGCGACAAAATGTTAAATATTTTTCTTCAGCATCTTATATATTTCTAAGATAACAATTAGAGAAATATTATTAAAAATATGATTATAATTTATTATGCGTTTTAAATAAATAATTTAATAATTTATTTAAAGTATAATTATAATGTATAATATATGATTTAATATGAATATATATAGATAGATATAGATATAAATAATTTAAATGTATTTTGAAAATGATTTTAAGCTAATTAATTCATCATCATAACAGTTGAGGTAGGTCAATGAATATCCAGACAAGTGCTATGCTCACTTTTTAATGTGTATACATATATGCGTTTGTATACACACATATTCATATGCAGCGATTGGAGTAAAAAATAAAAAATCTAATCGAAGCCCAGCAAACAGAAAACGGAAACAAATGCTGGCATATGTACATATATATATGCATACGCATATACATACATCTAGTGATATTTGCTGCAGTTCTGCCTGGCGAAGGCATGCGCCAGAATGTGTGTATATGTCGGTATACATACGGCTGGTGATATTTGCTGCTGTTGAGCCAGGCGAAGGCAGAGCCAGGCCCAAGCAGAATGTGTGTATATGTCGGTATACATACATCTAGTCATATTTGCTGCTGTTCAGCCTGGCGAAAGCATGCGCCAGGCCCAAGCAGCATTGTATGCCGGTATACGGCATACGTCTGGTGATTATTGCTACTTTTCAGCATGGCGAAGGCAGTAGTATACATACCTCTGGTGAATTGACGCCTAGTTCACCAAAAAAAACTGAAAGATCGCCTGGCGGTGGATTAGGGAAATTTGCGATTTGGCACATCTACATAGCTGATACGATGCAAAAAGATCGCTAGGCGGCGGATTAGGGATTAACAAGAAAGAAGGTTCTAGTCGAGTGAGCTTACTGACTTTTCATTATTTTGGTAATGTTTTTAATCCATATTTTCTCATTTTCGAAATTCAAGATTTTTTGCTAGCGATCATATTGGTATGTACATATATGTATATCGTAGACCGGAAAAGTTATCGAAAATTAAAATAAACAAGAAGGCTCTAGCCGAGTAAGCTCGATTAGAAGATACGCTTAACCCCTGATCATACAGACGGACAGACGGTCGGGCTGACAGATATACTCATATACCGCTGTACCAATGCTTGATGGTTTCATATCTCAGGTGTTTCTTAACCGATTTTAATGAAATTTGTACAGAAGTTCATTATTTTGCTTATAGTTTCAATCCTCATTTTTTTAAGTTATTTAAAAATCAAGATTTTTTTGTGATCGATTACATGTGTATATCGTAATCCTGAAAAGTTATCGAATATTTGAAACAAACTTGCTATGCCTAGGGATTGGCAGAGCTCATATCCAAAATCTGGAGTCTCTAGCTTTTGTAGTTCCTGAGATCGACCTGTTTATACATACAGACAGACGGACGGCTGTTGATGCTGATCAAGAATATATATACTTTATGGGGACGGAGAAGCGTCCTTCTTCCTGTTACATACATTTGCACAAAAACATTATACCCTTTTTTTTACCCATTTCATAGGTTAAGGGTATAAAAAGTGTACTGCCCAGTGATTAGAGGAGCCCAAATTCAATATCTGGAGCCTCTTAACTTTTATAGTTGCTGAGATCGGAATGACGAGCTAAATCGACTCTGTCGATGCTTCCTCTTGCCTGTTACATACTTCTGCACAAAAAAAAAACACTTTTTTTACCCATTTCTTGAGTAAAGGGTGTAAAAAGTTGTTGCCTGTTCTATTAGAGATCATGTCGCAAAAGCTATGACAAAATGACGTGCATCTTTTAGCGACGCATTGCATATTTTTTTAAATATCAGTGGCTCCACGCTATGGTGATTTAAGGGAGCTGCAACAAATTCTAAATCGTTTTTATACCCTTAACCCATTAAATGGGTAAAAAAAGGGTATAATGTTTTTGTGCAAATGTATGTAACAGGCAGAAGGAAGCTTCTCCGACCCCATAAAGTATATATATTCTTGATCAGCATCAACAGCCGAGTTGATATAGCCATGTCCGTCTGTCCGTCTGTCTGGATGTATGAGCGCCATCAAGAATTGGTCCAGTAGTACATGTACATATGTGTATGTCTCTCAGTCCTACCGTCTCTCCGTCTGTATGGTCAAGGGTAAGGGTATCTTCTAGTCGAGCTTACTCGACTAGAGCCTTCTTACTTGTTTTTTTTACATATTTTAAAGTTTTTTATCTGTAATTGGCTCGTGGGTTGTCTTCTGCTAAACACAATAAATCACAAAACAAATAATCATAGCTGATAAGCTGTTATGCACATTGTTCGAAAAAATGTACTGCCGGCCACTTTATTCAAAGTCAAATTGATATCCGCGATCTACGAAACTGAGTCCCCGCTCAGAGCTAACAGGAAAGTCATCCATAAACAAAATATAACCCTTGTAATCCAGTGAATGTTTAAGTTCCTGCAAAGAAATAATAAATAAATAACATATAGCACAGAAAATATTACTAATAACACTAACCTTAATATCAACGTAATCCTCGAAACCACATAGAACGTAATAAATGAGCAGGGGTTGTGCGCCTACAAATTTACGATGCTGCTTATTTGGATCACGCTTTTGTAAAATATTAAGTGCACGTTGTAAAAAATTTGGTGTCAGTTCCCGACAGTAGGACACATCAAGGTGATGAAGCTCTGGACACAGTTCGATAAATTTGAGTAGCATATCATCGCACAAGCATGTCCAGTTACGTAAGCAAAGAAGCTGCAAGTTCGTCATGCAGGTATAGCGGTCTAGAAAGTCAATGGCATGTGTCCAACTACAAATCGCCAGCCGCTGCAGCTTTCTATACGACCAAATAGGCAAATCCGCGTCCCATCCCGGTTCTAAGGGCATGTAATACCCATCAACAGCAACGCCTGTAATATCCGGTGCTTTGCGCTCCATTATTTCAAAGAACTCGTGAACCTCTCGAATTTTGTGATCGTAGCTATCCACACTAGCTAATGGTGGTACACACCACTCCGTATCCAACAATACAATTAGTTGCTTAAGCGCTGGGAGCTTCAGCACCTCAATTAAAACCGATTTCAAAGAGGCCAAATTAAGTTTTAAAATGCTTAGATTCATAAGATAGTCCACGCAGTTATTAAGACGAAGTTTGCTAATAACATCATACATGCGTATGTCCAGCACTCGTAGATTTGGCAATTGACTGTGTGGATAGCAAGAAAATTTCAAAAACTTTTAAGTATTCTGTACAAACATTTACCTGCATATCTCATCCAGATATTCCTGCTGTAATTCATATGCCTTGTGTTGATCTTCATACAAATGAAGCTCCTGCAGATGTTGAAAGTCTGCTAGGTATCGACCCTGAATAGGGGTGGTTAAACGAAGCTGTTGCAAATTAGGCATCATTTTGGCCATTTTAAATATGCTGCGATCCGAGGGATAACAGTCCATATCTTCTGGATCATAGTAGAAGCTAGTTACATTGGGCAAAACATACACTTGCATTTCATCTAAATCCTTCAACAAGGTACACAGACAGCTCGATACATGCATTTGGCGAATGTAGGGGCGCATTGCTTTGATAAAATAGCACAGCTCTTCATAGTTTGGCAATAGTTCGCGCCACTTCTCGATATCCAGTTGATCGTATGTATGAGAAGTACGCCATCGGTTCAGGCATATCCATTGAAACCGCTGGCATACTCTTGCAAAAGCTACTTCACTACGCAGATCCTGCAGCCGCTCAAAAATACATCCCAGACAATCATTATTCAGTTTGAAAATGTCTGCCGTTTCTCCTCTAGGTGTCAGAGGCGTGGCAACTGCGTTTGACGGAGCTTCGGCCATAACTGAAGATTTTAAAGATGTTCTATAAATAATATATTTGATTAAAATTTCACATACCAAATAAAATTGTTGTTAACGCAACCGTTAACTACTTTGTTAAATAGTTAATTTGAATTTCCGTTTTGATTAAATCGAAACAAAATTTATTGAAAGTCGCCTCATAACAAACAAATGTATCTCAGCTGTTTGATGGCAGTGTTGATAAGTTGAGTTGAGGCAATACGTATCGAAATTCCGATTTCAACAGAGTCTCGATTTTACTTTGAAAAAATTTGTCAAAATACATTTGCAATCGGATACATTATCGTTATTTTTTAGATATCTAAAACGTTTGGTAAATGGTTTCATGCCTGCATGATTTTCTATCGAGAAAGAATGGATTAGAGAACGTACAGCAATGTACATTTTGTAGCTATCGAGATCGTTCTGATAGCAATTCCGTTGGTTATACTCGTGAGCGGGATTTCGGTTATTTCAACAATAATATATTCTTTTATTTTGGCTTTACATTCGATTTAATTAAAAAGCTAAGCGTGACATAGTTTAAACATTAATTTTGATTTTAACTTAATCACACTATTGAATTTTTAATCATCCTGTCGTTTCCATTTTGAAAAAATTGAAATCTATAATCATTCATTGAAAATTTAATTTGTGACCATCTAAAATAAATTAAAACTCATTAATATAAAATTTTTCGAAATCGAAATTATAAATAATTATGTATATGCATAAAAAAAAATAAATGTATATATCTAAAAAATTTCTATAAATATTCAATATTTTATATAAATGAACTAAATGAAAATGTAAAATACTCAGTAAAATATTAATTCTATACAGCACTTCTTGACAGTGCTGAGAAACTAAAAGTCGCAAGACAAGGAGTATATCGAATATATCGAACCAACACGTGTGTGTGCGCCATACTATTTTATTCCGTATATTGTGACCGCAACGCGTAAAACGTTGCTAAGACATTTTCCAGCAATTGAAATAAAGTTTACTCAATAACAATGACTGAATTGCAGCAGCTAGCCGATGCCATAGTGCTCGAATACCTTAAAGAAAAAGACAAAAATATGGCCAAGGTCTTCGAACTTAAGACGAAAGCGGTAAGTTTTGTGTGCTCTTCCTTTGCCGGAGGTTGATGACATTTCAAATACATTTGTCAGCATGAGGCAAGTGTGTTGGCAACTACTTAGTATGTGTAAATCGTATTTAGAAATACAAATTAAACCAAAGTGCACGAAGTATTGGTTATACTATCAAATTCTGCGCACTTTGTAATGTTCCGGCGATGTTAAAAACACGTGTTTCTACTAACCAACAACTTTTCTGCATCCTTTTGTTTTTACTTCTATAGCCCACCGTTGGAAAAAATACTCCTAAATTATCGGAGATCTTGGCGTTTTATAAAAAGACGAAATCAATACCGGCTTTTAAAAAAAGTATACCCGGCAGTGATTCAAGTGATACCAGCGATTCTGATGAAGTCGAGGTGCCAATGGTAAATGGAAAAAAACCAACTAAAATTGCGGCCGCCTTAAAAAGCGAGGATACCGAATCCGAAGATGAGCCAGCTAAAATGGCACAAGTGAAGGCTGTGGTTTCCAAAAAAGCGGCTGTATCTTCGAGCAGTGAAGATAGTTCAGATGACGGGCAACCTCCGGTAAAGAAGGCAACACCAGCTGTAAAGCAAGCTTCAAAGCCCGCATATACAAGTAGCGAAGGTAGTGACACGGAGAACGAAAAAAAGCCAGCAGCTAAAAAGTCAGCGTCAGCTTCCAGCAGCGAAGAATCCTCTGACGAGGAGCCACCTAAAAAAAGTACTGCCGCTACGCCAATAGCCAAATCTGCTCCCAAAAAGGCAGCAGTATCTAGCAGCGAAGACGACAGTGATGACAACAATGCAGTGGCTGCAAAGAAGGTTCCGCTAGTAGCTGTCAAGGCAACAGCATCTAAGAAGTCTGCGTCCAGTAGCAGTGAGAGCAGTGACTCAGAGGAGGAACAAAATAAAGCAATAGCTGCTGCCAAGCCCCAAGTTAAGGTAACGGCTGCCAAGACAGATGCCACCTCTAGCAGTGATGATTCCTCCGATGATGAGAAAGCCCCCAAAAAAGTATCATCGGTTAAGGCCACACAGCCCAAGAAATCGGATAAATCCAGTTCGGATTCTTCCTCAAATGATGATGAGCCGCCCAAAAAAACAGCAGCCAAGGTTGTGTCGCCGATTAAATCAGCGACCAAGGCTGATTCTGAGGACTCCTCGGAGGATAGCAATAGCTCCGCAGATGAAAAACCTACAGTCAAGCCGGTAGTTAAGAAAACAGAACTTTTTAAAAAGGAGATCACATCATCTGACGAGGATTCGGATGAGGAGCCGGCAAAACCAGTAGCCAAGCCAGTGCCTCAAAAGGACGACAGCAGCTCAGACAACTCGTCTTCTGATAGCGATGAATCCGGAGAAGTGAAGGCCCCTCAACAGGCACAGCCATTGGAAAATGGAAAGAAGCGCAAATTTAGCGTTGGTGACGCAGAGGAAGAGACGCCAAACAAAAAATATAACAACTTTGTTAAGTCGGGCGAGCAGAAGGTAAGCTAGCCAGCATGAAATACAAATAAACTTAGGGAATGGCAAGAACAGCACAAAGAGAATTGACAACTTACATGGAGTATAGATATGTATACAGGAAGTCACACCTTAAATTGAATATAGTCAACCAAAAAGTTTAAATACCTGACATATTATTTATATCCCATATTATTATCCCATTATTTTTTTAAATGTATGTATTAATCAACAGAATCAATATTTGACCGCAATAAATCGGGGTTTTCCCACCGGTTAGGTCGAATTATGTAAAAAATACTCTAATTTTTAGATCACAGCTTAATTTGAATATTTATGTTATGGACACCGGCGTGCCATAAAACAACGAATTTCGAATATTTTGGGTATAAGAAGAATAATTCTTCGGATATAATTCTGGATCTCGGGTGCAACAAGCCATGCAGTACTATGGACAATCGAACTACCATTGAACAACGAAAACTCGTCCTGGAACACTTCAAAAATGGATTTTTACAGATTCGATTAGCTGATATGGCCAATCTTAGCACCTCAACTGTGAATAACATAATTTGTCGCTTTCCGCGAAAATCGGCAGAATGGCACCAAACACGATTTTACCGATTTTTTAAAGGCACAATTTTTGGTTGACTATATTAAATTTAAGATGTGACTTACTGTATGTATATTTTAATTTTCAAATCTATATACTTTGGAAAGAATATAAATTAAGTTCATTTCTTATAAGCTGACATACAAAACAAAATAGTGTTTTGTAATTGGATATATGTATGTCTTAAGCAAGAGTGCTTATTCGAAGTAGTGTCCGTCAAAAACTGCTGTTAAGTTTCCGTTCCCGTCTAATCTTAAATTACATTAAATTAAAAACAAGGCATTTATTGATATAATAACTAATTGATATTCAAAAGCGAAAAAGTTTTACTTCCACGCCCAACAACAATAACAACATCGGTAATAAGATATTGAGTGGTAGTGGAAGTGGACGTCGTAGGTCACCTTTTCGGCGTGTGCGCACGGAGGAGGTGATAGTAGATTCGCGCGTTCTGGATATGTCCTTTGAGGCGAAGGTAAGTGCTGCAAATGAATTTGAGAATGGCGCGCTGTATTTGTGTCTGTGGCGGAACTTTTTGTTGTATTTAGACCGTCTTCTAGGGGCGAGTGGGTTTGATTTAGCAGCAAAATGGGTTCACACAAATTAGCAAAAGTGCGTATTGACCTCAAATTATTTGTGGCACTTGCCTTAAAATTATTTTAAACTATATTTTCCATTTTCATTGCTTGGCTAATTTGTGTTTAACCATTTTGCGTTGCTATTTTATTTAAGGATGGCTCTGGTTTCAACAAGTTTAACAATGGACCGCGGGGACGTGGACGAGGTGGCAGTGGTTTTGCTGGCCGACCGGATCGTAGCACTTGGGAAAGCAACAATCAAAATGGAGAGAATGGAGGTGATGGCAATGGCTTCCAGAAGACTGGTGATCGCAAGAGCTTTGGCGGCTTTGATCGCAAGCCATTCGATGGACAGCGCGGTGGTAGGGGCGGACGTGGTGGCAGTTTTAGTCGTGGCGGCGACGGCAATAGAGGCGGCCGTGGTGGATTTGGGCGTGGCCGTGGGCGTGGCGGCGATCGTGGTGGACGAGGTGGATTTGGTCGAGGCGGTGGCAGTGGCAGTGGACGTGGTGGGGGTTTTGGCAACAAATCTTTTGATTTGGGACTAAAACAAAATAAGAAAATAACCTTTGACAATTAAATAAATATTAGTTTATACATAGATATCTCCACTTAACAAAAATCCAAAGCCAAATACCAACCAGAAAGTAAACACATTTTATTTATGGAGTGTAACATTTTCATATAGTGTTTGGCTTCCAGCGTCATTTAGACACAGTTACACACACACAATATATATTTGTTATATATTAATCAATTGACTATTCGATTATTAAAAAACAGAAAAACGCTGCCGGGTCTTGGGGTGAACGCGCCAATCTGGATTTAAAACATACGCGCGGAAAATCCTTCAAACATGAAAAGACCAAAAAGAAACGTGGCAGCTATCGAGGCGGTCAAATTGATACGGGCGTTAATTCAATAAAATTTGACTAGATTAATGTTAGCACATAACATAAAATACATATTTTATACATAAACCCTAATATCTACTTTGTACACATTTCAAATCACCCACATACAAGAGTAAACCACAACTTTGATTATTAACATGATAATTGTGTTATCATATATATAACCTATCACGACACAAAATCTGTGACAATGACTTGATGCTGAAAATGTAATTTTGTTTGGTTTTATTCTACTTTTATGTAAATGGCTTAAAGTAGAACGCATAACAATGTCACTACTTACCATAAAAACATTAATAGTTTTCAATATTAAGTGGCTGTCTTGCTACACGATACTTTAATACATTTAACAACTATCAATTGTGTTGATAGAGTTAAACATATATGTGTAATAAACTTAAAAAACAAACTGGATTTTTTGCCTTTATTAAATTTATTTAGTTTATTTATCAACGAAAAATTTAATAACATAATCCCAATTGACTGGAATATTTCTGATGTGCGTGAGTTACTGGAGTTATAAACATACGTGAAGCTGCAATGGAATAGTCACGACTATAATTTATCCTTTGTTATATATGTGAGGGCAATGTTAATACACAGAATGTTTACATTAAAGAAATAAAGAATTTCAAATTTCAACCATTGCCGCTGTAAGTAAAGATAATAAAATCGAGTACATGAACAATTTATTAATAATACTTTTTCAATTGATTGCCTGCCTAAAA
This sequence comes from Scaptomyza parva, assembly GCA_035044645.1. Taxonomy (NCBI): domain Eukaryota; kingdom Metazoa; phylum Arthropoda; class Insecta; order Diptera; family Drosophilidae; genus Scaptomyza; species Scaptomyza parva. Next base: position 1,037,211 of record JAWNNT010000062.1, read on the forward strand.
AAAAAATTATATTAAGCTAAAAGTAAGTGCAATATTCGATACTATTTTTTTTATCGTCGAATAAGTGCAAAATTAATTAAAAGAAATGTATACAAATAATTCTTGAAAAGCTGTATTTATTTTTAATTCGAAAACTTTCCTCAATTTTATTGTTTTAATGAGCAAACAAATTAATTTAAATTGATTTTCAATTATATTTTTATTTGTTTTATTTCAATTTTTTGGTTATGTAACTTTGCTTGTTTCGTTTTTTATATTTGTTTAATATTTAAAATGTATTGTCCAGTGGCTTGCTTGTAGTGTTTATACGGTATTGGAACTTTGCTATATATATAGCAATAGTAACTACATGCAAATTTTTTTATTGTTGATTATAAAAAAGCTGAACAAAGGCTTATACTATAAATTATATAACTGAGTAATCACAATAGGTTTTTAAACGTTACTTCATATAATTTAGTAGGTTTTATATTATTGGAGTTACGTTTTGTGTGTATGTATGTTATTTCCAAATTAAAATCAGCATATCAATCTACAACTTCTTCAGGCTTTTGCTTGTTTGTGGCGATAAAAATACAGCAGAGGTTTGATATAACATATAACACATATAAATGTATCGATTATGTAGGATGAACAATCGTATCTTATTAAGTTTTATAAAATGTTAGTGCTTAACATGAGATTCCTTTTTGAAAATGTTTTTTTTTTTGTTCATCTATTTCTTTGTTTCGTTTTATTTTTAATCACACATGTAGGGATAGACGACATCCCGCAAGGGCACAAATGTCTCTTTGATGGACTGTGGTGATGTCCACCGCAATATATAATGTGGTCCACCTGCCTTGTCATTGGTTCCTGATTTTCGACCGCCTCCAAATGGCTGTTGTCCTACCACAGATCCCGTGGACTTGTCATTAATATAAAAGTTGCCAGCTGCCATTTTAAATTCTTCCAAAGCGCACTTGATAAAATCTCTGTAAGATCACATTGTGTTTACGTGGATATAAAGATAATTTATAAGTTACTCACTCATCCTGTCCGAAGACAGCGCCGGTTAGCGCGAACTGTGTTGTGGTATGCACCAGATTCATGGCCTCATGCAGATCTGAGTCTTTATATACATAAATAGTAATTACGGGTCCAAAAATTTCTTCAGTCATAATACGATCCTTGGGATCCGTGCTTTGCACTATGGTTGGATTAATAAAGTAACCCTTGCAATCGGAATAGGTGCCGCCAGCAAGAATTTCCAAATTGGGACTCTTTTTGGCATGCTCAATGTAGCTTGTAATGCGTGTAAATGCTTTGTCATCGATAACAGCTGATGTGAAAGTGCTCATGTCCTGCACATCGTCAATCTTAAGTTTCTGTACTTCGCACAATAATCCCTCTTTGATCATCGGCCACAAAGACTCTGGCACGTACATGCGCGAACAGGCTGAGCACTTTTGGCCACTGTACTCGAAGGCTGATCGTATTGTGGAGGTAACCACCGATTCAACATCTGCTGATGCGTGGACAAAGTGGAAATTTTTGCCACCACATTCGCCAATGAGGCGAGGGAAGTTTACATATATATCCAGGTTGTTGCCTACTTGCTTCCATAGTCGGTTAAATGTCCTGCGTATCAATGAGGAAAACCAATAATACTAGAAAAAAAAGAAATACAAGTACTACTTACGGCACGGAGCCGGTGAAATTTATGCCCGCAAGGTGCGGTGAAGCAGTTATTGTGTCACCAAACACAGGCCCATCAGCAGGCACAAAGTTGACGACACCATCGGGGACGCCAGCCTCGCGCATAATGTTAAAAATGCGCCAGTTGGATAGTAACGCCGTGTCTGAAGGCTTCCACAGTACTGCGTTGCCCTTTAACAGACACAAATATGGTAAGTTCTTAATAAACAAAATATTTACACTCCAATCATACCATAAGTGCGGGCGTATATGCCAAATTACCACCAATGGCGGTAAAGTTAAATGGGCTGACGGCTGCTATAAATCCATCGATGCCACGATAACGCATGGAGTTTTTAGTGACCTTTATTTCCTCGCTGATGGGCTGATACTTGACGCACTCCTTGAGAAAATATGAGTGAATCCTGCGGATTTGAGAAAAAATATTGGTTTATAACGTAGAAATCATTAAGCACGAAGTAATAAAAGATTCTTCACGTTAGGTCAGCCAGAAACTAACAATTATGTTATGCGATTATCGAATCTTAGTGCTGATAATAATTCAGATTGCAAGCTTATTTTGAATTCGTACACATCTTCGCACCTTATAAAATCGATGAGCTCTGCTGCAGCGTCGATTTCCGCTTGAATGACCGTCTTAGCTTGACCCAGCATGGTAGCTGCATTCAAGTCTTGACGATATTTGCCCGCCATTAAATCAGCGGCACGCTCCCAAATTTTTAGCCTCTCTTCTAGGGGCACACGGTCCCACTTTTTCTGTGTTTCCATAGCTGTTTTAATTGCCTGCTCCAATAACTTTTTATCGGCGTGGTAGAATTTTGCCAGCTTGTGCGAATGATTATGAGGCATCACCTGATGCATACACTTGTTTGTTTTGTACTCTTTGCCGCCAATGACAATGGGCACGTCCTCACATTTTGCCGCAGTGATTTTTAGTGCACTCTCCAGAGCTTTGCGCTCCTCCGAGTTCTTGCGATAACTCAAGATTGGTTCATTCTTAATACTGACATCTTTGAAATTAGGTTGAACAATAACGCTACCCAGACTGCGTACATAGCTGTTTTGTGTGAAGGTGGAAATATTAATATTATGTTGCTATTGACTATTTAATTAATTCTTACGTTTTCACAACGTTCTGCGCCATTGTACAGATTTTCCGGTTACGCATCAATCGCAACATCTTGAAGCTGGTAATAGTTTGTTTCTCTTGTCTTGTTATGAAAACACTGAAATTTTGTCGCTCTGTGTAATAATAATAAAGAAAATACACAAACAAAACGTTTAATTAATTCAGTTGATAGCGGTGGTGTCTATCAGTAACCTTGAACGCTTATTCGCGGTCTGACTCTGACAACGTCGCGTGGTTTTTTTTTGATAAGCAGACAAACGTGAGACACACCCACTTTAAACGTTACAGATAATAAAATTCAACTAAAACACTGAATACTTTGATGTATATGTATGTATATATTTAAACAAGTAAATGTATCGTGCATGGGCAAATGCCAACTGGGCAAGGGTTGTCTTAAAATGCAAGTTTCTTTAAAGCTCAACAGAACGTGTACACACATATATATACATATGTAGCGGCGAGTATTGTCAAGCATCAGCTGTTCTCGTGCTGCGAGTGTGGAATTTTCCTATTGCCGAAACTTAGAAATGAAAAAGGAGAAAAACCAGTATACTTTCCTTGTTCTTGATTTATTATTTTTATTCTTCAAAATCTGTTTAAGGTAGACTAAAAAGCTTAATGGCGCTTGTACAAATGTGAAGTCTGCTTTTAAAAATTGTGTTTTTTTTTATTTAAGTTATCGAATTCGTCATACATACATACAGATATAGACAATGATTTTGATTGAATTTTACCAAATTGAATACATACACCGTATACATACAGGTATATGTAAATACATACATACATATGTAACAAATAGTCGCTAAATAAAACATGAGGCTAAATACAACATGCGCACAAATATACAGATACTCAGCTGTAAGCGAGACACGTATACATTCTGGCAGACAACCATCAAACACACATACGTATGTATATATACATGTGTATGTACAGGCGCAATACTTGTCGAATTTTGTTTTGTTGTGTGTGATTCCCATTACGCAATATTTGGTTATTGTAATTAAAGTATATTAATAGTGATTTAATTGTTTACTGCGAGTTTACCATCATTGATACTATTAATTTATAAGACTAGGATAATTTTCAACAATCAATTATTACTTACTTTGAGTTTTTTTTGCCAACGATGTGAAAGCACCCGAAGTCTTTGTGTTTGTTTGGCCTTTGCGAGACCATGGTGAAACAGGGGGCCATTATTGTATGTTAACTACAAGTGTGAGTGAAAGGGATATATCACAGTGGGTGTGAATGAAATAAGTTCTGTTGACAAGCGGTCGGGAACTCACAACAAAGCTCCAAACGAGAGAGCGTTAGCTTCACGATGAAATCACCTTATATTGTTTTCATCATGTGAGATACTCTTTATATTTCCGTTAAAACATTCATATAGGTATGTAATATTACTTTTAACACAGCTGATACCTATCGATACTTTATCCACCTTGATTTTAACATATATACATATGGCTGAAACTTAAGGGTATGCACAAAAAGTCGTATATTACTTGGCACGCCTAAACACTAAAACGGCTGCACAATCTGATATACATTTTATGCATGCATTGCTAAGCAGGCAAACTTTGCCGTTTTAAGCGAGTGTCTGTTTTTGTCGAATGTTCCCGCCACAATTGCTATCGATGACAAAACAGTATCGCGTGCTCATATAAATACAATAGTTCTCCAACTAAGAAACCTTCTTTGCTGACAATTGCAATGGTGTAGTTAAAAAAAATTATAAACAAAAAATGAATCCATAAATCTGCGTGTTTGCGATAAGTAAGATTTTATCCGAATGGAAAAAGCAGCCCCGTTAGGTTGTGCCTTTCGAAATTGGAAAATATTAGCTAATACCATACAAAATGTATCCGATAAATTAATCAATTTAGATACTGTTTTGCCGGCGCAAATAAAGTCCTTATTTTTAACAATTTATCGGATATTCATACTGCTTGACTAATATTGGTAATCAACAGAATCTAAATTAAAACAAATGTAAAATATACCCAAATTTATCAGGCTTATTTATATACAAATTTAATTTCAAGTGAACTCTCGAAAGCAGTTCGGCGCACCTTGAAATCGGTTATTTTAATTTGTGGACCCAGAAGAGTTCAGTTGCACTATATGCGAGTATAGAAGAATACCCTTAATAATAAATCGATAAGAAGTACATCGCACGGTAACTGAAGTTCCACTTGTGTTGAGATTTTGCAGAACTATTTTTTGCATTGATTTGTTGCGGGAAATTTAAAAGTCGAACAGCGTATTTCTTTTGTATTTGTAGTTCCATTATGTTTTCATATTTGTATTAATTTATATAATATATAATATTTAAATATAATATTTAATATTTATATAATATTTAAAATAATTTCTACAGAAATTATTAATTTATTTATATATAATGATTATTCGCCATGTATCATGTAAGACTTACATTGTAAGTGATTAAATTAACTTAGAAATATGACCAGTGATTAATTAACCATAGTAGCCTCCTCCACTGCTTGCACTTGCGCTGGCAAATCCTCCACTGCTGCTTGCAAAGGCTGTGTCTAAAAAAGAAAGCATGTCCAAAACACTAACTTATATGCGATGCAACGCGGAATCCTTAAGAATTTTAAGGAAATAATTAATTTTACTTACTCGTCCCACTACCGCCGTACGGATAACCGTATCCATAGCCGGGGTACCCATAGCTTGGGTAACCATAATTGCCACCTCCGTTTCCACCACCGTAACCGTAAGTAGGATATGTGTATCCGTAGCCTGGATACCCATATCCATATCCTGGATAACCATATCCATATCCATATCCATTAACATATCCACCATAGCCACCTCCAAATCCTGCGCCAGCGCCTGTTCCTCCAAAGTATGGAAATCCACTGTATTGAGCATGCACCTGTTTGCTATGCAGGGCTGCTAACAAGGACAAGTATATCCAAAAACGGTGACTGGTTGATACTTGTTGGTATTTCATATTTCTAAAAGTATTACGCTATTACGTTAAGCTCCAATAAAAACCTTTTGAATACTGGTTGCACAATACACAGGGCTTAGTGTTTTTATATGCCATCTATGAAATTATTTTTTTTATTAGTACAACTATGAATCGTTTTTTAATGGTGCTCTTCAATTGCTTATCGTTCTTGTTGATGGTGCTGTTTATGTTTTGCTTTTTATTTTCTCAGTGGAGCATAACCAAAAAAGCACATTCGCAGTTGTTACAAATGTAAACACCTTCATTACATTCATTTGGTAGTGAAAAAAATACAATTAAAAAAGAATAATATATTCAGTTCTTTTTATTTTTAAATTCAATAAGAAAGCTGACTGTAAAGGAACTCTGGAAAAGGTCATTTTTATTTCAAATCATTAGCTCCATTAAAATTCTGTGACATTTTCTGTTGATATTAATATAGGGTCTAAAATATAAATAGTATTATGTATGACTCAAAAATGTCTTGTTTATTTTTTAAGCATTTAAAATATATTAGTTTTTTGTATATACATTTATTAGGTTCACCTGAACCTTCTTTATAAAACGCTATCATTAACCGTACAATTTGATGATATGACGTTAAGTATAATAACTGAGCTCTTTTCCTGGGTTGATTTCCAACTCTTTGAGGTTCAATGGGCCGAATGGTCAATGCTCATGAACGCCCTTCAAGTGAGGTCAGCTGTGACTAATTTTTAGTATCCAAACATATGATATATAATTAAAAATGATTTTCTGGGTTTTTAAATACAATAAAAGTTCATTGTGAAGGATTTAGCTCACACAAAGTTTTGCACCTAGGTTAATTTTGATTTTAAGGTCATGAAGCTAATAATATACATCTGATAGTAACAATATTGAACTCTTTTATTTAAATGATTGTCATAATTTTTAAGGGATGATTTGTAGCTAAACGATATTATGGCCTTAAAAATACTGCAACAATGTTGACAACTTAAACTGGGTTGTGTGGGCGTGGCATCCAACTTTACAGAGGTCACTAGTTATCTTCTTACCAACTTTGGTGCCTAGCTTAAAAACTGGGGCTAGGAGCTGAAGAAACGGGCGTGTCGTAAAGGATGTCATAACCTATCTATATTTAAAACTCAGGAAGGTATATCCGATTTCAAAATGCAGAACTCGCAGACACTTTGACGGGCAATATACAATAATACATCGGTATAAACGGCGTTATTAAAACACGTTCTTAGTTTATACTTTCCTCTTAAATTATGAGCAGATGTTCTTAATTTAAAAAGAGCATGCTTATATTGGTCTATAATAAAAGGAGCAATATTCATCGTAAAGAAACGTTATATGTTCGTCTAAAATTAGAATTAACACCCAGCGTGCGGCTCAGCAGCTAACGAATCCGCTCAGGAAATGAATAATTAAAAAAATCAATTTAAATATATTTCAAATATATTTAGCAATTGACATTCTATTACAACATGCTTCTGCCCCGCAGCATAATGTATATTGCCCATGTTATATTAAAACAGTACATCGTTTAACCAATGAATGTTATGGAATGTTTTCGGACTAGATCTTCCAGCCTTTTTTTTTATACCCTTATCCCATGGAATGGGTAAAAAAGGGTATAATGGTTTTGTGCAAAAGTATGTAACAGGCAGAAGGAAGCTTCTCCGACCCCATAAAGTATATATATTCTTGATCAGTATCAAGAGCCGAGACGATATAGCCATGACCGTCTGTCCATATGTGTGAAAGCGTCGATCTTAAGAACTTCAAAATCTTGAGACTCAATTTTGGATCAGAGCTCTCTTAATCCCTAGGCATAGCAAGTTTGTTTAAAATTTTTAGGCTTACGATATACACATGTAATTTATTACAAAAGAAACTTGAAAATCGAAAACTTGAAAATGGGGATTGAAACCATCAAGCATTGGTACAGTCGTACACGTATCTGTGTCTCTCAGGCCGGTCATACATCTGTATGGTCAGGTATCTTCTACTCAGGCTTTCTCGACTAGAGCCTTCTAATTTGTTTTAAATAATAAATTATATATCGGTTCTGAACTAAAAATAAATTTTTAAAGTTTTTAAGAACAATTTCATGACCATTTCATTCATAAAACAATTCGGTATTAAAAACTGCGATCTTAATTTAAGAAAATGTTGCTGGCAGTAAATTCTTAACGTTCTTAATTTTACACTGCCGAGAACGAATTTCATTCTCGGGGTACAACTTTTGATATTGTTGCCTATTTAAAGGCAAATTGCATTTTCCTATATTGCCACCTTTTTGATACCCTTAACCCAGGGAATGGGTAAAAAAAGGGTATAATGGTTTTGTGAAAAAGTATGTAACAGGCAGAAGGAAGCTTCTCCGACCCCATAAAGTATATATATTCTTGATATATACATACATATTCATGTCCGTCTGTCCGTCCGTCCGTCTGTCTGTCCGTCTGTATGTATGAACGCGTCGATCTCAGGAACTACAGGAGCTAGAGACTCCAGATTTCAAATTTTCGATAACTTTTCAGGTTTACGATATACACATGTACTGGGTAACAAAAAAATCTTGAATTTCCAAAAACTGAAAATCGGTTGAGAAACACCGAAGATATGAAACCATCAAGTATTGGTACAGAACTACACAGCCATATGTGTATGTCTGTTAGCCCGACCATCTGTCCGTTTGTATGCTCAAGAGTTGAGAGTATCTTCTAGTCGAGCTTACTCGACTAGAGTCTTCTTACTTGTTTTTTTACTGTTTTGCTTCGCTATTTAAAATTAATCAGCCCGGTAACATTGACATATTGTGCTTGAAATAAAAAAACACAACACTTTGTACACTTCTTTTCGTAAGAGCAACATACATAGAGCACATACATACACAAAATTAATTTATCCATGCATATTTTGCATTTGGTTGCTGTTGTTAAAGATGTTTGTGGGTGCCATGGGCTGCCATCATTGTATGCAGCTGACGTTTGCTATTTATTTTGTGCTCTTTTTTTTCGCCCGGTTTTTGTATACTGTTTTTGTTGCTTTAATTGCATTGTTGTTTTTACGAGTATCTTCTTGAGTGAATCTGCTTTGCGCATGTCCTCAGCTCAAATGTTGTGTTCTGGTGCTCGATATATTATACTATTTACAGTCCCTAAAAGCATAAGATATGGGTTTGACTTCTATGTTTGCAAATATTTGTTACGTCAATGTAGTTTTCATATACTATAATGCATGCAGACAAACGTTAAATTTAAATTATGGAACATATGCACATTTTCACTGACATAGAACGCAATAATTTAAATTTAATTAGATTTTTAGATTTTTTTGGACCATTAAGGATTATTCCATAAATATTAAAAACGAATGAAGTATAGTGCAATACTTTGTAAATCATTTTTTCAATGGCTTTTTACGCAGAGAAAGCAATAACTACAATACAAATACAAAGAGTGCGAATATTCCTTATTTATAAATAAAGGCGGATTGGGCTTTTTAAATATTTTTTTTAATTTCAGTTCAATTTTAGCATAAGTTGGCTACATCAATAAATAAAATATTTTCGAAAACAAAGTTGTAGCTTTAACTTTTAACATAACAGAAGGATCTGAAATTTTGGGTAAATATTAATAAAATTCTGCAAAAAAACGAATTTGTTACATAAAATGGCTAAATTAGGTTACAATTTTTTTTTCTTAAAAATTGTTTTATAGAGGAACATTTTATAACATGACATTTTTATAACTTTTAAAAAGGGTACTATAATTATGATTTGCTTTAAACTTGTTTTTCTATTAACTTAAATTTTAATTTTTTACGTGACGGACAATTATTTATAAAATATTCTATTTAATTATAATTCTTTTAGGTGTTGAAACCAATAAATAAAAAAGGATATAATGTATTTGTAGCAAGTTATATAGTAATGTTTTCAAGGGGTTTCACCGGTTACTTGGTGTATCTTTAAAGTACTTATAATTTTTTTAAGAACACATGTAGGTCATTTATCATAAGGTGATTCAGGAGAATACATATACATTCATACATATACATTAGTATTATACGACTGATTGTATTTATTATTTGAAATATATATGATACTAGACTTAAAAATATTTTAGTAGACTAGCTAACACAGTTTAATAGCTTTTTGTTGTGTTCTTTCACCTCTTTGTCTTCCCTTAAATATAAGTGTTTTTGGGCACGATCCAAAGCAATTATAAAATAATATTGAAGTATCAATATGTTTAACATAAATTTATTAAATAGTACAAAAATGATCACAAAAAAAATTATTGTCAAAACCAAAATATCAAATTGGTTTAACGTTACAAAAATTAAAACGAAGTACAACAATAATTCCTACACTTACAAATTGCGTGTTGTTGATTTTGTTCTGCTCCAACTTTGAATTTACCTATTACTCATTAAGTTGCGAATTATTGCGTAACGCTTTTGTTTTTTTTCGTTTATTTATTTAGCATAAACATGTACATACATGTATTATCTTACATCAAGAAAAAAATCACACAAAAATCCACTATAAAAATGGAAACAGAAAAATTAGTATAATATATATATATTTATCGAAGTGCATGCATTTAAAATGACTAACCATGTTGATTTAATGTTGTTCCCTATTTAAATCCATTATAAACGTATGTTGAAAAAATGATCTTTAAAATAAAATGTTTGTTTAAATACCACCAATCATAACACTCTTTATATTAAGAATTAGGTATCTAGCTTTCGTTCCAAAGTTTTTGGTGATACATCAGAGCTAACTCCGTATAATATGAGAGTAATATGAGTAATTTAATCTCAATAAGTTCAGTTCTACTTCGAGCAATTTTAAATATTTAAATAATAGCTCTAATGTTTTTAGTAGACCATGCCTCTGGATGCATAAAATCACAATTTTTATACTTGGTTTTAGGGTATCAGAGGTGCAAAAACAAAATATTTTCATATTCATATTGTTTTTGTGCATCAATACTTAAAAATATATACTTTTTCACCAAATCATTATAGCCTTTTTTTTACCCATTTCATGGGTGAAGGGTATAAAAACGTGGATTTAATTTAACAGTGCAATTTTTAATGTAACATTACACATGTCCAGTTAAGAATATTCCTATTTGACGCTAAATCAATAACGTAGTTTCTGAGATCGACGCGTTCATACATACAGATGGACAGACAGACGGACAGACAGACGGACAGATAGACGGACAGACAGACGGACAGACATACGGACATGGCTAAATCTTTTGATGCTTATCAAGAATATTTATTCTTTATGGGGTCGGAGAAGCTTCCTTCTGCCTCTTACATTCTTTTGCACAAAACCATTATACCCTTTTTTTTAACCATTTCTTGGTTAAGGGTATAAAAATAGTGGTAAAATACTTACATATGTGCCATTTTATACATATTTACATATTTAGGAAAGTATTGTAATTTTTGATAAACATATTAGAATGGGTTTGGTCTATAAGCTACGGGTCTAAAGTTCAATCTTTACAAATGCTAACTTCATTTCACATTTTTTGTCTGCCAAAAAAAAATGATAATGAGAGACGAACAACATAATTGACCTAGAGTAAGTCGTCGAAGAGATCATCAGAAGCTGAAAAACTCACTAATAAGTTAAAAATCACTCAAAGGTGCGTGTGGACTGCAAGTGTAATGTTACGCATACGTCACATGTAACAAAAGAGTAGGGCACGGTTTCTCTCTTACGCTCGGACTTGCTCCCATAGGTAAATTTGCTTGCTGAAAAAATCTATTTAAATGCACTTGAGCGTATTCTCAGTTTTACTCTATCCTGTAAGAAATGTATTCTTTTACTATTGAGTGTTTGCTCTTCTAAAAAAAAAGTAGGCAAAATAATTGTTCGTAAAGCTGCGAAATTGTCTCACCAACCATGTTGCATTCACCCATAATTTTCGCTCTCTCCCACGCTGTGCATTTACTCAGTGCTCAGTGCGGAAATTTCAATTCAGTTATATGTGCAGTTTCTCTCAGTCAAGTTGTGTGTCCTGTGTGCGCTTTGCATCATCAAATCAATCGAAAACCAAACTTTACTGTGGCCACGCAGCCGCTAATCAAATATCCAGTTCTACTTCTGCAATTCACATTCTAATTTCTTCTCAACTAAACAAACGTAAACGGATCAACAAAAGCATTAACTACCTGCTCTGTTGGATATCGACAGACACCTTCAAGCTGCAACAAAAGTTATACTAAACCGTCAGTATGTGTGTGAGTTTGTTAGAGAGGAAATAGAGCAAAAAGTGTGAGAAGGTGTGTGTCGGTGTGGTCGTGAGTGCGTGCGTGTTTTCCAACTGTACTTTGGCGCCTAAAAATATCTAACGATATAATACGAAACCAATTAGCAATAATTAGAACCCAATCAGTGAGCTATACCAAAGAATTTTAAATTAAACGCAATGTCCGCAAACAAATAAAAACTACAACAAAAAAATTTCAGGTACGTTTTAAGACAATTTTATTTTTATACCATTAACTAATGAAATGGGTAAAAAAGCGTATAATGGTTTTGTGCAAATGTATGTAACAGGGAGAAGGAGGCTTCTCCGACCCCATAAAGTATATATATTATTGATCAGCATCAACAGCCGAGTCGATATAGCCATGTCCGTCTGTCTATCAATCTGTCCGTCCGTCTGTATGTATGAACGCGTCGATCTCAGAAACTACAAAAGGTAGAGACTCCAGATTTTGGATATGAGCTCTCCCAATCCCTAGGCATAGCAAGTTTGTTTCAAATTTTCGATAACTTTTCCGGTTCACGATATACACATGTAATCGATAACAAAAATTCATACATTTCGAAAACTTGAAAATGGGGATTGAAACTATTAACAAAATAATGAACATCTGTAAACTTTTTATTAAAATCGGTTAAGAAACACCGGAGATATGAAACTATCAAGCATTGGAATAGATGTACACAGCCATATGTGTATGTCTGTTAGCCCGACCATCTGTCCGTCTGTATGGTCAAGGGTATCTTCTAGTCCAGCTTCCTCGACTAGAGCCTTCTTACTTGTTATGAATACAGGTATGTATATAAATATATTTAAAAATGTACTTTAATATTCAATATCAAAAAATGTTTAGTCAAAAATTAAACATTTGAATTTGGTGTCTGATGAGCGTAGCCGTCGACAGTCATTATATTAATCGGTGGGATTTTACTATCACTGTTCTTTAATATGAATAATCGTTGAAAATTATACTTTCTTAAATAAGCAATTTTAAGACTTCCTAAATATTTCGCAAAAGCTTAATTAGTACAAGAGATACACCAAATATGATCCACAGCGGTCTGATGTATTTTATTATAAGAATCTGTATTTCCTTTGGTATAAATTGGTTGGTTTTAAAAATAAAAGAAAAAAAAAATGATAAGGTTGCCTATGCTTTGCAAGACCACTTTTAATTTTGCTATCGCTTTCAGTTGCGTTTGATTAAGGTTAACATGGCTATCAATCTTTTGGTTGCCTCTGTTAACATTTTTTAATGAAGCCATCTTTCCATCAATTCTTCATTCTTTCAGGACTTAATTAGGATACATTTTGTGTTATCCTCTTTTGCCTAACAATAAAAACAATAACTTTTTATAAAATTCTTTTAACGTTGCTTGCAATGCATAAGAAATTCGCTTGGGAATGTCCCGTTAATTGTTTAAGAGTTTCGATAGATCTCCTGACGCTATACCGTATTTTTATTCAATCAAGAAAATGACACTGTCAAGCACAACATTTTATAATTAAGTAAGACACAAGAAAATATGGAGGCAACGAAGTTAAAGAAATTACAAGTAAATTATAAAGACAATGTAAAGTCCAACAGATGAATAGCGGCCATAAAGCAACATGCGCATATTTGCATCAACAACAAAAAAAAAAATAAAAATAATAAGAATATAAAACAAAGAACCGAAAATTAAATTTTACGGGCACGGTAATGAAAGGGCTGGGGTATAAAGTCTGCATGTGTACATGTAATTTCACAAAAAAAAATGTGTCAAAAAAAGAAGAGCAATACTTAAACAGCCCAATGAAAGCGGGCTCTAGAAGGCTGGGTGGTACAGGTGGATTTGGCGAGCAACTGCTGCATATGGAAATGTTCATGAATTATATGCAACTAACATTAACACGAAGTCTTCTTACACTAAAAAAACAATACTGCATATCCTAAAATTTTATAATACAATACACTATTATTTTATTAATAACTTATGGGACAGCAAATATTATAAGGAATTAAAAAAGTTCTTATGAGAAATAAATATACTAAAGAAAGAGAGCGACCTATGATGTAGTTTTTTTTTTGCCTTTTCTGAAAGTAAATACTGCTTATGATACAGACGAAGAGTGGGCTAGGCAACCATTCACAACATCTAAACTGCTTGACTGACTGCCTCATTGTTGACTGGATGCTCGTTGGGTGTAATAGAAGAAGAATGGGTGATTGGAGAAGCACTATTAATGTCTTAACAACGGCGACGAAACAGTATGGCCCCAAAAGTATGTTGAGGAAGCCGCCTTGTCTAGAATATGCATACAAAGCGTAAGGCCAACAAAAGTTGGAAGAAGGGTTGCCTGATGATTGCGGACCATATTCAGAAATGTTCGTTTGTTAGAGATAGAGTTTGTGGGGTAGTGAATGAGGGGTGGTGTTGAGTTGAAGGAAAATGGTAAGGGGAAAAGTGCAAGCGACGGGTTTGTCTTAAGGACTGGTAGACATGTTGCTGTAGACAGTGTATGTAACAATAGATGTGCTTAGCTTTTATGTTAAACGTAAAATGACAACAATTATGCAGCTGGTTGGAAGGATGCAATTTATTCGAATCATTCCAACTCCCACCGCTAAAAAGAGCCAACATTTCCCGCATTTCCTATATAGTAGGCCGTCGAGCCACTTGAGCCGAGACTTTGATACTTGAAAATTCGAGCAAAGGGACCTCAGTATATGCGACCACTGCGTATGACACGGGTTTTGTCCTAAAAAATATGACAAATTGCAAAATAATTGTGCGCACAGAGTCAAAATGTTGTGCTGCCGATTTTTTTTTTTACTTTTGTCTGTGTCGTTGCTTTTACTGCAGTCACAAGTCCCCTTGCATTCCATAATTTCTTTTACATAATGTAATGCAGTCGCAGTTGTGAATTCTAGAGTTCATCCGACTGATAAGTCTTCGCCTAACTATCCGACATTCTATCGCGTGGGTGTAGACTCCAGTAGTAAGTGGGCAAGTCGACAAACAAAAAGTAACAGCATATATTAAATTTGGAGCAACCTTAGTTTGCACTCAGCACGACAGCTGAGACGATTAGGATATTTTTTCTGGCAGTCCCTATGGATGTTTGAACACGCCGATCCATAAGAAACTATAAAACTTAGAGAACCCAGACTTTGACAAACTCAAGTTTTCCAAAGCTATTGTCGTGTACTGTACGATACACTTTTTAAAAAATGTATAGCTCCAATAAAAGTTTTTGGTCTATAGTGTTGTGCCAATAGTTTCGTACACAATATACAATGCGATAAAACATATATTTAAATGTAACACAATATACTGTGAGGCAGACCTTATTTTGAACGGTGTCTAGCAACAATTTCAATTGTCTGCCACAACATAATTATATATTATATTTCCAAAATTCCAAAGATCCATTGTAGTTACATATATATATGAACTGGGGTTTTCCCAGTTGTTAGGTCGGATTATGTAAAAAAGTACCCTAATTTCAGGACAAGGGTGCCATAAAATCAAGATTTTTTACCCATAGTTGAATATTTTGAGTATAAATATACCAAACTTTCGTAGTCAGTTTAATCTTTTCTGCATGTCGGATGTAACAAGCTAAATAGGACTATGGGCAAAAGGAATATCATTGAACAGCTAAAACTCATCCTTGAATACTTAAAAACGGATATTCCCAACGCTAAATAGCGAAAATGTACAATCTGAGAACCTCATCTGTGAATAACATCATTTGCACCTTCATCTGCGAAAATCGGATGGGGACAAGGGCAGAACCATTTTTTGCCGAACAGGACGAGCGAAAGATCACAATAAAAATAATGGAAAACCCGAAGCTATCGGCTCCAAAACTGGCTCAACAGGTGCAAGGTGAAATGAAAAAGGAGTGTAGTGTGAAATCTGGTCGCCGGGTTCTGCGGAACCATGACTTCAATGCCATTCCGAGCACCTCGAAAGACGACCTTTATAAGTGTACAAAACCAAAACCTTATGATGACGTTCGCCTAAACCCACTTGGACAAGTATTTGGAGTCCTGAAACACAGATTTATTATTTCAGATGAGTCCAAATTCAATTTTTATGGCTCGAAAGGACGGTTTTATGTGTGGCGTCGGTCCAGTACTGAGCAGAATCCCAAACAGTTAAATACAACAGACAAGCACGGTGGCGCAAGTGTCATGATTTAGTCATGTAAGTCGAAGCCGGAGCTCGGAACTTGGTGATTTTTGAGAGTACAATGGATTATAATATGTATGTCAATATACAGAAGGTATATTTACCTCCAAAGTCCCGAGAAGCTGGTAATCCGTCGTACTTTCCGGTTATACCACGATAACGCTTTCAATCATATGTTCGGAATAGTGCAGTCCTGGCTTAGCTGGACATGCTAATTATTGAGAATTTGTGGGCTATGCTGGAAAACAACATTCGGAAGCACAGCATAGCTAACAAACAGGATCTAAAAAATGCTTTACTGAATGAGTGGAGCAATCATTTCAGAAACTACCCAAAAGCCGGTAACTTTCATGAATAATAAGTGAAGGGAATTTATTAAGGCTAAAGGATATCATATTAACTATTAACATCCTTATTTATGGTTTTATACTCCAAATATGTTACTTTTTTAAGAATGCTCAAAATAAGCTCAAAATAAGGATATGTTTTTAGTTTTTGACAAATTTGAAAGAATTAATTAATATTTTAATAAAAACTAAAGTTCCCTTTTTAAACGTGATATATCATAAAACAAAATTGCATTTCGCGTTTGCTTTCTTGTTTAAATTTTATATCACTTTAAGTTTTTTTACTTGTCACCGTTCAAAACAAGGTAAGTCTCACTGTAGATCAAAGCGTATATTACGTTGTATGGATGTAAGAATTAAATTTGTAATGTCCATCAGTGTCACACCGCGCCGAACCCCCATGCACTTTAATAATATGAATTGCCAAAATAGGTGATAACTTCCGTCCACAAAACGAAAAAACTAAAATTGGTCAGCCACGCATATCCTTTCATCTTCAGTTTACCAAACGGTTTTTATTTTATTTTCAAGTCTTTCTAATTCTATTAGATTAATTTAAGTATCTCTACCAGTCCTATTAGGTCAATTAACCTACTTCAGCTCTGGGCCCTATTCAAACTCATTCCACTCATTAACTTGTAAAAACGGAAAATCTTGGACCTTAAGAACAAACTTTCTACACTCCCGATAGAATATGTCCGCATGGAATAAGAAATATATTTCGCAAGGAACATGTTTAAAATATTAACAATTTTGTCGCCATAATTCTCTGAAGTAGCAGAGTAACTTTATGTGGCACACAGCGCCTGAGAGGCAAAAAGCGCAGATATCAGTTTTCCACCCAACTATACACTGGACTTTCTACACGATTTTGATAAATTAGGTTTCAAAAATTTTAATTTCAAAATTTTGTTGTAACCGATTTCATATATATATTGGAAACCTGAAGTACTATCGATAATACGAATCAAACTTGTTCCACCTGTTTCAAATCCAAAGATTATAGATTAGAAGTTCAACCCTCTATTTCTATTTGACAAAAAAAAAAACGCTTGCAAATTGGCAAATTTGTACTGTCCCTGGTGTATATTTCCTCACCCTAAAGAAAGGTTGCGACGCTTATGGATAATACCACTTAAAACCGTTTTTATTCGGTAAATCAAAACCTATAATAGGTATAAATATAGTGTGTGTATGT
Organism: Scaptomyza parva; assembly: GCA_035044645.1. NCBI lineage: Eukaryota > Metazoa > Arthropoda > Insecta > Diptera > Drosophilidae > Scaptomyza > Scaptomyza parva. The sequence goes on from JAWNNT010000062.1 coordinate 1,055,049, forward strand.
ATGTAAACTGTAGTTTCCTGGAGTAATCGTTTTTCGTGTGTTTCTTCAGCTAATTTCAGAAAACCCACAATTGCTCACTCTCTGCCTTCTCATGTTATAAAGTGTTACATCAATCACGTTCTTTTTTCCCTGCAAGTGCAGTAGAAAAGTATGTTACAGCTGTTGCATTTGAGTGGCTTTCAGAATTTATTGTTGCTGCCTCGAACCACATAAATTGGCAGTATATTGTGGCGTGACGCTATATGTGCTATTTATGAAGACAACCGCAGCAGCAAACAATTTTTACTTCTGTCACCTGCGCAGTAAAATTTGAAATTGAGAAAATCATCCTCGCCTAAAAGTAAAATAACAAAAAAAAGTTGAAATTTTTAAACTCTCGTTAACGGCAAGAGCAGCTAGGAATTCTAATTTCTCCCAAACAATTTGGTCTTGTTGCAGTTTTTTACTACTTTTGGCAATTTTTATGGTTGATGGCCAATCGTTTGCAGTCGGGCCTACTTTGCGATTGGTTGTGGTCTTCCTGAGTTTAGGTTACAGCTAAATGGATGCCCGATATTAATATGTGATACTACTCTTTAAAATCTCTTATTTTGTATACCCTTAACCCATTAAATGGATAAAGAAGGGTAAAATGGTTTGTATGTACCGGGCAGAAGGAAGCTTCTCCGACCCAATAACGTATATATATTCTTGTTCAGCATCAACAGCCGAGTCGATATAACCATGTCCGTCTGTTCGTCTATCCGTCTGTCGGTCCGACCGTCCTTCTATATGTATTGACGCGCCGATCTCAGAAACTATAAGAGCTAGGGATATAAGATATAAGCTCTCTAATCCCTAGATAGTACAAGTTTGCTTAAAATTATATATATATATATACACATGAAATCGATAAAAATTAAACTTTGAATTTCGCAAAATGAAATATTGGGATTGAAAGCATTAACAAAATAATGAAAATCTGTGAAATTCTCATTAAAATCTCTGAAAAAATACCGGAGATTTTAAATTAATAAGCATTGGTACAGTAGTGCAGGTACGTGTATGTTTGTCCGTCCGACCATTTGTCCGTCTGTATGGCCAAGGGTTAAGGTATCATCTAATCGAGCTAACTTCCTTCTTCTTACTTGATATTGTTGTAGTTTAATAATTTGCCAGAATTAGCGAGATTGCGCTGTTATGGGAGATTTTACTACAAAAAACAAAGAGATTTCTTAAGTGGAAATAAAATTCGGCACGCCGAACTGTTTCATTACAGTTTCCGCATTTAAACACTCAAATTTAAAAAGGAAAATATGTATGTATATATTTTTTGGTGTAGGAGATGCTTTCTTTTGTCTATTACATTTTGTTACATTTTGCACAAAACAATTATCCTCTTTTCTTTATCCATTTTGTGGGTTTAGAATAGAAACACGAGAATGTTTTATGTAATTTGCACAAAATCATGATATCCATTCTTAGCTTTTTTATGGATTTAGAGTATAAAAAGTGCAGCTATAAATATAGACGACATCAGTGACGATTGGCAACGGCGCGGGCACTGTAAGTGTCTCATCATCGACTGGGAACGAGGCGAGTAATTCGGCCAATGTACTCCCATTGCGCTGCCAAATGCAATCAATGCCAGACAACGGACGCCGAACCCCGAGAAGAGGATGGCGATGGGGGTTTCTGGCACTTAAGACGTAACACGGCTTGCCGTCAAAGCTAAGAAACATTTGCTCTTGTGTTCAAAGGTTTATGCAGATTAATAAGTGAGCTCCAAAGCATCGACCGACATATTCAAAAACATGTTCTTATATATAAATAGATTAGACTATTCTTCAGTGTTACAATATCAATATAAAACAATGTCCGAATACATTTGTTTGTAGTGTTAATTCAGTTTGTTGGCTTTGATACTTTTATTATTTGTATTGTTTTCATACCCTTAACCAATGGTTAAAATATTATATAAATGGTTTTGTTCAAATATATGTAACATCATCTCCAACCTCAGTATATATATATATTCTTGATCGGCATCAACAGTCTACTCGTTATAGCTATGGGCGTCTGTATGTCGGTATGTATGAACGTGTCGATCTTAAAAACCATTAGTTTTAGCTTTATTTCCAGAAAATTTGCAAATTTTTGAAACTAATAATAAAATAATGAAATTCTGTGACATTTTTTTTTGTAATCGGATATGTTTAAGATTAAAGATCAATAAGTACTCGTGCAGTAATTTAGGCACTACCGTAACGTGTATGTTCTAGGATTCAGGGTATCTCCTAGTCGAGCTTTCTAGAACCATCTTACATGATTTGTTCTGCTCTTTTCTCAGCTGACTGGGTTAGGTTGTGTGTGAGTTCTCGTTGTTGCTAAAATTTAATTAAAGTGAAAATTTGCCCAGACTGTGGCTATTTATAACTATATGTAAGTGCTCGAAATTGCATTGTCAGACCCGCTCGACATCCGTCTTCCCAATCGGCCCCTCAATATGAACCCTGTATCTCTTATGCAACGTAATTTAAATTTTAGCTGCAAGCAATTTTATAACTAACTCACCTGGACAAGAACTGTGCTTTAGTATGATTATGCGTATTTTCGCTCATTTATCAGAGTGATGAAACAACCTTAAAACTTGAGATTTCAAAACATGGAAATCAAAGTATACATCTGACAAATTTATTAATGCAGATTTTTAGAGGGCTAGCTATCTTCCCATCTATATTTTATTTCGAAATTTCTTGATGCAGCTTTTCTATGAACGCCAGTATCTTCTTACTTAATGGTAGATTTATCTATATGTTATTAAATCCCAACCCTCCATGGGTGTACCATCCCAATCTTGACACTTTAGCTAAACCGTCCATAAAGAAAGACATTTGCAAATTTTAAGTTAACATGTATCAACAAAGTTACTTACATACAGATCGACAGACATCATGACGAAAGTTGTATTCTTTACTCTATCTGTGTATAAAAACAGTCAATTTAGTACAAACACAGATTGCTATCAATTATACATCAGATCGTAAATACTATTAATTTAATCAGACTGGTGTGCTTTAATGTGAACTATCAGACATCATTTTTTTTTCTTTTGGCAATGTGCTGGACGAGCTTTCTGAAAAGCGAAATTAAATTTTAATATATTGGTCTTTGATTTCAGAAACAAAACCATCATATTACCAAGGTCGCAACATATTTAAACGACCACTTCAACTGAGATGGTTGTGCGTCTGCTCTCCGTTCTTTTGAGAGAACCTATCGGCTATGTAAATCGATGTTGCCATCTTTCTAAGTCTGTTTCTATTTGGGTCCCTAAACAATATAACCAATCTTTTAGCCCAATAGCAAAATCAAACTAAAGCGACAAATAAAAATAGTTGCATGCACAATAGAAAAGTTTATTACAAATTAATTTTTTGGAGATGTTTTGTGGCTATTGTCAGGCAATGCCAGTCATGTGGTCTCTCTGTTTGTGTTTGGTCTAATAGTTCAATTACTTAGGTTAATTGAAAAGTTCTGCTTCTAAATTATTTGTTTTCTTGTACAACAACTAACTACAAACTACCGATAACAATATAAAGAAGTATGTTTGCTTTAAATATAATTTAAAGCTTAATTTCTTATCATGTAGTCCTTATTGGGTTTACGATTAAAATTTGTATACTCTGATACCGAGGGTTACATAGTAATTTGTTATGTGCAATGCCCGTCATGGTGTTTGTCCGTCTGTATTAATGGACGGGTCAGATTAAGTGTAGATTAAGTGTGATTAAGGATTGGGTTGCTACGCCCACTGAGTGATGGCAAATCGATAAAATCGAAAATTCAAAATCGATATATGCACATAGTTGCCACATCCTTAAAGCTAGAGTTACCAAATTGGCTATGTAGTAAGTAACAGCATTTTTTTTTAAACCTGCACACAACATTTTTTAAGCCACGCCCACCCTTTCCGCCCTCCGTTAAAACCAAAAAAATTTGTGGGCAGCCCTTTGTAAAATAAGAATAACCTTTGTTTTTAGCTAGAGTCCCCAAATATGATAAGGAAAGTTTGGATGCCACTTCCACACCATCAGCCCCCACGCTTTTATATCTAGGAAGGTACCCCACAAATCTGCTCACAACGATTGTTCGTTCCAAAAACGTGAATGCACAATCTTTCACTATTTTTAAGCTATCCCCCAAAGATCTGTATACAAAATTTCGACGCTACGTCCACTTACAACGTTCTTCCACAGTGTTTTGTAGGAAAATAGATAATGATGTCCCCATAATATCTACATCAAATTTTGATGCCATACCCTCCCATACCACCCCGTACTTTCCCATTGCAAAGTGACTCCAAGACCCGTTTATATACTGGTATCCGAGAATTCGGATTTTGTCGGCAATGACAAAACAATTTCTAAATAATATACAGTAGGCCTCACCTTAATCTAACCAAGGTAAACAAAACAAGGCTCTAGTCGAGTAAGCTCGACTAGAAGATACCCTTAACCCTTGACCATGCAGACGTATGTACATATGTACATAAGTACGTGTACTACTGGATCAATGCTTGATGGCTTCATATCTCCGGTGTTTCTTAACCGATTTTAATAACAAAATTTACAGATGTTCATTATTTTGTTAATACTTTCAATCCCCATTTTTGAGTTTTTGAAATTTTAGATTTTTTTGTTATCGATTACATGTGTATATCGTAAACCGGAAAAGTTCTCGAAAATTTGAAACAAACCTTGGGAGAGCTTATATTCAAAATCTGGAGACTCTGGCTTTTGTAGTTCCTGAGATCGACGCGTTCATACATACGGACGGACAGACGGGCATGGCTAAATCGACTCGGCTGTTTATGTTGATCAAGAATATATATAGTTTATGGGGTCGGAGAAGCTTCCTTCTCCCTGTTACATACATTTGCACAAAACCATTACCTTTTTTACCAATTTCGTGGGTTAATGGTATAAAAATTGCAAGTGCTATAATAGCCAAACAAGGTAATAACTCAAAAATGTTGAAACGGCAACTTGTCGTATATCACATTTAAAAAAATAACTTCAATTTTTTTTTAAATATTGCCTTAATATATAAATAATTAGCCAATAACTGAAATCATATCCAAAATGCAGTTCTTAGCTAATTCTGGGCAGACTTGAAATAGTAAAATATTTCGCGTATAAGACCATAAATATATGTGTTTATACGTAGTATGACATCCTTTAGCCTTAATAACTTCTGTTAACCTATTATTCTTGGAAGATAAGGGCTTCTGGGTAGTTTCTGGGCCGATAGAATAATCAGGTGGGGGCAGCTCCAGCCAGGTCTACACTATTCCAGGCACCGGCTGACCACTTACATGCCCATACCATCACACTTGCTCCACCGTGCTTGACTGTTGTATTTAGGGGTTTGGGATTCTGCTCAGTACTGGACCGACGCCACACATAAAATGGTCTGTTTGAGCCATAAATGTTGAATTTGGACTCGTCTTTAAAGTTGACTATGTGCCAGGAATCCAAATCCTTGTCCAATTGGATTTTGAAAAACGTCATCCCATTACCTTTCTTTTTTGCACTTATAAGAAGTTTCTTCCGAAGCTCTCGGGCATGAAAGTCATGGTTCCGCATAACCTGGCGAACCGATTGTTGACTATACTCTTTCCTTATTTCATCCTGAACCTGCTGAGCCAGTGTTGGAACCGATATCTTCAGGTTTTCCCTTGTTTTCCTGATGATCCCTCGCTCATCCGCTTTGGTGAAAATCGTGATTGGTGCCATTCGGCCCTTGTCTCCCATCCGATTTTCGTGGACCAAGTGCATAATAGTGTTGTGCACAGTTGTGGGACTCACATTGGCCATTTCGGATATTCGGCGTTGGGTATATCCGTTTTTGAAGTGGTCCAGGACGAGTTTTCACTGTTCAATGGTAGTCCCTTTACCCATGGTTCATTTTAGCTGATTCCATCCGAGATGCAGGATATAACTGAACTGACTATGAAGGATTAGTCTATTTATACCCATAATCTACCCATAATATTCGCAGGTGTCCATAATGTACCTGGTCAGAATAAGCTGTGTCCTGAAATTAGGGTACTATTTGGCATAGCTCGACCTAATCGGTGGGCAAGCCCCAGTTCATTGCGGTCAAATATTGATTCTGGTGGTTAATATATGTACCTACCATGGGTTTTTGGAATTTTTGAAAAATGTTGGGAAATACGGATATGACAGGCACTTAAACTTTTAGCTCGACCTTGGTCAGATTAAGATGAGGCCTACTGTATATGTGCGTGTGAAGTATATTCCTCACGGTTCAGTGAGGGTATGAATAAAAAACATTAGGTGTGTGGACTATCACTATCGTGTTTACCGCACAAAAAACCTTAAGCTCTGATAGCATCGCAGGAAATTGCACTAGGAAATTGCACTCACTACGTTTTGTGTAGTTCTAAGTTCTTCTAAGTGGCCATCGTGAAATTTAACAAGTAAGAAGGCCTTGACTATATAGACCAGTGTTTCCCAAAGTGGGCGATAACGCCCCCTTGTGGGCGCTGCAGGTCTCAGGGGGGGCGGTAAGAGACCCAGAAAGAGCCCGTAAGAGTTAACTTGAGACCTAAGCGCCGTTGTATGTTACCTACTGCGCTCAGGTTGGGGGGCGCTAAAAAAATATTATTCTCAAAGTAGGCGGTAGACAAAAAAAGTTTGGGAGCCACTGATATAGACGGTCGGGTTGACAGACATGCACATACGTATAATACTGTACCAATGCTTGATGGGTTCATATCTTTGGTGTTCCTTAACCGATTTTATTAAAAAATTTCACAATTTTTAATTACTTTGTAATTGTTTTCAATTCCCATTTTGTTATCGATTCCATGTGTATATCGTAAACCGGAAAAGATATCGCAAATTTGAAATAAACTTGTCATGGCTAGTGATTAACAGAGCTCCAATCCAATATCTGAAGTTTCTAGCTTGCTAAGTTTCTAAGATTAACGCATTGGTACATACCAAAATATAGACGGCTATATCGGCTCGGCTGTTGATGCTGATCAAGAATATGTAAACTTTAAAAAGTCGGAGATGCTTCCATCTGCCTGTTAAGCAATTTGCACAAAACCATTATACCCTTTTTAATCCATTTCATGGGTTAAGGGTATATCAAGTAAGAAGGCTCTAGTCAAGTACACTCGAAGCCCTTAACCCCTGACCTTACACAGACGGTCATAGCTGTACTACTGTACTAATTAGAAATATCAAGTAATACAAATTGAAACTAATAAGTGGATAGAATAGGAGTCTTTAGAGTATTTGGCTGTTTTTTGTTTGTTTGTTTCCTTTCATAAAAAAAGTATTTCGATTGCATCTTTCGTTTACTGGCTGGCAAAACATTAATGTCAATTTCTGTTTTATAATTCGCCAAAGGATATGCAAACGAAACTGATTTGGAATGCAGCAAGCGGGCAACCTCGCCGGGGGCAAAACATTTGGACATGTTACCAGATTTCTTTGCTAGAAAATAAAAACAAAGAGAACAGACGAGAGACGGCAAAAAAATTTGGATGCGACAAAAATGTCATCGGCTGTCAGCACCAAGACCATTTGAATAGCTAAAACGTTGTTATTTTTACAGCTAGAGAAAAATCACACGAAAGTCAGCTATGAAAAAAGTTAATTTTACAGTGCAGTTTTAACCTATTAAACTTAGTTTATTGAACTATAAGATCTATCTATTCAATATACCCTTAACCCTTGACCACCTTGACGGACGGACGCCCGACCATCTGTCGGATACACATACGAATATTTACTATTTTACTTTTTTTTTTTATAGTTATTTAGTTAATTATCTCTTAAACCTATTAAACAAAACTTAAAAAAACATAAACAGAAACAAAGAAATATTTAAAATACTGACAATAAAGTGTTTACACAATGTTAATCTTTTTATCAGTTTTTGGTTTTAAACTATAATTCATTCTTATTTTTGGGGTTTTTCAATTGGGTTGAGGTCTGGGCTTTGGGATCATTGCCCTGGTAAAACTTGTATGTTGGCTTGCCGTCATTAATTAATCAAAATTGGCTGACACTACCAAATGTGTTTTTAAAATACTTAAATATTGTTGGCATCCATTGTATTTTCAATGAAGCACAATTCTCCAACTCCTTTCCTCGAAATGCACCCTCAAACCTTCACTGACAATTTTCCAAACTTAATATTATATATTATATATATAATATTTTTGTTTTCAAGTGCTTTCAACAGCTTGCGCCACACTTTGCTGGGTCCATCATTATAGAAAAGCATAATCATGGATTTATCAAAAATTACACGTCGTCCCAATATTAATCTGGCTGTCCCACGTGGATCCTGGCCGTCTAACATGCTCCGCCGACAACAACGGTTTTTTTCGAGCAGCTCGACTTTAAAAGTTGGTTCTGTTTCGCGACATATGGTGATTCCAAAAGGGATTCCAAATTCCGTCTGCATGCCATTGGCAAGAGTTCTGGTCGAAATAGTTGAATTTTGGTTGATATTTCTGACCATAATTCGCTCTGCCCTTGGAGTTATTGCCCACGGCCGACCAGTTGAAGGCTTCGCCTCCATCCTTCCCTTGTTTTTAACGCGGTTTATAACATTGTATACAGTTTTCCTGCTAATTGCAAACATATCTGCAATCTCAGAGACCCTATGGTGGAGTTGTAATAAACCAATTGGTTCATGTCGAACGATAACCGCTTGCCTGGTATTTTTAAACCGTCTAAAACTGTCCCGTTTATATATAAATTCTATATTCCAAATATGAATTTTCTTAGAAAATTGCAACACCACGAGTTGCGCGTTTTTATTTTTAAAAAAAGTGAATGTAAATATGCAATTCACAACGAAAACAAACCAAAAAATAAGGTGGGTAAACACTTTATATAGTTGAATTTTTTACTTTTGTTAGTATTTTTAATGTTTATTTGTTAATTATTATATTATTTTAAGGTTTTGTTTAATAGGTGTAAAAGATAATTAACTGAAAATATCTAAATTTTTCACTATGACAACACTTAAATGGCAAAATGTATGTATATTAACCACCAAAATCAATATTTGACCGCAATAAACTGGAGTTTGCCCACTTATTAGGTCGTGTTATGTAAAAAAGTACCCATATTTCAGGTCAATGCTTATTTTGAACAGTTACATTATGGACACCTGGGTGCCATAAAACCCCAATTTTTTACCTAAGTTCAAATATTTTGGTTATAAGTAGACTAATCCTTCGTAGTTATTTAAGTTATATCCTGGATCTCGAGACAACAAGCTAAATAGAACTATGGGCAAACGGACTACCATTGAACAGCTAAAACTCATCCCGGAACACTTTTAAGACGAATATTCCCAGCACCAAATAGCTGAAATGGTCAAACTGAGCACCTAAACTATGTATCACATCATTTAGCATTTCATCCGCGAAATTCTGATGGGAGACAAGAGCAGAATGGCACCAGAATGGCACTAAACAGTATGAGCGAAGGCTCATTAGAAAAAAATGGGAAAACCCGGAGCTATCGGCTCCAGAACTGGCTCAACAGGTACATTATGAAATGGAAAAAAAGTGCAGAGCGGAGTCTTTGCGCCGGGCTCTGCGGAACCACGACTTCCATGCCCGAGTACCTCGTAGCATTTCTAAGCGCAAGAAAAAAAAGCAATAGAATTATGTTCGCAAGAATGCAATTGGACATGGATTTTGATTCGTGACACAGTCAATTTTGCAGGCGAGTCCAAATTTAAGATATATGGCTCGGACGGATAAAATGATGTGTCTAGTTCAATATTAAGCTAAATCAAACACTTAAATGAAACAGTTAAGCAAAGGGAAGAGGTGTAAAAGTTAAAGGAGGTAAATTAGTGATTATTGATATTAAAATAGACAATAATATTAACCTCAACTTACTATAGGAAAATATACATTATATACACTAAACTGACGAAACGAGAACTGGCAACCCGACGCACATTCAAGTTCTACCAAGATAACAACTCGAAGTATAAGTCCAAAATGGTACGGTCTTGGCCTATCTGGAACTGCTCCCACATGCTAATTCCAGCGGCGATGTCCCCAGATTTAAATGTGTTTGAGAATTTGTGGGCTGTGGTGGAAAATAACATCCAGAAGCATAGGATATGCAACAAAAGTATCTTGAAATGGTTTCTTCCATGAATAATAGGTTAAGGCTAAATGATATCACACTAAGTATTAACAACCTTATTTATGGTTTTATACGCTAGTAACATATTTAGCGCAATTTATTTATTTTAAGACAGCTTAAAATAAGTTTTAGATATATTTTCTGTTTTTGGATTATCATTTGTAATTAACGCAAGTTGATGTGTATATTTTAATATGATATAGAATACGAAAAATTGATTTTAAAATATTTTTCGTTTTTTGCCTAGTTGCAAATTTTTGTTAGAGCCTGTACCGAATACACTGTGTTATAGTGTATTCAAATTATCATCTCGAATAATATATATACTTTGTGGGGTCCTTTTTTGCCCATTTCATAGGTTAAGGGTATACAAATGTTAAACCAAACTGATTATTTCATTCATTAATAATAAATTATTTCATATCTGAGGGATCAGAAGCTTATCCAAAATAAATAACAATGTTACAGATACAAACAATGTTCCACACCCATCCTGCAACCAATATCAGCCCCTTAAAAGCATTAAGCGAAAAGCGACGGCGTCACGATAAATGCCTAACGGAAACTTTAATTTTGGTGCTTTTGTTGTTCTGCTGTAACAAGGCAAATAAATATTGAAAGCAGAAGGGACAGCAGTTACTTAGAACTCCGCCACCGAAAATGAGACTAGAAAATGGACCTAAATGCAAAAATCGGGACTATAGGATGTCGTTGTAATGTCCCCGTCCAGGACCCGAACTGAAGTCTCCAAGCCTGCTGTCTAAAAAACCCCAAGTGACGTGTGGCTGCTTCGGTGTGGGCCTTGGGTTTTCTTGGCTTTTCGAGTGGTTGGTAATGTGTGACAGGCCTAGACGAGAGAAACAGCAACACCACCCTGCGTTCTTTTAAGACCGTTCCTGAATTTAAATTTGATGGCGGTTATGTGTGTGTGTGTGCAGTTCAAGACCGCACGCTTTGCCATCACTTCCTGTTTTCCCATCTTCCACGGCGGATGTGAGCCAATACGCTTGACTGCTTTCTCTGTCCCATCTCAGTCTGTGTGCAACTCTTGTCAACCGACATTCCTCTCTGCGCTCTCTCTCTTTCCTCTCTCTTTCCCCTCTGTCTTTCTCTATCTCTTTAATTTTGTTTGTATGTATGTCCCATGTACGAAAGTTGAAGTAAATTAATTTATTGGATTTTAAGATTTTAATATTTCCGCAAAGATGATTTATAGTCGATATCAATGGGCCGTGAAGCGGCCGGTGTTTATATGAGTGTTTGTGAATATGTGGGGAATATTTCTGAGACAGATTAATTAAGTTAGATAATACACTGTAATTATAAAGTGATTTGAAGATGAAAGTATTTTAGACTGGGTGGGCTCAGCTTACTAAGATATATGCATGATCGTGTTTGTTATGATTGACTCTACTCAATTTGTGTTAATTGTGATCTTATAACTTATTGCGAATTTCGGATTATTATGTTAATTTTATTTATATGTTGCTAATTTAATGTGTAGGATTAAAAATTTAAACACTTTCACAGTCACATCCCATCTAGTCAGACTGCTGAGGCATCTCCACGCCTCAGAGAAAAGGTGACAGCTTGGCTCTTTAAGGCCTGGCACAGCAAAGGCATCAAAGTCGTCGGAAGTGGGAATGTCCGCTGTATACAAGTTGTATCTGCCGTCCTTAGAAATGCATTAGGGAGAAGAATAGAGCAAGAAGGCTTAAGATAATTTTTTTTGGATTGGATCTTTAATCCAGACGCCTGCTTAACGTAGACGAAAATACCGTAGCAGCAATCCTTGTCGTATAAGGTTAACTATTCTGTAAACCTGTTTAATTGAACTATGCCCTCCCCTGAACCCAAATTTGTGATTAGGAAGAATTGCCATTGCATCCATATACCTTGCAAGTTGATCAACAATCAGTTTCTCCCATACCTTCCATAATGAATGCAGAAGTCTGATCTGTCGATATGATTCTGGCTCCGGATCCTTGCTAACTTCAATTGAGCAGGTACGTGATGCGACCTTAGTAAAGCGTTGAAAATCAATGTTATAAATAAGCGCTGGGATCCTATGACTCTCAAGGTAGTATATACTATCATGACCAGGAACCCTGATGCGTGGCAGAAGCTTGATTATTGATATCAATTGAATGAATTGAAATTTATATGATTGATAACTTCCTCCACTCTAATGGGATGGGCTTATCGAGATTATTCGGGTCCACTCGGACCAGCAGCTGGTGCGCTAGATTTCAGTCACAGCTACCGTTATACTGTTGTTTTTTGTGTTGCGTTAGCTATTGATTAATTTTAATTGCTTTTTACTTTAAAAACTGTATTGTACATGCATTGCACACTTTTGTGCTTGGAATAATATTTTGCCACCTTGGACTTGTAAGTATTGGTGTATATACTACTCGAAACTCAAGCGAATAACACGTTCATCAGCAGCCATGCCTGCTTTACTGCACCAATGCTTGATAACTGAGCTTCAATCTTCCATATCTCCGGTGTTCTCCAACCGATATAAAAAATTCACAGATTTTCATTATTATACCCTTAACCCATGAAATGAGTAAAAAGGGGTATAGTGGTTTTGTGCAAAAGTATGTAACAGGCAGAAGGAAGCTTCTCCGACCCCAAAAGGTATATAAATTCTTGATCAGCATCAACAGCGGAGTCGATTTAGACATGTCCGTATGTATGTATGAACGCGTCGATCTCAGAAACTACAAAGGCCAGAGACTCCAGATTATGGATATAAGCTCACCTAGTCCCTAGGCATAGCAAGATTGTTTCAAATTTTCGATAAGGCTCGGAAGGCTCTAGTCGAGCAAGCTCGACTAAAAGATACCCTTAACCCTCGATCATACAGAAGGACAGACGGTTGGGCTGACAGACACACTCATATGTACGTGTACCGCTGTACCAATGCTTGATGGTTTCAGATCTCCGGTGTTTCTGAACTGTCTTTGAGTTGCTTGAATATGTTGTAGCTATGAGATAATGGGAAATTTATTCATTAACGTGTCCTCGCTGGAGTGAGCAAGCCTGATTGCTGGGCATTACTGCCAGCTGGATCTCGATGACTGCTTTACACAGGCCTCCACAAGCCGTAGTAACTGCGAATGTAACTTAAACTCTGACTGTGACTGTAATGGGACAACATCAGCTGCTACTGAATCTTTGCTTACATTTTGTTAATTGTGATTTTGAGCAAACTGCAAAATGTGTTAACCTTTGGTCGCTTCATTTTGATTGCTTTTTATAATTTTACCGACTGCCCGCTGTACGAACAGTGCGTACTCCGTTCTCTCGACTTTGCTTCTGCCTTTAAGTGAGCTATTTTGTGGTGCATGCAAAAATCATTCATTCCGTCTTGTAATTATTTTTCAGTCTGCTTATTGGTTTGTCGATATTGCACTTTGCACTTTGTGGGCAACTTTATTGATGTTTTCCCGAATTGCCCCTAGAAATGTGTAATACATGGATATAAAATCTCCTAAGCCCTACCAAGTTTAAATTTGAATAAAATTTTCGACAACTTTTCCATTTTACGATATACACATGGATTCCGCAATACAATCAATACAATACAAGCAGGTATGATAGTATATGTAAGGTCATGGTTTAAAGGTATTACTTAGACTAGAACCTTCTTGTAATTCCATGAAATTTAGTGACTAGCTTAAAATGATGAAATATAAGGATATTGCCGTTTTAAAAAGGTGGGAGCCTGAGAGCGGTAGGTGTGGATTGCATTTAATGGATGCAAGGATAAGTTAATAGTTAGCTTTGGTTTAAAGCTCAAAGTCCAAAAAGATACAGTCATTTCCGTTTTAAAAATTCAAATCAAAGTTTTAGACTTTTCTTAAGTATTAAAGTTTTAAAATATGTGTTTGTGGTATACTTTATAATATGAATACAAAAACAACGCATGTTAAACGAGTCTAATTGCACAGGGGGAGTACGGAGGCGGCTAGAAAGGATGTGGTATATGTTTTGATGCGGATCTTAGGGGGATGTCACTAAGCTATCTTCCCACCAAATTTGGCGACTAGCCCAAAAATAATTAAAGAGATGGCAATTTCCTGAGATATAAGGTTGTTATTAACAACTTCCAACCAAATTCTGTAGCTCTTTCTTAAAAACTATGGAAAACATAGTAATTCCTTTTATATACTAGGAGAGTCTCTGTTGTCTTCAATCATATTAATGTTCGGCGTTTATGCGGTTATTCTATATTTTATCCAATATTTGTATATTCGTAAAAAATCCCAACAAACTTTGAACCACAGTTCTATTAGAAAATAATAATAATAATTCACCGCATATCAACGCATTTCACTGAAATGAGCATAATTATATCCATGTCTTTTAAGGTACAATGGTCAACCTCTGAAACTGAAACAACTGTGATACTTTGGACAGTGGTGATAAATAAATATAAATAAATTTGCTTTCTTTTGTTGTTGTGCTAAATGAAGCAAGTGCACACAAAAGCTAAGCACTCATATTCTTATACAACAGGCTTCTGCCAACTTATCCATAGTAATTTAAAGGGGTGCTCACATGCTTTGGTGAAAGCACAGCACAGAGCACAACGGCCCCACTCAAACTGGCTCAGCTTATAAATACATTTTAATTGTGCATTGAAACAAACTTAAAGCAAAAAGCAACGGCTTGTAAAAAATGCGCTCGTTCAGCGCATGTGAAGGTAGGTGGTCGTGTTCTTTGCATTTTCAATATAGTTTGTCAACGTTGAATAGATAATACGCCTTTGCCCCACACTACACCAACTTATTTGCGCTGCGAAGCGTGCATAATAGTGATGAACTGTTTTTCAATAATTCATTTGATGATTATCTTCAATGGACGTCACCAGCGATATTCTCATTCTCATGGTATCTTCTGATCTAAAACTGAAAAAGGGTTACTCGGTTCTGGGCAGCTATAAATTGTGTACGCATTTTTTTGGGGATGCAAGTAAAAATCGTTTGGACAATTCTAAACCTAGAGAAACAACCACACATGTTGCTTGAAATAAAAAAGAGTTAAACAGAAAAAAATGGAATCAAACTGCTTACACTTTTATTAAAAATGCGTCCATTTTAAATTGATGTGTTACGCTCGTATTAACGTTGAACCACATTTAATCCAAATATACACGCATTGATCAAATTTAGCATGTACAATTTTTGAATTATTTAATTATTTTCTAACATATTTGAATTTAACATACTTTATATTTTTTATGTTTGTCGCATACTATTATATTTCGGATTCAGTCAGTTTGAGCAAACCAGTTTTTATTCTATTTCAAGCATTTTTAATAATTCAATTTAATTATATTTCTAAAGGTTGTAGTAGATCATGCGAATATCTAAAATTACTTGGTTTAGGTATCTAGGATTTTAAAACAAAATGTTTTTGTATAATATTAATAAGTAGAAAATGTAAATAAAATATAAAAAATCTTGATTTCAATTACATAGTAATTCTTAATTTAACATGTGTACATTTAAAGATTAGCTTATTCATATTTAATGCTAAGTCGACGACAAAGTTATTTGTATTAACCACTAATAATGTTATTTATTGTACATACATTTTTGGACCAGAAATCACAAAAAGATCCCTGCTAAGTGATTTAAATGTTACGCTTTTTCCTCAGGATCTCATGGAGTACCAACCTGTGTGCTTAGATATAGTGCTCAGGGTCTTTAAAGGTCTTTGTTTAATCTGATACTTTGCAAATATATAATTTTATCCAGCCGGCTTTATGAAACAAAAATCTACTCTCACTAATTTGTTAGAAATAACTTTATTTGTTTTCAAGTGTTCAAAATTAAATAAATAAATAAATAATAAATTTCAGTTGAATTCACAATCTAAATTTTTTTATCGTTCTTAGCAATCTTATTATTTATATCAAGGATTATTTTACTCTTAGAAAACAAGGGGTCAACTTTAAATGATTGATCTCCACGGATGTAGATGTACTAACGGTCAGTACATTCAAGTGACCCAACGATACCAAGCAGCGGCTTGTTAACGCTCGGACCTTAGCACAAAGCAACTCACCTCCACGGCGCACCGCGTAGCGTGCGGTTACGAAGATCGCGAACAAGTAGACAAATGATACAAGACTAGTTTTTTAAATAGGAATGGCATTATGTATTAAATAGGGAAGATCGTTATGTGTTGCACATAAGATCCGAAAGGGGTTATGGATAGCATAGTTAAATTAACAAGCTTGAAGAGCTATAGGTAAAAAATATCTAGTATTTCTAATAGCAACTGCTAAGTTCATTTGGTTGATTAGTAAAGAAGAATCAATTTTACCATTTATTAGTTTATGGAAAAAGGTTTTTGCAAGCATTGTTCTACGGGTAGTAAGAAAGGGAAGATTTATTAGTAAAAGTCTACTATGGTAGGAAGGTAAGTTAATGGTACTATCTTAATTATGACCCCGAAGTGTAAAGAGCAGAAATTGTTTTTGCACCGATTCTATTCTATCCTAATGAATCCTGTATTTCGGATACCGTATACAAGATCCATATTCGAGAATCGGTCGTACAAGATTGTTAAGTTTGGGTCGTCGAATTCCTTCGACCAGCGCTTAATGAACCCCAAGGCACCTGATGCATGATTTGTAATGTATTCTGCTGTTGTAAAGCTTTACATTTCCACTTAAGCTTTTCTGTCTGTTCAAAAAGGAAAAACGGGGTTATATAATTTTTTAACTTAGTGTAAAATAAATTAAATAATAAATTTGTTAAGTCTCAATTGAAGTAAAAGTAATGTAATGTCTTTTTTTTATAATTTTATTTTTGATAATAAGCCATTAGATCGCACGGAATGGGTTCAAGATTTTGGTAGCCTATTGGATTTGAAGCATAGTTGCGAAGTTTGATAAGCATATCTGCTCTCTTGCTAATCGAGTTCCTGGTGCCCTGACAGTAAATGGTAGTCAACCGAATTTTATGATCCCCATACTTGAATATAGATCTTGTATTTGGTATTCCAAATATATAAAGCCGTTGTTTTATGGAAGCGGTATCGTTTAGGTGCATGTTGCTAGTTTGCATATTTAGAGTTTCGAAAGCCCGGATGTTGGTATTGCGACTAGTGCCAGCCGGAATTGAGCTTTGCACCTTTTGTTTCGGTTCTTCTCCCTTTGTAAAATGCGTGGCGGTCTCGAACATCCGTAATGCTGCCTCGCGGTTCGCTGTTAGCTCTGCTCGACGGCTATGTTTTAGACACCGAAAACAGCCTTTACTACTGGTTTTCTTTTCTGGACCCTGTAATAGTTGACGAAGGGCGTCCCAGTCGTCGAATGTTACCAAGTATAACTACGACCTGTCAAGGGCGCTGTTATGTGTAACGTGAATAGTGTCATTGTTAACGAGGATCAATATTTTTTTCTACCACGCCCACTGGGCTAAGATGACCTGACCGGCCCTTGCATCGCGCTATGGTTCCAGTTATTAGTAGTTGAGCTCAGTTTGCTGCTCACAGACGAGTCACAAACGTGGATGGAAAACGCCTCCGTGACCCAATCAGTGATCATGTTACGATTTTTGAAATATACATTTTTTTTGTTTTGTTTGATGTGATCGATAGTAATTTTCTTATGTTCTCCCTAATATTGAATTTCTAATAGATCTCAACTCTAATTTCGACTGCCTGATAAATCTCAACTTTCGGAGAGATGATTTTCTCAGATTTTTGATATGGGCTCTCTGAATGCCTAGGCAGGACCATTTTTTTTTTTAAACTTTCGATATCTTTTCAGGTGTACGTTATACACACGGAATCGATAACAAAGAAATTTTGAAATTCGAAAATCCCCATGATAAAACATTTACAAAATAATGAACACCTGTGAAATTTTTATTACAATCGCTTGAGAAGCACCGGAGATAGGAAGTCATCAAGCATGGGTAAAGTAGTACACGTATGTGTTTATGTTAGCCCGGCTGTCTGTCTGTACAGGGTTAAGGGTAGCTTTTAGTCTAGCTTACTCGAATAGAGCGCTGTTTATTATTTTTTATTTAGATGCCACGTGACAAGATGAAATTCTACGCATTATCCTTTTGGAACGTATAATTAATATATGCGCAATTATAATTGAGAAAAGCACGCTCACAATATGTCTAATTCGAGTATGAAAAATGCAGATACGGCAGTTCATGAAAGTAATTTACATATCACTTCTTCCCACCATATTTGTCCCAAGCATATAAATTGAAATTTCATTAGGAAAGTTCTCCCTTAAAGATATTGCAGCATTTGAACAAGCTCAGCACTCATCTGCCCATATTCTACTGTTGTCTATTCGCTCTTTTCCTGTCACTTCAAAATTGAAATTGAATTGTGGATGTGTGTGTATGTGTGCGCGTAGGCGCACTTGAGCGACTTAATTGTGCCGTGTTAACGTCAAACACATGCAACAAACATGTGTAAACAAATGTTGTGAGTGCTTGTATGTGTGCGATATATGTGATTGTGTGCGTTTGTGTTTGTATATAGGTGGGCCATGTTTGGCACGTTTATGTCAGCGCCGTGTTGACAGATTCAACCACCCAGCAAAAAACCCGTTAACAGCCTACCTTTAGCATGCGCGCATACACATACTTACAGTACGTCACAGAAGCGAATACATGTTTACAAATCCGTGTGTCGGCATATAGTGGTCCGATCTCTGATTTTGATAAATGATATAATTTTATGACAAAATTGTAATACACTTTCCACGTATGTTTTTAAAATAAATAACAGAAACATAGCACATGTTATCGGAGGTTCCAAAACGGAATCGAAAGAATCGCATGTACTGCTTGCTCATTTATTTATTGTTTTAGAATTAGCCAGAAAATACTGTTTTTCAGGATAATTAGAGCGCTAGATCCAAATCAGGGTTTTTTATATACAACAAGTAGGAAGATTCTAGTCGATCAGGCGGGACTAGAAGATTCCCTTGAACCTGCACATACCTACACAGATTTTTGTTATTTTATTGTTTTTTTCAATTCCTATTTTCAAATTTTCGAAATTCAAGATATTATTGTTATTGATTACATGTGCATATCGTAAACCAGAAAAGTTACCGAAAATTTGAAACAAACTTGTACTGCCTCTTAGTCTCTAGCTCTTTCAGTCTCTGAGATCGCCGCATTCATACATACAGACGGACGGACAGATGGACATGACTATATCCACTCGGCTGTTGATGCTGATCAAGAATATATATATTTTATGGGGTCGGAGAAGCTTCCACCTGCTTGGTACATACTTTTGCACAGAACCATTATATTCTTTTTCACCCATTTAATGGGTTAAGGGCTTAAATATTGTATATAATGTCATGTAAGGTTGTCATATCTAATTGATTTTTGTCCGCTTATCCAAATCAAGTTTTAATATGTCATCTAGTTTTTTGTTAATGTAAAAATATTAAAAAGATAGTTGCTGACCTTTAAAGATAAACAATTCCCTCTGAGTTCGAAAAAATCGAACATTTAACGTTTTTTATAGATTTTGGGCTGCCTAAACAGAAACAGAAACCAGCCATATTGGCTATCGCTTTCATTTTATTTATTGCAAGTAATGTGTTTTTTTAAATTTACTTCTGCAACGTACGATATAAATGTACATATAAAAAAATCCACTTTGTTTATAAAAAAAAACACATGTACAAACATTCACTCAAGCGGATAAACATATCCGTACACATCCGTTGTACCACCAACGACCTCCCAGAACCCACCAACCTATCATTTACCGTCTTCTCTCAGCACATTGTGCTTGCAACCGGCCATTGCCAACTGCCACAAATTTCCATATGCGCGTAAGGGGGAGCATTTTATACCCTCAAACCATGAAATGGATAAAAATGTGATGGCTTTGTGTACAAGCATGTCACACGCAGAAGAAAGCATTTCCGACTCCATAAAGTATTCTTAATCAGAAGCACGCCCCAAATTGATATATATATATGTACGTCTGTATGTATGAATGTGTCGATCTCAGAAACTATAATTGCTAATAACTCCAAAAGTTGGATTTAAGCTCTGCTAGTCGCTAATCGTTTGTTTTAAATTTTTAATATCTTTGCCGGTTTTCTATATACACGTGAAATCTTGAGTTCTGAAAATGTCAAAATAAGGAAATATTGATCAAATAATAATATTATTAACTCTTCCATAATGTTTCGTATGTAGTTATACTAAACTGATTGCGTGCATTAGTTTATAAAATAAATAAGTGTATGGCTGTAAAATACGCATAATGGTTAGCCGTAAATTGTGTTAATTGCTATTGCTTCCAAAAAAATAATGATTAAGTTTAGCTATAGCATTAAATTTTACTTTGTGTTCTAATAGGTAAAATATTTTAAAAATTTATACAATTAAGTCAAAAAAATTTTCGGGTGGAAAACGAGTTCTTACATTAGAATAGAATAGAACATCAATAGTACGTGTTGTTTTTTTCTGAGTGTGAAGGCAGGAACAATAAATTAAGAAATTAACATACAGTTTTTTTTTTATGTTAGGAACGAACGTTAAAATTCTTTTGATAACACTGTACAGCTTGGGTTACATACACCATACATATGGAAGTTAATAATTTCTATATGCTTAAATATATCTTCCTTTTTGGATAGCCCAAGCAGCTGCACAACGACTAGTCCAAGTTAAGCTTATAAGATAAGTTCTCGAACATAAAAAAAAAAATACAATCTTTATGCTGTTTCATCTGGTGTTGTGTTCCAATGTCCCCCATTTTTTCGACTTGGTACTACAGCATAAAAGCAGATGTTCCATTATTAAGGTGGCTGGGAGAGCTGGCGACTTACACGTACTACGTACAAATACAGAAATGAATGGCGGCCAAAACCATTTCTACTACTGACTCAACGATTATGAGTTAAATTCACATGCCTGAAATCCATTGACTATCTATTGTACACGATGCTCTCAACATTTTTTTGTTGCATGCCCATCCATTGTCCGTGAAAATTGAATTTCCAGTGTTTAAACTACTGGCGTCGGACTGATAAGTTATAAGCTTTGAGTGGTAATCAACTACTAGCTGGCCTATCAATGTGGTGTCAACGTCTTTTAATTAAATTTTTTTCACCAAATATGCAGTGCTGCCAGCCTATTTCTATTTCTAACCCCCTTTTCTAGCGTATTGAAATATTTGAAGGCAGCACTAATCTTCTACCTGCATCGTACAGCAATCTGCAGTGCCCGTCCAAGGCCCTAAGGTTTGTATTGTGGCCAGTTGACAGTATCATTAGTTGCTTTACATGCAGGATGTGCTAGCTTCTGTTGCCTGTTTGTTTGCACTGTATTGCCTATTGTGCCGGATACTGCCTAGCTTGTCCTAGTGTCGTAGCAACGGGTGGCCTTCGTTCTGCACCTTGTCTGCTTGTTCACCGCAATTCCCTTGGTAAGTTTTCGATGACATAATACTGCAGTCTCTGAGCACCTCACATTCTCTTTTGTTGTTAAGATTTCACCACTTTCATTTAACATTATTTTTTGTTACTAACTTAATTGTGTGTTTGCTTTTTCAGTTCGGAGAAGTTTTCCTTTGATTTAATGAAGATGCAAAAGTAATAATAGCACTCCTTTTTTTATTAATACAATTATTGGAACATTAAATTTATTTTTATGTCTTTGTATAACTGGTAAAAACTTTCGAATGAAATAATATCACCCCTAAGGTATTCGTGTATTATAAAAGCATTTCTTAAATAAGTCATATCACTTTATGAGATCGCATTCGTAAATTTACGTACATACTGATGGCCACACTATATCGATTTCCATGTTGATACTGATCAAGTTAATATGTGTATGAGGTCGGACTTGCTGCCTTCTATGTGTCTTTTTAAATCATTTTATTGGTTCAGGATATACAATATACAGTGTCTCACAGCATATTTTAGACATTGTCTAACAAATATTTGAATTGCCTGCTATAATCTTATTACACATTATTTTTCAAAAAAATTTAATAACCAATGGTTGTAAATATATTAACATTAGTGCAATGTCCCAGATTGACTGGACTTGCCTTTATAGGTCTGATGGGTTGGATGTGGCAATCAGTATTTTTTACAAAACTGTATACTCCTTTACTTTATACAGGGAATTACCTGTCTCGGTGTAAACTACAGTTTTTTGATATTGTTATTATAAAGCAAAGGTCATCTAAGCACCCATCTAACGTATTCTTTGATGATTTAACTGCCAACTTTGATGCCCATCTTTTGCAAAGTTTTTCAAACGACACCTAATCATATAAATGGATCTAACTGCATTTTCGGACCAGAAGTTATAGAAAGTTCTCTACTAAGTGACCTACAAATCCTTAAGCCCATTTTCTCTTTGGGTCCAGACGGAGTACCAAGCTGTGGGCTTCAATACTACGCTCAGGGACCCCTAAAGCCTTTGCATAAAATGTTTATGCTATCTATAAAATTATGCTTTTTCCGAAAATTTGGATGGAGTCGTTTATTATTCCTACGAAAAAAAAAAAAAAATAAATCAAATGTTAAGAACTAGAGGTATATCAAAACTGTCTGCTCTTTCAAACGATTTGAAAAGCTGATCACTTCCGAACTACAGCATCTTTGCAAATTCATTATCTTTGTTTCAAACAAAGATCTACTACCCCTAACTTGTTGTTGTTGTCAGTAAGGCTTTTGATTGCGTTAATCACTATCTCCCAATTCATAAATTACAGTTCTTGGGCTTTCCAAACAACCTTCTTCGTTGGATCAAAAACTACTTTACTTTAAGAAAACAAAGGGCTTACTTCAAGGTTTTGGTTTCCAAGTCGGTTCAGATTATCTCTGGTGTGCCTCGAGGAAGTCACCTTGGACCTTTACTATTTTTACTATTCATAAACGATCTCCCTGCAGTTATAAATAACTCACGGATGTTCATGTTTGCCGATGATGTAATGCTTTATATCTCAGCTTAATTTTCTCAATCACCTGAACAATTACAACCTAAATAATTTTCAAACTTGTTGTAAAATAAATTTGTTATATCTCCTATTTATGTGCATATAAGCCAACACAGACTTAAATCATTAAGCATAAACCAATTATATAGGTCAAACAACAACACAGATTATCGCTGACTGCACAATATGCGCATCGGTCAGCCAACCTGGTAGTTGCGAATTATGCTATTCTGCATAAGCAAGCAATTGCTGAGAACTCAATAACCCAATTTAACTGAAACCACAATCATGTAAAGCTAAGTTTTTTTTTACCTATAAATATTGTAACTTTTCGTTAATAAAGTCAGTGATTAAGTACTACCGCATTCAATACCATTCACTCATTTCTCCCATCGCACTTACTGTGCGCATCGACGGACTCCCTCTCCGTAGTCCAACTAGTTACAAGTGCTAGTTGCGACCAATTTTAGTAGTCAGTTTATGTACAGAATACTTCCCTTAAATACATACAAACATTTTGGTGACCCCGACGAGTGGATATCTGAAGTTGTCAACTAGGCAACAAAGGACACTATCCAGGATAGCTAGGATAACCAAGTCTACAATCCTTTAATAAAGTTGTCAACAAGGCGACAATAAAAAGGATTCTTAAAACCAGCTAACACTATATTTGTGTTAGTGTAACTACAACCACGTAATACAATCCCTATATTTGTGTTAGTGTGACTTACGGAAGTTGTCAACTAAGCGACTTATCAGGATCCAAGCGTGCTCTCGTAAGACAAACGACCACAGCACGGTCACAAAGTCCATCAAGCGACTATATAAAAACTGATTAACAAACCGATATACCAATACATATCTGCACAAGTCCAACAAGCGACAAAAATCAGTCAAAATGGCATCAGAAAAAGTAACCATCGATGAGTTACTTGATGTCCAGCAAGATATCAGCAATCAGATTCAAAGGCTGATATCTAACTACAACGAGGATTTCGCTGAGCGAAAGTCGAATAGCGGATATCATAAAAGTAAATCTTATTCTCTGAATGAGAAATGGATTATTGTCCAGAAAAATGATGACGCCATAAGAAAATCCGGCGGGCTATCACAAGATCATGATTACTTCGCCTTCTATGAGGACATAAAAACAACACTTCTGAAGTTCTTAGAAGTAATCAAAAAGGACGCTGAGACCATAAATCAAGCCACAAGCAGGAAACCTGAGATTGGCGATGGACAGCGTCAGCAACCAACCCTGGAACCCAAGGTGATTGCGTTGTGCCGACGACAAAAAATGATCGTACTATATCGCGCATTGCACCAAAGCACTACTATTGAGCACTCAGCATTGGAGCTCATAAAAAATCTATGAACCCGAATTTAAGAGGTCCACTTTCAGCTTTATGCGGAAGTTGAAAACCCAGAAGAAAATGGGTATAATTCAAAAGAGTATCTAAAGGCAATCTATTTATCTACTTTCAAGGCCTGGATCACAGATTAACGTAATATCAGAACGACTCGCCTCTTCATTATGTTTAAAGCGATACAACTCCTCACTACGAATTGAGTGTAAACCTGGTGGTGAAGTCATTACACAACGACTGTTTATGTTCATATAAGCCAACAGACACTCATAAACCAATTATATAAGAAACAACACAACCTTGAATTCCACATAATGGGTCAAATAACTCTTAGGTCAAATAACTCTTGGCGACACATCTTGCTGACTACACAGATTCCGATGACTGCACAACATGTGCAGACGGTCAGCCAACCCAGTGGTTGCGTAACTTTTTATTCGGCATAAGCGAGCAGTTGCTGGAACTCGAGAACCCACTGCACCTGGCATGCACCTGGCAATAAAACATGCAAACCTAAGCTAATTCTACCTATAACTATTGTACCTTTTTCGTGAATAAAGTCAGTCTTTTAGTACCATCGAAGTCAGTGCTATTTACTTCTCCTATCGCATCGCATAGCATCGTAGGATTCCCTCTCCGTAGTCCAACTAGTTACAAGTGCTAATTGCGACACTATCTTAGTAGGCAGTTTATGTACTGAATACTTCCCTTAAAAACACACAAACATTGTGGTGACCCCGACGTGATTGTTATCTGAAGTTGTCTACTAGGCGCCAAAGGACACTAGTCAGGATAACAAGGATAATCATCTGGCGATCTGGCTCTTCGTGCCGGATACTTGTGTTAGTACAACATCTAACACAAGCTCAACATTCTACGTTCCTTCATGAAGGATCTGGCGATCTGGCTCTTCGTGCCGAATACTTGTGTTAGTACAACATCTAACACAAGCTCTACATTCTAAGATCCTGCATTGAAGCTGTCAACTAGGCGACATATCAGGATCCAAGCGTGCTTTCGTAACACAAACGACTACAGCACGTTTACAAAGTTCATCAAGCGACGATATACAAACTGATTAACATACAGATAGACTATCTGTACAAGTCCAACAAGCGACAAAAATCAGTCAAAATGGCATCAGAAACCATCGATGAGTTACTCGATGCCCAGCAAGATATCAGCAATCAGATTCAAAGGCTGATATCGAACTAAAAAAAGGATTCCGCTGAGCGAAAGGCAAAGGCCGGTTATCATAAAAGAAAAGCTGACTCTCTGAATAAGAAATTTTTTAGTGTCCAGGAAAACGATGACGCCATAAGAAAATCTGGCGGGCTATCACAAGATCATGAGTACTTCGCCTTCTATGAGGACATACAAACAACATTTCTGAAGTTCGTAGAAGTAATCAAAAGAGACGCTGAGACCATACACCAATCCACAAGCAGGAAATCTGAGATCGGCGATGGACAGCGGCAGCAACCAATCCTGGAGCCCAAGGTGATTGCGTTGTGCCGACGACAAAGTGCAATGATCGCATCACTATATCGCACATTGCACCAAGATACCCCTATCGAGCACTCAGCATTGGAGCTCATAAAAAATCTATGGACCCAAATTCAAGAAATCTTTCGGCTTTATGAGGAAGTTGAAAACCCAGAAGAAAATGGATACAATTCAAAGGATTATCTAAAGGCAGAAAGAGATGTACATGGGGCACTAGCATCAAGAAACAAGGTGCAGTCTAGATTAATCCACCAAATGGACTTAAAGGAGGACAACTACCATCACGCATGGAACATCTTGGTTGATGCATATGACAATCCAAGAGACATAGCATCAACGGTATTGAACCGATTTCTGATGCAACAAACCATCAACGACAACGTAAAGTCGCTCAAGGAGCTTTACATAGTCACTCTGGAGTCCCTCGCATCTCTCAAGGGACTCGGCTTGGACATCTCAACGTGGGACCCAATATTAATAGCGGTCATACAGAACAAACTCGACAGCACAAATAGGACGCTATACGAGCAATCATTAAGCAATTCGAAGCAAATACAAAAACTGGATACCATGCTCCAGTTTCTCGAACAAAGATTTCGTGTTTTAGCTTGCGGAGGCAACCCACACAACAAGTCTAGAGAACCACACAACAGAGCCAAAGGAGACTCAACGGGAGCAACATGTGCACCTTCTTCAACTACAAGGAAGGATTGCTCCTATTGCAAGAAATCAAATACTCATAGCATATTTCGGTGCAACGATTTCCACGCAAAGACATCCAATGAGCGACTGAACTGGATTCAACAGCAAAAACTGTGCGTGAAATGCTTCAGCAGACATCACATGGCAAGGGATTGTCCAAGTACGTATAAATGTTTTAAAGGCCAAAAAAGGCACCACTCGCTGCTGCATTTGGAAAATGCGTCAATGCAAAAATCCAATTGTTTCCGCAGCAAGTAGCTCAACGCCACCCGTTCACCGAAGACGGCTGATGTCGCCGACAATCACTTCGTCTCTGTTAATCCTGCTCTTCATGCTACCCTTGGTACTGACAGACTCAGTATCTGTAACACGGTTTGATTCAAAACCTGAAATCTACTATGAAAAAATTGGAACAACCAAGCGAGCAGTATCTGAGTGGACCATTGTGACATAGTACGAATTGGACCCATACTGGCGCGATATAAAAACATTTGGTTCAGGAATAAACGAATACGAATACATATGCCCAGGACTAAATAACAATCACATATGTGATTCCATCTCCCTGCACTTTCGTCAAGTATTAAACGAATTACAATTGGCAAATCCACTTATGCAACATACACGCAAACGTCGATCCCCATTCGATGCAGTGGGTAACATTTCGATTAGTCTATTTGGAGTACTATACTCAGACTACGCTAAAAAAATGACCCAGATGATAGAGAAGGTAAAAACAAACGAAGAGTTTTTACTGACATTACTGAAAAATCAAACTTCAGTACTTGACTCAACCATTAACATTGTCAAGAAGACAAAATGTGCATCGGACAGGCGGCTACAATTACTTGAACAGAAAATTGCTATCATCAGCCAAACCAGAGGACAATACGCTGGTGCGCGTCTCACAGAGAATTACCTGGCGTTAACAACCCAATTAACACTGTTAGCAGCTACCCTTCAACGCATGCAATCACAAATAATGAATGTGCTAACTGGAATTCACCACCGTACTATAAGCCCAACATTAATTTCTCCCGATCAACTGAAGGAACAATTGGACCAAATACGGGATCATTTGCCGCCAGATCAAATGGTACCAGTGACATCATCCAACATTATTCACTTGTACAGAATAATGCGTGCAGAAGGAACAGTCACCGACACTCATGTAATATTTAGAATTTATTTAGATGTCAACATCACTATTAGAACTGTTCTACGTTGTGCCAATTCCGACGTGGGACTCAACCAGCTGGCGATTATTTGAGCTTAAAACACCTATTATTGCAGCCAATAACCACAGGGATCAATTTATGGGGCCGTACATTGCCAAAAGACGAATATATATGCTTTGACCATCAAGCTATATTTAATGTCCACAATCGGCGTGAGTTTCAACTCTTCAACAACAAAATATCAACCATGTGTCAAGTAACTCACAGAACAACTAAGATGGTATGGACAAAAACACACCATCAAAATAATTGGAAATTGCAACACATGCTACAATGGAACTACAAGCCGTATGCAACGGAACGCCGTCCACTATACAACTAAAGGACACCGGACTACTGTCGCTGTCATCAGGTTGTACTGCACGCAATTCAGAAGATGGTAAATTCATCGTAAAATTGCCGTTTTCTGAACATTCTTAATTCCTGGAGCCCTCGTTCGATACTGCCGAAAAAAGATTCCTCGCACTGGAAAGAAGGACAAAGACAGAAATCTGGAAACAATATGTGGACTTCATGAATGAATATGAAGAATTGAGTCATATGAAAGCTGTCCCTCGAAAACTCCTTCCAATACACCACTATTTCATCCCTCATCATTGTGTGCTGAAACCTGATAGCAGCACCACAAAGCTAAGAGTAGTCTTCGATGCATCATGTAAGACATCGACAGGAAAATATTTAAACGACATATTGCAAGTTAGACCCACGGTACAAAGTGATCTTATGTCAATTCTACTGAGATTTAGAACACATAAATACGTATTTGCGCCAGATATTGAAAAAATGTATCGCCAAATCTGGATAAACCCAGAACACCAAAATATAAGCAGATCACCATTAGAATCCTCTGCTTTAAGGGATGACGATTGCCTCACAGGAGCAGACTCAATACAAGAAGCAATCCAAATTCGACAGGAGTTGGTAAGAATATTGCTCCCCAATGGATTCAAACTACAAAAACGGTGCTCAAGCAATGAGCAAATTCTCAAAGAATTCCCAAGGAAGAAATAGTAAGCAACATGAAGCTCGCCGAAACACTGGAAAACTACAGTGTTAAGACATTGGGCCTTATTTGGATGCCAAAAAGATTACAGATTACATAACGTGTAGTCTGCTCAGAGCTGGCACAGGTCTTCAACCCTCTAGTCTTGTTCTCTCCAGTCGTGGTAAAGGCAAAAATCTTTAAGCAACGACTCTGGGAATCAAAACTCAACTGCTATGACGAACTACCTACGAACCTTCAGAACGAGTGGAAGGATTATAGAGAGGACTTACAATGCCTCAAATCAATGTAAATTTCAAGGCACATATACGATGGAAAAACTACAGTCACGAAGGAATTGCACACATTTGTGGATGCGTTTGATGGTGCAGCAATATATGTACGCGCAACGTACAAAAACAAGCAAATACCAGTGCGTCTACTATGCTCAAATTCTCGAGTGGCTCCAACCGCAAAACAGTCACTACCGCGTCTAGAACTATGTGCTGCATTATTGGGTGCTGAGCTCGCGGACAGGATTCGACGCGAACTAAACCTTGACGCCACCACAGTGCCAGGATACTTTTGGTCGGATTCTACGGTTGTTCTTTCATGGATCAATGCACCGTCTTCCACATATCATACGTTTGTGGCCAACCGAATCGCGAAAATTCAGGACAAGTCAAAACAATTGACGACATGTATCATCCGCCAACAACGCAGCAGGTTTGCTCTCAAGAGGAATATCGGCGCGAAAATTACCCGAGCACAGTCTATGGCTCTATGGACCACTCTTTTTGCATGGCACTCCGGACAAATGGACAACCCCGCCTATCATCTCGTCGAGCAATCTGGAGAGGAAAACAAAGTATATAAGCTTGGCTGCATCTCAATCAACAATAGGCGAAGAGTTGTATACCTGTCGACACAGCAACTCATTCTTCAAGTTACAACGCATTGTGGCTTACATGTTACGATTCTGCTACAAGCGATACAGATCAGCTGTGTAAAATGGAACTGGACCGCGCTCGCACTATAATTCTACAGACAATACAGCAAGCTGAATTTACAGCTGACTTCAAAAGTTTGA
This sequence comes from Scaptomyza parva, assembly GCA_035044645.1. Classification (NCBI taxonomy): domain Eukaryota; kingdom Metazoa; phylum Arthropoda; class Insecta; order Diptera; family Drosophilidae; genus Scaptomyza; species Scaptomyza parva. Next base: position 1,085,120 of record JAWNNT010000062.1, read on the forward strand.
AGTGCCACAACTTAGTGGATAAAAAGAGTTCTATCTTATACTTGCCACCATTACAAGGGTCAGATAGACTCATGCAAGTTGGAGGTAGATTGGAACAAGCCCCACTTCCTCATAATGCAAGGCACCAGATTTTGCTGCCTTATAACGATCCAATAGTAAAGATGATATTGCAAGAACTGCACGAAGACAACATGCACTGCGGTGCTCAAGCCTTACAAGCAATTGCCAGGCAACAATATTGGATCCTGAACGACAAAACTATGTTGAGAAATATCGTTCACAATTGTGTAACGTGCAACAAGGAATAGCCAAAACTAATGAATCAAATTATGGGCAATCTGCCACCCGATCGAGTGACACCAACATGCCCGTTTTTCACTACAGGCGTAGAATATTGCGGACCGATTTGGATTCATCATAAGGTTCGCAGAAAAAGACCCGACAAGGCATACATAGCCGTATTCTGTTGCTTCTCCACAAAGGCAGTCCACCTCGAGCTGGTCAGCGATCTGACTACAAATGCCTTTTTAGGAGCCCTGCGGCACTTCTTAAGCTACCGCGGCAAATGTCAAACGATTCATTGTGATAATGCCACAAACTTTGTTGGAGCAAGCAACCAACTAAAGAAACTAGAAGGATCAATATTTGGCAAAAGGGCTCAAGCAAATTCATACCGCCACGAGCGCCATCATTTGGAGGCCTATGGGAAGCTGCGGTCAAGTCTGAAAAATGACTACTGGTTACCACAACAAATACCGCACCTCGAACATTTAAAGAATTAAACAATCAAAATCAAAATTGAAGCGATCTCAAACTCTCGCCCAATTACACCAATGTCAAATGACCCTACGGACAATACTGCCCTCACCCCAGTACATTTTCTGATTGGTGAAGCGCTGACTGCTCCCCCCGATGTCAACACTGACCGCAATGAAAATTCCTTACTTAAACGGTGGGAACTAGTATCCAGACTTAAGCAAGGATTTTGGAAGCAATGGTCACAGGAATATTTACAAGAATTGCAAGCCAGACATGGAAGACCGTTAACCCCAATATTAAGGAAGGCATGCTTGTTCTAGTCAAGGAAGATAACATACCTGTAATGAGTTGGCCAATGGGACGCATTGTAAAAACATATCCAGGCGAGGACAATCACATTGGTGTGGTTGACGTTAAAACTGCCTCAGGTATCTACAAGCGCCCCATAACCAGGCTTGCGCCGTTATTTCCAGAAGATATGGCCATAAAACGCCGTATAAAGGAAAACGAAAACACAAATGAAAATGATGCGCCACCCGTTCAACGAAAACGGTTAATGTCGCCAACCATCACCTCGTCTCTGTTAATCCTGCTCTTCATGTTACCCTTGGTACTGACAGACTCAGTATCTGTAACACGGTTTGACTCAAAACCTGGAATCTATTATGAAAAAATTGGAACAACCACGATAGCAGTATCTGATTGCACCATTATGATATATTACGTATTGGAACCATACTGGCGCCATATAAAAACATTTGGTTCGGGAATAAACGAATTCAAATACATATGCCCAGAATTAAAAAACAATCACATATGTGATTCCATTTCCCAGCAGTTTCGTCACTTATATGACGAATTACAAATGGCAAATCCACTTATGCAATACACACGCAAAAGCCGGTCGCTATTCGATGCTGTGGGTAACATTGCGAGTAGTCTATTTGGAGTACTATACTCAGACTACGCTAAAAAAAATGACCAATAACAGAGAAGATAAAATCAAACGAAGAATTTTTACTGGCATTACTGAGAAATCAAACTTCAGTACTTGACTCAACCATTAACATTGTCAAAAAGAAAAGATCTGCATCGGACAGGCGGCTACAATTACTTGAACAGCAAATTGCTATCATCAGCCAAACCAGAGGACAACACACTGGTGCGCGTCTCACAGAGAATTACCTGGCGTTAATAACCCAATTAACACTGTTAGCAGCTACCCTTCAACGCATGCAATCAAAAATAATGGTACCAGTGACATCATCCAAAATTATTCACTTGTACAGAATAATGCGAGCACCGACCCTCATGTAATATTTAAAATAATACTACTATTAGTGTCAACATCAATATTAGAACTGTTAGAACTGTGTCAAAGAGCTCACAGAAAAACTAACATGGCATGGACAAAAACACACCATCCAAATAATTGGATCTTTGCAAATAAATGGATCTTTGTAGAATGCCTACAATGGAACTACAAGCCGTATGCAAAGGAACCCCGTCTACTATACAACTAAAGGACACCGGACTACTGTCGCTGTCATTAGGTTGTACTGCACGTAACTCAGAAATTAGTATCAGTACTTTCAACATCAACACAATCAAGCCAGGCACCACTCAAAGACATTCAACAAAATTCAACATATCGGAGAACAAGGTACAAGATGAAAAGGATCTGGACGACTTGCAGCTTGAATTGAACGCATTAAACAAACAAGAAGTGCCCGACCAAATCAGTTCATTGCAACATCATCACATCGCCGCTTACGCTGCTTTGGTGGTATCCGTCTTAATGCTACTTGCCTATGCACTACGGAAAAAACGCGTCTGGACTTTGCAACCAACAGCTACAAGGAACGATGCTGCCAAAACAGCCGTGCCATCAGCATCGCCGAGACGATTCACACTGGTTATAGATGATGGTTGATCACCGATTCAACGCCGGGAAAATATTTAGGTGCATATAAGCCAACACACATTTAAATCACTAAGCACAAACCAATTATATAGGTCAAACAAATCTTAGCAACAAAATATCGCTGACTACACAGATTATCGCTAACTGCACAATATGTGCAACGGTCAGCCAACCCGGTAGTTGCGAAATATGCTATTCTGCATAAGCAAGCAATGCTGAGAACTCAATAACCCAATTTAACTGACAACACAATCATGTAAAACTAAGCTATTTTTACCTATAAATATTGTGACTTTTAGTCAATAAAGTCAGCGTTTTAGTACCACCTCATTCAATACCATTCGCTATTTTCTCCAATCGTACTTAATGTGCGCAACGAAGGACTCCCTCTCCGTAGTCCAACTAGTTACAAGTTTCTGTATTGAATACTTCCCTTAAATACATACATACACTTGGTGTAAAATAAATTTGTTATATCTCCATTGAAATAATTGTAAAGTAATGTCATTTATGGGCGCACTCCCTTCTTCAACACTTATATCCTTGATAATAAACCATTAAATCGCATTGATTGGGTTGACGATTATCGATCCAAAACTTAAGTTCGATAAGCACATCACCTCCATTACTACTAGAGTATCTGGTGTCATGGGATTTCTTAAGCGCTGTTCGAACCCAAATACAGACAGCTTAGAATCGGTGCAAAAACAATTTCTGCTACTCACTCTCCGCGGTCTTCACTGGGATACTAACATTATGAATTAGCTAGCCAAATTTGGTGAGTTTAGTTTAACAGACTTTGACATTTTCGGCTTTAAAAGTTATAGCTGGAAATTGCATGGGGTACAAATTGTTAAAGTTCGAGATACCAAAGTTATTCATCCACCACCGCACCTTTCTCAAGAAGACTTTGAAATGTGGGACCATATCAAACCATTTAAATGTTATTTAATCACTTATATCCCAATTTTCAAAAGTTTCGAAATTTCAAAATTTTATTGCTGTAGATTCCATGTGTATATTATAAGCCGAAAAGGTAATCGAAATTTTAAAATAAACTGAATTGGGCTTGGGAGAGCTTATATCCAAAATCTGGAGTCTCTAGCTCTTTGTTTCTGAGAGCTGGCTGTTGATGCTGATCAAAAATATATATACTTAATGGTGTCAGTGATTCTTGCTTCTGCCTGTTACATACAATTGCACAAAACCAGTTCTTGTATGGGTAAGCATATAAAAAAAATTTGGAAAAGGTGATGTCACTCAATAGTTATAAATATTTTTCTCACGATAAGCTATATCTAAACTTTCTAATTATTGAATAAGCATCCTTCATTTTAATGCAGAATGGTATAAGATATCGGCTAACTAAACTTATGACGTTAGCTCGAAAACTGTGGAAGATACGGCCGTGGGCGTGGTATCCAAATTTAAAAAAAATAAATGTTTGCATTTGACCTTTGACCTTGTATTTCCGTCCAATTCGGTGGCTTTTATGCAATCTTTTGGGGAAGGTACCACGCTGTTTCCTCAACAAATTTGTTGACTTTCGTTTAAAAACTGTGGAGGAGAAAGAAATTCTCGTTTGGCGGGGGATCAGATTTACCAAAATGAATGCTGAAATGTAGGGGTAGTATTTATCATCGATATGCACACGGAGATATATTGTCTTGATTTTGATTTCCCACCACTCCGCAGCTCCCCAATTTTATCAGTCTGTCTTAGGAACACATGGCCAAGACGTGTGCAATGTTTGAAGTCTTTAGCTAAGGTTCCTACCTGCTTGTAAGTAGTTGCTTGCTTCGACAGTTTTCTTATCATGCTGAGAGCCAAATTCACTGTGCAAAGCCATTTATATAAGGGTATAATGGTTTTATGCAAAAGTATGTAACAGGCAGAAGGAAGCTTCTCCGACCCCATAAAGGATATATATTCTTGATCAGCTTCAAAAGTCGAGTCGATTTAGCCATGTCCGTCCGTCTGTCCGTCTGTCGGTATGTACGAACGCGTCGATTTTAGAAAATACAAAAGCTAGAGACTCTAGATCGGGTATGAGTTCTCTTAGTCCCTAGGCATAGCAAGTTTGTTTAAAATGTTTGATAATTTTTCCGGTTTCCGATATGCACATGTACTCGATAACAAAAAAATCTTGGATTCCAAAACTTGAAAATGAGTATTGAAACTATTAACAAAATAATGAATATCTGTGAAATTTTTATTAAAATCGGTATCAAGCCATCAAGCATTGGCACAATAGTACACGTACATATGTCAATGTCTGTCAGTATGGTCAAGGCCGTCTGTATGGTCAAGGATTAAGGGTATCTTCTAGACGAGCTTACTTGTTTAATATTTGCACATTGATAAAAAATCTCTAAATCTCAAAGTTTACATCCGTTTTGCGGTTTAAGCTTATCCGGCATTTTACAAGAGCTTTCGTTTATATGTTTTTGAGTATGTTGTAATTTCTTAATCTTCCGTTGCAAGTGCTGCGTGCTCTTCCCCGAGATCTCGCATTATCCACTCTACCAGCATACCTGTAATGCACACACTGATATATGGTCCTACATACATGTACATATATTCATACTTATATATATGTATATATTACTATTATTATAGTTAGACACAGACAGAGAATTAAAATGGCGTAGGAAATGGTGCTGTGATGCCTGCCAAGTTCCGTATGCTTTTGTACTATAAATGTAACTGTAGCACGCACACAACGTGCAAGCACTCATCACACTTGACGCAGACCGAATGCGATACGGAATTACAGAGAAAGAGAGATACCGCGGGAGCGCGAGAGAGAGCGATATATATATACAGAGATAAAGAAAGTATTGGTAACACAGGAATGTTTGTGCAGGACATTTTTCTGAACTGACGCACAGAACTTTTTGTGTTTGGTGGCCGGACACGCGCTTCGTCGACAAACTGACAGATATTCCGGTGCTTGTGTCATTTTATTTACCAACTACACACAGTTGTGAACATTGGTACATATACATACCACCATAGAACGAGCCAAAACATTTACTTTCTAGTTCGCCTCTTATCGGCTTAAAATATGAAAATTGCAAGTAGGTGCGAAAAGTTTTTTACAATTTGACTTGCACCGCTCTTTGCTGGGCTACTAAATAATTTACTTATTTTTATTAAACTTAAACAAAGTTTATGCATCTATTGCTTATACGCTTTGCATTTTGTATCTGTGAAATACCTTCGATTAAACCTCAATGGGTTTATCTTCCATTATACAGTTGGGTGTTAAATGCACATGATTTTAAATTTTAAAAAACTTTTTCAGAACACAGCTCAGTTCACTTCCATTGCCAATAAGAAAAACAACAAATATCTTGGTCCATGTGATCCAAAGTTTGTCAATTATATTGTAATAGAGTAATTTTATTTGAATAGGGCCTTGGACAAAATCTGTTTCCATGCAAATAGTATGGGGGCGCAGCGGTGACAAAATGTTGTGTTTCGTTTAGATGCAGCTTACTCGACTAGAAGATACCCTTAACCCTTGACCATACAGATGGACTGGCGGTAGGGCTAACAGACACACATACGTGTACTACTGTACCAATGCTTGATGACTTCCTATCTTCCTACCTATATCGCATACCTGAAAAGTTATCGAAAATTTGAAACAAACTTATCCTGCCTTGTAATTAGGAGATCTCATATACAAAACCTGGAGCTTTTGTAGTTCCTGAGATCGACATACAAACAGACGGACGGACAGACAGACGGACGGACACACAGACGGACGAACGGACAGACAGACAAACGGGGCCATATTGTCTGTTGATGCTGATCAAGAATATATATACTTTATGGGGTCGGAGAAGCCTCCTTCTGCCTTTCCTTTTTTTTTACCCATTTCATGGATTAAGGGTATAAAATGTGTTGGATCTTATAACGGGCCGTGAAACATATACTTTCTGTAAAAATATTGTTGAAAAAATAATTACAAAATCCCACTGGTTTTAAAATTGAAATTGTTTATTTATGTTTAATATTACTTGTTGATTTAATTGCTTAAGATTGCGTAATTATTACAGAGCTTGCAATCATGTTCCTAGGCCAAACATTAAGCTTGCAATGATCTTGTTGTTCTATATTTTCAGCTTTACGTGGCTTACGTAATTTTAATAAATATAATAATATGTTAGTAATCAATTCTTGAGATGAATTAACTGCTTTTTTCTTACAAGTGTCAAAATGCTTAGAATGCGTCGTAGATTACTGAGTAGATCAAATGTAGCTGCAGAAGTCCCTGTCGTATTTATAAATCTCATATTTGCCTTATTTTACTCCATCGCAGATTAAATACTAACAATTTGCATTTGGAGCGTTGCTGCTCAATTGTAACAACGAATGGGTATAATATAGACATAAATTTTCATACAACGTTTTTGAGGCGTAAAAATGCTGAGATCAGAACCCACAGAACTTCGGCTGTCGAGCCGAATGTGCGCTCTTGTGCTCCTGTTCAATTATAATATGCTTGCTGTTAGATGCAGAGTGGCAACCGACGGAGAAGGTTTGTTAGCGCCGCTCTGCTGTTTATATGAGTATGCATTTTACGTACGTGCGTTCTGATATATTCGAGGTGGGCTTTCAGAATTTGACTTGAACTTGCCTCAATGTTTATGACATGATTATTTTTTTTTTCATGCTTCATTTTCATTTTATTTCCTTTCATAATTTGTAATTTGTTTCCTTCCAACCTTCTCCGTCTACTCGCAAGCATATTAAAATTGAATGAGAGTGCGAGAGCGCAAGTTCTGTTCAGATCTCAGCATTTTTACGCCTTAAAAACGTTGTATGAAAATTTATCTCTATAATATATCTACTCGTTGCTTTTGCCTAACTGAATTGTATAAGCGATAATATGCCTTTGCATTTTCTGAATAGCCTACCATAAAATGCTCTTAATCTTTGGGCTGGAACTTCGTCCTTTGCGCTTTATTTAGCACTATAGCCTTAGCGCCGAGTACCTTTAGATGCCCAACGCTTGGCTTGCTTCCAGTCCAAAACTGTGCTCGGCATTGAAGCTGTTTTTATAGCCTCAGCCAAAAACGCTTCATCCATACCAGCATGTACCAACATACTGCGAGCAATCTCTAGTGTTGCAAAATATCCTCCGTTTGATGCTTTGCTCATCGGGCCACATACACCCTCACCTTAAAGTGAGCAAGGTCGAGCAAAAAGTTTAAATGCCTGCCATATCCGTATTTCGCAATATTTTTAAAAAATAATTCCAAAAACCCATATAAAAACCACCAGAATCAATATTTGACCGCAATGAACTGGGGTTTGCCCACCGGCTAGGTCAGGTTATGACAAGAAGTACCCTAACATTAGGACTCAGCTTATTCGGAGCAGGTACATTTTGGACACCTGCGTGCCATAAAACCCAGAATTTTCACCTAAGTTCGAATATTATGGGTAGATTTAGATGTATAAATAAATCCTGCATCTCGGATGGAATTAGCCAAAACTCATCCTGAAACACTATAAAAACGGATATACCAAACGCCAAATAGCTTAAATGGTCAATCTGGGAGCCACAACTGTGTACCACATCATTTGGCACTTCAAGTTTGCAAACTGTTCGCCAGGTTCTGCGGAACAATGACTTTCATGCCCGACAACCACGGAAGAAACCTTTTATAAGTGCAAAAAATAAAGGCACTGGGATGACGTTCTTCAAAATCCATTTGGTCAAGGATTTGGATTCCTGGCACATAGTCAACTTTGAAGGCGAGTCCAAATTCAATATTTATGGCTCAAACCGACCGCTTTATGTGTGGCGTCGGTCAAGTACTGAGCAGAAGCCCAAACACATAAATACAACCAAACACATAAATGCTTCAGTGGAGCAAGTGTAATGGTATGTGCTTGTAAGTAGTCAGCCGGTGCCAGGCTCTAGGTGATTTCCAAGTTCCACCAAGACAACGACTCGAAGTATAAGGCCGGAAAAGTGCTGACCTGGTTGGACCTGCCCCCACGTGATTATTCCACCGGCCCAGTCTCCAGACTTTGTGGGCTCTGCTGGAAAACGACATCCGGAAGCACATCCAACAAAAAGGATCTTAAAAATGCTCTACTGGATGAGTGGAGGAAAATCGGTCCAGAAACTACCCAGAAGCTGGTATTTTCCATGAGTAATAGGTTAGGAGAAGTTATTAAGGCTAAAACACATCAAACTAGGTATTAACATATGTACATACTTATGGTCTTATACGCAAAATATTTTATTTTTTTATATCTACTCGGAAGAACGTCTGTATTTTGGATATGTTTTCAGTTTTTGACTAATTATTATATTAAGGCAATATTAAAAAAAGAGTATAGTTTCCTTTTTTAAATCTGATATACCATTTTTACCTGGTTTGGATATTATAGCATTTGCAATTTTTCTGTTTACCTTACTCGACCTACCTTAAGAATTAGAAAAATATTCTTGTAATTTAATCAGCAATTTAACAACGTTATATTTTTCAATATGCAACCTTGTATTCAATTTGTACTTGATGCAGGAGCAGGGTTTTCGAATGTACCTGGATTAAATTTTACTATGAATATATTTGTGTGTATGTATGTATGGTAAAATAAGCTGCTCACACAACCGCACACTACGTGTGCGAACTCATACAAAATGTGATTAAAATTTCATGCGCATATAAATATAGATGGGGATGTATTGTAAATCATTGTGGGTGTGAGTGTGTCTGTTGTTTCACTTTGAATCCCTCTTCTGTAACCACTTAAATGAGTTTAATTATAATTTAATTAAACTCGCTGGCTTAATGTACTTCGCTTGTTTCACTTTGAAGAATTTTTTCACATACATGCGTACATGTTCATATGTATTCTATTCTTTTAGGCGGCACTGCCAACTTGTTTTTATTATTATTTGGCACACATCGCGCTCTATCACACAAATGATGATGATGCCAACAGCCTCTCTCTCTCTCTCTCTCTCTCTCTTTGTATGCAGTTTGTGTTACACTTTTTGCGTCATGAAAATTTAATTAAGTTTTACACTTATCGCAGTGCCAGCTGCAAAGACCCTTTCCGCACACTTTCCTTTCGTACAACCATATTTTTTCCCATCATCTTTTTGCATTTTTATAATAACTTGACTGCAGCTTTCTCTATCTCTCGCTTTTTGTCTTGTTTGTGTGAATACTTTTTTGTGTGTGACATTTAAATATGCGCCACGCCCCTAAACACACTCACGCAGCACACAATTAACCTACGGTTGACCAATGAAGTGTTTCAGTAGGCCTTCATAACAATTTGTTCCTTTTCTATACTATGTGATCCATAAATAAAATGTATTTTTACTCGATTCATTGACTTTTGTGTTTACTTTGTGTACGTCATGTGCAAGGATGGACGCAGACGAGAACATGGATTTTAGTCAAACGACAGATGTGTTAGCAAATATGCAATATTTTCATCCGATTTACGTGGAGCATATGACATTATATTCCATTTTTAATTTATGTTTTTATTTACGTAGTACATACTTACAAATGAGAATATATGTATGTATGTGTTTATATGTATATATATATATGCTTTTATTTATATTCTACATTCCATATTGGTTTTGCTGCTTGTCTGCACATATTTCGTTTACGATTTTGCGCACCAAACTTTAAATATTGACTATTTATAAACATCTTCAAAGTTCGTACCACCCAAGCCCACTTCCCATTTCGAAATCCTTAAGGACTTAAAACTTTGCAACTGTACTTCAGACAACGTTCCAATATAAAGGCACTAAGTCAGGTACCATATCGATACACTTTATGTGCAAGTCATATCTTAGTACCTGGAGTCACATAATTTTATTGGGAGATAGCTACAGAGGGAAAGTAGATACAGTATCAAAAACTGTTTAAACACACCCGGCCCCAGCTACTCACCACGTTTTAAAATCTTTTCTTAAAAGTTGTTAACCACATCAAGAAAAACACAGTATGAAAAATATTGTTCTTCTTAATTCACCTACAAATTAATAAAATACACACACTGTGCTTCGAAAATTGCGATTTACTGACATATTAACAGACTAAAATACTCCCCTTATTGGCACTACCGATATTTTCGCTGTTAGGGGTCGACCTACATATGTCCTTGTAACTGAATTTTCGACACATAAATATAAAAAAACACTCTACATTAAAAAATCCAATACAATATTCAAGTACGAAATTAAATTTGTAGTACACAAGATTTTATATTTTGTTCGTTGAAAACTTTGATCAAGAACAGAAAAACTGTCTTTACAACAAACAAATCAAAGAACGACATACTCAACTTCAGCAATTTCAAACATTGAGAAATTCAAACCTGTTTAGTTATGGTAAATATTATGTACTCGAGTTTTTCTTTCTGTGTTTCAAGGCAATAATTTATGGTAAGAGTCATACAATTTACACTTCTATTCGATAAAAGCAAATACTTTGAGCAAATACATTTAGTGCAATCAAATTTAACGCAGAGCTCTTTATTTTACCCTGAACCCAGAAAAAACCAGGTTTTGTGCAAATCTCCTTCTGTCATTCTGTTTGAACGCGTCGATCTCAAAGACTGTAATAGCTAAAGACTTGAGAATTTGGATTTAGCATTTAAATCTTTGATAACATAAAGTTTCCGATATACACATCTGATCGGTAACAAAAGTATTTTTAAATAAAAAAATTTTGAGTTTCATATGTAAAAGTATTATCATCTGTGATAAATGTACGATTGGTTTTAAATCAAATATTCAGAACCCCAATACCCAATACGTATGCACAAAAAAACATAAGGTTCACGGTATCTCCTAGTCTAGCTTTCTCGACTAGAGCTTTTCTACTTGTTAGTTTTTACTTCAGCTTTTTACGTGACTTTAATTCTTTAAGGCTGCTTAATTAAAGATTTTTTGCTCAAGGTCATGCAAAGGCTTTTGCAATACATACCAAAATGTATGCATATATGTATATATTTAGATGACGCGAATAAAGCAATTACTTATACTGAATTAAATACATATCAACAACTTTCTTAAACCTTACTCCAGCTACATATATATTTTTATTTTGTTTATTGTAAATCCGATTTTAATATTTTTACTATCGGTTTTATTTAGGCATTAATGTAATATAAGTTAAAATTAATAGAGTTTTAGTATAAATACCTAAGCAGAAAGTCTCTTTTCTATTAAGGGATTAAAATATATAAAACCGCGAACTCAGGGAAATTATTATTCAAATTCTCGCATTTGGAATGCTTTCAACTTGGCAACACTATTTTCATCATACATAACTGCTATATAAAGAGCGCACTCAAAATGTAGACTCATTACACGCAAAAAGTGCAAGTGGGACAACTATATGTATAACACGCAGAGAATAAGCGCCTCGTACCGCTCTCAAAAATTGTGTTAAGCATACTGTTAGGTAACAGTGTGCTAGTATGTAAACATTACAACCACCCCAAGAGTATGCAATAGTATTTGGAAATACCACTTTTCTCTCTAAACTCCAAAAAGTATATGTTGAATATATTTTGCACTCAATTTATCAGTGAGTTAACAGTGTGAGCACCATGCCAATTAAGAGTACTGCAGATAGCATAGCACAAACCAGTATGGTGTTCCCTCTCTGGGAGAGGAACAGTGCAAGAGTCGGTCAGTTTAGAGTGTGTGTTCATAAAAGAAATACTGAGCGCAAAACTGAGTCATTTATAAAAATTTAATGGTGGTGTACGGTTCGTTCAGCGCGTTCCAACGTCTTACATTGTTGGTCAGTGAAAAATACAGAAAGTAAGAAAAGACCCACACTATTTTATTGTGCAAGCAATTATTTACTCGCGGTGTGCATTACAGAAAACAGAAAATACAAATATATAAAACACACACAAAAAATCCTATAATAGTACGTCGTGTTTAAATTGCAAATTGCATTAAAGTATGAAACGTGAAGAGGAGTAAGACCAGTGTACAAATATCAATTGAAAGAAGCGGAAAAAAAATAATTCCCAAAATTAAAAACAGCAAAACATACATATGTAAATTAACAACAACAGCTTCAGATGAAATAAACAGATAGAAAAAACGTGAGCACAAATTTTGTATTCCCCCGTTTTGACTGTTTAACAAATTTTTAACCAGCTTTGTTGTCTGACGCGGTTTTTTTTTACCTCTCTCTCATCAATTTGCTCTCTGTCTCTTTGTGATTGCTATTGCAAAACTTAATAACGGTGTAAAAAGCTTGTAGTTTAAGTAAAAAATTAAGCATATTTGAGTGTTTTTAGTTTTTTTTTTTTGTATTCTCATTTTTTCTCATCTAGGCTGCCGGCAAAGCCGTCTCGTGTGTGCATGAATATGTGTGAGTCGTGTATACATTTTTTATGCCTTTCTAAAATAAAATAAGTCAATTTGTTCAAGTTTTTGGCTACAAAGGTTGAGTTATTCATTTGCAATATGTGTCTACGTAAGGAAATTAAATCAATAAATTAAATACAAAAGTCTTTTAATTATGAACACTTGCAACATCAATTAAATAAATTAAAATAAAAAACGTCAATGCAAATGTTCCAGATGTTTATTTTTTGTCTTATTAGTTATTGACTCATTCACATTTGTTAAACAAAATACATTCTTTATAATTTTTGAGAGGTTTATTATTGGTATAACTAGTAAAGGGTATGTAAATTTACATTAAGTACTTGGTTGCGATTTTATTTTAGAGTGCAGAGATAGTAGCATCTATTCTCATCACATATCTCTCTCCCCACGCTGCTTTAAATTGATTTCTGTATGAAAACGGCGTCGCATTATTTCTTATTTGCTTCTCACGTTTGCATTGCCTCGGCGATTTTTTTCTTTTCGCCTTGCATTTACCCGCCTTTGGGTTACGCTCTTGCGCAAGCCGCTCTCCGCTTTCGAATGTTTGTGTGAGTACGACGTGCCAGTTTGATAATTTTACAACACTGGCGTTTGTTAGTTGGGATTTATGTATATTTTTCTAATTGAGAAATTGATTTTTTTGTTACTGCTATTACAAGTAATCAATTTTTGGCACTTTGCTCTTGTAACGATATTTGCTTTGGATCCACCGAGTATTAAATTCAATTGTAATTACTTTTAAGAATCGCTAATGCTATCATCGTCGCTTCTCTACACTTGAAAAGATACAATTCGAATTTAAATTTGCACCAGGTTCTCTCACTCACTAACATACACACACGAAATCTCACTCACTCTCTGCTGAAAACTCGAGCGTTGCACTATGGGTAATTTGACTACTTTTTGAGATATTTTGATTGGGCTCTTTGATTTGAGTTATTAAGAACTAAAAGAAATAAGTTTTAATAAAATTTTTATTTAAGTTTTATTATATTAATAACTGCTAGTAGCTATGTATTTTACAAAAGAAAGCGTTAATGTCACAAAAAATTAAACAATTTATCAAGGAAATTTGTAATATAATATATTAAAAAATTATTAAGTTATACTGAGTTTAATGGACAAATCTATCAACCTATTCTTTATCTTAGAATTAAAGTTGATCGAAAGCAACTTTAAGACTCCAAATGGAAGGTAATGTTTTTTTTTTTTTTTTTTGCAATTAATTAATAATTTACCGACTTTTAAATAAGGGGTTAATTTTCACATAGTGCTTTGATTTTGCAGTCGCTACTTACGTCACTTAAATCATTTACCCCTAATTTTTTGATACAAAATGTTGGGCGAAATTTATCATCGGTGTATACTCTGCACATTTGCACTCTGAAAAAGACTTTGTATTCTGTACGGCAAAAGGTCACTGAAGCTTTTTTTGTTTAGTTGTAATTATAAGTGTAGATATTAAAGCATGAATACCAAATATCGCATTTAACATTTTTAAATTATAAACATATTGAAGCAAGCTCTTTAGCAGCATGATTAAGATATGTATATGTATTTATTTAAGTTAATGAATATGCACCTTTGTAATTACCTGCGGAAATTTATGCAAAAATCTTACGTACCTTGTAAAACGTTGTAATTTAAAAAAACATGGAGCATCTTTTATCATTAAAATTTCGTTAATAAAATATGTCAAATCTATATAAACCTATAATGTGGACAATCCGCTTGTTCAAATTTATATATGTTTCGAATATATGTATGTATGTAGATATTTTATATAAGTGTAAATTTTACAAAAACTGTAAAAGTTAAAATAATAAAATAAAATAATAAGTTAAAAAAACTATACCATATTTTTAAATGTTATTAATGTTCGCAATGTAAATGATATGCAGCTATTTGTATCGCGTAATTATAATTTTAAACAGACTCTGGGTGCCGCTGCTTTTGCTGCAGTTGATGCTATTCTTTTAATCCTTTTGCTTCTTGGTGGTTATTTAGTTGAAATTGCTATAGCGTTTTACTTTATGCTGCATTTTCTACTTCTCTTCGTTCTCTTTGCATATTCTTTGCACCGTACCTATTTGGTTCTGCTGTTTGTTTTTTTCATTTTTTTTGTGATGCACACACGTCGTATTGCCGCGTTTTCTCTTCGTCTGGCCTTTCATTTGCGTTGTTGTTGTATGTGCATATTTTCTTAGCTATTTTTCCCCATTTACTTTGCTCCGTCGCTTGCTCGTTCTGCTGCGTTGAATTTCAACCTGCCAAACAAGCATAAAACGTATAAGGTATGTAGTGTTGTATGCGTGAGTGTATGTGCGCCATCAACTTGTGAGCTGTACTTTGTTGCATTTTGCTGCTGCAATTTCTAACTGGTTAGACTTGAGCATAGTCTCATCTCGGTCTCGCCCAACCACCTCTCTCTTTCTCTTACTCTCTATGTGTGATTCTTTATTGTTTACTTCACGTTGCAGTCGTCGTCATCGTCGTCTGTAGGCCGTTGACTGCGTTTTTAAAATCTACGGCCGTGCCGCTGCATTTACGTCTCCTTCTTCATACTTTACTGTTGACCCTGCGCGCCACTTATTGCAGTTTCCTTCTCTTGATATTGCATTTCTTTTGCTTCGAAGACCCACAGCGCAAAGTGCTCAACCCGTTTTCATGGCACATAGCACACTGCACAGAACATAACAGCTCAGTTCAGTTCAAAGTAAAAGTGGGTGGGGGTGTCTTTTCTGCTCGGTTTTAGAGTGGGCGTGGATTGTACTTATTGTTGCTGCCATTGAGCACATAACCGCCTTTCGTCGTTTTTTTTTTGTTATGTGTTGTTTGCTTGGTACATTTTTCACACTATCACGGCAGAGACCACTATCGGTGCCAAAGCAACTAAACAGCCAAGAATTAGCGCTCCTGACTGCTCTCCTCTCCTATCCGCTTGCAAATGTCATTTAAACGGCTGACAGAAGCAAATCCTCCCCCACTTTGTTGGTAAAATATGCAGCTCAAATGTAATCATTATTGATTTTGTGGCTAGCCTACCTACCCAAAACAGCCCAGAAATTCCTCTCCTCTTTTCTCCGGCAACGTACTGTCTACCTACAATACATACTTTAAAAAGTAAATCAAAATTAAAATTTTGGCAACGTACTGTCTACCTACAATACATACTTTAAAAAGTAAATCAAAATTAAAATTTTGTTTACGAAGTTAGCGACAAGGGGGAAGACATTTTTGCTTATACGTTTAATTAGTTAGCTGTCAAAAAACGAGTTCTCCTTGTATTTCCACCATGATGTTGCATTTCTCTCAGTGTAGTCGCATTGTAGAATATTGTGGTTTACACTACTTTGGCAGATTATCCACGCCGTCTGGTCACTGTCATCTGCTTAAAAATGCAAAACGTTGCTGCTTGTTGGGTATTTGTGGTCAGAAAAGCAACAACCTTAAAATAAAGGGCGGCAGAGAGCAAAAGTTAGAGAGTGTAGGATTACTGTGTTGGCTGGAAAAGAGTGCGAGCTCGACTGTAATGGGAACGAAAACGGGAAAAGTACATACAAGAAACTTTTGACTAGAACACATTAGAAATTTAACAGGTTAATGTCTAGAGTCGTAAACGAAACCATTTACTAATGCTATTGCAGGACGAAGGCATTATCGGGAAAAGCAAGTAGTTTGCAGAAACTTTGCCTGTAGCTCATATTTTACATAAGATATGTATATGTATGTATACGTGGGTTGGTGTGTGTGTGTATTTGTATATACTCTTTTTACTTCTCCTTCGCTGTGTTTGAAAAATTTGTAGTACAGACATCGGAACTCTGTGAGTAAGACAGAGGAAATCCTTTTGGTGATGACTGCCAGTATCAGTGTCTTGGTTACCCGGACCACGTCACCCCAATCTATATCGTGAACATATGATGTTCGTCATAAGCCTATTGGCTGGTATGTACATATGCTTGGGAGTGTGAGCTCTTGAGCTGTCAGATTTTTTAGTGATAACAGTCTGGGAGCATAAGGCGACTTGCACACAGGATGGAGTATATTTGCGACCAAACTTACAATGGGGCCGTGTAAACGATATAACAATATCTTATTATAAAAATTCCTTAAATAATAATGTTTGTTTCATTTTTGTTTAACCAATAACAAACAAAAACAAGTAAGAAGGCTGTAGTCGAGTAGATACCCTTAACCCTTGACCATACAGACGGACAGACAAGGCGGTCGGGCTAACAGACATACACATATGGCTGTGTACTTCTGTACCAATGATTGATGGTTTCATATCTCCGGTGTTTCTTAACCGATTTTAATAAAAATTTCACAGAAGTTCATTATTTTGTTTATAGTTTCAATCCTCGTTTTCATCTTTTTGGAATTCAAGATTTTTTTGTTACCGATTACATTTGTGTATCGTAAACTTGAAAAGTTATCGAAAATTTAAAACAAAGTTCCTGAGATCGACGACATGGCTTTTTTTTTTTTCTTTTTGCGTTATATAAATTTAACCTAACTGAAAGGAGCCCTCTTTATTGCCTAAATTTTATAATTAAGCATATTTTGAAATTTGATAAGCTATCTGAAGTTACACTATCTCAAAGTCCAATGTGTAACTACATAAATACAATTGCAGATTTATAGCAAATATCCATTATTTCTTTAGATTATTTTTGAATTATTAACCCAAGGTGCATCTATCAGTTGGAATCAGACGCAATTAGTTGTGTGTCTTTCTCTCTCTGGTTTATATTTGCTACCTCTTTGTTAAAACTTTTTCTTGGAATCTGCGCCAGGCAGCTGCTGCAACAACTGCATTTGCTAATTGCAATAGAACAACAAGGACAATGAAACCGTAAAGGCAGCAGCAATCCATGTTTAGAACCATTGGCTATTCCCTACCCGTTATCATAGCTGTTTAAACAGTATTTCCATTATTGTCACTGCCTGCAGCTTTGTCATAATTGTTGTTAAACTAGTAATGTTTTTTCTATTAAGGAAAAATCGATATTCGACTCAACACTAGTGTAGAAAATATCATGTTGTAGTAGAGTGAGTTAATCATTTCGTTGAAATTATTTCGGGAGCCAAAAATTGTAAAACGCAAACCAGTCAATATTGAACAACCAGTCAATATTGAACAGAAGTTTAAATAGTTTTTAGCCCTTTGTTTTCAAAAGATTTAAAGAAGATTAAGATATATTTTTATAATACTTTGCTGTATAACTTTAAACTGTCTACTTACAAATATTGCTTTAATTTAAAGCAGTAAGCACTAATAAAGTAAAAAGGATGCAGTCAAAGTAGCTCGACTAGAAGATATCCTGAACGATTAACCTTACATATGCGGTCATGTCCGCACTACCTCAAAAATGGCTAATGATAAAACTACAATCTTTCATATCTCTGGTACTTCTCAGCCGATATTAATTGAAATTTCACAGATTTCCTCTATTTTTTTTAATGTTTCCAGTATACATGACTCCGATAACTTAAAAGTCGTATTTTGTAGGCCTGTGCTATTTATTTACAGTTTTTGTTATATATTATTAGCTTAAGTTCATAAAATAACTACATAAATTTAAAGTATTTCAGGCAATCAAGAAATTAGGGCCAGTAACCAAGAATTGCCTTTTAGTATTAAGAAACTTTTTAACGACATATTATAGGATGTAGAAGTACAACGATACCAAGCACCGGCCTGTTAACGCACGGACCCTAGCGCAAAGCGAATCACCTCCCAACCGTCCGACCGAATGGCGCACAGCGTACCGTGCGGTTACGAAGATCGCGAACGACATAAGACTAGTTTTTTAAGAGAGCAAAAAAGAGTGGCCCTATGAATAAAGAAGGAAAGATCGTTATATGTTGCACATAAGATCCGAAAGGGGTTATGGATAGCATAGTTAGAGTAACAAGCTTGAAGAGCTATAGGTAAAAAATGTCTAGTATTTCTAGTAGAAGCTGCAAGGTTAAGTTGGTTGATATGGTATGATATGATATACATATGATATATGGAGTAAGTAATTAATAATGTTCTTAAATGGGATAAAAAAAAATTTAGCAGCCAAAAAATCAAAAGGTAATTTTTGTAGTTAAAAAGATAGGTGAAAATATTGCAGACAGAAGTGACCGACGGCGGAATATTATTCTTTGTATGATTTGTGACGCGATTTTATTAAATTTATCGATTAGAAAAACTTTATTTGTAATTTTCTTTGTTTTGTGCTTGCCTTTATATGATTTTATGCTTGTCTCTTAAGCAGTTTTTACCTGTTTTAGTTGAGCAGTGTTCTTTAATTAATTATTTAATCATTTAAAAATGTAAGCTTTTTACATAAAAATAATTATTAAGCCGATTTATCCACCTTTCAGCATTTTTATTTATTTTACTTATTCGCTCTTAATCATATTCTCAATGGTGTATTTTGTATATTTTTTTGAGCCGGTTGCGGAAGCTTCTCCGACCCCATAAAGTATATATATTTTTGATCAGCATCAATAGCCGAGTCGATATAGCCATGTATGAACGTCTGTTTGTATGAACGCGTCGATCTCAGGTACTACAAAAGTAGAGACTCCAGATTTTGAATATAAGCTCTCCGAATCCCAAGGATAACAAGCTTGTTTCAAATTTTTGATGACTTTTCCAGTTGACGATATGGAATCGATAACTAAAAAAATAATGAATATTAAAAATTTTAAAATGAGAATTAAAACTTTTGACAAAACAATGAAAATTTGTATTAAAATCGGTTCAGAAACACCGGAGATATGAAAACCATTAAGCATTGGTACAGTACAGTACACGTATGTGTATGTGTGTCAGACAGATTGTCGGGCGTCTGTATGTTCAGGGGTTAAGGGTATCTTCTAGTCTAGCTTACCTTCTTTCTTGTTTTTCTTAGATTGTGATAAAATTAACTTAACTTTTAGCAACCGCGTGGTGTACACTTATTAATTCATATTCAAATGTTGTTATTTTTGATGCCGGTGTAGATTGTATTTTCTTATATTGTGGAGCTTGTGTATTGTTTCCTTGTTCACACTCTCTGTTTTCTCTCAGCCTCTGACAACCTGGCTGCCGAACCGGGTAGTTCATCATCTTTTGTATATATATTTTTTTGTACATGTATTGTGAGCATTTTTTTGTATTTCTATTTGGTGGCAAAGTGTGTCCATTTGCCGCCAAGCTACATTTGCTGATATGTCTTGTTTTTTATTATCATTGAAAAATTCGTTTGCGCCCAACTTGTTGTGCCGGTTTACTTAATTTGGGGCAACCAGTTCCGTTTCAGCATTGTTTAATACCTGACGTCAAAATGTCTCTTTAGAAAAAAATAAAAATCAAACTAACAAAACAAAAATTACCTGTTCAATATTTAGCACATTTTCTATTTTTCTTTTCCTGCGCAGTGTACCAACAAGTAGCAGCAGTTACGGCTGCAAAATCAAACAAACGAAAATTTAAAGAATACTTGACTCTTTTTCGCACTTGTAAATAATATTAATAATTATAAACGAATAGTCAAGTTATTAGAATATTTGTGAGATTAGCACTTGATTTAGGTATACATTTTTGCATTTGTTCAATACGATTATTGATTTATTATTTTAAATTAAAAGTGTTTTTGTTTTATTATTTTAAGTAAAGTGTTCAAAATTTGTTCAAACTTTGAATGCAAAAAGTTGAAATACTTCCGCTATGTGTTATTTGGGTTTGGCTAAACCACTTAATGCTAAAGCAAAAATATAAAGAATAAATATAAAAACTGGATTTTAAGCTAATATATTGCATTTGTTTTCTTTTATTTCAGGTACGTGTTCTATGCATGGTTTTTGTTCTACCCAATAAACATTTTAAAATTCAAGTCTTTATTGTTATGGATTACATGTGAATATCGTAAACCGGAAAAAGTTATCAAAGATTTTAAACAAACTAGGGATTAAGAGAGCTCGTATCTAAAATTTCTCTAAGTCTCTAGCTTTTATAGAGACAGAAGGACAGACCGACATGTCTATATCGATTCAGATCAAGAATATATATACTTTATGGTGTCGGAGATGCTTCATTCTGCATGTTACATACTTTTGCATAAAACAAATAAACCCTTTTTTCTTACCCATTTAATGGGTTAAGGGTAAGCAAATGTTGTGTAAGTTTCAGCACATTTTGGTATTAATGTGCTGCCCATAAAACTAGCAATATGTTCGCATTATGAGAATCTATTTCTAGGTATCGATATATACATATCTTAATTTGCGCTTTTAACAGATGTTTTAGTAATTACAAAATTAAATTCATCGGTTTTACAGTTTATTTAAAAGCTATTAGAAACAACAAAAGAGATTGATGAGATTTTGCCGAAAACGCGTCTAAATTTTCCAAATTACTCCAAGATTGCAAAAAAAGTTAAAATAAATGTGTTTTCACGACGATAGTAAATAAGATATTAATATGAAATTATTACACAATGGTACTGCATCATTTAGTATAAACTATTTTTTAATAAATTGTTTGTTTACGAGCTGATATAGCCTAATTTGTAATCTAAAATAAAAAATGCATTTTGTTTATTAAAATTAAAGTTTTCAGTCTATAAGGAGACACAAATCTTAATATTATTATTTTTTAAGATCTGTGAACTTCTTCTCAATTGCCTTAATCTTTTAAAAACTTTATATTATTTACCCAGTTTGTGCCAGTATAAGAGTCTGTTCTCAAAGCGATCATGGGTGCGACAGAGGTGGGCTTGGTAAGTTATCTTCCCACAAAATTTGGAGACTAGCCGAAAATCTGTAGAAGAGATCTAGCTTAAAATATGGAATTTCCGATTTTTAAAAAGAGAGCGATATGTATTTAAATTATATGATTTTAAAATGTTTTTTCCTAGAGATGTCATTAAATTTGGTGATTCTAGTTACAATGTCCAATAGGCGGTTCCGATCAGCATGGCGTACAGATTTTATATGAATTTTTTTTTGGGAACGTTATCTACAGAATATTAAGGAACTTAAAGCTTATTTCTATCAGTTATCCATTTTAATTGACTTTAATTTATCGACCGCTCCCTTTTTCCTCAGCAAAGTTAAGTACAATAATAAACAAGTAACAAGATACCCTTAACCCTTGACTATACAGACGGACAGACGGTCGGGCTAACAGACATACACATATGGCTGTGTTCTTCTGTACCAATGCTTGATGATTTCATATCTCCGGTGTTTCTTAACCGATTTTAATAAAAATTTCACAGAAGTTAATTATTTTGTTTATAGTTTCAATCCCCATTTTCAATTTGAAATTCAAGATTTTTTGTTATTGATAACATGTGTATATCGTAAACCTGAAAAGTTATAGAAAATTTGAAACAAACTTGCTATGCCTATTAGGAGAGCTCATATCCAAAATCTGGAGTCTCTAGCTTTTGTAGTTCCTGAGATCGATGCGTTCATACATACGGACGGACGGACATGGCTAAATCGACTCGGCTGTTGATTCTGATCAAAGAAAACCATTATACCCTTTATTTTAACCATTTCATGGGTTAAGGGTATAAAAAACAAAATCTAGTTTCTTTTCCTTTTTCCAATACAAAACTTTTCTTACCCTGCATCACTACACCAGCAGCTGCAGTGGAAGCAACGTGATGTAAAATGTCAGTCAGTCAGACTGTCGATCACTTGACTATTCGTTAAGATCTCTGTCTGTCTAAAAGTTTTCCATTATAATTTATTTAACTTCTGCTGCAATCAACTGCAGCCTGTTGTACTTGTTGTTATAAGCGTCGCCTCATCATCATCAAGAATCTAGCACAGATTCTGTTTTGCTTTTAACCATAAATATTGTTTTTGCATTTCTCTTTGTGTGGATACAATAGTCAAGAGGCCGAGTGAAATACTTGCTGTATTTCTCTTCCATATTGCGTTAATAGGAAGATTTTAAATGTTGTGCGGTTGATGTCATTACTGAAGCTGCTCTGTATACGCCTTAAAAGATGTGGCATGTGTGTGTTAGTTTGCCGTTGTCAAGTTGTTCCACTGTCAATCAGCTAAAGCAAACGACTTCAATACAATTTTTGCTGTTTCTATTTTCAAACACAACCACACTTACTCAGTCTGAATACCTGCCTCTCCATTATCTCTCCTCTATTCGCTCTTTCTCTTCGCTCTCTCTCTCTCTCTCTTTGCTCTCTCTCTCTCTCTTTGCTCTCTCTCTCTCTCATTTTTACGATATCAAATAAATGTTTTTTCTACAAATTTACTTGGAATCGAGTTATTAAAAAAAATAATCTCACATTAACTTTTTATAGAGTATAGATAAATTTTCCAAACACAGCATTTCTTATTTTATGTAATAGAATTTCTATCTCATTTCTTATTTATATAATAAATGTCAATAAGTTTTCAATGAAGTTTTGTAGACCAAGTTAAGCTTAGTTGTTATTGGGTCTGTGGAGTGTGGGGTTGGGCCATTGTAGTTTTGGTGTATATATTTTTGTTGAGGCGTGCGACGAACTGACCCGCTTTGTAGTAAGTTTTGCGGGCTCACCTATATGGTTGTATATTCTATGTGTGTATCTGTATGCATGCAGTTGTTAATCTTTTTGTGTATTGTGTGTTTTGCACATCTTGTTTTCCAAAGTGGCAAATGCCCTCATTCTTTTTCTTTCTTGCTCCCTCTCTCATTCTCCCTCTCTATCTCTTGACGTTTGTAAAGTCCGGGTCTGTGTACAAGTTGAGATTTAGTTACGTGTTTGAAGCTTTGTGGATTGTTGTTGTTGGTTGCTGGTTCAACGTTTTCTTAACTGCTTCAGCTAATTGTTTTGTATAGCTATTGAGCTGGTGAACAACTATATATGTATATATATAGTTAAATGCACATACGATGTAGATACTCATATATATAAATATATTGCAAGTTACATCTTATGTGCACATAATTGTAAGTGATAGTTTGCATTTTACACGCACACACTAAAACAGACACATACACAAGTGTGGTACAATGTACCTTAGTTAAGGGCATCTTTACGTGCCGTTGGATACATAAAATTTGCCAAGCCAAAAAACAACAAGACATTCATGCAGTGTCCTCTATAAGCAGTACGAGTTTTGTGACTTGAACTCTATTTTTTTTTTAGCTATAAGGCACAAAACCTAGGCCAATTACAAAACTTGTTGTTGGTTTTTTGGTCTGTAAAAGTATCTATGTGGTTCCATTTTTAACTTTGCAACTGTGCGAACTGTCCGCCTTTTAATAATCAAGTGATATAAACTACGTTCCGCACCGCTTAACTATATGAAGCCCAAATAAGTATAAAATATATAATAGTACATACAGAGGAAATTCCACATTTTTTCCTTCGCCTATAAGTTTCTAAAGCTCCACTTTTCTATATTTTACTCTGATACCGAAGGTGAAGAGGATATCCGTATGGCTTCCACACTTGAACAGCTAGATTTACAAAGTGCTTTGTGAAAGAAATCTGGTAACTTCCTCAAAAAGCGTGATATTTTTGAGGTAAAATCGCACCCGGCCTTTTGAAATTGGAAATTCCTAAATATATCATAGTTTTTAAGTCAAATAAACTGGTGTGTGAGATCACCCTCAGAACTGCCAAAAAACAAATGCCTTCTTTACCACAGACATCCTGAACTCCCCCTTTGAAAGCAGCCTTTTTAACATCAAATTTTATATTGGTATCAGAACACGCAATGGGTAAAAAATCATCTAGGCGATTTATTCTCCCTTTTACATAAAGCATATACATTCTTATTCAGCGTCGAAAGCCGAGTCGATAAAGCCATGTCCGTCCTTCCGACCATCTGTATGTATAATCGCAACGATTTCAGAAACTATAATTGCTGGAGACTTTAAGGTTTACGATAAACACATGGAATCAATAACAATAAAATCTATAAATTCGAAAATTTTAAAATGAGAAAATACAACATTATTAAAACAATGTGAAATTTTATTAAAATGGGTTGAGAACTACCTGAGAGTTTAAAGATTGAAGTTAAATAGTCAAGCATTGGTGCAGGTATGACCGGTACGGTCAAGAGTTAAGACTAGATCCTCCTTACATGTTTATACCCTTAACCCATGAAATGGGTAAAAAAGGGTATAATGGTTTTGTGCAAAAGTATGTAACAGGCAGAAGGATGCTTCTCCGACCCCATTAAGTATATATAATCTTGATCAGAATCAACAGCCGAGTCGATTTAGCCATGTCCGTCTGTCCGTCCTAGAGTCTCCAGATCTTGGATATAAGCTCTCCTAATCGATACTTTTCCGGTTTACGATATACACATGTGATTGATAACAAAAAAATATTGCTTTTCTAAAACTTCAACATGGGGATTGAAACAATTAATAAAATAATGAACATCTGTAAAATGTTTATCAAAATCGTTTGAGAAACGCCAGATATGTCTGTCTGTCCGTCTGTATGGTCAAGGGTTAAGGGTATTTTCTAGTCGAGCTTACTCGGCTAGAGCCATCTTACTTGTTTACAATGTTTGCGTGCTGCACTTTGCAGAAATGTTGTTGTTGTCTTTGCAATGCAAAAGTACCTAGACCATTGAAAACATGAAAAAAGAACACACAATTTATATGCGCCGTCGCGCATGCAGGCCCCGTCACTGTCGCCATTATCGCAATCGCAGTGTAGCCAGCGTCGGATGTTGACCCGTAAAGCGTCAAGTTGCCGTAGTCGTTGGTCGTCGTCGTCGAGCCTTGTATGGCTTTCAATAGCAGCAGATTATTAATATTGCAAATGTGTGTGTATAGAAAGAGAAGAGAGAGAGAGAGCGACAGAAAGAGAGAGAGAGAGATATATATATAAAGAGTGAGAGGGAGAAAGAGAGGGGGGAGAGAGAAATTGAGAGATGAATGGAGTGTGAAGTGCAGCAAACTTGCCTATAAATATTTTTTGGCACTAGGCCTAGACCCGGGTTTCATTTTATATTATTATATTTAGCACATTTTAGTTTTATTATTTTATTTTAACCAGCACCTAAACTAATGGGAAATCAAAATAATTTACATTAACATATGCAAGTTGAAAGTTTGTTGTTTCAGCCAAGTTCATAGCAGATTACATATAATGGAGATTAGACTAAACTCTTCACAACAAAAATTTTAATTCTTGTACCGCAAAAAACATTTTATTTGAATTACTGAATGAAATGCATACATATCAGCAACTCGAAGAAGTTCCTAACCGTTTACCAATCTTTAAACATGTGGTAAATAAAATACTTTTGTTAATAAGTATCTTATTTTTCACTATAAAAATTTCCTTTGATTTGTATTACAGTTTTTTCTTCTCAAATTAAATTTTTTCCCATAAGCCGTTGACAGTGCTCCCTCGAAACAATGAAATAATTAAAACCGTTTACTGTAACGAGTGGGGAAAACCAGTGTTTTTTATAATAATCGAGTGTCTACTCTTTTGACTGAGCACTGTGATTCTGAAAACCATGGCGTGCATGGCGGCGGCTGTTTGGTTGCCAATCTAGCTAGTTCTGCCGTGAGGCAAAATTATTATCAAACTTAATTATCATTGGTCTTAAACCAACGCACATTGCGCTTTAGACGGCGTATCATCATCATCTTTACTGCAACCTCATTATCATCATTATGGTCGACGGCTGGTCGACATGCGCTTTGTCTATCGGTTCTTCCACTGCACTATGGGGCATTTTGCCGAAAATCGGGCATTTAATCAATTTTCAATTTTAATGCAATTACATTGTAAATTGATCAAAGTTTCTGGATTTATAACAGTTATGTTAAGTTAACAGACCCCTGTTATGTTATTAACACTCAAAGTCAGCTGTTGTCGCCGAAAAATAAACGCTCTGTTAAAGTGAAAAAATGAACTTTGCGCAAAATTCAATAAATATAATAGTTAACAAACAGCA
The DNA here is from genome assembly GCA_035044645.1 of Scaptomyza parva. Classification (NCBI taxonomy): domain Eukaryota; kingdom Metazoa; phylum Arthropoda; class Insecta; order Diptera; family Drosophilidae; genus Scaptomyza; species Scaptomyza parva. The sequence goes on from JAWNNT010000062.1 coordinate 1,112,155, forward strand.
AACAACAAATTGGTAATGGAAGTGATTAATATGGGTCTCCACTATGCGTTTTGCATCATTTGTTTCACATTTTGTTGGTTGGTGTGTTTTTTCTTGTGTATTTAAAAAGTGCTTTTCACTGGAAATTTTTAGAAATAAATATCAACTTTGCATAGACTTATACAAAATTGATCGAAGTGGTTCGTAAAACGCTTACCACCATTTTGTAGTGTCATTAATACCCTATCCAGAACATATAACCATTTTTGCCGCATTTTGCCGTTTTATGCGAAATTTAAGTTTAAAGAGCATAACCTCAGTGTAAAAATACCAAAATTGTAAAAAATGTAGCACACACTGAAATACCTAACTAAGTTTAATGATGCTGTTTTGCTATAATAACATAAAAATATCATAAAAATGTTTATTAATTATAATTTTAAACCGAAATTTTATTATTAGAAACGAGTTTTTCGCAGATTTATTCAATTATTTTTCGATCGGTCCTATGAGAGCCATATGATATAGTGATCGGATGTTGCTCATATTTTGCACAAATACGAAAAGCTTAATAAAACATATTTTTGTTGAGTTTCGTAAAGATATCTAAAAAAAATAACAATGTTTTTATGTGAGAAACCATATTGAGACCGATAGATTCTTTTGGAGCTATAGGATATAGTTGACCGATTTTGATTGTTTTTTGCCAAGGTATTAGTATCATTATTAGACTCTTAATTGCCAAGTTTCATTCAAGTACGGTCAAAATTAAGAAAATTGCAAAGAAAATTGAATAAAGCGACTGTGACACGCCTCTTTTCTAAAAAATCTATCTTTGATTTTTAAAAATATTTAGCAAAAAACCAAATCGAAATATCGTTCGTTTTTCTCGATTTATTAATAAATTCCCGATTTTCGGCAAAATGCCCCATAGTGCACTCTGTGGATGCGGCCATTTCGTATACTGACTGTAAATATGTATTTGTATATGTATATATAAGTGCATATATACATGCTCCATGTACACACTTCACTTGGTACACTGCTTTTGCTTGTATGTGTGTATGGCTTTGTATGTTATGTCTGTGCCGCCTGTGCTGACTGCACAGTGTATAGCAATTGAATATTTGCAAGAGATTTCCGTTCATTAAACCCGACAGCGAAAAGCAAAAAGCAACAACTACATCAACAGCAGCAACAATAACAACGAACAGCGAAGAGCAATGACTGTAGGCGGTCTTTTAGTGTCGACCCTTACCTCCTCCTGTCATTTGGAGTTCCGTTCCTCGTCTACAAGTTGTGTGACTACGGTCCTCCGTTTGACCGGGGTAGCTTCTCACTGCACTGCCGACGATTTGTACAACGTAGTGCTTCACATTTAATTTTCAATCTTATTTGTATACCCTTAACCCATGAAATGGGTAAAAAAAAGTATAATGTTTTTGTGCAAAAGTATGTAATAGGCAGAGTATCGGATTGAAATGATTGAGGTGCCGTTAGACGCGTATTATAAGAGCAGAAACTCGAAAAAAAAAGCATTATGCGCGTACTTTTGTTTTAATGAAACGTTGCGATCGGTAAACAGCATTTTGGTGCGCCTAAAAAAATAATAAAAATAAATAAGAACCGATATTTTAGTACCGCCGATCTTATTTTAAATACGAATTTGTATTAAATTGTTTTTATTAATATAAAACCATATACATTTCCGTTTTACAATATACAAATTTAATCGATAACAACAAAATCTTGGATTTCAAAATTTTGATTGAAAATGTTAACAAAGTAATTAAAATCTTTGATATTTTTTATTTTAATCGGATGAAAAACACCGGAGGTATGAAATATTAAAGTTAATTCATCAAGTATTGTTACAGTAGAGTAGTAACCGTATGTCTGTCCGTATGTTCTTTTTTCACCCTTCAAGCTAAATTTTTTTTAAATTTTGCAGGTATGTACATCTTGGTCACTGTGTTCGTCAGACAAATTGTTAAAATCGGGGAGCTACGCCAACTGGGGGCTTGAAAATTAATAACAAGTCAATGCACCTTTATGGGAATACTGATAAACCCACATAGTTCCCAACTCTTAACAGGTAGAGTCAACCAAATTTGGTGGGAAGATAACTAATGGCTATTATACGTTTGGAATCGATAGAAAACACATTTCCTGAAATATCACTTAAATTAATATATGTGTATTTTTCTTTCAAATGCGTATTAGATTATTATTAGAGTATTATATAACTAATAAGGGGCGTTACATTTTTAATTTCTAAAGTTTATGAGGGGTTTTAAAGCTCATTTAAAACATCTAGCTGCAAAATATAAAGTTTTTTAAGCAAACAAGTCTTTTTAGTCTTATCTTCGTGCCATCGCTGTTATTGAGCGATATCGCTCGAGCTTTACACTGGTTACAGACTTTCAGCACGTGTATTTCCACCATAGTTTAGAATATTTCAAAAACCAAATTAAAAATAAATTTGTTTTTTGTATTTTCGTGTTAAGGATCACAAAATCTAAAAGAAAAGTTCATGTCTAACATATAAAAACGTTGCATTTACACAATGCAAAAGTGTGAAATTATCTGAGTCGGTTTTGGCAAAATATACGCATGACAATAATTTGCAGTTGAGTAAGTTTAAGAATTATATTACTAAGCCAATTCACGCAATGCGCATTGCATGCCAAATAACCAACTCTCATAAACGACAAAACACTGAAATTAATAATAATTTTGTACGCATTACATCAATACAACCTAATATGGTTTAAATGATGGTTGTCAGAGCATATAACGAGGAATCCAAGATAGACGAAATTATATGCATTGCACTTATTTATTCGCACGACGTACCAAAAATTATAACAGATTATTGCTAACTGTAGCGTAAGCATAATGCAGGCTTAAAGTTTATAATAATTCACTTTGCATTCACTTTACAGAATCTTTCACATTCTGTTAAGCAATAATTTTTTGCTCTTTCATGCTTGTATTTTATTCTTTCTCATTATTTCTTGGTGTTTGTTTTTATCTTTGTACTGACAAGCGACAAACTATGTGCTGTTTCTATATGCCGAGGAGTTGTTTTTGTAGTATTTTTACAAGTTTTGGGGAGCCTGTGCTTTATGTTGCATGTAAGAAACTTGTGTAAATGAATAGTTTGCTGTGCTCTTAGCTTTGAGGCTGCGTTTATCACAATGTCTTTGAAGATATTTGCAGTCGGCAATGAAAAAACTTCTAAGCGGTTGTTTCAAACGTGGGATGGATCTTTTTGGCTTGGTTTCGGTTTTTATTTGGTCGCTGGTAAGGTTATAATAAAAAACATATTTTCCCCTCTATCGCTATGTTCATATGGCAGTGGAAAAATGGAGAATAACACAATGAAGAGCAACATGCAGTAGTTGCCTTAACACAAATGTTGATAATGATGTTGACAATAACAACAAGTATGATCATGATGATGATGACGATGTTGGCAAACGAGCGCGCCAGGCTTTTCGTTTTTGCTGTTTTTGCTGTTTTTGCTTGCTGTGCTCCCACTCGCCTCAATCTCCTCCGTCTCCGATATTGCTTGGGTCGTCGTAATTTTTCATAGAACATAGCAAACATGTTTGGCTACATTTTTTTCTAACGACTGTCGACCTGCTTGGATGCTTTTCTTTTCTCCATTTTTCCTATTTCAGCAACAGCAGCTTTAAGATACGTGCATTGATGCACTTTTCAGCTGAGACAAGCGGATAGGATGTAGAGTTACTAGCAGGTTTTTGTACTGGGTTTTACTTATCTGCACCTAATGCATATAGTAATCTAGCTTTTAAGCGATCAATTTTTTTATAGGCAAAAATTTTAAATTTGTATTCTGACTGTTAGGTATTTTGTCCGAAAATTCATATTTCTTAAAGATAAGATTGATTAAAGATTATTTATATTATTATTTAACCAAAGCCGTTAACTTTTTTTAATCCAGTCCGTCACAAATTTGGTCACCTTAAATCTTCTAAATTAAGGCAACACTTATTTAGCGCCCATTTGTGTAGCCCCAGGCAACAATACAATAATAAAACAAGTATTCGAGTAAGCTCGAATAGAAGATACCCTTAACCCTTGACAATATAGACGGACAGACGGTCGGGCTAACAGACACACATATGGTTGAGTACTTCCAAAAGTGGGCGATAACGCACCCTTGTGGGCGCTGCAGGTCTCAAAGGGTGCGGTAAGAGGTCCAGGAACTCTGTTATAATACTATAAAGTTGCGTTTCAATAATCATTCTTATTGGCAGGTGGAGCCCGTAAGAGTTATCTTGAGGCCTAAGAGCCGTTGTATGTTACCTACTGCGCTCAGGTTTCAATTTGCGGGTTATAATACAAGTTACGTTTAGAATTCTCCGTTAATATACATATATAGGTCACAATAATTAATTAATTTAATTTAAAGTTATGGTGGTTTTTAAATAGGTGAGAAAAAATGGGGGGCGGTAGACAAAATAAGTTTGGGAACCACTGTTCTATAGCAATGCTTGATGGTTTCATATCTCCAGTGTTTCTTAACCGATTTTAAAAAAAACAGAAGTTAATTATTTTGTTTAAAGTTTAAATCCTTATTTTCAATTTTTTGAAATTCAAGATTTGTTTTTTTTTTTTTTTTTTGGTTTCAATTACATATGTATATCGTAAACCTGAAAAGTAATCGAAAATTTGAAATCTGGAGTCTCTTGCTTTTGTAGTTCCTGAGATCGACGCGTTCATACATACGGACGGATGGACAGACGGACATGGCTAAATCGACTCGGCTGACGATGTTGATAAAAAATATATATACTTTATTAGGTCGGAGAAGCTTCCTTCTGCCTGTTACATACTTTCGCACAAAACTTTTGTACCCTTTAAAGAGTTTGCTTATTGGTCGAAAGGATATATTAAAGGAGCCGTCGCAAAATCCTAAAAGGTTTATTCAGGCAGATGACAACGGCAGCAGCGTCTTTTGGGATTGATTATTAAGAGGACTGAGCCATATGTGTATGTCTGTCAGCTGGCCATCTGTCTGCCTTTACGGCTAAGGGTTAAGGGTATCTTCTAGTCGAGCTTACTCGACTAGAGTCTTCTTACTTGTTTTTACCTAATTTATGGGTTAAGGGTATAAAAAGGTGAGAATGGAAAAAAATGGAAAATGAATAGGAAGGTTGACTATTTCAACGGAGTCTGCCGCTACTGCAGCAGCAGCAACAACAAACAAATAGTAAGACAGACCATATTTTCACTGTGTGTGTACTTTTAAATAAGGTTTCTTCAGACGACGATGACGGCGTTTCAAGACAGGTGTGTATGTATGTGTCTACGTATTTGGTTGTGTTTGTGTGTGGGTATATTGAGCTTGGCAACATTTGTAATGTTTCGTTGCAGTTTGCATCGCGTCGTTGATGTCGGTTTTAATAAAGATTCACTCAGCTAAGAAGACGGGGAGATTCAGGCAACCCACTGGGTTGCTTCAACGGTAAGAGTAAAATGTGCTGAGCTATGACGGCTGCTTCAGCCGGCTCGTCTATGGGTGGCCTACTTAATTTATGAGACGCGAGAATTTGCAACGTACAAACAGCCGCAATGCAACACATAGAAGAAGACGGGGCAACAGCCATAACTGTAGCATAGCACATTTATTTATAGTGTAGATATGTACATGGCACAAAATCTGCTGTACTGCTAAAGAAAATGCACCCTACAGATACTCAACGATCTAAGGCGGCCATGCCGCTAACATTATCAACAGCAAAAAATAACAACACGACATAATAATGGTGCTGAACGCGTTATGTGATTGACCGCATTATAGTACAAAAGAAAGACATTCTCAAGACTTAATTGGAGATCCCCGTACAAGCAGATTCGTAGTGACCTGTTTCTTGGTAGCTGGTAACTTTGAACTGACCATAATAATTAGGAAAGCTTCTTTTGGGTAGTTTTGATGGGCGTGACATTGAGTTTTTACAAATCTCTAAGACATGTCACAAGTAATCTGCCTAGCAAATTTGTTAAAGATATAAGCCATTCCGATTTTGATTGGGGGGCAATAAATTTGAGAGTGGATTAATTTATTTTGTTTTTTTAAATTTTGTGGTTTTAGGCGTTTCTGGCCTAAAAAAGCGGCGGTCTGGGAAGAAAGGGATAAGCGTGCTGTTGCAAATTTTTTGCCTCAACGAACGTGGCGCTCCAATCTTTACTGTTGAAGTGACCTACCCATCGAAAATGCTATGCATTCAGTATTAAAGTATACAAATGAATACATTTTTTAATTCACAATGACTTTGAAGATTTGTATACCCTTAACCCATGAAAAGGGTAAAAAATGGTATAATGGTTTTGTGCAAAAGTATGTAACACGCAGAAGGAAGCTTCTCCGACCGGTATAAAGTATATATATTCTTGATCATCATCAACAGCCGAGTCGATTTAGTCATGTCCGTCCGTCCGTCCGTATTTATGAGCGCGTCGATCTTAGGAACTACAGAATCTAGAGACTCCAGATATATTAAATATGAGCTCTCCTAATCCCAAGGCAAGGACAAGTTTGTTTAAAATTTTCCATAACTTTTCAGGTTTACAATATACCTGTCATCGATAAAAAAAAATTTTTCAATTAAAAACAGTGTTGACAGTGTGCATTTGATGTATTGCCTACTAAAAACTTTGTACAACTTAAAATTTAAGTAAAGCAACAAAGTCTCTCAACGTATGACAGCATTTTTAGGGAAAATATGCCATAGTTTCCCGAATCATTTATCCAGTCAGTTAGCCAAGAGCATCATAATTAGTATTCGTGAGTCAGGAGCAGTTTTTAGAATTTATTATGGCGTGCTGTGATATATATTTTTGTACAGTGTTTCTTTTTATAAATCCAATGTAAAAAAAAAAAATCAGTAGGTTTTTTCATATTTTTAGCCAGAAAATATGTGGAAAGTCCGCTTTATAAGCAGCAGGTGAAATATTTAACCTCATGCCAACAACTTCAGAATTATGAATATATATATATATCAAGGTTGGGTGCCACAAAGTAGGCAACCACTTTTTAAACTTTTTTAGAGAGATTTGCAAATAAGCAATAGTCAGTAATTTTAATTGGGACTGGCAATGAAATTAGTATACTTCAAAGAAATTCTTATGTCTTTTGACTTTATTATTTGAATAAAGTATCTTTTAGAAAAAGTTTCTAATGTGTTCGTTCTATGTAAATAAATGCAGCAGAAACAACCATTATTTGTAACTTATTTTACGTGTCATCTTGATGAAAAGAGAAAATTGCTTTTCCATATTACATCGCAAGGAAATTAGAAAATTGGCACACACATTTACACATACGTTGCTTAGACAATTGTCTCTGAGTGTGTGTGTGGAAAGCTAAAGAAATTAGAAAGCAAACCGGTTGCAACTCAAGCTAGCCAGCTATATGCGAGTTAATTAAAAGAAAGCTAGTTACGACAATGCGTTTGCCTTTTAAAGTTTTTTTCAACGCAGCGCGTTTACAATACGTATGATTGGTAATAAGTCTGCAACTAAAACTCATGCAACTGAAGTTTCAACATACGAGACAGAGTTGAAGTCGCGAGCAACTAAACAATTCCTCAAACGGCGTTGCTCATTGCTTGTAACGAAACTTATATCAAATTCCATTCCATAAGAGTATTCTGGTCATATGTAGTAGGCTAAATTTAAAGCTATAACCCCTGTTTCGCATAGCACGAACCAGAGTTTGATATTTAGATGTGAACTGTCTTTTACTATAGGTTGAAATCAAGCTAGAAGATGTTGCTTTTTATAAATGGTGTTTTTATAGGTATAGAACTTTGAAATGGAATAAAACAATAAAACAAAAAAGATGTTTTATTTTTTTTATTAATATGAAATTTACTTTATTCGAAAGACAAACAAACTTCTGGTATTCTAATTTAAATATAATACATATGGCATATGTCCGCCACGGCTGGCTCGGACGTAGTCCAATCTAGAGGTCAAATTTTCGGCGACTTTATCCAACATTTGTGGCCGTATATCGTCAATAACACGTTAGTCAGGCGTCAGTCTATTCATGTTGAAATGCCAAACCAAACTAAACATAAATCACTTAACAGCTGACAAAATGGCCGCCAGTTAAAAAAGTGTTGCCAACTTAATGGTCTACTCTAAAAAAAAACACCCTTTACTTTGCTACCGAAGGTAAAATTAAAAATTGCAAATGTTTCTGCGCGATTTAGATAAAGTGTCAAAATTGGTGTGCTACACCCACTGGGAAGCTGGGCAATCAATAAATTTCTGCTGCAGTATTTAAGCTAGAAACATTCATTTTAATGCCAAGATAGGATTTATCGTCCCCTACCCCCGCCATCAATTGCCCCCATTTTACCGTTAGAGTCACCAAACAAACATCCCTAAAACTTGTTGCTGTTTGTTGAGAAATTATATACAGTTTTCAAGATATGGTTTTCGGTTAGTGAATATTTTTGATATTTTCACTTTTGAGATATACGGTCACACTGGCTGTTGCTTAAAATTTTTTTTTATATTGTATATTATCTCTTAAACCCATTAAACAGAACTTAAAAAACGTAAACATTAACATAGAAACATTAAAAATACTAACAAAGGCACAAAAGGCACGTTTTGTTTTTTGTTTGTTTTCGTTGTGAATGGAATATTTACAGTTACTTTTTTAAAAAATAAAAACGCTCAGCTCTTGGTGATACAATTTTCTTACAAATTTCATATTTGGAATATAGAATTTATATATATATAATATAATCACCATATGTCGCGAAACTGTCAGAAAAGCCATTTAAAGAATCGACGTTTCATTTCGAGCTGCTCAAAAAAAAACCGTTGTTGTCGGCGGAGCACGTTAGAAGACGTTTAACTTTTGCCAGGATCCACGCGAGACAGCCAGATTCATATTGGGACGACGTGGTATTTTGTGATGAATCCAAAATTATGCTTTTCTATAATGATTGACCCAGCAGAGTGTGGCGCAAGCTGTTGAAAGCACTTGAAATCAAAAATATTATACCCACTGCTAAGTTTGGAAAATTGTCAGTGATGGTTTGCAAAGGAGTTGGAGAATTGTGCTTCATTGAAAATACAATGGATGCCCAACAATATTTAAGTATTTTGAACACACATTTGGTAGCCATTTATTAATGATGGCAAGCCAACTTACAAGTTTTACCAGGACAATGATCCCAAGCGCAAAGCACACATGGTCAGGTGCTGGCTGCTTTATAACTACAAAAAGGAATTCGATACACCTTCCCAAAGCCCAGACCTCAACCCAATTGAAAATCTGTGGGCCTATCTGAAAAAACGTACTGCCAAGCGCCATCCGAAAAATAAGAATTATCTCAAGGCGATAATCTTGGAAGAATGACAAAATAATCCATTAGAATACGTCCAAAATCTAATAAAATCGATGAAAAGGCGACTGGAATCGGTTATGAAAGCCAACGGTGGACATACAAAATATAAATTATAGCTTAAAACCAAAAACAAACAAAAAAAAACGTTTGCAAACACTTGTCTTACAGTTGAATTTTGTGCCTTTGTTAGTATTTTTAATGTTTCATTGTTAATGTTTACGTTTTTATACCCTTAACCCATGAAATGGGTAAAAAAAGGGTATAATGTTTTTGTGCAAATGTATGTAACAGGCAGAAGGAAGCTTCTCCGACCCCATAAAGTATATATATTCTTGATCAGCATCAACAGCCGAACCGATTTAGCCATGTCCGTCTGTCTGTCCGTCCGTCTGTCCGTCCGTCTGTCCGTCCGTCTGTCCGTCCGTCTGTCCGTCTGTATGTATGAACGCGTCGATCTCGGAAACTACAAAAGCTAGAGACTCCAGATTTTGGATATAAGCTCTCCTAATCCCTAGGCATGACAAGTTTATTTCAAATTTTCGATAACTTTTCAGGTTTACGATATACACATGTAATCGATAACAAAAAATTTCTTGAATTTCAAATAACTGAAAATGAGGATTGAAACTATTAGAAAAATAATGAACTTCTGTAAAAATTTCATGAAAATCGGTTAAGAAACCCCGGAGATATGAAGCCATCAAGCATTGGTTCAGTAGTACATGTACATATGAGTATGTCTGTCAGCCTGACCGTTTGTCCGTCTGTATGATCAAGGGTTAAGGGTATCTTCTAGTCGAGCGTACTCGACTAGAGCCTTCTTACTTGTTTAAGTTCTGTTTAATGGGTTTAAGAGATAATATACTGTATAACTTATAAAAAATAATAAAAAAAAATTTTAAGCAACAGCCAGTGTGACCGTATATATCTAAAGTGAAAATATCAAAAATTTTCACTGGCTGAAAACCATATCTTGACAAACTGTATATATAATACAGTCTCTCACTTTTTAATTGGATGCTGTGCACCAAGAAATAACAAGTAACTAAGCAAAAACGAAAAGTGTTTAACCGTCAACTTGCCCTATGGCATATCTCATTTAAAAAATAAACTATTTTTTTTTATATATTGCGTTTGTACAATAATAAGCCAAGAACTGAAAACATATCTAAAAATTAAGTCACACCTTATTTGGGATAGTCTTAAAAAAAGTAAGTATTTGGCGTATAAAAGCTTAATAAGGATATTAAATCCTTGTGGATCATATTCATGGAAAATTCCAGCTTTATTCATAAAGCAGAGTATTTTGGATGTTCTGTGTGTTCGATATGCTCTGCTTTCGAATGCTGTTTTCCAGCAACTCCCACAAGTTCTCAAAAACATTCAAATCTAGAGACTGGACCGGTAGAATTATCATGTGAAGGCAGTTTCAGATAATACAGGTGTATACTATTCCGGCCTTATGCTTCGGATCGATTGAAAAGTATTTCGGATTTTCAGCTACTTGACACTTTGGAGTAAATTCTCTTTTAGGGTATTGAGGTACATATTATTATCAATTGTACTTTCAAAAACGACCAAGTTCCGGGCATCGACTTACACGTCCAGACCATGACACTTACTCCACACTGCCTGACTGTTACATTTAAGTGTTTGGGATTCAGCTTAGTATTGGACTAACGCCACACATATAACGGTCCATTCGAGCAATAAAAGTTGAATTTGAATATGTTTCAGGATTTTAAATCCTTGTCTAAGTGGGTAAGGCAAAGCATAGTGCTTTTATATCCGAGGTTCTTGAAATGGCATTGAAGTCATGGTTCTGCAGATCCCGGCGCACCGTTTCCAGACTGCACTGCATTCTTTCTTAATTTCACACTGCACCTGTTGATGCAGTTTTGCAGCTGATAGTTTCGGATGATCCCTTATTTTCATGATGATCTTCCGCTCATGCGCCAAATGATGTGGCAAACAATTGAGCGGCCCAGACCGTTTTTGCAGTGTTCCAGGATGGGTTTTCATTGTTCAATGGCAGTCCGTTTTCCCATAGTCCTAGATGGCTTGTTGCATCCGATATCCAGGATATAACTAAACTGACTACGAAGAATTAGTATACTTACTTCCAAAATATTCAAACTCAGGTAAAAAATCGGTGTACATAATGTAACTATGCCAAAAATCAGCTGTGACCTGAAATTATGGAATTGGGAAAACCCAATTTACTGCAGTTAAATTTTTTTTTCAAATTTTTTAAAAATAATGTGAAATAAGATTTGAACTTTTTGACCGACTCCATCCCAAGTAAGGTGTGACACACTGCTTATTGATATATATATATGCAATATGCAAACAGTTGATTTAGTTTGACAATTGTAATTTGTTTTTTTTTATTGTTCCTAAGTTCGTTCTATGATGAATTCACAAAGTTGCGACATGCTGCCAAAAAGTGGTTGGTTTTTGTACTAGGTAAAAAAAATATCAATTTGATGATTTAAGACACTGATTTTAATTAAATCTACTCCATGCAAGGATAATACGATTTGAAATTGAAATATGTTTGCTTGTCTTAAAATAATCATTCCAAAATTTTTTTAAAGTCTGCACAATGTCAAGTACATACTCTGTTTTAAATTACACAGCCACCGAAGCAAAACAAAAATTTGGGGGTCTGACTATATACATATATATTTATGACTATATATATACATATATATATATGACTATATATATACATATATATTGACTATATATATGACATACTATATATACCATCAATAGCCATGTCGACATAGCCATGAGCTTCTGTTTATCCGTTTGTCTATCTGTATGAACGCATCGAAACTATAACTATAAGAGCTATAGACTTTACATTTTGGACATAATCCACAATTTAATGTAATCCACAAACACTCCTAATCCATGACAGTGTAGGTTTGCTTACATTTTTCGATCAATTTTCCGGTAAATATGTGTAATTGATAACAAAAAATGCTTGAGTTTGAAAAATTTTAGCTTAGTCATTGGTGCAGTAGTACAGGTATGACCGTACGTAAAAGGTCTAGGGTTTAGATCTCTTAATCGAGTTTTCTTACATTTTTTTGTGTTAAGGTGGAGGAGACTAAGAAGTTTGTTACTGCTTTTTACAGTTGGTGCACAACCCGCAAAAGTTTCGCCACACTGCCCGTCTCTGTGTGCTTAGACTTGTTCTATCTCTAGGCAACATTAACAACGAACACAACTGCTGGCAACCATTGCGTTGGTCTGCGCTCATATTATGGAGCATTGCCCTCCTGGAAAGCCCAAGCTTTCCTTTGGAGAATGTTTTTATTTCTGCTGCTGCTACCAGGGGCAAACATTTAGAATCATATACGAAGTCTGCATACACAGTTATGCTGGGAATTGCTTCACTTACATGGAAAACGTAAGCAACTAAATAACAACTCAACTAGAAGATACCCTTAACCATACAGACGATTGGACGGACAGTCATACACATACCCTACTGTACGAATTATTGTTGATTTCGTATCCTCCGGTGTTTCTCAATCGATTTTAATAAAAATTTCACATGTTTTCATTATTCGAGGATTTTTTTTGTTATTAATTACATATAAACCGGAAAAGCTGTCAAAATTTTAAACAAAGTTTTTATGCCAAGGGATAAGGAGAACTCAAATTAAAAATCTGGAGTCTCCAGCTTTTGTAGTTCCTGAGATCGACACTTTCATACATACATACATACAGACGTACGGATAGACAGACGGGCTTTTTCGACTCGGCTGTTGATGCTGATCAGGAATATGTATATATGAGTCGAAGATTCTTCCTTCTGCCTGTTACATACTTTGCAGAATTTCGGTATACCCTTTTTACCCACATCATGGGTTAGGGGTATAAAAACCGAAACAAAGTAAACAAGTAAGAAGGCTCTAGTCGAGTAAGCTCGACTAGAAGATACCCTTAACCCTTGATCATACAGACGGACAGACGGTCCGGCTGACAGACACACTCATATACCGCTGTACCAATGCTTGATGGTTTCATATATCAGGTGTTTCTTAATCGATTTTAAATTTTTACAGAAGTTCATTATTTTGCTTATAGTTTCAATCCTCATTTTCAGTTTTTTAAAAATCATGATTTTTTTGTTATCGATTAAATATGTATATCGTAATCCTGAAAAGTTATCGAAAATTTTAAACAAACTTGCTATGCCAAGGGATTGGAAGAGCTCATATCCAAAATCTGAAGTCTCTAGCTTTTGTAGTACTTGAGATCGACGCGTTCATACATACAGACAGACGGACGGACAGACAGACAGACGGACGGACGGACAGACAGACAGACAGACGGACACGGCTAAATCGACTCGGCTGTTGATGCTGATCAAGAATAAATATACTTTATGGGGTCGGAGAAGCTTCCTTCTGCCTGTTACATACATTTGAACAAAAACATACATTATACCCTTTTTTTTACCCATTTCATGGGTTAAGGGTATAAAAATGTGTGATATTGCACCTGATGTGATTTCAAGCGTAAGGAATGTCTTAGCGACATCAATACTATATATGCATACATATATAAACACGTACATAAGTTGACTTTTGTAAATATTCCATTCGTGGCGTGCAGTGAAAAAAGATGAAACAAAAACTTGGCAAAGTTTCAAAATTAAGTACTCGTATGGTTGACGAAAAACAAGCAAGGAAGCTGTGGAACGTAGCTGCGGAATATTATATACATTTGAAACATTGATTACCTTTTCTTGGATAATCATTGTAAAATATTTTTAAAGATCTCTTATTTGTAAGATTGCGATATTATAACGTGGTCCGATTTCGACAAATTATATATATGATATATATTTTGACAAATGAAATACATTAGCTAATTTCAAGATATATACATAGGTCCTTACGAATTCCAATTGCAATAATTTATAAATTCTTTTTTCTATCTTTATCGTTGCAGTCCAAAAAATAAATTCAACCGCTACTAAGCAACAGTATTTTCACTCAACATCAAGTTAAATAATAAAACTGCATAACAATAATACAGTTCAATCAAATTTATGCAGAATCTAAAAGCAAAAATACATAAAGAATAAACTACAAAAGACAAGGATTTTAAGAACGCACCGAGCTTAAACCAACAAAATAAACGCAATAAGTAAATGGACACCACCAATTTAATTTAAATTGAATAAACACATTAAAAAGACATTAATAAATACAATAATATATATATATATATAATATATATATAATAATAAGTCTAATCAATGTCTGTGTGAATTATATAATGTTCATATATGAATAAGTTGTACAAACAAGTATATTTACAACATAAGCCATAATATCGCAAATAAAAGACGAGGAAGGAAAAAAGCGAAAAACACAACGACCGGTATATCGGTCAACATTTTGGAGAGCATATTCTTATAGAAGACAGAGTACAGCGCGTTTAATCATACATAAAAATGGAGGACAATAACACAGGCAGTAGTGCAAGCGGTGCGTCCATCAAATTAGAGGATCCATCTGTGACACTCACAATAAGGCTGATTATGCAAGGAAAGGTAAGCAATGTTTGAATAAACAAAATAAAAGCAAATAAGAAGGCTCTAGTCGAGAGAATTTAGATAGGTCAATAAACCCTGGACGTTACGCGTACATTCACTGTTAGTATGCACAACTGCGAAAATAATAAAAGCAGCACAAATCCATTTTTTTTTTATTTGCCAAAAAAAAGTACAAAGTTTTGTAATTTTTTAAGCGTGTTGCTATGCGAAAGCAGGTTCTTTCAGGACTGCTACAAAGTTCAGGAATGTCGTAGCCATAAAAAATATTTATACCTATCTATATATCTATATCTAATATATATCAAATACCTTACCAAACCCGTCTTTTTAAAAAGCCCCAAATTTTTAAAATTGCACACGGTGCGATTAATAGTTTACAAACATAGGAAGTTTGGAAAACTGGTTTTTATTCATTAAATCAATTCTAAAATATACAATCAGATGAGCTATCATATAATCATATACAGTTGCTCTCTCCTTATTTCGGATGTTGTCGACCAAAAAGTTTAACACCTACCATATCCGTATTTCCCATTATTTTTCAACTATTCCAAAAACGCATGGTAAATAGGTAGGTACATATATGAACCACCAGAATCAATAATTGACCGCAATGATCTGGGGTTTGTCTACGGGCTAGGTCGGGTTATGTAAAAAAGTACCCTAATTTCAGGTCTCAGCATATTTGGGATTGTTATGTTATGGACAACTGCGTGCGATAAAAATCTGGTTTTGACCTAAGTTCGAATATTTTGGTTATAAGTAAACTAATCCTTCGTAGTCGGTTTAGTTATATCCTAAATGTCAGGTGCAACAAGTCATGCTGGACTATTGTCAAACGGACTACCATTAAACAACGAAATCGTCCTGGAACACTTCAAAAACGGATTTTCAAAGATCCGAATAGCTGAAATGGTCAATCTGAGTAAATACTGTAATAGCATCATTTACAGCTTTATTCGAAAAACGGAGAGAGGACAAGGGCAGAATGGCACCAAACAAACTTTTCACCTAGGATGATGAGCGGAGAGTCATCAGGAAAACAAGGGAAAACCCGACGCAATCGGCTCCAAAAATGGGTCAATAGGTTCAGGATGTGTAGTGTAGGAATTGTTCGCCGGGCTCTGCGCAACCATGAAATGGGTAAAAAAAAGGGTATAATGGTTTTGCGCAAAAGTATGTAACAGGGAGAAGGAAGCTTCTCCGACCCTATAAAGTATATATATTCTTGATCAGCATCAACAGCCGAGTCGATTTAGCCATGTCCGTCTGTCCATCTGTCTGTATATATGAACGCGTCGATCTCAGGAACTACAAAAGCTAGATACTCCAGATTTTGGATATAAGCTCTCCTATAATCCCTAGGCATGACAAGTTTGCTTAAAATTTTCGATAACTTTTCATGTTTACGATATACACATGTAATCGATAACAAAAAATTCTTGAATTTCAAAAAACTGAAAATGAGGATGAAACTATAAGCAAAATAATGAACTTCTGTCAAAATTTCATTGAAATCGGTTAAGAAACACCGGAGATATGAAGCCATCAAGTATTGGTACAGAACTACACAGCCATATGTGTATGTCTGTTAGCCCGACCATCTGTCCGTCTGTATGGTCAAGCTTACTCGACAAGAGTCTTCTTGCTTGTTTTTTTTCGGTGTTGATATTATAGCACTTGTAATTTTTAGTTCGACAACATCCCAAATTAGGTGAGAGCCACTATCAACATATCTTACATATATATTTATAAATTCTAAAGCTTAACTCTTCTATCTATTGAACAAATAAGAAAAATTTGTGCTTAAATAAAAATTCAGCATTTATTAAAAAAATTAATGTTAAAATGATTAGTTTCATCTTTTTTGCGATTATTTAACTAGAGCTGGAAGGCCTATTAAAAAAAACGCTAACAGCAGACGTATTTCCCATGCGAATCAGATTTTACACATTCCTGTCAACTACCCACCATTTCCTTTACATACGTAGAAACCATTTGTCTGGTAACTTCTTTGGTTGAAGGGCTAAATGATAAAATGCATTTTCCCAGTTGGCATAGCTACCTAATTTTAAACCATTGTCTGACGAATAAAAAGAACAAAATTTTAAGTCTCTACCTTTAAGGACGGTATTTCTTAACTGATTATGACGAAAGCTGAACAGACTTTCATTATATCAACTAGTTTTTAAAACATGCTTTAATATATTCAAACTTAATATTTAATTGTTATCGAATACATGTATACATCTGAACATAAAAAGTTATCGCGTCATTTAGTATAGGGAAGTTTATGTTCCTATTCTAAAGTCCTTAGCAAGTATAGTTCCTGGAATCGTGGTATATATGTTAAATATATATATATATATATATATATATATATATATAAATTAATAAGTTTATTGTACTTATTTGTTTAGAACTTCTATGTAGCTTGTATGGTTTGATATTGCATTAATAAATGCAATTGGTTTGATTAAGTGTATTTAGCACTGTTTGTTACTTGTGAGAACTAAAAGGAAGACACTTCAAATTGATGGGTTGACGGTACACCTGGTTTATTCAAAGGCTATTTTAGACTAACTTAAAGACTATAATAAGACAGACTTTTATACCCTAAAAAATGCTGGCACTTGCATTCTTATTCATAGCAACCACGCCAATGTGCTGAGTTTGCCGGCTATGTTACGCCAATCTTTTGGTGAATGTAGTGTCACGTTTTGCCGCCTCAGCTGGTCGCAAGAGTTTACTGACTTTAGGTTGTTGATCTGTTTTGCAGACCACCTGATCTAGTTCCCGTAAACAATTTTGGGTGTCGAATTATATTTCCTATATAGAACAATTTTGTCATTATTCAGCTTAATTATATATCATATATGAAGTAAGGTTAACATTACTCAACTTATATATATATATATATATATATGTATATGTAAACAAACTCGATCTGCCTATAGTATAGTATAGTTCCTGGAATCGTGGTATATATGTTAAATATATATATATGTAAACGTATGTTTACACAAAACCATTATATATCTTTTCCCATTTCGTGGATGCTAGGGATATCCAGAACTCTAAACTTTATTTGTATAGTTTTGTTTGCATGAATGTGTACTTTTTCAAACGTATACACAAAATGTGTACACTACTGTGCTACTTTAGACTTGACTAAATTTGAATCTTTCATAACTTCTGTGTTTCTCAAACTATATTAATAATAATTTCAGATTCCTCTTACCTGATGTACTTTTTGGGATCAGGGCACATAACATTTCTGATTTTTCGACTTTCCCACTTTAGAAAAATGTCTTGCTGCACATTACTTAAAAATTGCCTCGACTCTTGTGTGGAAATTGCGCATTTTAATTGTGTGACCTGTCTTTGTTTGAATATATGTAAGTACGAGCATGATATTGGCAGCTGCTCTTGTTGCCAACTTTCATGCATGTATGTGCATTGAGAGGCAGCGACAGGTGCAATAACAGCAGCAGATGATGGCAAATGCATGTTAGAGTGAAACGAAGCAGCGGGACTACATATTACATGATGTGTAGTTAAAAATTGGCAAACAGGAAAGATATTAAAAATAAACAAATTTGCAGACAATTTATAACGAAAATAGCAACAGACAGACAAAAAAGCACCAACATCGTTTGCAGCATTTGTCTGCGAAGTGAACATAGAGGGTTGCGAGTAGGGGGTTGATCGGAGATTCGATCAACGACGGTATCCGTAAATAATTGCAAACTTTTAGGCCCTAGCCAAACGGCAATTCTGAAATTTAAAGATTTAATTATTTAACTCCGATACCAAAGGGGTTAAATGAGTAACGTCATAACTAAAATTTAGTTTCAAGCTGCGTTTTCGATTTAAGACTTAGTCGAAAGTTTTGTGTATAAAGACCGTTAGACACCATGGCGAACTTTGTACAAAACAATATACCAATATCGGTATCAAAAATAAAAACAGCATCAACAGCCAACTCGATTTGGCCATGTCCGTCTGTATGAACGCGTCGATCTCAGGAACTACAAAAGCTAGAGTCTCCAGATCTTGGATATAAGCTCTCCTAATCCCTAGGCAAGTTTGTTTCAAAATTTCGATAACTTTTCAGGTTTACGATATACAAGTGGAATCGATAACAAAAAAATCTTGAATTTCAAAAAATTTAAAATAAGGATTAAAACTATTAACAAAATAATGAACTGTGCAATTTTTTTTTTTTAATCGGGTAAGAAACACCGGAGATATAACCATCAAGTGTATGTCTGTTAGCCCGACAGTATGGACAAGGGTTAAGGGTATCTTTTATTCGAGTTTACTCGACTAGAGCCTTCTTACTTCTTTAATTCCTTAAGCTCAAAAATTTAATGCCTAGTGCCTTTTTAAATTCTGCTAACCAATCTCATGTTTGAGCCAGAAATTAGAAAGAATCATTATAATAAATACAAAATAATAATATGCCATTTGTGTAATTTGAACACTCGGGCTGTATTTAAATCAATAATTATTATTCAAGCTAAAATTAAAATATATATATTTTTTATCATACAACAACACTTCTTCCCAGATATATTGTTCGATATGAACTCGCTTTTCGATTTAGCTACACGTCTGTGACAATGAGTGATATGTTCTTTAAATTTGATATATAAGCTGTTGAAAACTCAGTGATCAACAAACAAGAGTCTGTAATGAAAAAGTTTTTATTCAATATCCCCTTTTCAAGACTACGGGAAAGGGGAGAGGTCAGACCACTGCAGATCCAGTTAACCTTGTGGTCAAGGCAGATGACATTATGATAAATATTTACCAAAATGACCTCTAAGTATTTTAGGAAGCGTCCTGTGCCATCCAGTATGAGTAAAGAACCCGTAGACTACCAAGTGAGCGACCCACACGTTCCTCAGCTGCAGGCTGCAAGCCAAGATTGTATTTCAGTTGGTTCACATAATGGCTCTTGGGTTTGCCGTACGTGCATCCGTTGGGAACATGGCGCTTGTGACCACCACGGCGAACACGAATATTGTAGATGACAAGGCCCTAGGTGATGATCCTTTTTTGGGCGAAAAGGTCTTGAAGAACGATAGAATTTCGTTACTTGACGATACTGCCATACATTGATACCGAGCAAGTATCGCATAACTTTGCGCTGCTTATTCCTGTACGATTTTTCCATGTACCGGTAGGCACCCATGTCCAACGATTAATAGATCTTTGTGGCCGACCAAAGTCCAAAAGGATTCATGTATTTTCATACTGGTCTCCAGTGTATTGCACTTAAATCCAGGATGCAGTTTTAGAATCGCATTTGAACTTAGGTTCTACACCGATTTTTTCTATCAGTGTACGTTTTAACCTTTCTATTTCGTAAGTACACATATATATATTCAGTAGTCAATATTTCTTGCATGACTTGCATCAAAGTTTAAAAGTAAGTACGTAGTTATAATTTCAAGAACATTGAACATTTTATTAAGCACACACTGAACATATAATTCACATTCAGATGCCGTATTTGACTACCCTATGCCAATTTCACTAATTATAAATGCATGATTCAACAATACAATACAATTGCAAAATTCTCAATAATTCTGTGCGAGTATGCAATCCAATTTTAGCTAACATTTCTACGAAATTTGCGGCTAATTGCCAAAAAGCAACTACAACAATGACACCTAGTCAAGGGCGGCAAAATACCAAGGATTTTTTTTTGGTTGCTGTAAGATGTATTTATTTTTTTTGCATTCGATGTCAACATATCCAACAACCCTAAATTCTAACAAAACGGACTTTTAAATGGTTAAAAAGCTATACCCAATAAATAATTTAATCATTTAATTACTAATTTTCAAGATTAGCTATCTATCGTACGCCGCACATGGTACTACGAGTATACTGCATTTTTTTTAACATTGACGCTGGACAGGGTTGTTTTATACCCTTAACCCATGAAATGGGTAAAAAAAGGGTATAATTTCTTTTTTTTTTTTTGTGTTTTGTTGTCATAAATAAAATTTACAGGTCTGCATAAAAAAAAATGTTTCGAATTTGACATGTGTTTTTAATGCATTTCTGTGGGCTTAGTGGCTAAACACAATGATGTTTTTAGATATGTAATATTCCGATACAATTCTTGCGTTTGTAAATTAATGACCACACACTGTGTTATTTTGAAAGAGGGGTTTTCCAAAAACTTGCCCATTTTGAAAATTTTTCTGAGATATTAAAAACTTTTTGCACTATCTTACGAAATACTAGGATATTTTGTTGCAGTTCAGAATGAACCACAACTGCTTGTGCAAAACATTTTTGTGACAATGATATCAAAAATAATAGTTGTTAACTTGTTAATATAACGCTACTCCGTTATCGTTAAAGTTTGTTGTATTTTGTATATCCCAACCTAACCTGAGCCTTACCAATCGACGAACTTTAAAATTTTTGAAAAAATAAAACTTGTTAGATGATTTTGTAATTTTTTCACTCTACTGTAAATTTTACGACCAATTGCTATATAATTCACTAATTCGGATAATTACTCCTGAATTTTAAAAATAATAATTTTAATTATCCTATCAATGAAATTTAGATCTGTATGAATACGTATATAAGACTTCAGGAGCAAGATACTTGAAACACAACTTTTCTTAAGCCATATAAATAATTAAAGCCAAATAGTGTTTACTTCATATTATCGGTAACTTTTTCGATTTCTGACAAAGACATGCATTAGACAAAAATAATATTCTAAATTTATTGTTTTTTTTAAATATTGATTTAATGTGTAGTTTAGTTTGTTAAGTACATAAAAATAGTAATAACACCCTTGGCCCAAAAAATATATCTTTTTTCTTTTTCGAAAATAACCTTTCTGTTATTAGAAGATTTCTTGACCATCTAACTATATACTTTATTTATTATTGCTATTTTTTTTAACCTAAATTGTATTTATGTATAATTTATCGATAATCAATAACAATAAAATTTTGAATTTAAAATGACAAGAAAAAAACAACAGACAATGAAAATGTGTGATATTTTTATCAAACCGGTAGAAACCGGACATATGAAAGATTGAAGTTTAATCATTAAGAATTTTTGCAGTAGTGCACGCTTAACACGGGTCTTCTTACTTGCTGTATAAGATATATATATAAATTAATAAGGTTATTATACTTAATTGTTTATGTTAACTTCTATGAAGCTTGTATGGTTTGATATTGCATTAATAAATGCTGTTGGTTTGATATTAAGTGTATTTAGCACTTATGGTTAGTTGTGAGAACTAAAAGGAAGACACTTCGAATTGATGGGTTGATGGTACATCTGGTTTATTCAAAGGCTATTTTAGACTGACTTAAAGACTATAATTTGACAAGCTTTTATACGATAAGAATGCTGACACTTTCATTTTCATTCATAGCGGCCACGCAAATGTGCTGTGTTTGACGGCTATGTTACGCCACTCTTCTGCTGAATGTGGTGCCACTTTTCGTCACCTCAGCTGGTCGCTAGAGTTTACTGACTTTAGGTCGCTGATCTTTGCTTTTTGCTGACTACCTGACGTAGTTCAAGTAAACAATTTTTAAACTAAGGTGTCGAATCATACTTCCTATATAAAACGAAATTGACATTATTAAACTTAATTCTATTTCATATATGAAGTAAGATTGACGCTACTTAACTTATATATGAAATGGAGAAATAAAAGAAAAATCTCAAATATTCTGTTATTGTTAAAATTTTGATTTTGCAACAATTCCTGCAGTTCTGTTTTTTTTATTTCTAAAATCCTATTGTATTTTTGTCTGTACAAGCTGGCAAAAATAAACTTTATGCTGAATCTCAAAAGCACACTGCCGTTGCACTACAAACGGGCATTATATAACGCCGTGGGTGTTCCGATTTGGAAATATGAAATCCAGATCTGGGGTTAAATGTCTAAACTAAAGTTTTTAAATGAAAGTTTTTATGTACATATGTGTGACACGCACCGACCATACTGCACTCGTAGATGGGTAAAATACTGTATACTGTATATTGGCAACTCGTCAAGCATGTAGCAAAAAATAAATAAAATCCCACAAATGTATTAAAAGGATTAGGTGATAGTAATCACCAGCACGATGAAGACAATACAATTCAAGACAATAAAAAGAGACAATGCTTAAGCAATTTTAAATCTAGAAAATGTCTGTGTTTTTTAAACAATCTTAAAGATTTTTTTTTATGATCACAAGTAAGTTACGTTATCAAAAGAAAAACGCTTATCTTAATTAATAAATATATATTTGGCAGCAATAATTTCTGAATTTGGAATAGCAGGATTAATTATCTTTTTATATTATTTATATTCAATCTGAAGTCTTTATCTATAGAAAACAGTGTTCAATCTAATCAAGAAATTAAAATCAAATAAAACAAGTATAAGTGAAAAGACTTTAGTCATGGAGATACCCGGGAAACCCTAGACTTTAAGCATACAGTAGACAGGAAATACCTACGCAATGCTAGAGTTAATTTTTAACTTTGAATTCTCTGGTGCTTCTTAACCGATTTCGATCAAATTTGACGAATGATAATTTTTTAGTATATAGTTCCTAGAGCAATTTCAAAAATTCACAATTTAATTTTAGCCAACCGATAATCTTAAATTTAATTTATAGTTAATATGATCAGCACGTGGTATTCGTGAAATATACATATATTCAATATCTGTAGTCTCTAGCTGTATAGTCTTTCAGATCTTTCAACGTTCATACAGACGGGCGGACGAACGGACATACAGACATACATAAACCAATATACCGTTTTTATGCATTTCAAAGTATGAACAAAAAACATTCAGCTGCTGCAGAGTTGGTGGAAATCTTTAATTTTGTTTTTAAAGCGATGTCATTGAACATTTTTAAAATGCTAAAAAAAAAATCCTAATTAATGCAATACACGTAACAAAAAATATAGAACCATTTATAATTCACCCGCCAAAGAAAAATGGCAACAAAAACTTTGCAACACAATGTTTAAAAATGCAATGTGACAATCTTGGTGTCATGGGAAAACGGGTCGGCCGGTAAGCTCTGATACACGACATGTGTGTGTCGCTTGTTGCACAAGCTGCTGTAGCACATATGTGCATGCAATGCGTTGGTCCATTCCTTTTGCCCTCTTAATAAAACATTTTTCGCAATGTATTTCTGTTTCGTTACGGTGTAGGTGTGAGAGTTTGTATCACCCGCTGTTCCTAGCAATCTAAAACTGCAACATGTGCAATAAAATAATACAAATTACCACGACAAAATATGGGCGTTGCTATTTTTATACCCTTAACCCATGAAATGGGTAAAAAAGGGTATAATGGGGTTGTGCAAATGTATGTAACAGGCAGAAGGAAGCTTCTCCGAAGCTTCTCCCATAAAGTATATATATTCTTGATCAGCATCAACAGCCGAGTCGATTTAGCCATGTCCGTCTGTCTGTCCGTCCGTCCGTCCGTCTGTCTGTATGTATGAACGCGTCGAACTCAGGAACTACAAAAGCTAGAGTCTCCAGATTTTGGCTATGAGCTCTCCTAAGTTTGTTTTTAAAATTTTCGATAACTTTTCAGGTTTACGATATACACATGAAATCGATAACAAAAAAATCTTTAATTTCAAAAAACTGAAAATTGAAGATTGAAACTATAAGCAATATAATAAACTTTTGTGAAAATTTCATTAAAATCGGTTTAGAAACACCGGAGATATGAAACCATCAAGCATTGGTACAGAAGTACAGACAGCCATATGTATATGTCTGTCAGCTCGACCGTCTGTATGGTCAAGGGTTAAGGGTATCTTCTAGTCGAGCTTACTCGACTAGAGCTTTCTTAGATGTTTGAGGTTGGAGAGAGTGGCATTTTGATTCGATTAAACAAATATAACAACACTTTAAAAAAACGTAACATTGAAATAGTATATGGCTTCCATTCTTATTGATGAAAGGATGAAGGAATTTTAAGTCGTACTAAGACTTCTCTTATATACATTTTACCAAAACTTTGCTTGCGTACGCTATTTTGCTCTTTGTAGTTTCTTTATCAGTCAAATGTTAAATATTTAAAGGAAATTGCATTTCTCACTCAAAATTATTGTTATATAATCAAAGCGTTTTCACTTATTATTTTGTATTGGTTTATGCATTGTCTTTCATGCATATTTTATAAAAAACATAGACCATAGGTCCAAAAAATACTGAATTACATGTCAAGTTTTTAAGGCCGCAAAAAAGAATTTATATATAAACATCAATGCATGAAAGCAAGTTCAAAGTTTTTGCATTTGTTTACATACAACGATAGGTGTATTAAGTATTTTGTTTTTTAAATTACTCCTTATAGAAATTTGTTTAGGCTTTTGACAAGAACTGCAAAGCAACAGGTGCACTAATATTAAAGGGGAATTAAAAGTGCAAAAATAAAGATTTAGCATATTACGATATAAAATACATTGTATCAGTGTGTACTGTAAAGAAAACTAAAACTAAGAAAATTACATCTTTATAGGCGTATATCACTTTCATGTTAATAACTACGGCAATTTTTTCTGACATATGTGTGTAAAAGGTATTTGGGCTATTATGTTCGCCCCATCAGCATAAATTTTATAGAAAATGGTTCAAAATGCAAAAAGCTGTTTACAAAAACAGACACAGTAAAGACTGACCTACGTGACACTTTTACATTGGCTTTGTTTGTAAATATTTTTTAGCCCAGTTGTGCATTTTGTAACAAGACTGGCAAAATACCCAAAATTCCTATAGCTTCCATAGTGTGAATGTGCATGTACTATGCGTATAACAATGAATGCGCATTTATAAATTAGGCTAAATGTGAAGAAAGATACGAAGAGTACACTTTTTGTGCTTAAACCGTAGTAGTTACATTTATTTCTTTATTGTAATAAGAAAATTCGCTTTAAATAAAGCTTTTTAATTAGATATAATAAAATTGTATGTAGTATAGTGTGTACTAATAACCAACAACAACTTCTAATAATGTTTAAATAAATTATTTAATGAGGCTTAAATCAAATAATTTGGTTGCATTCATACGCAACCGACATCCGATATACTCTTAACTTATTGAGATATGGATATTTTAGACCCCTAGTGGGCGTAGCCCACAATCCTGACACTATCCGACCTGGCCATAGACAGACATTTCCAAAGATTTAAATTTTAGTTTTACGTTGTCAAAAAAACTTAAGTGCATAGAGACGGATTCGTACCATGGCGGACATTGCACAAAATCAATTTACCTTCAGTAGAAATATCCAAGTTATTTTTACAAACTTAAAAGTGTATTTTAATTTGTCATGAAATGTACAAACAAAAAATCACATCAAGTATATATATTTTTGATCTAGGGATCGCGAGCTACTAGCCATGGTCGTGGACTTATTTTAAATGCAATTGTATAATTTGTCAAAATCTTACAAAAGTAAGGTTTTTTTTTAAGGAAAGTGTAAGTGGCTTTGTTCAAAGTGTATTTCTAAATTAATTAATTTAAAACGATTTATTGAACGATTCAAACAGAAAAATTACAGTGCACATTTGACAACTGCTTCAAACAAAATTTGAAATTGGAATGCCAAAACAATAAATAAAATTTCAGAAATAAATGGAAATATTTGCGAAAACTGTTTAATACAATACCCACACCTCACTCTAAGAACATGCAACAGGCAGGAGAAAATATCTCCTCCCCAATAAGGAATATACAGTACGTTTCAGAAGAAAGTATATGTTCTATTTTCTGTGTTTTGGCATCCACAAAATAAAAACCACACAAGGAAATAAAAAAAAAAATATATACCCCCCAACCCCCCCCCCCCCCTCCACCACCACCATGCCACCTGCTCATTTAAGTAAGAAATTCCAATATCTTCCATAGTTAGATTCTTAGAGTCTCAAAATTGGTATCAGAGTATTCCGCTGTCGGTTTAACTGGCTTGCAATTTATGTATATTCGTAATACACTAACTCTTTTTAATTTTATCTTTATAGGAAGTTGGTAGTATTATTGGAAAAAAGGGTGAAATTGTCAATAGATTTCGTGAAGAGGTAACTAAAAAGGTTTTATAAGCTAAATGTGTACTAGTGCGTTTTTTCATTCTTCTAGTCTGGTGCCAAAATTAACATTTCGGATGGTTCATGCCCAGAACGCATTGTAACGGTATCTGGAACAACAAGCGCAATCTTCTCGGCATTTACGCTTATTACAAAGAAATTTGAAGAGGTATGTGTGCGCGAGATTGATACTGGTGCAAGTCTAAAGCAAAAAACAAAAAAAAACTAAGAAATTGCAAAAAAAAATCATTTTAAATGTAAAAAAAAAAAGAAAAACTAGACAAGAGAAAGAAGCGACCGAACATTTAAGTGCTCTGGAATTTATTGTATTTAATATTAACTAAGATCACGCTTCACATTACTAACTTAAAACCCGTTTCAGTGGTGCTCGCAGTTTAATGATGTTGGCAAAGTTGGTAAAACTCAAATACCCATTCGATTGATTGTGCCCGCCAGTCAATGTGGATCGTTAATTGGTAAGTAAACAAACCAAAAAAGTAAGAAGGCTCTTGTCGAGTAAGCTCCAATAGAAGATACCCTTAACCCTTGCCCATACATACGGACAGTTGGTCGGTCTGATAGGCATACACATATGTACATATGTACGTGTACCACTGTACCAATGTTTGATCATATCTCTGGTGTTTCTCAACCGATTTTAATAAAAATTTAAATTTATTATCCATTTTCAAGTTTTCGCAATTTAAAATTTTTTTTATTATCGATTACATGTGTTTATCGTAAACCGGAAAAGTTATCGAACATTTTAAACAAACTTGCTATGCCTAGGGATTGGAAGAGCTCATATCCAAAATCTGGAGTCTAAAGTTTTTGTAGTTTCTGAGATCGACGCGCTTATACATATAGACGGACGGACAGACAGACGGGCATGGCAATATCGACACGGCTGATCAAGAATATATATACTTTATAGGGTCGGAAAGCTTCCTTCTCCCTGTTACATACTTTTGCACAAAACCATTATACCATTAACCCATGAAATGGGCAAAAAAAGGGTATAATGGTTTTGTGCAAAAGTATGTAACAGGGAGATGCATCAACTGCCGAGTCGATTTAGCCATGTCCGTCCGTCTGTATGTATGAACGCGTCGATCTCAGAAACTACATAATCTACATGTAATCGATAACAAAAAATTCTTGAATTTCAAAAAACTGAAAATGAGGATTGAAACTATATACAAAATAATCAGTTGAGGAAAACCGGAGATAAGAAACCATCAAGTATTGGTACAGAACTACACAGCCATATGTGTATGTCTGTTAGCCCGACCATCTGTCCGTCTGTATGGGTATCTTCTAGCCGAGCTTACTCGACTAGAGTCTTCTTACTTGTTTTACTCATTTCATGGGTTAACGGTATAAAAAGGCAAACACATAAGAATACTCGAGTGGAGTAAGCTCGATTAGAAACCCTTAACCTAATCGTTTGGTTATGTCTGCATTCTTGATGACTTAACTCTAATCTTCCATATCCATTGCATTTTTACTCATTTTTACTGATTTCAAATCAAATTTGACAAATTTGCAATATTTTGTCTATATTTTCAAAACAATTTCCAAGTTTTTAAAATTGAAGATTTAATTGTTAGCGATTATCCGAAAAAGCTATCGATAATTTAAATCAAACTTGTTCTGCCTTTGGCTTAAAAGAAGTTTTAAGTCTGAATTCTAGCTTTTATAATCTCTGAGATCGGGGCTTTTCACAGACATTGCTATATCGAATAGGCTATTGATGCTGATCTAGAATATATATATACCTACTGGAGCTAAGTATGCTTTCTTCTGAGTATTACACAAAACCATTACCCCTTTTTCCCTTTACCAATTGGTTCGGGATATAAAATTAACTCATTAAACTACTTTTTCAACATCTTTTCTTGATCATTTAGGCAAGAGTGGCTCAAAGATTAAGGAAATACGCCAAACTACTGGCTGCTCCATACAGGTGGCAAGCGAAATGTTGCCAAACTCTACGGAACGTGCTGTTACTTTGAGTGGCAGCGCTGAGCAGATAACGCAATGTATTTATCAGATATGTCTTGTCATGTTAGAGGTAAGCTTATACAAACTCATATTTTAATAGCACTGTTGGACTTTCTTTTAAACAATTCATTCATTTATTGGGTTCCAGATTTAACGTCCTCTTTTAGTTAACTTTTAAATGCAATTTATAAATCATAAATAATTTACATATAATCTTTTTATTGGCTTTTACAGTCTCCGCCACGTGGCGCAACCATACCATATCGACCAAAGCCACAAGTTACTGGCCCAGTTATCTTGGCTAATGGACAGGCCTTTACCATACAGGGCAACTATGCGGTGCCCACACCAGAGGTATGTGTACACTATATACAAATAATATATTTATATGTCTAGTCAATTATATAAATACATATACATTGTATATAAAAATACGCTGCTTTCTTTAGCTAGTTACTGTCGTAAATTCCTCTTAATTTCTATCTTTAAACAGTTATATAAATCTGTTCCTAAATCATTAGTATACATTTTATCCCGTATTTTGTTGTTATCAGCTATTATAAATATTTTTGTCTAAGCCATCTAATATTTAATAATAATTTCTTGCATATACAAATTATTATACTCTGAACACATCATTAAGAAGGTTATTAAGGCTTTATTCAAAAAAATGTAACAGACATAAAAAGCATCTCCGACCTCATAAAATATAAATATTTTTGCTGGCCATTAATATCAGATCGGTTTAGCCATTTGTCCGTACCTCTGTTTATATGTAGAACAAGTTCGTTAAACTTAAACTTGCCTCAAAAACGAAGAACAAAATAATGATCGCCTTTGAAAACTCCATTAAAATAAAATATCTTCAGAAACACGGGAATCTTTGAAATTTGAAGCTTAGTAAAGCATGCATAGCATTGTACGTACACTCTGCTTGCACATTTACACAATTACATAATTGATATACATAATAAGTATATCAAGAGTTTTAAACAAGATCCTTATTACTTGTTACTCTGAAACCGAATATGGTATTGATTTTGTGCCATATCCGTCCATGGTCTGTCTGACGTCTGTCTGTCCGTATGAACGCAACTTTTTTTGACACCCTTAATGCTAGAAACTTTAAGCAATGTGCGTCATGATTTTTCTTAATACTAAAAACTTTAAACTGGACCAATATCTTGCTCAAAGTATTGAAATTTAAAAGCTACTCCTACGGGTGTATCGAGAATAAGTCGATGCCCCGCGATCTGATTCCACATATTTCTTACATTATAACGGCTCGCAACTCTCCCTAAAAGCTTGCATCAAAAGGTAGATACCATTTCCAACCCTGCTGACCTTAGCCCACCTCCTTTTTTAAACGTGGACGCCAATTGCCGTATTTTCCAAACTTTTTGCGGTAGAGTCACCAAGTTAAGTTTTATGTCACTTGTCTATCTGCCTATTTATATATATATATAAATATATAGATACCTCAACCGAATTTGAATTGTTGTGTGTTCTTAAAATCTTATGTTTATAACGTTCTATTAGAAACAAATTTTTGATTTCAACTTTATTTCTATTCCATTTTATCTCTCAATTGACAACCTTTTACTAAACACTTACCTGAACCTGAAAATGCAATGTCTCGGTCAACCAAATGTTGGGATGTAATTAGTTAACTATTGGACCTATCTTTTGCTGCTTCTTTTCCATTTACCACTGAGGTTTTTTATAATTTATTTGCGCTCATACTACATTTTACCATTGAAACCCAGCCCTAGAAACTTCAATTTTCAAATGATTAAACAAATAATGACTTATGTTATTCATTTCTAGAATCATATATTGATTGATAAAACTAATACAAATACCATATTTTGAAATAATAATTTTTTAAATATTTTTACGATTTTTTTTTTTTTTTAAGTTATATTTCATACTCTTTTCTCTCACATTAATAACTTTAAAGAGGAAATGTGCCATTTTTTTCTCTCTCGTTTTCGTCCAGTGCCTCGTGCCTGTTTTTGGGGGCGGCCGCATTTTTGGGATCTTTTGTCTTAGGGTTCAACATTGCGCTACTACTTACCGAATAATCGAGTGAGTCTGGGTTGTAGGGGCTTCAATAGTCTCACTCCATATAAGTGACTTCTCTCTCTGTTTAAATCGAAACAAGTGCTTGTGCGCAGCGCTGTGGTGAAGTATGTTTAAAAAAAACTAGCTCTATAATGAAATCCAAAAAATATTTTATTCCTCATATATATACACAATAAACAATCAATTAAAACACCTTGCGATTTCCATCAGAATAAATCAAAAATAAATAACAGAACTCTATTAATTAAAAAAAAAGAGTTTATATCCATGCATATTTTTGAGTGAAATATATTTATTTATATACAAAGTCTCTCATCTTATTTGGGATGGTGTAGACCAAAAAGTTGAAATACCTGCCATGTCCGTATTTCCCATTATTTTTCAATAATTTAAAAAACCCGTGGTAACTAGGTAGGTACATACATACCACCAGAATCAATATTTGACCGCAATGAACTGGGGCTTGCCCACCGGCTAGGTCGGGTTTTGTAAAATAGTATCCTAAGTCCAGGTCTCAGCTTATTTGGGATTGTTATGTTATGGACAACTGCGTGCCAAAAAAATCGGATTTTTGACCTAAGCTCGAATTTTTTGGGTATAAGTAGACTAATCCTTCGTAGCCGGTTTAGGTATATCCTGGATTTCAGGTGCAACAAGCCATGCTGGACTATAGGCAAACGGACTACCATTAAACACCGAAATCGTCCTGGAACACTTCAAAAACGGATTTTCACAGATCCAAATAGCTGAAATTCTCATTCTGAGTAAATACTGTAATAACATCATTTACCGCTGCGTCCACGAAAATCGGATAAAGGACAAGGGCAGAATGGCGCCAAACAAGCTTTTCACCGAATAGTATGAGCGAGGGATCATCAGGAAAACAAGGAAAAACCCGACGCGATCGGCTCCAAAACTGGTTCAGCAGATTCAGGATGAAATGGGGAAAAGGTTGAGTGTAGAAACTGTTCGCCGGGTTCTGTGGAACCATGTTTTTCGTGCCCGAGAACTACGGAAGAAACTTTTTATAAATGCAAAAAATAAAAGCGTTGGGATGAAGTGCCCCAAAATCCATTTGGACAAGGATTTGGATTCCTGGCAAACAGTCAACTTTCAAGACGAGTCCAAATTCAACATTTATGAATCAAACGGAACGTTTTATGTGTTGCGTCGGTACAGTACTGAGCAGACCAAACAATTAAATACAACAGTCAAGCACGGTGAAGCAAGTGTCATGGTATGGGCATGTAAGTGGTCAGCCGGCGCCCTAATCTTGTTGATTTTTGAGACTACAATGGATAATAATATGTACCTCAATATCCTAAAAGAAAATGTAGATAATTCGCAGTCTCTAGATTTAAATGTTATTGAGAATTTGTGGACCATGCTGGAAACCAACATCCTGGAGCACAGCACTTCCAACAAATATATTTCTCCATGAATAATAAGTTAGGGGAAGTTGTGAAAGCTAAATGATATCATATTGAGTATTAACTGCCTTATTTAAGATGATATTCATCAAATAGGATGTTACTTTTTTAAGACTGTCCCAAATAAGCTGAAACCTAATTTTTAGACATGTTTTCAGTTTTTGGCTAAATATTTTATTAACGCAATATTAAAAAAAAAATAATTACTTTTTTAAATGCGACATACCACAAGATAAATTAACGTTTAAACATTTTTGGTTTTTTGCCTGGTGTGGATATTACAGCACTTTCAATTTTTTGGTCGACACAATCCCAAATAAAGTGAGAGCCTCTGTATATATACATATATAGCAGTATATATATATATATATACATATATACTATATATATACCTTTAATTTTGTGTAGTAAATACTTACAATTCTTGAAATAATATGTTCATTTTCCAATTAACGAATCCATTCACAAACAATTTTAATTATCACAAATTGTGATCATTTAGATGAGTTATGTCTATGCCTACATACATATGTATATACACAGATACGTGTACGTACATATTTAATTACCCATTATCAACAATGCACATAAAACTGCTACAACATAATATTTAAAACATTGTCCTGCTCGTCACATCAAAATTTATTTGATTTTTTCTTTGAAAATTCAAGTTTGCTCTCTATAACAAAAATTAAAGCCCTGCTGAAAACACACAAGTTTACACATCATACTCGATTTTTGAAAAAATGTAACATCAATCCCAACAAGAATAAAAAAGAAAAATTTGCTTTTTTTATCTCTCTCCCTCTCTCTTACTCCCCAATCAGTGTTCTCAGTGTTCGGTGTTGGTTTATAACGCGGTGTTTAATAAATTAACACAAATCACTTGTCGCCCTCCACCTCTTCACAGTTGGTAATAAGCTATACATTGAGTATACTTTATATTTTGCGACTTAAGCTTGGTAAAAGTGTGTATCTTAGGTGCACTTGTCTCAACTGTAATCGTGTTTTTTGCATTATACAGAACTGTAACATTATTCTTATGTTATATTGCAATACGCAATGTTAACTTAATTTGTGATGAAGATACATTAAATTGTGCTTTAAATGGTTACCGCTTGACAACTATGATTTTGTGGTGGCATTAATTTCTATTTTCCAACCATGGTTCGTGTACCCATCGATCACATACGAGTGCCTCGACATAGAAAGTTTGCCTCTTTCTTTAGTCAGATCGTTCTCTTTGTTGTTATTATTATGATTTTTTTTTAGAGAGAGAGTACCGATCCATATATCAATTATTAAAATCCAGAGTCAGTTTTGCTAACACCAAAATAC
This sequence comes from Scaptomyza parva, assembly GCA_035044645.1. Lineage (NCBI taxonomy): Eukaryota > Metazoa > Arthropoda > Insecta > Diptera > Drosophilidae > Scaptomyza > Scaptomyza parva. The sequence goes on from JAWNNT010000062.1 coordinate 1,146,093, forward strand.
TGGTTTTGTTCTCTGGCTTCCTGCAGAAGCAGTTCAATCAAAACATTAAAGCAAAATATATATTTACTAAGCATACTATTTCTTTTATATAAAAATTTATTTTTGGTAAATCATATTTGTTCCACTTTTTTCTTCTTTTAAAACTTTTGCAAAACAATATAACATATAAAATGTATTCCAACCAACAACAAAAAAAAAAACGAAACCGTAAAAAAAAAATTATTAGGCCTGTCCAGTATATCCACTTGCTTTGGCTACCGGTGGTCTACATGCTGGTATTTCAGGCATAGCGGATCCTTTGTTAAAGGGGGCACATTTACAAGGAGCGGTACCGGCACACCACCATCACCTACAGCAAATGCCTGATGTGAGTTTTTATTGATCCGAAAAAACGAAAAAAAAAAATACACAAACCCAAAAATTAAACATAATACTTTTATGATTACCAACAACAAGTCATCATCCAATACAGCATTTGATCCTTTTTGGCATGTGTTGCTGTTTTTGATCGCCCAATATTTAAGAATCCATTGTTTCACCACACCCGATCTACCCTTAACTAGTTGTATTCGTGCATTGCTGTTGGTTATTGCTCGTAGCGCATATTTCCCCCCTTGCCCCGTAGTCGTCTTTCCTGTTTTTACCCATTGTATCGTCTGTCATTTGTAGTTTTGTTCATGTTGTAGTTACCTTTAACATCGATGTAATTAAGATTTCGATCCTAAAGTTGCCAGTGTGGTCCGTGCACATTATAATAACATTAAAATATCTTATTCCCCAAGCAATTTCGAGAACACATTTTTAACTTATGTTGACCCATACTAAAAACGCGCCATATAATGAGATTCTGCATACTTATTGCATTGTTTTGTGAATTGTTTAAACATTGAGGTTTGTGTATATTCAAAATAATGTTGATTGAATGCGCTAAACTTTACTTTTTAAGACGAGTTTGAAATTATGACTTACGCCCCGCCATCCCATATTCACTACAAAATTTATTGAGTTGCTTGTATTATTTCTATTTTTAAGCGAAGTGCTAACGAAAGTGTTTTTTGTTCTGTATTAAAGTAAAGCTCATGTTATAATTGTCAGCATAACATATTTAATATAAAGTAACCAAAAAAAAAAAAAATACTTAACAAACATAAAAAAATCTAGCCTCGCGCATATATAATATTTACAATATTCATATGTACATAAACATTTAAATTTAATACATACATATTGTATAATTTGTTCTCTTTTAGTGTTCATATGTAGCATTCATTTCAAACAGATTTGACCATTTTTTTAGATTTGGTTTGTTAATAAAACAGGATTCCAATGATTTTAAATTTCCCCCTCCCATGTCTGCTCGTATAGCGTTTGCTTTTTGAGTTATTAATATTGTACATATTAATAATAATTTGTCAAGGAATTGTTTAAACATAGTGAAAATTGTTGATATTTTAATTTTAGAGATATAGTGTCACTCTGGTTGTTGTTTTTAATTTTTTTTTTTTTATAAGTTATTAGTTAATTATCTCTTAAACCCATTAACAAAACTTAAAAAACATAAACATTAACAAAGAAACATAAAAAATTCTAACAAAGGTAAAAAATTCAACTGTGTAAACACTTTATTTTTTTTAGTTTGTTTTCGTTGTGAATGGCATATTTACAGTTATTTAAAAAAAAAAAAAATAAATAAAAACGCGTAGCTCTTGGTGATGCAATTTTCTAAGAAATTTCATATTTTGAATATAGAATTTGAAACTGCCAGGCAAGCGGTTATCGTTCAACATTAACCAGTTGGTTTATTACAACTCCACCATGGGGAAAACGGTCTCTGAGATTGCAGAAATGTTTGCAATTAACAGGAAAACTGTATACAATGTTTTAAACAGCGTTAAAAACGAGGGAAGGATGGAGGCGAAGCCTTCAACTGGTCGGCCGCGGGCAATAACTCCAAGCGCAATAACTCCAATTATGGTCAGAAAGATCAACCAAAATCCAATTATTTCGACGAGAACGCTTGCCAATGACATGAACACGGAATGTATAATCACCATATGTAGCGAAACTGTCAGAAAAGCCATTTAAAGAATCAACGTTTCATTTCGAGCTGCTCAAAAAAAAACCGTTGTTGTCGGCGGAGCACGTTAGAAGACGTTTAACTTTTGCCAGGATCCACGCGGGACAGCCAGATTCATATTGGGAGGACGTGGTATTTTGTGATGAATCCAAAATTATGCTTTTCTATAATGATTGACCCAGCAGAGTGTGGCGCAAGCTGTTGAAAGCACTTGAAATCCAAAATATTATACCCACTGCTAAGTTTGGAAAATTGTCAGTGATGGTTTGCAAAGGAGTTGGAGAATTGTACTTCATTGAAAATACAATATTTAAGTATTTTGAACACACACTTGTAGCCAGTGCCACCAAATTTGGATTTATTAATGATGGCAAGCTTACATACAAGTTTTACCAGAACAATGATCCCAAGGAAAAGGCTAATATGGTGAGGTACTGGTTGCTTTATAACTGTAAAAAGGTGTTTGATACATCTTCCCAAAGCTCAGACCTCAACCCAATTGAAAATCTGTGGGCCTATCTGTAAAAACGTACTGCCAAGCGGCATCCGAAAAATAAGAATGATCTCAAGACGATGATAATCTTGGAAGAATGGCAAAATATTTCATTAGAAAATCTAATAAAATCGATGAAAAGGCGACTGGAAGCGGTTATGAAAGCCAAGGTGGACATACAAAATATTAATTATAGTTTAAAACCAAAACTGATAAAAGGATTAACATTGTAAATAAATAAACGTTTTATTGACTGTTGAATTTTGTGCCTTTGTTAGTATTTTTAATGTTTCGTTTATGTTTCTTAAGTTTTGTTTAATAGGTGTAAGGGGGATCTCTAAAATGAAAATATCAAAAATTTTCACTGCGTGTAAGCAATTGATTGACAAACTGTATGAATATATTTATGTATAGTACGGTGCGAAAGTGATTACAGATTAAAATCTGTATTTTAGCGTCCTTAAAAAGAACACCACGCAAATAATAAAAATTAGTTTCCCTTATTCGTTTTGTAAATTTGTAAACAAAAAGACTGTAGTTAATGTTTATATTTATTAGCATGTGCGTTTTTTTGCTGTAGGTTTTGTAGGTATAAAGCTTTTAGTTGCATTGAAAATGTATGTCCTGAATTGAACATACACGATTCAGAGTGCAGCTGGGTTCAGAATATGTTACAAACATAAAATAAACCGTGAATGAGTTGTAAAACTGGTTAGAATTTAAGAGCTGTGAAATATAAGAAATGAAATTAAAATTGGGTAAATATGTTACAATCTTTCTACCAAAGAATGTTTTCACATAAAATTGAGTTAAATAATACTTACATGAATAAGAATAAGATCATCATTTAATTATGAAATCAGTTATCGTAATTAACTACATTTAATTTTAAAATATTAATTGTACCAAAAAAAATTCTCCTTATTAAAAAAAATATATACGACAACCAACAACATTGTAGCTTTCAATACTCAGCTGGGTACTAAAAACATATAAAATAAAAATTAATTTAGTACACTGGCAAAAAATTTTACATCTCAACAACACACGCAAACTTAATTTGTTCAATCTAAAAAGTTTATATTCAGTTTAAGCATAATTCTTTTTGTTTCGCTTCCCCTTTTGTATTTGCTATACGTCATGTGCTAACCTTAAGGCCTTGTGTTTGTTATGCTTACCGTTCGATCGTTGGTTTTTCACATATATATATATATTTACGTTTTTTTTGTGTTATAATCTGTTTTGACAACTGTAAGCGCGTTGTGGTTAAAATTGCCCTTTCTTTCCGAGAAATAACATGTCATATTTAATCCAAACCCTTACTTATTATAATATGGCAAAAAAAAACCAACTCTTAAGAGCATATTCATAACTATATCAGCTTATTTTATTTGTTAATAAATTTATTTGTTCTAATGTCAAGTTGTCTTTTCAACAGGTTTCTAAGAATCCATTGGCCAGTTTGGCCGCCTTGGGTCTGGCCGGTATGACTCCCGCCAGCACTGGTGGTATAAATCACACAGGTATGTCCCTGAACTGTTTTTTTTGAAGAAGTTCAATATTTGTTTTTTTGTATGCGTACGTACTAAAAATCGATGTTTTACCCGGGCACCATTTGCAGCTCTGGCTGCCTTGGCTGGCTCCCAGCTACGTACGGCGAATGCAAATCGAGCACAGCAGCAGCAGCACGAGATGACAGTATCAAATGATTTGATTGGTTGCATAATCGGCAAGGGCGGTACCAAAATAGCGGAAATACGTCAGATCTCTGGCGCTATGATACGTATCTCTAACTGCGAGGAGCGTGAGGGTGGTAATACCGATCGTACTATTACCATTAGCGGTAATCCAGATTCGGTGGCATTAGCCCAATACTTAATCAACATGAGGTTAGTGGTGCTTATTTACATTATTTTAACCATTAACAAAGTATTCCAACATATACATACATATATGTGTAAGTTTGTGTTGTCTTATAAATTTTGTCGAATTGATTTGCAATTTGACAAAGTAAAAATTAAGGTCTAAGGAGGTCGTCGGTCGTTGGTTTTCGGTCGTATTGGTATCTCAGTACTTTTAAGCACTTTTAACTCTCTCTCTCTCTGTCTCTCTCTTAGCTGAATCTGGGGTAGAGCGTTCAAAAATAGAAAGAAGAAAAACAATTAAAATTAATAGTTGGTACCAAATACTTAAAATATGTAACTAAGCTTAAGTTCAAGCTATATAATTAGTGTTTAAGTCGTAAGCCCGCATTTACCATCTAAACTCTTTTACATAAGCAGTTCTTAAACGTACTGAAATGTAAAGAAGCATATGCAGATATGCAGACAAAACTTGGCACCAGAAAATCTCTTAACTATTAGCATTGTACATCTTTTAAACCTTTAATTCTATATATAAATATATACAACTAGCTTCTAGTTCACCTATCTTTGTATATATATCAAAGATCTTAGCTCAGCATGCATTTTGGAGGAGGAGGAGCTGGAGCAATATGGATATCAACAACTAAAAACTACTTTACGCGTCGCAATTTTGAACACACAAGCAAAAGCGCAACTGGAACTGAAAAAATTGGTACTTCAAAGAAAACTGCAGTTCAACATATCATCAATAAACACGAAAAAAAAATATTAATAATAACCATTAAATACTATGCTCCTCTCTCCCTCAACCTCAAAAAACTAAACTTACCCGCAAATCCCACCAAACAATAAAAATAATGTTAATCCCTAGAAACTTTTCTTTCGGTCAAGCGTAACGACTAGAATTTAAATATTTTTCTCCTGCCGTCCAATAATTGAAGTTTTGAACGCCGCTCCCACCAATAAACAATAAACCAAAAAAAAAACCGCCAAAAAGTTCTTTACAGAACTTTGCTATTTATCCGGTTACTCCGTACCGTTCCTCCACACAAACACCTCCTTAACCTTTTTTTTTTTTTTTTTTTGAAAACAAAACACATAAGCAATTAAAATGAAAAACCAACTCAATTCCACAAAATCACAAATAAAAAACAACAAAAAAAAATGTTCTAAAATATGCATAAAATACTTTTAAAAAAAAAAGTATCCCATAAGATCCTTTCTCTTGCGTTCTGTTTCTATCTATCTCTCTGTGTACCTCATCCACAGCGTTGAACTGCAGAAGGCCAATCTTCAGGATCAGGCAGTACAAAATGGCACTGCAACCATATCAACAGTTGGTAGTGTCGCTGGAGGTGCAGCGGCGGCAGCAACATCTGCTGCCGGTGCTGGTAACGGTAGTAGCTGTTTAACATTGTCACTTACTGGCAACAACAGCACCAGCAGCAACAACAGCAACAGTTCAGCTAGCAGCAAGAGTAGCAGCAACATCAACAACTTTGCAACCAATGTAAGCCTGAGCAAAAGCAGCAGCAACAACCACAACAGTAGCAGTAACAATGGTTCTACTCTGGGCATAAGTTCTACTGCAGCAACTGCTGCTTTAAGCGGCAGTCCATTAGCTTCGGCCCTACAACTTTTGACAAAACCCGGTGCCATCACAGCTTTATCAAATCTAAGCGCATTGGATTTGCTTAGCCTGACGTCTTTGGGCAACAATGCGAACAGCACGCATGGAGGACCACCAGTACAGACAACGGGCGTAAATCGTGCCAAGGGACATTATCCGACCTCTCGTTTCCGCCAGCATCAGACTGAAACTGGCATCGAGTCTGAGAAAGCGCGAAATAAGTTTAATCCCTACTAGGGGCAGGACAAATGCCACTCACATCAAGAATCCAAAAGTATACACAGGAAAAAAAAAAACGATCATCAATTGCTAGTATTCAAGATATTTGTAGTAAATGTAGTTATAATTCTTGAAGAATAATGGTCTTAGAACAAAAAAAAACAATCTTTATGCATACAAATGTATGTTGAACATAAAAAAATATCAACCAATTAGGTTAGAATAGAGATAATATTTCTTATGTCTTTCGACGCTGCAATATTTATTAATATTTTATTAAAACAACAAAGGGAAGGCGGAGTGTCAAAATGAAAAGCTATAACTAATGTACACTCAAATGTGTAATGAATTTAAATGGATCGAAAACTTAAAAATATTTTCAATCAAATATAAAAAAAAGAAAAAAATGTATAAAAAAAAGAAAATGGAATTAGCCGAAGTATTGTAATCAAATTTTGACCAAGTAAAATACGGCACCCTCGTAAGTTTAGACTTTTCCCTTATTTATAGTTACAATAACACTCAACTATCGTATAATATGCCAAATTTTAGCGCATCCGTAGAACTTTGGAAGGATAGATTGTAAATGTGATTGTGCTTATTATCGAATATTGATAACATGTACCATCTGGAATATATTTATTTTCATATGATGGTATCCAAACCCCTAAAGTGTAACATATAATGACATCATAGAGCCCCGTACGCTAGCACATATATTTTATATCCTAACCTCTAAATTAAAAGCTTCCTTAACCACGATAAGAGAAGAATGGAATAAACTTCTGAAAGAAGTTAATCGAAACATAAGATACACAAACCAATTCAAATGCATTGTGCCATAAGAACTTGGCACTGCGACTTTTATGGACCAATTCGCTCTAAATGACGCAATCAACGCAAATGAGCGCACAAATGCTTACAAAAGAAAATACAAAACTAAAAAATTCAACAAACTTTAATTAAGAAAACCGAAGTACAGATTATTAGATAAAGCCAATTGAAGGCAATGAGAAAAACATACTACCTATAAGTTATTAATGAAGCAAAATCGTTATTATGTATTAGACTAAAAGTCATTAATTGTTTTAAAATCAGAATTCGATTAGTTTTACTCTTTTAATTACTATTGTTTGAATTATTGCATTTATTTTTAACAATTGTTATTATTTTATATTTTAAAATCAAGCATAGCAAAAAATATTTGGTAACAAAAATGATTGAGTTTAAATATAAAAGCATTTGAAAATTGAATTTTATTCCCTTTTACACAATACACTTGGTTCAGAATTTATAATTTATTAAGGAAAATAAAACACCATATAATAGTTTTAGTAATGCTAAGCGGGCTTACAATTTTATAACTAAATACCGAAATTATATGAAATATATACATACATGAAGTTACAATACATAATCGTATATTTATACAAATTAGATTGAGATAATGTAACATTTTAAAAGTCTTGTCACGAATGTACATTTGTACTGATTAATATATAAAGTTAGACACGCACTGAGAAGAATTAACAACTGTAAAGGACTCGCTTACCTTTAGTCTCGATTTTTAGCTGCATATTTGCGCGGAACATAAAAAAAGCTAACATATTCATATGCTATCAAAGAAAATTATACTATAAATTTCGTTTGTAATAAAGTAAAGAGATATTACAAACCAAACAGCGCACTCTTCAAGTTTCAACTTAAATTTTATTTTAGAGTTAATTTACAAGACGTTTTGGCAAAATATTTCTCTTGTCAGATGTAGTTATCGCAAAGCTTTTAAGGAGATAATATTTCTATTGTGAACGAAGCTTAATCAACCAAATCTATCATACTGTAATAAATTGCTTAATATACTATGTGGAACTAAACTAAAAATCATGTCTTTTTCAAACCTTGCAGAATATCAATGGAGACCGCTGGACTGCCCATACCTGGTTATCATTATATCGCACCAAGTGCTATTGTTAAAACGCCCATTCACTAAGTGCAAACAAAGTATAAACTGAAAACTGCTATAACAAAATTTAATCAAATAATGTGAGGAACTAAAGCCGAGAAAACTATATCAATGACAAATGAAAGCGGCAGTTAAGATGGCAGCGGCAACGGGGAAACAAAAATCGTCAAATATTATGTTATAAACAATAAGTGAAAAAATGCATAAACATATAAAGCAAATCGTCTGACAAGGTTAAAACACAAAAATAACGGAGGAAGAAGTAAAAGGCATAGGGACGTCATACAATGTTCACACACAGACATATAAAATACATACGCGTTATATTTATTCATTGATTCTGATTAATTATAATATTCTTTATTAAGTTTAAAATAAAAAAAACGAGAGAAAATAATAAACCTTATGTTACAACCGTGCGCAACTTTAAGGTATGTGCGCCTTCACAGTAAGAACAGAACAGCAATTAATTATAAGCTTAGTCAAAATGAAGACAAACAAACAACAATATTAACCAACAATACAATAAACTTTAAAGAAAGAAAGTTAAAAACTGTGCATGTGCATAACCAAACACAATAGAAACATAAAAAAAGATTAAGGCATCAAGAATATAAATAAAATCAATGTAAGAGATAGTCGAGCCAAGCCAGACATTACATCGTGAAAAGCAGCAAAGAGATAGACAAACAGTTTACCGAAGCAATGAATTGAGCCGTTTTTACCAATTTGTTAAGCGATAAATATGTTATGTTTGTTGTTTATATTATACACATGCAAACATACATATAAATACACAAACATACATATATATATATTAATTGATATAATTTTTAACTTCATTATTTTTATTATTGTAATTGTTATCGAAATTGTATTTGTGATTTTTGAATATGTTTAGACTGAAGAACAAAATTTATTCTGTTTATTGATTAAACTATATAAAGACTACTAATTATATTAAATTTACAACATGATATTCAGTTTTAAAAAATTAATTATAATTTGTTAAACGAGAACGAAATCAAAACTGATCGTAACATTTAAAGCCAAATTTATTTTTGTTAGACAACATTTTGCAATGTTTTTGATTTTTAGCAAAAATGTTTAATTAAGTGGCAAAGTTTGAATTACAATAAAAATATACTTAGGCGGCATTAAAAAAACTCCATTGCGAAAAAAGATTAAAAAAAAATGGATTTAGTTTTATTTTATATTGCAATAATGGTTAAATAAAAGTATAATTTTGATTTTTAGATATTAAACTTATAGCAAACAAAATACATAAAAATAAACTGATTATTAATGTTAAAATTATGAACTCACCATCTTAATTTGATTATAATTTAGTTTTAGGCTGGGCAGTGAGATATAACATATAAAGCAGACCAACAAAATTTAAAAACCATAATACATAATAAATACAATAGTACAGTAGTTAACAATAGTAAAAATATTAATAAACATTACACATGCAGATGTACGAGCATAATACAAAAAAAGACAAACAAAAAAGTATATGGGGCTTTAGGCTCAACTCAAAATATATATCCAGAAGCTAGTTAAGAAATTTGTTGCTATTATTTTATATTTACATGAGTGTGGGTTAGTTCACTGCGTACTGTCAGCAATATGTGTACAATTTTGGTTAAGTAACATTTACAAAAATTACCCAAACATATCCACTACAAAAACAAATCAATTTAAATGTTAACTTTTTATTGTAATCATCTGCAAGTAAAACTAATCAAAATTACAAAACATATAATAGTAAACATATCTGAAGATAGCATGTATTTCTTACATTATTAATTAACATACATTAATTAAGATTTAATTTTGCATTAACCCCGATAGAACAAACGTGGAAAAATGGCATTGACATTGAGTGAAAACATTAATTTCACTTAGAACCCAGGAAGCACGATTGATATAATAATTTTTTGTGTTTTCTCTCCATATTTATAAAAACACTTATGAAGCAAAACTTGACTACAGGAAATTGTTAATACTATAAAAAAAAACCAATTAATTATATTAATAATAATTCTTTAATGTTAACTTAGACACACTCTCTACTTATATTTAACCAAAAACTAATATAAAAAAAAACAAACGATGAGGATCAAGCAAAATGTGCAACACAGGCAGCAAAATATTAAGCGAAACTATTTCGTGATTTTAGTGACAAATATTTCGCTGACGACAATTTAAAGCAATCATTTTTGAAACAAGAAAAAAAACAAAGAATAACCGTTAAATATAAGTAACTGCGTATATACTATATAAATATATATATGTATATAATTATACATACTTATATTACCAAAAATATTATGTACACTTGAATTTAATTGTATTTAAAATATTTAGTAAATTTTTTGCGCGAGTTAAACCAACCAAATAAAAACGAAACACAACAAAAAATAAAAGATAATAATGAAAACGACGGTCGTTGACGGTTTGATGTCGAATAGTTATTTTGACTATTTGTAACATAAAAGTAAAAAAGCGATATGTGCATGTATAAAGAAATTGCAGGTACACTTGTAATAGCTCAAAATATAACAATTTCAATTGAATTTTTACTTATTAATATGTATATGTCTGTAAATTATAAAAACAATTTGTTGAAAACTTGTAAATTTGCAACGGAAAAATACGTGTAAAGAAAGCAATTTTTATGGTGCCTTAAAAACCAAACCAAGCAAATTTCTTCTTGCCCCACATACTTGACATACATCAATATTAATATCACAGCTCTGTGTAAGCGATATGGCATGGGTATTTTTCTACCTTTCCATCGAGATTCTTTTAACATTTCCGTCAAGTTTCCCTACTTGACCATTGCGTACCATATAGTCCGCAATGTATATTAAAGATACTAACGTGTGTGTCTATGAACATGCATCAGCCTTTTTACTTAAAGGGCTAATCCCTTTTAGAGACCCACGATTGCTCAAAACTATTCGAGTTTCAACAACCAAAATATCAAGAACAAGAACCACAACTAGTGTGTAGAGTTGAACGTTAAAGTTAAAGAAATAAAAACACAAATAAATGTATTTGCATGGTTTTGTTTATTCAATAAAAAAGATGCAAATAGTATTTGAACAAAAAAAAAAACAGAATACCGAAGCATTAACATTAGCAATTAGTCAACATAGTAAAATAATATACACATACGAAATTATAAACACAATTACGATTTAATGTTTCACTCAGCGTAATTACAAGTGCTCACAATTTACAATACATGTCGAACAACAAAATCTGCACAATATGTGGACAAACAAAAGCATTTACATAAGAAAGCACTTGACATAAGAAATGATGAATGGCTATAAAATTATGGTTAAAAGGCAATGTAGTAAAAAAATTGATTTATATAAATATACATAAAAAAAGAAGGCATTAAAAAATGCAAAATAATTTTTAAGGTATTTTAGATATTCTTATTTAATATCCAAAAAAAGAGAAAAAGTTATACGAAACATTTTGAAAAAAGTTTAGGCACCACAGCAGAAACTTTAAGTTACAGTGAAAAAGATGCAAATTTATCCAGTGAATATTGATATTTACAAATTTTAAGAAGAAAATAACTAAAACTTGAAGCAATTTGCCATACGGGAAGGAATAAATGGCTAAAACTGGCACCCAAACATGTTACATGCAAATATGGAAAAGTTAATGAAATAAATAGAAAGAACAGTAAATAAAATTGTAATCAGCTGCTTACCAAAATTGAGAAACATTTCACATTAAACAATTTAGAAAACTTTCTTAAGCATTACTCCGAAAGTTATATCAATTTAGTTTGTTTTGCAAGAAAAAACCCTTGTTCGTTTGCATTTTTCAGCTAGTTTGATTGGATCTTAATTCATAAAATGGCAAATGTTTTATTCTCAAAAAAAAAAACTAGGAAAACTAATTTGTTAATAAAAAATAGCGTTTAACTACAGACATACATGCATATAATACATAACTTTCTAGTAAGTAATTTTGTTGTAACATTATCTAGAATGGTTAAATTCTTAAAAAAGAAAAAGTAACTACGTGTATTCCAATTCATTAAGCAATTGAAAGAGGAAAATAGAAGGCATGCTTATTGCCAGTAAATATATATTCGAAACAGCTAAGGTTTCTTAGAAGTTAAAATGAAAAACACCATATAACTAATATATTGTATACACCAAAGTATTCACACTGCATACTTACATATTTACATAAACAAATACATAAAAAAAATAACACAAAGCATGCACTCTCCAACATGATCAGACAATCTCTTTAGAGTGTTTACAGGTTGGCAGAATTGAACTTGTAATTGCCGAAATAAAATTTGCACATATGAATCATTTATACTGATTTATATAAACTTAACAGTTGAGATATTATGTGTTTGTATGTATGTATTAAAAACATGAAACCAATATGGGAAAACAGCTCCAACCAATAATTCAAAAAAGCAAATCTTTTTTTTTGACAATTGCATTTTCAATGAAGGTTAAGTAAAGTAGTAAGTTAATTGTTAAGTCTCAAACTGTCTTTTATTTCAAGGGAAAATAAAAGAATGAAATGCAGCGTAAAATTGATAAAACTGAACAATTGGGATCAACTTATATTTTAAATATAAGATTAAATTATAGTAACAACCAAAACACAGAAGCATAACTAAAACGGGCCCAGGCTTTTGGTAGTTGCTATCCATCTTGGTATATAAAAACTATTGCATAATTGTGCCAAAAACCAGAACAGCTCAACCAAATATTTAAAACAGAAAAGAAAAAAATATAAAATTTAAGCTAGCAACAAATGGCCAAATGTATCTCACGAGATTTTCGAGCAAAATTCGTAACAACAACAGCATCTCAAAGTGAATTTGCTTTTTTTCTGGGGGTGGGGTGGTGGGTGGGATGGGTATATCGGTATAACAATGGGAATATACGAATTTGAACATTACGCAAATTAATGTGAATTAACTTTAAAGCCAATGACTTGATATCTATTTGGAGTTCATACTGCGCAAAATGAGCTTATTTAAAACAGCAAACTAAAAAATAATTAATAATAAGAGAACAAAAAAATAAAATAATATATGTATAAGCCTACCATAGAAAAAAAAAGTTTTATAGTTGGTTTCAGTTTACAGTTATATTTTTCAAGTGACTATATTTGCAGCTTAACACATGTAGATGTACTGTGTACATACTACAATATTTCAAAATGCGTGCCAAATCAAAGAATAATATAGAAATCATAGTTTATTTTGAAAATTAATTGCCCAAAATGTTTTTACTATTCAAATTATGTTACGAAAAAAAAACAAGTAAAATCGTTATTTTCGGCCGAAACCGACATCGCAACACTCTGATATCAATATAGAAAAAACGGATAGTCAAGAGTCTGCTTGCGAAGTACGATAGAGGTGGCATTTATTGTGATTCAGATCTTATGGGACTATCACTAGATATCATCCCACCAATTTCAGATGACTAGCTCACAAACTACTGGAAATTTCCGATTTCATGGGACATGTGAGCATTGCATCCAAAATCATACGAGGATGTCACTAGGTCAAAAACTGTGGGATATACGAGAGTTTCCGTTTTAAAAAGACAGCGGGCTGGGTATCAGAACTTAAACATTCGGAAAGTCAACATCCCAATTAATACTAAAAAAAATTAAATATTATAAGTAAACCAGTCGTATAATATTAAAAGGCATCTAACTGCATATAAAATAACAAGAAAATATTTGAAATATGTATTTACAAATTGTTAAATACTGCAAGGCAATCATAAAACTAGAGCTTCAATAAATGAAATTAACAATGTCTTATAACAAATTGGACAACTTAAAATATTTGTATGGGAAGCTAAACAAATCAATTGTTGAAAATGCTTAAGAATGTTTTTGGGATATATATATATATATATTTAAGCCAATGGTAAATAGTTGGTTTACTTATGAGTAAAAAATTACAAAAATAAATTATAGTGCCAATTTGTAGTGCAAAAAATTGTTTGCCAAAGGGTTTAACAGTCGATTTTTTTATTTAATTGTACACACAAAACAGTTGGTTTCAGAACCACCAATTTTGGAAACTTTCGAACCAAAACGACGATAGTCGATAGTGTTAAAAACATAGAACACAGCACCGATTCGTATTTTATGTATAGAATGAAAATCATGAATGTTAAATTCAATTGAAGAACTAAACTTAATTCTTTGCACAGCCCACACAAAAAATGAAAACTGACTATAGATGATAGATACTGTTTTTGTAATAAACAAGAAAATAAAAATGGCAATATCAGACATATAATGATACAAATCAATTGTATTCGAAAGCAGCACTGAAACACGTTTTTATTAAAGAACAATGAAAACATTGAGAAATTAAAACATTATTAAACCATTATTAAACGAGAATGAAACTTAACTTGTTTATCTGTGTACATCAACAGTATTTATAATATTTCTTAAATGTGTACTATCACTCTATACAAAAATACTAAAGACAAAGTAAACAAAATAAATATAAATTACCCAGCATAAATACAAAAGCAAAATACAACACATACGCGAACAGGACAAGATAGAGCTAATCTGTGGGACTGTGCTTTTGGTATCAAAACTAATATGAAGGCACCCAAACATAAAAATATTTTGAAGTTTTGTGTTAAAATGTCTATGCATAAGTTAAAAAATATACCAACAAATGCTTACGTGAATTCCATAGTGTGGAAAACTCTTCAAGAATGATGTATACAAGAATACTAACACATATATTTGTTATCGAAACAAAACATATTCACAACAAAATTTAAATAAAGACAACCCAAAAACTACATACAATAAGCAACGGTAAAAAGACGATCTTAATCTATCATTGAAAACATAATGTAGAAATGTACAAGAAAAATGGTAAAATGTTAAAAAAAGAAACAATACAAAAATACAAACATTATTTACAATATATATTTACAATTCTATAAAAATTATATTTAAAAATATTTACATATATATTATATATGGAAAAAACAAATCATCACTTAAGTGTGTACTGATGTACAGTTATGTGAAAAACAACACACATATTTCCCAAATTTATATACATACATACATATGTACATATGTATACATACATATACATACATCATTTTCATTAAGGATATCAAAGAAAAGGGCGATACACACGTGCATTATAATTGAATTTATAGATTTAAAAAGCAAAAAACAGACACCGGATGGAATAAGAAAGATCATACAATTTTTTAAACCGAATCTTGTAAAGAATTGACAAGTGAATATGTATTTATTCCCTTATACTCATATTAACTTCATATACATATATACAATACATACAGCATCCAATTTTTTCGTTTAAAAACAATCAGGTTCAAAATGGAATTTAGTTACACATCATATCATTACCTTTATTATCATCGGTACACACCAAAAACACATTTAATACATGTATTGCACATTTAGCCAGGTAATAAAGGAATTTGCAAGATAAATAAAAAAAAACACTGCGAAACGTGTTTCTTTCTTAAACTAAATGTGTTTTCTGTAAATTTTTACTTCAAATGTCAAATAAAAATGTGAATAGCAAAGAAAATCATATGAAGTTTGAAGGATTAGATACTTTCTATATGTATTGGGTGTGAAGTTAATTGAAATATACTAAAATAGGATGAAAAAAAAATGATAATGAGAACAAAACATTAAGTAAAACCGAATTAAACACAATTTTTGAATTCATTAAATAAAGGTATGTGTTTAGATATATTCAAACAAAACACCAATTGGTTTTTTTTTATACATGGTCTACAATTTAATCGTAAGTATCTCAAACTGTTAGCTTCGGAAGTATTATTAAGCAATGTCTAAAAGTATAACATTTTATTTCGGTGGCCACAAAAAACTTCAGACTTCACTATTCTGGGGTATTACTTTACCCACGGACCATTTAACACAAACCTTGTAATTTTACATTGTTTACTATCTGCGTAGTTCCGCTATATACATGTATAAATAAGTTTGTTATGATTTATTCTGACTTTGCAGTGCAATGCTCGGTCTCTAACATATGTTATTATATATTGCTATTTTTTGGCCAAAGGTTTTTAGTTATATGCATTTTTTTTAAATTTACCAATTACACATATGCGATTGTCATCCATATTCCCATTAAACGTATTTTTCGATGAACTGCTTACCAAATCTGATGAGACAATTACCGATATTCTAAATTTTTTCGAACTTAATAGCCTCCCATCTGCAACATCTTTACAAATCTATTATATCACCGTACCGGTTTCATCCACTACCACTAACTTGTTAAAGTTTACTTAATTTTTATACCCTTAACACATGAAATGGGTAAAAAAAGGGTATAATGTTTTTGTGCAAATGTATGTAACAGGCAGAAGGAAGCTTCTCCGACCCCTAAAGTATATATATTCTTGATCAGCAACAACAGCCGAGTCGATATATCCATGTCCGTCTGTCTGTCCGTATGTATGAGCGCGTCGATCTCAGAAACTACAAAAGCTAGAGTCTCCAGATTTTGGATATGACCTCTCCTAATCCCTAGGCATATCAAGTTTGTTCAAATTTTCGAAAACGTTTTAGGTTTACGATATACACATGGAATCGATAACAAAAAATCTTGAATTTCAAAAAATTGAAAATGAGGATTGAAAAATATTAGCAAAATAATGAACTTCTGTGAAATTTTCATTAAAATCGGTTAAGAAACACCGATGAAACCATTTAGCATTGGTACAGAAGTACACAGCCATATGTGTGTCTGTTAGCTCGACTGTCTGTCCGTCTGTATGGTCAAGGGTTAAGGGTATCTTTTAGTCGAGCTTACACGACTAGAGCCTTCTTACTTCTTACCATACAGGCGGAGAGACGGTCCAACTGATAGACGGTCCAACTGATAGACATACTTTCACAGCCTTACCAATGCTTGTTTCAAAGATGGTCCATTTTTAAACTATTTCATGGGTATAAGGGTATAAAAAGGCACTAAATTCTGTTGCCAGCAAATGGTTTACACAATATCGATATTTCAAATACTTTTTGTTATTAAACTATTTAAAATGTTTTAAAAATAATATTGTGATTGTCCACCGTTGGCTTCTATAATCGTTCCCAGTCATCTTGTTATCAATTTATAATTGTCTTGAGGTCGATCTAATTTTTTGAATGGCGATTGACAGTACGTTCTTTAGGTAGGCCTATATTAGCCTTGTGTTTGGGATCATTGTCCACGTAAAATTATAATATTGGCTTGCCATCGTTTAACATGTTCAACCGACATCAACAAAATTTGCGGGCAGCTCTAGATGAAAAGTTGTGCCTTTTCATAGCATCTCTGATACATTCGCGTGAAATGAATGCACTCTTCCTGCATCTTATTGGCCAATGCTCATAATAATGCGCTTTGTCCATGGAGTTATTTCCCGCAACCGTCCGGTTGAAGGGAAGAAGTGTGATCGGTTTCCTGCAGATTGCAATCATTTCTGAAATCTCCAAGGCCGACTTCCCGATCGTGAAGTTGTAATAAACTATTCATTAAAAAAAAATAACCCCTTGGCTGGCATTTTGAAACCGTCTCAAACTCACCCAATAATGAATATATTTCAACATCAAATTATTAAATTTTTAGAAAATTGCATTAGATGAGCGTTTTTATTTTTAAGAAAGGGAACTTTAATTACGAAAAAAACCAAACAAAAAAGATGTGTTGGCAGTAGAACTAAGTGCCTTTTTTAATATTTAAAATGTCTTTTTAAATATTCTTTTTGCTTAACAGTTTTAAGAGATAATTGGTTAAGCTACATACAACATTTTAATAAAATACAATTCAAATCAACAACTTCTGCGTTCTAGCTATATGGTAAAAAAATTTAGAATTGCATAGTGTGTAAACCTTATTTTATTTCTTTTTTATACCCTTAACCCATGAAATGGGTAAAAAGGGTATAATGTTTTTGTGCAAATGTATGTAACAGGCAGAAGGAAGCTTCTCCGACCCCATAAAGTATATATATTCTTGATCAGTATCAACAGCCGAGTCGATTTAGCCATGTCCGTCCGTCTGTCCGTCCGTCTGTCCGTCCGTCCGTCTGTCCGTCCGTCCGTCTGTCCGTCTGTATGTATGAACGCGTCGATCTCAGAAACTACAAAAGCTAGAGACTCCAGATTTTGGATATAAACTCTCCTAATCCCTACCATGACAAGTTTGTTTCAAATTTTCGTTAACTTTTCAGGTTTACGATATACACATTTAATCGATAACAACAAAATCTTGAATTTCAAAAAACCGAAAATGTGGATTGAAACTATAAGCAAAATAATGAACTTCTGTAAAAATTTCATTAAAATCGGTTGAGAAACACCGGAGATATGAAACCATCAAGTATTGGTACAGAACTACACAGCCATATGTGTATGTCTGTTAGCCCGACCGTCTGTCCGTCTGTATGGTCAAGGGTTAAGGGTATCTTCTAGTCGAGCTTACTCGACTAGAATCTTCTTACTTGTTTATATATATATTTTTTTTTTTAAGGGCAAATGCTGGAGAGGGGAAACACTTTGCGTGCCGTAGATTGCGTGCCCGAATAGCAACCCGTGTGCCGGGCTCCTCTGCTTTAACATCAGGTAATCCGGCTAAAACCCCTCTCCTTGGTCCTCTATGGTCGACCCACTCGACTGACCTTGGACGCTTGCCTGGGACTATTTAACATATTACTTCAGGCAAGGTCCTTCATGTGGCCCTAAAGGCCTCTTCTTATTACTCATATTACTCCCTCATTGCGGACTCGTATTCACTTTGTTCTTGGTCCAGGTCGGCTTTTTTTTCTCTCAGCAACCTCTGTACGTATTGGGCCACACGGCCCCAGTTCCTCTCCCTTCGGGTCATAACATCAACTATGTTGTCGGGCGTGATGTCTGACTCCGCCTCCCGATTTAGCTTCTGGCGCTGCCAGTTCCATTTACTGCAGCTGAAGAAGGTGTGCTCAGCGTTGTCGGTGCATCCGGGGCAGTACATACATTTGGGCGATGCTACCTTTCCCATTCTGTATAGATAATGGCGCAAGTAACCATGTCCCGACAGGAGCTGTGTTAGGTAGTAGTCTACCTCACCATGCTTTCTGTTGGTCCACGGCTCTCTCTTCCTGGGAGGCAATTTCCCCTTCCCCTGCACTTCTCCTTAGGTAAACCTTCCGCCGCTCCTCTGCCAAAAGATGTATTGGTGCCACACCAGCGATCACCAACACTGCAGGCTTCGAGACCGTACGGTAGGCTGAAGCCACTCTCAAAGCACCTCTTCGTTGGACCTGTGCGAGCCTCTTCCGATACATTTATTTTCCAAGCGAATTGGCCCATATCTCCGCCCCATAGAGCAGCACTGACTGAACTGCGCTCATCAATAGGCGACGTCTGCTGGGCCCCCGACATTGGCCATAAGCCTGCTGAGCGCGGTCACGCCACGTGCAGCTTTGTCTGCCGCCTGTTTTTTTTGTGGGAAGAAGCTCAGCTTAGTGTCTATCGTTATACCAAGGTAATAGACCGCAGGCTTCGACATCACCGTGGCTTCCGCGACTCTCACCGGAACTATCGCTTGTATCCTTTTCTTGGTTAGGACTACCACTTCTGCCTTGTTCAGCGCCAGTGATAGCCCATGTTCCGCCATCCAGCTGCTAACAGACCTCATCACTTGGTTGAGCTTAATCTGTGCTAGTTACAGGTCTCGTGCTGCTACCAGTGCCGCAACGTCATCCGCATACCCAAGCAGGCACGTCTCCTCTGGCATCTCCAGTCTTAGAAGACCGTCATAGGTGGCGTTTCAAAGGTCCGGACCTAGGATGGATCCCTGCGCCGCCCCTGCTGTGACCTCCATTCTGCGAACGCCTTCTCTGGTCCATGCTCCGCAAGGTAGGCGTCGATTATTCGTAGTAGATATGCCGGGACCCCGAAGCTGTGTTCTAGAGCCTCCATCATATCTATTCATCTCGCCGAGTTAAACGCATTCTTTACATCGAGAGTTGCAAGGAGTACCACCACGCGATTAGTGATAATGGGCCTCTGCTCTGTCTACTGCTGCGACTACGTCAAGGACAGCGTCTCTTGTGGACCGGCCCGCCCTAAACCCGTACTGCCTCGGCGAGAGTCCGTCGGCATTACGAATTGCTGTCGTTAGTCTGGCTTTGATCAGCTTCTCCATTATCTTTCCAGCAGTGTCCAGCATACACAACGGCCGGTAGGACGCTGGAGACTCCTGATCAATCTTTCCTTTTTCGATGAGCACCAACCTTGCAGTTTTCCAACGCGAGAAGAAAACTCCATCCACTAGGCAAGCATTGTACATTCGCAGAAGCAGCCCTGGGTTCTGTTGGTAGACCAGCTTAAGGGCCTCATTAGATATCCCATCCGGGCCTGGTGCCTTCTTATCCTTCATCGTGAGGACCGCTTTTTCAAGTTCTACCTGTGTGAAGAGAGGAATTTCGTCTATCTGGGTCCATACCCTTTGTGGTCTGGTCGGATGCTGTGGAAACAGCGCAGCAACTATATTCTCAATTTGCACGGCTTCTTTGGCTTCGACTGATTTCAGGGCCCCCAGTTTTCGAGTCTCAAGTTTGTAACCCATTCCCCAGGGGTCCTTTTCAATGTCTGCCACCAGCTCCCTCCAGCAGTAGGCCTTGCTCTGGTTAATGGCCAGCCGTAATTCCTTTCTTGCGGCCTTATGCTCCGCTGACTTCTCGATCGCTTCGGCTGTGTTTCTCGCCCGTTGTGCGACACGACGTAGCCTGAAACACTTTCTTCGCAGATCTGCTATCTCCTACTACGGGGCATAGAAGCCTCACAGGCCGCCCTGATGATGTTCATAGTGGAAGTAGCCAATGCGTCTGCAGATACCTCTCTATTCTGGCAACTCTCCTCCAACTCTGCCGCACCCATCGCTAGTTCCCTCTCAAAAGACTCAGTCCTTAACCGCGCTGTGTTCCATTTGACAAATGCTCTGGGAGTCGCCCTCTGGTAGGAGCCACCGTTGTTAACATCAAACACAATGTATTGATGGTCACTACCGGTGTATTCTTCGATGACTTGCCAGTTTCGAATGAGCGGCCCGAGGTTCTCCGAGGCGAATGAGACATCGGGAATTGTTTCCCCATATCCCGGTCGCCGAAAAGTCGTCGCATTTCTATCATTTAAAACCAGAAGCCCAGCTCTCGCTGCCATCTCCATAACGAGTTTCCTCCGGGCGTCAAGCTGAGGCATACCCCATTCCAGCGCCCTCGCGTTAAAGTCTCCGGCGACTACTTTGTATCCTGAGGCTGCCATCACTGCGACCTCAAGGCCCTCTAGCTGTCCTCTGTAGCTTTGAATCGGCTGATTCGGCGTGAGATAGCAGCTGAAAAAAGTTGTCGTCCCGCACCTCACCCAGACAAACCCGTTACCACGACCATGAGCGGCAACACGGGCCTTCCCGGGTTCCAGCACACAGATGGCTGCAGTACCAAGAAGATCTGAGTACCAAGTGGAGGGCTCCCTACTCCGGTACTGCTCACTTAACAATAAGAGATCGACCCTCTTCTCTACAGCCAGCTGGTGTAGCAAATCGTTGGCAGTTCGGCTCCTATTCGTGTTTGCTTGTAGGACACGAATCATTACGATGTCTTTTTCTTTGCCCTTTCGAGCACCTCCTTAAACGCTCTGCAGCTTCCGGACCCTGTTTTGTGCTCAAGGTTATATATATTTATTTTTTTATATTATTGGACGTAGATATACTAACGGTCAGTTAATTCAAGTGCCTCAACGATACCAAGCACCGGCTTGTTAACGAGCGGACACTAGCACAAAGCAACTCACCTCCCACCCGACCGACCGAGCGGCGCACCTCGTAGCGTGAGGTTACGAAGATCACGAACAAGTAGACAAATGACACAAGATAAGTTTTTTAAGAAATCAAATAGGAATGACATTATTTATTAAATAGGAAAGATCGTTATATGTTGCACATAAGATCCGAAAGGGGTTATGGAAAGCATAGTTATAATAACAAACTTGAAGAGCTATAGATAAATAATGTCTAGTATTTCTAATAGGAGCTGCTAAGTTAATTTTGTTGATTAGTAAAGAAGAATCAATTTCACCATTTATTAGTTTATGGAAAAAGGTTATTGTGAGCATTGTTCAACGATTAGAAAGAGAGGGAAGATTTATTAGTAAAAGTCTAGAAGGTAAGTTAATGTTATTATCCGAATTAAGACCCCTAAAGTGCAAAGAGCAGTAATTGTTTTTGCGCCGATTCTATTCTATCCTGATGATTTCTCTATACAAGATCCATATTCGAGGATCAGTCGTACAAGAGACACATACGGAGTTTTTGTTGTAGGTGTGTAAGTAGGGGTCGTCAAATTCCGTCGAACCCCATGGTACATGACGCTCGCTTTGAAATTGAAGATATATGCTTGTCAAACTTAAATTTTGGGTCCATTAAGATACCCAAATCCTCAACCCATTCAATCGGATCAAGTGGTTGATTATTAAGAAGATATATATTGAAAAAGGGCATTCGTCTATAAAAAGACATAACCTTTCATTTACTGCAATTGAGATGCAATAAATTTACTCTGCACCAAGTTTGAAAATTGTCTAAGTCACTCTGAAGTTTATGACCTGACAGAATAGTTGCAGCCGACATGCATAATTATGCATAAATATGTACATCATCAGCATACATCAACACCCGAGAGTGATTTATTAGGGACGGAATGCGTTCATAAAAAACTTAAATAATAACGGTCCAAGGTGACTTCCTTGAGGAACACCAAGAGTAACGGCTTTAGAAACTGAGCCTTCAAAATTTAACCTCTGAGTTCTAAAGGATAAATAATCTTTAAAAAAAAGATTTAGCAAATAGATTGGCAATGGACTGATCTGAGTTGGCTTTCATAACTTCAAAGAATATGTTTGATGGAAGTTTTGATGACTTGCGCTTCGTATTAACAAAATCAAAAAAAACGTTTGGGATTCTGCTGAAACTGTAATCTACGCTTAGTCAGGTAATTCCTATAACCTTGGTTATTGAG
Organism: Scaptomyza parva; assembly: GCA_035044645.1. NCBI lineage: Eukaryota > Metazoa > Arthropoda > Insecta > Diptera > Drosophilidae > Scaptomyza > Scaptomyza parva. The sequence goes on from JAWNNT010000062.1 coordinate 1,169,459, forward strand.
GACTGCAATCAAGTATGCAGAACAAGCTTACGGGGAGCTTGATTTTTTGAAACTCTTGTAGAGCTTAGATTTTAGATTTTTTTTTTCGAATTTGTATTGATCAGCATCAACAGCCGTGTCGATATAGCCATGTCCGTCTGGCTGTACGTATGAACGCGTCGATCTCAGGAACTACAAAACTAGAGACTCCAGATTTTGAATATGAGCTCTTCTAATCTCTAGGCTTAGCAAGTTTGTTGCAAATTTTCAATAACTTGTTAGGCTTACAATATACACATGTAATCTATAACAACAAAATCTTGAATTTCTAAAAATGGGGATTTAAACTATTTACTAAAAAAAAAAAATAAATAATGAACATCTGTGAAATTTTTATTAAAGTCGGTCCGGTACTACTCTACACCAAAGAAACCGAAGGACCAGAAATAGATCAAACTTTGTCATATTTTCATCAGTCATCTCGTTTGTTTTAGGGACTGGGGCAGAAGAATTTATAATTTATAAATAATGTATGTTTATTATTTTTGAACTCTAGAAAGTTTGGTGGATTCTCTGACATAAGGTTTTTCTCATTGAAGTTTCTTTGCACCATTGAAAAATTTTCGCACAGTTTTTGTAACTGGCCTCCTCCCTCAAAGCCAAGCTGCGTCCCCATGAAGCTTACTATGTTTTTTTTCTCTCGAAACAAGACCATCATGGCCACTCTAGATTTGTAGTGCCCAATAAATCGGTACTACGGCCGGTAAGATCAGCACATATTTTATGTGCGACATTTGGGTACATCCAGCAGCGAATGAAACTTATCCTCGTATTGGCGTGTACTTGGCAGCCAATGTAACAACCGACGGACATTTTAATTGTTAAATAAATAAAATAATACATTAAATAAAGAGATGAAAAAAAAAAAGTATTTTTCAAATAAGTGAATAACGCTTTAAAAAGTTTCGAGGCCCCCTAGGGTTAAAAGTATGATACGCTTGTAAATACTTACAAAAAAATCACAATCAAAAACATACCGGCGCGAGCGCAGCAAACCGAAAGCAACAACAACGAAATCATCTAAACTGGGACCAACACAAGAGAGCGCGTAAGAGCAAAAGAGCGTGAACAAACGGTTTTTAAGCATAGAGAGCGCGCACAGAAAATCTAAAAAGAACTTACTCGACTAGAAGATACCCTTAACCCTTGACCATACAGACGGACAGACGGTCGGGCTGACAGACACACTTATATCTATTTATGTTATTTCAATACATATAGACGTTATTTCAATCCTTAGTTTCAAGTTTTCAAGATTTTTTTATCGACTCCATGTGTATATCGTAAACCGGAAAAGTTATCGAAAAATGTAAACAAACTTGCTATGCCTAGGGATTAGAAGAGCTCATATCCATAATCTGGACTATCTAGCTTTGTAGTTTCTGAGATCGACGCGTTCATACATACAGACAGACAGACGGACAGGCGGACATGGCTATGTCGACTAGGCTGTTGATGCTGATCAAGAATGTATATACTTTATGGGGTCGGAGAAGCTTCCTTCTGGCTGTTACATACTTTTGCACAAAACCATTATACTCTTTTTTACCCATTTCATGGGTTGAGGGTATAAAAACTAACAATCACCTTCTTAGTTGGTTATCAGAATGTAAGAGGTCCCTTCTGTAAGCTTAGTAATTTTTACATTATTCATGCCATCCTTTCCTTTAATGTCCAGCCTCTCTATCTATTTCCAGATATCTCGAAAATTTATACCATCCAACGATAGAAGTGATCACCTGCACAAGCGAAATACCAAAATATAAACCATTAAGTCGAGTTCGTCAATTTTGCACATATTATTTTATATATATACTTACGGGTCTGATGAATTCGATGTGTCAATAGCAATAACATTTTATACTCTTGATTTAATTTGCGCGTCCCTGTCGGTTAGCCAAACAGGTCAAACAGACCTGCATATTTTACGCGCAAATTGACAGTAATTCAAAATCGAAATACCAAACTGTACAAGAGTATAAAAAAAAAACGGTCTCTTCCTCAGCTTATTCCTGTAACTTAATTTCCGATTCCGTTTTTCACTCCACAATAACGAATGTTGTTGGAATTACCTGATTCGGTCTATACTACAGTTTCAACAGGATCCCAAGCGGTTATTTGACTTTTGTTAAGGCAAAGCGAAGGTCATCAAAATTCTCATCTAACGTATTCTTTAATAAACTGATGACCAAATCTAATGAGGCAATTACTCAACTTTTTGTAACATTAAAAAAAAAAACGACATACACTTCGTGTCACCATCAAATCGTTTTATCACCCCCGAAATTTGTAAATGGGACCAACTGTATTTTTGGACCAGAAATTAAAGAGAGTTCTCTCCCAAGTGATTTTCTCCACGAGTTCTGATAGCGTACAAAACTGTGTCCTGAGATACTGTGCTCAAAGGCTCCTAAAGCCTTTGCATAAATTGATTAATTTGTCCGTAAAGAATGCTCTTTTACAAAAGTAATGTCTTTTTTACGCATGTTCTTTCTTCACACTCATATTCTTGATAATAAGCTATTAAATTGCATTGAAGGGGTTATATATTTGGGAACATTTTTGGATCCAGAGTTATATTTTGACAAGCATATTTCGTCAGTTGCTAATCGAGCATCTAGTATATTGGGGTTCATTAAGCGGTGGTGGAAGGAATTCGATGATTCCTTTATAACAAAAACTCTGTATATTTCTCCTGTACATGAGATATTTGAGTATATGGCTTGTTGTTGGAACTCATCTGCAAAAAATAGAATTAATGCATAAAACATTTCTGCTCTTCGTTCTCAGGGGTCTTAACGAAAATACTAACTTTACTCTACCTTCTTACTATAGTAGATTTTTACTAACAAATCTCCCTTTTCTCCATTCTTATCGTAGAACACTGATAGATGTTGCCTTTTTACACAAACTGATCAATAGTGAAAACATTGATGCCAATAACAAATACAAGAGTTTTTTTTTTTTACATATATCTATCCAATCTTGTGATACCAACTACACTTTCCATAATGCTTTTCGGATCTTATGCTAAATTTACTCTGCCCTTCAACTGTTGTTCATAAATTAAGAAAACCTGTAAGACGTGCCGAAAAATAACATCGCTCTATTATTGACTGGTACTCTTAAAACAGATCTTTTTCTGTGTGTTGGTAATTGATTGTGTTGGTTCAGTATATTAAGACATATATACGCTAAACCCATATTGATTCAACTTATTAATAAATTTTCCGGTTTACGAAATAAACATATATTAGATAATAGTTATACCTTCTAGTTGGAAAATATGGAAAATTGTTTTTATTTTAACTATTTATAAAATAATGAAATCGATAATATTTGTGTTGCATGCAAGATTGAATATTGGTCGTCAAGCATTGATGCAGTAATGCAGGCATTACCAAATGTGAAAGGTATATGTTGTATCCTAGTCGAACTTGCTCCATTAAGTCATTCTTACTTGTTTTCTGTTGGGGCTTATTGAATAAAAGTAAATAAATAGCAGAATTTTTGTTTGTGTCTATCTGTTCATTATATCAATAATTGCCATACGTTGTGTTTGTTATAAATACAAATTTATATAACTGAAAAATTTTACAATTTACTTCTAGCAAACCGTGCGCAATCAAAAATACAATGTACGTATACTACATCCAGTGTCCAACATCTTATTTTATTCAGTGACATGAACAAAATATAAAGTTCTATAAAACTCTAACTAAAAAAGAAAAAACTTTAAATTCTTAAACGCCAGTTTGTTTTAAGTTATACCATTTTTAGGAAAGGAATCTTATTTGTTGGTAAAATTTTACGTTGATTTGATATAAGCTCAAATCTGAAAACATTTAAAAATAAGGTCTCAGCTTATTGTATTTGGTCCTAAAATAAATATAATATATGATATTGTGATGAACGGTGTAGGGGCAAAAACTAATAATTAAGAGTGTAATGTAAAGTTTAAAAATATAAGTCCTTTGCCTAGATCAGCCAGTTCAGCTGGTACGCACATATGAGAGGAAAAGGAAAGAATCCAAAATCACTGGGAAATACGGGTTCAGTTCTGTGAGCATTACGCTATAATTCTGGAACAGAGTCTGCTATATTTCGAACTTTGATAAATCAGGAGGGCCTCGTTACTCTACACATTAAGGGATTTTGAACAAAACCAACTTAAAAAAGAAAAGATAGTTGGCAAATGCAGAGATTGTGCACGTATAAGTGAGGTAGCCCGATTTTAACTTTTGCATTCAACCACTCGAATTTAGTGTGGTACAGATTTAATATAAAACATGTTATGGTCGGCGATTGGACTATCGATGTTTGGGGACGTCGAACGAGGGTTAGAGATAGGCGATAACATGCGATAGGTGTCGGCGTTTTACCTCCTAAAAAAGAGGGGTAAAAAAGGAAAAAAAAGGAAAAGATGAGTTAGCGAATTTGGTGAGCATGCGGTAGCAGACAGATAGTTTTTCTGCTCGCATAGAAACAAAAAAATATTATCCACGTTTTTTTTTATATACCCGGAATTAAATCAAATAAAAAGAAAACAAAAATAAAATCGTGGATCGAGTTGGTCACAGTGAAGGGAGAAGATACGCTCCGAACACTGGACAAAATCAGCCCATCCAGTCCGCAGCTCCACGGACACCAGCGGTGGATCAGGCAATTACAAAAGGCCATAGCATTTGCAGGAGACGAAGGGATAAGGATCAACCAACCCGCCAAGGGGTTATCAAGTTTGTGCTAATACATAAAGAATTGTTCGTCAGCGCTTGCGCAAAGCCAAACAGCTGCCGGCACAGGCACAGTTGGCCACGGCCGATTGTCAAAGGCCAGAGTTAGCCTTAGTTAATTTATTTATGTAGTGATTTATACCCACCCATATTTATTTAATATCATTTAGTTAATTACTCTTTCTATGTTTCGTGTGTCGTTTAAATAGTTTATGTTTATTAGTTCGTGTTAATTTTTGTTTATTTATTTATTTAAATACATTTATCCATTCTTCTTTTTTATTTATATAAAGTAAATTTAATTTAAGAAAACCATGTATAGCTTTAAATGAATAAATATAAGTATGTACTGTTTATATAACATGTGTGAATAGAATTTTATGTGTGAGTGGGACGATTATGTGTTGATGTCGGGGTAAGTTGTTGTTTATAGGTTGTAGTGTATAGGGGGTCGGCAATGAACTGCAAAAATACCGACCCATAGGTAGGAAGGGCGCATTGGGGTAAATGCTTCCAGCTTTTTACCTTTGTATGTCCTATAGTTGTACGATTCTGTAAAGATTTGCCATCTACCCGCTTGTTTTTGTTTAGTTATTCATATAAAAAAATATAAATTTTTGTTACACCGGCCAACACTGTATCAAGGTCGCATCAATCCCTGGGGAAATAAAAGCCGGTCTATAACAAATGGCGCCCAATGGAGAAAACTTAATGAAAAAACGCTAGTGAAGTCACAATAGTTGTTCAGTATAGTATTATTACGTGTATATGTGGCGAGGCGAAGGTCCGTGTCATGTCCTTCAGGACCGGCAGTGCGTTTCCTGCCAGACCATATGTGTACATATCAATATTTTAACTGTGATAGAACAACTGTGATATAGGAATAGGACAATTTAGGATTAGGGAAAACTCACATGGAGCGTCATACAATCGAGTTGATAGAAGGCACCGTACCAGTGAAGGAGCGTTTCTACCCAGTGTCTCCAGCGGTACAGCAGCTTCTTTTCGCGGAGGTGGATGAAATGCTTCGACTTGGGGTCATAGAGCCAAGCGATAGTCCCTGGAGCAACAGGACGACACTGGTACGAAAACCTGGGAAGAATAGGTTGTGTTTAGACGCTCGGAAGCTGAACAGTATAACAATAAAAGATGCGTACCCGTTACAGAATATTGAGTCTATCCTAAGCCGCGTGGATGACACCATCTTCATCAGCAGCATAGACTTGAAACACGCATTCTGGCAGATTGATTTGGGGCCCAAGAGCAGAGCTTACACCGTCTTCACCATTCCGGGTCGTCCGCTTTACCAATTCCGGATGATGCCGTTCGGTCTGTGTAATGCCGCTCAGCGGTTGTGTCGACTGATGGACCGGGTGATACCATGACGTCTGTGGAATCGTGTGTTCGTCTACTTGGATGACCTGCTGATCATAGCCCGCACCTTTGAGGAGCATGTGCAACTCTTGAAGGAAGTAGCAAAGTGCTTGAAGGAGGCCAATCTGACCATCGGCTTACAGAAATCGAAGTTTTGCTTTAAATTTCTGAAGTATTTAGGGTACATTGTGGGTGACGGAGCTCTACGAACGGATCCGAGCAAAGTGGAGGCAATAGTCCAGATTCCCGTCCCTAGAACCACTAAACAGCTAAGGAGATTTTTGGGAACTGCAGGTTGGTACAGGCGTTTCATCCGGGATTTTTCGAGCCTTTCTGCGCCACTAACAGATTGCCTAAAAATCGGCAAGAAGTTTGAGATGTCGGTTGAAGCAGTGGATGCATTTCATAAGTTGAAGAAGGCACTTACATGTGCGCCGGTCCTAATGCACCCAGATTTTCGCCGGCCTTATTTTATCCAGTGCGACGCAAGCCACCTGGGGATTGGTGCACTTCTCTTTCAGCGTGACGACGAGGGTGCAGATCGACCCATTGCGTTCATTTAAGCGAAGATGCGTGGAGCCCAGTTGAATTATAGCGTAACGGAGAAGGAGTGCCTCGCAGCGGTGAAGGCAATAGAGCGATTTAGGCCTTACATGGAGCTAATGCCGTTCACGGTCATTACGGACCATTCGAGCTTACAGTGGCTAATGTCACTCAAAGACCTGAGTGGAAGACTGGCGAGATGGTCCCTAGCGCTACAGACGTTTGATTTCCAAATCGAACACCGGGAAAGAAAGGAGAACGTGGTAGCCGATATGCTCTCTCGACAGTGTGAGGAGGAAGAGCTTAACTTGTTCGAGTTCGAGACGACGGCCTTTGAGAGTGAAGAGTATCAGAGTCGGTTGGCGTTGGTGCGCGCAGAATCGGAGCGTTTTCCTGATCTCCGGATTGAGGACGGGATACTCTTCAAGAGGTCACAGTTCGCGCGGGACGATAGCGAGGAGTTCCTTTGGAAGCTATGGATCCCGGAATCTTTGACAAGCATACTAGTTCACCAGGCACACGATGGTGTTAAGGGGATGCACGGAGGCATCGCCCGGACATTGGCAAGGCTGCGTCAATTCTATTTCTGGCCGAGCATGGCAGTGCAGGTACGAGCGCATGTGCTCGGGTGCGAAGTCTGCAAAGAAACTAAACACAGCACGCAGATTACAAGGCCGAGGATGGGCAAGGAGATGGTCACCGAGCGACCGATGCAAAAGCTGCATTTGGATTTCTTGGGCAGGTACCCGCGTTCTCGCCAGGGCAACGCCTATATCCTAGTGGTGCTCGACCATTTTAGTAAATTTGTCTGGTTAAAGGCGATACCGAAGGCGACAGCGGCAGCGGTCATCCGGTTTCTCAGATAAGAGGTGTTTTCGGCGTATGGAGTCCCAGAAATCGTCCACACCGACAACGGGAAGCAGTTCGTGTCACGGGAGTTTGGAGCGATACCAGAACACTACGGGGTAAAGCACTGTCGCACCGGGAACTATGCCCCTCAAGCGAACGCGTCCGAACGGGTTAATCAGTCGGTATTGGCAGCGATACGAGCGCATATTGGCGCCGGCCAGACGGTGTGGGACGAGGCATTGCCCGAGATCGCGATGGCGCTACGAAGTGCAGTACATTCCGCGACCGGAACCTCTCCGTACTTCGCATTGTTCGGACAGCACATGTTTAGTCACGGCAGCGAGTATAGCCTCGCCAAGAGACTTGGAGATGTGAGTGACTCGACCATCAAGCCATTGGAGAGGTCGGAGAAACAGCAAATATACCGTGCTCGCATCCAAGAGACACTACATCGGGCATATGAAAAATCAGCGAGGGAATACGACCTGAAGGCGCGAGACGTCCACTACACGGCGGGGCAGGAAGTATATAAGCGTAATTTCGTGTTGAGTGACTTCGCGAAAAACCTCAACGCGAAGTTCTGCCGCCGATACACCAAGTGCCGGGTAGTGAGGCCAGTAGGACGCTGTCTTTATGAGCTGGAGACACTGCAAGGAAATCCGATCGGGGTGTTTCACGCGAAAGATCTCAAACAGTAACCCCCGAGCGTTGGATCTGTGCCCGGCTAGCTCAGTTGGTAGAGCATGAGACTCTTAATCTCAGGGCGTGGGCGATGGCCTTCGTTGGGCAGCTTGGCGTGCAGACGCCTTCCTTTAGCACTCCTGTTCGCAGCGCACACGAGCGAACCGGAGTGTGGTGTTATGGTCGGCGATTGGACTATCGATGTTTGGGGACGTCGAACGAGGGTTAGAGATAGGCGATAACATGCGATAGGTGTCGGCGTTTTAGGAGGATGGCAAAAGAGGGGTAAAAAAGGAAAAAAAAGGAAAAGATGAGTTAGCGAATTTGGTGAGCATGCGGTAGCAGACAGATAGTTTTTCTGCTCGCATAGAAACAAAAAATATTATCCACGTTTTTTTTATATAACCGAAATTAAATCAAATAAAAAGAAAACAAAAATAAAATCGTGGAACGAGTTGGTCACAGTGAAGGGAGAAGATACGCTCCGAACACTGGACAAAATCAGCCCATCCAGTCCGCAGCTCCACGGACACCAGCGGTGGATCAGGCAATTACAAAAGGCCATAGCATTTGCAGGAGACGAAGGGATAAGGATCAACCAACCCGCCAAGGGGTTATCAAGTTTGTGCTAATACATAAAGAATTGTTCGTCAGCGCTTGCGCAAAGCCAAACAGCTGCCGGCACAGGCACAGTTGGCCACGGCCGAATCTCAAAGGCCAGAGTTAGCCTTAGTTAATTTATTTATGTAGTGATTTATACCCACCCATATTTATTTAATATCATTTAGTTAATTACTCTTTCTATGTTTCGTGTGTCGTTTAAATAGTTTATGTTTATTAGTTCGTGTTAATTTTTGTTTATTTATTTATTTAAATACATTTATCCATTCTTCTTTTTTATTTATATAAAGTAAATTTAATTTAAGAAAACCATGTATAGCTTTAAATGAATAAATATAAGTATGTACTGTTTATATAACATGTGTGAATAGAAATTTATGTGTGGGTGGGACGATTATGTGTTGATGTCGGGGTAAGTTGTTGTTTATAGGTTGTAGTGTATAGGGGGTCGGCAATGAACTGCAAAAATACCGACCCATAGGTAGGGAGGGCGCATTGGGGGTAATTGCTTCCAGCTTTTTACCTTTGTATGTCCTATAGTTGTACGATTCTATAAAGATTTGCCATCTACCCGCTTGTTTTTGTTTAGTTATTCATATAAAAAAATATACATTTTTGTTTCACTGGCCAACATTGTATCCAGGTCGCATCCATCCCTGAGGGACCGATTTGCTAGCTGGCTATCGATACAGTGTTGGGGAAATAAAAGCCGGTCAATAACGAACACCATAATTGTTAAACAATAATTCAGTTTTACATGTATACGGTTCTCGCAAGTTATGTATGGAAAAAAAGAGCTGCTCACTTAATTTTCTTGTACTAACTAAAATTGTTAAATTCCCTTTAGAGAAAAATAGATTTTTATCATCGCACACTTGCAACAAGTGGAAGGTGTTAATGTGTTTCTGAAGGGAAGTGTTCAGAAGAATCCTACGATACGATGCGATGCGATAGGAGAGTAACTAGCACTCTTTGGTGTTGCTAGAGACTGACTTTATTCATGAAAGAGGTACAATATTTATAGGTAGAATTAGCTAAGTTTGGTATGTTTCATTCCCACGGTGCATCTCAGGTGCAGTGGGTTTCCATGGTGCATGCCAGCTGCAGTGGGTTCTCGAGTTTCCAGCCACTGCTCGCTTATGCCGAAATAAGTTACGCAAACACTGGGTTGGCTGACCGTCTGCGCATGTTGTGTAGTCAGCGGAATTTGTGTAGTCAGCAAGATGTGTCGCTAAGAGTTAAGTGTAGTGATGTACTGAATTCAAGGTTACTATAGCTAACAATTATGTGTTGGTTCATATACTTGGTTTATGAGTGTCTGTTGGCTTATATGGACATTAACAGAAGGCCTTCAACTATGCTGTAAGCAAGTGGGTGAGTCAGAAAAGAAAAACAATTAAGTTCAAGACATTTTTGTGAGTGCAGAAAAAAAAAAAACAAACAAAAAAATTATTATTTTTTTAACAGTATTAAGCCAAACTAAATTTAAATCCTATGTAAGAAATGAAAAATGAATCCGATAGAAACATAGAAATGGAAAAATATGCATTGTGAACAACGGAGCGAATAGTAGTGTAGTTTTTTTTTTTTATACAAATATTAATAGTAAGGCCCATATAAATTAAGTGAATTTCAGAAAAAAAAAAATCATTTTTGTACAGGATCAAGTGGGGCAAATGAAGTTGCGGGAAAAAAAGTGAAAATAATTGTAATTTATAAGTTAAATTAGTATTATATGATAATGCGAGAGGTGTTTTCAAATGTGTATATGTATTTTAGTGCATTATGAATGCGTAAAATAAAAATAATGTTTCCTCGAATGTAAATTGATTGTGTAGTTCGGTTTGGGAGTTTTTAGAACAGGTGGCATAAGAAAGCTCAATGTAGGGTGGGTGAAGAGCCATACTGCGCAAACAACAGCAGTTCGAACAGAAAGTTTTTTGTCCGATTCAAATCAACTTAAGGTTTTCTTCTGTTTGCGTTCTTGGTTTTACGTTACTATTTTAAAATAGCCCACGGGCTTAAAAAAAAATAATAATTAATATTATTCCGAACTGTACCTGTGTGTGTGTCCGAAATCGATTCAACGAACCCCCCTTAGACTGTTTTACTAGCCGCAGCCCGAGAACTTGGGGTCGGAAGAAGCTAAAGATTATAATATAATATTGATAATTGGAGTGTCTTTGAGAAAGTTTCAGTTGGAAATAATAGAATATTAATTTTTGGCGAATGTAGTAATTAGAAGCTTTAATTAATTGTTTGCGTTCATATTAATTTGATCAAGTGAGTTGAAGGAATTACTATGTATTAAGGCTTGGCCCACAACATAGTCCGCGCAAGCTTGTTCAAAAATTGTTTAATATTTAATATACTTTTGGCGTAGACCGAGATAATAACCGCAGCTTAGATTTATTAATTGGGGTTGACAGAATGATACTAAAGTTTGAAACTAAGAGTTGATAAATTGATTAAATTTTTTAACAAGATTAATTGTTTATAAAAGGATACACACATATTATTGTGCGTAAGGAAGGTTTATATGACGTCGATAAACTTAATCATTTACTGAAAGGGAAACAGATAAATTAAAAAAAAAAAAAATAGAAACAGAATTTTGTTAAAGGCTCAACTCAATATAACCAATGTCCGCAATGTAAACAAGTTGCGAAGATTGATGACTTGGCAAGACAAAACAACGACAGCAGCAATAAGCAGGTTATATAATACAAGAGGAAAAACAAAACCGCCAGGCAGCTATAGGCAAGAGAAAGTGGCAGAGGCCGGACCGGTATCGAAAGTATTGAATGCAGAAAACCCTGAAAGTAATAGTGCAAAGAAAGGAGGGAGACCACGCAAAAATGGTAATGTGCAAGCTCGGACTGGACAACCTGGCTTAAATGCAGGTTTTCGTATTCCTTCCAATGCACAGTCTCTTGAAATTGACTATAAAAGAATATTTGAGCACATGGACAATTTGATTAATCGTAGACTTAGCAATCTTCATCTAGAGGAACGAGTTCGAGCGAGTTCAGGTCAAGGTTTGGAATCTCCGCAAACGGATTTAGGTCCAACTGAAGACAGAAGAACTAGCCGAAGCAGTCGTATTCAGCCTGATAAAGTAGCACAGGTCATGCATAGTTGGAGCATTAAATACGATGGCTCAACAAAAGAGATAACGGTATAAGAATTTGTCTACAGAATTCGATCACTTATCGAAGATTGCTTAGATAACGCAGATTTGCTTAGATTTGCAGCAGTATGTAAAAACATGCATGTGTTTATGATTGGAAAAGCTAGAGAATGGTATTGGCGTTATCGTCGAGACTCGCCTAGATTTGTATGGAGTGTGTTTAGTGTGGCGTTACAACGGCAGTATACCATTTAGACGAACGATTTCGATGTATTAGAAGACATTCGAGCGAGGAAGCAACAGATTAAATAATCTTTTTATGATGCTGTCATGGGGATTGCTCCTCGTATGTCAAAACCGGTAGAAGAAGAGCTACTGTTAGAAATATTGACCAGAAATCTTGTATTTGAGATAAGGCAGAAATTATTGTATGTTCGAATACATTCAGTTGCTCATCTCAGAAAAACTATTCAAATGAGAGAAAATGTATTGCAAAATTACCAAGGAAAGCGGGTTGGAAAAAGCTTCACAGCTAACGCTGTTCCAAAGCGAATAATTGCAGCTGTTGGGGATGATCAATTAGATGATCCAAATTTAGAAGTAGAAGCAATTCAAGCTGGAACTGTGACGAAGAAGGTCATGGCAGGGATATGTGTTTACAGGAAAGGAAAATCTTTTGCTATGGTTGTGGCGCAAAAAAAGTCTACAAACCAACTTTTCCAGTATGCCTTGCAAAACGAGCGGGAAACTCGCAGGTGGGTCCATTTGGCAACCAGAGTCGAGTGGCCCCGAAACAGTAACTAAATTTAAAGAACAACAAACAGTAGCTAGGTCAATATAACCAGCTACAGTAAAAGCGGACGTGTCAGATTTAGGGCTGAAAGCTGATATTAAGATAGAGCAGGAGGGCGTTAAAATTTCCAATTTGTTTCAAACTCGTCCGTATCATGAGCGTTTACGCGCATATATGCAAGTGAAGGATAGAATATTTAAAGATAAAGAGCTGAGGAGGTCTTTAATAACTCCGAAACGTTCAACCGCTAAGCATACAATTGATATAGAGGTCTCAAACGCGTTCGATATCTCATCATCCCATACCTAGCACAATGGATCCCCCTAGCAAAAAAGAGCGAGAGAGCGGTTTTCAGAGCTCATTACGCTCTTCGATTATGCCGCGCATTATCTAGCCTTCTTGCATGTATGCCTGCGTATGCGAGCGTGCATGTATGCATGAGTGTGTACTCGGCCGAGCTTCTGGATGAGAGAGGGGCTGCGCTTGCGGGGTATGCACATGCTGCCGATTTTGCTTCAGTTGTTTGTTGCTTTCAGCGGCCCGACTATTGTAGGACAGGGGGCGCGCGCACGGTAAGCAACTAACGGTACAAATTTATTAGTATTTGTATGCGTGTGCGCTTGTTTTTTTTTGAGCGGGGCTAGCTCGGTCGAGATTTTTGATATTTTGTTTTCTATGTCCTTTTGCATGTTTGTGTACATTTATGTGCATATATGAGGCAAACGTTTAAATGTATGAGGGACAATTACATCAGCATTTATTGACCTGCCTCAACTATTTTACTTCTGATATTTTTTAGAAAAGTCAATATTGATAAAATAATAAAAAATGCCAGCAATGTTTTTTTTTATTATTTACTATATATATTTATTATTTTACTATCTATATTTATTCTATAAAAAACATAAAAAACTATTTAAAAAACTTAGATTTAAGAAAACCTGCATAAATGATATATTTTCGAACATTGAAAGTTATATATATCAAATATATATAGGATGCCGACGACCAATATCTATCATAACAATTGGTCGCATATAAATATCTGCATACAAGAGCCAAGAAAAAAATACAAACTTCCAAGCCAAACAAATTTTAGTTTTGCTATTTCTGGTTATAAATACCCTCTTCACTCTTAATTATATGACACTAGCAAACAATTTTGTCAACGCAACTGCCAACAAACGTATAAAAATGCACATAAACTCTAAAAGAGTATTCAAAGTGCAATTGTGTCGCGATCGTATTGTTTGTGTACGTTCATGTAGGTTTTCTAGTCACACATTCAACTACTACGGTCAACTACGAATACTCTTTGTGCGTTGCGTTGACAAAATGGTTTGCTAGTGTCATATAAACGTACACATACAAGTAAATGCAGGGCTAGCCCCGCTCAAAAAGAAACAAGCGCACACGCATACAAATACTAATAAATTTGTACCGTTAGTTGCTTACCGTGCGCGCGCCCCCTGTCCTACAATAGTCGGGCCGCTGAAGGCAACAAACAACTGAAGCAAAATCGGCAGCATGTGCATACCCCGCAAGCGCAGCCCCTCTCTCATCCAGAAGCTCGGCTGAGTACACACTCATGCATACATGCACGCTCGCATACGCAGGCATACATACAAGAAGGCTAGATACAGAGGCTCGAGTCGGTTCTGTTCTGTCAGCCTTCCTTTAGCATTGCAAGCAAAAAGAATGACTTGCATTTTCTGCGCGTCATACTCGAAGAGCGTAATGAGCTCTGAAAACCGCTCTCTCGCTCTTTTTTTGCTAGGGGGATCCATTGTGTTAGGTATGGGATGGTGTGAGTTCGATGTTCTATGTGAGACCTCTATATCGATTGTATGCTTAGTGGTTCAACTCAACGTATGAGTGATACATAAAATAAAAACTTTGTTGGTATCATCAGTTGTTAATGCATCGTCTGACGGAAGATTATATGCTGAAGTTAAGCTTTTAGATATTTGTGAACAAGGTTTCCTTGACACAGGAGCGAATATTAGTTGCTTGGGGTCGGGTTTAGCGTCTATAGATTTTTGTGATTCCATCAATTCACATAAGAGTTATATTGGGTGTCGATTTTTGGAAAGAGTTTAGTTTAGCGCCTGGAATAATTACAGCACTCGGTTATGAAAACAATGAGGCTGAAAGAGAAATTACCAAAAAGTATCATATCCTTTAGCGGATTTACAACAAAGGCAGTTAAATACAGTTTTATCATTATTTCCTAGTTTTAAAAAACATGGATTAGGTAGTATCATTATTTCCTAGTTTCAAAAAACATGGATTAGGAGGTCGGTAATACGAAACCGATAAAACAGAGATTTTACCCAGTATCACCGGATGTAGAAAAACTTATGTATATAGAGATAGACAGAATGATTGATTTAGGTGTGATAGAAAAGTCTAACAGCCCATAGAGTTCACCTATGTGGATGGTAATGAAACCAGGGAAAGTTCGATTATGCTTAGATGCAAGAAAAGTAAACGAGTTTACTAGATAGGATGCGTATCCTTTACCAAACATAGAAGGCATATTTGTACGGTTGCGCAAAGCAAATTTGATATCTAAAATTGATCTTAAAGATGCGTATTGGCAAGTTCCATTATCTAAAGCCTCTAGAAAGATTACAGCGTTTACAATTCCCGGTCGTCCTCTATCTCATTTAGATTTAAAGAATTATTGTTTTGGATATTTAGATGATCTTTGTGTAGTGTCTACCGATTTCGAATCTCATTTAACAGTGTTGATTAGACTGGCTGAACAATATCGAAAAGCGAATCTGACGCTTAACTTAAACAAAAGCCACTTTTGTGTTACGGAAGTAAAATAAAATATAAATATATGTCATAGAACGCGGAGGCATATCAACGGATCCATACAAGGTTGAGTCAATCTTATCTTGGCCGGTTCCAAAGTCCGTGAAGCAAGTCAGGAGATTTTTAGGATTAGTAGGATGATATTGGAGGTTTATTGGCAACTTTGCTACAATAACCACATCTATAACTGACCTTTTTACAAATAAACACAAATTTGTTTGGACAGAAGTAGCCCAAGGGGCATTTGACCGATTAAAACGCGTATTAACTTCTGCTCCAGTATTAAGAAATCCAGATTTTAGTAAAAAGTTTTATTTACATTGTGATGCAAGTGCCTTTGGTGTTGGTGCAGTTTTAGTAAAATTAACAGATGAAGCCTTAGAACAACCAATAGCATTTATGTCACGAAAACTTATTTCTGCTCGACGTAATTATAGCGTTACAGAGCGAGAATGCTTAGCAGCTATTAGGCATAGAGAAATTTCGTTGTTACCTAAAGTTACAAGGATTTGAAGTGATCACAGACCACTCTAGCTTAGCGTGGCTGATGAGACAAGCAACCTTAAAGGAAAGGTTAGCACGATGGGCAATGAAATTACAGAGTTATAAATTCAACGTGAGTCACAGACAGGGACGAGATCATGTAGTTCCAGATGCCTTATCGCGGATGTTTTGCGATGAGATTAATGTGTTAGACAATTTCGGACCTGATGTTGATTTAACTTCCATTTGTTTTTAAAGTCCAGAATATGCTGAATTGCAGCGTAAAATTAACGGAAACAAAATTTAATATCCAGATGTGAAGGTTTTGAATGGTTTCGTGTACAAACGAACTATGGATTCCACCAGGATTGACTTTTCAAGTTATTAATCGTGCACATGCATCAGTTTTAGCTCATGGAGGGATGGCAAAAACCTTAGATTTAATTCGCAGACATTTATTTTGGTCAGGGATGGTATCTCAAGTAAGAAAAATTTTTAAAAGATGTGACGTGTGTGAAGGCACAAAAGCGCCAAACATGGTATTAAAACCACCAATGGGAGTAAAAGCAGAGTCCCAACGTTCATTCCAACGTCTATACATTGACATATTAGGACCTTATCCTAGAAGCAAACAAGGGCATATTGGTCTGTTAATTGACCATTGAACCAAATTTCATTGGCTTTATCCGCTTAAGAAATTCACAAGTAAAGACATACAGAAATTTTTGGAAGATCAAATATTTGAAATGAACGGAGTACCGGAAATATTGATAAGTGTTAATGGTTCACAGTTTAAAGCGAAAGAATTTAATGCGTTTCTGACTACATTCGTCATCAAGCATATATACACAGCTATATATTCACCTCAGTCGAATGCATCAGAAAGGGTTAACCGTTTGATAATAGCAGCTATTAGAGCATATATTGGTTCTGATCAAAGTGAATGGGATTTACACATTCATTCAGTTGTGTTTTAAGAAACGGGTATCATTCAAGTATAGGTGTTTCATCTTATCGTGCATTGTATGGTTTGTAAATGATAACTCCTGGCTCACAATATCAACTGCTTAGAAATGTACAGTTGTTAGATGAGTCTACCGTTCAGCTATCACAAGCTGACAAACTGAAATTAATGAGACAAGATATGCGAAAGAATCTGCAGCAAGCATATGATAGGCAGGCAAATCAATATAACTTACGTACTCGAAATATTGTATATAAAGTAGGTCAAGAAGTTTTTCGAAGGAATTTTGTACAAAGCAATTTTAACAAGTGTTTGAATGCAAAACTGTGTCCACAATTTCTAAAAGCTAGAGTCAGAGAAAAACAAGGCAACTTTTTTTTATATACTGGAAGACTTACAAGGAACGTTAGTTGGGACATTTCATGCTAAGGATATAAGAAAATAAACCTTTTCTGTGTAATGCGACGCGGTAAGACCTTCAAATTAAGCAGTGCTGTGATGAAGAGTGTAGGGGTAGAAACTAATAATTAAGAGTATAATGTAAAGTTTTAAAGTTCCCGCACTTTGACAGTGCATTACACAATGAGTGTAAATACATTCTGTCATTACACTGTTGAGTGGCAACATTGGGGGATCAGCACGATAGGGGGCGCTGCATGCACAGCAACTCTGCGCAAGCGCGGCGAATTATGTTGTCTGTGTAAATGATTGGAATTGCACCTATAAAAGGCAATGCAAAATTGCACACGTTCTTTTATTAATACTCGAGACCTATGAAGAAGTGCCCAAAATCAATGTTCATTTTTTGCATTAACCTTATTTTGAAGGTTAATCTTATCGGAAGCAATTTTCGCACACAGGGATTGTACGATTGTACGTTTCAATATACAAAACCAATTAAATAGCATGTGAGGGCAGTTCTAAATATGTCCATTGTACTCTTAAAAACACTAAACCCGTGAAGGACTAGCTATTTACATGCCCATACCATTACACTTCCTCTGCCATGTTTAAAAGTTGCCCTTAATTGTTAAGGATTCAATTTAGTACTGATATTGGACTGTCGCCACACATAACTTCGTCCGTCCGGTCCAAAAATTTTAAATTTTTAATCATCAGAAAATATGACTGTGTTCCAGAACTCCATATCGTTGTACAAATAAGTTTTGGCGAACGTCATCCCAGTGACTTTATTTCTTGCGCTTATAAAGGTCTTCTTTCGTGGTACTCGGGCGTTAAAGTCATTGATGCGCATAACCCGCAGCACAATTTTGGAGTTTCCCTTTTTAACAAATGATATTCCACTCTTCCTGGTCTTTGAAAATCTTGTTCGGTGCCATTTATCCCTTGTTCTCTATCCGATTTTCGCTGACGAAGCGCTGAATGATGTGTTGCATGGTTAAGGTACCATCTCAGCTATTTGACGATGTGAATATCCGTTTTTGAATTGTTCCAGGAAAAGTTTTCGTTGTCCAATGATATTCCGATAAACTAACTAAGATCAATTTATCTATTCATATCCAAAAAAATGCAAATTTTTGTTAAAAAATCAGGGCTTAGTGGCAAACCAAATATATAATGGGACCTAAAATTATGAACCTTTTTTAAATACTAGCAATTGTGTAAGCCCCAGCTTATTGCAGGTCAATATTCACTTTGGTGGTTATTATATGTACCTAACTTTTTCGGTTTAAGAAATAATCATATAATAAATAACAATTAAACCTCCATTTTGGAAAATATTACACTGATTTAAACTGTAAAACACAGTATACAAACGAAAAGAGATTCACAAGAGGCAGAAAAAATGAGCAATACGGAGAGACGCGAGTTAGAGAATTGTGTAGATTTGTATACATCAACTTATACATTTCACTATTAGCATATTTGATTGGGGCTTGAGCTAGTTGATTTTGCGATTTGATTCAGTTGTTCAGTTCAGCGATAGTGCTTATGAATTAAAAATACAAATTTAACCACTTTATTAAACTGTGTAACAAATAAAGGTTATTTAAAACAAGTTAATAGTTGCAGTACTCTGATACCAATATAAAAACGGATGTAAGAAAGTGTGCTTGCTTGTACATACAGAGTACGGGGACCGCTGGGGTGGAGATAGATAGTATGTGTTTTGAAGCAGATTATATGGGGATGTCACTAACTATTTCCACCAATCTTTTTGACTTTAGCTCTAAACTCTTTAATATATGGGTCTCCCTGGTTTAAAAAGGCTGTGCGTTTCAGGTGTGGGCGTGGTCTCCAAATTTTAACGTTGGTGAAGTCATCTTCCAACGAAACTTGGTGACTCTGGCTGAAAACTACTTCTATGTTTACCTTCGGTATCAGGATAGTAAAAATAAATTATGACAAGAAGCTTTAGAAAACAAAAAACAATAGTGAACAAAAAATTTTATATAACTATTACCTAATTTTCTATGTGTAAGAACTTTAAGAAGTAAACTTTTTAACATATTTCTCCAATTCATTTTATTTAATTGATTCAGCAAATCTAAAAAAGTTGTGATTTTTTCAACAGCAATCATATTTTAATAATAGATACCACAACGAAAAATATGATATTTGTCCCATTTTTGTTTGTTTTTGGGTCTATTAAAAGTTTTGTATAAAGTGCAATTCTTTTCACTAGTGAAATATCGATCAGCAAAAATTAACGCAATGGAAAGTTGACACTTTTCTAAGAAAGCATTGATTAAATTTAACGTGAAACAAAATCTTAATCAGAGCTGTATAGGCTTAGACTAGAGCCCAACTCATATAAAACCAAGCAATCTTATCACTGTGAAGAGCGTAGCAAATCGGTCAGAGTATATATTGAAAATCAAATTCAACAGGACAGGGTGTAATGAGAAACAACTTTTCAATTGGCCGTAGCCACAAAGAGAACGACTGAATAAATGCCGTAGAACGGTTGCTGTTGATTGTCACCGGCAGTGTGTATTGACTATTCGTGCGGTGAACAACGTAAGAATTGGTTCGCGTTTAAAAATAAACTTGGCAGATAAAAGAAAATCAAACATATTACTAAAAAACGCAGGCGTATAAATAAACTTAGTAAATGTAGAAAACTGTATGTTAATAGTGCACAAATTTAGAAGAAAAAAATGATGGCCATTGATGAAGCGCCTTCTCCACCGGTAATGACGGGCAGGCACCACCAGACACTATCAAATCATATGAACATTGCCACAAACACAAAATTCGATCCGGAGGACGTAACGCTAGATGCCATACTGAAACATATTGGACAGCTTGGACGCTTTCAATTGATCATTTTTTTACTGATTTGTTTGCCGATGATGTTTCATGCCATGTTCTCCGTGACGTACGTTTTTACGGCCGGTACGGTGATGCACAGGTGAACTTTGCATGAAGTTGTGAGTTAGTCGGCATCCAGTCATTAGAGATTTTCTTCAACTCCAACAGATGTAACATTACAGAGTGTGATAATCCCAGTAGTCGATACAACGAGACCTGGACAGAGTACAGCATTCCAAAGAATGGCAAGGACTTGGACAAATGCAATCGCTATGAAAACTATCAGCTATCTACTTGGGATCAATATCAAAACATTTGTTTAGCCGATAATTACAATAAGGACGATGTCAAACGTTGTCACGCCAACGAATTTGTGTTTCGCGATCAAGAGTTAACAATTTCTAATGACGTGAGTAGCAAAGTTCGCTGATGATTACCCACGTCAGCCAGACGACATTGGGAGCCCCGAGGCTTATCAGTCAATAAATACAAGACTCAGCCAAGTGTTTACTTTAATAATAAGTCATCTGATTGCTCCACACTTTTCTGACCAAGTGAGAGTTTGGGAGTGCACAAGGGGCTACGACAGCTTTTTAGCATACTCACTTGCACAAATCTTATGAACAAATTACCTAATTTCTAATTACAATCGATAGGTCAGAGCCTAGACAAGCCACACACTTTTAATGCTTGTAAATTTATTTTGCAATCATCAGTCAAGTGCGAGCAATCAAATGGGGCCTTAAAAAATGGTATGTTACAGATAAGAATGGGATAGACACCTGCAGACCTTGTACTGCCCCAACTAGGAATATATATTGTTTGTTGCTTTAATTTATATATTAACGATTTTAATTAGTTAATTTGATTTAATTATCAATTGAGAAACCACTCAAAATGTTTTTTTTTTATTATTGTTGCTTTTGAATTTTCGCTTTTCCCGCCAAAAATATCACCAGTTCGATTTACATATGTTTGTGTGTACATATCGCTCATTTACTGGAAGACAGTAAAGTTTTCAATTTACACCCATTATGCAAAAAAATAAGAATTCCTGATCCCTTAATATTATACATACGGTCAAGCCTGCAATACTGCAGAAATGTTTTATAATATCATTCAGTCTTCCATTTTTGCTACTGACTGTTACATACATACTAGATTTTTATTTTTTTATGCAGATATTACGGCAATGTCACTAGCCATATTCCTACTATTTTTGTTAAAATATGGGCTTTATCGATTTGCATGTCGAGCAGTATCGAGTTGGTATCATTTCGTAATTTTGAACACTTCGATCTGACAAACACATGGACTAATTGTCTTTAACTTTAAGAGTGTCTAAAAGGTTGCGTTCATACAGACGGTCGTAAATTGCACAAAACTTTCTCAGAGAATAAATATGCTCTATATCCTTAACTCTAAATTGGCATTATTTTACCTATAACAGGTTTTTGGTAAATGAACTATTTGTAAATATGTATGTATACATATATTACGATTTAAGCGAGAACAATGAATAATAGCAGCTGAAACAATACACCTTAAAAATGTAAACAAACTTTAAGCATGTCGCTCGGATTTGAGCAACAAAAATCAGGCCGTCAACCTAAATGCTATATGTGCCAACTAGATAATAAAAGAAAAATGCTAATATACCAATTTTCTTATGGAATATCACAGTTAAAGCCTGTTGAGCCTGTTGTGGGCCGACAATTTCGGAGATTCCCTTATTTTACTAATGATCTTCCACTTCTCCTGGTCGTTGAAAATCTTGTTTGGTGCCATTCCGTCCTTGTCCTCTATCCGATTTTCGCGGACGAAGCTCTGAATGATCTCTTGCATAGTTGGGGTGCTCATATTGGCCATTGCAGCTATTTGACGATGTGTATATCTGTTTTTGAAGTGTTTTAGGCTGAGTTTTCGTTGTTCAATGATATTCCGATTGCCCATTGTCCTTATTAGCTGCTTGCACCCGAGATGTAGGATATAACCAAACTAACTATGATGAATTTGTCTATTTACAAATATTTAAAAAAAATTTTAATTTTCGTTAAAATTAAGGTACTTTTTTTGTTACATAATCCGACCTAGCAAGTGCGGAATTTAAAAAAAAAAATAATAATTGTATTTAGTTTATGGCAGGTAGTTATAATTTTTGCTCGATACTAAATAAAATAAATTTTGAGACTGTGTATAAGAAGTTATGGTAATTTGAGTGATGTGTTTTATTTATGTTGATTACCAAATCTAGTGATTATTTCATGGCGTTAGACAAGCCATTATTCAGAATTTTTTAACTTAACTAATTGGCGGGTAGATGCAAAATAAATGGGCCAAGAGTCAATGTCGTATGCCCATTTGGATAGAGTCTGACCTGTTTCTAGTAATTCATTTATTTTCAGTAGCAAGAGAA
Organism: Scaptomyza parva; assembly: GCA_035044645.1. Classification (NCBI taxonomy): domain Eukaryota; kingdom Metazoa; phylum Arthropoda; class Insecta; order Diptera; family Drosophilidae; genus Scaptomyza; species Scaptomyza parva. The sequence continues at coordinate 1,192,184 of JAWNNT010000062.1, forward strand.
ATTTGAGCACACAATCATGACGTGTGCACATGAGAACTAATCGCTCAACAAGCAGATAAACTAACGAAACGATTTAAGTGAATAAAGAGCTGTAAAATAAATATAGTGCTATGTTTATTTAATCATTTTTAAATTGTTGGGGTACAGTCAAGTTCCCATGTAACGAAGATTTGGGCATAACAAATTTATTTCCAGAACACTGCGATTTGGTTTCAATTAAATCCATTCTATATTTCAATGTTTATCTTTAACGAGGTTTTTTCTTGTTGCTTTGAGATTTTTATACCCTTAACCCATGAAATGGGTAAAGAAAGGGTATAATGGTTTTGTGCAAATGTATGTAAAAGGAAGAAGGATGCTGCACCGACCCCATAAAGTATATATATTCTTGATCAGTATCAACAGCCGAGTCGATATAGCCATGTTCGTCTGTCTGTATGTATGAACGCGTCGATCTCAGCAACTGCAAAAGCTAGAGACTCCAGATTTTGGATATGAGCTTTCCTAATCCCTAGGCATAGCAAGTTTGTTTCAAATTTTCGATAAGTTTGAAATCTTGAATGGAGATTGAAAATATTAGCAAAATAATGAACATCTGACCGGAGATATGCAACATTTAAGCATTGGTACAGTAGTACACGTATGTATGTGTATATCTGTCAGACAGATGGTCGTGCCTCTATCCGTGAAGGTGGTCAAGGGTTAAGGGTATCTTCTAGTCGAGCTTACTCGACTAGAGCCTTCTTACTTGTTAATTTATAAAAAATGGGCTGTTAATGCTTTATGAATTATGCCGCATAATAGCATTTCGGAATTTTTTGTTTGCTTGTAGTTTGGAATTTTCTGCGATGATGAATGGAAATTATCACTTGTTGGCACCATCAACAATCTAGGACAATTCTTTGGCATACCGCTCGGCGGAATTGTGGCAGATCGGTATTGAACTTATTGTATGCAAAATGGTTATATACTATAATTGTGTTTATTTTTTATATTCTTGGACTACAGTTATGGTCGCAGCTTTTCAATTGCCTTGGCCGGCATTTTTGGCTCCGTGCTGGGCATAGTGCGCTCCTATTCGCCAAGCTATATTTGGTTCCTAGTTTTCGAATTTCTGGACAACGTAACCAGTGGAACCCTGTATTCAACATGCTTTGTCATTGGCATTGAGCTGGTGGGCCCGCAGCGACGAGTGCTTGCATGCAGTGTGATCACCATCTTCTATGCGGTGGGAGAAGTGGCACTGGCTATGTTTGCAAAGGCATATCAGAACTGGCGTACACTACTGCGTATTACGTATGGTCCATCGCTAATAATGATAGCATATTTCTGGATTCTCCCTGAGAGCGTGCGTTGGTTGTTAAGCGTTGGCAAAGAGGAGCGCGCCAAAACCATTCTGCGCAGAGCAGCCAGGGTGAACAAGCGTAAGTTGTCAGAGAGCGCACTAGATAAATTGGTGATTGGCAATCGGGAGAAGTTGCAGCAGTCCGAGGAAAGTAACTTTCCCATTCGCGAAGCGTTTAGCAACTTCAAGTGGCGCATTGCCAACTGCTCTCTATGCTGGATTGTCCATGTGCTTGTCTACTATGGACTTAGCTTGAATGTAGTACTTCTGGATGGCGATAAGTACAATAACTTTGCATATATTGCGTTGGTGGAAATTCCAGGTTTCTTTTTGCCACTTCTTATCATGGATCGCATTGGCAGACGCTACTCTCTATGTGGCCTTATGCTGTTAAGTGGGCTATGCTGCATTGGCACCATTTTTGCTGGAGGCGATCAGCATGTTCTGGAACTTGCGCTTTTTCTGGTGGGCAAGCTAACAATTACAGCCAGCTTTCAGGTACTTTATTTCTTTGCCTCGGAAATCTTTCCCACCAATCTGAGAAACAGTCTGCTCAGTTTTTGCTCTATGATGGGAAGATTTGGTTCTATGCTGGCGCCACAGACGCCACTACTGGTAAGATATATTTGTGATCTTACATGCAAATAATACACAACATCATTTCTTAATTTAGGCAAAGTATTACGCCAATGCACCCGCCATTTTGTTTGCCTGCGCTGCTATATTCAGCGGCTGTCTTACGCTTTACTTCCCAGAGACCACAAACCTTGTATTGCCAACCACGGTCAAGGAAGCAGATGCAATTGGAGTTAAGAAAAAAATTCCAAAGAAGTAGCAAACGGACTTTCCCGCAAAGTAATAATAAAATAAACATTAAGTATATTTAGTTCTTAAGACACAACTTGGCCTTATATACATACATACATATATTTAGAATATAGAAAACACTGTATTTCTAGACGTACATATGTACAACCGCGCAAATAATAATAGCACCCCCAAGCTACTGTTTTCTTAATGACTAAAAACCAGAAAAAGTTTGTTATGGTCGGCGATGGGCTATCGATGGTTGGGAATGTCGAACGAGGGTTGGAGAGTCGGTTAGGCGAAGGTATGCGATTGATGTAGAGGTTTTGAGGGAATGGAATAGTGGTAAGATAAGAGGAGTGGCATGAGATAGCTAATTTTTGGTGACCATGTGATCGAGGACCGGATAGTTTTTCTGTTCGCCTTAATCAATAAATTGTACGCGGATTTGATAAGAAATTAAAAAAAGAAAACAAGACAAACAGTGGAACACATTAGTGCAAGTGCAGCGAGAGGATTTGCACGGAACACTGGACCGAATCAGCCCGTTCAGGCAGCAGTTCCACAGACACCAGCAGTGGCCCAGGCAGCAGTTCTAGAGACCAAAGCAGATGCAGGAGACCACCGGACAAGAATCAACAAACCCGTCAAGGGAGTCTCAAGTTTGTGCCCGCAGAAAAAGAATTATTCATCAGCGCTTGCGGAACAGCCACCGAGCCGCCGTCACAGGCACAGTGGGCCGCGGCCGATTGTCGAAGGCCAGCATTAGCCTTAGTTAATTTTTTTATGTAGCGATTTATCCCCGCCGCTATTTATTTAATATCATTTAATTCTTTTAGTTAATCACTCTTTCTACGTTTTGTGTGTCTTTTATATAGTTTATGTTTATTAGTTCATGTTAATTTTTGTTTATTTATTTGTTTAAATACTTTATTAATTCTTTTTTATACCCTTAACCCATGAAATGGGTAAAAAAAGGGTATAATGTTTTTGTGCAAATGTATGTAACAGGCAGAAGGAAGCTTCTCCGACCCCATAAAGTATATATATTCTTGATCAGCATCAACAGCCGAGTCGATTTAGCCATGTCCGTCTGTCTGTCCGTCCGTCTGTCCGTCCGTCTGTCCGTCCGTCTGTCCGTCTGTATGTATGAACGCGTCGATCTCAGAAACTACAAAAGCTAGAGACTCCAAATATTGGATATGAGCTCTCCTAATCCCTAGGCATGACAAGTTTGTTTCAAATTTTCGATAACTTTTCAGGTTTACGATATACACATGTAATCGATAACAAAAAATTCTTGAATTTCAAAAAACTGAAAATGAATGAAAACTTCTGTAAAAATTTCATTAAAATCGGTTAAGAAACACCGGAGATATGAAGCCATCAAGCATTGGTTCAGTAGTACATGTACATATGTGTATGTCTGTCAGCCCGACCGTCTGTCCGTCTGTATGATCAAGGGTTAAGGGTATCTTCTAGTCGAGCGTACTCGACTAGAGCCTTCTTACTTGTTTTTATTTATATAAAGTACATTTAATTTAAGAAATCCATGTATAGTTTTAAATGAATAAATATAAGTATGTACTGTTTATATAACATGTGTGAGTAGATATTTATGTGTGGGTGGGACGATTGTGTGTTGATGTCGGGGTAAGTTTTTGTTGATAGTGTTGTAGTGTATTGGGGGTCGGCAATTAAATGCAAAAATACCGACCCATAGGTAGGGAGGGCGCATTGGGGGGTAAATGTTTCCACCTTTTTACCTTTGTATGTCCCTATAGTTGTCCGATTCTGTAAAGATTTACCATTTACCCGCTTGTTTTTGTTTAGTTATTCGTACAAAAAATATAAATTTTTGTTACGCCGGCCAGCAATGTATCCAGGTCGCATCCATCCCTGAGTGACCGATTTGCTAGCTGGCTATCGATACAGTGTTGGGTATCTTTTTGTTTGTTTTTTAACGGAAGTATTCAGTAAATAAACTGACTACTAAACTAGCGTCGTAACTAGCACTTGTAACCAGTTGGACTACGGAGAGGGAATCCCACGCTGAGCTGCGATAGGAGAGTAAATAGCACTCACTTCGATGGTACTAAAAGACTGACTTTATTTACGAAACAGGTACAATATTTATAGGTAAAATTAGCTATGGTTTGTATGTTTTTATTCCCATGGTGCATGCCAGGTGCAGTGGGTTCTCGAGTTTCCAGCCACTGCTCGCTTATGCCAAATCACAAGTTACGCAACCACTGGGTTGGCTGACCGTCTGCGCATGTTGTGCAGTCAGCGGAATCTGTGTAGACAGCAAGAGTTATTTGATCCATTATGTGGAATTCAAGGTTAATGTAGTAATGTACTGAATTCAAGGTTAATATAGCTAACAATTATGTGTTGTCCCATATAGCAGGTTTATGAGTGCCTGTTGGCTTATATGAACATAAACAGTACCAGTAATATTACGTGTATATGTTTCGAGGCTAAGGTCCGTGTCATGTCCTTCAGGACCGGCATAGCGTTTCCTGTCAGGCCATGTATGTAAATAACAATATTTCAGTTAAACTTAACTTATAGGTCTATATGTGTCGAGGCTAAGGTCCGTGTCATGTCCTTCAGGACCGGCATTGCGTTTCCTGCCAGGCCATGTAGGTAAATGTCAATATTTTAGTTTCAATAGCCCAACTGTGATATAGGTGTAGGACAATTTTTGGATTAGGACCAATGTAGGTACACCCAACACTTACCATTTCCGTATTATGTTTCATGTTCGTCTCACCCCGTTATTATATGTCGTCCCAGTATCGGTAAAAGAAAGAGAAAAATAAGCTTAATAGGAAATAGAAAGAAAATGAGTGGGGAGTAGAATATTATAGAGGAACAAAGAAGGGATAAGCGTAGTGCGAGTTTCAATCGGAGTAGTGGGGCCGAATTAATGGCTCCTATCAATCGTTCCGCATCCCAAGCTCAAAACTTGCAAACCGATACATCATCCAAAGACACGTCGCCACGAGAGGAAATGGATATCTCGGAGGCAGGAGCAGTAGGCGGAGATACACATCCCAACAGCCTAGGAGCAGTGCCAAAACGCAGCTGCTCATCGACGGCACAGGAACAGCCAGCTCCACTGGACTTGCAAAGCGAGCTGAGAGCCGCGATAAATTCAGCTCTGACAGAGGCGCGGGAAACTTTCCAGGCCGTTATGGAGACGGGAATGGCCGCGCTCCAAGAACAAAATATGCGTGAGATGCTGGAGTATATGCAGGCAATCCGAGAAAGCAGAAAGTCTCCAGCTGCACAGGGATTCTGGGTCGGCAACCGCGCTCTGGAGTCCGAGCAGCGCGAGCAAGCAGAGTATTGGAGTTTTGGATCGCGTAGCGAAGCACAGGCGAGGAACGAACAACCCATGCATAGGCCATTCGATAACACCGAGTCCAGACCCGATATGATCCCGATACGTCGATGGGGTCTCGTTTTTGATGCCAGCCCTTCTGGAATGCCAGTCGGCGAATTTATATTCAGGCTAGATCATTTAAGGCAGACCTACCAGGTGCCGTGGCCGGATGTCCTGCAGGATTTTTACACGGTTGAGGGACGCGCTAAGATTGGTACTGGATGTTCCTCAGGACGAGTGGGGCAACAGACTGGTCGAATCTGCGGTACGCGCTAAAACGGCGATTTCAGACGCGGAGATCGAGTTTTGAACGCGAACAGGAGCTTCGCGAGAGGCGACAAAAGCCAGGAGAGAGTATCGATGATTATCTCCAGGCCATGTTTGCTCTCGAGTCGAGATTGGAGGTACTTGTGAGCGACCACAACCTTATCAAGATCGTGAAGGTAAACATACGGGACGGTATCTCACGGATAATCTATCCTATATGGATCACTGACTTGGAGAGACTGCTTGAAGAATGCCATGACACCGAGAGAATGCTGTCTTCACGTTTGTCGAGAAATCAGACCACAGCGGAACCAGTCGGGAGGACTAGAGACCGTTTCCAGGTGAACAAGGCGTTCTATGATGAGGAAGAAGCCACGGCAGAGGTTGCACCGGATGAGGCAGTTGAGGCACTGCACAGGCCTAAAGGCGGTAGCGGCGACCGCAACGCGATTACGTGCTGGAACTGTGCCCAGCGAGGGCATACCTTTTGGGAGTGCGAAGCCACGGTGAGGAATGTATTTTGTTATAAATGTAGACTCCCAGGAGTGGTATTGTCCAAATACCCAAAACGTCGTTCGGGAAACAAGATGCAGAGCATGACACAGGCAGAGGAGTCGCGCTCAATACCACGGTTGAGAAACCATTAAAATCCTCTCCACCGGACATGTTATGATTAAGCAGCAGCAGTATGGATCGCACGATAGTTAAGGATATTTTTAAGAAAGCCAACAGCGAGCACTTACCAAGGCCGAGGAGGTCGACACGACTGTCTGTTAAAGCGCGCCAAGCCGCGTACGAAGAGGCAAGAGCCCGGATCTTTGCCGAAGAGGAGGACTCAAATCGGCATCACAACTCACCAGTTCTACGGAGGCGGAGAAGGAACACATTACGCCGTAAGGATCGCGAGTGCGAAGAACTAGGTGAAGCGCTCAAGGACGATGACCGACCCTTTGCCGAAGTGCAGCTTCAAGGTCACACCGTAAAGGGACTTCTGGACACTGGGGCGACCGTTAGCTTGTTAGGTGCAGGAGCAATGGATCTGATCGAGAAGCTGGGAATAGCCTGGCACCCTCGGACTTCAAAGTTGCGAACCGCAGGAGGTGCGAGTGAATCGGTATTGGGTAAGAAAAGTTTCGCCTAGCACCCGAGGTCGTTGGAGTGGAGTCGCTTGAGCAGGTGGACTCAGAGTTCACGACTAGGAGAGAGCCGATCGAGCCAACCGCGCTGAATGCCGAGCAGCAGGAGCAGCTGGAGGCGATCAAGGCTGAGTTCCGGGCGTTCGAGCAACAAGGATAAGGAAAAACTCATATGGAGCGTCATACGATCGAGCTGATAGAAGGCACCGTACCAGTGAAGGAGCGTTTATATCCAGTCTCACCAGCGGTGCAGCAGCTTCTTTTCGCGGAGGTAGACGAAATGCTTCTACTTGGCGTCATAGAGCCAAGCGATAGTCCCTGGAGCAACAGGACGACGCTGGTGCGAAAACCTGGGAAAAATAGGTTGTGTTTAGACGCTCGGAAGCTGAACAGTGTAACAATAAAAGATGCGTCCCCGTTACAGAATATTGAGTCTATCCTAAGCCGCGTGGATGACACTATCTTCATCAGCAGCATCGATTTGAAACACGCATTCTGGCAGATTGAGTTGGAGCCCAAGAGCAGAGCATACACCGTCTTCACCATTCCGGGCCGTCCGCTTTATCAATTCCGGATAATGCCTTACGGTCTGTGGAATGCCGCTCAGCGGTTGTGTCGATTGATGGACCGGGTGATACCACAACGTCTGCGGAATCGTGTGTTCGTCTATTTGGATGGCCTGCTGATCATAGCCCGCACCTTTGAAGAGCATGTGCAGCTGTTGAAGGAGGTAGCACAGTGTTTGAAGGAGGCCAATCTGACCATCGGCTTGCAGAAATCGAAGTTTTGCTTCAAATTTCTGAGATATTTAGGGTACATTGTTGGTGACGGAGCTCTACGAACGGATCCGAGCAGGGTGGAGGCAATAGTCCAGATTCCCGTCCCTAGAACCACTAAACAACTTAGGAGATTTTTGGGAACTGCAAGTTGGTACAGGCGATTCATCCGAGATTTCTCGAGCCTTTCTGCGCCGCTAACTGATTGCCTAAAAATCGGCAAGAAGTTTGAAATGTCGATTGAAGCAGTTGAGGCATTCCATAAGTTGAAGAAGGCACTTACCTGTGCGCCGGTCCTAGTGCACCCAGATTTCCGCCGGCCTTATTTCATACAGTGCGACGCAAGCCACCTGGGGATTGGTGCACTTCTCTTTCAGCGTGACGACGAGGGTGCAGATCGACCCATTGCGTTCATTTAAGCGAAGATGCGTGGAGCCCAGTTGAATTATAGCGTAACGGAGAAGGAGTGCCTCGCAGCGGTGAAGGCAATAGAGCGATTTAGGCCTTACATGGAGCTAATGCCGTTCACGGTCATTACGGACCATTCGAGCTTACAGTGGCTAATGTCACTCAAAGACCTGAGTGGAAGACTGGCGAGATGGTCCCTAGCGCTACAGACGTTTGATTTTCAAATCGAACACCGTAAAGGGAAGGAGAACGTGGTAGCCGATATGCTCTCTCGACCGTGTGAGGTGGAAGAGCTCAACTTGTTTGAGTTCGAGACGACAGCCTTTGAGCGTTTTCCCGATCTCCGGATTGAGGACGGCCTACTTTTTAAGAGGTCCCAGTTCGCGCGGGACGAGGAGTTCCTTTGGAAGCTATGGATCCCGGAATCTCTAACTCGCACACTAGTTCACCAGGCACACGACGGTGTTAAGGGGATGCACGGAGGCATAGCCTGAACATTGGCAAGGCTGCGCCAATTCTACTTCTGGCCGAGGATGGCAGTGCAAGAACGGAGCGGCCGATGGAAAAGCTATATTTGGATTTCTTTGGCCAGGTACCCACGTTCTCGCCAGGGCAACGCTTACATTCTAGTGGTGCTAGACCATTTTAGCAAATTTGTCTGGCTAAAGGCGATACCAAAGGCGACAGCGGCAGCGGTCATCCGGTTCCTAAGAGAAGATGTGTTCTCGGCATATGGAGTCCCCGAAATTGTCCACACCGACAACGCGAAGCAGTTCGTGTCACAGGAGTTTGGAGCGATGCTAGAACACTACGGGATAAAGCACTGTCGCACCGGGAACTATGCCTCACAAGCGAACGCGTCCGAACGTGTTAACCAGTCGGTGTTGGCAGCAATACGAGTACATATTGGCGCCGACCAGACGGTGTGGGACGAGGCGTTGCCTGAGATTGCGATGGCGCTGCGAAGTGCAGTGCACTCCGCGACCGCAACCTCTCCATATTTCGCTTTGTTCGGACAGCACATGAGTCACGGCAACGAGTATAGCCTAGCCAAGAGGTTTGGCGATGTTAGCGACTCGACCATCAAGTCCTTAGAGAGGTCAGCGAAGCAGCAAATATACCGTGCTCGCATCCAAGAGACACTACATCGGGCGTATGTGTGCCGCGAGGCAGTACGACCTGAAGGCGCGAGACGTTCAATACACGGCAGGGCAGGAAGTGTATAAGCGTAATGTGACTTCGCGAAGAACCTCAACGCGAAGTTCTGCCGCCGATACACCAAGTGCCGGGTAGTGAGGCCAGTAGGACGCTGTCTTTATGAGCTGGAGACACTGCAAGGAAATCCGATCGGGGTGTTCCACGCTAAGGATCTCAAGCAGTAACCCCCGAACGTTGGATTTGTGCCCGGCTAGCTCAGTTGGTAGAGCATGAGACTCTTAATCTCAGGGCGTGGGCGGTGGCCTGCGTTGGGCAGCTTGGTGAGCAGACGCCTTCTTTTAGCACTCCTGTTCGCAGCGCACACGAGCGAACAGGAGTGTGGTGCTATGGTCGGCGATGGACTATCGATGGTTGGGAATGTCGAACGAGGGTTGGAGAGTCGTTTAGGCGAAGGTATGCGATTGATGTCGAGGTTTTGAGGGAATGGAATAGTGGTAAAATAAGAGGAATGGCATGAGATAGCTAATTTTTGGTGACCATGTGATCGAGGACCGGATAGTTTTTCTGTTCGCCTTAATCAATAAATTGTACGCGGATATGACAAGAAATTAAAAAAAGAAAACAAGACAATCCGTGGAACACATTAGTGCAAGTGCAGCGAGAGGATTTGCACGGAACACTGGACCGAATCAGCCCGTTCAGGCAGCAGTTCCACAGACACCAGCAGTGGCCCAGGCAGCAGTTCTAGAGACCAAAGCAGATGCAGGAGACCACCGGACAAGAATCAACAAACCCGTCAAGGGTGTCTCAAGTTTGTGCCCGCAGAAAAAGAATTATTCATCAGCGCTTGCGCAACAGCCACCGAGCCGCCGTCACAGGCACAGTGGGCCGCGGCCGATTGTCGAAGGCCAGCATTAGCCTTAGTTAATTTTTTTATGTAGCGATTTATCCCCGCCCCTATTTATTTAATATCATTTAATTCTTTTAGTTAATCACTCTTTCTACGTTTTGTGTGTCGTTTATATAGTTTATGTTTATTAGTTCATGTTAATTTTTGTTTATTTATTTGTTTAAATACTTTATTCATTCTTTTTTTTTATTTATATAAAGTACATTTAATTTAAGAAAACCATGTATAGTTTTAAATGAATAAATATATGTACTGTTTATATAACATGTGTGAGTAGATATTTATGTGTGGGTGGGACGATTGTGTGTTGATGTCGGGGTAAGTTTTTGTTGATAGTGTCGTAGTGTATAGGGGGTCGGCAATTAAATGCAAAAATACCGACCCATAGGTAGGGAGGGCGCATTGGGGGGTAAATGTTTCCACCTTTTTACCTTTGTATGTCCCTATAGTTGTCCGATTCTGTAAAGATTTACCATTTACCCGCTTGTTTTTGTTTAGTTATTCGTACAAAGAAATATAAATTTTTGTTACACCGGCCAGCAATGTATCCAGGTCGCATCCATCCCTGAGTGAACGATTTGCTAGCTGGCTATTGATACAGTGTTGGGGGAATTAAAAGCCGGTATATAACAAGTTTTGCAATTTTTCAAACATAGAGTACGAGCTTTCATTGATACAATAACATTTTGTTTATTTTAGTATTTTGAATAAAAACTTGCAAAAGAAATTATGCGATATTTCTAAAAAGCGATATTTGTAAAAAGCGTTTTTGTTACAAACAAAAATACGTATGTTAAACTATATATGCTTAATATATATTCAATTACGTGTTACTGCGAAAATTTAAAATTAAAAATGTAAAAAATGCTTTTTTAAGTGTTTTTTATAGCCTTAACTTCTGAAATGGGTAAAGATAATATAAAGGTTTTGTGCAAATGTACGCAACAGACGGACGGAAGTGTCTCCGACGCCATAAAATATATATTCTTTATCAGCATTAACAGCCGAGTCGGTATAGCCATGTCCGTCTAACCGTGTGTGCGTATGAACGCGTCGATCTCAGAAACTATGAAAGTTAGTGACATCAGATTTTAAAAATAAGTTTTCTTAAGCCATAGACGAAACAAGGTTTAATCACGTTATCGATAACTTTTCCAGCTTAAGATATACAGATGTAATCGATAGCAATAGAATCTGGAACTTCGAAATACTTTTTAGATCTCTAGACGAAAAATCTAGTAAATCTTAATTAATATCAGTCGAGAAACACCGGATATACGAAAGATTGAAGCTTAGAAATTAAGTCTAGGTGCAGTAGTGCAGGCATGACCGGACATGTACGACCTAGTATTCGGATATCTCTTATGTAAACTTACTTGACTAGAGCCTTCTTATTTGTTTTCTTTAGACTAAATGATAACGTACGGCGATTCACAGATATTTTGAGACCTATTACACATTATTTTAGAAAAATTCAAATGATCAATGGTAAGTACAAATAGTTAGCAACGAAATTAAAAAATAACTGTAACTTTTTAGGCCGGGTTATGTAATAAAGTACCCCAATTTAGGGTGACAGCTTATTTCACACAGACAGGGCTATATCGACTCGACTGTTTATGCTGATCAAGAATGTATATGCTTTATGGGTCTTTTTTTTTACCGATTTCATATGGGTTAACGGTATAAAAAGAGCATAATGGCACCGTATTTTAACCGTACGTAATGAGTGGAGTTAGCCAAAACCCACATGAACAAAAATTTGGAGTACTGAAACACAGTACTTTTTTTTGCAGACGAGTCCAAAAAATTTAAATTTTCGTTTCGGGCGGACAGAATTATGTGTGGCTGCAGTTCAAAGCCGAGCTGAATTAAAAAAATTAAAAGTGGATTCAGCACGGTGGAAAATGTCATGGTATGGACATGTATCTCGGCAGCCATCGTCGGATACTTAACGTCTGTTAAGAGTACAATAATATATGTATATCAATATTTTTAAGAAAAATTTATACTAACGCACTGTGAATTTGAAAACTTATCCCCCACATGACAATTAAACCAGCCCAGTCTCCAGATTTAAATATTATAACAAATTTTGGCTGCTGCTGGAAAATAATAAAATTTTTTTTTTTTAGTTTGCGCTTAATTTACTTAAAATTTTGTTCACGCCGTCTTAAATAAGCTTTGAAACTTGGAAGCAGTAGGAAAAAATACACTTTTTAATTCCTAAGATTATGGAAGTTATTTGGAACTAACATATTTTATATTTAATAAAAAAATCGATTTTTGTTTTCTATTCTAAAAAATGAAGAGCCAATGCTAGTTACAGATTCAGTTTCCTCAACATGAACTTTAAAAGTTTTTTTTTGCTGTATGTCATCTGTTTTTAAGTTAGGACTGAAATATTTCAAGATTATTGAATTTTAGCTACTTAATATGTTCAGTACTTAATTTGTAGATGGCTTCAATTTCTTTGCGTAAAATATTGTGTAATGGAATTATTACCCGTGGAAGAGCTAAAGCTACTGTTCAGTTGCTTTTTGGCAAGTGCTGGCGATGTCTTCTTATTATTATCAGAAGTTGGTATTTTTCGCAATTCCAGCTGATTGAGCTCCCGCTGTAGCCTTCTAGCGACGTGAAAATCCAAATGCTCGGGCATATCCACACTTTTTACATAGATCTTGCATTCAATGCAGAGCTCAAAAGGTGAACTACCGCAGCTTAAAGGTGGCTTAAGTGGTTTTTGAACAAGAAATTTTGCAATACTGTTAATTGGCTGAGAGGTAGTTATTGCTTTCGTTTCGGCTGCCTTTTTAGCCTTCTTAGCAGTAGTGTTAGCTGTGGCGTTAAGGCGATTACGCTGACTTTCCTCGAGGTGTTCATTGCGCAGCTGATGATTAAGCTGCTGAGCAAAGTGATAATCACGATGGGTTTGCAGAGTATTTAAATCATCAAGTAGTTCAGAGCCACACTCTTCGCAAGTCACCATGCTGACGAGATCTGCACGCAACTCTGGTTGTGCATACTCTGCATAGTTGCTCGTATATGTGCTGAATGACTGTGGATCCGTCGCATTATCTTGATCAAGCTTACGTTTTAATGTACGGGGTTGTATGTTAATATTTTTGCTGCTTGATTCAATCTCGTCTAATTCGGAGGCCAAGCCGTTTATATCGGATAAATCATTATCCTCAGTTGTTTCCTCATTTGAAAGTTTAACTGTACTGTTAACTTTATAATGCCTATGCAGATAATTGGCGAAGAAGCTTTTTTTTATTTCGTTTGGTGTTGTATTAGGCTCTGTATTGTTGTCGATCACCTGTGTAACAGAGGTATCAATCAGCTTTCGCTTGTATTCATCAAAATAGCTTTTCCTCGGAAATAAATCTTTAGTCATTGCATCAGATTCTGGTTTATTTTTTAGCAAGCGAGTTTCAGTTGCATTGGGCTTTGTTTTAACTTCTATTGAAGGATCCGCATTTTCTTCTAAATTAACCTTTACATTTATTTCGTCTTTGCGAGTTTGCAAGTAATTCGCAAAAAAGCTTTTACTTTTCGACTCTACACTTTGCTTACATTTTGCCTGGACAACTGGGCTTTCAACACTCTCTTCGCTGCTAATACGGCGCTTTTTTGTAGCCTGATTGGCAAACATGACTTGCAGGCTGTTTTGTGCATTTGATGCCGTCTCAAACTTGCCTACGCTGATGCCTAGAAACTTGACAGCATTGTTGAGTACCGCATCGCTACCAGCACGCAAAAATATCTTTGTATTGGCTTTGATTAGTTCCAGTGCCTGCATGGCTATCATTTTGTGATCGTAATGATTGAGAGGCGAGGAACGGGAACATGCCACTTCCTCGCCATTGATATCTTGTATATACTGCACAACCATTTGTTTCGCCTTGCGATTGTTTTCCATTAAATCCTTTTCCAAACGTTCGTGTATTTCTGTGGCCAGCTCGCCAAGCCAATGCTGCAGACTTTTAAGTCCTGTGATGTTGTTGCGACCAGGAAATTTTTTGCAGCAGCCGATACTCTTGGAGTAAAATCGTGGTGTGACTGCCTCCAAGTCAATGCCACGTGCAATGCGTAGCAACCAGGTCCTACAGATATACCAGTTGGTTTATCAATAAAAACATTATATTTAACGACTTTAACAACTGGGCAACTGTGTTTTAGTCACTCACCCACTTTTCTCGTCTAGTTTGCATTGCAGTTCCTTTTCGGAGTATTTGAGTACCTCGCCCAAGAATTTAATGCCCAATGATTCACAAACTGTCTCACCGAGCTTGCCGCCCAATCCCTTGATCTTTCCTATGGGTAGCTTGTCAAACAGAGCGGGTATATCCGCCAGTGGTAAAATTGTCTGTTTGTTGGGTTTATTCATGCCTGCTGCCAGCTTGGCCAGAATTTTATTGTGCGCAATACCAGCTGAACATTCATAGCCGGTTTCTGCCTTAACCGCTGCGCGCACCTCACCCGCAATGCACGCTCCAATAAGAAGACGTAGATCGCTTTGACGAATAGCGGGCAAGTCGTTGGAATCGTATGTCAGCATATAACGTCCATCATCTATGTAGGGATTGCCAAAACGAGTCGTAATCTTATTCACATAATCTCCAATATTGTCGTAGCCAACGGCAAAAGTATTGACCAGTTCCTCTGGCTTTAGTGCAAAGTCGCCCTGCAAAAATATGAACTTGGTTTATAATTTTAATATGAAAAAATTGTATTATTTATCGAGCTATTTATTATTTTATTGGACCAATCGTCATTTTTATACACTTTGATTCTTAAAAGACATATTTCATCATGTCCTTTTGTATCGCTTGTGTATATTTGTATACCCTTAACCCATGAAATGTGTAAAAAAAAGTGTATAATGGTTTTGTGCAAAAGTATGTAGCTGGCAGAGGGAAGCTTCTCCGACCCCATAAGGTATACATATTCTTGATCAGCATCAACAGCCGAGTCGATTTAGCCATGTCCGTCTGTCTGTAAGTATAAACGCGTCCATCTCAGGAACTACAAAAGCTAGTCTCTAGATTTTGGATAAGAGCTCTCCTTGTCGATAACTTTTCCGGTTTACGATATACACATGTACCCGATAACAAAAAAATCTTGAATTTCGAAAACTTAAAAATGGGGATTGAAAGTATTAACAAAATAATGAACATCTGTGAAATTTTTTATTAAAATCGGTTAAGAAACACCGGAGATATGAAACCATCAAGCATTGGTACAGCGGTACACGTACATATGAGTGTGTCTGTCAACCCGACCGTCTGTCCGTCTTTATGATCAAGGGTGACGGAGTGTGTTAGGTCAAGGGTATCTTCTAATCGAGCTTACTCGACTAGAGCCTTACTTGTTTTTTATTACATTTCTCTTATTTGCGATCCTTCGGTTCTAGGCGAGTAAGCTCGACCAGAAGATACCCTTGACCTAACACACTCCGTCTTACCTGCACCACAGTCCCAATAATTGATGATTTAACTTCTATCTTTTACATCTCCGGTGTTTCTCAATCGTTTAAAAAAAAAGTTTACAGATTTGCATTATTTTAGTAATGTTTTCAATCCACTTTTATTTGTCGATTAAACATGGAATCGATGTTGTACACATGTTATCGAACATTTAAAAACACTTGTATTGCCTACGGATTAGGACAACTCATATACAAAGTCTAGAGTCTCTAGCGCTAATAGTTTCTGAGAACAGCGATTACTGTACTTAAGCACTGACCGTCTGCAGCTGTTCCACACGCTGATTAACCTTCTCTGTGATGTCCAGATACGCTTCATCCACTGATGCGCGCTCCAGCAGCTGTGTAAATCGTTGCAGTACGTTTGCAACCTCTTTGCCAGCATCCCGATATTTGCTGGTGTCAGCCTTTTCTCTTATATTGGGCACCTGGCAGAGAATCAAGTCGTGACACAGCTCCTTGGCCTCGTCACCACGCATGTGGCGCGATACGCCTTTAGCGCGTGCCGCATAGTTAACAGCTATTATGCCACCTCCGCGCCATGGGTTGTATTGCACCACAACGAGGGGCTTTCCTTGATATTCAGGCTGATCTTTTTCCTCGACTTGGCAGTAGAAGCAATCCATGTCCACAAGCAAGACAACACGGTCGTATTTGTTTTGCATACCAACAAAGGCGCGCGATGAATTACTCATGATTTCCACTTATTATTGCAGTTTGTTAACCATTTTAGTTAAATGACGCGGTAAAGTTGACAACGAGCGGGAAAAATACATTGTCCCGAAATGTCAAGGTATCGATGATTTTTGCAATTTAGGCATCGATATATCCAAAACTCATATTGGGCTACCATATGTAATAGGTATATACATACCTACTATTGGAATCAGATGTTTTGCTGAGAATAGTTTTGTTTCCCAAGTTGCAGCGCTGTAATCGAGAAATGTAAACAGGCGAAT
The DNA here is from genome assembly GCA_035044645.1 of Scaptomyza parva. Classification (NCBI taxonomy): domain Eukaryota; kingdom Metazoa; phylum Arthropoda; class Insecta; order Diptera; family Drosophilidae; genus Scaptomyza; species Scaptomyza parva. The sequence goes on from JAWNNT010000062.1 coordinate 1,208,829, forward strand.
GGTTTTATTTAGTTGTGTTGTGCGGGTACAAAGAAAAATAAATACATATCTGAATGTAATTTTAATTGGTTTAAAACAAAAATTTAGCCAGACAAAATAACTCAAGCAACCATCAAAGTTACTTCCTGATTGTTAATGTGCAAAAAATTGCTTAAAAATTAAATGCTATGAAATAAGAACTGTTTTAAGGAGTGTAAATATCTTAATAACAGAGTTTTTAATTTTTTTTTCAAAAAAAAAACAAACACACACAACACATACCTAAATGTCCATTGATTCATTCATTTCGGTTAATGCACACAATTTAAAAACAGAACAATTACACAGTCGCACAAGAGAGGTTCTGTTTTGGTGTATATAGTATATAGAATTTTCTTACCCCTTTACATAAAACACAAAAATAAAAAAAATTATTTTCTTGTCCGTAAAAAAAGTAGCTTGGTGGTGCTATTTTAATGTTCGCAGCTGTACATATGTACATACAGGATATAACTGAACTGACTATGAAAAACTAGTCTATTTATACCCAAATTCTACCCATAATATTCAAATTTATGTTAAAAATCGAGGTTTTATGGCACGCAGGTGTCCATAATGTACCTGGTCAGAATAAGCTGTGTCCTGAAATTAGGGTACTTTTTGGCATAGCCCGACCTAGCCGGTGGGCAAACCCCAGTTCATTGCGGTCAAATATTGATTCTGGTGGTTAATATATGTACCTATCATGGGTTTTTAGAATTTTTGAAAAATATTGGAAAATACGGATCTGACAGGCATTTAAACTTTTTGCTCGACCTTGGTCGGATTAAGTAAGGCCTAATGAACACAAAAACCCGTAGTTAATATTATGAGACCACTAGATAAAAACTTTTCTTTTTACTGGTATAATTGATCTGTGTTTACAATATGATTTTCGCTCATATTTCAGTTTCTCTCCATCAGATCGGTTTTTTGGGTTACTCTGATTTCGCTGATTTCGAATATGCGAATCCCTAAAAAGAGCCACTTTGTGGGATCCCCAGATTATAATTTTGTATGTAGCTATTTTATTTAATTTGGTTTGAACTGAGGTCTTCGACGGGTTAAAGACATATTCCGTATCATGATTTCATCGGACTGTTTTTTTTTTACCCTTAACACATGAAATGTAACAGGCACAAGGAATCATCTCCCACCCCACAAATATATATTTATATACTTAATCGCCTTCAACAGCCGAGTCCGTCCATCTGTATGTATGAACGTGTCGATCGCAGAAACTAAAAGAGCTATAGACTTCAGATTTGGATATGAGTTTTCCTTATACCTAGGCAGGATGGGGAAAAAGGTATAATGGTTTTGTGAAGCCGAGTCGATATAACAGGCAGAATGAAGTATCTTTAACTCCATAAAGTAGATTATTCTTCACCAACATCAAAAGCCGAGTCGACATTGCCATGTCCGTCTGTATGTAGGAAGCTTATGTTTATTTTCAATTTTTCTAAAATTCGAAAATTTAAAACAACAGTAATTAAAAAAAACTTTTAAATGTATATTAAAATCAGTTGATGAGTACCGGGGATTTAAAAGATTAAAGTTTAATTATCAAGCATTTTTACAGTAGTTTAGTAAAGTGTAAGGTCAAAGGTTAAGGGTATCTTCAAGCCTAGCTTCATTTTTACTTATTTTAAATTGTGTTAATTCAAGATGACAAACCCTATAATTATATATATCTACGAGAAATGACGCTTTTGCTGCCCCAGTTTTGTAGTATGAACGCACAATTATACTAATAGCTCATGCTCACGAGAACAGTAACAACCACTTGGCCGAGCCCCTCTTCAGAAGCAGCGGCAATTTACTTGTCCACATGCAAACGGTTGTCATCGTCATTAAATTTGGGGTATTCAGAAGCGAACAACTTATACATTTATACAGTCTCTGCTGGACGCCGGACAATGATGTCACTGGGGCGTTATATCGTTGTATTGCAGAGTTTATTGTTTTAAGTGATTTGTTTACTTCTGTGTTTCTGATTGCAGTGACGACGGCCTTGTCATGGTGAAGATATTGCAGGCCTACAACTTTGCCAAGCAGCAGACGTATGCCCTAAATGGCGACATTCTGGCAACCACCTTGATTGGCAACAATCGCATTGCCATCAGCAGCGCCGAACAGTTCATAGAAATCTATGATATTGCTGGTAAAAATCAGCAGAAACAGCAGTTGCCGGATCAGCAGGAGTTAACAGCCCATGAGGATGGAGCCGGTGATGTATGCTCACCCACGCCAGGTAGGGATGAGCGAATGCCAGTTAGATACACATTGGCCACGGTGGGTGAAGTGGTACATCTAATTTACTGTGAGGCTGGTAAGTGAGACATATATATTAAATGGTAATTATACTATAATTTACTATTCACATGCAGGCAAATACCTTCTAACACTTGAAAAAGAACAAGCTGGGAGTCCAGTTCACTCGAGTAGCATCAGTATTAGTTGTACTTCGAGCGGCAATGGCAACACTGTTTGCTCTGAGAAAGACATAAAGATGTTTGTTCGCATCTATGCAAACTTCTGGAAGTTTTCTGATGCTAAGCTGAATGAGCTGCCCATTACAATACGAATTGCCTCAATGACAACGCCTAAGACGCCGCTAGTGGAGAGCATTGATGTTATTGAGCTACCATTGCGCAGTCCACCCGAGCTGGTGCAGTGCTGCCAAACATCGGGCAACATTATAGTGAGCAGCAGAGATCGCATATATCTGTATGAGTATACGCAGTGTGTGCATGAGAATACACAGCCAAGATTCTCCTTCATCGATTTTCTCCCCTTTAAGTTCTTTGTGCAGCTTAATTTTGTGCCGCTGCGTCTATGCCTTGCTGAGAATGTTATCGCCTGCCTGAGTCATCGCTATTGTATTGCCTTTAAAGTGTTGGATGCACTGGCCAGTAAGAAAACAACAGTGTCACCGGCGGCGGCTAATGAGCTCAACTGCCTTGATAACGATAATGCTGGCGATGAACCACTGTCTGAGTCCCTAAGCATAGGTAGCAGAACCAGTGCACATGCTGTCAGCAGCATACACAGTCAACAGAGCTGCGAGAGTGATTCTCTGCAATCCTCCAGCAGCGCAAAGATCGTTTTGCCCAACAGCCTGGGAATAGCTGGTCGTACACCATTGGATTTCAATGTAGCGAAACAGGTTAACTCAGCCTTTGGTCGTGAATTTGAGACGGAGTTGTTTTCGCAGTGGGATCAATCCGATAGTGGAAGCAGTCGGGGCCAGGATGACAATACACAAGAGATAACCATAGCGCCACAGCGTGCCGCTGACATTAAAATCAAGCTAGTTAACGAGGCGAAGGCCATGAATGTGCGAGGAATTTCAGCTGGTGGCAAAAGTATGACAGAAGATGCATCCATTCAATACAATGTACGAAAACTACTGCAGATATGTATTAGGACTTCGGAGCCGCAGTCGCGTGTTTTAGATATACTGCGTTGTATGGACCTAAAGGCGATTTATCAGCGCAGTAGTGATCAGCAGACTGATGAGGATGATGAGTACGATATGGGGAATCAACAAGTGCCCAGCGCTGTAACCACCTTTAAGCATGCGAATCGACGCACTCTCAAATCGTCGCAGTATCAGCGGTGTGTGGGACATGCTCTGCTCGTAGCCAGCAGTGTTGATGGTTTTTTGTATCAGTTCTGCGCTCAGGGCAAGTGGTACAGTGAAAACGAAAAGCCCGTGGCCAGTTATAGTTTTACGGCGCCCGTGCTGCAAGTGCATCTTAATAATTATGTAATTTATGCCGTCACATCTGAGTCAGTCGAGACGCATACATCGCGCATAGGCCACAAGCTCTTTCAGAATCGCTTCGAGTACCCCAGCATTGGAACACTTTTCCCCGAGGAGTCTTCACCCGATGTTAGCTCAGCCATTGCCGTTATTGGCCTTGCTGCCTTTATGAATGTGCAGTTTGTGTGCATTAACCGGGAACAACTAGTACTGATTACAAATGCCGCGCTAGAGCAACATAACCGTCGCAGCATTAGTGAGGTGGCTGTGGTCGCCGTTAAACGCAACATTGCTGCCAGATTGCTAGCAGAGGCTAAAGCCAAGCACAGCAGCTTAATGAGAAGCAGTAGCTGTGCCGCCCAATCCTCGATTGTGAATGAGTGGACACTATACAATCTGGAGGTGCCCAAGGTAGAGCACATCATTGCGGATCTTGAAGGTATGGCCGAATCGTACCGCAGTGCAAGCAGCTCCAACTTTTACGATCTTATGGAGGAAGCTCATATCATGCTGAGGTTGAGTCTAACATTACAAGCCGAGCGTCTTGGTCAGGAAAGGGAACAAGCTTTGCGAAAAATGTTTATGTTTAATTGCAGAAGATTGGCTGATTTTTCAATACGGTATGTTGCTAAACTACAAGATTTATTTTCAGTTTTATTTTATGTAAACAAAAATTTATCTAGTCTTCTCTTTAGTATTAAAAAAGAAATTATTTTTAATTTTAAAAGTCCCAGTCCCATTTCTTCTTTTTTGTTTCAATTGTTTCAAAAATATGAAAATAAATTCGTAGATTTGTACGGCGGCTCACTATGAACACTTTGAGAAAGATAAACAAACAAAATTTGTTTTGTGTTGTAATGTTATTTTTCCAACTTTCGATCATTCTCCGACCATTACTGTACAATTTGTTGTCGCGTCAGCCGGCATCAATGCTTTTTTATACCCTTAACCCATGAAATGGGTAAAAAGGATATAATCGTTTTGTGGAAAAGTATGTAACAGGCAGAAGGAAGACTCTCCAACCCCATAATCTATAATAATATATAATATATTCTTGGTTAGCATCAACAGCCGAGTCGATATCGCCATGTCCTTCGTCAGTTTGTATGTATGAACGCGTCGATCTCAGGAACTACAAAAGCTGGATACTAAACATTTTGGATATAAGGTCTCCTAATCCGTAGGCTTAGCAAGTTTGTTTAAAATTTTCGATAACTTTTCCGGTTTACGATATACACATGTAATCGATAACAAAAAATCTGAAATGTCGTAAACTTGAAAATGTGGATTAACTATTAACAAAATAATTAACATCTGTGAAATTTTTATTAAAATCGGGTAAGAAACACCGGAGATATGAAACCATCAAGTATTGGTACAGAAGTACAGACAGCCATATGTGTATGTCTGTTAGCCCGACCGTCTGTCCGTCTGAATGACCAAGGGTTAAGGGTATCTTCTAGTCGAGCTAACTCGACTAGAGCCTTCTTAATTGTTGCAACAGACTTTCATCAGTCTCACTAATTTCTTAATTTTTCTTTCTCCAACAGATGTAAGAAACATGAAGTTTATTTGCAGGCAACTGGCTTCTATAAGATGTGCCAGCTTGAACTTGTTGACATTTACAGTAACTACATTCAAGATGTCGTGAATGGAGAAAAATTGGTAGAAACATCCCAGCTTGTTGGACTCATTTATACCGTAAAACAGTTTCTGCTTGACTTGGGCCCTGATCGTTTGAGGTCTTCGTTTTTGCATCAAACAGTACCAGCGTATTTTACACCTGCTCGAATGATGCAAAAGGGTTGTAAGCAGGCGCCCCTCTCACTTGAGTTTTTAAATATGTTTATCAAACATGCGCCATCAGAGTTGGCCCAAATAATGCTTAGTTCACCGGTGGTTGCTGATGTCATGAGCGGTGAGCTGATCAACTATCTTAAGTCATTGACGACGCCGTAAGTAACGAATAAGTCAAAAAACTGAGTTCTTAGCTTAATGTTAAAATGCCTTTCAGCGCACCCGATGAGAATCTTTTATTGGCTGTGACAGCTTGCCGCATGTCCAATTATCTGCTAGCTCAGGAAGTAATAGCCAAGTTTACTCGTCGATCTTTGGCTATGGCGCTAATTAAGCACAAAAACGTTCTCTTTGATGACAGCACTGTGCTTTATCAACGCCGCCAGCAACCGAAGCAGCCTCAACTAACGGCACGAATCCGTTCTAGTTGGGACACCGCCCCAGCGAAGGGAAAATCTTGCAGCGGCAGCACTGCTACGCCCACAACAATTGCTATTGTTTCGTTCTCGGATTTCTGTGAGACTATTTTGCTGTCCAATGAGCAGCCAGCACTTATTGAGGCTATATGTGATGTGTTTATTCATGCACTGTGCATTGATCACAGTATAACGCTGGATTTGGTGCTGCAATTGTTTCTTAACTATATTGCCTCGCACATTGGACAGAAAGGATATCAGACCTCGCAAAGGGTCTTAGTCAGCATATTGCAAGTCTACTATTATGATCTCTACGATGCTAGCTCGTCGCTGCAGCTGCAAGAAGTTCGTTCACAGACGCCGCCTCAGTTAGATGATGACTATGATGATGAGTGCAGCAGCTGGCGTGCTCCATCGCTGCACAGCGAGGCGGATGTGCACTCCTTGTCAAGCTCATGTGCCAGTTCGGCGCCGGATGAACGTTCGTTGTGTGGACGCAAGCAGCGCATTGTTTACGATCAGTTGCAGGAACAAGCCAATTTGCCGCATCAGAACCGCAACTCAAATTTCTCGCTATCGCAGACGCAACCTGATGATGATTTGGCTGTCACAAATCTGAAAGGTCTCAAAATACTTTTACGAATGTACATGGGCCGTTTAAAGGCCCTTAGTGATCTCATAACCGATCTGCAGTCTGCCGATTTGGAACAACAAAGTAGTCGTGTTGATTTTATTAATCTGCGCATGGAATGCATTGCGTATATGATTGGTCTGGCGCCCAATTATTGTACCAAGCCAAGCGTAGGTCATGTAAACGAACCTCTTACACACCAACTTTTATATTTGCCCTATATACCGGACTACAAGTTGCCCGATGGCGCAGAGTTCGAGCAACATATCAAAACCTATATTCGACCAATTCCCTGTTTGTTGGAACGACCGCAGTACCTTAACCGTTTACCGCCGTTCGAGCGCAGCGATTTCAGCAATCCTAAAAAAGATGATGGCGAATTTGCAGTGCGGTTTACGGGCTGGAACAATGAACTCTTGACATTGACGCTTAAGATTCAGAGTTTGTTGGCATCCAGCAAAGTGGATCGTGATATCATTTCGGAGTTCCTGGCTTTTATTCAGAAGTCACCTAACTTGATTGGAATTGATAGCTTTTTGGTGATAATATTGCCCAAGAACTTAACCATCAACTATATGCTAAATTTTTGTCCCGCATTCTTGTGGCAATATGGCAAGGTTAGTTTTTAAATTATACATGTAAAACCAAAATATAACAATTTATAAATGGTTTCCCGGCAGTCTTGTGGATTCACACCTAAACATTGGGAGTCATTGCTTCGCAAGATATTGGACAAGCAGAATACGCTGCCAAACTGGAAAGCACACATTGCAGGTTTGTGGTGTAAAAAGCCAAAAGTACATAGTTCAATGTTCTTTTTATCGCCTACACAGAGATACTCAACAATCTGGTAGCAGAATTGAGCTTTGAGGAGCTGCTACAATGTTTTCCTAGCGAAGTCATACAAAATCGGAATACAGCACAATACTTTTCCAAGGAATTTTCGGAAACTTGCGTCCTGTACGAGCATAAACAATTGGTTTTCCAGACACCACCCCAACAGCCAGAGGGCAGCAGGGATCATTTACCCATGGATAACATTGATGAAAATAATGTTTTTGAGTTAACTCTGCGAAAAGCTGTAGCAAAGCAACGCAGCATTGCACTACGTTCAATGATAGAGTCAACGGGCACTCAGCTCTTTGAAGCAACTAGTAATCCTATGTATAATCTATAGAAAGTCTGAGCTTGGTCTGTATTATATGGATCTAGTTTAAAAATTATAATTTTACGCATTCATAAGATTGCTTGAGATAAACCATCAAATTTGTTGTAGTTGCTAGTGAAAGCAGCAAATTATATTTATAAAGGGAATACGTTTCAATCAGACGTAACTGCCTGCGGAATACTCTGATATCAATATAAAATACATATACATATTGTGGTATTTGTTTTGATGCAGAATCTGTGGCTATCTTCCCACCAAATTTGGTGACTTTAGCCCAGGGTTAGAGCATAGAATCACACAAATAAATTCAAAGCAGCCATTTATTATTCTTAACCTGATCAATATTATTTGTATGCTCTCGTTTAAAATGCAGCTTATAATTGAAAAGTTAGATTGACTTAATTATAAGATAGCATAGTAGTATATCTTATATCGGCAAACTAAAAATCCAAAGATTTTTACAAGTTCTTACTTGAATCAAAGCCAACAACAAATTGTATCTTTTCACCAAATATCGTGACTTACTTTAAAACTGTGAAAGATAGAGGCACCCGTTTAAAAAGTAGGTCAGGGTCGTATTCTGAACTGCGTGCACCGCCATACGAAACTGATGTTTTTGTTATAAGTTACTGATTATTAAATATTATACGTTAAAAAACACCGATCTTAGATTGTAAAAACTTCAGAACGCGGATTCCCACATATACATATGTCTTATATAACGAAAGTTAAACAATTTCAGGGACTAAAAACCATCAAAATCGTTTAATTCTTTTTTGGAAAATGTTCCAAATTTTTTTAAAATATATTCAAAATTTTATTTATTTTATTAAGACAAATGAATTTAAATATAAATGATAAGTATTTAGCAATCAGAAAAACATTTTTAACGACATATAGTAGATATCTAAAGCTTGTTCAGAAAAACGTGAAAAACCGAGATTGTTTGTTTGGTTAAAGCAGAAGCTCTTCGGCTCGAGCTGGTTAACATAGGAAAAGTGATTTTAGGACCCTTAAACAGTGATTTGATTCAGACAAACAACAAAATCATAAAAGTTTCGGTTGGACACATATTTAAACTCTTATTTATTGAAAAGCTTTTGAATGGAGTTTCGGATTGAGATGATTGAGCTGTCGTTAGAGCAATATTAGAGAGAGAAACATAATCTCGCTAAAGCGCTACTGGTTTGATTTTTATTTTCACTCATACTCCTATTTTTTCTGGTCCAACTGATTTTTTTACGTACATCCTTTTGTTTTAACGGTGTGCGTCGTCATAATACATGTATTAAATATCATTGAACTATTTAGTATAACACCTAACTTGAGGCAATATTTTTTGATATTTTCGTTTAAAACGCAACATTTATAATAGCAAATTATGGAAAAGATATACGGCTAATTTATAACGTTTGTATTTTTATGCAGTATTCACTATTGAAATTCCATTTTAAAACAAATAAAGACATTTAAAAAAAAAACACACATACTACATTAAAACTGTCATTAAGAACCTTCTTGTCTATTACAAGTTCTGTGTTTGATTATGCTTTAGTAGTTATACCCTAATGCTTTTGTGAAAAGGTATGTAACAGGCAGAAGTATAAACATATATTCTTGCTCAGCATCAACAGCCGAGTTGATATAGCCTTGTTTTTCTATCGGCCCGTCCGTCTGTATGAGATTTCAGATTTTGGATATGAGCTTTTCTAATCCCTAGGCAGTACAAGTTTATTTAAAACTTTTGATAACTATTTCGGCTTACATGATTATATCAGGTAATCGATATAAATAATATTTTGAAAATGTGGATTAAGAACATTAACATTATCGGTTAACATAATCGGTTGAGATACACCGGGGTTATAAAAGATTAAAGCAGCGATGAGCTATACGTAGATGTGCCAAATCGCAAATTTCCCTAATCCACCGCCAGGCGATCTTTCAGTTTTTCTTTTTGGTGAATTACGCGTCAATTCACCAGAGCGTATGTATACTGCTGCCTTCGCCATGCTGAAAAGTAGCAATATTCACCAGACGTATGCCGTATACCAGCATATACACACATGCTGCTTGGGCCTGGCGCTGCCTTCGCCAGGCTGAACAGCAGCAAATAACACTAGACGTATGTATATGCGTATGTATAAATTAATAAGTTTATTGTACTTATTTGTTTAGAACTTCTATGAAGCTTTGTTATTTTGTGAGAACTAAAAGGAAGACACTTCGAATTGATGGGTTGATGGTACACCTGGTTTATTCAAAGACTATTTTAGACTAACTTAAAGACTATAATAAGACAGACTTTTATACCCTACAAAATGCTGGCACTTGCATTCTTATTCATAGCGGCCACTCCAATGTGCTGTGTTTGCCGGCTATGTTACGCCACTCTTTTGGTGAATGTAGTGTCACGTTTTGCCGCCTCAGCTGGTCGCAAGAGTTTACCGACTATAGGTTGTTGGTCTTTGCTTTTTGCTGACCACCTAACCTAGTTCCCGTAAACAATTTTGGGTGTCGAATTATACTTCCTATATAAAACAAAATTGACATTATTCAGCTTAATTCTATTTCATATATGAAGTAAAGTTAACATTGCTTAACTTATATATATATGTACATATGTATGTAAGCATTTGTTTCACTTTTCTGTTCGCTGGGCTTCGATTAAATTTTTGATTTCTTACCCCAATCGCTGCATATGAATATGTGTGTATACAAGCGCATATATGTATACACATTAAAAAGTGCGCATTGCACTTGTCTGGATATTCATTGACCTGCCTCAACTATTATGATGATGATTTAATTATTTTAAAATCATTTTCTAAATACATTTAAATTATTTATTTCTATATCAATCTATATATATTCATATTAAATCATATATTACACATTATAATCATATTTTAAATAAATTATTAAATTATTTATTTAAAGCGCATAATAAGTTATAATCATAATTTGAATAATATTTGTCTAATTGGAATATATCTTAAATATATATAAGATGCTGAAGAACAATATTAAACATTTCGTCGCATATCAATTTCTGCAAGAGCCTAGAAAAAAGACAAACTTCCAAGCCAGCCAAATTTCAGTTTTGCTATATCTGGTCATACACACTCTCTTCACTTTCGATTTTATGACACCAGCAAACCATTTTGTCAACGCAACTGCCATGCAGATGTGCAAAGAAGCACATGAACTCCAAAAGAAACATTATTGCACTTTGAATACTCTTTCTTTCTGCCTGGCATATGCATTTGATAGAGTCTTAAAAGAGTATTCGTAGTTGACCGTAGTAGTTGATTATGGGACAAGAAACTCTACATGAAGGCACACAAGCACAAATGATCGCGACACAATTGCACTTTGAATACTCTTTTGCAGTTCATGTGCTTCTTTATACATATGAATGGCATTTGCGTAGACAAAATTGTTTGCTAGTGTCAAAGAATCAAAAGTGAAGAGACAAATTGTATATTGAATCGGGAGCCAATATTTATTTATTTATAACAATTTGATATTGTACATTTGTTAATGTAAAATGTAAATTGTTTGGACAAATTAATAAAATAAAATATGTAAGACTATATAATAAAAAATATTTAATATATATAAATTTATATATATTTTATATATATATATGTACAGATGTATAAAAACTATGTAGCTCTCAACAATTCAAGTTGAATTTTCGTCCATGCGTTCAAATTTCATTTTGGTTTTGTCTTTGACCGCTTCCAGCAGAATCAAAGCGCACATATACATACGCATACAATATTTAAATGCGTGTGCAAACAACATCGCGTCTGCCATGAGCAAAATTACAAAACCCTTGAAAATTTGTCTATTTCTCCGTGAATACACACATTCATACACACACACAGTCTCACAGCAAGCTTGCTTGCTTCATTAAAAATAATGAACTGATAGATGACTGTGGATACTCTTTTAAAATATAAATGAACTTTCTTATATTTAGTTTGTCAATAAATTTTTAAAAATTATATATTTTTATTGGCATAAATTGTCGCTTAATTAACATTTGGGATAACGCTATAGATAGTTCAAAGGCATTAAGTCTTTTAATGTTATTTATGAGTTGGGTAGCAACCCGGATAATGGCTAATAAGCTTGCTCATTATACTACTTTTGTTTTGTGTTTCTGCATCGATGCAAAGATTGTTGTTGCTGCTTTTAAAACTTAATAAGTGTTTCAAACAAACAGCAAATAACAATGGGTTCTTATATAATAGCCAATTAAATTATTTATTAATAATTAAATTAATTTATTTTTAATAATGTAAAAAAAGTTCTTTAAATAAAATAATTCAAATTTTTAATAATTAATTAAATTTATTTTGTAATAATTAAATTTAAATTTATTTTTAATAATTTATTCAATTATTTTTTTAACAATATATTTTATTACTAATTTTGAAAAGGAATAAAATCAATAAAATTAAAATTAGGCACCTGTAAAAAAAAATAATCATCATCATTATAAACATTGCGGCAAGTTCAAGTAAAGTTCTGAAAACCAGAACCCACATTGAACATATCAGAACCCATGTACGTAATGTACGCATACTCATATAAACAGCAAAGCGGCGCGAACCAACCTTCTCCGTCGACCGCCACTCTGCATCTAATCACAAGCATATTACAACTGAATAAGAGTGCTGAGCGCGCGTTCGGCTCGACAGCCGAAGTGCTGTGGGTTCTGATCTCAGCAAATTTTTTCCTCAAAAACGTTGTATGAAAATTTACCTCTATAAGATACCTACTCGTTGCCTGTGTCTATGTATAAAGTATCGATCTCATAATTAATCGGAGCTTAAGACTCCAGATTTTCCGGTGGTGTTTAAACCACGGCACCAGCGAAATGCCAGATGCACTATCAGAGGGGGGCCGGAATTCGCCAAATGATCGCTCGAAACTGTAGCGGTCGGAGGTGTGACCGCCGTGCCTCCAGCCCTCAGAGCTGGTGTTGGTGCTAGCAGGAATGTTCCCGTAACGGGAGATTTCATCGATTCTAAGCAACATTAGAGCACCTCCGCCTTGCGTTCATATAGAGATTACCTTCCACGTGTGGTAGCAAACTTGTCTTGGTTCCTCAGCAGAAGCTGCAAGAATTCAGTTACGCAGAGCATGATGATGTTGTGTGGTGCTGTCATCAGCAACTGCAGTTTGAACATACAGTCCTCAGCCAATCAGCTGAGATTTTGTAGGAGCATTCGATAACCAGAAAATAAATACCATCGAACGATTAAAATTGGATTAACAAGTCAGAAAGCTCTAGTTGAGTAAGTTTGGCTATAAGATACATATTTATACTCACTGTACGTGTCAGTAAGGACATTGTCCATACCATCGCACTTTGTCCGCCGCGTCATAATTTGGAGTGACCTCACACAAAGCCCGTCCGAGCCAAAATTGTTGAATTTGGACTTGTGTGCAAAAATATCTGTGTATTAGTAATCCAATTCCTTGTTCATGTAACGAACATTATTTTAGTCCATTTGTTTTTTGAACTTATAAAGTGCTCGGGAATAATAGCCATTGTTGCGCAGAATCCGGCACACAGTTACGCAATGCACTCTTATTACCTGCTGTTAGAGTGTTGGAGCTTAGAAAAGCTGAAGACTTTTCTTAAATTTCCTGATGATCGTCCGCTCTTCATGTTCGGTAATATTCTTGCTTGGTGCCATTCTGAACTTGTTCTGTATAGGATTTTTTCGAAAGATACGTTAAATGATGTGTTGCACAGTTGATTGAAATATTCCATTTTTTAGCACTGTGAACATCCGTTATTGATGTTTTAATGATAATCCCTTTATATGATGAATAATGCGTATAACAATAATTGCGTATATGACGCAAACATGGCAGCCAATGCATACATTAAAATAATAATAGTTTAAAAACTAAAACAAAAACACGCCTTATAGTATAAAAAAAAAATTTAAATAATGTTATAAAAAAATAATTTTAAAGTAAATAGCGTGCATAATGCTGCGATAATTTTATTGTCATTATATTTCACCGCATGCTTTTTACTATAAATTGAATTGTTTTGTTAAAGGAAATTATTTTCCATTTTGAAATTCGGCTTTTTAGTAGTGACTGCTAATTTTTAGTTTTTCAAGCTTTTATTTTATTTTTTTAATTTTAGTCTCAGAAGACAAATTGTGATTTGCATTGCATTCTATAGCAGAAGCTCACCTTTGTCAATCAAGCAGTTAATTTATAGCAGTTATGCAGTATTATATGTTAATATATTTTGACTTTCACCTGACAACCTTGGCAGAACATAAAGACAAACTTGTGAAATTATTTGATTGTCATCGATGCATAATTTCTTTCGTACGCGTCAAAGCTTGTGTCAGGCTTTCACGAGATTAGAGATTTTATTTGTATGATCAATCAACAATAATAACAATGCTAAAAATTTACATGATATTATTGTACGTTATCATCCAATGACAATATATTATAGCAATTGATAGTCGTCTGTGTAAGCGGTAAATGCATTGGACTAACAAAATTAACTTTTTTAAAACCAACCAGACGGCTAGATAAGGTTAAGATAAGACCATATGCGAGAGACACAATAGGGAGAGCAGCCCATTACAACTATAGAGCAAACATGATAGGGAGCGGATTTCATATCTAAGGCAAGCACGCCATCACAGAGCACAGAAATGCTCGAGAGTATTTGAAAACAAAGAAAATCTATGTTTCGTAGGTCGAAGATTAAAATACTCTTGCTAAATTCTTTAAATAAATATAAAGTAATTTCAATACATTATAATATAATTATTGTATTATTCCTTGTAAAACATGTATTTCTTATTGTGTCTAAATAACACAAATTTACAAGTATTTCATATATAAAACAAAAACATTTTGTCGTATGCAGCACTTTTATATCTAAAAAAAAACCCCAATGCAATTCATTAAGAAATACATTTTTTACGATATACAGCTACGGATAGCTTATTTAGCTTATAAATTGTGTGTGTGAAAATTCATATTTTCCTGTTTGTTCCCACCAAGCTAGTGAGTAGTGGTACAACAAAAGTTTTTAGGCTGGAGCTGGTTGATTTAATACAATAAATGATATCAGGTCTCTACTTTTGCTTTCGTACCCCTATTTCTCGTGAACCAATTGATTTATTAAAAGATTTAGTTCGCCCATCGTTTTGTTTAGCGGTACCTTTTGATCGGTATACAGGTTTTAATGATGTAACCATCTTAAGCTGATTTTAATTTTCATGATTTGATAGACGGCCGTTCACAATGATGAACACATTAAATAAAGAAAGTGTAATACTTGCAATGTTGAGTGTAAAATGATTCTAATCTGAAACGCAACCGGTTGATGTGTTGGGCGCTGTGCCGAAATCAGTCAATGAGCAGCATTGCTCACAGTCAGACAGCGCAACGGGCGTGACAATAATAAGCATTTATATATACAATACAACTATGTCTATAAAAAGATGACGAACTACTATATGGCATATTTTTAAATTGTGTTCGTTCACTAGACATATGAAAAGTAAATTTTAACACGTGGAGTCGCAGAAATCGAGTGAAATAGCCGTGAAAAAGTTTTGTTGTATTATTGAGTACATGATTGGCGTTAAGCAGAGTGTAAATGGCACAGTCGCCAACGAAATCACGTCAACGTGCAATGGCCATGTCATTGAGACTGATGCTGAACTTGAGAATACGAAAGTTCGGGCATCCGCTAGTAAAGATAACTCGCTGGATGCCATTTTAGTACAAATCGGGCAATTCGGACGCTTCCAGATTATTAATTATGTGTTATTATGTGGGCCGATGGTTTTCAATGCATTCTTTTCGATTTCATATATATTTACCGCAAGTACAGTAGTACACAGGTAAGTGAGTCAAAATTTGTCTATTTTCTTACGCTCTTTTTCGCTCTTTCTTTAAATAACAAAGTAAATGTAGTTGTTCTTCAGGTGCAATATATCGCAATGTGACAGCCCAAGCAGTTTGTATGAGGAGTTCTGGCTTAATTTTAGCGTGCCCTTTAAGAATTCTGCTTGGGATTCGTGTAATCGTTATGTGACCTTACCTGAAGAGGAATTTACTGCAATCAGCGATCCCTCAAGCGATATGTGTGCAGCTGAGTATTTTGGTAATAGTACCGAGAGCTGCGGTACTGATTTCAAATTTAGAGATGAAGAGGAAACAATATCCACTGAGGTAATTACCTAAAGATATCTATAATATATATTAGATTTTAATTATTTTGTGTACACAAGCACTTGGTAAATTTAAAACTTCACATTTAATCTTAGAAATACCAGTTAAATAGCAGTTAATGTTCATTTACATACTCCGGAAGAACATACCTTCGTTATTAGAGTATACAAATTGTTGACCGTAAATCAGACGGTCGGGCGTCTGTCCGTCTGTATGGACAAGGTATCTTTTAGTGGAGCTTACTCGACTAGAGCATTTTTGCTTGCTATTTTTTTTAATTTTTTCACTTTCGGTGCGCACATAACTACGCGGATCTCTGACAATTATAAATTTGTATATTTCTCAAATTTCTGAAGTTTGGAATCTTTTGCCAAGACGAATGGAAACTTTCGATGGTGGGCACCATTAACAACATTGGACAGTTTGTAGGCATACCACTGGGTGGCTTTTTTGCAGATCGGTAAGTTAACTAGCCCATCCAAATCCGAATCCATGCGCACATTTAACGCATTATTTTGTATATTTAGTTATGGCCGTCGCACTATACTGGCAATAGCTGGAGCCTTGAGCGCTGTGATGGGCATTGTACGGTCGCTATCCAGCAATTATTATATGTTTCTGGTTTTCGAATTCCTCGACATGGTAGTTGGCAGTACTCTCTTTCCCACAGCCTTTCTGCTTGCTATCGAGCTAGTTGGCCCCAAGCGGCGAGTGGCAGCTGCAACAATCATCACAATATTCTATGCGCTAGGGGAAGCCTTTTTGGGTATTTTGGCCTCCCAAGTGCAGAACTGGCGCTGGTTATTGCGAGTAATCTATACGCCGGCTATTTTGCAAATACTCTTTCTATGGATTCTGCCAGAGAGCGTGCGCTGGCTGCTCAGTCAAGGTAGGGAAGAGCAAGCGGCAGCCGTACTAAGACGTGCTGCTCACATCAACAAACGACCATTGCCCCAGCAGCATGTGGAGGAGCTGCTCGCCAATAATCGCCAAAAAATGCAGCAAGCCAATGAGAGCCAGTATCCAATTATGCAGGCCGCCCGCTTATTCGTTTGGCGCATTACCAACTGTTGTTTTTGCTGGTTCACACACACACTAATTGCCCTGGGCCTAAGCTTAAACTCGGTGAATCTGGGTGGCAGCAAGTATAACAATTTCATGCTGAATGGCTTTGTACAGATTCCCGGTCTGCTACTACCACTTTTCATTATGGATCGCATTGGACGAAGGTATTCGCTCTGTGCCTCTATGCTAGTCTGCGCCATTTGCATGGGCGCCTCGGCAGCTGTCGGATCTGGTAAGTGCACTTAATAGTTAGCTAGTAAAGAAGCGGAACATATTTTCCAAAAAACACCTCTTAACGAGGTTCAACACCTAAAATTGCTTTTATACAATTTTGTAATTTTTACGTCGAGCCGTTATATATGAATTGGAGTGTTTTGATTGGAATGATTTATTGGGTCTACTTGGGTTTGCATTTCATGTGCTTTAGATATTAATAATAATACGAATATGGATATAATATTTTGTACAGAATTCATTAGGACAAAATAGAATCGGTGCAAAAAAGTTTCTGCTCTTTGCTTTCAGGGGGTCTTAGCTGGAATACTAACATTAACCTATCTTCTTAATATAGTAGACTTTTACTAATAAATCTCCCGTCTCTTTCTGATCGCAGAACAATTCCAGGTGTTGTCCTTGTACACAAACTTATAATAAATAAATACTATAAAAGGTCGATCAATTTTTCTCCTAAAATCTAATGCTCATTCTATAATGAGTTCTCCGACTTAATAGATGGTGCCATTTCTACTTGCTCTCTTTAAATACAAGTGTTGTGCCAGCGGTGTAAGCCGTGTGCCCATCGGTAGGATTGGCGGGATGTGAGTTGCGTAATGTTTGGGTCCGCGCATTAACAAGCTGGTGCTTGGTATCGTTGGACCACTTGATTGTATTGTCTCGTTTAGTACATATATGTACAAATATAAATTAAGTAATTACTCGACTAAACCTTTTTATTTATAAATACATAGATGATATATATTATTTTGCATTAAAATCCCATTTTCTCAATAGTCAAATTGTTCAATTGCCGAATCAAAACGATTGCAGCTGATTTGAAACGTAGCCTAAGTAAGGTTCGTTTGCATTGCTGCAGTAGTGAAAACATGTTTTTGTATTAGTGGTAGTTTATTTAGCCATATACAAATTGTTTAACTAATTAGGAGTTTCCTACCTATTTGAATTGTGCAAAATTAATACAAGCAGGAAAACTTCTAAAATGGCCAATCTCAAGTTCATTGACAACAACAAGAAAAATTAACGCACGCACCGCACATTTGGCAATCAACACAAAAAGCTAAACATAAATTGTGGACTTTGTTTTCAGTGCGTATGCAAGGGAAATCTGCCAAAGCAAATGATGAAAAATACTGGCTATTTTTTTATTTCTCTCACGTTTGCTACAAAATTATTTTGAATAATACTGATTTGCCGCTAAACTAGATAGTTTTCCAAATAGTGATAAAGCAAACATTTTTGAACTCGAGCTGTTTAATAATAATAATTGATTAAGATGATTGACGTGTCGTTAGACACGAGCAGAAACACAACCACAACCAATTTGCTTCACTGTCGCATATAGCTGCATTAAAGTTCGTAAAGCTAGGCTAAAAAGGATTTAATACAATCAAATTTATTATTGTATTTGAGTCCTATAAATAAATTTGTTTGCGAATATGTTTTTATAAAAATAACATATTATGTGAAAAAGATATTAGGTTTTAAGAGCTTTTTTGATACACGTATACTTTTACAAAATATTTAAAAAATTTTAAACATTATATTTTATAGATAACTATGCTGGTTCCCTGACACTCTTTCTAATTGGAAAGTTGGCTATTACGTGCAGTTTTCAGATACTATATTTTTTTACCACGGAGATCTTTCCAACCAATGTGCGAAACAGCTTGCTCTCTCTCTGCTCCATGATGGGTCGCATTGGATCAATGCTTGCCCCACAAACTCCTTTGCTAGTAAGTTTCATTCCATTACAAAAGTATTCTTATTTAATTGTGTTCCTTTTAAAGGCGAAATACTATAACCACGCACCTTCAATATTATTTGCCACCTTTGCCTTGGTGAGCGGTTTACTGACGCTCGGTTTTCCCGAGACAGCGAATAAAGTGCTACCCACAACAATGGAAGATGCCCGTGATTTAAATCTGGCACGAAAAAAACCCCCAGATGAGAATTAGGAGCAAAGAGCGCCTAGAAATTTTTATAAATTTGATTGAAAAGACTGGCACGGTTTAAATAAGGGTTACCCAAAATGAGCATATAGGGAGTAAAAAACAATATAAATAAACGAACTACACAAATGCATTATTCAAAGCAAGAATTTTAAATTATCACCATATGAACAGAAATATATTGTCATATACTTTGCAACAATTGCTTTGATTATTTGTGTGTACGTTTGTGAAAAATGCCGCTCATAATTAAAACTTTGTTGACTTAACAATGTGTTGAATTTCCTTAAATTCTTTGCAACGACATTGGTAGTTTGTTATAATATCTGCAAACTAACATATAAAAATTGTACAAGTGTTAACTTAAAGCAAATACAACAACAAATGCAATGACAGCCGGCATTGTAGCAAAAACAAATCTAAAGTAAAGTATTAAAATGAGCATCTGAAAGAATAACTGTGAATGCAAATTTTTGATGCTTCCTTTGTCTGCCCTTATGGTTAATAAATTTGTTTTCTAATTAAAAAGAACGACTTGCAACAATGGGACAGGGAAACCCTAATTTAAATGGTTTATATTTGAAGACAAACGTATTTATTGTTGATATTTAAATAATTATGTACTGTGCTTAGTATTAAGTAATAATGCCGGTTTCATTAGAAATAATTTTTGTTATTGATTTTAATATTGCTTAAACAAAATAAAATTAAAAAAATTTTTAAAACCAAGTGTCGTTTTTATAGCACAATTAGTTAAATAACCACACATCGCATATATTTTATGCTTAGTCTAATCAGCGATAAGCTATACGTTGATGTGCCAAATCGCAAATTTCCCTAATTTTCCGCGAGGCGATCTTTCAGTTTTTTTTGGTGAATTACGCGTCAATTCACCAGAGCGTAAGTATACTGCTGCCTTCGCCATGCTGAAAAGTAGCAATAATCACCAGACGTATGCCGTATACCGACATAAACACACATTCTGTTTGGGCCTGGCGCTGCCTTCGCCAAGCTCAACAGTAGCAAAAATCACTAGACGTATGTATACCGACATATACCAGCGTAAACACACATTCTGCTTGGGTTTCAGTTTTCTGTTCGCTGGGCTTCGATTCGATTTTTTATTTCTTACCCCAATCGCTGCATATGAATATGTGTGTAGACAAGTGCATGTATGTATACACATTAAAAAGTGCGCATAGCACTTGTCTGGATATTCATTGACCTGCCTCAACTATTATGATGATGATTTAATTATTTTAAAATCATTTTCTAAATACATTTAAATTATTTATTTCTATATCAATCTATATATATTCATATTAAATCATATATTACACATTATAATCATATTTTAAATAAATTATTAAATTATTTATTTAAAGCGCATAATAAGTTATAATCATATTTTGAATAATATTTGTCTAATTGGAATATATCTTAAATATATATAAGATGCTGAAGAACAATATTAAACATTTTGTCGCATATCAATTTCTGCAAGAGCCTAGAAAAAAGACAAACTTCCAAGCCAGCCAAATTTCAGTTTTGCTATATCTGGTCATACATACTCTCTTCACTTTTGAAAAAAACTGAAAGATCGCCTGGCGGAGAATAAGGGAAATTTGCGATTTGGCACATCAACGTATAGCTTATCGCAGGTAAAACGCTTACCACCACCACTTATGTATTTTGTAGTGCCTTTAATTCCTAATTCAGGGCATATAATCATATTGTGCACGTTTTGCGACTTTTTGAGAAATTTAAGTTTTAAGAGCATAACTTCAGTGTAAAAATAAGAAAACTGTTAAAATGTGGCATACACTGAAATACCTATCTAAGTCAAATGATACGGTTTTGTTATAATAAGATAGAAATATCATAAGAATGTTTATTAATTGTAATTTTAAACAGAAATTTTGCAATTAGTTACGAGTTTCCCCAGATTTATTAAACTATTTTTCGATTGTTCCTATGAGAGCCATATGATATAGTCATCGGATATTGCTCATATTTTGCATATTTTTATTGAGTTTCGTGAAGATATCTTCAAAAATAACAACGTTTTTATGTGAGAAACCGTATTGCAAACGATTTATACTATTGGAGTTATAGGATATAGTTGACCGACTTGAACTATTTTTTGCCAAGGTATTACTATTATTATAATACTCTTTATTGCCAAGTTTCATTCAAGTACGATAAAAATTAAGAAATTTTAATACAATAAAATAATGAATAAAGGGGCGGTGACACGCCTTTTTTTTAAAAAACCTTTCTTTGATTTTTAAAAATACTTAGCAAAACACCAAATCGAAATATCTTTGGTTTTCTCGAGTTTTTAATAAATGCCCGATTTTCGGCAAAATGCCCCATAGTGCACTGAAGTCGAGCCGCACACACACGCACACATACATGCGTCAACGAATTACCAGATCACGGGCACACTAGCGCATACTTACATAAGGGTTGGTTGCCTGTACTCTTAGAGATCAAGTGGCTGCTAAGACGGCGACAAAATCACTTGCATTTTTTTAGTGACATAACAGGATATATATATACATATATATATTTTTTATAAATATTTTGAATATTTTATATTTGAATTTCGCAACTGTGCAACATTGGAGGGTAGGTTGTTTTTATGAACACTTAGCATTGACTAACCAAATGCGAAAAACCCTAAATTTGAGTTGATTCATTACAACTAACTAATATTTTGCCAATAACGTATGACTCACATAGTTAATTAACAGTTGTTGTTACAGTTGTTTTGCTTTGTCTAGTTTCTTTTCTTTCGGATCTTGCTTACCATTTTTTAATTTTGCTTGTTCCTATTACTATTTCTATTAATTTCACCAAGTGATAGCTATATTGGTTTTGTGAAAATTATAACTGATAAAACGGAGCACCTTTAACCCCATGAAGAAAATGTATTCTTCATCAGCATTAGCAGTCGAGTCTCCTAGTCGAGCTTGTGAAATTTTATTCCCGTATGGCTCGCGTTGTTGTTCCGCGTATGCTTGCTGTGTTTGCAAAGACAATTTTTGTTATTTTACCAAATCCTACCCATAAACATACATACATGCATATATATATATATATATATTTTTCATGTCTTTGAAATATAAACAGTTATTGCTAAATAAATGGAATTTGCGAGTAAAAATTAAGAAAAATTCCGCTAAAAAAATTATAAAAACACGCTTTTCATATCAAGCCAAACTGAAATATTAAAAAAAATGTAACAAAATAATTTTATTAAATTTACTGCCAATGAAATGATTGCTGCACTATATATAAAATACATCACCCATTTTACTTGTAATAAAATTTTGTCATAAAGGTTGTAGCGCATAGAAGGAAATAACGACTTAATAAAGCACATATGTACATATATACATACATATGTATATTCTTGATTAGCATCGCGAACTGAGCGGTATGGCCATGTCCGTCTATTTCTAAGCAAACCAGTTCCCCATTTTTAAAGCTATCGAAAATTTGATGAAGGGGCTCTTTTATTTCCAGTTAGATCATTTGTCAAAATGAGGAGAGTACATAGCTGCCATATATGCAAATGAAAATTTGTAAAAAGATTTTTATACAAAAAACAAAACATGTACGCTTTATTTAAATTTTTTTTAAGAGTGAGAGTGTAAGTTGTAGTAATTGTAATAGTTAATATAAAAGTGTGAGAAATCTGTGTTTGGTTTTGTTAGTATTTGGATATATGTATATACATATATTTACAACATACAATATATCAGAAATATTAAATAATTATTTTTGTTGGTTTTAATTTTTTATTATATTATCGTAAAATGTACATTTATGTAAACCAGTTTGAATTAGCTTATTTGACTCCATACAAACATGTTTTCAGCTTATACAAATACCTATAAATATGTATGTAGATCATAATTTGCATGAGTTGCATTTATAAAAAATCAGGCGAGTTAATAAAGACATGCAATTACTGACGTCGGCAACAATCGATAGGCGGCGGAACACAACATGAAAAGTTGCTTATCTCTAGAAAACTGCAAATATCAAACATATATATGTATATATATGAACATGTAGTTTTATGACTTTAGTACATACATACATATGTACAACTGCGAAAAAGCTGCACCAACTAGCTACTTTTGCTTACAAAAAAAAAAGTAAAGTAAGTGGTTATTGATAATGCTCAGAATTTGTCTTGAGTAACAATTGATATATTTTTTAAATCTTGGTGTTAACTTGATTAAATGGCTTATATTTTATATTATAAATTTTTATTTTTTCATTTCTCAACTATGTTTTCATATTTACAGTGTCTTACAACCTATTTCAAGCATTGTCTTATTACACAATAGTTTTTCCAAACTTCTATTGACCAATTAGATTCGTATATTTAGCAGCAAAATTATTATATGGCCACATGTCGTTAAATTATAGACACCTGCGTGCCATAAAACACCAATTTTAAAAAAAGGATATTTTTCGTATAAATAGTTCAATCTATTATAGTCTGTGTAGTTATATCCTGGATTTTGATTGCAACAAGCAAACGGACAACGAACAACAAAAACTCGTCTTAGAGCTAAATAGCTTAAATGGTCAATCTGAGCTCATCAACTCTGCACAACATCATTTGGCGCAGAATGGCACCAAACAAGATTTTCGCAGAACATAAAGAGCGGATGGTCATCAGAATAATTAAGGAAACAAGTAAGAAGGCTCTGTTCGAGTAAGCTCGACTATATAAAAGATTCCCCTAACTCTTGACCGTACAGACGGACAGACGGTCTGGCTGACCGACATACAAATACGTAATGTGTATGTTCGTTATTTTGATAATTGTTTCAATGATTTTATTACTTGCGCATCCCAAAGGATGCCCTTTTAATTTTGCGCTTATAAATTTAAAGGCTCTCTCTCGGACAGTCTGATCTGGATCCCAAATGCATAAAGGCATGGCGGATATAGTTATTGTATGGAGTTGTATCTCTGCTGATGGCGTCGCTAATATCAAGACTTCATTGGACAATGGTACCACATGGTAATTTCATCGGCCCAGTGTACAAATTTAAATGGGATTTAAAATTGTACGGCACTGTTTGAAATAAGATCCGGAAGCACAACATATTTAACAAACAAGACCTTAAAAATGCTTTGCTGGATGAGAGGAGAAAAATAAGCCCAGAGAATACCCGACAGCTATTATCTTCCATGAAGTGAATATGACTAAAGTATATCAGACTATGTGTTAACAGCCATATTTCATATGCCAAATATAATTATTTTCTAAGACTACATGAAATAAGCTGTGACCTATAAGTTCCTCTTATAAATGTGATATAACCATTAAACAAGTTTGCGCTTAAACATATTTTTATTTGTTTTAGTTAAAACTTTATAGGACTTTAAATTTTTTCTTAGCACTGCATGAAATAGGGTTTGAGACACTGTACATAAAAGTATATAAGATTCACTTGCACAATTTAATACTCACATGCACCGTAAAGAGTTCAGTTGTGTTGGGAGTGGTACAATTAATGCTAAGAGACAAGAAGTCCCGTTATCGAAAGTGTCTTGTTGACATGCTGACAACTTACGCACTTCGATGACATCGCCAATAGGAAACCTTAACTGTTGCCTCAATCAGTGATGGTCGAGAGCGCTGCAACTCAGTTGAAAATCGTCAGTAGTTCTGGCCAGACATGAGTGCGGACTATGAGAGCGACTACTTTATGCGCAGTCGGTTTGTATAAAAGCGAAAAACATGATTAAAGAAGGCAATTGTTACTTTTTTTTAACCTTAGCAAAGTGCGCGAAAAGCCGGCCCTCTGGGACTCATTTCAAGATCCGCCAGAAAAACGAACGAGCGGCTCTGATGCCGACTGGAAGAAGCTACGACTAGCCCTAAAACTTTTTAAACTGTTCACCTACCTTTTAGTCTGTGGCGTCGTCTTGGTCTCAAGCGTTGCAGCCAAGCTTGCTTATCTATATATGGCTGGCAATACAAACAGTGAAATAAAGGTGCGAGTGTGCAGCAAATACCGTAAGTCAAGGACAAATGCAATGAAACCATTGGGAGCTCTCGGAAAGATACCAATCCGTGCATAAAAAATTATTTTTTTAGGTGTTTAAAATTCTCATACTTCTTTTGCATGCAGTTTTACTTGATGGCCAAGTGATGGCCTTGCACAGCAAACTGGAACAAATTGCCTGGGTCTGGGCCCTGATTTTTGCCTTTGCCGCTCCGGAGCTTTTCACATTTCTGCGCGCCCTGCGCATCAGCATGTTTAAGAGGCAGCAGCGACCCAATGGGTTGGAAGTAGCGCTGGTGAGTAATGTAATGTAAAATATATACATATATGTGGGTATACTATCTTGTACCTTTGGCACAATTGATAAGCTAATTGTTTTTGTTATTCTTGCTCATCAGGTGACACTCTTTGAACTGTTGCATGTGGTTGGCTTGGCATTACTTACCTTTTCCGTACTGCCCCAATTGGATGTGACGCGTGGCGCGATGCTGGGCTGCTGTGTGTGCTTCGTGCCATCGCTTCTTAGTAAGTTATACACACTATATTACCAAAGTTCTTATCAACCGCCTTGTCGACCAAACTGTCATCAATTAAATTGATTTTCATTTGCTCTCTCTCTATTATTTTTGTTGTATTATAAAGACCTACTAACAGGCACCCGTCTGCAGTGGCAATCTGCAGACATGTATATATATGGTGCCTCCATCCTGTCAACGTTATCACTGGGCAGCGTCTTTTTTATTTGGCCAGCTATGTCCACGCAGCTGGAGTTGCAGTTACTGGCAATCCCATTGTTGCTCGTCTCGTTTCGATGGTGGGAAAACTTTTCCAATACGCATGAGGCAATAGGTGAGTCAACGATTTTGTAAATTATTACAAGACACATTGACACACATTATATATAAGTGCAACAATTGCTTTGTTTGCTTAAGATCACAAAATTTGTGTATGTACTTGTTTAAAATGGCTTTCAAATTTAAAAGGTTTGATTGACTCAAAGAGAACAAAGCGAAGTATTTATTTCCCTTAACATATTGCATTAACGACGGCTTTTACAACAAAAAATTGTATAGCGATGTTCAGAAAAGGTGCGATGATCATGTTCAATAAAAGCCAAAATTGTGTTGATGTTGACGTTGTCTTTCCCTAATAGCTTATAGTCTATATATATATATAGGGTGAAATTAAATCAAAAAAAAAAAAAAAACCACTTAATATTTTCTCAAATTTCTTTTTTATATGAAAGTACAATCCTTCCGGTTAATAATGAAAAATAATTTTATTCAAATGGCTGCCTCGGCTGACCATGGCGTCATACCAAAGTCTTAATGCGAAATTCGTCTCATGATGTCTCCGAAATGTTCAATTGTTGAGAACGACGGTGAATTGATGTTGGTGGCACTTCACGCACACTTTCTACCACAGCAGCAATATTCTCGGGTGTACGCACTGTTTTGTGCTTTTCACGCATTGGTTTATCGATGATGAGCCAGTTTCTTTCACTTTTCTAAAATCCGTACGCAACTTTCTCACACATTCTGCAATATTACCATTATTTTCAAAGTAATGTCGCAATATTTCCCAGCGTTGTTCAAGCGTATACTTAACCATATTCGTTCAGCGGAAGGATAAAACTAATTATCTGTCAAATCAAACATAAGCTAAGTGTTACCATTCACGAAGTAAGCACTAGTTGAAAAAAAAAAAACGTTAGATGACGGACCCTATACAAAATTATATGCCTACCTTAGCATCAATTCCAAAAACAAAGGAGCACATGAGCAATGTGACTGGGAAACCCTGGTCTATAAGCATTATAATTATTTTTATATACTTAACCCATGCAATGGGTAAAAACCTTAACCCTTGAAATGAGGATTGGAATTATCAACAAAATAAAGAAAATCTGTGGAATTTGTATCAAAATAAGTTAAGACATACCGGAGATACGAAACCATCAAGCATTGGTACAGTAGTACCACTAAGCAAATAATCGATTTTTGCTAAGTATGTGTATGTCTGTCAGACAATTGGTCGGACGTCTGTCCGTCTGTATGGTCAAGGGTTTCATTTTATTGTAAATAGTTTAAAATCCCAATTTTCAAGTTTTCGAAATTGAAGATTTTGTTTTCTTATCGATTACATGTGTTCATCATAAAACTAAAAAGTTATCGTAAATTTGAAACAAACTTGTCTTGCCTAGGGATTAGTTGAGTTCATATTCAATATCTGAAATCTTTAGCTTTTGTAGTTCCTGAGATCGACGCGTTCATATATATAGACAGACGGACAGACAGACAGACAGAAGGACAAGGCTATTTCGACTCGGCTGTTGATGCTGATCAAGAATATATATACTTTATGGGGTCGGAGAAGCTTCCTTCTGCCTGTTACATTCTTTTGCTATATTACAGCACGCTGCATTGAAGGGCAAGTGTGAATCACCACTTTGCTATACTAAGCTCCCTGACTTTTGTGTATAGTTATACCTTCTGCGGTTACAACTGGAAACTGCCTACGGTCAATAGTAACTTGTTCGTTTATTTTATATTGGAAGCTCTTTACTATTTTATGAATTAGGGACCAAGAAAGTTCTGTCCGATGTACGTACATTGAGCGAGCAAGTAGTCCTACACTTTTCTTTTAAAATGTCATCAATAAAATAATTGGAGTAGGTGGATTACTGGATTCTTCGAAATCCATTTGAAATAAAATGCCTGTTGCCCCCTGTACATTGACCGTAATCATATATTTAGCAGTGACTTTTAAAAGAAGTCCCTGTGCCTCAGAAGATTTATTGTAATGAATGGGTTATGTAAAGAATAAAATATTTAGAATTATTATGTAATGTTTAAAAATTAGCGCCATGTGTGTTAAGTCATCATCGGATCGTGTTGATATTTAATACGATTTGGCAGTCAAGCGCAAGTGAGTTAATATTAAATTGAGATAGTGGTGAATATACAGTTGATATTATTAGGTGCCGTGCAATTTAACGAATCGGCTTATTGCGGACACGATCAGATTCACTCATGTTTCACTCATAATGAATAAGTTATCTAATGCCTTCTAGAGTTAGATCAACGATTGTACGGAATTTAAGTGAGTAGCTTTAATGCAATCATCCGCGGTAGAAAAAAATTGACCAGTCGGAATAGAATTTAATTTTGTTTTTTATATGAATATTTTGACGCATTTGTACTAAAATGATGAATTGCATGGTCATGGCTGAAAAATACGGGAACGCATTAATAATATATTAATAATAAATAATTAATTATTAATATATTAATAAATTATTAATAATTAATATATTAATAATTAATTATTTATTAATAATTTATTAATATATTCGGCTGTCATAAGACCCGATACCTTATTATTTAGAACACAAGCAAAAAGTTGATCCTCGCTTTGTCTCATAATTTCTGTTAAGTTAAATATACCAAATTAGGTCCCATAGAGCTGAACCAAATATTGCACCGTAGGGATCATTTGCGTTGGGTTCATAGATCAAACGATTTCCTAATCCTACTAACTAGTTCAAAATTTTCATCCTTCCACGGAATATAGTAAACCAACTCACGAAAATAATTACTTCAATCAGTTTGTATATTCAATCTTCTATATTAAATTATACTGGGACTAAGCCTCTTTCTAATTAAACCAGTACGGTCGCGATGAGCGTAAACTAATGCTTTAGAAGAGCGGGGTGTTTCGATATCATCATCATTAATATATTGACGAGTACCGCATTGGTTTTTGCTAAAACTATAAAAAGCAGCAAAATCAGCTAGGCATACATTTTCATAAGCGACGGGGCGTTGGATATAATTATCTATAAGTCCTAACTCAAATATATCAGTTGAGTTAACGAGAAAATTTTGTATTTTGGGACCTAGACCGAAGGATTCGAACCCGAACCATTCCAAAACAGCAGTAAACGGCTTTTTGGGTGGATATTTCCGTACCCAAAATGAATTTGTGGCCTATATGTTGTAACATTTAATACTTACATTGTCCCTACTAACCTCATTAACTGCAAAACGTAATAATTTTGAAACATGACATTTCTGAGACTTGTTTATATAATTAACAACGTAACTGCAACAAGCATAGGGATCTAAAATGAACTGAATATCATTGTTTGCTCGCTGCAATTGAAGAAGGTGAGTATTGTAAGCGTTAAGCCTAATAGCTGCAAGCTTTTGCTTTAAATATATTTTGGGATGCTTAATACTCGACTTAAGTGCTTTTATGTAATAACTGAGGTTTATTTGGTCATGGGACAAAAAGTTATTGAAGTCACCAAAACGCTCAATACATTCACAATCAAGGGAAAATTCAAGAAGTCTCTAAATTTTTCTAAATTTCTAGTTGGGGCATGGGAGAGTATGGAATTCCGAATCTACAAATTTGATTTCTCCTGGCGTGGCGTGGCGAATTAAATATCTATATATCCATCACTGAGGGCGTTTGCTGCGGAAATTCTTTGCTTACGTAAGCAAACGAAGTTATTGTTCCTAATATTTATCATTTCTAACTTTTTATAGTTAAGAAATAATTTATCCGTTCTATAACCTCTCCTATAAAAATTCCTAAGTTCGGACCTAACAATGGTTAAAAAACTTTTTGTGCATTTTCTTTTAATGCCAGCGAATATTGTTGGGAAGGAATTACGTTCTCTGACACCCAGGGCTTATACAGTCATCTTCGACCATGTTTTGAATGTTTGTGGAGGCTTGAGCAGATCTTTCTATTAGTTATGAAACTAAGTGCACATCTTCTCCGGATGCTGTTTCTGATGAAAAGGAAGACAACCTTTACTAATGAATAACAATGAATAATAAGTCTGGAGTATGGGGAAAATATAAAGAATTTGTTATTGAAGACTTTGGTTTCTTGCCCAATGATCATGCTTCATGTCTTGCAAAAACTATACGTATTATTGGACAGGAGGGAAAAAGAGTAAAATGACCTAAAATATCTATACTGTCTGCTTCACTACATTTGCAGTCTACAATTTACCGCGAAAATTTTGTCCACTTGCTACAAATGCAAATCCTGATCCAGGGCCCTTTTACCATTCTATTGAACGCGATAATTAAAGCATCTAGTTTTCTCCCTGTCGCCTGATGATCACTATCCTCTGTAAAGTTATTCACAAGTTGCTCTCTGTTTCGGGTTTCATTACGGCTACTTTCGGCTAGTTTATTTTCCGGGTATTTTCTTTACTGACTTACTCTTTGAGACAGTCTTCTGTTGGCATTAGTAGCCGACTCTCGTGCTGAAATTCGTGTTCTTTGCCTAGTTTCTGTGTTTCGTGCCTGCCTATAAACAGGAACTAGTCAACGACCAGATCGTCGTGAAGTGTCATTTAATTGTTCTTGTTACCTAACTATACTGTAACTTATATTTAATTCCTAAATTTCCCTATTCATTATCCTCTCAGATCACCTAAATTCTTTATTAACCCTGCGTTTTCTTTGGGATAATGTGCTAATATTTCTTTTCTGCTCAACATAACTTTGTTTGACCTATTTAATTAATTCCTAGCCCTATTTCTCCGAGATCTACTGTCTGCTGATAGTCTAGGCATAGTTAGTGTATGTCAAATATGAGTAAAAATATTAACAATAGTATCATAGATTAAACAAAAATTAAGTATATAAAGCTGTAAAAAATAATAATGCTATTTTTATCTGAAACAAATAATAAATTAAATTGTAAAAATGTCTTAAAAAAAATTATTAGAATTAAAAAAAAAAATCGAAAATCAACTTGCGATTTCTAAATACTTTCAAAGAAACAAGTACAAAAATTTCCTGATACAATCACAGAAAATTAAGCGTCATATAAAAAGGCCATTTTTTAAACCATAATCAAAAACTAAAAAATTCAGGATCGAGATAAACGCGAAGTGAAAAAAATCCTCTACAATATGTTATAATAACTGCAAGCAGTATTTAAGGTTTTTGCGTGTTATGCTGTATGTATTAGATATACAACTCTGATGTGTAAACTGCCTACTGCATGGCTATCTCGAGTGGCTGTCTATACCAATCAAGAATATATATACTTTCGGAGAGACTTCCTTCTGCCTTTTACATACTTTTGCACAAAACCAGGGGTTAGGCGAGCTTATGTTCCAAATCTGAAGTCTCTAGCTCTCACAGTCTCTGAGATCAACGCGTTAATATATACAGACAGACGGACATGGCTATATCGAGTCGGCTGTCGATGCTGATCAAGAATATAAATATATTCGGAGAGACTTAATTCTGCTTTTTACATACTTTTGCACAAAACCATTATACCCTTTTTTACCCATTTAATGGGTTAAGGGTATAAAAAATAAACCTGTGAGTTAAAGCGTATAGTGCCTTACTCTGCAGTTAAACTTTCATTTCTTTTCGTACACATACAATATTGGTGGTTCGGCGCTCTGTTACCTTAGGGGTAATTACTGAATTACCATCGTAGGAGGTAGTGAAGTAGGTAGTTCATCACGGCCCATCGCCAATTTTCAATTTGCCTGCCGTAGCTGAAGAAGCTTTTATTCATTTGAAAGCCAAGCTAACATCTGTGCCTTTACTCCAGACTTCAGTAAATCCTTCTTGCTACTTTGCGATGCGAGTCTACATGGTATCGGGTTTGTTTTGTTACAGGAACTGGAAAATGGAGAAGAGATAGTGCAAATTTGACAATACGTTTCACATTGTAAAATATGAAGGATGTCGAGAGGCAAAATAAGATATTAAGGCCGCCAATAGGAAAACCTATGGTGTCCGATCGCCGATTATCAGAGTTCCAACAATGGTATTCATTTTTTGTCGATCACAATTCCAGGTTTCATTTCATACACCCTTTAAAAAATAACCATCTAGCAATATCAGTGGTTAAAATGTAGTTTTCTATTGCTTTGGAAACTGTCTTAACTGACAACGGCTCAAAATTAAAATCGTGAATTTTCCGTGCGTTCCTAGCTCGTTTTGGAATCTCACATCTGTACGGGTATTTATTTTTTGCATAGAGGTCTAGCACTCATCGCAGCAAAGCCTACTTTCCGTACTTTCTTTTTTTTGGGAAAAATATAATTTAGTACGGGAAGGACTACGAACTACTTCGCAAATTAAATGCTTTGACCGAAAACAGGCCAAATTGAGTTCAACATATTATGAGCTTAGAAAAATTTATTGGTATTTATCACTTAACAGACATTCAGACGTAGGGTTCTATGTTGTTCTTTTACTTCAGTTAAGATGTGAGTCTCTTTGTATTAACTGAAAAATAATATGTTCTTCGCTTACACACACGATAGATTAGCTTACTCGCACGCGCTTTTGTGGAAAGCGGATGGTTGCTGCGGATCAAGACGAACGTTTTTGGATATTTAAGTTGATTTTGAAAAACAACAGTCCGACCGATCAAAAAAGCTATCCGACATAATCGCATTGAATCAATATGCGTATTGGGACTGTGAAACAACTGTTTGGACAGCGCTCAACAAGTTTCGTCGGCTTCGTTGACCGCTTTCCTTTATCACATGATTATGTAGATAGTCCACATCGTCGACCACCGACTCAGAGAACTAGCCTTAACAACAATAGAGATTTAGTCTCGTGCGCTTTGGACACCAAGAAACATATGGACTCCTGAATATTCCTAGATAGTTACAGTTCAACCGATAACTAAAGTTATCAAAGTGCAGTACTTGGCCAAGAGTTGAAGATGATAACTTAATAGAATTTTGATACATGAGCGAGGCAGCATATACGTTAAACAACAGTGCATTTTAAGTTTATTTTATTGGTGTAGTTTGTAAAGAGGGGCGAGGACAGACCACACCCCAACCGGGAAGTTATGATCTTAGCATAGGTAGAAGTGTACGCCTCCTAATTTTTTCAATGTCAACGCTTAGGCTTATTATAGAGACAAATTTGCAGGAATCGGAACACAATGCCTTGCACTGTCGAGCCGAATGTGCGCTCTCACATTGCATTCTCGTTTAGTTTTAATGTGCTTGACTTAGATGCAGACAGGCAATCAACTAAGAAGATTGGTTAATACCGTTCTGATGAGTATATGAGTATGCATTTTAATGTCGTTGTCCAGTTAAAATGTTTTCCACTTATTTCACTCTTACTTCACTAATTTATTACAATTATACTAGTTTCGTATCATAAACATTTCATTATCATGATTCAAGAACGAAAAATTCAAAACAATTCTGGGATAAATCAAGACCACTGTGCTTGATTTTAGAATGTTTTTTTTTTCTGAGTGTATATTCACCTATATGCAAGCTAACTATTTCATTAGAATAATTAAGCAATAAATAATTTACAAAACTATATCGTATATAAAAGGAGTTCTCGAACACGTTCTGTACTGGCCTTGTACTGTACTGATTAATTATTGTATTTATATACATACTTACACTTTGAAATTCAAGCACTTAACTATATAAATTATTTCATATCCTATCTTATGAAGCCTACATAATACGTAACATACGATGCACACGTTCACGCTACCACATATATTTGTATCTTGCGCCTCTAAAAGTTGTTGTCTTTGGCTTGATGGGTTTTCTGTTGCACGGCGAGATTTTTTCTGAGTATTTCACACTGTTTTTAAAGGCATGGCAAACGCATACTATAACCCTTACGGTAAGTAAAAAAAAGTTCATTAGGTTCAGATGTGCACTGGCGTTGAATTTCCGAATTTAACTTTGCTTTTTCGCATTCGCATTTTCTGTTGAAATTCTAGTACTCGGATGGCATGCAAGAAGCGGTTAATTTGGCACACTCGTTTAACAATGACAGCAGCTCGTTTATCAAGTTTTCTTCGAGTGCTCAATATTCGCTCCAGTCAAATAACAGAGTCGTTATTTACGCACTTTTGTTGCAAGTTGGCTCTGCATACTTGTGCTACATTTTCGGCAAGTTTGCATGCAAGATAAAGATACAACATTTCAGCTATGCCCTGCCGCTCAGTCTAGCTACGCCGGTGACGGTTTGTATTGCCACTTTGCTAGCACAGATGCGTGCCACTAATATATGCGCATTGCATGGCCTAATACCGGATTACTTGACACTGCATGCCCTTGGAGATGATCTGCAAGAATTGGGCACTCGAACCTTGGAATATGCACTGTGGCTGTGGCCACTATGGTGGCTAGCACAAATCTGGACTTGCCTGCACATCTGGCAGCCTCGAAATGATAAGAACGCACCCACCGAAAAGCTCTACGTGTGTCCCTGGTATTGTGGTCTGTTGGTGGATCAGTGTTCCATAATGAATCGACGCATTCTCGACTGGAGCGATGAGTACTTAACCATTAAGGTCGGTATATAAAGGGAATTAAGAAAGAAAGAGCTACATACATATGTGATTCAAAGTAAACGTAAGGAAATCAGGCGTTATCATTAATTATCCAGCCAAGTTATAGATATCAACACAAATTTCACTGCGTTAGCTTTCAACTACCAGCAATTAAGTAAGTAATAAAGTTAAATGACGAGGAAACTTCAAAGTTTTATAAATATTTCATTGTACAGGCACTTACCATTGAATGCGTGTGTCTACATGTTTTAAATTAATTTGTATTACAAATGCTGAGTGGTTTTTGTCAAGAAATGCTTCACAAGACGCTCTTTAATTTACGTGCTAGTGGTGTCGTTTTTGGTAGTCGTCAAGTTTAAAAGGATAGCACAATTAGTCAAAACTATTTATAATTATAATCGATTATGACGATTATATTACGAATTTGTGTAATCATTTGTGTTTAAAAGGGTTGTATTGCTAAAAATAACCGTTAAATTTTACACATTCTTAAAGTGCTTGTTTCATTGCAAAATGAAGTGAAAATTAATAGAAAATCCAATAACGGCAAGTTAGAATTTAATGAAAATTGTGTATAACGTTTTTATACAATTCAGGTATTTTGGAATAAATTCAAATAACTCATGCTTAAAACCACACAGTAAAAAAAAACTATTCAAAATGTGCCAAAGGTATAAATTATCCATAATGATCCAAGAAATTCTGTATTTAATCTAAGTTTAATTGAAACCGACATACATACATATGTGGTGAGTTAAAAAACAAAGTTTCAACATTATTTAAAACAAATATATAAAAATATTTTATTTTGGTTGGGCTTTCTGTTTAAGGTTAATTTTTAATGCTTAATTTTACTAATTTTACATAAAAATTACATATTATTTTAAATATACATTTGAATAATTTTTTTGCAATCTTATACAGAGCGACTTGACGGCACATAGAGATCCAGTTTTGGCCTTAGCAGCTGACATTAATGCCAGTAGAAATATACAGGAGGCAGACAAAATACCACAACTGATTGTGTGCGCCACGATGTGGCATGAGACCGAGGAGGAGATGATAGAGTTTTTAAAGTCAATTGTACGCTTGGATGAGGATCAATGCGCGCGAAGAATGGTAAAAACGCATCTAAACGGTGGCAAAGCGGATGAAGAATACTATGAATTGGAAAGTATGTAAATGTGCCAAGTGTAGCAATTTTGCATCCACAAATTTGCATAAGCAAAGGTCTTTACTGTCGTAGCATTAAATATTGAAAATTTATTGGCTTTTGGCTTTGCGAATCATATAATAACAAGTAAGAAGGCTCTAGTCGACTCTTTTTACCCATTTCATGGGTATAAGAAACACTGCAGTCAGCAGCAACCGAATGCAGAATAATTTGAAGCAGAGGAGGTGCTAAAGAGAAGAGGTGTTTAAAGGTCTGAGAGTTATCGAATTTTGCTATTATTAGATGATTTTTAACTCGAAGTTTAATGACTTGGTAACCATTTTGACTTGTCCTTATGAACAAAGTTTTAAGTTTCAAGCGCTTGAGCTGTTGAAGAAAACAGATTTTGTGCAAAATTATGCAAAACTACCAATCAAGACAAACTCTTGTACTCTTGTACAATTCATTAAATACTCCGTCTAAGCCTCAGCTGTCTTGAAAAAATTCTATGATTTTGAGCAAATGTAATAGACACAAGGAAGTATCTCTGATCAGGATCAATAGAGAGAATAAAGCTATGACCGCCTGTCCGTCCGTTTATATGTATGCATATAAAAATAATGATCGTCCGTGAAATGTAATCAAAATTTCTTGAGAAAAAAAATGTTCCTAGTTGCACTTTCTTAGTTGCTTGAAGTAGCTTTGTTTTTAAAGCTTTCGCTCTCACTAGTTATAAAATGGCTATAATCGCTGCCTAAAAGTCGTTTCCAGACTTTATCGGCCCTACATTTTAATTTAATTTTTTTTACAAAATTTTTACTTTTTCTGTCCTAGCCAACATTTTCTTCGACGATGCTTTTGTGCTTGACGAACAACATTGTCAAAACAAACGAAATCCGCCACTCAATGAATATGTGAAGACTCTTACATGCACCATAAACAAAGCAGCCTTTGAGATTTATGGGGTTAATATTAAAATCAAGCCGCCATTGAAGATTGAGACGCCGTACGGCGGTCGTCTTGTGTGGACACTGCCCGGACGCACAAAGATGGTGGCACATTTGAAAAACAAGGATAAAGTGAGACACAAAAAGAGATGGTCGCAAGTCATGTACATGTACTACCTGTTGGGCTTTCGCATTATGGAAACGGAACAGCTCTCGGCGTGTCGCAAGGCGGTGATTGCGGAAAACACCTTTCTGCTGGCACTCGATGGGGATATCGATTTTCAGCCACGTGCTGTTCACCTGCTTATTGACCGCATGAAGGCAATTGATGAACTGGGCGCCGCCTGTGGACGCATTCATCCTGTGGGCCGTGGTCCGATGGTCTGGTATCAGAAGTTCGAGTATGCAATTGGACACTGGCTGCAAAAGGCCACGGAGCATGTGATTGGTTGCGTTCTTTGTAGTCCAGGGTGCTTTAGTTTATTTCGCGCCAGTGCTTTAATGGAAAACAGCGTGATGAAGCGATATACTTTGGTTAGCTCGGAGGCCATGAAGATGGTGCAATATGATCAGGGCGAAGATCGCTGGCTATGTACTCTTCTGCTCAAGCAGGGCTCCAGAGTTGAGTACTGTGCTGCATCAGACGCATACACCCATTCGCCGGAGTATTTTAATGAGTTTTACAACCAGCGTAGACGCTGGGTGCCCTCGACTATAGCGAATATCTTTGATATACTTTCAAATGCTAGCACTGTGGTAAAAAAAAATAATTCAATATCCACATTGTATATTTTTTATCAGGCCATGCTTATGATTGGCACCGTTCTTGGGCCTGGCACCATTTTTCTTATGATGGTAGGTGCCTTGGTGGCTGTCTTTACAATCAACATATGGACAGCGTTCTTGTGGAATTTCTTTCCAATACTCTTCTTTATACTGAGCTGCGTTTATTTAAAACAGAAATTCCAGCTGCTCATTGCATTTGTGGTCAGTGCTATCTATTGTCTTGTTATGATGGCTGTACTCATTGGCATCATTGTTCAAATGCTCGAGGATGGTCCACTGGCGCCAGCATCTCTCTTCTTTCTTCTGGTTGCTGTTCAAATTACAATTGCAGGTATGGGCAATTTTATTTTGTTTTTAAAATCTGCTTTCATAACCCTTTTTTTTTTGTTAATGTATGTATGTGATTTATACATAAAACTTATTCGGATTGTTAGGATTTAACTTGAGTATTTAACTTGAAATATACTTTTGTTTTCTAAATCTATTTTTTTTATACAGAATATTCACATTTAAGTTAAAGTTGTAAGTTAGCCAATTAAGGGACGTCAAAAAAATGCAGTCAGAGACAGAACAACAGGAACCGGAACGGTTTACCCAGAAACCAAGAAATGTGAAGATTGTCAGTGTTTATAAAAGAAGAACGCATTTACCATTCAAAGAGTAGAGCTTAAACCCTATAACTAGAGTCTCTCGCTATTAAGGTTTTTGAGATCGACGCGTTCATCCATATATATGGACGGACGGACAGACAGACATGGTTATATTGACTCGGCTGTTGATGCTGATCAAGAATATATAAATTAATAAGTTTATTGTACTTATTTCCTTAGAACTTCTTTGAAGCTTGTATGGTTTGATATTGCATTAATAAATGCAGTTGGTTTGATTAAGTGTATTGAGCACTGTTTGTTACTTGTGAGAACTAAAAGGAAGACACTTCGAATTGATGGGTTGATGGTACACCTGGTTTATTCAAAGGCTATTTTAGACTAACTTAAAGGCTACAATTTGACAAATAATGAAAACTCTTATACTGATAAAAATGCTGACGCTCGTGGGAATCGCTGAGCGCTTACATTCTCATTCATAGCGGCCACGCAAATATGCCGTGTTCGCCGGCTATGTTACGACATTCTTCCGCTGCAAGTGGTGTCACCTTCGCCACCTCCGCTGAATGCTAAAGTTCCGACTTGGGTCGTTGATCTTTGCTTTCCACTGACTACCCGACATCCGTTTAAGTAAACAATTTCGCCACTAAGGTGTCGAATTCTATTTCATATAATAGACATTATTTAACTTAATTCTATTCCATATATGAAATAAGACTAACACTACTTAACTTATATACCTTATGAGATCGGAGATGTTTCCTGTTACATTGAGGGTTAAGGACATGAAAAAAATACAAACCAATATTGAGAAAAACTAAGACAATTTATTCGACTCGTTTTTCGTTCTGAATAAGAAACACAAACTATAACATTTACATATATTTTTGGAGATTTCAATATTTACTAGGGCTGCAAGGAAAGTTATTTTTCTTTTCTATATAATATGTGACATTTTATTAAACTTATTCGCTTTAAACTTACAGGTCTTATGCATCCCCAGGAATTTATGGCTTTGTTATGCGGAGTAATATATTATATAACAATACCCTCAATGTATATGTTGCTGATGATATTTTCGGTATTCAACATGAACGATGTTTCCTGGGGAACTCGGGAGGCACCCGTACTTAGAGATGATGGCGAAATATCACAGAAAGACTCCGATAACTATTATCCAGGATGGCTAAATGACCCGTTGCTTATAGACTCGGAGTTAGGTGAGATATCGCTGTTGGAGCAACGATTCTGGAAAGATATGATTAAGCAATATTTGAAGCCATTGGAGCTGAGCAAGGAGCAAAAGCAGACTATGACAAATGATTTAAGGGAGCTGCGAAATATGATTGCCTTTGCGTTTGTGATGGTTAATGCAATATTTGTGCTGATTGTGTTCCTGCTGCAGCTGAAGAAGGACTATTTACATTTAAAGTGGCCGATAGATCCAACAGATTTTGTGTCCTTCGACCGTGACAATCTGCAAGTAGGCATTTACCGACAGTACAAGGAACTGGATCCAATTGGATTGTGCTTTGTGATATTCTTTGGCTTTATCTTGGTCATACAATTTATAGCGATGTTCTTCCATCGCTTTGCGACGATGTCGCAGCTCTTGGCCGCCACACAACTAGACTGGTTTCGGTCCAAAGGACAGCTGAGCGACGAAGATGCCGCCCTCGAACTGAGTGGTAATGCTGTTCACATAGCTCGACGTCTGCAACGGCCCAGACGAATGTTCGATGAAGACGATGATGAGGATGTGCATCATTACGATGAGCTTAAGTTGGGTCAGGATCGGGAAAGCATGATGCGCCGACAGACTATTTTTCGCCTGCATGAGGAGCGCAACAAGCAGCATTGTGACTATAGCGATCTAGTTCAAAACTTTGAGAAGCGATTTTTTAGCGAAGATGAGCTAAACATGAAGAGTATGCACTTAAGCCGTAAATCTATTAAACTGTTCCAGGAGCGTCGCTCTGTGGCCAAGGTCAATGCAGCTGCCACGGCCGGTGGCACGACAACGCCTAAGACAGGCAAGCGACCGTCCCTTTTACAGAATCCAAAGAAAGTGAGCTTTAATAAGACGAACATATACGATAATGGTGGCTACGAGCATTCAGAATTCTGAAAATTTATGTATTATACAAGCTGAATCTTTAAATTGTCCATATGCATCCTAAATATATATAGTAAACCGTATGTAGCCTCACTGTACGAGTCTGCAACTTAACCCTAAAAGCTCTGTGGCAAAAAATATAATTAATTGCAATTCAACTTAAGTGGCAGTCAACGAAGCTTACTTCCTCGAGGACGTCTTGCGCCTCATTAGCATAATTGCAAGATAATGTTTTGGGCGGAGAGGGTGTGTGTAGTTCATCAAAGTCGCATCAACGCTTTGAGTTAAGTGCTTCTCGTCTGCAGTTTTTGTGCGCCATGCTATGCAGCAGTTTGCTTTCTCCTTTAGCTGCAAAATCAAAGTGTGATTAGCTTGGATTTTATGAAATTTTTAAGGAAATGCACAAGTTTTTTCAGACTTCTGTCCTTAATGCAGCCCTTCAGTGCATATGTGGTCGTAATAAGTGGCGACATTACTGTTGTGTAAGTGAATCTTTTGTTGTTTGTTTTATTGAGACCCAGTTATAGGTAGAACGTGTATGTACCATACGTAAAACAATAGGTCTCTTTACAATATAAATAGAATTCGGAGAAGGCGCTGGTGGTCTGTTCTATCTATCTATCAATATATATTCTATCTATCTCCATCAGATTAGGTTTTCGAGATAAATTTTGAAATGCGCCTTTAATATTTTGATTAAAACAAATTTTTACAAAAAATTTACGAAATACCTTTAATTTTTTTTGCGCGCTTTTAAAGTTCTATAATAAGCTAATGTCGTTTTTGGACCATTTCGAAAAAAATAAATAATTGCATGGTGTAGGTGTTCATGCAACGCTGCATAAGGTAATCGATGTTGATGCTGATTAAGATGTACTATATAAGGTCGGAAAATCTTCCTTCTCTGTTTTCTCATTTCATAAGTATTTTTTTTTAATATTTAATTTTGTTATTGTTATTATTGTAATTATTTTTTTAATTTATTTCTGAAGTTTTGACGAAAGTGGACGCGATATCGTAAATTGAGCGAAAATCCCCTACAACTTGTATCTGTTGCAGACAGCATATCAGCTGCCAATAATAGTTGCTGTAGGCATCCGACTGAGGAATACTCTGATAATATTATTTAAGCTAGTGGTACGAAGGACACAAATATGTTAGCTTTTTTTGTTCCGTGTTTGCCATCTTTTCACAATAGTTTGAATGTAATTGTATTTGTTAATAATTGATATTTACCTTTTGAATTATTATTCGATTGCTACTCATGTGTAAATTGAAAACGAAGAGTAATAAATTTTCTATTACAACACCACAGGTATAGCACGCGAAATTTCAATGTCCTATTAAAAATTTTGTACGCCATTGCGTATTATTTTATCATTAAAATATTTTAATATTTATGACAAAAAAAAAAAAAAAAAATAGTGAACAAAATTGCAATAAAACTTTGTCAACAAAATTCGATTGAAAAACTTTGCAATCATTTTTTGCGCCTATGTTGTTTGCTGTGGTTGTTCGTGGTGGCAGTTGTAATAACAGTAAAACCAACAGCTATGCTTTTCTGGATTGTACATAATTTTTCATTTATGAACTCGTCGATCTCAGGAACTACAAAAACTGGAGATTCCAGATTTTGGATCTGAGCTCTCTTAACCCTTAGGCAGGACAAGTTTTTTGCAAATTTTCGATAACTCTTCAGGTTTGCGATATACACATAAAATCTAAAAAAATCTTAATTTTAAAAATTTTGAAAATGAGGATTAAATATAGAAAATCTGAGACATTTTTATTTTTTATTTTATTAAAATCGGTTTAAAACACCGGAGATATAATATGAAATTTAAGCTAAATCATTAAGCATTGGTATAGTAATGGAGGAATGTGTATGCCTGTCAGCCCGCCTGAGCGTACCTTCTAGTTGGGCTTACTTGACTAGAGTCTTCTTACCTGTTTTATATATGTCATTGAATTTTATAGGTTTCCAATACATTTACAATTGCAACCCAGGACAGGACGCGAGAGCCAAGAACAAAACTTTTGCTTTAGCTTCTGTATTTTTAATGATGGTTAATTATGGAAATAGATCAGCGTTGGTGGCTGGCTCCCTTGGTGACTCGGTGGGCCTTTAACAGCTTTTGTGACAAACTTGTCCAACCTCGGTATTTTCCTGATGCTTATGGTGTAAATGTGGTTTTTTATATTCTTAACCCATAAAATGGGTATAATGGACTTGTGCAAAAGTATGCAACAGGCAGAAGGAAGCTTATCCAACCCCATAAAGTATATATATTATTAATCTGCATCAGCCATGTCCGTCTGTCCCTCCGTTCGTCCGCCCGTCTGTCTAACTGTCAGCATGTATAGATGTATCAGGAACTAGAGACTCCGAATATGAGCTCTCCAAGTTCCTAGGCTTGACAAGTTGGTTTCAAATTTTCGATAACTTTTTGGATAACTTTTCGATAACTTTTTAGATGGATTGTCGATAATTGACTTCATTGAAAAATCTGCATCAAAAGTTTGGATATATAACAAAGTTGGCGTCACAAAATTTTGTTGCTGATGACGTTCTTTTTTTTTCTTTTTTTCTTTAATTTTTTTTATTCCAATGTCGCTTGGTTGACTTCAATTAGTGAATATCAGAAACTGCAACAACGC
Source organism: Scaptomyza parva (assembly GCA_035044645.1). NCBI lineage: Eukaryota > Metazoa > Arthropoda > Insecta > Diptera > Drosophilidae > Scaptomyza > Scaptomyza parva. The sequence goes on from JAWNNT010000062.1 coordinate 1,251,780, forward strand.
AGCAAATTACTAAAGCAGCATCGATGATTAGCTAAACAAACACAACTCAAGGCTCATTCAGATAAGCTTTAAGTTCTCTCATTCCCTATATGATAACGAAAGCTGCTTCATGTTCAAAGTGTAAATGTGTGCCATAATCTATAACTGAGCAGCTGCAAGTACAAACGTATATTACTGCGCTGCTGTGCTTGTGATTGATAACACTTCTAATTGAATGACAACAAGAGCTTTCTGGCGATAAAGGGACAGCTGTGGAAAGGGGTTACCCTCAACCAATTTTAATCCCAATCGCAATGAGCGTTTACAATTACACATGTTTGCGCTTCATTATCAGTAAGTAGCCGGAGTCCGTCATTTCAGGTCACGTCACTTGGGTCGGGTGCGCGAGTCCAAAACAATTTAGTTTTCAGTAGAGCTCAGTGAGTTTTACGGTGCGGTTCCGTTGACTTCCGTTGACTCACAATTCTTCTATTGGAAGTTCTGTGCTTTCATTTTTTCATTTAGATCCTCAGATCCTATTCAGGATGTGCGACATCTAGTTTCAACTTGTGCTTTCGGATATTACGCTTCGCTACATTTGACAAAAATTAAAACTATACAATTAACCAGATAACATGCTACGTATAAGCTGTAAAGCAATTCGTATTGCAAGCAACTCCTGGAGGGCGTACAGTGCTCATGGACCGCGACATCCAGTGAGTGTAAAGGAAATACAGCAACGAATTGCTATAACTAGAACAGTGGTACTTTTTCTACTAGGCTCAATTGTGAATCTAAACCATTCTCCCCGCCATTTAAAAACACTTAAAAGATTTTAAGAATTCGATCAAATCATTTGTGGATAGTAGTATTCGCCCATAGATTGAATTTCAAACACGAAATCATGCTACTCAGTTCATTATCAGAATGAGTTGCTTTAACAAGTTATCTACATATGTTAAATGCACTTACTTACCAAAAGCATTTCTTCGATTCTAGAAGTAAGTAATATGGAGTGCTTTTAAGTATAAAACGATACCTACGAACCAAAATAAATAATTTTTTATATATTTATTATAATAATAATTGCAAAACTTGAACTGAAATTAAAATTTAAAACTAATAACATTTGAAGTTAATATTTTTGCGAATCAAATACGTCAATTCGTAAAATTTAATATGATAAACTTTAGTTTAACATAAATATATGTATGTCAAGTTAAGCATATTCGTATTCAATGCTAAATCATTAACGATAATAGTTAGATTAACAACGGATATGCCTATTTTTATTTTTATTGCCAGGTTTTTTTTTAAATAAAAAAATAGATTTTTCTTGAACTCTCACTTCTTTACAGTGATAACCTATTTCAACATATTTCTCTTTATATGCCCTTAACCAATGGATAAAAAAGGGTATATTGGTTTTTTGCAAAAGATGTTAACAGGCAAAAGGCAGCTTCTGCGAGCCGATAAATCAGGTTATATAGAGACTCCCGATTTTGGATATGAGCTCTACATTGCTACACATGCAATCGATAGCAAAATAATCATGAATTTCGAAAATTTAAAATTGGGGATTGAAATACAAAATAATTAAAATCTGTGAAATTTGTATTAAAATCGGTTGAGATATGTAATAATACCTAATAAGGATATTTTCTAGTTGAGCTTACTCGACTAGAGCCTTCTGACTTGTTTATTATTGTATTATTTATATAAGCACCTGAATGGGGATTAATAGGTATTAACAACAATAGCAACAACAACAATTGCTTTTGTAACGTTGTTCTCACACACAACTTCGTTTAAGTTCACATTTTTTGTTTGACTAATTGAAGGGTATCTGCTTTTAGTGGAATATATAATTCTTGGTTCTTCTAAATTGGTTAATTAGAAATAAAACAAACAAAATACAGAAATGTTCTAACTAGAAGAATGTTATGTATACATTAATTCGTTATTTTTTCCGCTGCAACGAACAGAACGAAGCTTAATATCATCTGTTTGTTTTCATTTTTTGCAAATGTTTTTTTTTTTTAACATTATGAGACATCCATAAAATAGTCCACAAGTTTAACAATTAGCCAACAAAAATTTTAAAAACATTTTGTCCGCCGCTTGATCAATGTATCATCATGTTGGCTTGTTATGTGCTGTGATTAAACGAAACACTTCCACAACCAATATAATTTTTTGCTCCCGCTTAGACTAGCCCTTGACTCGTTTATTATTAGCTAACCAAAGGGCTAGAGTACATTCGAAACCGAAATTTTTTAGTTTTCTGCATGTGCACTGAAATAATTTTAGATGCATTTTCATATAGTACTTTGCAACAAGCACTTTGCTTGATGAAGATTCTCGTTTAAATGAATAATTAAAACGTTAGGTTGACTTATCTATTGGATAGCAAGGTATTCATTGCCTTACTTTAAAAACTGTTGTGTAAACAAATAGGCACTACCATATATCAGTAAACTAAAAACCCAAAGATTCTTAAATATGCTAATTTAAATCAGAGCTAGCAACAAATTGCCTTGTCGGACTGTCGCAACAACAAAATGTGCAGTTGTGTTAAAAAAAAATGAGAGATGATCATAGGGCCTATGAGTCGCTGTATACATATATACTGCAGCGGAAGTCATTTATTGCCTATCGCTTGATAATACTATTTGCTTATATTATTGGCTCACTAAAGAAATAAAGGATGTTTTGATTATTAAATATTAATGAATGTCATAAAGTTGTTCTGTTCTAATAGGCCTGCTTTACTCGTGTGTGCTTTACTTGAATTGCCTATTTACAATTTAGGTCTGCTCATGCAGAATAACATATGTACATACATATGTATATTAAATAATCGCCCTGTTGACAGTGAGACAAAAGTCTTGCGCATTGTATTCTATTCTCGATATAATAATAACATTGGTATAAAATAAGCAAAGATAAAAAAGCCAAATGGTCACTGGCCAAAAAAGAGCCAATTTTAAATTCAATATTTTAAGAAGTGCAAACGTTGTGTAGTCGTTGCAGAATACTCTTACACCAATATAAATAGTCGCTTGTATTGGTGGAGTACAGTACACATCTATTTTATTGATTATCATAGGTTTCAAATTTAAGCACTTTGTTTGACAAGAAAAAGGGTCAGAAATTTTGCAAATTTTTAAGTCTTTAGCTTTAGAGGTGTCGAAAAAAATAAGGATCATTTAGACACCTTGAAGGATATTTCACAAAGCCAACTTCGGATAAGAGAATAAAAGCAAAACAATATTTGTTGCCATTGGGAAATCTTTCTCCTTAACAGTTTTATTAAGTGAATTTTCAGGGTATTGGCAACTTGGTGCTGTCATAAGTTTAATGTAATGCAACGCAATTGTATTAGTTTAGTATAGAGCATGCCTGTGCCCTGTTTTTTTAATAAATAATATAAGTATTTAAGTTGGAAGGTTTTTTATTGCGTCTAAGAAAAGCATCAATAATAAGTCTAAGCAAAGTTTTGAATAATCACTCAAGTGTGCATGAAACGATGTTAAAATCACTGATTGATTGATATGTAAGAAAAAAACAACCATAAATTGCTAGATAATGTACAGCTTACAAGGTGGATTATTGGAGGAGCAAAGCTTGCTGCTATTGACTGCTAAAATAAAATAGATTGTCAGTAAAGTGTCTGGGGATTAGTCGAATGAACCAGACATTTTTACTCTACTTATGATACACCTTTTCAGCTGCACTATTAAGTTATACATAATTCAATAGCGCAAATGAGTTTAAGTGTATACATGTGATAAGTTTATTATAATTTTGTGATGAATTTTTCTTTGCAAACCCTCAGTTTTAGAGCTATCTAACAAAAACATTGAACAATCTCTTGTTTTTGTCAAAATTAACAGAAACAGACTACTCATATATCATATAACTGCCACACAAATTCAATATCTTTTGCAATGTTTTTATTATTGATTCAAGCCAAGTAATTTTTGTTACCAGTGAATACAATATTCAAAATGCCGAATGATTTGGTTGAAAATAAACTATATTAACATCATTAACAACATTAAGCGCAATATAGAATTAGATTTTTTGTGCAATCATTTAATTGTACTTTCTGCAATATACATATATATGTATGTTTGTATATTTTTTGGTAAACATGTCTGTTATTTTAATTTTTGAATGTCCGTCTGTGTGGCTGTTGTCAGAAAACTTGTTCAGCTGATATTTCCGACTGACAGGAATTAATCGAGCATGCACAAGCACAACAAATTTGTATTTTTTTAATTCTGTCCAATGAGTTTAAAACTTAAAATTCAATAAAGTTAAATAGGATAATTATTTACCCCGGAAAAAAATATATTATTGAAATTTTTTTGATTTAGAGGTTTTATTTCCATTTAATTTCAGAAAGCTATGATTAAGTGCAATTTCAAAAAACCAATTATCACACAAAATAGTACTTATGGTTTATTGTTGTTATTGCTCTTACTATCTGTTAATCATGCATTTGTGTACATTCCAATGTCAATTGGTGATTATGATTTACACAAAAGTTAAGAACTGATTAAGTTCGATGTTAACAGATTATAGCCAGTTGCTTTTTGTGTTCTTAATTAGCAACCTGTGGCGGCTTAGTTATTGCCCCATTTAAATGACTTTGACCCTCATATTACTATTATTAATTGTGTTAAAATTTGCCTCATGCCCCGTTTTACCATAGTTGCTGCCAATAGAGAAGCGTTTGGAGAAGGCCCATCCACAATTTACGGAGCGTAGTCAGCTAAAGTACGCCCGGCGTCTTGTCGTCAAGTTGGGAAGTGCGGTTATTACACGTGAGGATAATCATGGCTTGGCCCTAGGTCGCTTGGCTTCTATTGTGGAGCAGGTAAGTGCTTTAATGTTATTAGGTGAGTGTTATTAATTCCATATATACTATAATTAAAAAAAAAAAAAATGTCAATATTATGAGTGTCCGTATTTATAAGTCTCTTAGCAATTATTAATGCCAGATACTTCAGATAAATAAATTCTAAAGAAAATCCGCACCGATTAATTAACCATTATAACGCTATTCTCGATTTCGACCAATACATTGTCACCTGTGGAGTAAACTGTAGTGTTCCTACTTGTAATTTTAAACTGCTTGCTTGGGCTTGGTGATCGTTGATTCTTGTGACTGCATTTGTCATAGACAGCTTAGTTCTGCATATATTTGTCCCGAGTCGTAAATGTATACGTTGATCCGCCAGCAAAACATTTACATATAACGTTTTGATAGCATTACTTCGCGCGCGTAATGGTAAAATTCGTAAATGCGTTGTCATTCTGGCTTATGTTAATGCGCAGCGGTGAAACCAAAACAAATTTGAATCCTGCTTATTATTGCTTTCGTGCAAAATTTGGAATCAAACACTTAAGAAAAAAATTAAATATCGCATCTATAACTAAAAAATTTTTTTATATTAGTTTGCTAAGTATACTTTTCCTCAGTCCATGAACGCAGGTCATATTTCGTAAACGAAATTTTAGTGAACGTTCAGTAAACATGGATCGTTTGTTGACAGATTTGTTCATCATTAATTAACAATTTGTGCTTGAAGCAACTTTGATATTTTATGGATTTTTTTTAGAGGTATTTAGAGTAACAGTCCGAAATCAGTACATAACATACATTTGTTAAACAAACCCTAGGGTAAAACATAATATTTAAAATTTTTAATTAGCTTTAATATAGCGAACAAATGCATAAAAATGTATGTAAAACATTTTTTTCATACTGCTAGAAATATAATTTAAATAACCTTTATAATCTTGCCGAATATGATATACTTGCCGAGAATCGAACATGAGAACCTCTCGTTTACTAAACTTATGCCTTAGCCCTTGCAACATGTTCCATTTGAATTTCAAAACGATTTACAATTTCAATATTAAGTTCTTGTATTAACAACCATTAGAAATTCCGGGCATTAGCTCTCTCTTATCCATGGATGTATGTATGGACGTAATATTTAAATCTCTTAGATTATTTTACGACTGCAAACGCATCCAGGAGTAGGTGTGATATTTCTTTTCTGCCTTTGAATTTGGCTTCTACTGCCGATCATCCTGGAGCAATAGTACTCCGGCTAAGCCTATTGTACAGTTAGACTATGTGCAATGCTTGATCGGCATCTATGCATTAACTGGTAATAGTTGTTTTACCCTTAACCCATGAAATTGGTAAAAAAAAAGGGTATAATGGTTTTGTGCAAAAGAATGTAACAGGCAGAAGGAAGCTTTTCCGTTTTTTTTTTTTTTATAGAGTATATTGTTGATTAGCATCAACAGCCGAGTCGATTTAGCTATGTCTGTCTGTATGTCCGTCTGTCCGTCCATCCCTATGTATGAACGCGTTGATCTCAGGAACTACAAAAGCTAGAGACTCCAGATTTCGATAACTTTTGAGGTTTACGAAATATGCATGTTATCGATAACAAAAATCTTGAATTTCAAAAATTTGAAAATAAGGATTGAAAATATAAACATAATAATTAACATCTGTGAATTTTTATGAAAATCGGTTGAGAAACACCGGAGATATGAATACATCAAGCATTGACAAGGAAGTACACAGCCATACAGCCAACATATGTGTATGTCTGTTAGCCCGACCGTCTGTCCGTCTGTATGTTCAAGGTTAAGGGTATTTTCTAGTCGAGCTTAGTCGATTAGAGCCTTCTTACTTGTTTATGATTTAGTGTATTATCGCCGCTATCGACACGCCTCTGCCAAGTCTTTTAAAAAAGTCAGACGCATTGCTAAGCTTAAAAGATAGGCGTATAAACTCGTACAGTCTCCAGTAGTGATGGAAGTAATTTATTTTCTACTATCTTGTTTTATCATTAGTTGAAAATAGTCACAGTCCAACGATGAAAATTAAAAGAAGATAATGCATGTTCTGAGTACAGTTGCAAACAGATGATTATTTGAAGCGTTTGTCAAGCCACATTTTTAATTGACCGTCTTTTTTGACTTTTTTAAGACTGCTACAAATAAGCGCTGACACACTACGTAGCAGAAGTAATTTCATTCGCAAGAAAATCAAAAAATTATATACTTTTGTTTGCTATTGATTTTAGATGAGAAATAGGTAAATAGGCAAAAATATATAAGACGCTTATAGAGGGAATTATAATAATAATTATTTATTATCAAAAAAACCACATTAAGTAATATTGGCTCATTTATAAATTTTAAACAATTACAATTAATTACACTGTTTCTTAGGCGAATTTGGGCGCATTGTTCAAATTTAAAGTCATTTTGTTAAAGGCAAAGTGTCGTATGAATGTGGGCAAGCGACAAGGATTCCCGTTACAACTGGCTGGGGTTTGTTAGAACTCATCTAGAGTCTGAAATTCGTCTACATAAGTAACTGCAAACTGCTTACTTTTTCTTCATCTCACTCGATACTCCATATCAATTAATAAAGCATCATTTTTGTGCTCAATAGGGTTGCAAATGTATCAGCTGTTTATTCCACAGTTTACTTTTTGATTCGAATACCTAACGCTCAAGTGAAGATCAAGGTCCCTGGTATCAATGAATCACTTACTTTAAAGTTATCTAATTTTTTCAGGTAGCCGAGTGCCATTTGGAGGGCCGTGAAGTTATAATGGTCACCAGTGGTGCAGTGGCATTTGGCAAACAGAAACTGGCCCAAGAGCTGCTTATGTCTTTATCGATGCGCGAAACTCTAAGTCCCAAGGACACCAAGGAGGTGATTCGCAAATATTATGATATTTAAAGTTTTACACTAAGCTGCTGGGTATTTCAATAGTTTGATGGCGCCACGTTGGAGCCACGTGCGGCTGCTGCGGTGGGTCAATCAGGGCTTATGTCACTCTACGATGCGATGTTTGCGCAGTATGGCGTCAAGATTGCTCAGGTTGGTTACGGACAACACTTAAGCAAACTACAGGCCACGAAAGTCAAACTTTTACTGAACGTGCTTTTAGGTTCTGGTGACTAAGCCGGATTTCTACAACGAGGAGACACGCAACAATCTTTTCTCTACCCTCTCCGAATTAATTAGCTTAAATATTGTGCCCATCATTAATACGAATGATGCCGTCTCCCCACCAATGTTTATACGTGACGATGAGCCAGCCGGTGGTGCCAGAAAGGTACGCATTTCACCGCATCACGTTGATAATCACGTGGTTTATGTGTTTTCCACAATATTGTTGCCATTTTTAACCTTTGTCTGTTGCAGGGCATACCCATAAAGGACAACGACAGCTTGTCGGCAATGCTTGCCGCTGAAGTGCAAGCCGACTTGCTTATACTCATGTCCGATGTCGATGGCATTTACAATAAGCCGCCTTGGGAGGACGGCGCAAAATTGATGCATACCTACACCAGTGATGATGTGAATAGCATTGAGTACGGCAAGAAGTCAAAGGTCAGTGATTTTTAAAACTGTTAACTCAACGTTTTTGTTACGAACATAAAAATTCTCCGAAACTATGAAATGAGTAAAAAGGGTTTTATACAAAAGTAATATTTCCGACCCCATACACAGTGTCTCACAGTGTATTTGGGACAGTTTGACACAGTGTTTTTTTAAGTTTTCTTTGTAGTTGCAAGAGATAATTTGTTATGCTACTTATAACAAGTAAGAAGGCTCTAGTCGAGTAAGCTCGACTAGAAGATACCCTTAACCCTTGACCATTCAGACGGACAGACGGTCGGGCTAACAGACATTCACATATGTACGTGTACTACTGGACCAATGCTTGATGGCTTCATATCTCCGGTGTTTCTTAACCGATTTTAATGAAATTTTCACAGAAGTTCATTATTTTGTTTATAGTTTCAATCCTCATTTTCAGTTTTTTTTTGTTATCGATTACATGTGTATATTGTAAACCTGAAAGTTATCGAAAATTTGAAACAAGCTTGTCATGCCTAGGGATTAAGAAAGCTCATATCCAAAATCAGGAGACTCTAGCTTTTGTAGTTCCTGAGACCGACGCGTTCAAGCATACGGACAGACGGACATGGCTAAATCGACTCGGCTGTTGATGCTGATCAAGAATATATATACTTTATGGGGTCGGAGCTTCCTTCTGCTTGTTACATACATTTGCACAAAATCATTATACCCTTTTTTTTTACCCATTTAATGGGTTAAGGGTATAAATATGAAAAACAGAAACAACTGCGTTTTCCTTCTAGCTCTGAGGTAAAATAAATTAAGCATTTCACATGTCTGTCTGTCCGTCCGTCTGGCCGTCTGTAAGCTCAAGAGTGGAACATATTGTTGAACTTACTCGACTTAAGCCGTCTTACTTGATATTTGTCTTAATGTGCACAGAAAGCATTTCAAATGCATTTTCATATAATTTTCAACAAGGGCTTTGTTTGAAAAAAATCAAAATATTTGTTTGTGTGCTTGATTAAAATGCCTCTCATAATTTAATCGTTTGATTGACTCTTCTGTTAGATAGCAAAGCATTTCCCTTCAATTATTCTATTCTATTCTATTAAATTAAATGAGCACTTTCTTATATCGGCAAACTAAACACCCAAGGATTTTTACAAGAGCTAACTGCATTTACTCGTAGTAAATTTAGGGAATGAGCGATGATCATGTACCATAACTGTCAAAGCCAATTTGTAGATGATTTCTCTGTTTTTGTTGTTCCTGTCTTGTATTTCTCAAATGCCTATGTTGGTATTTATTGTATGTTTCATATTTTTAATACTATTTCCCCCTATAGGTGGGCACCGGCGGCATGGACTCAAAGGTAAAGGCAGCTACCTGGGCGTTGGATCGAGGTGTCAGCGTTGTTATATGCAACGGCATGCAGGAGAAGGCTATTAAGACAATTGTGGGTGGTAGGAAAGTTGGTACATTCTTTACAGAGTCAACTGAGAGTGCTAACACGGTGCCCGTCGAAGTGATGGCAGAGAATGGTATGTAATAGATATTAATACTAACAATTTTCCATAAAAAAGTGTTTTATATAAAAATGAAACAAGAGCTATAGTATTTTATTTTTGCATAGGACTGTATTTTAGGCAGCCCCTTACATATAATTGATCTACTTGGAGAACTTAACGTTCACATACTGCAAAACTATTTAATTCTTTTGATGCACCAACAATTTTAAGCATCATAGCATTATTACCTTCTCCCATTATGTGTAGAGTACTTAACTGATGGAATGATACATGGTTTAGTGACCAATAAACAACCACAGTACTTTTATTAATATGTAATACTGAAAAAAAAATTGTATAGTTATTTGATTTTAAGACCATTCACAACACCGGGAAGAAATATGGGGAGCATTTGTACTCAGCGATGATCGCAGTAGATATAAAAGAAGAAATGCTTTTTTCTTAGCTTAATCGGTGAATTTCTTGGTACTTGAATGACATTGTTAGTAGGGTTAATAAACTGGCTCACCTTAAAAAGCTAGAAATGCTTTTTATTTAGCCATCTGCTGCTTGTTGAATTGACGTATTTTATATGTATGCAATAGGCAGAAGTAAGAAGCTTCAACCCCCGAGTATATAGATTCCTGATCAGCAGCAAAATCCGAAACGATAAAGCCATGTCCTTCTGTCCTTCCGTCCCTCCGTCCAGCTGTACATGGACTCGTCGATCACAGAAACTATAAGAGCTGGAGACTCCAGATGTTAAATGTAATCTCTTCTAATTTTTGATAACTTTTTACATATGCAATCGATAACAATAACCACAAAATTTGAAAATGAGGATTAAAACCATTGACAAAAAAAATTTAAATCTGTAAAATTTATTTAAAAATTAGTTGAGAAACATCCGAGATTGATGTTAGATCATTAAGAATGTTTGCAGTGGTGAAGGATTGCCGTATGTGTTAAGGGTATTTCTATTTTAGCTAGCTTTATATATGTTATATATTGGGAGATGGAATTACACATGACCTTCAGTAAGAAGCCAGTGGGCATTTGATGCAAATAATTAAAATAATAATACTTATGGTTTTAAAACTAAAACAAACTCTTAAGTATTTCTTTTTATATAATTGATACAATTAAAGTTTCAGAGTCTTTGGGTAACTTGTATTGCAATTCAACTTCAAAAATAAAAAAAAAACTTTTTTTTTACCTAAACCTCAAGTATTCTGCAATAATTAAGTACCATAAGAAAATTATATGCCACACATTTTCCTAAAACACAAAAATTAAAATTTTCCTGTTATCGTATCAATATCCGAAATCCCGACCGCTCTGGAAAAATGTCACTAAAAAAGTTCACAAACTTAATGTTTGTTTACTTGCTGGTAAAAAAAGTATATTTGTGGTGCTATTTTTAAGTTCATTGCTGTATACATATATTAAATGTCATTAAATATTATTTCTATCGAATTTTTCTACCTAAATATCCGAACGCTATACAGCCATCTACATTGTCATGTTAATGCATAGAAAGAAAAAATTGAATACAAAAAATATAGCGATAATGTTTTCGAATTAATACTTTCTAACACCAAATGAGATACTCTAATTTTACAGCTCGCACAGGTAGTCGACAAATGCAAGCTCTAAGTGCCACTGAACGCGCTACAGCCGTCAGCAATTTGGCTGATCTACTGATTAGCCGAGAAAAATACATTTTAGATGCAAATGCGAAGGACTTGGCCGAGGCGCAAAAAAATGGATTGGCCAAGCCGTTATTGTCCCGGCTATCGCTTACTTCGGCAAAGCTAAAGAATCTTTCGCTAGGTTTGAAACAAATCGCCGAGGACAGTCATAAGGTGAGTAATTCAAATGCCCAGCACTTGGTAGTGCCTTATGCAAGGGAAAAATCAAAAGACACAAAGGCCTCTAAATAGTATGTTAAAGCAACTTGCGTTTGTTCGTTTTCGGCAATTGTATTTATTTGACTGACGGTTAATGTTGTTAAATTCTGTTGGCTCGCCTTAAAGAAAGTGTAGCTCTCTAGCAGCATAAAGGTCATTTTGTATATTTGGATTCAGATGTATTAACGAATCGTGGCCCAACGATAGCACCGAATTGTGGCCCAACGAAGCACCGGCTTGTTAACGCACGGACCCCAGCATTACGCAACCCACATTTTAATTTAAATAATGATGAGGTAATTTACAATAATTTTGCTAAATTTCTTCAAGCGTCATACACTTAATGTCTCTATCAAGTCGTTTTGTAATACCCGAATCATGTAAATGGATCCAACTGCATGTTTGGACCAGAAACTACAGAGAGCTCTCTACTAAGTAATCAAGTCAGTAAGCCCACTGTTTCCATGGAAGACGCACCAAGCTGTGTGTTTAGATACTGTGTTCAGGGACTTCTAAGTCCTTTGCACAAATTGCTTAGCCTGTCTTCAAAGCTATCATCTTTTCAAAAAATTGGGTTATAGTCCTTTATTATTCATCTATATACATAAAAAAGAAAATAAATCAATTGTGATTTCTAAACTCTCTGCTCTTGATATTTGAAAAATCAATTACCTCCCATCTGCAACATCTTTGCAAATATATTTTTTCAGCTTACCATCAAGGATTCACCATTTATTACCGCTAACTTGTAAGAATTTACTTCATTTTGATCATGGGTTTCCAAGATACGATGCATACAGATGTTATTTAGACTAATCTCAATACGGCTTTTTACTCCGTAAATCACTAATTAATTAAAAAATTACAACTTTAGCGCTTTCCTAACAATCTTCTTCTTTGGATCAAAGATTACTAAACTCTAAGAAAACAAATGGTTTATTTCAAGGGTCGGATATTCAATGCGGTCAGGTTACCTCTTTAAGGAAGTAACCTTGGAAATTAACAAAATACATTATTTTTAAACGATCAGCTATACATCAAGGGTGCTGATGTATGCTAATGATCTAAGACTTTGTATCTCGGCTAAAATTTCTTAGTCAGCTCAAAAATTACAATCGAATCTAGATGGTTTACAAACTTGATGTAAAATAAATTGAACATATCGCAATTTGTGTAAATGTAAAGTGTTGTCTTTTTAATAGACGCATGCTCCTTGTTAAAACTTATATTTTAAATAATTAGCATGAAGTGACATTGAATGGGTTAAAGATTTAGAAATCCGTTTGGATCCAATGTTGAAATTTTATAAGCATATTTCCTTTGCTGCTAATCGAACATCTGATATCATGGGGCTCTTCAACCGTTGGTTAAAGGAATTATATGATGTCCGATTTACGAATATGGATATTTGGTAGAGAATTCTTAAGGACAGAATATAATTGTGCAAAAAAAATGTCGGTTTTTTGCATTTAGGTCTTAACTGGAGTACTAAAGTTAACCTCCAATCTAACTATAGTAGACTTTTACTAAGAAATCTGCATTCTCTTTCTGATCGCAGAACAATGCTAGGTGTTATTCCTTCACACAAACTTCACAATGGTAAAATTGGTGAAATTATTCTGAATTAATTAACCATACCATACATTTAGTTTCTACCTATTTCTCTCCAAACGTGTAATACTAATTCTATCCATAGGCATTTCCGGATCTTATGCTCAATCCATAATAAACTCTCCAACTTATTGCTACTTCAACTTGTTCTCTTAAAAAACAAGTTTTGTGTCACTTGTGCACATATTCGCGTACTTCGTAGCTGCATGCTAAGCGGTGTGCCATTGTGCACATTTGTGCATTGCTTTGGTAAACGCGTTAATAAATTCGGTGCTTCACATCGTAGGATTACTTGAATAAACTGCCTTGCATCTGTTCTTATTTTGGTAATGAATGACACATGAATTGGTACACACAATATAAAAAAACATAATGAGATTGCAAATACTTGTTCCGCGCGACACTGAAAAAATAGGATTGTGTTCAGTGCGTACATGTTGAGGTCTTATCAAAGTTTTAAAGATATGTTTGAAAAAAATAATATTTTTTTGAATATTACGAGTAATACTAAACGTGAAAATTGTAACATACCAGCATATTACAAAGCACGCAGCGAAACTGTGTAACAAAAAAGCACAAGCGTAAAGGTAAACACGCAAAAATAAAACCTTTATTACGTATGTGTATGATGTTAGGAAGTGGTGTTCAATGTTTATAAAATATATAACAGTTTATGTTTCTTTCAGTTTTAGGCTGAGTTTACAATATATGCACAAATGTAAAGCGTACTGCCACAAAATGTTATTACACTCATAAAATTCGGAAGCGATAATAAAAATCATATACATTGACTTCGCCCACGTCGTCCTCAGTACATGATAGTGTTGTCCACGGCTTCCAATTGTCCGTTGTAAATATAATTTTAAGTTTTCCGCCCTACGAAGTCATTATTATTATTATTATATTATTATAAAACGATTTTAAGGATAAGCGTCGCATGTATTCTTCGGGTCTGCCCACTGCTGTTAGCAGAGCGGGGTTCATGTTAGCCTGCTTGTTGTAAGCATATTATCTACATCCAATTTATGACTTTTTAAACGCAAACGGGGAAAGCATGTAGTCAAGCAGCAGCCCATAATAAATAAATAAAGATTAGGAAAAGATGACCGTCGTGATTTATGTATGTTTACGAATCTGTTTCGGCTACGCCTTAAATTGATGCCAAGTATTAAAACTGGCGATATTGCCTCACAAATATCAAGTCCCACATGTTCCCACATGACGTATGTATAATGCAATAACTGCTGACTTGTAACTTGCTCTTATCTATATTTTATTTTTTCGTGTCCTTTCAGAATGTGGGTCGCGTTTTGCGTCACACACGATTGGCCGAAGGTCTGGAACTAAAGCAAGTAACAGTACCAATTGGTGTATTGCTGGTGATCTTTGAATCCCGTCCCGATTCACTGCCTCAAGTTGCTGCCTTGGCCATGGCTTCCGCCAATGGTCTGCTGCTCAAAGGTGGTAAAGAAGCAGCGCATAGCAACAAAGCACTAATGGAGCTGGTCAAGGAGGCGCTTAACATTGTGGGTGCCGAGCATGCTGTGTCTCTTGTGAGTAATAATTGAGCATCTTGTAGTTAAAAACTATGTTAATGTAAACATTAAATAGGTCTCCACCCGCGAGGAGATTAGCGATTTGCTGGCCATGGAGAACCACATTGATTTAATAATACCACGTGGGTCTTCCGAGCTGGTGCGCAATATACAGGAGCAGTCCCTTCACATACCTGTTTTGGGTCACGCCGAAGGCGTTTGTCACGTTTTCATTGACAAGGATGCTGATTTGAACAAGGCCCTGCGGATTGCTCGAGATGCCAAATGCGATTATCCAGCAGGTATTGTTAAAAAAATATTTATCCGTATCAGTACGTTTATATATATCTAGCGAATAAGTGAAACGTAAACTTACGAAAGCGGTGTTGAAAATTTTTTCCCACATTTTACAAAAAGGTTGTTTATCCAAACAATAGACCAGATGGCCAATATACATGGTATAATATCATTTATCTTTTAAATATCAATTGTTTTTATATATGCTGTAGACATGTCCTACATTATTGATGCTTTTCAAAAAATCCATGTCGAATTGATAAAAGCCTAGAATTCTTCTGTTTATACCCTTAACCTATGAAATGGGGAAAAAAAGGATATTATGGTTTTGTGAGAAAGCATGTAACAGCAGGGTCGGTATAGCCATGTCCGTCTGATTGTATAAGCTCGTCGATCTCAGGAACTACAAAAGCTATTGCTCTAGGTTTTGGATAAGAGCTCTCCTAATCCTTAGGTGGGATAAGTTTGTTTCAAATTTTCGATAACTTTTCAGGTTTACGATTAAAAAAAAAACTTGAATATCGTAAATTTAAAAATGGGGATTGAATTTATAAAATAATGAAAAACTGTGCAATTTTAAAGTTAAATAAACAGTAGTACACGTATATATACACGTATGTGTGTGCCTGTCAGCCTAACCGTCTGTCCACACCAGAGTTTAGTGCTTTTAAAAATTAATTTCATTTCTGTTTTGTTCTTGGAATTTTTGACACGTATACTGCGCGCAGCTTGTAATGCAATGGAAACGCTCCTCATACACGAGGATTTAATGAGAGGCGAGATTTTTAACGATGTCTGCAACATGTTAAAGCGTGAGGGGGTCAAAATATATGCGGGACCGCGCCTGAATCAGCAACTAACATTTGGACCGCCTGCGGCCAAGAGTCTGAGGCACGAGTATGGAGCATTGGAGTGCTGCATTGAGGTTGTGCCCAGCCTGGAAGAGGCCATTAATCACATACATACGTACGGAAGCGGTCACACGGATGTCATTGTTACGGAAAATGGTACGAAAATTGAAAAATAATTTCAATTGCTCGCAATTGATGCAGAAAAATTAGTAAGCCATAGGTCGGGTGGCACTTGATGGTTGACATCCGGAGGGAGGGAGCAAAATTTCTAAAGCTAATGACAATTGAATGTACGGGTTATAAATTATTTTTGCGACAGAATTGGGTAACCACTGCAATATAAAAACATAAAGAGCATTCCTTTATTGAAAACATACACGTTTGGCGTCAGTGCGATATATTTTAAAATTAGTGAGGAAATAAAGTGGATAAGCCAATCACGCAATACACTATTTATGTTGAAAATAATTTTCAAGGTCCTAAAAAAATTAAATATTCCAATATCAATAATGTATTATGGTTAAATATTCTGTTTTTTTTTTAAACTGAAAATGTACGTTCAAAAATAGTAAATAGAAACTTTCTAGAATATTGAAGGATTTAATAAAACAAAAATTTCTAGGCATTTTATTAAGTTCGTTTCGTACCTCAAGGAAGGAAACTATTAATCCAAGTAAAAAATAACAATATATCAATTTAGCTTGAGTCAATTTAGAAAAAGTTTAAAAAGCAACTAAAACTACTTTTTATATAGAAAAAATGTAAGCGCGAAAAAAATTGCATCATAAATACAATATTTTTTAAATCAATTAAAGTAATTAAACGAAGCGTAATAAACTTTTAATGGCAAAATTAAAAAATTATGATAAAATTTTAATAAACTAAGATATCAAATATTATGCATTTAAAGTAAGAAAGACAATTTCTTAAGTAGGCTTAACTCGAGGTATTTTTCTGAATTATTATCACTCTAATAATATAAGATTAATTCACAAACTTAAAAACACAACCTGCACTTCCTTGAATTAAAAAATAAAAGTTTTTTGTATGATTGAATCAAGTACACAAAATGTTAGTATCACATCAAAATAGTCATCACAAGAACTCAAAATAAGTGAGGATCAGTATCAATTATTCTTGTTATGTAAGTTATATTTGGCCACGGTGCTCATACAAGTAAGAAGTTCATGTTTTTTATGAGTGTTTAGTTTAATTAATAGTTTAGTTTAATTAATAACCAAACTTTTACATTTATTTTCGATTTCGCACTAGCATTTTGCGCAATTACTTCTCTTTTATATATATGTATATACATATCAACCTTAGACCTGTAATTACGTACAACTAAAAACTTAAAATACCTTTATATATTCATTACTCAAGGTTTGTGAAGTTTTGCATGTTAGTTTTTAACTACGGTTGGGATCAAATTTTGAGGTACATACGACATAGTTAAAAATTTCATTTCACCATTATTTTTGTATTTTTTATTACTCTTTATTTCATATTTCAGATGCCACTGCAAAATATTTCCTCTGCGCCGTGGATAGCGCTTGTGTATTTCACAATGCAAGCTCGCGTTTCGCCGACGGTTTCCGTTTTGGACTTGGTGCCGAGGTGGGCATCTCAACGGCACGTATTCATGCACGGGGCCCCGTCGGTGTGGAGGGTTTGTTGACCACCAAATGGATACTCAACGGTCAGGATCACGCGGTGGCGGACTTTACGGATGGCGGACAATGCACGTGGTTACATCAGTCCCTAACCATTGATTAGTTTAGTAGGTGTCTCTATTTTGTAAATACTTGTACTCTAGAAATCTGAAAATAAATTGTGCTTTTGGCAATGTACCTATTGCACATGCATTATCATTGTTTCAAGAAAGTTATTAACGGCAAACAAGTAGGAAGGCTCCAGTCGAGTGAGCTCCACTAGAAGATACCCTTAACTGTTGAGCATACAAACGGACTGACAGACACATACTTGCACTACTAATTTAATGATTTCATATCCCCAGTGTTTTTTAACCGAGTTAAATAAATTTTTTTACAGTTTATCACTATATTGTTTTATTTTCAATCTCCCTTTTCAAGTTTTAAAAATCGAAGATTTTTTTGTTACCGATTCCATGCGTATATCGTAAACCGGAAAAGTTATCGAAAATTTGAAACAAACTTGTACTGCCTAGGGATTCCGAAAGTTTAAAATTGAGTCTCTAGCTCGTTTAGTTCATGAGATCTATATCGATTCGGCTGTTGATGTTCGAGAATATAAAATTATAGAGTCGGAGAAGCTTCCTTCTGCCTCTTACATACTTTTGCACAAAATCATTATACCATTTTATATCCATTTAAGGTGAAAAATACGTTAAGGGTAAAAAAGAGAGAGTAATGGATGCTGTGCGATGACAGCTGCCTGTCGCCGCCATATAGGAGAAATTAATTTAAGTGGAAAATCATTTGAGCGCTTCCTTAATTAATAAAATGTGTGTACAGCAAAGGGTGGATAGCTGTCAGGTTCGTGTATTAGACAAAGAAGGTTTGTGCAAAAACTTTAGTTTGTGGCCCGTCCACTCGTTGCACGCAACAACCATCGCATGTTGAAACTGAAGCTGATATAGACCCAGAGGCTCAGTGTTAACAGAAAAAATTATAATGTAAAATTATTAAACACGATATCTTACAAGAAATGCTTCATATTTACCAAAAATTTAAATTTGCTTACTCACATAAAAAAAACAAGTAAGAAGGCTCTAGTCGAGAAAGCTCGACTAGAAGATACCCTTAACCGTTGACCATACAGACGGACAGACGATCTGGCTAACAGACATACACATATGGCTGTGTAATTATGTACCAATACTTGATGGTTTCATATCTCCGGTGTTTCTTAACCGATTTTAATGAAAATTTCACAGAAGTTAATTATTTTGTTTATAGTTTTAATCCTCTTTTTTTTTTAAATACAAGTTTTTTTGTTTTCGATTCCATGTGTATATCGTAAACCGGAAAAGCTATCGAAAATTTGAAATAAACTTGCAATGCCTAGGGATTAGGAGAGCTCATATCCAAAATCTGGAGTCTCTAGCTTTTGTAGTTCCTGAGATCGAAGCGTTCATACATACGGACAGACCGACATGACTAAATCGACTCGGCTGTTGATGCTGATCAAGAATATATATACTTTATGGGGTCGGAGAAGCTTCCTTCTCCCTGTTACATACATTATATATTATACGAATTTTTTTTACCCATTTCATGGGTTAAGGGTATAAAAATATTTTAAATTAAACTTTTAATTCGCCATAAAACAAGAACATGGCTGCCAGCAACAAACTCAAAATTTATTTTAGGATTTTTTGTATTTTTAAATATTTTTTTGTATTTTTTTTTTTTATATGTTAAACTAACACAGGATCGGACTAGTTTCTTAGAATTTTACAAAGGAAGATATATACTATATGTAGACATATATTTTAGCAAGTTTCAATTGATTTTTGGCGTTAAGCTCGTTTAAGTTTGTTTTATGTATGTAATGTACGTATAAAATTGTGTTAACAGAATTTTGTGTTGATCTGCGGTTGTACACTTAATCGGAGCTGCAGGCATGCAACATAGCTCATTGCCAGATAATGCTAAACTTTGTGTTACACTTAATTGAAATAATAAATCTCGTAGCTAATATTACGTTAAGATTTGCGATATGCGTATGCACCGACAACCGAGAAATTGTCAAGAAATTCACTCACGCCCAATCTAAGCATATACACTACACTCAATAGTCTTTGTCTTAGCCCTTTCAGCCCCCCTATAGAGCGTGCACAGCCACGTAATTTTATTTCAATTCAATGAAATATATACACACACTATTAGATTATTTAATATACTTTTATTATTTTGTTGTTTGTGTTGACTAATTTTTTTTCGTGTGTATGGGTCCGCACCATCTATGGTCCGAGTGAGCGAAATAAGTGAGCAGGCCTCAAAACATTTTGTCAAATCATTGGCACAACACATTCAACATTATTTATGTGTTTACAAGAAATGTATGCAACGGAAAGGCTGACTACAAGTGGCCAGGCAGTATGTAGTACACTGCATTGTTCGGGTGTTCGCATTTATTTATATAAAAACTTAAAAATATATCTACAACGGATGCCTATACAAGTCCTGCCACATGTTCACCCTCATGCAACTCAAAGCATCGTTGCCAAATGCAACAGGCATAATTTGTGTATTTGTATATAAAAATGATACAAGTCGATAAATATCATGTTGATAAAATAAATGCTCTATTTAAAAATAAAAAATAAAATAAATAATAAATATTAAATATAAAATATATAAATATTACTTAGATTTTCTAAATAGTTGGAAGGAATTGTATGGATTCTCTTTCAAAAATATTGTTGTTTGAAAGAAATATTAAGAATTATTTAAATTTATTAGACAAATATAACGATTACATCCATTTTTCTATATCTTTAAATTTAAAGTATCACAAATATTTTACTTTAGTACAAAGCTCATGTTTGTAATTATTATGCTCAAAATTAAAATTTAGACAACCATTTACTTCATTAAATAGTCAACATGCCCATATCTGCTAAATGCCTCAATAAATTTGTGCTGTGGGGAATTCCATTCCCTTCCTGTTGCATGATGCTCGGCGCCCTAGGTACAGACAGAATTCATCAACATGTTACTATGGTGAAAAATATCTATTGTTTTCAAAGACTAGCAGAACTTATTTAAATGCAGATTTCGGCCATAGAGCGAATCACTTTGATTTCTGTCGCTGTGGTATATAGACATCGTGAGTTGCGCTTCCCTTGCTTGACTAGCGACAAAGGATATAATATTCGAGTCATTTTCTTCTTCTTTTCTAGTTCTGTGCTTAATCTCAACAATCGTAGGCTAATATGTGTGACGAAGAAGCATCAGCTTTAGTGGTGGACAATGGATCTGGCATGTGCAAAGCTGGATTTGCTGGTGATGATGCTCCACGCGCTGTTTTCCCATCGATTGTGGGCCGTCCTCGTCACCAAGGCGTGATGGTGGGCATGGGTCAGAAGGATTGCTATGTTGGCGACGAGGCGCAGAGCAAACGTGGTATTCTATCCCTGAAATATCCCATCGAGCATGGCATCATTACCAATTGGGATGACATGGAGAAGGTCTGGCATCATACCTTCTACAATGAGCTGCGTGTGGCACCAGAAGAGCATCCTGTCCTGCTTACCGAGGCTCCTCTTAACCCAAAGGCCAATCGCGAAAAGATGACACAGATCATGTTTGAGACCTTTAACTCGCCAGCTATGTATGTTGCCATTCAGGCGGTCCTATCGCTCTACGCCTCCGGCCGTACGACTGGCATTGTGCTTGACTCTGGCGATGGTGTCTCCCACACTGTTCCTATCTATGAAGGTTATGCCCTGCCACATGCCATCCTTCGTTTGGATTTGGCTGGTCGCGATCTGACCGACTACCTGATGAAGATCCTCACCGAGCGTGGCTACTCGTTCACCACAACTGCCGAGCGTGAAATTGTGCGCGACATCAAGGAGAAACTTTGCTATGTCGCCTTAGATTTTGAGCAGGAAATGGCCACCGCTGCCGCATCTACTTCGCTCGAAAAGTCGTATGAGCTGCCCGATGGACAGGTTATAACTATTGGCAACGAACGTTTTCGCACGCCCGAGGCTCTTTTCCAGCCATCATTCTTGGGCATGGAGTCGTGTGGCATTCACGAAACTGTCTATCAGTCTATTATGAAGTGCGATGTGGATATCCGCAAGGACTTGTATGCTAACAATGTCCTATCCGGTGGTACCACCATGTACCCAGGTAAGTTTAAAAAGGCTTAAATTTGTTTTCCAACTTTTATTTTATTTTTTTTTTTTCTAAAAAGATTTTTAAAAGTATACATTACTGTCTGTACAAATTAATTTTTTCAAATTTCAATAATCATACATGTCTAGACTGAATTCTAACCCAAAAATTATATTTGCCCGGACTTAATCCCTAAATCTAAGCTACTAAATAGCATATACGTAAATTGTTCTATTACAGGTATTGCTGATCGTATGCAAAAGGAAATCACCGCTCTTGCACCATCAACTATTAAGATCAAGATTATTGCACCACCTGAGCGTAAATACTCTGTATGGATTGGCGGTTCTATTCTGGCTTCACTTTCCACCTTCCAGCAGATGTGGATCTCCAAGCAGGAGTATGACGAATCCGGCCCTGGCATCGTGCACCGCAAGTGCTTCTAAGCATTTAAATGTACAATGTCGACATCAACAACCACAGCAACTGTCATAAGCAATAACAACAACGACAGAAATTCGACACGATCATCACCAACAAAAACAGTGGCGTTTATATATAGCTTATATAAAAACATCTTTTATGCATATGTTATGTTTGACATGTGGTATATGTTTTGCTATGGCCAGGCTGGCTACATCAGGGCGCCAACCAAGCGCTTCACCCATGCAAAGTATCTTTAAAATTATATTTAGTTGAAGAAGTAGAGAAGAAGAAGAGATTGAAATGGAGGCAAAAAGACCCAAAACGAGTAGAAGAGCTTCTTTTACATTAGGTTTGATTTGGATTTGACAAAGATAAAAAGCAAATAAAAATAAATAGAAATCGGATGTACAATAAAACTATTTTTGTATGTGCGTTTATGTGTGTATTTATGCGTTGAATGCATCATCTAAACATTGGAATGCCATCAAATAATCAGTGGCATGTTTGATAAATGTTGATAAAGTTTTTTAATTACGCCAACTGAAGGAGAATCTCTTAACAACAGCACCCCAAACGTCAATCAGCAAGTTAGGACACATTTTTGTCCTTATCATATACGTAATTGTATATCAGTTTCTGTGTATCAGCAGTTGCCGTATACTAGTCAAATTTTTAGTCTTAACATGGTCCCATCTCTCAAGCAAATTGCTTAACTTGTGACGGATGTGGCAGATTTCTGTGTATGGGTGTCTACGTGTTAGTTATGTTGCTATGATTTATGTTCCGGCAGAGTGACTTTACGTAACTACATATGGTATGGATTATGCTGCCGTGTATCAGCTGTAAAATAGTTCGTTATATTCCTTTTTCCATATCTCAAATACATACACATATATTGTCAAAATATGTTATTCACTTAGTGAGTGCGCGTTTGACATAAGAGGAACCGGAATCTGGTTGAAACGTGCTGCAGCTGTCAATTGGCGATGAGCTTTTCTGGCTTGCACACTCTGCTTGGTATGCGCGGTTGCAAAAGCCGCAGCTTATTTACTCGGTCAACATGGCCAACAAACGCAGTAGAACTTAAAAAATGTTCTGTTGTTGAGTTAATTTTTTAATTTATAAGTACGAGCACTTACTGCATTTCTTGGAAGACATTGCCTATATAATAGTAAATAATAAATAAACATTGTATTTTATTGTTATGTTAATATAATTATACTCATGACTTGAGTAAGCTCCACTAGAAGATACCATTCACATTGACTTTACAGAGGGACAGGCGGTTGAACTAACAGACATACACATACAGTAAGTAACACCAAATTGGGATGGTGTCGACCAAAAAGTTTTAGTACCTGCAATATCCTTATTTCCCATTATTTTTCATAAATTCTGAAAACTATGGTACATATACTAAGGCACCAGAGTTAATGTTTGACCGCATTGAACTGTGTTTTCCCCACCAGCTATGTCTGGTTATGTAAAAAAGTACCCTAATATCAAGTCACAGTTTATTTGGGATAGTTTTAGACACCTGCGTGCCTTAAAACCCCGATTTTTTACCATTGCTCGAATATTTTGGGTACAAGTAGACTAATTCTTCGAAGTCAGTTTAGTTATATCCTGAATCGTGGGTGCAACAAGCAGTTAGTTGTTATTCGTCAAATATGTTACCTTTCTAAAAATATCCAAAATACACTGTGAGCTAGTTTTTAGACAAGTTTTCAGTTTTTGTCAAATTATCATTTTAACACAATATTTAAAAAAGCCAAATTGGCGCATAAACATTTTTGTATCTAGTTTAGATATTATAGCACTTGCATTTCTTTGGTTGGCAATATACCAAATAAGCGGTGACTTACTGTTCCTGCACTACTGTACCAATGCTATATGGTTTCATATATCAGGTGTTAATGTTTTCAATCCCCAATTTCACGTTTTCGAAATCCAATGTTTTTTATTGATTACATGATCGACGCGTTCATGCATACTGATATACATATATACTCCTAATTGGGTCGCAGATGCTTCCATTGCACAAAACCAATTCTTGTCGATATGTTCGACTAGCAGATAACCAAAACACAGGACTTAAAGCGAACATTCAGTCATTGTATGTATTTAATAAAACTCGATCAGCAGAAGATATTTGTTCATATCATAAATTTTAACCCAATGCCATTTGTTTTGAGTAGTCTGTTAATAGCGCTTTTATTGTACATGAACGGTAGTTCGGTAAATGAAGGCTTGGCCACACTTTTAATCTTAATATTAAGACATTTCATTCTTAATTTATGTACAATAAATCTCTCTATTAGTGTACTCATCGATTTTTAAAGAAATACATCAATAAATGTGACACTAATTTGAGCAACAACAGAAAATCAACAACTAATGCCAAACGACAATGTATTTTGTAAACAAATTTACGTTGCACATAATCAATTTTCAGCAGTCCGTCAAAATGCGTCAACATCTATTCAATTTAAAGAAAATACTTTCTGATAATTTCTCTATAGAATTCAATCATAAATAGCAGGAAATAAATGTCAATTCAACAAATTTTATGCAGATATTAAATAACAATTACGCAGCGTATACCAGGAAGTAAGCATTTGTCTCTCTAACACAATTAGCAGTCAGTGTGCTCTACCCTCATCCTGTGGTGCGCACATATTTGTGCCCATTGTTATTGCTGCTCTATTTGATCAACATTCGGCACTGCTTTGAGTTGAAGTGCGGCGTTAATATGGCGCCAAAAAAAATCACAGAAATTAGGGACAACTTTTGGGTCACGTTACAATAGCTGTTCAGTTGGAAAGCGCTTGTCAGAGCAGGTGGACAGTCGCTAGTGTCCCTGATACTCAACCCATCATTACAGGGCCAACCATTGAACACAGAAAGACGGGGTTATCAACTAATATCAGGCATGGAAATTGTGCATTTATATTGCAATGTGGCGGTCATTTGACTACAAGAAATAATACTTTAATATATTTTAAAAAACTTTAAAATATATTTTTGTTCTCTAAAAATTCAACGTACATAAGAAATTTATGTTATTAAATGTATTGCAATTTTATTATAAATCTATTGAGGTTAAGTAAAGTCGTGCACTCTTGCAATATGAATTTTGCTGATGATAGTTTTGCTGGTTTGTGCGAATTGTTTTGTCTATTACATTTTTGAGCTGTTCTAACTCTGTAATTTTATGCTGATTCAATGCACTTGTTCAAATGTAGGCCCTGCATCCTGCTTAGCAATTGATATCAAGATAATTTGATGATAATACGCAGAGCAAACGCAACACAATATTTGCATTTCAATAATGTAAATTTTGCAAGTTACACTGTGTATATATTGAAAATAAAGAAATGTTTTGAGGCCAAAACGGAACAGGGACTTCACTTTGACATGGCATATATGTAGCCAAAAACGTAAACGAGAATGAAGACGTAAGAATGAACCTGATTTGAGTTGAACTGAGCTTACTAGAAACTAGAAAAGAAACAAGTAAGAAGACTCTAGTCGAGTAAGCTCGACTAGAAGATACCCTTAACCCTTGACCATACAGACGGACAGATGGTCGGGCTAACAGACATATGGCTGTGTAGCTCTGTACCAATAATTGATGGTTTCATATCTCCGGTGTTTATCAACCGATTTTAAATGAAATTTTTACAGAAGTTCATTATATTGCTTATAGTTTTAATCCTCATTTTCAGTTTTTTAAAATTCAAGATTTTTTGTTATCGATTACATGTGTATATCGTATACCTGAAAAGTTATCGAAAATTTGAAACAAACTTGTCATGTCTAGGGATTAGGAGAGCTCATATCCAAAATCTGGAGTATCTAGCTTTTGTAGTTCCTGAGATCGACGCGTTCCTACATACAGACAGACAGACGGACGGACGGACGGTCGGACATGGCTAAATCAGTTCGGCTGTTGATGTTGATCAAGAATATATATACTTTATGGGGTCGGAGCAGCTTCCTTCTCCCTGTTACATACTTTTGCACAAAACCATTATACCCTCTTTTTACCAATTTCATGGGTTAAGGGTATAAAAATATAAATAGTTTAGGCATATTAAAGTTCTGAGACTGACCACCGCGTTAATTCAGAATTTATCTGGACTTGTTACGCAGTAGTTCAAGTTCATTTTATTCCTTAAAATCTTTGATATATAGACCGATTTTGTTGGAATTATTTATTTCAGTATGGATGTGCTAACAAACCATACATTAAAGTGGCCCAACGATGAGGCTCTCCGTGATATTTTTAAAAATTTTAAAGTTATTTATAATTTGATAAAATGAAACCAATTTCTTAGCTGTTTTTTTTATTTATAATTTATCTTTCTTTTATCTCCTGTTGTGGTATCTAATAAATAACACTTTAGAACATTTATTTCTGCAATAAATTTAGAAGTTAATCACTAGAATAATATGAGTACATTTTTATTTGCCCAAATGATTTGTATAATGATAATATTGATCTCTCACATTTTAATGTGAAATCTTGCGATATTTCCAATTTACTTTTACAATGTATGCTCGATTTTTTCATTGTTTTGTTTATAACTCAAATTAAATTTGTATAAGCCGTTACTGATTAAAAACATGTGAGCAAGAACGTTTTATTGTATAAACAATATTGTTGAATATAGTTTCAAGATTTGAAATGTTTGTTTGTTTCGTTAACGGATTACACATTAAAGATATATTTCATATTTTAAAACGAAGACGGTGTGCGGATTGTCGTGGTATCCATTTGATGCAGAACTAAGGACTAAATTACTCTATCTCGAAATCTGAGGAATATACAGGCATTATCATTTTGAATACGAAGTGGCTGGGGGCAGCAGGTTTTTGAGTAACGCCAGCATCTATATTTATCGCAATTAAGGTAGTTCTAGCTGTAAAATAGTGAGAATATTGTGGATTTATCAACTTTATCGATTTCTCAGCCCCCATTGAGCATAGCCCTCATCAGGACACTTTATCCAACCCGGCCATTTGATAAAGAACATACAGAAGGAAATACGGAAAGACATATAGACCAAACCAATATACTATTATATAATATCCTCGGTATCAGAGTATAAAAATGCTCGAGTCAAGAACGCTTTTTAGAACATACCCTGGGCACTCGAGTTAACTTAAACAGTCCATGTTTGTAAAAATGCGTGTGTAAGACACTTTTATATTTCATATTTCTGGAATCTCTTTAAAACTTGTGTGGATTAGAAAAAAAAATTATTTTTCTTTTATTTTATTAAAAAATTAGGCATATTTTAATTGTGTTCTAGTTTAAAAATTAAAATTTGTTAAACTTGAATTTTATATTCTGTATTATTCAATTGCATAAAACCAATTTAATTTCTTATTTTCCTAGTTATTTGTAATATTCGATAAAATCCATGGGTATATTTCTTGATTACAATATTGTTGTACCGTTAACCTTTGAAATTGTTAAAAAAAAAAGGGTTTAATTGTTGCAACCCCATTAAGTATACATATATATTGTTGATCAACATGTCCGGTATCCCGAGTCAAACTCAGAATCTTTATGAGCTAGCGACTTCATTTTGGATTTAATATCTCTAAGCAATAGGCAGAGCAAGTTTGTTTAAAATTTTCAACAACTTTTTGGTTATTTAAGTATTTCAAGCTTGATGTTTATAATGTATTTTTGATGTATAGTGCTATTTTTTATATTATTATATACACACATATTTCATGCTTTCCGGTTTTACCAAGACAACGACCCAAATCATAAGTCCGGAATAGTACAGTCCTGGTTTACCTGAAAAAGCCCAACATTCTAATTCCACCGGCCCAGTCTTCATACTTAAATGTTATTGAAAGCTGGTAAATATTTTAATTTTTAAGACTGCCTGTAAGCTAGATATTTTATATTTTATATATGTTTTCAGACTTTTTATTAAATTAATGTAAAATTATTGTATACCCTTAACCTTAACCCATATATTCTTTATCAGCATCAAAAACTGAGTCGATATAGCCATGTCCGTCTGTCTGTTTGTCCGTCAGTCTGTCTG
This sequence comes from Scaptomyza parva, assembly GCA_035044645.1. Lineage (NCBI taxonomy): Eukaryota > Metazoa > Arthropoda > Insecta > Diptera > Drosophilidae > Scaptomyza > Scaptomyza parva. Next base: position 1,280,221 of record JAWNNT010000062.1, read on the forward strand.
TCCGTCTGTCTGTCCGTCCGTCTGTCTGTATATATGAACGCGTCGATCACAGGAACTATTAAAACTAGAAACTAGATTTTGAATATGAGCTCTCTCAATCCTTAGACATTGCAAGTGCGTTTCAAATTTTTGATAACTTTTCAAATTGACGATATACACATGTAATTAAAAAAAAAATAATCTTGAATTTCAAAGATTTGAAAATAGGGGTTGAAAGTATTCACATGAACATCTGTGTGTATTAAATTCGGTTGAAAAACACCGGAGATATGAGGTCATCAAGCATTGGTATAGTAGTTCACGCATGTAAGTGTAGGCTAATGGCGAATGTGGGGGGCCCGTCTCCTAGCAGACGCCGTCTCCTGATGAGTGCGGTTCAGTCGGTGTTACTCTATGGGGCAGAGATATGGGTCAATTCTCTTAAAAAGGAGATGAATCGGAAAAGGCTCGCACAGGTTCAACCAAGGGGGACCTTGAGATTAGCTTCTGCCTATCGTACGCTCTCGGAGCCGGCTGTGGCGGTGATTGCTGGGGTTGCACCAATACAACTTCTGGCTAAAAAACGGCGGGCGGTTTTCTTGAGGAGAAGTGCAGGAGAAGGTGAAAATGTTTCCCAAGAGGAAAGAGCCAATACACTTCTTGCATGGCAGAGTCTTTGGGAGGGGAAAAGTAGGGGGAGATGAACTGCGGGACTTATCGCAGACCTGTAGTCGTGGACCACAATAAAGCATGGTGAGGTAGATTACTACCTAACATGGCTTTTGTTTGGACACGGGTACTTCCGCAACTACCTTCACCGAATGGGAAAGGCCGTAATGCCCGATTCTCTGTACTGCCCAAGCTGCAGCGACAACGCTGAGCACACGTTCTTTGGTTGTCGCAATTGGAACTGGCAGCGCCTGACGCTTAACCAGGAAACAGATACAGATATTACACTCGACAATATCGTAAAGGTAACACTTGAGAGAGAGAGAGTAATTGGGGACGTGTGGCACAATACGCTCTTAAAAAATATTATTTGATTATAAAAGGGTACAAAATTATAAAAAAAATGGTAATGTTCAAGCTCGGAATGGACAAACGGCTCTCTTCTGCTAATGCACGCTCTCTTGAAATTGATTATAACAGAATATTTCAACATATGGATTGTATAAATAATCGTATAATTATTTAATTTTAACTGCAGACAGAAGAACCAGCCGAAGCGATCGTATTCAGCCTGATTAGGTAGCATAGGTTATTCATAGTTGGAACCTGAAATTCGATGGACTTACAAGAGGGATAACGGTAGAAGAATTTATTACAGAATTAGATCACTTACTGAAGATTGTTTTGATAACAAATGTGCAGCAGTATGTAAAAACATACATGTTTTTAGAAAAGCTAGATAATGGTATTGGCGCTATCGTCCAGACTCGCCTAGATTTGTGTGGAGTAAGTTTAGTGTGATGCCAGTATACCTACTACCCGAACGATTTCGATGTACTTTTTTGCATCTTTTCATGATGCCATCATGGTGGTTGCATCTCGTATGTCAATTCCTATAAAAAACTGTTGGAATTATTGACCAGATATCTGTTATGAGATAAGGCAGGAAAGATTGAATGTTCAAATACATTCATACATTTGAAGCACCAAGAAAAGTGTATAGATGCCGAAACTGTGACGAAGAAGGTTATGGCTGGGATATGTGTTTGCAGGAATACAAAATCCTTTGCTATGGAATGGGCGCAAAGAAAGTATACAAAACAACTTGTACTGTTTGTCTTGCAAAACGAACGTGTAATGAATGTGCTATGCGAAGAATGATGAAGAATAATTTGAATGATTATGTAAAGTTTCAAAATTAGCGCCCATGTGTGTGTTATCTGGCAACATTGGCAATGCATGCTTAGTGGCAACCTTCAAAATAACTCTGTGCAACGAGTAGGTATATGATAGAGGTAAATTTTCATATAGCGATTTTGTGCCAAATTTTTTTTGAGATCAGAACCCACAGCTCTTCGGCTGTCGAGCCGAACGCGCTCTCAGCACTCTCATTCAATTGTAATATGCTTGCGATTAGATGCAGAGTGGCGGTCGACGGAGGAGGTTGGTTCGCGCCGCTTTGCTGTTTATATGAGTATGCATTTTACGTACGTGGGTTCTGATAATTTCGGGGTGGGTTTTCATAGCTCGCATTCAATTTTAATATGCTTGCGATTAGATGCAGAGAGGCAGCCGACAGAGAAGGTTTGTTCACGCCGCTTTGCTGTTTATATGAGTATGCGTACATTACGTACGTGGGTTCTGATATTTTCGATGTGGGTTTTCAGAACTTTACTTGAACTTGCCGCAATGTTTATGATGATGATGATGATTATTTTTTATTACAGGTGCCTAATTTTATTTTTATTTATTTTATTCCTTTTCAAAATTAGTAATAAAATATATTGTTAAAAAAATAAATTTAAATTTAATTATTAAAAAATAAATTTAATTTGTTTATAAAAAAATTTCATTTTAATTTTAAAGACATTTTTATTAGATTACAAAAAAAAATTAATTTAATTATTAAAAATTTCAATCGGCTATTATATAAGAACCCATTGTTATTTGCTGCTTGTTTGAATCTTTTTGATACTCAAACAATCGCGAGCATACAGAACACACAGAAGCAATAATGATCTCGACATAATTGCACTTTGAATACGCTTTCGGAGATTACGTGCATCTGTATGGCAGCCACATTGACAAAATGTTTGCTATTGCGGTAAAAGAGTATTTGTAGATGACCGTAGTAGTTTATCATGTGACAGAAAACCTACATGAACGCACACAAGCAATATTTTCGATACGCAATTGTACTTTGAATACTCTTTTGCAGTTCATGTACTTCTTTATACATGTGCATGGCAGTTGCGTAGACAAAATTGTTTGCTTGTGTCATAGAATAAAAAGTGAAGAGAGTATGTATGACCAGAAATAGCAAAACTGAAATTTGGCTGGCTTGGAAGTTCGTATTTTTTCTAAGCTCTTGAATGCAGATATTGATATGCGACAAATTGTATATTGAATTGGGAGACGATATTTATTAATTTATAACAATTTGATATTGTATATTTGTTAATGTAAAATGTAAATTGTTTGGACAAATTAATAAAATAAAATATGTAAGACTATATAATAAAAAATATTTAATATGTACAAACTTATATATATTTTATATATACATATATGTACAGATGTATAAAAACTATATAAAAAAAATATTCAATCCTAGAACTCGATACCTCTTAAAAATTCATATTATAAATGTTGAGGCAGGTCAAAACAATTCAAGTTGAATTGTCGTCCATGCGTTCAAATATCATTTTTGTTTTGTCTTTGACCGCTTCCAGCAGAATCAAAGCGCACATATACATACGCATTCAATATTTAAATGCGTGTGCACACAACATCGCGTATGCCATGAGCAAAATTACAAAACCCTTGAAAATTTGTCTTTTTCTTCGTATATACACACATTCATACATATACACAGTCTCACAGCAAGCTTCATTAAAAATAATGAACTGACAGATGACAGTTGGATACCCTTTTAAAATATAAATGAACTTTCTTATATTAAGCTTGTCAATACATTTTTAAAAATTAAATAATTTCATTGGCATAAATTCTCGCTTAATTAACATTTCGGATAACGCTACAGATTGTTCAAAAGCATTAAATCTTTTAATGTTATTTATGAGTTGGGTAGCAACCCGGATAATGTAGCTAATAAGCTTGCTCATTATACTACTTTTGTTTTGTGTTGCTGCATCGATGCAAAGATTTCTGGTTGTTGTTGCTGCTTTTAAAACTGAATAAGTGTTTCAAACAAGCAGCAAATAACAATGGGTTCTTATATAATAGCCGATTGAAATTTTTAATAATTAAATTAATTTTTTTTTGTAATCTAATAAAAATGTCTTTAAAATTAAAATGAAATTTTTTTATAAACAAATTAAATTTATTTTTTAATAATTAAATTTAAATTTATTTTTTTAACAATATATTTTATTACTAATTTTGAAAAGGAATAAAATAAATAAAAATAAAATTAGGCACCTGTAATAAAAAATAATCATCATCATCATCATAAACATTGCGGCAAGTTCAAGTAAAGTTCTGAAAACCCACATCGAAAATATCAGAACCCACGTACGTAATGTACGCATACTCATATAAACAGCAAAGCGGCGTGAACCAACCTTCTCTGTCGGCTGCCTCTCTGCATCTAATCGCAAGCATATTAAAATTGAATGCGAGCTATGAAAACCCACCCCGAAATTATCAGAACCCACGTACGTAAAATGCATACTCATATAAACAGCAAAGCGGCGCGAACCCCAACCTTCTCCGTCGACCGCCACTCTGCATCTAATCGCAAGCATATTACAATTGAATGAGAGTGCTGAGAGCGCGTTCGGCTCGACAGCCGAAGAGCTGTGGGTTCTGATCTCAAAAAAAATTTGGCACAAAATCGCTATATGAAAATTTACCTCTATCATATACCTACTCGTTGCTCTGTGCAAGTGCAGCGAATTCGCTTATTGAGTATGTCACCTATAAAAGGCAATACGAAATTGCACACGTTCTTTTAAAAGCTTAAGACCTAGGAAGAAGGCTCAGTCTATGTGCCAAAATCAATCTTAATTTCCTTGAAATAACCGCGTGATCTACAAAAATCGAAGTATACCTGAGTGCAAATTGGTGCAGTGCAAGAGCGCAGCATTTGGCTGGCTCTGCTTATGTCATCATCGGAACATGTTGATATTTAACACGATTTGGCAGTCAAGCGCAAGTGAGTTAATATTAAATTGAAGATGCTATTAACCCTTGACAGATTATAATTATTTTGTAAATAATTTCAATCCCCATTTTCCAATTTTGGAAACACTTTTTATTATCGAAAATTTGAAAAAAAGTTGATTTGCCCAGTGATTAGGAGAGCACATGTCCAAAATCTGGAGTATTTAGTTTTTATAGTTCCTGAAATCGAAGCGCTTATATATACAGACGGATATACAGCCATGACTATATCGACTCGGCAGTTGATGTTGATGAAGAATATATATATTCTATGGGGTCGGAGATACTTCCATTACACCCGTGCTTACCCATTTAAGGAGCTAAGGATATAAGAATGGTGAAGAGTATTCTGGCACTGTCTTACAATTAAGAAGTTTCCTCAAGTCGTTTTTTTACACAATAGCGCAGCACTTAATTCTAGTGGTGGTAGTTATATATTTCCGCGCCATATGCACGCTCTCAAGCATGCACAGAGATGTGCAATTCCTTTGTGACTGGCATCCTTTCATCATATATGTGCCTCTGGATTTCCATTAAATAAGGAGTATGGAAGCTCTCTCGATAGATTGACTTGTCGTCCCAATTAATTTTGGATTCCCAGAAACTTTAGCGTTTTTCACGAACAGTCTAACCTTTTTTCATTGAACTTGATTGCTGTGTTGCTCTTCCCTTTTAGGAACAGTCTTTCTTCAAGTTTAATATCGCTTTCCATGTTGTCCTTGGGGATGTCTTGGGGAGTTTTCTCATTGTTTGAGCACGACTTGCGTATTTTAAGCCCCATTAAAGCAGTGTTTTCATTAATGACTGGAATTTAGAGTTTAGTATAAATAATTTGATCCCTTAGTTGTTAGAAATGGTTGATAATTCCTTATTAGGATTATTTCTCTAAGCCTTCATTTGATGGAATTAGTTTTCTGAATTGTTTCATATTTGGTGAAACGTATTTCGAAGCCCGCAGTTAGTACATACTTATAAATCTTAATAAGATCAACATTAAATCGGTTTATACAATAGATCCTAATTGCAATATGTGCTTAGTCGGCGTCTTACATTGACTACTACTTTAAACTTTGTGTTGATGCTACTAGATGGAAGAAATGTTCGAGGGACAATTTTCAGATTACTCAATATTTCATATTTAATCAAAAAGCTTACATATTCAGTCCTAATTTTTGATTTTGTCCTTTTGTCCATCGTTATGATATGACTGGTTTGCTGAAATGTGGATCCGCCACATTTCCGTATAATATACAGTAAGTCACAGCTTAAATTCAATATTCAATACCTACCATATTCGTATTTCCCATTACTTTTTAAGAAATCCAAAAACCCATGGTAGGTACATATAAAAACCACCAAATCAATATTTGACCGAATGAACTGAGGCGTGCCCACCGGCTAGGTGGGGTTAAGTAAAAAAGTACCAGGTCACAGCTTGTTTTGAATATTTATGTTATGAACACCTGCGTGTCATAAAACCCTGACATTTTAGCTGAAATGATCAATCTGAGCGCATCTGCGAAAATCGAATGCAGAATGGCACCAAACAAGATTTTCACCAACGAGAAATGTGAAAAGATGGTGGTGTGGGAACTGTTGGCCTGGGTCTGCGGAAGCATGACATTCATGCCCGAAAACCTTTAAAAGAGATTTCTATGAGCGCAATAAATAAGGGCACTGGGATGACGTTCACCAAAATCCATTTGGACATGAATTTGGATTTGTGGCACACAGTCAATTCTAAAGGCTAGTCCAAATTCAATATTTATCGTTCGATCGGACGGTTTAATGTGTGGCGTCGGTCAAGTACTAAGCAGAATCCCAAACGCTTAAATACAACAGTCTAGCACGGTGGAGCAAATGTCATGGTAAGAGCATGTAAATCGTCAGCCGGTGCCCGGACCTTGGTGATTTTTGAGAGTACAATGGACAATAATATGTACCCCAATATCGTAAATAATACATTATTATATTATTATATATTTTAACAATTAACGTTTGTTCCCTAGCTTAAACTTTATTGCACTTTAAACTTTTCCGATAACCCGTTTTAATTAAGCTGTGATTCACAGTACATCCAAGCCTAATATTTTATATATCACCCGTTATCTTGAAGACTGTCATAAGTCAAACAAGTAAGAAGGCTTATTTAGGCGAGTAAGCTCGACTAAAAGATACCCTTAACCCTTGACCCTACAGACAGACATACACATATGTACATATACTTCTGTACCAATGCTTGATGGTTTCATATCTCCGGTAGATCTTAACCGATTTTAATAAAAATTTCACAGCTGTTCATTATTTTGTTAATAGTTTCAATCTCTTTTCTCAAGTTTACGAAATTTAAGATTTTTTTGTTATCGATTCCATGTGTATATCGTAAACCGGAAAGTTATTGAAAATTTGAAATAAACTTGCTATGCCTAGGGATTATGGGAGCTCGTATCCAAAATTGGATTTGTCTAGCTTTTGTAGTTTCTGAGATCGACTCGTTCATACATACGGACAGACGGACGGCTCGGCTCGGCTGTTGATGCTGATCAAGAATATATATAATTTATGGGGTTGGAGAAGCTTCCTTCTGCCTGTTACATACATTTGCACAAAAGCTTTATACCCTTTTTTTGGGTTAATTTACTGTAAAAATTCAAACGCAATCCGTTAATAAATTAAGCTCGGATTTTCGACCAAACCGTTTATATTTACTGTGAGTTGTCGCGAAAAAAAATTGTAAGTCCCAAAAATTTTTAAGAGCCAATTCGTCATATGTTATATAAATTTTTAAATAGGAACTCTATCTTTTGTTAATATGTGCACACAGGTACAGAGTAAGTGATAAGTGGGTAGATTGCCTTTAGACGGGACAGAAGCTCCGTGTATTACTACTTTTGCATCTAAAACCTCCAGTTTGACCTTGCAAAGTTGTTGAATAAATATGTTTGCCTTTACAATAACGGTTCTGGAAATATTGCAGGGATAGCGATTGTCAAAAGCACACAGCACTCTGTGTGATGGTTTTGCAAGGGCTCTACTAGGACCTTGAGTTTTGAGCCTTTTGTGAATCTTCACGAATTTCGTCGTATCGCCTAAAGATACAATATTGAGAATCTCTGAATAACTGGAACATCACTTTCTAAGCTTAAAGTTACCTCAAATTCTCGCCACATTATGCACTAATGATAACTATCGCATGTGGGACGAACACACTGAAAAATTTTACGAAAGCGAATCAGGATATGAAGTAATTTAGTTTGTATGACAGGCCTTACCATAATGAGCTGAGTCATTAAACACATCTTGCAGCTTCGCAGTTGAACTGATTATTTGTATCACACAAAGACGCAGACAGCAGCATTTAAAATGTGAAGTATGAATAAAGTCAGTTCTACATGCTTATTGCTTTACTTACTTTCGTTATAAATAAAATAATTAAAAACAATTTAAATTGTTTAATTTACACGTCAACTCTAACATTTTTCGCTATGGATTTCGACGCACAAAGGTTTTTTTTTTTAATTCAAGAACTAAAATTATATTTGTTTAAAAACATTTTTTTTAGGATTTTAAATGATAACATTTTACATTTTTATCAAACTTGCCAAACACTAAATATGATGGCCTGCGAAAAGATTTGACGTAAGCGAACGTATGGGGTTAGTTCTAATGTAAAACAAAACAGCCTCGTGACGAAAGCCAGATATCTGCACTTTGTTTTGACTGTTTGAATTAAATGTGGTTGTATTAAAGCAAAATTAAAATATGAAGCACTTAGATTAAGAAATTAATATTTTATTCATATGTTACAATTGTATATCAAAAATGTTTAATTTTATAAATTATACTTAAACGTCTTTTCTTTAAAAAGTGGCACATACTTTTAAGATTGATTTCGAAATTAAAATCAAGTTTTTTCACATCGATTTTAATTCAAATCGAATTAAAAACATTTTTTAATTTATTTTATTTGTATATCAAATATTAATGAACTCAGCTTAATTACGAAAAAATTTAATACTACATTTTGTGTAATATTTCTTGGGTGTTGAGAAAACGGCGATGCTCTTGTGGGAAAGACTCACCCAACACATCACAAACCCTGCAACACAAAACCTATCTACAGATCCTGAATACCCTTTTTGGTAATGCTGATTTGAGTGCTGCTTCCGACACACTTCTTTGTAACAACCGTTTTTATAATGCTATCAGAAAATTCAGCAGATAACTGTGACGGACTGCAGCGTTTTCATTTGTTTTGCTATATTGCTATTGAGAAAATGTTTGTTTGTGTCCAGAAGTTCAGGTTGGGTATTTTAAGGAGCCTGGCTACGCTGCACAAATGAACAACTATTTGCATTCCAACACATCCCACAAAGCCGCACGCGCTTACGCTAACTAATCAGTCGAGGCTGGTCAAATCCAATAAAAACTTTTGAGTAATTGTGCTTCAAAAATCCAAAAAGGTAAAAAGTTTTCCCCATTTTATGAATATTGACCAATCAAAAACAATTGAATTAAGTTGAAGGCGTTAGCAAAAAGTTCTAAGCTATTAAACAACAATTTTACCAAGTTGGCTACACGGATATATAAAATTGAATTGCCTTTGAGTAGCTTTTTTCGATTTGAGTTCAAGCTTATTGCAAAACCTTTTTTTTTAATGTTTGCCAAAACGACCACTAGCTTTTTCATGGTGTCTCTTAACTGGGCATTGTATATACGAAAAATCTTTTTGAGTGAATATTCAACCAGGCAAATAAATGCGGTTTGCATTGATGAAAATCATTTGTTGTCTTCACCAAAAAATTTTCATGGCTTTATTTCATTAGTATATTTATACTCGGGTTTGATACAACTTATAGAGATTTCATTATTTATTTAAAGATAACTTTAATTAATTTCTGCATTTCGTTTTGTCGAATTACCTGAATAATTTTATTTTCTATTTTTATTTATATGAATATTTTTCATATTTTGTTGAGGCGTATATAACATCAATGGTAAGACATATTGTTCATATATTTTATGTTTGATATATGAAGGACATGCTGATATGGATATGCTAATCAGCAATATATTATTTTATAAGAAATAAAGCTAAGAAGTAAAAAATAAATTACATATACAGTTTGTCATGGAATTGTTTACACATAGTGAACATTTTTGATATTTTCACTTTAGAGATATAGGGTCACACTGGTTGTTGTTTTTAATTTTTTTGTTTATTTTTATAAGCTATTCGGTTATTTATCTCCTAAACCTAAAAAACAAAACCAACAGAAGATAAACATTTTTAAAGAAACATTAAAAATACTAACAAAGGTACAAAATTCATCTTTCTATCAGTTTTTGGTTTTAAACTATAATTAATATTTCGTATGTCCACCGTTGGCTTTCATAACCAATGGAATATTTTGCCATTCCTCCAAGATTATCGCCTTGAGATCATTCTTATTTTTCGGATGGCGCTAGGCAGTACGTTTTTTCAGAGAGGCCCACAGATTTTCAATTGGGTTGAGGTCTGGGCTTTGGGAAGGTGTATCGAACACCATTTTACAGTTATAAAGCAGCCAGCACCTGACCATGTTTGCTTTGTGCTTGCCATCATTATTAAATCCAAATTTGTTGACTGGCTACCAAATGTGTGTTCAAAATACTTAAATATTGTTGGGCATCCATTGTATTTGCAATGAAGCACAATTCTCCAACTACTTTGCTCGAGATGTACCCCGAAACCATCACTGACAATTTTCCAAACTTAACAGTGGGTATAATAATTTTAACGAAAACGTTCTTTTAAAATAAATTATTCAATCATAAATTGATTTTCATGACCCAAAAAATGTTGCATAGTGTAATATTCCTAAATCTAATATTCAACATTATTAAATTGTAAATTTTTAACAACCGTGTTTCCCATTTCTGCATCACGCCGTTAACGACTTCGTCTCTGTTTGTTTGCATTTTTATACCCTTAACCCATGAAATGGGTAAAAATGATATAATAGTTTTTCGCAAATGTATGTAAAAGACGAAATGAAGCATATCCAACCCCATAAAGTATATATATTCTCGTTCACCATCAACAGACAAGTCGATATAGCTATGTATGTCTGTCGGTCCTTCCGTACGTCCATGTGTATGTATGAACGCGTCGATCCCAAAAACCATAAGAGCAAGAGATTTCAGAATTTGTATTTGAGCTCTCTTAATGCCTAGGTAATACAAATTTGTTAAAATTTTCGATCACTTTTCCCGTTTACCTACACACATGTAATCGATAACGATCGAGTTGTCCTTAAAAAACATGTTTTGTCCCTTGCATGGCTACACTATGGAAGCTGTGCTGCAAATGCTTAACCTACGATAAAGTTTGATAATTTTGGCGAGGAGAATGCCTGCTTCGGCTGTCGCGAACAGCACACACGCAACACACACGAGCTCATACTGAAAGTTCTAATGTACATGACATGCTATTATCAACAAGTGTATCGGCAATTCTCAAGTTGATATATATAGTGAAACTTTAATTGGTCTTTCGTCACTTTCGGCTTTGTATACTTAGAGTGGTTATTTGGTTTTTCTCGTGCGTCAATTTTTTTTTCATATTTGTAGCAAATAGTAACCGTGCAAAATCAAATCAAAATTATAATTGTGCTCTCAGCTCTCTTTTCACTCTCAGGCTTACTGCTTTATCGACTCGGAAAAATTCCCTTAGCTAAGATATGCTCTTAATTTTGGGTGCTCTTTAGTGCTGCAGCAGAGACATACAATCACATAACACAGGTCACACAATAATATGTGTTTAAAAAACGAACTCAACCTGAATTTTGAAATAATAAAACGTCTTGTAATGTAATTTACAATGATAGAGAAGTCTACACTTTTGAATAGAATTTAAAAAACAAATCTTAAAAAATTGTTGTTTACCTGAGCGGAAATAATAAAAGCATTGGAGATAAAGAAATAATAACTTAATATCAATGTTTCAAACAACTTACTTGTCGTCCTGAATAATCCATACAAACGCAAAAAATAAAACCTCTATCTTTTGTTGGAAAAAACTAGAAAGCTTTCCACATATCAAATTTAGCTCGAAATTGTTTCCCAAATGACTGCTTAAACTATTTTAATGCAACACCACACAGATTGGTCACAGTTTCGCTCTTAAACTAAGAACATTTGTCTCTAAATGTATGAACAATTTCTGATTTTATTTTGCCCATTTACTGGTTTAATTTTAGCAAATAAGAAGGCTCTAGTCGAGTAAGCTCGACTAGAAGATACCCTTAATTCTTGACCATACAGACGGACAGACGGACACATATGGATGTGTACTTCTGTACCAATACTTGACGGTTTCAGATCTCCGGTGTTTCTTAACCGATTTCAATAAAAATTTTACAGACGTTCATTATATTGTTTATAGTTTCAATCCTCATTTTAAATTTTTTGAAATTCCTGGTTTTTTTATCGATTAGATGTGTGTATCGAAAACCTGAACATTTATCGAAAATTTGAAACAAACTTGCTATGGGATTAGGAGAGCTCATATCCAAAATCAGGAAACGCTAGCTTTTGTAGTTCCTGAGATCGACGGTCATACATACAGACGGACGGACAGACAGACGGATATGGCTAAATCGACTCGGCTGTTGATGCTGATAAAGAAGCTTCCATCTGCCTGTTACATACTTTTGCACAAAACCATTATACCATTTTTTTTACCCATTTCATGGGTTAAGGGTATAAAAAGTAAGTTTTAATACCAGCTTGATACCACTGAGTACATTGTTAAAATCATGTACAGGTTAACACACTTTAGGAAATTGTATATAAATTTATATATAGTATATCTGACGGAAGGGTGATGCTACTCATAATAAAGATAGTGCTTAACAAGTACATATTCATGCGACTTTGCTATGAATATTGGAATTATTAATAAAATTAGAAGTAGAATAGTAAGTTAGTTTAATCAGAGTAATGAAACCACTTGTTTACTAAGCAGACGCATATAACACTAGCTACGCCATAATTGAATGTCAGCTCTTTCATACACAAACTCGACAAACAAAAAGCCTCACTCATTTACTATTGTGGCTTTTTTGTAAGTTGCCACGCATTTTTCTGTACCCACCCATGCCCTACAGTTGCTAACAAATAACAATGAGACCAAAGAATCCCTATCCCACCTGGGTCATTTTAACAACACATATACTACACAGCTATTATATCAAAACATTTAATTTTATTCATAATTCTCCACAATATCCTCTGTACGATTTGCAGCTCTTGATGCCTTTTAACAAAAAAATTAGATAGGCAAACTCATCTGCTATATGAGCAATCGGTTGTCAATGCAAGACAATTACAAACAATCAGTCAATTTTCAATATTTTTGGAACAGAGATTTTTGACATTGGAAGCTACGAGCTGTGCTGACAAAAAAAATGTCAGCACTAAACAAAATATATGCGTTTCGACAGGAACAGAATTCGTCTGTTATTTCTGTAAAAGAGCAAACCACGCCATATTCAAGTGCACTGAATTACTTAAAAAATCTCCTTCAGAAAGATTAAATTGGGTTCAGAAAGCAAAATTATGTGTGAAATGTTTTAAGCGCGACCATACCGCAAAGAAATGCATAAAAAGGGATTGTTTCAAATGCAATAAAGGGCACAATACTATCCTGCATTTGGAAGATAAATCTGAAGTGAAAACAGCAGCTTCGGCAAGTAGTGAACAAAAAAAGTATGTACTTCTTGCCACAGCACGAGTCCTTATTGAAGGAAATAATGGACAAAGAGGAGAATTCAGAGCTTTACTTGACTCTGGATCACAAGTCAATGTCATCTCAGAAAGGGCATTAAAAATGCTAAATATAAAGAAACAAAAATCGGAATTACAAATCAATGGAATTGGCGGAAACAAACATCGAAATCTAGAGTTAATGTTATGCTTAAGTCACATCATAACAAATTTAACTCAAGATTAGAAGCGATAGTATTGCCTCACTTAATAACGGATCAACCAGCACAGCGAATTGACACATCTCGTTGGAAGTTTCCAGCTAACATTACTTTGGCGGATCCTACATTTGATAAACCTGGAAAAATAGACATCATTCTAGGAGCAGAATATTATTTTGAAATTATTCAAAATAATCATTTAAAAATTGGAAGAGGAACACCAAAGCTACTAAAAACCAAGCTTGGTTGGATCATTGCAGGAAAGCTTCAAGATGCATCATCGACTACTAGTACATGCTCAGTACTTAATGAAGAAGAGAAGCTAGATCAACAAATAGCAACATTTTGGGAATTGGATTCATTTGAAACCAAAACATCTTGCTTTCCACCGTTGGAGAAGCAATGCGAAAATCAGTTTTTGCAAAACATCAAGATTGCAGTCGACAAGAGACTCATCGCTCGACTCCCATTTCTGGAAAATACTTCAGCCCTAGGGGAGAGTCGCAATTTAGCAACACGACGATTTTTTTGCTTGAACAAACGACTCACCCGAGATCCTGTGACTAAGGCCAGCTACATTCAATTTATGAAAGAGTACGAAGCCCTGGGTCATATGAAGGAGATGCATGCAAAGGAGCTTGCAAAGGCACGGTATTTCATACCACATCATTGTGTAGTCAAACCTGACAGCTCTAAAACAAAATTAAGAGTAGTTTTCGATGCTTCTGCAGTAACATCATCTGGATACTCAATTAACGACTTGATGCACAAGGGACCAACGGTTCAAAATTCAATATTTTCAATTTTGCTCCGATTTAGAATACATAAATTTGTATTCACAGCGGACATTGAAAAAATGTATCGCCAAATTTGGATGAATCCCGATGATCAGTATTATCAGTCCATAGTATGGCGCAGCGATCCATCAGAGGATCTAAAATACTACAGACTAAAAACCGTCACTTATGGAACAAAGGCAGCACCATTTTTAGCCACGAAATGCTTACAATATCTGGCACAAAAGGCAAAAAGACAACTTCTATTAGGAGCTACTGCCTTGGAAAATGATTTTTATGTTGACGACTGCATAACAGGGGCGGACACACTACCGGAGGCTCTTCAGAGACAGCAACAGCTTAATAAGCTCCTCCATAATTCCGGATTTAAGTTAAGAAAATGGTGTAGTAATAAGATTGAACTACTACAAGAAGTTCCGAAGGAAGAAATTGTAGCAAATATCCAACTAGAAGATACCGCATACGAGGATTGCTCCATCAAAACTCTTGGAATCACTTGGAACCCCAAAACAGATCGCTTATGTGGTAAAACGGACATTATCACTAAAGAGAACATATCAAGAAGAGATGTTATGTCTTAAATTTTTAGAATTTGCGATCCTCTAGGATTGTTCTCACCAGTGGTCATGAAGGCAAAAATCTTCATGCAACACCTTACAAAGGAAGGATTTAGTTACCAAGAAGATCTTCCAGTTAATCTTCAAGACGAATGGAAACGATTCAGGGAGGATCTGAAAGTTCTCAATTGCATTTATGTACCACGTCACATGTTTCGTGGAAAAATACCAGTATCAACGGAAATTCATGCATTTGTTGATGCTTCAGAAAATGCATTTGGAGCTGCCATTTACATAAGAGCAATACATAAGGATAAACAAGCGACAGTACAATTATTGTGTGTCAAATCACATCTCGCCCCAGTCAACACAATAACATTACCACGTCTGGAACTAAAGGCTGCTGTATTGGGAGCTCAACTTGTAGAAAGAATTAAACAGGATCTATCAATGAAAAACGTACCATCGTACTATTGGTCCGACTCAAGAATAGTACTATCATGGATTAATTGTCCGGTTTCCATTCGTGACAAATTTGTCGCTACAAGAGTTGGTATCATTCAACGACTAACACTACAAAAGGAATGGAGACATGTTACCACAGAAAACAATGCAGCTGACGTACTGTCTAGAGGAACATCTGCTGCAAAATTTGCCAAAGACAGTAAGTGGTTTTATGGTCCGTTGTTCCTACATGGATCACCTTTAAAATGGCCCCAACCATTTGTGGCTACTAAAGATGAGGTGGAGAGCTCAAACCCTCCAAGGAATAGTCAAAAATCAATAATGACTATGACCAGAGAAGATGATGATATCATTTATAAAATTAGGCATAATGGATCATTCAATAAGCTAGTCAGAATTATAGCTTACTTGATGCGCTTCCGAAAAGGAAAGAAGCACACCAGCCAAATTATAGAGTTCAATGAACTCCAAGAAAAAAAAAAAACATTGTCCGCAACATACAACGATATAATTTTATGAACGACATAAAACAAATTAAAGGGCTGAAGGAACCGCAAAGAGAAAGTTCCATTAAATCTCTGGCCTCTTCCAGGATCAGGATGGCATCTTGCGAGTAGGAGGTCGACTGGAAGCAGCGCACATATTCGACGCCAAAACACCCGATGCTGTTACCATACAACGATCCAATCGTAAAAATCTTATTTGAACAAGTTCATAAGGATGATATGCATTGCGGACCCCAAGCATTGCTGACCATATCAAGACAGCAATTCTGGACGATAAAGGGAAAAAGTATGGCAAGAGCTGTTGTTCAAAACTGCATCAAGTGCACTAAGGCAAAGCCAAAATTAATGGGGCAGATTATGGGAAATCTACCACCACTCCGCGTCACACAAGCAAGACCATTTTTGAACTCTGGTGTTGACTACTGTGGACCGTTTAAAATCCACTACGTGTAAAGAAGCCCAACACAGCATATATAGCAATATTCTGTTGCTTCACGACAAAGGCAGTTCATCTGGAGTTAGTAATTGATCTTACCACCGAAGCATTTCTGGCAGCACTGCGACGTTTCATTAGTCGACGTGGAAAGTGTCAAACGTTGCACTGTGATAACGGAAACAAATTTTGTAGGAGCAAAAAACAAGCAACAAGAATTAGAGAATGCAATCTACACAGAAAAGGCTCAATCTACAATAATTCAGGAATGTAACAATAGAGGAGTTCAATTTAAATTCATACCTCCTCGAGCACCACACTTTGGCGGACTATGGGAAGCTGCAGTAAAATCAGCAAAACATCTTCTATTAAAAAATGTTACAACGGCCACTTTGACATACGAAGAGTTGGAAACCGTCATTTTCGAGATAGAAGCGATACTCAATTCTCGTTCCTTAACACCTCTATCTGATGATCCAAATAATATCACTGCATTAACACTAGGACATTTCCTTATTTGAGAACCATTAACCGCGCAAGCCGACAGTGAACCAACCCAGCAACCCAAAACACTAGGACAACGATGGCAAGCAGTGTCCAAATTAAAACACTCATTCTGGACACAGTGGTCTCGGGAATACCTACAACAGCTACAACAACGTCAAAAATGGAGAAGGTCGGCAGCTAACATCAAAGAAGCAGCACTAGTGATACTTAAAGAAGGCAACACTCCAGTCTTACAATGGCCCATGGGTAGAATCGTTCGAGTTTACCAAGGAAAAGACAATTTTGTGAGGGTTGTCGATGTAAAAACCACCAAAGAAATCTTTAAGAGGGAGATTCAGCATGTAGCTCCTCTATTAAATGAAGAGGAGCCCACCCACAAGCACCCAGCAGATGATCCTATGGAAAGTGATCAATCAGATAAAAGTTCACACCATAAGAAAAGGAGGTAGATTAATATCTGCACCTTAACTACAGCGATGTTGGTTATGTTGCTTCTATTGCCGCTTACATTAGCACAATCAATAAACATAACTCAATTCGGATCACAACCTGGTATATATTTTGAAAAAATTGGAACAACACAATTAGCAGTATCTGAATGGACAATAGTGGCCTTCTTGGATTTAAAAAATTATTGGAACGAAGTAGACACATTTTCAAATGGCACCACAAAGATTGGCCAAATGTGTTCCAAACTTAACGACATACCTGCATGCAAGGGAATGTATCAACACTTCCGCCACATAGAAGAAGAAGTATTTATGGAAAACATGTTGTTGACCAAATCAAGTCAATAGAGAGCACCATTGGACATCGTAGGAAACATCGCCAGTAGTTTGTTCGGAGTATTGTACTCGACATATGCAAAGGATATGTCAAAAACCATACTAGAAGTAAAAGGAAATGAAAAGCATCTCCTGGAGTTATTACAAAACCAAACTTCATTGATTGACTCCACTATTAACGTCTTGAAAAGAGATGAAATTACTTACTCAAAGCGATTAAGCCAGTTGGAAGATCGAATAAAAAATGTCATAGAAGATGAGTCTCATTTCCATACTTTTCAATGGTACATTATGCTGTCGTCACAGCTTACGGCAATGGCTTCCAATCTTCAACGAACGCAAAGCGAGATCATTAAAATACTGACTGATACCACAATACCATAAGTCCTCTTCTAGTGTCACCTCGGCAGCTAAAGGATCAATTTGACAAAATAAAAAAACATCTACAACCAGATCAAATGCTTCCAGCCACCATAGAGAACATGCTCATGGCATACAAAATGACGAAAGCAGAAGGCACCGTAGTAAACAATCACGTTCTTATTGAAATAACGTTGCCATTAATATCAACGTCAACACTGGATCTATACAATCTGATACCTATACCAGCGTCAAGTCAACATGATTTTCAAGTGTTTAAAATTCAAACACCCTATATTGCCGACAACAATTATCGGTATAAATTTCTTGAGTTGACTACGGAAGACATAGCAAACTGTCATCAAAGATCCACTAATGATTTCATCTGCTACAATAAACAATCACTGTTCTCTATCGACATGAGCTGCACAATGCAACTGTTTCACAAAAAAACAAAAAGCAGATAGTATCACAGGCAGGGTCATAAATAAGATAATTATAAGACATGTACACGCATTGATAATCATTGATTGTTTAGGATAACTTGTAGATAGCTTAACTAGTCCTGAACAAACCTTATACCATAAGAATTTTGTATATAAACCATGCATTTTTACTCAATAAATCAGTACGAAAAGAACTTCTTACGTATTCACTTCGTTGAGCCCAATTTGTCCAAAGTACCGATTGCGGCGACATTTGCTACTGGTACATGAACCGGAAGCATATCAAAACATATTTCAGCATTAGGAAAGTGCATCACTTTTCCTACATCCTCATTTATTAACCTTGGATATTTCATTCATAATATGACTTTAACTTTTTATCGCAATAAATAATCAATCTATTTTATTTCAGTAACTCTCAACGATTATTATTATGGACCATTGACAAAATTACACTTGCAGTGAATAATTTTAATAGTTATTAATAATAATATTAGTTATATGTGTACTTTTTGGCATTTTGTTAAATATATATAAATAATAGGTCTTCCGGATCTTCTTGATGGCTTAAGAGACTAAACGCCTCTATACCCACGGCTATTCCCCAGGCATTTCTTTTATAATAATAAAGTCTTTAGGACATGGCCGTCCAAACTTCAATTCCCGTTCAATACTCATCAAGTGTAGGACGGAATACAGATGGAAAGATCTGCTCAAGCCGCCATTAGGCGATAGAAAAAGAAATGATTAATGGCCGAGAATAATTATTAGAAAACGTCCACACTGAAAATTAAACTTTGCAGACAATTGTAATGTCACAAAGAATGTCAGCGTCCTTTGTATATAATAGACGAGGAGCTGTCCTTCCTAACAATTTTAGCTGACACTAAAAAAATGAAAGAATATGCACAGAATATTTTACAACTGTTAGTTAGGAACTACGATAGGGAAGAGGTTGTATGACAGATATATTATTTCTTATCTTTAAAAAGATTGAACTGATTAATATAAGAAATAATACGTTCACTTGCTTACATATGAATAAATAATTTGCCGCTGCTAGAGTTATGAAAAGTACGATTTAGAAGTTTGGCCTTCTAACGTTATCAGCAGTTCAAACAAGGTGAACAGAGTTTGTTTTCTTGGTTTTCCTTTTAACGTTGACAAGGTAGAAAATTCAGAAGAATTAGCCTTAAATGTAAATTTACATATCAAAAACTTATCGCTGCAACTTCTAAATCCAATAAATTGGGAGGGCTGTTTATTCGGTAGTGATAGGATAATCCAACTTTACTTGGGAGTCGAGTTTTTATATAATAAATATTTCCGTGAGTTATTTGTAACATAAGGAAGATCGTTTAACAACAAGGAAAATAAACCAGGTCCAAGATTTTTTAAGGTAACTTGGGCCGCCTTGGAGAACAATCAGTTAATCTAGAACACTTGATTTCTTATAGTTAAGTACTCTTTAATCCAAAGAATAAGATTGTTATTAAGAGTTAGTGCTTTACGAAGTCAAACGTCTTACTGAAATCAGTGTAAATAACATATGTTTGTATTTTATCTTGAAAGCCCTTGAAAACACATGAAGTAAATTTTAACAAGATAGTGGTAGTATATCTTTGTTTCATGAATCTCTTCTGGTATGGTGATACATTAGATTTGCAAATATATGTTGCCGAGTGCTGAAGGTTATTAATTTTTCCAAAAATCTCAGGTATGACCGAAAGTTTCGAATACCCCTAGAGTTCTTAACATATGACTTATTTCCTTTTTATTGGATGGAATATTAAAAGACTCTCCACATTTTCGGAAAAGAACATATCTAAACGGACAAGCAAATCATCTTTTATTCTTTAACTCGATCGACCTTCCTCGTTGCTTAGATAACTAACTCGCTTGTTTTGTGACTTATGTGAAATTTTTTAAACTTGCAAAGAACTTACAAATAATTTACATTTTATATGTTTATTTATATTTGGAAATAAGATATAATAGGTCATTTATAATTAATAAAACAAGTTAAATATAACTTAAAAACGACTACTAAAATAATAGTACTTTGAATTTAAATACCGTAAATAAGTAATCGTATCGAATACTAAAGAATTATAAATTTTTTTTGACTACAATTAAATTTTGGGCCAAGGTTATTTTTACGTTGTGAAGCTTTTGGATCTCTGCAACAACGTCCAGCAAATGTGTTTTTTTTGTTTTGTTGCGTCTTGATTTTTTTCTATGGGCACATGCACATGCAAACACACAAATGCACATTGTAAGCATTGAAAAATTAATCAATAAATTGCTCAGCGTAGAGGGGTCCGCTTCGTTCTTGCGCCGATTATACAACCCCTCGAACGTGAACAAATTCAGTTGTGCATTTTTATGAACACTTATGTGGGTCCTGTTATAGTGTTATCGATAAATTATACCTGGCTATTCTACTATACTCAGTAGTTAACTCCCTGTAATTTCTAGTCCAAAAATGCAGTTTTATCCATTTACATGAAACGGGTACGTCAAAACGACTTGTTGGTGACATGAAGTGTATGTAGTTTTTAAAAACTTAGCATCATCGGAGTTGGCGATCAGTTCATCGAAGGTAATCTTCTATAACATTGCTTATTAAGGACTGAAAAACTAGATCGACCAATTAAGTGGAATAAGCTGAAAAAGACCAAGTTTTTTTTTTGTAACATCGGCTTTCGAAGTTGAGGAACTCGACTGAAATGTTTTATATGTTGGCATATGGTTTGTGCTTCTTTCATTTCAAGTCAAAAATCAGATAAAGCATATTAAATGAGTTAGGGATCGAATTAATTCGACTCAATGACATCTAAGTAAATCTATTAAAAGTTCATTATAAGCCGGGGAGTTAAAGCACATGAGTCAAGACAAGAAATCCAATTAATTTCAAAAATGTTGAAATCTCCAAGAGCCATCCAGAACTATCAGAAAATCGCGATCCAAGAACATGGCAGACACAGAATGTATAGACAACAGTGCATCGTACAGGGAGTTTTCTGAGGAAGGTCGTATATATTCCAACTTCATGAAAACAGTAAACAGGAACTCTTTGCAACATAGAGAAATGAAATCTTGGTTCATACGCGGATTTAAACCCCATGAAATGGGCTTTAGATTTGGCTTTCTCGATTTCGAGCTTACTCGACTAGAATCTTCTACCTTTTAATAAATCAAACTTTTAACTGAGTAACTTATACTTGTTTGGTGTTATTATGAAGTTGTTGATAGAATTGAAAGGTGTATTATAATTATGTTATAAAATCTGTAACGTTAACAAGGAAGTATATTTGACCAAATAGTACATATTCTTGATTAATATCTGTCCGCCTGTTACTTGCAAACTAGTTTTAGCTGTAACTAGTTTTAGAGCTGTAACTTTGGTCTTTTTGTTGCGGTATAATAGAACTAGAAGATTTTGTTTGGAGTGTATATAATATTCGGCATGCCAAAGATACCTTCCATACCTGTTTTTTTATGTGTTCATTATCGTTGATTTGAAGTTTTCTTTGCACATTATATATTTTACTTTGTCTTTTAGTTTCTGGATTGTTTTTTAACGATTTTTAATTAACCTTGTATTTCAGAGTGCGTAGCGCTGTCTACTTGCTTACTAATCCTGCACTTAATTTATCTGGCTAAGCGTTCCGGGTTCGAAAAACACTATCGGAAGATTATCTTTTTGTATAAATACTACTGGTAAACTTAATAACAGAGATATCACAAATGCTAGGTCATGTTGTGAAAGAATTTAAAGTCACAGCTTATTTATTATGACTTTGGAAAGATTTTTGATTATTTTACGTATAAATAATTTATGAAATTCGGATATACAAATCTCATAGCTTATTTCAATCAGTTTCATGAAAAAATTTTAAAGTCCTATAAAGTTTTACCCACAAAAAAAAAAAACGCAAAATGTTTAAACGGAAATTTGCTTTATGTTATATCATATTTACGAAAAAAAAATTTATTTGTTGCTAAGATTTTGTTGATTTGTTGATTAAAAACAAGTAAGAAGGCCCTAGTCGAGTGAGCTCGACTAGATGATGCCCGTAACTATTGACCATACAGACGGAGGGACGGTCGGGCTGAGAGACATACACATACGTGTAATACTGTGCCAATGCTTGATGGTTTCATATCTCTGGTGTTTCTTATCCGATTTTAATTCACAGATATTTATTATTTTGTTAATAGTTTAATAGTACTATTAAATTCCGGACTTATGCTTCGGGTCGTAGTCTGTAATGTAAAATCGTTGATCTAACTCTAGAAGACATTAGATATCTTATGCATCATGTGTTGGACTTGTTCCTAATAAGCTTCGCGATGGATTCAGGTATCACAGCTAGCAAAAACAGTCTACGCGGCGATCGTTAAATCTTATTAGTACACACACACACACAAGTACAGTCGTTAATAATATTAATGTTAAATTTATGAATCCGTGGGCCTTTTTTGGTTATACGTAAACACAAAAAAAAAAACATGGAGTTAATTTGAGTATTGGACACCCTATATTAAACTTTGCTGTTTGGACTGCTTGTTGTTTTTGCAGTATGGCTCTACCCACCATACCTTAAGCTTTCTTGTGCCACAGATAATCTGAAAACTCCCAAATCGACTTTACGCAATCGTATTACTTTTCAGAACACATTGAAGTTATATTAAACATTCATATTATAATACACAGAGGTCGTAAATCCTCTCTCATAATATCAGGTAATTAATTTATCTTTAAAATAAAGGTTCTTTTCATTACATTATAACTTCAGATGACCAACTTGGTACTGTAGATAATTCATTTTAAATTCACTTACTGTATATTGACGTTAACATTTTGTATCAAACAAAAAAAAAACTACATGACATCATTCATGATGTTACTCAAAATTCAAAATTATATTAATATTTTTTCCTAATTTGGTTTTACCTTATAATTATATTATTTTTCTATGTTCATTTTAAAAATTTCAATTCTTGTTATTTTCTCAATTATTTTTGCACTTGTTTGTGTGTGTTTTTAAGGGAAGTATTCAGTACATAAACTGACTACTAAAATGGCGTCGCAACTAGAACTTGTAACTAGTTGGACTACGGAGAGGGAATCCTACGATACAATGCGATGCGTTAGGAGAGTAAATAGCACTGTCTTCGATGGTACTAAAAGACTGACTTTATTCACGAAAAAGGTACAATATTTATAGGTAGAATTAGCTAAAGTTTGCATGTTTGTATTGCCAGGTGCATTGGGTTCTCGAGTTCCCAGCAACTGCTTGCTTATGCCGAATAACAAGTTACGCAACCATTGGGTTGGCTGACCGTTTGCGCATGTTGTGCAATCAGCGGTAATCTGTGTAGTCAGCAATGTTTGTCGCTAAGAGTTATTTGACCCATTATGTTGAATTCAAGGTTAATGTAGCTAACAATTGTGTGTTGGTTCTTATATATTGGCTTATATGCACATAAAAATTCTCCAGGCCGCTGAATCGGTGATCAACCATCATCTATATCCAGTGTGAATCGTCTCGGGGATGCGGATGGCACGGCTGTTGTGGCATTCTCGTTCCCTGTAGCTGTTGATTGCAAAGTCCAGATGCGTTTCTTTCGTAGTGCATAGGTAACTAACATTAAAATGGATACCACCAGAGCAGCATAGGCGGTGATCTGATGATGTTGTACTGAACTGATTTGGACGAGCAGTTCTTGATTGTTTAATGCCTTCAGTTTGAGCTGCAAGTCGTTCAGATCCTTATCATCTTGTCCATTTTTCTCTAATATGTTGAGGTTTGTTACAGGTCCTTGAGTGGTGTCTGGCTTAATTGTGTTGCCAAAGTGAGCATAGCCCTTTTTCACTTGACTTATGATGATGTTGAAGGTACTTATACTGATTTCTGAGTTGCGTGCAGTACAACCTGATGACAGCGACAGTAGTCCGGTGTCCTTTAGTTGTATCGTGGATGGCATTCCGTTGCATACGGCTTGTAGTTCCATTGTAGCATGTGTTGCAAAGATCCAATTAATTGGATGGTGTGTTTTTGTCCATTCCATCTTAGTTGTTCTTCGAGTTACTTGACACATGGTTGATATTTTGTTGTTGAAGAGTTGAAACTCACACCGATTGTTGACATTAAACATAGCTTGATGGTCAAATCATATATATTCGTCATTTGGCAATGTATGGCAGCGTTGCAGATCATCATTTGTGAGTCCCATAAATTGATCCCTGTGGTTGTTGACCGCAATAATAGGTGTTTTAAACTCAAATAATCGCCAGCTGATTGTGTCCCACATCGGAATTGGCACAATGTTGAATAGTTCTAATATTGATGTTGACACTAATGGCAGTGTTATTCTAAATATTACATGAGTGTCGGTGACTGTTCCTTCTGCTCGCATTATTCTATACAAGTGAATAATGTTGGATGATGTCACTGGTACCATTTGATCTGGCGGCAAATGATCCCGTATTTGGTCCAATTGTTCCATCAGTTGATCGATGAAATTAATGTTGGGCTTATAGTACGGTGGTGAATTCCAGTTAGCACATCCATTATTTCCGATTGCATGCGTTGAAGGGTAGCTGCTAACAGTGTTAATTGGGTTGTTAACGCCAGGTAATTCTCTATGAGATGCGCACCAGGGGAAAATACACTGGCTTTTTTTTTCTTCTCTATCACCTGGGTAATTTTTTTAGCGTAGTCTGAGTCTAGTACTCCAAATAGACTACTCGCAATGTTACCCACTGCATCGAATGGGGATCGGCGTTTGCGTGCATGTTGCATAAGTGGATTTGCCAATTGTAATTCGTTTAGTACGTGACGAAAGTGCAGGGAGATGGAATCACATACGTGATTGTTATTTAGTCCTGGGCATATGTATTCGTATTCGTTTATTCCTGAACCAAATGTTTTTATATCGCGCCAGTATGGGTCCAATTCGTACTATGTCACAATGGTCCACTCAGATACTGCTCGCTTGGTTGTTCCGATTTTTTTATAGTAGAGTCCAGGTTTTGAATCAAACCGTGTTACGGATACTGAGTCTGTCAGTACCAAGGGTACCATGAAGAGCAGGATTAACAAAGACGAAGTGATTGTCGGCGACATCAGCCGTCTTCGGTGCACGGGTGGCGTTGAGCTACTTGCTGCGGCAACCATTGGATTTTGCTGGTGGTTGAGACGAGGTGATTGTCTTCGTTGAACGGGTGGGGTGCTAATTTCATCCTCTTCATTTATGTCCTCGATTTCTTTAATGGGGCGTTTTTTGGCTATGTCTTCTGGAAATAGCAGCGCAAGCCTGGTTATGGGGCGCTTGTAGATGCCTGAGATAGTTTAAACGTCAACTACACGAATGTGATTGTCCTCGCCTGGGTATGTTTTTACAATGCGTCCCATTGGCCAACTCATTACATGTATGTTGTCTTCATTGATTAGAACAAGCATGCCTTTCTTAATATTGGGGTTAACAGTCTTCCATTTATGTCTGGCTTGCAGTTCTTGTAAGTATTCCTGCGACCATTGCTTCCAGAATGCTTGCTTAAGTCTGGACACTAATTCCCATCGTTTGAGTAAGAAAGTTTCGTTGTGATCAGTGTTGACATCCGGGGGAGCTGTTAGCGTTTCCCCAATTAGAAAATGTGCTGGGGTAAGGGCAGTATTGTTCGTGGGATCATTAGACGGCCGAGAGTTCAAAATAGCTTCAATTTCGATTATAACCGTGTTTAGTTCTTAGAATATTAGAGATGCGGTATTTGTCGTAGTAACCAGAAGTCGTTTTGCAGACTTCACCGCAGCTTCCCATAGGCCTCCAAATGATGGAGCTCGTGGCGGTATAAATTGGAAGGCAACTTGTTTTTTGTTGCAGTGATTGATGATCTCTGCTTGAGCCTTCTCGCCAAATATTGATCCTTCCAGTTCCTTTAGTTGGTTGTTTGCTCCAACAAAATTGGTGGCATTGTCACAATGAATCGTTTGACATTTGCCGCGGCGGCTTAGGAAACGCCGCAGGGCTCCTAAAAAGGCATTTGTAGTCAGGTCGCTAACCAACTCGAGGTGAACCGCCTTTGTAGAAAAGCAGCAGAATACGGCTATGTAAGCTTTATCTGGTCTTTTTCCACGAATTTTGTGATGAATCCAGATTGGTCCGCCATAGTCTACGCCTGTACCGAGAAACGGGCGTGTTGGTCTGCTTACAGATGGTGTGAACCTATTTCTTATCATAAATTAATGGTGATTCATTGATTTCTATCATGGTGTTAATCTCTGGGTGTCGTTGATGGTTCAGCTCGTTGAGGTGATTCCTTTGTTACGCGGCATTTTTTAACGCAGTAAATTGCTAGCATGACCATCATAAATAATAATCCGATGTACATTGCAATATGCTGATGTTCAATTGTTTGGATGTTGTATGGTAGATGAAGATGTTTGTTTGGTATAAGTTTCCTCTGTAGTTCCTGAAGCTCATTTTAGCCCACGACTTCCATGTATTTTGTTGCTGTAGTATCCGGTCGCTGGGTCGGTTTGTTGTCCTCCATGTTTCCGAATCGGGCATATGATGTCAACAATGCTGTTTCCATGACGCTTTGACTGGTTACGGTAATTAATGAGTTGCGTATGGTACATTCTGCCTTTGCAGTTATCATCCCAGTATTATGCAACTGGATGATTGAAGATCCATCGAGGCAGACTGCAGAGAATTTAAATGGAGTCTTTGTTGAAAATATCCAACGGTTCATCCTATACATTTGCTGCCACATGAATGTTTTATTAATTCCTTCAGTCCGACAGAAAGAATCTGTTTTGTTGTGAAACAGTTGCATTGTGCAGCTCATGTCGATAGAGAACAGTGATTGTTTATTGTAGCAGATGAAATCATTAGTGCATTAGTCAACTCAACAAATTTATACCGATAATTGTTGATGGCAATATAGGGTGTTTGAATTTTAAACACTTGAAATCTATGTTGACTTGACGCTGGTATAGGTATCAGATTGTATAGATCCAGTGTTGACGTTGATATCAATGGCAACGTTATTTTAATAATAACGTGATTGTTTACTACGGTGCCTTCTGCTTTCATCATTTTGTATGCCATGAGAATGCTCTCTATGGTGGCTGGAAGCATTTGATCTGGTTGTAGATGTTTTTTTATTTTGTCAAATTGATCCTTTAGCTGCCGAGGTGACACTAGAAGAGGACTTATGGTATTGTGGTATCAGTCAGTATTTTAATGATCTCGCTTTGCGTTCGTTGAAGATTGGAAGCCATTGCCGTAAGCTGTGACGACAGCATAATGTACCATTGAAAAGTATGGAAATGAGACTCATCTTCTATGACATTTTTTATTCGATCTTCCAACTGGCTTAATCGCTTTGAGTAAGTAATTTCATCTCTTTTCAAGACGTTAATAGTGGAGTCAATCAATGAAGTTTGGTTTTGTAATAACTCCAGGAGATGCTTTTCATTTCCTTTCACTTCTAGTATGGTTTTTGACATATCCTTTGCATATGTCGAGTACAATACTCCGAACAAACTACTGGCGATGTTTCCTACGATGTCCAATGGTGCTCTCTATTGACTTGATTTGGTCAACAACATGTTTTCCATAAATACTTCTTCTTCTATGTGGCGGAAGTGTTGATACATTCCCTTGCATGCAGGTATGTCGTTAAGTTTGGAACACATTTGGCCAATCTTTGTGGTGCCATTTGAAAATGTGTCTACTTCGTTCCAATAATTTTTTAAATCCAAGAAGGCCACTATTGTCCATTCAGATACTGCTAATTGTGTTGTTCCAATTTTTTCAAAATATATACCAGGTTGTGATCCGAATTGAGTTATGTTTATTGATTGTGCTAATGTAAGCGGCAATAGAAGCAACATAACCAACATCGCTGTAGTTAAGGTGCAGATATTAATCTACCTCCTTTTCTTATGGTGTGAACTTTTATCTGATTGATCACTTTCCATAGGATCATCTGCTGGGTGCTTGTGGGTGGGCTCCTCTTCATTTAATAGAGGAGCTACATGCTGAATCTCCCTCTTAAAGATTTCTTTGGTGGTTTTTACATCGACAACCCTCACAAAATTGTCTTTTCCTTGGTAAACTCGAACGATTCTACCCATGGGCCATTGTAAGACTGGAGTGTTGCCTTCTTTAAGTATCACTAGTGCTGCTTCTTTGATGTTAGCTGCCGACCTTCTCCATTTTTGACGTTGTTGTAGCTGTTGTAGGTATTCCCGAGACCACTGTGTCCAGAATGAGTGTTTTAATTTGGACACTGCTTGCCATCGTTGTCCTAGTGTTTTGGGTTGCTGGGTTGGTTCACTGTCGGCTTGCGCGGTTAATGGTTCTCAAATAAGGAAATGTCCTGGTGTTAATGCAGTGATATTATTTGGATCATCAGATAGAGGTGTTAAGGAACGAGAATTGAGTATCGCTTCTATCTCGAAAATGACGGTTTCCAACTCTTCGTATGTCAAAGTGGCCGTTGTAACATTTTTTAATAGAAGATGTTTTGCTGATTTTACTGCAGCTTCCCATAGTCCGCCAAAGTGTGGTGCTCGAGGAGGTATGAATTTAAATTGAACTCCTCTATTGTTACATTCCTGAATTATTGTAGATTGAGCCTTTTCTGTGTAGATTGCATCCTCTAATTCTTGTAGCTTGTTTTTTGCTCCTACAAAATTTGTTCCGTTATCACAGTGCAACGTTTGACACTTTCCACGTCGACTAATGAAACGTCGCAGTGCTGCCAGAAATGCTTCGGTGGTAAGATCAATTACTAACTCCAGATGAACTGCCTTTGTCGTGAAGCAACAGAATATTGCTATATATGCTGTGTTGGGCTTCTTTACACGTAGTGGATTTTAAACGGTCCACAGTAGTCAACACCAGAGTTCAAAAATGGTCTTGCTTGTGTGACGCGGAGTGGTGGTAGATTTCCCATAATCTGCCCCATTAATTTTGGCTTTGCCTTAGTGCACTTGATGCAGTTTTGAACAACAGCTCTTGCCATACTTTTTCCCTTTATCGTCCAGAATTGCTGTCTTGATATGGTCAGCAATGCTTGGGGTCCGCAATGCATATTATCCTTATGAACTTGTTCAAATAATATTTTTTTACGATTGGATCGTTGTATGGTAACAGCATCGGGTGTTTTGGCGTCGAATATGTGCGCTGCTTCCAGTCGACCTCCTACTCGCAAGATGCCATCCTGATCCTGGAAGAGGCCAGAGATTTAATGGAACTTTCTCTTTGCGGTTCCTTCAGCCCTTTAATTTGTTTTATGTCGTTCATAAAATTATATCGTTGTATGTTGCGGACAATGTTTTTTTTTTTTTCTTGGAGTTCATTGAACTCTATAATTTGGCTGGTGTGCTTCTTTCCTTTTTGGAAGCGCATCAAGTAAGCTATAATTCTGACTAGCTTATTGAATGATCCATTATGCCTAATTTTATAAATGATATCATCTTCTCTGGTCATAGTCATTATTGATTTTTGACTATTCCTTGGAGGGTTTGAGCTCTCCACCTCATCTTTAGTAGCCACAAATGGTTGGGGCCATTTTAAAGGTGATCCATGTAGGAACAACGGACCATAAAACCACTTACTGTCTTTGGCAAATTTTGCAGCAGATGTTCCTCTAGACAGTACGTAAGCTGCATTGTTTTCTGTGGTAACATGTCTCCATTCCTTTTGTAGTGTTAGTCGTTGAATGGTACCAACTCTTGTAGCGACAAATTTGTCACGAATGGAAACCGGACAATTAATCCATGATAGTACTATTCTTGAGTCGGACCAATAGTACGATGATACGTTTTTCATTGATAGATCCTGTTTAATTCTTTCTATAAGTTGAGCTCCCAATACAGCCGCCTTTAGTTCCAGACGTGGTAATGTTATTGTGTTGACTGGGGCGAGATGTGATTTGACACACAATAATTGTACTGTCGCTTGTTTATCCTTATGTATTGCTCTTATGTAAATGGCAGCTCCAAATGCATTTTCTGAAGCATCAACAAATGCATGAATTTCCGTTGATACTGGTATTTTTCCACGAAACATGTGACGTGGTACATAAATGCAATTGAGAACTTTCAGATCCTCCCTGAATCGTTTCCATTCGTCTTGAAGATTAACTGGAAGATCTTCTTGGTAACTAAATCCTTCCTTTGTAAGGTGTTGCATGAAGATTTTTGCCTTCATGACCACTGGTGAGAACAATCCTAGAGGATCGCAAATTCTAAAAATTTAAGACATAACATCTCTTCTTGATATGTTCTCTTTAGTGATAATGTCCGTTTTACCACATAAGCGATCTGTTTTGGGGTTCCAAGTGATTCCAAGAGTTTTGATGGAGCAATCCTCGTATGCGGTATCTTCTAGTTGGATATTTGCTACAATGTCTTCCTTCGGAACTTCTTGTAGTAGTTCAATCTTATTACTACACCATTTTCTCAACTTAAATCCGGAATTATGGAGGAGCTTATTAAGCTGTTGCTGTCTCTGAAGAGCCTCCGGTAGTGTGTCCGCCCCTGTTATGCAGTCGTCAACATAAAAATCATTTTCCAAGGCAGTAGCTCCTAATAGAAGTTGTCTTTTTGCCTTTTGTGCCAGATATTGTAAGCATTTCGTGGCTAAAAATGGTGCTGCCTTTGTTCCATAAGTGACGGCTTTTAGTCTGTAGTATTTTAGATCCTGTAATGTATAAATGGATGGGTGTACAAAAACACAAACTCGTTCTACACTACCACCTAGCTTCTGGCGGTAAAGTTGTACCGAACAACCCCCGTTAGCGCCCAATAGCTTTGAAATACAAAACTGGGCTTTAACCGAATGGCACATCTAGATGGTGTAATTGCTGCACCACTAAATGTCCATGCGTACTTAAACTAGCGACTATCTTCATTTGGTTTTCTTATCAACGACTAGCAAAAACAGCCTGTGGGGGGGTTCGTTGAAGACGTCACTAAGTTAACACATGGGTTCAGGTATCCATACATCAACAAAAAAAATAAGAAAACCTAGCCAAAAGGATAGATAAAAAAAGGGCGGAGAAAAGAAGAAAAGAAAGAAGAAGCAGAAAAACAAAGTTACTATTACTCACATCAAGACTCCATATACCAATGTTTCAGCCTGCTAAGATGGTGCAGCAGCTGATTCGCGTCACAACCCTACCCTACCTATGAGCCTTTCTGCGCGAGAATATTTTGAAAAGCTCCCAAATTCAGTCTACCCTTTTCTCTACTCTAAGGCAAAAAAAACGGTTTTAGATCATTTTAGATAATAATACATTTCAATCCAGGCATAAACGATAACAATTCATAGTTATTTAATTAGTAGGGTAGTTCACATAACTTTTAAACAATTCATATTTATCTTTAATATTGAAATTAACCTAACTTTTAAACAATGCATAAGTATAGTTTTCTTATTGAAATTACTTTAACTTTGAAACAATGCATAAGTATAGTTTTCTTATTGAATTTACTTTAACTTTGAAACAATGCATAAGTATGATTATTCTTTATGGGCGCTTTAGGTTACATTATTGTATACGCTGTACAAATGCAGCCGGCTATGCCGTACTTACGACCTTTAAATTGTTGAATCCATCGATGTCAGCAGGCCTGTCGACGTAGATGAACTCTAAAGCTATGATGACGATAGGAAAGGTTTATGTTCAACAATGTAAATTAAAGCGCTCAGCTAGAATATACGGAATTTCATTTTTATAAGTTTAAGATTCATTACAAGTAATTCAAAATTCAATTTTATTGGTATACTACAGTAGTGATATAACTCGCTGGGCTGTTAACTCCAAATAATTCCGAGGTTGTAGTTCTCAAGGGGTGTTTTATCCCTTTGTATTTCCCGGGAGTTCCAGGTAAAGATTAGCATTTCCTCCGAACCGAACCGAACAGTGGTCATAAGGCCTAGTGCAGTCTGATGCGGTGCCTACGCGATTATTGGGTAAACACTGAGCAGAATGGGCAGGGTATTGGTCGTCGTTAGTAGACGTAATTTGAGGCCTTTTAATATTTCACTTAATTTGGAATTGATGTTTTGCCAATTTCCAACGACATCATTTCTTGTGTCGCCGTACTCTGCACAAATGCTACACCTTTGGTCACACATAGACACGCACTTTTCAGATTTGCACACCCATATATATTGACACACGTTGGATCACAGTTGCCGCAAACATCAGGAAAATCCCCGCCGGGTCGAGTGAAGCTCTCCTGGTACCTCCTGTTGCCAGTCGTAGTTTTCGAAAAATCATCCGGATGTCTCAGATAATTTCAGATTAACTTTTAGGGTCACGTGGACCAAGTTATAGTGAGGTGACGTTCAAAAAATGCACCGCACGCCAATAATACGTCTTTTTGCCTTCACATGCAAACTAAGAAGACTTCTATGCTGAGAGCGCAATCGCCAACAGCCTAAATATTCTTGAGCTTTTTTAAACGAAAGTTTATGCGCATGAGCAGCGCTGAATGACCGCAAGCCTAAAGCCGCTGCATCGCTGAGCTCTTGAGAAAACGGGAACTATAATGAGTGCAAGCTTTCTCCGCTGCCTCGGTAAGCTTTTGAGCGTACGCATGCAAGCTCAGCTTACATGCAAGATAAGCAGCTACCGAAACCCGGTACCTAAATATATGCGCGTTGCTATCTATCAACAAACCTACAACGTACATATTTAATATTCCGTTCCTCCTCATTAGTAATCTGCATAAAGTTTACATTCATTATTCACATAATTTAGTTGTGCAAAATGCGTACACTACAATCCTCTGATGGATCGCTGCGCCATACTATGGACTGATAATACTGATCATCGGGATTCATCCAAATTTGGCGATACATTTTTTCAATGTCCGCTGTGAATACAAATTTATGTATTCTAAATCGGAGCAAAATTGAAAATATTGAATTTTGAACCGTTGGTCCCTTGTGCATCAAGTCGTTAATTGAGTATCCAGATGATGTTACTGCAGAAGCATCGAAAACTACTCTTAATTTTGTTGTAGAGCTGTCAGGTTTGACTACACAATGATGTGGTTTGAAATACCGTGCCTTTGCAAGCTCCTTTGCATGCATCTCCTTCATATGACCCAGGGCTTCGTACTCTTTCATAAATTGAATGTAGCTGGCCTTAGTCACAGGATCTCGGGTGAGTCGTTTGTTCAAGCAAAAAAATCGTCGTGTTGCTAAATTGCGACTCTCCCCTAGGGCTGAAGAATTTTTCAAAAATGGGAGTCGAACGATGAGTCTCTTGTCGACTGCAATCTTGACGTTTTGCAAAAACTGATTTTCGCATTACTTCTCCAACGGTAAAAAGCAAGATGTTTTGGTTTCAAATGAGTCCAATTCCCAAAATTTAGCTATTTGTTGATCTAGCATAACCTTAAGCTTTGTTGATTAAATTTTTTTTTTTTTATTAAATAATGTATATATAATATAATATAATATATAATATAACTGTATATTTATTATTTATTTATTTTTTTTTTTTTAAACAATTTTCTTTTTTTTGTAACTGCAATTCTTTCTGCTGCTAAAGTTAAACCGATGTGTCTTGTTTCATCCGTTTTTCTTGTAGCCTGATGTATGTAGTGATCGCCAAGTTGATCAGGTACCTTTTTTGTTTTATATATTACCACTCGGTAAATTAAGAGAGATTGGTCGCCAGTTGACCAAAATTTTGTTCGCCAAATGAACTTAGTTCAATGAAGAGGTTCACCAAATATAAAAAAGGTGATGTTGTCCGTTGCGTTGAAGTTGTCCGGCGAGCTGGTTTTACGAATTTTTCGTGTTCGTCTCACGTTGGTCACCAGTTTACCAAAAAATTTGTTCGCCGAATGAAACTTAGTCCAACGAAGAGGTCCAACGAAGAGGTTCACCCAATGTAAAAAAAGGTGATGTTGTCCGTTGCGTTGAAGTTGTCTGGCTAGCTGGTTTGAAGATGGTTGCGTCTTCGTCGAAAGTCGGGGTCACCAAATGTAGGAAAAATGGTCCACTTTCCTAATGCTGAAATATGTTTTGATATGCTTCCGGTTCTTGTACAAGTAGCAAATGTCGCCGCAATCGGTACTTTGGACAAATTGGGCTCAACGAAGTGAGTACGTAAGAAGTTCTTTTCGTACTGATTTATTGAGTAAAAATGCATGGTTTATATACAGAATTCTTATGGTATAAGGTTTGTTTAGGACTAGTTAAGCTATCTACAAGTTATCCTAAACAATCAATGATTATCAATGCGTGTACATGTCTTATAATTATCTTAGTTATGACCCTGCCTGTGATACTATCTGCTTACTGCAGGCAGCTCAACATATGGTGTGAAAACCTATTTCTAATCGCCAACCATGGCTCAGATGGTGTGAACCTATTTCTTATCATAGCCTGTGGTTTGGGTGCATCTTAATGGCTGCTCTTGATGAAATCGTACATTGGGTTTTGCCTTGTTGCATGTTACACAGTTGTGAACGATATTTCTTGACATAGTTTTGTCGTTCAGGATCCAATATTGTAGTCTGGCTGTTGCTCGTAAGGCTTGGGCACCGTTGTCTTCATGCACCTCTCGTAATATCATTTTGACTATTGGATCGTTGTAAGGCAGCAAAATCTGGTGCCTTGCATTGTAAGGGAGTGGGGCTTGCTCCAATCTACCTCCAACTCGCATGAGTCCGCCTGATCCTTGTATTGGTGAGAGTGATGAGATACTTCTTTTGTCTACGGTATTGTGACGCTTCAAACCTTTAAGGTAATTTGGGAACCCAGATTACTGTATCGACTTCAAAATTAAATTGCGAGCGCGGTCCAGTTCCTCTTTACACAGCGTGGTAGTCGCTGAATTGTACCGTTTGTAGCAGAATCGCCACATGTAAGCAACAATGCGTTGTAGCTTGTGGAATGAGTTGCTGTGTCGGCCGGTATACAGCTCTTCGCCTAATGTTGATTTAGCTGCAGCTAGGTTGATATGCTTTGTTTTCCTTTCCAGGTTGCTCGGAGAGATGATGAGAGGGGCTATCCATTTCTCTGGAGTGCCATGCAAAAAGAGTGGACCATAGAGCCATAGACTGTGCTCGTGTAATTTTGGTGCAGATATTCCTCTTGAGAGCGCATCTGCTGCGTTGTTGGCAGATGAAATATGCCGCCATTTATTCTGACTTGTCACTGCCTGAATTTTTGCTATTCGATTGGCCACAAACGTATGATATGTGGAAGACGGTGCATTGATCCACGAAAGAACAACAGTAGAATCCGACCAGAAGTATCCTGGTACTGTGGTGGAGTCAAGGTTGAGATCTCGACGAATCCAGTCCGCGAGCTCAGTACCCAATAATGCAGCACATAGTTCTAGACGAGGTAGAGATTGTTTTGCAGTCGGCGACACTCGAGACTTTGAGCATAGTAAGCGCACAGATGTTTGATTGATTTTGTACGTTTAACGTACATATATTGCTGCGCCATATGCCTGCTCCGATGCATCTATAAATGTGTGCAATTCCTTTGTGACTGGAGTTTTTCCATCGTATATGTGCCTGGGAATTTGCATTAAGTTAAGACTCTGCAAATCCCCTCGATAGTCCTTCCACTCGTTCTGGAGGTTCGTAGGTAGTTCGTCGTCCCAGTCGAGTTTTGATTCCCAAAGTAGTTGCATAAATATCTTTGCCTTTACCACAACTGGAGGATCGAAGACCTACTCCGAGCAAACTTCACGTTTTGTTATCCTTTTTGCTGTGCTGCGTTGCGTGCGGTCGCACTTTTTTGGCATCCAAATAAGGCGCAATGTCTTAACACTGTAATGTTCCAGTGTTTCTTCAAGCTTAATGTCGCTTACTATGTCTTCCTTGGGTATTCCTGAAGAATTTGCTTTGGATTGCTTCTTGGATCGAGTCTGTTCCTGTGAGACAATCATCTACGTAGAAATCATCCCTTAAGGCAGATGCTGTACCATAGGTAACAGTTTTAGGTCGATAGTACTTTAATTCCACATTCGGATTATTTCTCCAAACTATCATTTGATGAAATTGGTTTTCTGGGTTGATCCATATTTGGCGGTACATTTTTTCTATGTAAGCAGTAAATACATACTTATGCGTTCTGAACCTGAGTAGGATTGACATCAGATCGCTTTGCACAGTGGGTCCTACTTGCAGTATGTCATTTAAAGATTTTCCCGTCGACGTCTTGCATGATGCATCGAAGACTACTCTTAGCTTCGTGGAGCTGCTCTCAGGTTTCAGCACACAGTGGTGAGGGATGAAATAATGTTTTGTTGGGAGGAGTTTCCGAGGAACAGTTTTCATGTGACCCAATTCTTTGCATTCATTCATGAAATCCACATATCTTTTCCATATTCCTGTCCCTGTCCTTTCCAGTGCGAGGAACCTTTTTTCTGCAATCTCCAGCGAGGGTCCCAGGGCTGAAGAATGTTCAGAAAACGGCAATTTTACGATGAATCTACCGTCTGCAGCGATCTGCAAGTTGTCAATAAAATGTTTATCACATTCCTTGGTTCTTTTATTTTTCCAGCGACAACCCATCCCAATTTGGTCTTTAGCATTATTGGACCACATGGTATTTTGTGTTGTTGTGGGAGCAGTAGCTCATAGTGATGTTCCGCCCCGATGAGCATGTCAATTTGCCTGTTTTGTTGAACTGGGGATCTGCCAAGGGTAGGGCTGCTGGCATGTTCCAATCCTTTTCATTTATGCTTTGGGCTGGTTGATCCGTAATAATGTGCGGTAGAATGAATGCTTCGATCCGCATTGTAAAATTTTTGTGTAATGACTTCACCAACAGATTTACTCGAGCTCTACTTGTTTTTGGTTGTCCACCTATTCCTTCAATTTGTAGTGAGGATTCGTGTCTTTTTACAGACAGCAATGAGGCGAGTCGTTCTGATATTACGTTGATTTGTGATCCAGAATCCAGTAAAGCCTTGAAAGTAGCTTGTTGTCCATAATTTCCTTGGACTATTACCTTTGCTGATTTAGATTTATATTTTTGCTGCTTGCTGATGCTACAGTTGGAATTTGTTGCTCCATTGAAGAATTTTCCAAATGTAGCAGTGTGTTGTTTCTATTTTGGCACTTGAAGCATTTAAAACGACTTGGGCACGACTTTGCCATGTGATATCCTGTGAGGCAGTTGACGCACAATTTTTGTCGTTGAATCCAGTTTAGTCGCTCATTGGCTGTCTTTGCATGGAAGTTGGTGCACCGGAATATCGTATGTATAGATTTCAATAGGAGCACTCCTTCCTTGTAGTTGAAGAAGATGCACATGTTGTTCCCGTTAAGTCTTTTTTGGCTCTGTTGTGTGGTTCTCTAGGCGGTTTGCCTCCGCAAGCTAAAACACGAACTCTTTGTTCGAGAAACTAGAGCATGGTCTGTATTTGCTTCGAGTTGCTTAATGTATGTATTTGCTTCGAGTTGCTTAATGATTGCTCGTACAGCGTTCTATTTGCTCTGTATGACCGCTATTAATATTGGGTCCCACGTTGAGATGTCCAAGCCGAGTCCCTTGAGAGATGCGAGGGACTCCAGACTGACTATGTATAGCTCCTTGAGCGACTTTACATTGTCGTTGATGGTTTGTTGCATCAGAGATCGGTTCAATACCGTTGATGCTGTCTCTTGGATTGTCGTATGCATCAACCAAGATGTTCCATGCGTGATGGTAGTTGTCCTCCTTTAAGTCCATTTGGCGGATTAATCTTTCTGCCTCACAGATCAGGCTGGTTTTAAGGTACCACATTTTCCGAATTGTAGGCATGTTGGTATTGTTGACCATGGACATAAACATATCGAAGAATTGCGTCCACTTTAAGATATCCCCATCAAATTTGGGAATTGTTGTGCGAGGCAAGTTTACGTCATGTAAACGTCATGGACTGCACCTTGTTTCTTGATGCTAGTGCCCCATGTACATCTCTTTCAGCCTTTTGATACTCCGTTGAATTGTATTCATTTTCTTCTGGGCTTTCAACTTCCTCATAAAGCCGAAAGTGGACTTCTTGAATTTGGGCCTATAGATTTTTTATGAGCTCCAATGCTGAGTGCTCGATAGGGGTATCTTGGTGCAGTGTGCGATATAGTGATGCGATCATTGCACTTTGTCGTCGGCACAACGCAATCACCTTGGGCTCCAACCTTGGGTTGGTTGCTGCCGCTGTCTATCGCCAATCTCAGATCTCCTGCTTGTGGATTGATGTATGGTCTCAGCGTCCCTTTTGATTACTTCTACGAACTTCAATTTCAATTTAATATTAACTCACTTACGCTTGACTGCCAAATCGTACTAAATATCAAAACGATCCGACAAAATTATCCTTAGCATAAGATGTACCAATTACCTTTTCTTGCATATATTCTAATGTTTCTCTCTGACTCTAGTTGTTAAAAATTGTGGACATAGTTTTGCATTCAGACCCTTGCTAATATTGCTTTGTACAAAATTGCTTCGAAACACTTCCTGACAGACTTTATATTCAATATTTCTGGTACGTAAGTTATATTGATTTGCCTGCCTATCATATGCTTTCTGCAGATTCTTTCTCATATGTTGTCTCAATAATTTCAGTTTGTTATCTTGTGGTAACTGAACTGTAGGCTCATCTACTCAAACGATACCCATTCCCTATCGCACAACTGAAAGCATGAATGTGTAAATCCCATTCGCTCTGATCAGAGTCAATATATTGTCTAATAGCTGAAATTATCGACCGGTTAACCCTTTCTGACGCATTTGACTGAGGTCAATATATAGCTGTGTATATATGCTTGATGCCAAAAGTAGTCAGAAAAGAATTAAACTCTTTCGCTTTAAGCTGTGACCATTATCACTAATCAACATTTCCGGTCCACCGTATATGTCAAATATTTGATCGTTTAAAAAAAAATTGTCTGCATTTGCTCGTGAATTTTTTTATCGGATACAACCAATGAAATTTTGATAAATGGTCAAGAACTACTAACAGACCAATATGGCCTTGCTTCTAGGATAAGGGCTACTATGTCAATGTAGAGACGTTAAAATGGACTTTGGGACTCTGTTTTCACTCCCATGCCACGATTAATAATTTGAAATGTTATGCCATGTGGAATCCATATTTTCCATGTATATTGCTCAGATGCCTGTGAGCCATCGCTATGCTCAAACCCATCCAAAACCTTCACATCTGGGTATGAACGACTTTGTTTGCATTCATTTTACGCTGCAGTTCCTTATACAGAAGTCAAATTAACTTCAGGTTCAAAATTGTCTAACGCATTAATCTCATCACAAAAAATTCGCTATAAGGCATCTGGAACTACATGGTCTCGTCCCTTTCTATGACTTACTTTGAACTTATAACTTTGTAATTTCATCGCCAATCGTGCGAACCTTCCCTTCAAGTCTGCTTGTCTCATCAGCCATGCTAAACTAGCGCGGTCTGTGATCACTTCGTATTCTTGGAACTCTAGGTAACAACGCAATTTCTCTATTCCTAATATCACTGCTAAGCATTCTCGCTCTGTAACGCTATATGTATTTACGTTGAGCAGAATTAAGTTTTTTTGACATAAATGTAATTGGTTGTTCTAGCCCTCGCCGTCCAAGGATATGTCCCAAATATTTTACTTCGGTTACACAAAAGTTGCTTTTGTTCAAGTTAAGCGTCAGATTCGTTTTTCGAAATTGTTCTGTCAGTCTAATCAACACTGTTAGATGAGAGTCGAAATCGGAAGATACTACACAAAGATCCTCTAGATATCCAAAACAACAAAATTTTAAATCTGCAGGTATAACTTCATCCATCAGTCAAGACATCGTCTGTGGACCGTTACATAACCCAAAAGGCATCACTACAAACTGATATAAAATGATAAAAATATATAATAAACGCTGTTATCTCTCTAGACCAGGGGTCGGCGAATCGGGGTAAATTACCCCAAAAAAGTGAAATTTCTGGGGGTAATGGTCATGATTCTGAAATATATATTATTTACTTTACTTTGTCTGACATTAAGGACACAATTGTAAGACATCTTATCAAACTCAAAAAGCGGTTTCAGATTACTTTCCAGATTTTGACACACGTACTGTCAGTTGGATTGTAGATCCTTTGAAATGTGAAACTGATATGATACCAGAAAAACCTTCAGGCTTAACAGAAGCAATTCTTGAACTTCGATATTATACGGAAGCACGTATTCAATTTGATAATGAACCAAATCTGTCTCCACAGCGTGAAGGAAGAATGGTAATTTGTGTTGAGTTTAGATTTTCAAATTTTTTGTACCACCATAATTGTTATTGTTATTATTTTAATTAGTTACACATGTTGAATAAAAGGTTTTATTTTGTTTAAAAAAATAGTTAATATTTATACTATTTTTTTTTTCTTTTTCTATTTTTTATTTCTTCAAATTGTTTTTTGTTTTTATTTTTGGTCTTCAAATTGTGTCCACCTTTTTTTTTTTGGTCTTCAAATTGTGTCGGTCGAAAAAGTTCACCGACCCCTGCTCTAGACGCTTTAGATAACGGAACTTGCCAATACGCATCTTTCATCAATCTTTGTTTAATTGCTTTCGCATTATCCACCTCAATTTCGTGTTCAAGTAGCGTAGTACGACCTAATCCTTGTTTTTCAAAACTAGGAAATAATGATAAAATTGTATTTTACTGTCTTCGTTGTAAGTCCGATAAAGGATATGACATTTTTTGTTTACTTCTTGAATCTGACTCATTGTTTTCATAATCGATTGCATCTGCACCTATCACAGAATTCGCGCGACCATCTGCTCTTTTCACTGTTGATGAAACGCGTTGAAATGGAGAGCATTGTTGCATGTATGTGCGCATCCAAACGAATTTGACACAAATTGGAAAATTGAATGCCCTCCTCCTCTATATTAATATCAGCTTTCGGCATTAAGCTGTTTGTTCCGTTTTGAATTCGGTTACTGTTTCGGGGCCACTCGACTCTGGTTGCCAAATAGACCCACCTGCGAGTTTCCCGTTCGTTTTGCAAGACATACAGGACAAGTAGGTTTGTATACTTTCT
The DNA here is from genome assembly GCA_035044645.1 of Scaptomyza parva. Taxonomy (NCBI): domain Eukaryota; kingdom Metazoa; phylum Arthropoda; class Insecta; order Diptera; family Drosophilidae; genus Scaptomyza; species Scaptomyza parva. The sequence goes on from JAWNNT010000062.1 coordinate 1,321,971, forward strand.
TTGCGCCACATCCAAAGCAAAAGGTATTTCTTTCCTGCAAACACATGTCCCAGCCAAAACCATCTTCGTCACAGTTCCAGGATCTATACACTTTTCTTAGTGCTTGAATTGCTTCATCAAATTGATCATCCCAAACAGCTGCAGTTATTCGCTTTGGAATAGCGGTAGCTATGAATCTTTTTCCTACCCGTTTTCCTTGGTTATTCTGTAATAAATTTTCTCTCATTTAAATAGTTTTTCTGAGATGAGCAACTGAATGTATTCGAACATACAATAATTCCTGCCTTATCTCAAATATAAGATTTCTGGTCAATATATCCAAGAGTTGTGCTTCTTCTATTGGTCTTGACATACGAAATGCAACCACCATGATGGCATCATAGAATGACTCAAAAGATTCATTAGCCTGTTGCTTCCTCGCTCGAATGTCTTCTAGTATATCGAAATCGTTCGTGTAGTGCGTATACTGCCGTTGTAACGCCTTACTAAACTCATTCCACACAAATCTAGACGAGTCTCGACGATAGCGCCAATACCATTCCCTAGCTGTTCCAAAGTCGTTATCTAAACAATCTTCTGTAAGTGATCGAATTCTGTAGAAAAAGTCGTCTACTGTTATCCCTTTTGTTGAGCCATCGAATTTCAGGTTCCAACTATGCATAACCTGTGTTACTTTATCAGGCTGGTAACGACTGCTTCGGCTAGTTTTGTCTGCAGTTGGACTTAAGTTCGTTTGAGGAGTTTCCAAACCATGACCTGTACTCACTCGCAATCGTTCCTCAAGATTCAGGGTGCTAAGTATTCGATTATTCATCCTACACATATGCTCAGATATTCTGTTATAGGCTATTTCAAGAGAGCGTGCATTCGAAGGATAACGAGAACCTGCTTTTGAGCCAGATTGTATAGTCAGGAATTGAACATTACCACTTTTTCGTGGTCTTCCTCCCTTCTTTGCACTATTACTTTCCATGTTACAGCTCCTGTCACTTGCTCTTGCCTATTGCGGTATTGTGGTTTTTATCTCGCCCTTGTATTATGTAACCGGCTCATTGCTGCTGTCGGTTTTTTTTGTACTTTTACTGCTAGTTTATTCTTGCATAACCAATACCAACTCATTGATCTTCGCAACTTGTTCACACTGCGGACATTGATTATATTGAACTACCCACTCCCTAATGCAACTATCATAAAAATTATGACTGCATCCAGTTTTAAATATCTGTTCTAGAAGTCCCATTAACGGTCTTTCATGAATGCTGCATACCTTCATAGATGCTGCAATATCTGTTTCAGGTAATCGTAAATCTCCTTCACTTCTATTATATCCCATTTTCCGTAAAAAAAATATATTATATGTTATAGTTAGGACTGTAACTGTAACTATTTCCTTTCCAGTAAATGATTGAGTTCAATATCAAAATTATATGAATCATTTTCAACTTATGCGAAGTAATTTGTAAGTATCCTTACGAGTTTTATTTTATTAACTCTTAGCTCCACATCTTATTAACATTCTGCTTATTGCACTTAAAAAATCTCGGTCTACACCAAAAGTAATATAATTCCATTCAGTCGATCTAATAATTAAAGTCTGTCAGAACGACAATGACAAATACAAATATTAACCTTTTAAGAAGAAAATAGCAAAACAATTGAATTGGACGTTGTCGAAGGCTAGCTTCAATCACCGTATTCCGAAAACTATTGCTTGCTGAGTTTAAAAGTGATAATTCACAAAACAATATTTTATTATGTTGTGGGCTAAGCCTCAATACACAGTAATTCCAGCAACTCGCGTGAGCCAACTTATATAAATAGACACAAATTTTGTCAAAGATTCAAAGAAAATAATACTTAACATTTTTTTTTGCCAGTGTATTAAAGAATAGACCTTGCTCGACAGGATAGGATTCTAGACATCCCAATATGAACAGGTAATTCTTTGTATTTTAATCTTTTCCTTTGATTTTTTTCCGGCCGAATTTTTTTCACGACGTTGGGCGCCAAATATTAATATTATAATATTTTTTTCTCTGATTTTTTTCGTTCACACAAGTACTGTCGTTGATAATATTAATGTTAAATTTATGAATACGTGGGCCTTTTTTTGCATATGTTTGTGTGTTTTTTAAGGGAAGTATTCAGTACATAAACTGACTACTAAAATAGCGTCGCAACTAGCACTCCTTCGATGAGCACAGTAAGTGCGATGATGGAAATGAATGAATAGACTTGTATGCCTTTACTAAGACTCTAGAACACTGAGTTTATTGAATACAAATGCATGACTTATATACAGAATTCTTAGATGATAGTGTTTTCTGAGGACTAGTTCGGCTATCTAAAATTTGACCTGAACATACAGAAGCTATCTATGCGTGATTTAATGTTATGTTATTTATGACGCTGCTTGTTGTTTTTGCAGTATGGCTCTACCCACCACACCTTGAGCTCTCTTGTGCCACAGATAATCTGAAAACTCCTAAATCGACTTTACGCAATCATAATACTTTTCAGAACATTGAAGTTATATTAAACATTTATAATGCACAAAATTTAATACACAGAGGTCGTAAATCCTCTCTCATAACATCAGGTAATTAATTTATCTTTAAAATTAAGGTTCTTTTCATTACATTATAACTTCAGTTGGTACTGTAGATAATTCAAGATAATTTAAAAAAAAAAAAAAAAACTACATGACATCATGATGTTACTCGTAACTCAAAATTATATTTATATATTACAGCAATCGCTTTAAGCATACACCACTCGGCTATTAAATATATACATATATATATTAATATTTTTTCCTAATTTGGTTTTACCTTATAATTATATTATTTTTCTATGTTCATTTTAAAAATTTCAATTCTTGTTTTTTTCTCAATTTTTTTTTTGCTCTCACATGGTATTCTTTCACTCTATTGCTATGTTTTGTGTGTTGTTTTTTTATTTATTTAATGTTTTTTTTTATTTTGGACTCACTCATTTAGTACAGCATAGTTGAAGGCCTTCCACTTGTTGCAGATGTGTGATGATATTGTTAAATTTTCTAAAGGGAATTAAAAATGTTGTCAGTACTAGAAAACTTAGTGAGCACCTCTAATTTTCATACATTACTTGTGAGAACCGTATACATGTAGAATTGGGTTATTGATTAACAATTATGGGGTTTAACTTAAAATCTATTTTGCGATCATGTGGTTAAATGCAAAAGTTAAAATCTAGCTACCTCACTTATACGTACATACAGTCTCTAATCATTACGCGTGTTGTATTTGCTCAACTATTTTTAAGCTGATATTGCTCAAAAACTTAAAGTATAGAGTAACGAAGCCCTCCTGACTTATCGAAGACGCGCACAGGTTCTTTTAAAATGTAGTAGACTTTGTTCTACAACTGAAGCGTGGTGCGCACGAAACTGATCCCGTATTTCCCAATGCTTTTTGATTCCTTCCTCGCGTTTGTGTTTACCAGCTAAACTGGCTAACATAGGCATATGACTTGTGTTTTCATGCACCATTCCGCAATAAGCCTTTAATATCAACTATATATTCACCACTATCTCAATTTAATATTAACTCAATTGCGCTTGACTGCAAAATCGTATTAAATATGAAAACGATCCGATGATGACTTAAGCGGAGCCAGCCAAATGCTGCGCTCTTGCACTGCAGCAAAAACTACCAAGTTCCCGTCACCGATTTGCTAGATACATGGCCATAATTTACACTTCCTCCGCCATGCTTAAATTTTACCTTGAATTTTTTGGAAATCAGCTCAGTATTGGACTGTCAACATACTTAATTCCTTGGTTCAAACCATAAATGTTCCACAACTCCATATTCTTGTCTAACTGGATTTGGGTTAACGTCAACCTAGTGTATCCGAAGTACTCGGGCATTGAAGTCATGGTTCCGCAGAGCCCGGCGCACAGATTCCGCTATGCAGTTTTTCCCCTATTTTGGGGATTTTTTCTTACGCCGGATGATCCTCCGCTCATCCTGGTCGGTGACAATCTTGTTTCGTGCCGTTCTGCCCCGGTTTCTATCAGATTTTCGCGAACGAAATCATTAATAATGTGTTGCACAGTTGAGGGGCTTACATTGACTATGTCAGCTATTTAGCGATATAACTAAACTGACTACGAAGGATTGGTATTTTTATAACGTAAATATTAAAATTTTTGGTAGGTTGGAAAGTTTATTGCGGTAAAGTATTAATTTTGCTGGTTAACAAATGTACCTACCATGAGCCGTTGGAATTTTTGAAAAATAATATATAATTAGCTTAAATCAGACATCGATGCAAATACCTGTTAATGGCTAACTGCTTATTAAAATTGATGTGAGCTTAATGCTGGACAAGGACAATAAGTATTAGAACTTAATTAATGTCGCTGGATTCTACAGTTACTTTAAAAGTTCCGCACTGCTAAAATTAGCTATTTCTAATTGCACGCTGTTAACTGAATTATAGGCTAAATAATGGTGCATTTTCTGGCTTCTGTTTAGCTGTTCAGACTTGAATGACTAGCAGACCGTCCGTAAGGCACGTTAACGATTGAAGCTAAAATTTTTTATGTTGGTGCAGTGACAATGCAGATGATTAAAATGTTACTTTGCATACATATTTTATGGTCCTTCTAACAGCACTAAAACACGAAAAAAGCAACAAGCAGATTTCGTTATTTTTAAAGGATACAGCAGAAACAACTTCTTAAATTCGTCAAACATAAAAAGATCTGAACATAGTTATTATTATTTTTTATATTATTATTGAAGAAATAAAAATAAAAAAAAAAATTAAAAAATATATTTTAACCTAAGTTGTACTAGAATTTTTTATATTAATAGCTAATCTGATTTAAATTTTATTGATTAAACTCTTAAACAAGTAAGTATTTTATTATATTTTTTAATTGTATGCCAGCTAAACGATAAGTTGTCCGATTTGGCTGATTTCAACAAATAAACAAGTACTAACTTAACACAAAGTCAACAACAAACAATTTGTCTTGTCAAAGAATTTGAGATTGGCAATTTTAGAGCATTGCAATTGTCAGTACTACACTGCAGTGGTTGGACGTGACAAATTTTTGATGCTGACCAAGGGAAAGACAATTGCAAAATTTCAGTTTTCTAGCTTTACGGGTGTCGAAAAAAAGTGCATGGCGGACATTTTACAAAACAAATATAATTTGATACCGCAGGTAATAGTAATAAAAACAAATCAAAATAATACATATTCTAGAATTTTTTTAAATTAAATTAATGTTGCTCACAATCAAACTGTAAAGTAAATTCTTAACAGATACAGCACAGTACAATCAACACCAATACCAATATGTGCAGAAAATCTCTTAGTCGTCCACAATTGTTATTTGAAGCGGCTTAAGTTTTAAAATATTTTTATTGAATATAGGGTACAAAAATGTATGTTTGTATATATATATATATGTGCCTTTTGCAAGTAAATTCTTCACTTTATTAATTAAGCTTAAGGGATATTTTCTACGTTAATGATCAATAAAGTTAAAGTCGGAAATTTCTTTTTAAACATATCATAAAACTCAATTTAGTTTACCTTAAATGACGGTTTTAAGTCAATTTGCTTGTAATAATTTTATTAAAACGACCTTACTCGACTAGAATATACCCTTCACCCTTGATCATACAGACGGACAAACAGTGGGGCTGACAGACATACACATGCATATGTGTACTACTGTACCAATGCTTTATATCTCCAGTGATTCTTAACGGATTTTAATAAAAATTTCACAAATGTTCCTTTTTTTATAAAATTGATTCAATCCCCATTTTCAAATTTGTGAAATTTTCGATTTTTTTGTTATCGATTCCATGTGTATATCGTAAACCGGAAAAGTTTTAAAAAATTTGAAACAAACTTTTTATGCCTAGGGATTAAGATATTTGGAGTTTCTAGCTTTTGTGGCCCCGAGACCGACGCGTTCATACATACAGACAGACTGACGGACATGGCTAAATCGACTCGGCTGTTGAAGCTGATCAAGAATATATGTACTTTATGGGGTCGGAGAAGCTTCCTTCTGCCTCTTACATAATTTTGCACAAAACCATTATACCTTTTATTACCCATTTTATGGGTAAGGGTATAAAAAGCCAGTATGCTTGCCTCGGCCTTAAGTTCTTAGTCGTCCCAGCATTGCATTTCAATTGCATTAACTGTGTGTATTTATTTGCTTGTGTATCTATTAGCTTCAAGTTGTAATACAGCTATTGTGTATTGAGAATATTCAACAACAGCTACGCATCAAAATATAATTAATACAAAAGTTATCTTAAACGACAAACAAGGTCCGTATAAATTACTTTTGGCATGGTTACGATTTCGCAACGATACTTAAGTCGGCTTAAGTTACATGAAAGTTCTTGTCACAAACCAGTTAATATACAAATTGGTAAAAAGAAATGGTAATGCTAAAGGGTAGTAAAAATTATGCCTACCTTGAAGCGAACGAAGTAACGATTAGCGGCCAATATGCCTTTTCCGAAAGCAATTCAGCTGCGTTTGGTTTTATAACTTTAATCCATTAAAATGGGTAAATGTATATAGCAGGCAGAAGGAAACATCTCCGGCTCCATGAAGTAAATATATATATTCTTGATCAGCATATGCAACTAAGTTGGTATAGCCATATCTGTCTGTAAATACGAACAAGTCGATCTCAGAACCTAAAAAAGCAGACAAGTTTTCTATAACTTTACGGTTACGATTATAGATAACAATAAAATCTTAAATTTCAAAGAAAAAATACGGGCAATTTTTATTTATATCGGTTGAGAAACACCGAAGATATAAAATACTTAAGTTAAATCATCAAGAATTGGTAAAGAAATGCAAATATGACTGTTTATGTAAGGTCAACGTTAAGGGTCTAGTCGAGCTTATTTCATTAAAGTCAACGGAATCACTAATATATAATATTAATATAAATATTACACTGTTCAACATTTATTTAACAAAAAAATTCAGGTAACTTGGATGCAAAAAAAGATATATTTTACAGTTCGAAAATTATTATTATCTCAGTTTGCTTTTTATGTGTTGAACACAGTTATTTTTTTCAAATATTACAAAATAAGTTTGTTTAAGTGTTTATTAAGAAGTTTATTAAGTCATATATAACTTGTTTTATTAATTAAGAGTGGGCTACCCAATTGCCTAAAATTAAATAAGCATATAAAATGGAAATAGTATTTAAGTTTTTTGCCTTAAGCTTATGCATATCGTAAAGTTAAGTGTTAGGCAGCACACAACCGATTAAACCAATGCATTATGGGGCATTTTGCCGAAAATCGGGCATTTAATCAATTTTCACATGTGCAAAAATCAAAAAACTTGTAATGCCATTATGTTGTAAATTGATCATAGTTTATTGATCCATAACAGTTCTGTTAAGTTAACATACCCCTGTTATGTTATTAACACTCAAAGTCAGCTGTTGTCACCGAAAAAAAACGCTCTGTTAAAGTGAAAAAATGAACATTGTGCAAAATTCAATAAATATAGTAGTTAACAAACAGCAAACAACAAATTGGTAATGGAAGTGATTAATATGGGTCTCCACTATGCGTTTTGCATCATTTGTTTCACATTTTGTTGGTTGGTTTGTTTTTTCTTGTGTATTTAAAATGTGCTTTTCACTGGAAATTTATGAAATAAATTTCAACTTTGCATAGACTTATACAAAATTGTTAACACTTGTTAGTAAATCGGTTAACACCATTTTGTAGTGCCATTAATTCCTAATCCAGGGCATATAGTCACATTGTGCACTTTTTGCGACTTTTTGAGAAATTTAAGTTTAAAGAGCACAACCTCAGTGTAAAAATACTAAAATTTAAAAAAATGCGGCACACACTGAAATACCTAACTAAGTCTAATGATGCTGTTTTGCTATAATAACATAAAAATATCATAAAAAGTTTATTAATTATAATTTTAAACCAAAATTTTACTATTAGAAACGAGTTTTTCGCAGATTTATTTAATTATTTTTCGATCGTTCCTATGAGAGCCATATGATATAGTGATCGGATGTTGCTCATATTTTGCACAAATACGAAAAGCTTAATAAAACATATTTTTGTTGAGTTTCGTGAAGATATCTAAAAAAATAACAAAGTTTTTATGTGAAAAACCGTATTGAGACCGATAGCTTCTATTGGAGCTATAGGATATAGTTGACCGATTTTAATTGTTTTTTGCCAAGGTATTAGTATCATTATAAAACTCCTAATTGCCAAGTTTCATTCAAGTACGGTCAAAATTAAGAAAATTGCATACAATAAAATAATGAATAAAGGGGCGGTGACACGCCTCTTTTTAAAAAAACCTTTCTTTGATTTTTAAAAATATTTAGCAAAAAACCGAATCGAAATATCTTTTGTTTTTCTCGAGTTATTAATAAATGCCCGATTTTCGGCAAACTGCCCCACAGTGCACTGCTATCAGAGTATTCCGCAGTCGATTGCGTCCCACTTCAACACATTATCACTTGTTTTTTGTTCGTCCATTTGCGTTTGCGAAATACTTACAAACATATATTTTTTGAGTGAATAGGATTCTATTGTGACACCCCAATACCTAATACACTGCTGAAGGCTCTTTTGTCGTGTCGTGTGCTTTGTCATTACCATTTCATTTATAAAACATTCTCACGCCCTAAGCACAAAGTTACATTTGTCTTGCCTGGTGGCCTGCGCGAAATTGATATCTATCGAAATAAAACCAATTGTGGACATTTGAATGCATCTCGGACTGTTTTATTTTATATAACGGTATCTTTTGTTTGCAAATGAATTTTTATCCATCCATTTATTATGCGACCCAAAACAAATGCCATGTATCACCTCACGTACTGCATACTTTAAGGCGTAGCACAACATTTAAGCTTAAAGCGGATTTTCACACAGCGCGATAAAATATTCGTACGAATATCAGCTATAAGATATAAGTAAAAAAAACATTTCAAAATTTCTCAAATTTGAGATTAACAAAAAGCCTCTATAAAATAAAATCCTAATATGCAGGTAATTGAGAAAACTAAATCTTAGTCCATGTTGCACAGTGTAACATAAGTTACTCGGTTAACTGAAAGCTATATGACAGCGTCGACGCACATCAGTCGTGTCATTCGTGGTCATATAAGCTGTTAACTTTAAAATTACTCAATAGTAATAACTCATTGAATAAAATACCATATGTTTCATCTCTGTTTTTATAATTACAACTTAGCAGAACCAATGACATAGAGATTTTTATTAAATTAATAAGTTAGATAGAAAAATTCACGTGATAAAGTTTTGATCAGAGTGAAGAACATTGTGGGATCCTGTTGTTAAGTCCATAATTCAGACTAGAAATATTGGGCATTTAGCTATCAATCTCTCTTTCAAACGATTAATTAATAAGGTATACCACGCACGCAATTCAAAAGAAAACTTGTCATAACTGTAACAGCTTGGAGCATTTAAAAGCCACATATAGATGTAAGTACCGTAACTAGATACATTTGTAGTTCGGAAATTGCCTTAAATTTTTTTACTAGTTATTGGGCCACTGGAGACTGGGTAACGAAAGGTTACTGTCGGCTTTTTACCCAAAATTTCATTTGAGAATTTTCTCCTAGTTTAATTCAACGTTGCATGAAAATAAAAAAAAACTAGACAGTGTGGAGATAATTCAATTAAAAGAGCGTACAGTCGGTAGCCTCCAACTGCATAGTTTTCTCTTGTTTTTTATACCCTTAACCCATGAAATGTGTAACCCATGAAATTGTAAAAAAAAGTATGTAACAGACAGAAGGAAGCTTATCCGACCCCATAAAGTATATATATTCTTGATCAGATCAGCATCCGAGTCGATTTAGCCATGTCCGTCTGTCCGCCCGTCCGTCCGTATGAATGATCGTGTCGATCTCAGGAATCGCAAAAGCTAGAGACTCCAGATTTTTAATATGAGCTCTCCCAATTCCTAGGCATGGCCAGTTTGTTTTAAATTTTCGATAACTTTTCCGGTTTACGATATATACATGGAATCGATAACAAATAAAATCTTGGATTTCATAAAACCTAAAAATGGAGATTAGAACTGTCCATCTGTATGGTCAAGGGTTAAGGGTATCTTCTAGTCCAGCTTACTCGACTAGAGCTTTCTTACTTGTTCTAACACATTTATGGGATAACTGGTAAAAGAGTAACGAAGCTTTTTTTTGTTTTTTTTTAAACTATCTTTGGGAAATAAAAAAAAAAAAAAGTTCAAACAATCAACTCCAAATTACCTTCAAATATGTACATATTTGTGCTTTGTTATCATTGAATTTTGTCTTCTCGATTTTTTTTATTTAATTTACTTTAAAATTAAAATTCATTAATGATGTAAATTATCATTGTAAGGCTGTATAACTATTTTGTAACGCCCTTACCATCATTAGGAAAACTTTTTTTAAATTATAGTAATTTCAATTTTAATTCTAGGAACTTCAACAATCTTCAAATTACACAGGTCCCCAATAAATAAGATAGATTTTAGACATAGTCTTTATGTTTTTGTTTGCTTAAAAACGATGGTAGATTTCGAGATTGTGAAAAAATTTTGGTGGGTAGATTTTAATATATAAGTGGCAGAAGCAAGCATCTCTGACCACATAAAGTATATATTTTCTTGATCATCATGAACAGTCGAGTCGATATAGGGATGTCAATCTGTCTGTAGTCCGTCTTTATGTATAAATGCGTCGATCTCAGAAATTATAGAAGCTAGAAACTCCTTTATATAGGAGGATCTGAGCACCCCAATTCCTAGGCAGTACAAGTTTGCTTAAAAGGTTCGATAGCTTTTCCGATAACAATAAAATTTTGAACTTTGAAAATTGGAGATTGAATATATTAGCAATTTAATGAAAACCTGTAAAAATGTATTAAAATTAATCAGAAACGCCGACGATTTTAGAGATTGAATACATCAATATATGTGTGTACATCCGCCTGTTCGTTTGTAGTGTCATGGGCTAAGGATATCTTCTATTCGATTATCTTTCTCGACTAAAGCCATCTTGTTTGTTTTTATATTTAATGCTGCAAAATTTAGTTTTACATTTTGGTTGTCTGTAAGCAGTTTATATTAAAAACTCATAGTCAAATTTGAGCTAATTATTTTGAGATAGTTAAGCCGATAATACATTATATTGATATTTAGCTTATGGTATAAGAAATTTTTTACTAAAATAATTATTGTTATGTTACCAGCACAGTAGTTTTGGCATCATTCTACAAATATACTCTACCTGTCAGTGTTAGGAGTAAGAAAAAAGGTGACATGGCAACAAAAGTTTAGGCTTTATAAATAATAGCACCATCAATTTCGCTGCGTGAGTAATTTTCTTGGTATTTCAACTGCATTCGCACTGAGTAAATATAATTTTTTTCAAGTGCAGATTTAAAGAATGAACTAATCTTGAAATTCTTTTTTCGTTTTTTAATGAGTAAACGATTTCTGCTTAATTTTTTTTTTTTTTTTTTTTTTTTTAATTTGTTTGGAAGAACTACATCAAAATCAATATTGGTTAAACCGAGTACAGTACAATAAGAAATGCCCAATACATACTATGCCGAGGAACAGCAGCGTATTTACATGTTTCTTACCGAATATTAAAATTATTTGCTTTGCCGGGAAACGACCTTGAATGAATGTTTTAGTACATAATAAAATAATAATACAAAATAAGATAATATTTTTTCTTTCGTTTGGCAAATAGTTGTCAGTGCTTGACCAAAAATGATTGAGACCAGATTGCGATGTACGCAAACCTCAAACATTGGTGCTTGACTGCTTGTGGACAGAGTGCATTTTTTCAGCCTTATTAAAATCCCTTTCCCTCGAACTTGTTGTTAACATACAATAAAGCCCAATGTTTCACCTTATACTTAGGTCTTGCGCTGTAGAAACCATAGTTCTTATTATGGACCAAAAACGTCAGTACATAATTTAAAACCAAAAAATAAATTAAGGTAATTTTTTAATAAAATCATTTTTTTTTTGTACTTAGGAAAAGTAAGAAGGAAAAAGCTATATTTGCTATTTTTTTCCATACACACAACACATATACATAAATATATGCGCCGATTCTTGCGTTGGCTGTCAGTTTAATTTTGATAAATCATTTTTTTTTCCTATTTGTCCACTGATCTCAAGCCTTTAAAGTGTTACGTTCTCCTTGCACGCGTTGGGTGTTTTTATTAGTTTTTTTTTGCGTTTTTCCATTAAAGAAAATCACGACAACAATGACAGCAGCCACTCGTCGGGGGAAATAAAAGTTACGTTGACACGGACACCACCAGCAAAATTCAAGTACCTTGCGCCCTTTTCCTATTCACATTCAAAGTTAAAAACTCAACGCAATCGCAGCCGTCCTTATTGCCTTAATATTCTCTGATTTCTGCGTTTTGTTTTATTTTCAAAGGTGTTGCTACTTTTACAGGATGCAACTCGATTTGTGAAGTAGTAAAATGATCAGCATAAAAAGTGTGTAAGATATTTAAGCGATTTCAGTAAAATCAAATCAGAAAGCTAACAGGCGCACATCGATCAAAGTTTAAATATCTCATAGGTCTACCAAAAAAGAGAAATAAACCGAATTTATTTTCCGTGTGTAAAAAAAGTTATATACAATTTAAGCTGAGAAACAAGACGTATTTAAACGCTTTATGTTACATTTTATGTTATATTATATTTTAAATACCAATTTTGTTGTTGTTTAAATATAGCGTTGATTTAATAATTAGCTAAAAACCTTAGACATATTTTAAATATGAATCATAGCTTATTTAAGGCAGTCTTAAAAAATGTATTGTGCAGTTAGAATGTAAGTTCGTTTAGAGGTTGGTTGCTCATAGCTTGCTCGCTGGATTGGTCGGGGTCTTTGCTTCTCTAGCATCAATTAGGTATCCATGTACGGGAAGGGCATATAAATAATATATATTATATATATATACTGTTTGGTTACGCAGGTATTCGCGCCAAACAACAACTAAAGCAGCTTCGCTCTTAATATTTATCTTTTCGATAAGTTATGCTCTGCGCAGCATAAGAGCAAATTAACGTAACTGTCATAACTGTTGTTTTGCATATGCTCATCGGACTTTCTTTGTATTGCATTTTATTATTGCTTGCTCTTGGCCTTAGCTGAGCGCAAGCAGCAGTTGCAATTTGGCAGCTAATCAGTTCTGTTCGATCAATCGGGAATTCAAGTTGCGGCACGGTATTCGACACCGATTGCCAAAAATAGTTTGTATCAAATCGGAGCTTACAATTAACAATTATATCTATTTTAAGTTTGGCCACGAAGGCAAAAAACTACATTTATATTAAAGCAAATTTCGGTGCATTTCTATTTATTTATTTTATTGTGAAAAATTCGATAGCTATTGGAAAAGCTCAATAGTTCAACATTTGGCGACCCCGACGTGATCATTGGCTCTGTTTGTTTAAATAAATACAAATTATTTAAAGTAAAGAGTTAGCTCCTGGCTTGCCTATTCTTCAAAAAACTCAACTGGGCTGGATAGTGACAGGAGGAACTTCTTCAGCGAGCCCTGCCTCATTGATGGTCACTAGCTCGGTTTTGATGCCAAATCCTAGTCCAGATCACAAGCTTGATGAAATCGGTTTTGGGAGGTAGAATCGTGTTCTCGTTTAGTCAACGAATCTACCAAGGAGGAACTTGATTGTTTGGACATTGGCGAATATTCGGTTCGCCTTCCAGTCAAGCATGCTGTGGATCTAATTGGAGATTCGTATCAGCAGGCATATCGTCGTTTTTGCAACCCGGAGCACAAATTAGAGCGTTCCTCTTGGTTTGAAGTCACAATATTCAGCATTTATCAAAGAGTATGTGGATTTGAAAATCACATGTCTCTTGTGGAGTCGCACATGGTAGGATAATAAGGAAGGCTGATAAGGAAGATAGCTCAACAACTAAGCTTAGAGTTGTTTTTGATGGTTCGGCCGTGTCTTCGTCTGGTTATTCCCTGAATGAAATCCTCATGGCAGGCCCAACTATTCAACGCAAGCTGTTCGGCACACTGTTGCAGTTTAGGGCATTCCCAATAGCCCTGATTAGTGGCATTTGCAAAATGTATAGGTGTGTTAGGATGGCTAAACCCGATTCCTATGTGCAATGTATCTTGTGGCGTGATTCGCCTCATCAGGAAATTCAAGTTTTCAAGCTGGATACTGTCACCTATGGCACAAAGCCAGCTTCTTTTCTGACGGTTCGTTCCATGCAGCAATTAGATATTGATGAAAGAAGATTATTTCCTGCTGGATCTAAAGTGATCTTGATCGATTTTTATGTAGATGATCTCATCACTGGAGGTGATTCTGCCGAGGAAGTAGTTTATATTATGGAGCAAGCAGTCAGTCTGCCTCAAAAGGGAAACTTTAAACTTAGGAAGTGGTGCTCCAACGATCCTCGCGTACTTCAACAGGTTCCTGATGAAGAAAAGGAGACTTTTTAAAAATTTTTCGATGGCACGGATGTCACGAAGACTCTCGGGCTTGCGTGGGATCCAGCCTCTGACTGCCTTCTGTTCAACTTTTCGCCTATGAAAGCGCCTGGAAAGCCTAGCAAACGGTCTGTGCTGTCTACCATTGCTCGTTTCTATGACCCGCTTGGACTTATCGGACCCGTGGTAACCAAGGCCAATATCTATTTGCAGCACATTTGGAGAGAGCAATTGTATTCGGATGAGAGTCTTCCTGCTTCTTTGCACTGTGTGCCAATATTTGCAACACAGAGCAAATAAAACTCCCTCGACTGGTCATTGTTCCAAAGGGCATCATCGAAGTTCATGGTTTCAGTGATGCGAGCATTGAGGCTGACGGTGGATGCATTTACGTTGTATCCATAACAGAGGGACGGCGCATAGCTCATTTGTTGTGCTCTAAGTCTCGTGTTGCTCAAATGAATTTATTTAACTGTAGATACTATTGTTGGTCGGATTCGGCAGTTGTCTTATCCTGGATACGTGAGGAGCCTTCGCGCTTCCAAACGTTCACGGCTAATCGCATATCTTTAATACAGGAGCTAACGACAGGAATGGAATGCTCTAATGTCAGCTTAGGATGCAAGTTTGAAAATTCCTTTCATAACCTGCGTCGTGTTTTCGGATATATATATAAATTTCGGAATCGCATCAGGCATCCCAGTCTAACAGTAGATTGGATACACAAGGGCACTCAACTACTCTTGCGGAGCATCCAGAAGGCGAATCTGAGTGATGAGTATAGGGCTCTTCAAGACGGACGGACGATCAAATCATTCAGCTCTATTGCCTCGCTTACCCCATTCATCGATGAGTTTGGACTTCTTCGTGTTGCTCATGCATGCCGGACCTCGTTCTCTGCTTGCTCATATTCGGCTCCACTATTGGCCTATTGGGAGGCGTAAGACTGTCTCCAGCGTAACAACAATATGCATTATGTGCATTACATCCACTATTGGCCTATTGGGAGTCGTAAGACTGTCTCCAGCGTAACAACAATATGCATTATGTGTTTTCGAGCTAAACCGGTCCTGGCTGAGACAATCATGGCTGATCTTCCCTGAGATCGTGTTAGTGGCTCGCATCCTTTCGCTGTCACTGGAGTGAACTATTGTGGACCGTTTTATTACAAGAGCGAGATTCGTAACAAAGGACCGTTTAATTACAAGAGCGAGATTCGTAACAAAGGACCAGTAAAATGCTACATCTCGGTCTTCATTTGCTTCGCAACAAGGGTAGTGCATCTCGAACTGGTTCCTGATTTGTCAACAGCAGCCATTCTTAATGCGCTTAAGCGGTTTATTCTTACCAGATGTAAACCTGATCGCATATGGTCGGACAATGCGAAACATTTCGTCAGAGCCAAGAATGACCTAGCTGAACTCAAGCGACTCTTCCTCAGCGAGAAGCACATCGACTCTGTCCGAGAGTTTTGTGTCTCTGACGACATCGAATGGGAATTAACCCACCTCGCACCCACACTTTGGTGAACTTTGGGAGGCGCCAGTGAAGACAGAAAAATACCATTTTTATCGGTCGGTCGGACCCCTGGATGATCTGCGCACACTTGTCTGCCACATTGGGGCAATATTAAACTATCGACTTCTTTTTCCACTTTCAGAGCACCCTGCAGATCTGGATGTGTTAACTCCTGCGAACTTCCTTGGCACTGCGCCACTCGCACTTTATCCGGAGCCGGATGTCACCAAGCTGAAAGCCCTACCCGGGCGTTCACATTAACGATGTTGTCCTTGTAAAGGATGAAAGCTTGCCACCCCTTAAATGGCCACTGGCTCGTGTGGTCGAGCTTGTTGCTGGTGCTGACGGCGTTTCCCGAGTAGCTGTTCTCAAGACGTCAACTGGAACAATAAAGAGAGCTGTGCGCAAGTTGTGTGCGCTTCCGAAAGAAGATGCTGTTGAAAGCCCGTGTCTCTCAACGGGGGGAGAATGTTTGATTACGCAGGTATTCGCGCCCAACAACAACTAAAGCAGTTTCGCTCTTAATATTTATCTTTTCGATAAGTTAATAATATAAGATAATTAACTTAACTGTCATAACTGTTGTTTTACATATGCTCATCGGACTTTCTTTGTATTGTATTTTATTATTGCTTGCTCTTGGCCTTAGCTGAGCGCAAGCAGCAGCTGCAATTCGGCAGCTAATCAGTTCTGTTCGATCAATCGGGAATTCAAGTCGCGGCACGGTATTCGACACCGATTGCCAAAAATAATTTGTATCAATCAATCGGAGCTTACAATTAACAATTATAACTATTTTAAGTTTGGCCACGAAGGCAAATAAACTACATTTATATTAAAGCAAATTTCGGTGCATTTCTATCTATTTATTTTATTGTGAAAAATTCGATAGCTATTGAAAAAGCTCAACAGCTCAACATAATGGTGTAACGTATAAAATGTGTATAAAAGTAGTTAAGTTAAGAGCTGGTCACATATCGGTTACATTGGGATGCTTCGAGATTAATTAAAGTGGGAATGTTATTTAAATGATCACATATAAAAGGTATGCATGATTTCATTCAAACAAACACAGAATACTACTGTACGAATACTTTATGGTTTTATATCTCCTGTGTTTCTCAACCGATTTTAAACGTAAACGTCTTCTATGCCTATTTTCAAACTATCGAAATTCCAAATTTTTTTGTTATCAATTCCATGTGTATATCGTAAACTTAAAAACTTTTTGAAAATTTGAAACAAAATTGTACTATTTAGGTATTAGGAGAGCTTATATTCAAAATCTCTAGCTTTTGTAGTTCCTTAGATCGACGAGTTCATACATTCGAACGGACAGACTCTTTTTATGGGATCGGAGAAGCTTACTTCTGCCGTTTACATGCTTTTACATAAAACCATTATACCCCTAACCCTTAACCTAACACATTATGTTTACTTGCACTACTGTACCACTTCTTGCTTCTTATACACATTAGCTCGTGTACTTTATTGATATTGGACATAGGTTGTGCTTGAAGTAGTTAAATCTAGAAAATAATATTCTAAGTCTTTTTGGATTCTTGCATGCTTGGCTCAGCTCAGACATCCTGATAATTGCGAGGAGAGGAGCCTGTAAAGCGCGAGCTAAACACAGTCAATAGTAGGATCAAATTTATGATAAGTTCTCAAGGTGGGAGGAATTGTTGGAAATTGGCTGGATCTGAAGATTATAGTTTCAATGCAGAGTCATAACCTGCATGGATCTGTACAGAATAATGGTAATATGTATAATCCTGCTGCTACACAATCAAATTCTAAAAGGCGAGTCAGGCCAAACGTACTTCTGCCCAATCATGTACCAATTCAGCAAAGTATTGACCGTTTCTCGTTGAGTATCAAATTTTAATATGAAACACCCAAGTCAATCATCCAACAGAAATAGTCGAGCACATCATTATGTGCCAATATCACCACCTAACTAGCCGTCATCGTAATCCTTGCATTAGAAAAGTTCAGATGCTAATCACTAATCATTCGTGTCTTGTTTGGCTTGTTTCAGGAAGATTGGAACTGTTAAAGTTCAAGCTCACTATTTACCATTGCAAAGTGAACATGTTGTTCCTGATTCGTGTTCTCGCCTTCAAGAGACAGGCATAGTAGGTTTGGAGATAAAACCAGTCTTCAACCGATTCATTTATTGATGAAGAGTATGAAATGCTTAAAAGAAATTTCAAGGCAAATCAAAAGAAATTTCCCGATGTAAAAATAGTAGATTCATATATGTATATACGGAGAGAACATATGTCTGCCCATTTGAAGCAAGACACATTAAACTGAAAGTAATTGGTTCCAAAACATTTCCGATCAGCAGTGCTAAATCAAGCCCTTAATGGTCTACCCACTTCGCGGTATGCTTTACTTGGAAGATCTAAAGGAAAAAAAAAAATAACCCTTCACCGAATACATACGGTCATACTTGCACTACTGTTCCATATATGACTTTAACTTCAGTTTGTCATATCTATGATGTTTCTGAACCGATTTTTATAAAAATTGCACATCTTTTCATTATTTTTTTGATGTTTTCAAATTTCTGAAAGATTCAAGATTCGTTAACCGGAAAAGCTATTGAAAATCTATAGCAAACGTGTACTGCCTAGGGATTAGGAGAGCTCATATCCCAAATATCGAGTCTCTAGCTTTTATAGTTTCTGAGATCGACACGCATATACATACAAGGACATTGCTTTATCGACTCGATAAATGATAAAAGTCAGACACCGTCAATGCTAGTTAATAAGAGAAGTCACCCAATTTCTTTAAAACATATCGGTCCTCTACCCACAGCTCTGTTTCCTTTACTTATTTATTTTATATATTATTTTTTATTTTTTTGTTGTGTTTAAGACGATATTTTGGGAATTTATGTATTTAAAATGTCCGTAGCACCCTTAGTAAAATTTTGTAAGCGAGTCAAGGAAATAGCAAAACCCACCCAAACGCAAACCTCCTTCGACTCCTTGGATGGAGTCTGGATGGCTAATGACCAACTCGCTTAAATTCGATCACTATAAGCATTCCGTATGACATTGACATCCCTCTTCCGTTTACATGCAATTTACCGGCTGCTCTTGCTCACTCTCTTTTACTTCTTGACAATTTTGGAAGTATGTCCCGTTTTATGGCATGAATACAAAAAATTTTTTTGGTACCTTCCTTGCCATTGTGACTGTTGTGGATTACTTTAATAAATGTAAAATACGATAACTTTACATTAGCTTTTATGATATGCTGCGCATTGCACATTAATTTTCGACTAAATAATGCGAGCGACAATTTTTAGCTAACGCACAACCGAAACCGACAATAGTAAATATATGAGTGAGCGAGAGAGAATAAGATCAAGCTATGCCAAGTAGTCAGACGCAATGTAATCTATAAAATCGCATGTGCAAGAATTAGTGATGCGCAAGCAAAGACGTTATGAATTAGGTTTAATTTTGCTTAGATTATTTGTTAGCTGCTGCTGCCTCCTTCTAATCCGCATTTGCAACACTTTGTTGGTAATTGCTTCCTTTGGGGTATAATTTTTCTTTTTTGTAAAAGTTCAATTGCCAAATATCATCTTTTCGAAAATACTTATTTTTTTTTTCAACTCGCTTACATATTCAGAACTAAACAAACAAGATTTATTAATCTAATCATCCTGAATGCCACTAATAAAATAACTAATTAGACTTTTTGTACCTAATTGAATTTATATCCTATCTCCCAACAAAGTCTTTTGTTGATTTATGTTTGCTCAATAGCAGTTTGTGCACCTCTGCTGCACACATTTATTTTCCAAATTAGCGGGACCGGTTAGAAGTTGTTTCCCATAAATATACATTTGAACGTCATTTCTTGCAATATCTTCACTGTTTAACGTCAGGCTCATTATAGAGAATATTAAAACGCCTTTAGGTAACGTAACGTCAATTGCGATGTTATGTCTTGCGTTCTCATAAATGCTTTCTGTTCTGTTACTGCCAACAACATCGGCATTTTCTTCCAGTTGTCATCTACATATTCAATACTAAAATAGACAAAAAGAATGTTGTGGATTCCTTTCGTTCACTATTGTGACAAATTAACACAAATGGGGTAAAATTGAAATTTCCGGGGGTAATAGGAATGATTCAAAAGTATATATCTCAAATTTTATATTAAGCTCTTTTTGCTCTTTACTGGGGTAAAGTAAAATCCACAACAATATTGATATTATTGGGTAATTCATTAAAAAGTATCATATATTTCTAATTTTATATTGTGCAGAATTATTTTTTTCTGTTTTTTGCTTCACTGTTAAAGTTAAAGTTAACTTACAGAACAATATTTTGGGGTAATTGATTAAAAAGAATATATATTAACATATAAAATATTTGGAGTAATGATTCAAAAAAAGTTCCCCGACCACTGACTTATGGTAAGGATATATTATACACTGACGTCAAAAAACGCTAGACGACCTTGACGCTTACTACAGTAAATTAAAATACAGTTAATTCCAGTAAGTCGAAGTACAGTGAGAAGTGTCATCTAAAAAAACTAAGACCTGTTTTCTGATATGTCTTTGAAAACATGCGATTTTTCAGTCGAATGGGTGGACCCTCGCGATTAGAATAACCATATCTTGATTGGGAGATGTCATAACCAACCTTAGCTTAGTTTTTATCTTAAAAGCTTAAGTTATTTCGATACTCGTAAAGCCAGAGACTTTTTTTGGCTGGAACATATAAAGAGTCAAGAGATTAAGTCGATACAATAAATAGCTCAAAATCGATAATCGATATGCTTTAGCTAGACCTACCAAATTTGGCATGAAGATAACTACTGGCGTTGTTAAAAAACCTGCATCACCAATTTGGGTGCCACGCCCACTCCTTCCGCTCCCAGACTATACCCTCCTATATCTTTGAAAGTTTTCAAGCTGGAGCTAGACTTCCCTTCCCCTTTACTGACCACCAACCTTTAACCTTTGCAGTGTCGGAGTCAAATCCTAATTCAAAGATTAAAAGGTTGAAGGCGCGATTCGACGAATCTAATGCAAGCATCTTTTATAAGCCAGGCAAAGAAAATATGGTTGCAGATGCCCTGTCTAGGCAACTGCTCAATGCTTTAGAAGAACAAGATGTAGATTCGAGTGCAGCAACGGTTCACACTGAGCTTTCACTCACTTATACCGTTGAAACAACCGATAAGCCATTGAATTGCTTTGAAACCAAATTATCATTGAAACAGCTGAGCACAATAGAGCCCATAGAGCGGCCCATAGACGGGCACCACAGGGTAGCCAGGAGTCTAGACTTCCAGGGTTCCGCGCTGAAAGTCGTAGCAGGCACGCCAGAAGCCAAGGATTTAGAGCCAATTAAGTTTACGGAGAGACAACTGGTGGAGTCAAACAATAGGCAAGTCGAGATAAATTCCAGGGTCCAGGATCAGAGCAATCAGCTAACTAACACAATGAATCGGATTCTCAGGCAGCTAAAAACTCGAAAATAGACTCAGGTCAGCTTTACGAGACGCTGCTAGCCAGAAATAGAATGTTAATGATGGAGTTGCAGAACTTAATACTCGCCATCACACTCGCTCGAATAAATGTTGTTAGTCCAATCATCTTGGAACATGCGGACTTGAAATCTGTTTGGAAATATGAGCTCACCAATACCCCTATAGGCGACCTCATGTCCGTGTCGCCCGTCAAGGTGCTCTAGTCTGAGAATATGTTGCATTTTATTATTACGTTTCCTAAAACTAAATCCGCCTGCAAGAGGATTATTATTTTCCCCGTAGTCCAGAAAGGGTTTATCCTACACCTCAAGGACGACGTTGTAGCAGAGTGCGAAGATGGTGCTCATACCGTGGAGGATTGTACCACCTCCCCAGCGGCCACCTTTTGTCGATTATCGCCAGAGTATTCATGTGCCAGAGAACTCCACTCGGGCATGGTGGCACACTGCGAAATCCGGCCAAGGAACTTGGATTCAATCACCTACGTGGATGATGGGATTGTTATAATTGTTATATGTTGTTGTTAAGTAATGTCAAATACATTAATCATCAACTCAACTGCATTTATTAATGCAAGACCAATCCAACAAGGCTTTGTAAGAGCAATAACATAACACTTATAAGGATAATAATAATAAACTTATTAATTTGTGTATGTTTGTATGTCCGTCTGTTAGGTCAATGGCTAAAGTTACTTAACTAGAGCCTTCTTAATAATGTAATGTGCGATTATAAGCTGATAAGCTAAGACTAAGACAGAAATCATCGGATTATTATTTAAACAAGTTTTTCTAATAAGTCTTTTATAAAAATAAATTTGTATCGTTATTTTATAAAAATATAGACCGAGTAAAAGTTGTGAGTCACTTATACACAGGAGAAACAACACCAACTGTTAGATATTGCCGTGTGAACACAGTTTCAATATGTTCTCATCGTTACACGTTATGTGCTCTATCTATAACATCCGTTTTTATATTGGAATTATTCCGCTGTCGGTTGCCTTCGACTGCAACGTCTTCACTATTGACTGTGATTTAAATTTTCAATGTCATAATGCTGCTTAAATCATTTAACCTCTAAATATTTTCTTAGTTTTAAGCTTCCAAAAAAATCCATGAAATAATAAACATTTTTTTCAGTGCCTATATTGAGAAATGGCATTTGTTTATATACTTTTGGAAAACCTCCACAAAATTTGCGTTTTCAGTTTTGGACCTAGCCGTTGTCGTGTTTTAACATTTATCAACTATCTTATGATCATCTGCCAAGCGAATGTACATTTTAAATATTAAATAATTAAAATTTAGCTTAAGCGCATATTTAATTATTGTTATATTTCAAATAATTAAATTTTTTTTTTTATATTTTTATACAAATCCAATTTCAGTTTCATAATTTCTGGTCATATATACACTTTCCAGGAATTATCTCCGACCTCTTAAATATATATATATATATATATTGGATCGGCGTTAACAGCCGAGTCCATATAGCCATGTCCGTCTGGTTCATTCGACTTGGAACACACAAGTTCTCCAAGCCGTAAGAAGAACAAGTTTGTTTTCAATTATCAATTAATTTTTCGATTTCCGACTTACACATTTTATCATTAACAATAAATACATGAATTTCGAAAATGTTGTATGTTATTAAAACTAGATTAAAATCGGTTGAAAAGCACCAGAGATATAAAAGATTAAAGTTTTTCATCAACCATTTGTGCAGTAGTAAATTATATGTTAATTGTTAAACAAATTTTTAATTTAGCAGATGAATTGAAATAAAAAAAATAAACAGCGAATTCTGGTATTGCGCTCTTCAATTTGCATATTTGCTTGCTTTTTTAATTTACTGTACACCATCACACCATTTGTTATTTTGAAAAGGGACTTTTCCAAAGGACATTGCACATAACCTTCGGTATCAGAATGGAGAAACAAACACAATTTGTTTATTAATTAAATATTATTAATTATATTTAAAACAACTTAAGTAATTTCGTTCTTTAAACAAAACCGGCCGTTTTAAAAAATCGGTTCTTTATTTAATACAATCGTTCCCAAACTAAGAAAATCTGAGTTAAGCTATTATCAACGGATGTTTTTGAATTTGCACTGGAATTTAATTTTATTAAATTTTTGCGGGTGAAACATTTTTCATGGAATGCATTTTCAAGTGGCTTCGAAAATGGATAATGCTTACCATATCCACTAGGTGAAACTGGTTATACTGTACACACATTTGGGTTATTGAAGTAAGAACAACGTAACTACGTACATAACATTTAAGGACACAAAATAAAGACTAAAGTTACTTACCTTGCAGAATAGCTGGCAGCGCAGCATCCTTGTATCATAATAAAAACTGTCTGCAGGTTGAAGTTCCCAACTATAAGTTACAAATTGTCTCAAAAAATGAGGAAACGGCGTCGAGTCTAGTCAACAAAAAACGACACAAAGTTTTTAAGACGAGGATATCCGTTGGTTACATTTCATGGCGCATTTTGTTAGTTTTGTTAAGCGCAATGACTTTAATTTGACCTTGCCTTGGCGCACCCGTGTTGTACTCCCTGTAAGCATGGGCTGTATTATTAATTGCAACTGGTACCGTAAAAGGTGTATTAGTCAGGCGCACAAACCAGATTCGCTGTGCAATATCCTGTGATGTTAAATAAACCATATAGAGATATAGGTCTCATATAACATTAGTTGCTGGTTGCCTGGCAAGTAGCCGCTTTGCGTTAGCTATTGCAATTAACACGTTTGCGCAATGTCCACAGCACAGTTGTTTAATTGTGCCATTTTAAGTTAATCTTTATTGCTCGTTAAATGGCAAACGGATGTGATAACAAATAAGAACCCAGCCAGTTATTGATCGATTGCTCTTATCAAATCACTTACATATGTGAGTCTTTTGATACATTAAAAAAGATTAATTGCTAGTTTGACTGACGAGCAACTGAAAATGATTCACAATCAAAAATTGAGCATGTAATGTTGTTATGTAGACATGAGGTTATACTTCACAGAGCTTGAAAACACGAAAATGAGAACTCTGCATTCTCAAGCTAAGAGTTAACGCGTATACTTATTATTGTTATTATTAGATTAGGAAATACAAAATTGAGCATGCAGTTATTTGAAAATAAATGCTTATGTGCTTATTAGTAGTAATCAGACTTACTGCGAATTTCCGGAATGTGATAAATTAATTATAAAAATTGCTGCTTGGGTGGATACGCGTACGCATATACAGAAAATAACTAAAGTCGTGGAGTCGACGACTAAACTACCAGGACTATCAGGTACACACACCTACACACATCAATTTGCCGTTGCTCTCTCGTCATTACATTTTTTTTTTCATGTTGACTTTGAGTTTGTTTTATAATTGCTTTCTATTGTTGAACTGAAAATTGCAAAATGTTTCCGCCAGTCGTTTTAGTGGGTGATAAGGTTCTCTCACGCCCAGCCCTCATTTGACTAACGATTGTTGACAGCCAGCAGTAGCGCTAGTAGCATCAGCGAAACTCCTGGTAAACAGGCACCTTGTGATAAAAACGTAAGGACGCAGAGTTCGACGGGCAGATGGAACAAAACCAGTATTACAACATTGAGAAGAAAAATAAGAACAAGTTTTTAGTTATTTTTGTTAGTATGTTCAACTTACTTGGCTTACCCAGTGTTGTAAGTTGCATTGTCTCGGGTTAGTTCTTTCAGACTTTATGAAGTAGGAATGAAATGTTTTATATTAAGAATAATTTCATATCACTTCATTCTAAATTCTCAGTGAAGCAATGTGTAACGATAGCGCTTCAGCTAATGGGAGGCACAAAACAGAGGCAAAAACTATGAACAAAAGATGCTTTCTAATTAGATTTTATTCAACATTAAATTCATGCCATCAGATCGATTCGTCAATGACACTTGGTCTTAATGCGTCCAAATTGGGGCAAGCGGTTTTGCATGTAAATGTTGCGCTAAGCACCTTAATTAATTTTTTTTATGCTCATTGCCGGCACTTTATGCAAAGAAAACACAAGCCTCTTCTTCTGGGTCCAAGGATGCAGGCGGTAAGACTGAACTCAACAAGATAGAGGTAAACTTTGTGCAGTTGTGTATTATGAAGAACTTTGAAAATGAGCTGTCCATTTAACAATGAATGTACTTCTGACCAAAAACATGTTAGCTTCAAGAGAGCTGCTTTGCGGAATTAGAAAGCAGTATAAAAAGGTTGCTCAAATGTGAACTGGGAAGATTAAGAAAATTAAATAAAATAGTTGAATTACTGTTTTTTTGAAATCAATATTTATTTATCCATATTATAAATCGAATCGTACAACTGATATTTGTGAATTAATTGTCTCTTTTTAGTAAAGTATATCCAAAACGAGACAACTGTTAAGATATTAAAGTTATATAGTTCTTAAGAAAGTTATTTTGCAACCTATTTAGTTAAAAGCTACCAAATGATCCCAACTATTTTGGCACCCTTATAGCTGGGTTTCCCAGTCCCATTGCTTATTTGCTCCTTTGTTGCTGGAATTGCTCTCAAGATATGCAACCATGGTCTTGCATTAATAAATGCAGTTGGAACTAAAAGGAAGACACTTCGTACTGATGGGTTGATGGTACGTCGAGTTTAATTGAAGGCTATTTTAGACAGACAATAAGACTACAATTTGAGAAATAATGAAAACTTTTATAATAATAAAAATGCTGAATCTCGTGGGAAACGTTGAGCGCTTGCATTCATGCATGTGGTGTCACCTTTGCCACCTCAGCTGAACGCAAAAGTTTACTGACTTGGGTCGTTGAGCTGCGCTGTCCGTATTCTTTTTCATGCATAAAATAAAATGTACATCCCTTAACTTACACATATGTACGTGTACTTCTGTACCAATGCTTGATAGTTTCAGATCTCCGGTGTTTCAAAACCGATTTTAATAAAAATTACGTAAATGTTCATTGTTTTCAAATTTACGAAATTCAAAATTATTTTGTTTTCGTTTCCATGTGTATATCGTAAATGTAAAGAGTTATTGAAAATTAAACTTGTCTTGCGTATGTGAAGTCATACCATAAAGTATATATATTCTTGATCAGCATCAACCGCTTAGTCGATATAGCCATTTTCGTCTGTCCGTCCGTCTGCATGTAGAAATGCGTCGATCTCAGGCACTATAAAAGCTAAATACTCCCGATTTAGGGCAGCTGTCTCTGAGCTTTCTCTTTATAGTGTACTTGCTCCACCGTTGTTGTTTTGTTTGACAGCAGCACTGTACAAATTTGCTTTAATCATTTAAAAGTAATATATGTATATAGTTAAATTTAAAATTACAGCCAATAATTTCATGATGTGTCAAGTACTGAGCTGGAGCCCCAGCGTATAAATGTAAAAGTCAAGCTCGGCGGTGGAGGTGCCATGATATTGGCATGTATCTCGGCAGCTGGTGTCAGAAATATGGTATTTATTGCGACAATAATGGACAATGGAGAAAAATATAAATAAGGGAAATGGTCAAGTGACGAGAAGATTGCAATCTGACGTGATTTCCAGTTCTACCATCGCATCGACCCGATTCTGGTTTATGACACATACTAATTTCACCGGCTCACTCTGCAAATTTTAATGTTATTAAAAATTATGGAAAGTGGAAAAACCGGAACATCCGGAAGCACATTACATTGACAATTCAGGACCTTACAAATGCTCTGCTCTATGAGTTGCGCAAATAAAGCCGGATATGAAAATCATACTAAGTATTATCACCCTAATTTAAATTTTAATATACAGTTCTTAAAGACTGCCCTAAATAAGCTATGCCTTTTTTTATATCCTTAACCCATGTAATTGGTAAAAAAGGGTATAATGTTTTTGTGTAAAAGTATGTAATAGGCAGAAGAAAGCTTCTGCAACCCCATATAGTATATATATATTCTTGATCAGCATCAACAGCCGAGTCGATTGAGCCATGTCCGTCCGTCTGTCCGTTTTCGATAACTTTTTACAATATACACCTGTAATCGATAACAAATACATCTTGTATTTTAAAAATTTGAAAATGAGGATTGAAACTATAAACCAAATAATGAACATCTGTGAAGGGAGATACGCAAAACTTAAATTATTGGACGTTGCCCAAAGATACTGATACGGCTTGTTAATGCACGGAACCAAGTAACCCAGCTCCCAGCAACCGACCGCGGGGTACACCGCTTAGCCTGCGGCTACGAAGATCACTTATTTTTTAAGAGAGCAAGTTGATGTAGCACCACATATTAAGTCAAGTAGCTCGTAGTATTACAAGCTTGGAATTTTGAGAAATTGGTACCCTTTGTTTAGCATGTCTGAGCGGTAATGCAAAACATAAAGAGAAAAAGAGCAGAAATTGTTTTGCACCGTTTCTATTCTGTCCTGATGAATTCTGTGTTTGGGGTACCAAACACAAGATCCATACTCGGACGTATAAGAGAAATACAGGGTTTATGTTATCTAGAGAACATCGACCGGGCTTCCTAAAATTTCGATGCGATTTAATAATTTACTGTCAAGAATCAAAATGTTGAAGAAGGGATTGCGTCTATAAAAAGACATTACTTTATATTTACTACAATTGAGATTAAATAAATTTGTTTTACACTATTGATGAAAATTAGCTAGATCCCATGGTAATTAAGCTGAATGAGAAAATTTATCTGAGATACAACGCTTTACATCGTCAGCATACATCAACACCCGTGAGTGATTTAAAACTAAAGAAACAATGTAATATAAAAGGTCCAAGATGACACCACAGGTATTTCATATTTTACTGCAATTTATTTTCTTATATATTGCGAAATCAACGCGATCATGCATTCGTACAGACAGATAACTAAAACTACTTTATTAAAATTCCACGAATTGTATATTCGCATTGAAAGAAGAAATAATAAATAAATAATAAACAAATGTAATAAATTCAGCGTCCATACTAAGTATAAGGAAACTGAATTCCCTCTTTTTATATTTTAATATAAATTTTTGTATTCAGAGCTAGATTGATCTTGTGTTGTTGAGATGGTATTATGTAAGTGAGAGTCAAGGAAATAGCAAAACCCATCCCACCCCGAACGAGCAATCCAACTAGTTAACAGGTCAGTATTAGCACCTTATGGCAGGACTTACAGTTAATGAAATCGATAATATAATAATATGTAAATTAATAAGTTTATTGTACTTATTTGTTTAGAAGTTCTATGAAGCTTTGTTATTTTGTGAGAACTAAAGGAAGACACTTCGAATTGATGGGTTAATGGTACACCTGGTTTATTCAAAGGCTATTTTAGACTAACTTAAAGACTATAATATGACAACCTTTTATACGATAAGAATGCTGGCACTTGCATTCTTATTCATAGCGGCCACGCAAATGTGCAGTGTTTGCCGGCTATCTTACGCCACTCTTTTGGTGAATGTGGTGTCACGTTTCGCCACCTCAGCTGGTCGCAAGAGTTTACTGGCTTTAGGTCGCTGATCTTTGCTTTTGCTGACCACCTGACCTAGTTCAAGTAAACAATTTTGAAACTAGGGCGTCGAATTATACTTCCTATATAAAACAAAATTGACATTATTTTGCTTAATTCCATTTCATATAGGAAGTATGGTTGACACTACTTAACTACCCCCCCTTTAAGACATAGGCCGTCCTCGGCCGAACCCAACTCATCAATCGCCACTCATATTTGTTCTGCGGCTCTTCTTCCGCTGATGATCCTCCAAGTGGCGATGTTGGAACCGATGAGTGCACTAAGTACTACAAGAAGTATAAGTACTACGCGGTGCACGCGGTCTGTGCCGAATTGTTCTTTAACATCCCGAGTTGCCTTCAAGTTGCGTACGTTCCATCTGGTGAAGGTACGGGAGACTTAGGATGTCCTGGCTGGTGGTGATGCTTAATAAATGGGAAAAATAGTAATCCACTTGTAGGCAGACTTATTTTCAGGAAATTTAATGATACAATGCAACAACATGGTTTCGGACTGGGGTACCTTGACGGACGAAACGAACATAAGGTGCAGTGGTGGGCTCCTCTAATCAAGGAGATTTCCAGTCTTTATGGTCCATGACGTTTGGACTAACAACGTTCATATTCGCAAGTGTGATGGCGAATAGAAGTGTTTGCCAGAAAAGTCCACTTACATTTTTTATTTTTAGTTTCGAGACAAGTGCGGTGTTTCCTTTCCTGACGATGATCCCCTCTTAGCGTTGTTGCGAAGAAGAGGCTGGATTCACGGCTCCTTTTGCCGCCTGTGCTAACGGAGGCAACTGCAGATTTTTGAATCCTTTTATAGGTGCTCCTCGGTGAAGCTGCGTGGGTACTGACCATGAATTTGCCAGATTACCACTTGTTGATCCCCTCTAGCGTCGTTGCGAAGATGAGGCTGGATTCACTGCTCCTTTTGCGTCCTGTGTTAACGGAGGCAACTGCAGATTTTTGAATCCTTTTAATGAGAGTTTCTTGGTGAAGCTGCGTGGGTACTGACTTTGAATTCGTCGGATTACCACTAGTTGGGCGCCAATTAATAAGTTTATTGTACTTATTTGTTTAGAACTTCTATGAAGCTTTGTTATTTTGTGAGAACTATTTGTTTAGAACTTCTATGAAGCTTTGTTATTTTGTGAGAACTAAAGGAAGACACTTCGAATTTATGGGTTGATGGTACACCTGGTTTATTCAAAGGCTATTTTAGACTAACTTAAAGACTATAATATGATAACCTTTTATACGATAAGAATGCTGGCACTTGCATTATTATTCATAGCGGCCACGCAAATGTGCAATGTTTGCCGGCTATGTTACGCCACTCTTTTGGTGAATGTGGTGTCACGTTTCGCCACCTCAGCTGGTCGCAAGAGTTTACAGGCTTTAGGTCGCTGATCTTTGCTTTTGCTGACCACCTGACCTAGTTCAAGTAAACAATTTTGAAACTAGGGCGTCGAATTATACTTCCTATATAAAACAAAATTGACATTATTCAGCTTAATTCTATTTCATATATGAAGTAAGGTTGACACTACTTAACTTATATATATATATATATAATATATATATTTATATACTTTGCCTATTA
This sequence comes from Scaptomyza parva, assembly GCA_035044645.1. Classification (NCBI taxonomy): domain Eukaryota; kingdom Metazoa; phylum Arthropoda; class Insecta; order Diptera; family Drosophilidae; genus Scaptomyza; species Scaptomyza parva. The sequence continues at coordinate 1,352,701 of JAWNNT010000062.1, forward strand.
TATACTTTTGCACCATTCTACCCTTCCATTATACCGTTTCTTATCCATTTCATGGGTTAAGGGTACAAAAAGTGTAGAAAGACTTAACAAAAAAGACTACATTTGCTTTCCACAATTTCCCGAATAATTTTTTCCCACATCAATTGGACAATTGAACCAAAAAACTATGCAATAAATGCAAATCAGATCCCTATCCTTTGGGAAGTTATTTATATTTATATTTAAAGTGTGAAGCCATTTACTAGCGATAAGGCGTATACACAATGGAGAAGATCCATAATTAAAAGGGAAGTGCATTTGCTTGTATAGAGTAGTTCGTAAGCACGGCAGATATTATGTAGAAGTAGTGGGAATTTTTGAAGACCCAGATAAGACTTAAGCCGTTGCAGAATGTATAAAGGAATTCGTGTCGAATCCAGCGTCAGGAGGCTCAAATTTGAGTATCGATAAAATGCCAAGATAGTGCTGAGAAAACAACCCAAAAGTGGCCATCCCTATTGAAAGCAAGTAAAATTCAGTCGATGACGAGATCTCGCTTGTCATACACGCACAAAGCCAACATTGATAATTTAATATACCAAATGCATAATTACTTTTGTAAAATTACTAAGAAATAAACTATAATATTAATTTGGCGTTCTTAATAAAGCATTTTGCAGAATATTTGCGACCAATTTTATTTTATATTAAATATATGAACAATTCTTACGACTAAAAAAAAATTAAATTATAATTTGTACACATATTTAATCTATTGTTATTCAACATTAAAGCTAAGTCTTAATGTTAACTAAATCGCAAGTGAAAACGATGCAATCGGAGCGCGGAAAACTCCGATACCAATATCGGAGAGTTTTCATTTAAATAATCTATTAAAATGTTGTATTATTTATTAAAAAACAAATAAAAGTAATTCAAATTTAAATTAAATAAAAAATAAATGTAAAGTAAACATTAAACATCGGATTTTTTTATTTTTCCAGCCACCACCTGATGATGCCAACGACAATAATGGCCTTACTGACAATCCACGATATACATATGAGAGTCAAATTCTATTACAGTAAATTATAAGGACAACAAGGTCGACAAAGCAAACAAATCCACTACACATTCACTGTGCACCTTTAATCTATATATTTAATATAAATATTATATTTATACCTTTAAGAAAGCGTATACTCATTTTTAAAAAGTATGCAACAAGCAGAAGGAAGCTCATCCGACATCATAAAGTCTATCTATTTTTTATCAGCATCAACAGGCGAGTCGATATAGCCATGTCCGTCTCCAGATTTTAAATATGAGCTGTAATCCCTATGCAGTACAAGTTTGCTTCAAATTTTCGATAGTTTTTCCAGCTTACTTTGTACACATGCAATCGATATCAAAAAAATCTTGAACTCGTTAATTTGAAAATGGCAATTGAAAACATTAACAGACTAAACACATTAGATTCAAATGAGTGTTACATAATTTGAGTAATGAATTATACAGCGGATCCACACAGTGTACAAGTATACATCCAGGCATTCCATTAGGGTCAAGCAAGTTACTAAAAATATAATATATAGTACTTCCAGTTTATTTAAATTTTTGGTAAGATCTTGTAATTGTGTCTTTTCATTTTCAGTGTTCCATTGTTAACCGAATCATTCCATTATCAGTTACAGAATAAGTGAGGGGAACATAGGAACATCCAAAAACTGATTCAAAATTGTATAAGCTATAGCATTCTCTATCAAGTGTTACGAAAATTGTAGATTATTACAAGTTAAAGTAATCTATTTGGTAACGTGTAAATATCATAAAAAGAGTGAAACTTAAGAGCACGTTTTGCTACTATTAAGAGTCGCGTGTGTTTGCTTTTGCCGCCTTAAACATCAAGCACTTAATTCAAATTTCAAAAACTTAGCCCCAGCATGTGTATAACCCACACGCAGACGCACAAGTACATGATCAATTTCCATATTCGACCCTTAACACACAATTATTTGAGACAGGTAGAGCATCTCACAAAAACAACAACTTTTTTGACATGCAGCAAATGGCCAAAAAAATCTATAAAACATTCCAAACATATTTTTAAATTTATATTGAGTTTTGGCAATCGGCTGCCGACCATCAAAAGCTACAAGTTACACATTTTTTTTATATCCTTAACCCATGAAATGGGTAAAAAACGGTAGAATGGTTTTGTGCAAAAGTATGTAACAGGTAGAAGGAAGCTTCTCCGACAACATAAAGTATATATATTCTTGATCGATATAGTCGTGTCCGTCAGTCAGTCTGTCTGTCTGTATGTATGAACGCGTCGATCTCAGGAACTACAAAAGCTAGAGAATTCAGATTTTGGATATGATCTCTCTTAATCCCTAGGCATAGAAAGTTTGTTTCAAATTTTCGATAAATTTTCAGGTTTACGATATACACATAGAATCGATAACGAAAGAATCTTGAAAATCGAAAACTTGAAAATGTGGATTAAAACTATTAACAAAATTATAGTAATTTGTGAAATTTTTATTAAAGTCGGTTCAGAAACACCGAAGATATGAAACCATCAAGCATTGGTACAGCGGTACCCGTCCATATATGTATGTCTGTCAGCACGACGTCTGTCCGTCTGTATGCTCAAGGGTTCTCCCATGCTTTTTTGTTATTGAATTTTCTTCGAAAATAGGCATAAATGTTCCTAATTTCATACCTTAAGCTTTTAGGGAAAGCCAAAAGTAGAAACATCACCAATAATATCAACAAACTTAGTGCTTTTAAAAGTTCAGTTCGTGATCGTTGCTCATTCTCTCAATCTCGCTGTACACTTTGTTGTTCCGAGATTGTAAATACTTTGAATTTTAGCTTGCTTAAATACAAAACGGCATATTTCTTTGCACAGAACTGTATAATTTAATGGAAATTTACTATCTTACAGTTAAGTCAATTAAACATTTTAGAAAAACAAAGCACTTTATCTTAAGTTTTTCCAGTGCACTGCCTTGAATGTATTTGTGTATTTAATTAGTTGCATTGGTATTTGTTCCCTGGTAAACTATTTTTGGGAAACTCTTTCTTAAAGTATTGTGAATAAAGAAGAAAAGATGCAAACTGATGTTATTTACACTGATTTCAGTAAGGCTTTCGACACTTTAAGTCATAATCTATTAGTTTATAAACTTCAACTATTGGGCTTTCCCAATAGTCTCACTCTTTGGGTTAAAGATTATTTAACCTTTAGATTTCAGAGGGTATTATTTAATGGCTCACTTTCTCAAGTGGTTCAGGTCACTTTTGGTGTTCCTCAAGGAAGTCACCTTGGCCCGTAATTTTTACGCTTTTCATTAACGACCTTCCTTCCGTTATCAATCACTCTCGGGTGCTAATGTATGCTGATGATGTAAAATTATGCATGTCGGATACATCTCTTCTGTTTGGTCATAAACTGCAAAGTGACTTAGACAATTTTTGAAACTTGGTGCAGAACAAATTTATTGCATCTCAATTGCAGTAAATGTAAAGTTATGTCTTTTTACAGACGAACGCCCCACTTCAATACATATCTTCTGGATAACCAACCTCTTGATCGGATTGAATGGGTTGAGGATTTGGGTATTCTAATGGACCCAAAGCTTAAATTCGACAAGCATATTTCTTCAATTGCAAATCGTGCATCAAGTGCCTTGGGGTTCATTAAGCGCTGGTCGAAGGAATTCGACGACCCCTACCTAACAAAAACCTTGTATGTGTCTCTTGTGCGACCGATTCTGGAGTATGGATCTTGTATTTGGTATCCCAAATACAGGATTCATCAGGATAGATTAGAATCGGTGCAAAAACAATTCTTGCTTTTTGCTCTTCGGGGCCTTAACTGGGATAACTCTCTAAACTTACCTTCCTATCACAGTAGACTTTTACTAATAAATCTTCCTTCACTTTCTAACCGTAGAACAATGCTAGCAGTAACCTTTCTCCATAACTTAATAAATGGTGAAATAGATTCTTTAATATTAATCAACCAAATTAACTTTGTAGTTCCTATTAGATATACTAGAAATTTTGTACCTTTAGCTCTTCCACCCTGTTACTCTAACTATGCTATCCATAACCCCTTTCGGATCTTATCTGATACATATAATGATCTTTCCCATTTAATACATAGTGCTATTTCTATTTGTTCCCTAAAAAAAAAACTTGTCTTGTCTCATTTGTCTATTTGTTCGCGATCTTCGTAACCGCCCGCTACGCGGTGCGCCCCTCGGTCGGACGGGCGGGAGGTGGGTTGCTTCGTGCTAGGGTCCGCGCGTTAACAAGCCGGTGCTTGGTATCGTTGGGTCACTTGAATGTACTGTCCGTTAGTACATCTACGTCCAATAAAAAATATAAGGGTGAGATTTCTCGTCTATGAGAATAAAGTACCCTGAACATTATCTGTGTGTGTGCACGTTTATACAGAAAGTTCATAGAATACTGCGTTTCCGTATAATTTACTTAGTTTTAACATATGCTAGCTCCAGCGTCTCTCAGCCGATTTTAATGAAATGTTAAAAGTATTATTTTGTCTATAGTTTCTATAACACGTTCCGTTAAAATTCAAGAATTTAATGTTATCCATAATAAATGTATATCGGAAGGCAAAAAGCTATCGTTAGACAAATCTATATCGACTTACCGCGCGCTACTGATCCAGGTTCCTTCTATGCATTACACATTTCATGATAAAATGAATATACACTTCTGCATAATAATATACTTATTGAAACAAAGCATTTCTGGTTTTTGTGTTTATTCAAATTAAAAAAAATAAATTTCTAAATAGAAGAAACTGCTTTTGATACATTCTAAAAATCTTCCATAGTTTTTAAGGTGGACCATATAGATAGCTGGTAACGTCCTGGTGTCATGCTCACACTGCCTAACTTTTTTACCCTCAATCCAAGAAATGGATAAAAAGGGTATAATTGTTTTGAAAATTATGTAACAGGCAGAAGGAAGCATATCCGACCCCATAAAGTCCATATATTCTTGATCAGCATAAACAGTCGAGTCTATTTAGCCATGTCTGTCCGTCCTTCCGTCTGTATGTATGAACGCATCGATCTCAGAAACTACAAAAGCTAGAGACTCAATGATATTTTCTTCTTTGGATATGAACTCTTCAACCCCTATGCAGTGCAAGTTTCCTTTTTAAATTTTCGATTACTCTTCCGGTTAACGATACACACATCCAATCGATAACAAAAAAATCTTGATTTTCAAACATTTAAAAATGAAGATTGAAAACATTTTAATGAATATCTGCAAAATCGGTTAAGAAACACTGAAAATATGAAATCGCCAAGATATCAAATCCCCATTTGATGCAAATCTACATATTTGTTGACTAAAAAGCTGCTAAAATTTTCGGATTACCGGTTTGAAAGGCGTGTGTCTGACGTACATAGATATCAATATTTAGCAAGATTCTGGCTTTAAGGATGTCGAAAACGTTTTGGTTCAAACGGGCTTATGATGGACACCATAACTAGTTAACTCTTTTCCTTAGGTATTACGGTATAAAAAGAACATAGATTATGTCAGTTCATACAAATAATTGTATGCCAATTTTAAGAAGAATTCTAAAAACCACGAACAATGGTTATCGATGAGGTGCCTTGTTTTTAGGGTATTGTTATATGTTCGTTTATTCTGGCAATGTGCACACAAGTGGTGCGAGCAACGAAAAATGGAAGTCCTAGATTGTTGGCTGGTCTAGGATTTTGCCTTTAGTTCTTTGCGTTTCGTATTAGTAACAAATGTAATTAAAGCATTAAAGCGTCACCTAGCCTTAACTTAATATTC